>MUAA02000049.1:0-1319344 GCA_014180765.2 Marchantia paleacea
AGGAACGACAAAGCTGACATCCTCAGCAAACCAGCCACTCTACTACCAACTCAAACATATGATCAAATTTTGATCGCTTCTTGTCTTAGCCCAGACACCAATGAATATATCAGTAGAATTTTAAAACAAGTGTGATTGTAAACAATTTAGAAAAAATTGAGAACTCTGCGACTACTCCTAACACGCCACATGTTTCTCCTTCATTAGTTTACATTGGTTCTTTCTTCGATCGCTTCAACATTGATGAGAGTCAATTATGGAAACTTGTCATATGAGAGAAAAACTAACGACCATATATTAGTACTGGTCTGCAACTCACACTCTACGGCAACAAAATCTCAACGGCAGTGCTTTCTCCACCTATTCATTACTCAATGTCCTTTAACTCCGCAGAAAAGTCAAATGTTTTCAGGAAATACAGAAAATAATATTTTCTTCACTTTCACTCCTATACTATATGGTGCTTTCTTTTATTGCACTTTTGATCATCTCAACTCACCCTCTCATGCTTACGTGCTCAATCTCTTCTCTTGATCCTTTTTATCTTTTAGTAATGTATATGTTACTTTAGTTTCCAGAGTCCTAGCCTTGGGGATTTATCGCTCTATAAAACACACAAAAGGTACCCAGGAATGGACGTGCAACCCATTCACCATCTTATGAACGGTGAGTGGACTCTAGAGAGGATTCACCACCTTTCGAGCGGTGAATAGAAATCTAGACTTTCAACTGAAAGTTTTCACGTTTCTGTCCCGTCGAAAAAATTCCTAGGGAAAAGCTTAAAAGATTTCTCACAGTTGGGAAGTAGTACAGCAAGTAACGGAGTAAACAAACAAAAAAAACATAAGGAGGATCCTAGAGACTTAAATATGTGCAGAAACAATGAGGTGGAAGGGAGAGTGAACGGGAACGCGAACAAGCACCTGAAAGAGGTAACGCGCAGTTGAAAAAAAAAAGTATAACGTGGTAAACTGCAAGAAACTGAATAGCAAAGACCCAGGAGGTACAACGGTAGGGGCTCTATTTTATGTATAACCCGCTGCATTGGAACATTCAAACAATAAAGAACAGGCCGGGAACGTGGCTGGAATCCTGCTGAAAATAGTGACATATTTAATAAACAAACAACAATAGAGTATCCAGACTATAAACCACTAAGTGAGTTACGGACAAGGGAAGCATGCAATCACAATGAATCGTGCATTGAAAGAACAAAGTGAGGTATGGTTCCTCGAATCCGATTCATGAAAAGCTACCAGGGACCATCAACATCTACCGACTGGCATCACTCTCTTGTCACAAGATCCGGCTGCTTCATCAGTGCATATCAGGGCGAAGAGGTTTTATAACTGGACTGCGGGGGTAAGGATAAATCAAAATCCAAAAGACCATGGAGAGTTTCCATAACTGTTGTCACACCTATTGTAGATATTGTAACAAATCGAAAGCCCTGGAGAGATTGATGAAGGATGAGAACAAGGAGTCCATACAGGAAAAAAGAGGCAGAAGTAAATACAGGGCCCCATACTCAGACACCGAACTTATGATAAAGTTCCCCGTTATTAGACCTGGAGAGATTGATGAGGGATGAGGGTCAGAAGTGCAAACAGGACAAAAAAAGGTAGAAGTAAAAACACGGCCTGAGACTTACACACCGAGCTTATGATAAAGCTCCCCGTTAATTGACGGGGAGAGATTGAAAAAGGATGAGGGCAAGGAGTCCATACAGGAAAAAAAACGCAGAAGTAAAAACAGGGCCTGAGACTTAGACACCGAGAAAACTCCCGTTAATTGACCGGGAGAGATTGATAAAGGATGAGTGAAGGAGTCCATACAGAAAAAAAATGGTAGAAGCAAAAGTAATGCCTAGGACTTAGACACAGAACTTATGATAAAGCTCCCCGTTAGCTGACCTGGAGAGATTGGTGGAGGATGAGGGCAAGAAGTCCATACAGGGAAACAAAAAAAAGGTAGAAGCAAAAACAGGGCCCGGGACTTAGAAACCAAGCTTATGATAAAGCTCCCGTTAATTGACCTGGAGAGATTGATGCAGGATGAGGGCAAGAAGTCCAAACAGGAAAAAAAAAGGCAGAAGCAAAACATGGCCTCAGACTTAGACACCGAGCATATGATAAAGCTCCCCGCTAATTGACCTGGAGAGATTGATGAAGGATGAGGGCAAGAAGTCCATACAGGAAAAAAAAGGCAGAAGTAAAATCAGGGCCTGAGACTTAGACACCGTGCGTATGATAAAGCTCCCCGTTATTTAACAAGGAAAGATTGATGAGGAATGAGGGCAAGGAGTCCATCTAGGAGAATAAAGTTGGAAGCAAAAACAGGGCCTCAGACTTAGACACCGAGCTCATGATAAAGTTCCCGTTATTCGAACAGGAGCGATTGATAAAGGATGAGGGCAAGGATTCCATATAGGAAAATGAAGACAGAAGTAAACACAGGGCCTGAGACTTAGACACCGAGCTTATGATAAAGCTCACCGTTAATTGACCTGGAGATAGTGATAACGGATAAGGGCAAGGAGTCCACACAGAAGAAAAAAAGGCAAAAGCAACACAGGGCCTGTGATCCAGCTTATGATAAGGCTCCCCGTTTATTGTACGTTAACAGCCGTACCCTTCGGTCGATGCCCATTGCTGGATGTCCCAGAATAAACGTCGTACTTCTGCTACAGAACGCGGAACAAGAAAGACTAGACGCATATTGTAGTACTGCATTCTATGATTGTGAATCATCGTGACATAGTCCCAACGAGGCGAGTTCGAGTTTCCCATATTCGTATCAGACGTAGCACCTGTAAATTGATGACGCCGAGCTTGGACGTATGAGAAATTCGAGAGAGAACGCGAGGAAATGTTATAAGCCAAGGTTTTCTGCAGTAAGGTTCTCAACATTTGTCATACACGGTCATAGAAAGTTTGGAAACGTCCTGAGAATCCCCGAGTCCACGAAGTTACAAACGATGGCCGCGGAAAGTCCTGTTGAGTTCGCAACGGTCTTGAGGTTCAATGCTTCCGACAGATCATCGAGTTTTGGGATGTCCGGAACGGACAAGTAAAATGTATTAAACGTAACATGGAGCAGGTTAATTAGCAAAAATTAGCAAGAGGTAAAACACTCCACAATTTGTACCCATGGGTATTCCGATAGGCTGTAAGTAGATTTTGTCCTGGAACAAGATGAAGAAACAAATGAAGGAATCAAAGAACAGAGCGAAAATTAAACTCAAGCGGGCTACAGTTAGCTCCCCACTTACCGAGATCGCAAAGTAAGAATCTCAATGATGCTATACATGTTGCGAAATGTAACTGAAACTGAGTGACCGAGAATAAAACGTTAAATCAGCTGACAATGTGAATATCCCCAAAGTCGAAAGGAACAAAATAAATCTATGCGGTTTCTCTCAAAGGGTAATAGAGTAGTGAAGATGATCGCTTACTTGCGTAAACAGCTAGAAAATATACCATATTTTGCGGTATGGCGTACATTGGAAGTTGTATGTGGCATATGAAAGGATGGAAATATGGCCAAACTCCGATTGACATCTCTTATAAGACATCATTTTTTCCAATCCAGTTTTGGTTTGGCTGATAGAATATCAGACATTCCAGTGGAAGAGAGACATTCACCTACAATAAACTAACTGGCAAAGAGTCTTAATTAATCTTCATTATTTTTATCGCATTTATTTATTTCCTGCTATTTCCAGGTGGTTTCATTGCAAAACGGAGAACCTTGTTATAGTTCACTGAACTTCACCAGGGAGACAGAGTTTTACAACTAACAAAGATTATATCTGGCGAAGAATTTTAACACATAACAAAGATTATACACCTCAAACCTGCAATTTCTTCGGTAATGATTTTCTTGATAAACTCCTTGGATATAATTCCTCTTGATAGGTATTAGCAAGTCGCAAGGATATTAATCCTTGTCAAACGGCATATTTCAAAAATTTCGAATGTTCAAACCCAACTTCTTCAAATTCGACGGTTTACTTGAGTTCCAACTTCACATTCAACCATCTCATAACGAGGGAAGAGTACATGAAGCGACGCCGAAATTATTCACTCTGAAGTAGTTTTAGCAATATGAGATATCCGTGCTACTGCACTAGATATGGCACTCAAATCTTTTGACAAAGAAGCGCCTGAGAGCATTGAAATTCATGTACAAATCTAAAAAAGAATTCAAACCGACATACGGACAAAATGGACATCACAAGCGAAAATTAAAGATTGCACACCTAACCCGATGCGTTCTCCAATGATGATGTCCTCCCACGGAATCTCCCACTCTGCAACATCTTTCAGTACCGAGTCAATCCTTTTCTGTTGAGGTCCACTCAAACCATCTGCATTTCTCTCCTCTTCGACACTCACTTCACCATCCAGTCCATCACCAAAACTGCTGTTTGCTCTTCCATCACTACCTCCTCTACCATCACTATTTCCAGGAGAGCTTGCATCTGTTTCATCAGATCTCTTATCCCCTGAATGTCTGCGTCTACCACCACCGCTCCCTCTCTCCGCTCTCTCTACCCTCTCAGTATCATCAAAATGTGTCCGTCTTCTTCCGCTCCCATCCTTTTCCTTTTCCTTTTCCCTTTCGTTGGAGTTGTGAGGGGACGCTTCATTGTTATCCACTCTCCGCCCAGTAGCAGCTGATGTTGCCGCAACTACTGCTGCTGTAGCAGTGGCAGCAGCCGCCATTGGGACCTCGAGATTGCCATCGGAACCATCAACTTTGCCAGCTGCAGCAACCATTGTCGTCGCAACGACTGCTGCAGTGGCAGCTGCAGCTGCAGCTACAGGAACATGCCGCATCATATCTTGTTGAAGATACCCCTCCTGCGCAACAGGTGGAATAACTACCAGAGGCACAATCGCGGGAGTAGATGGGGGATTAGCTTGCGAGCCTCCTAGGGGTCGTCTTTCTCCCAATCCCTCGACCGAATTCAACCTCTGTAGCCGATCTTTTGAATTTGATCCTTCATCAACAACTTGCTGACTTGATTTATGAACGCCAGCAGGCGGCCGTCCCCGCACAGCTGGACCTTTCCTTTTAACAGGAAGGGCCGGAAGACCGAGCTGAGATTCCATAACAACCTTCTTCTCCTCCATGACTGAGGCTTGAAGTTGTTTCGGAGAAATCTCCGCAAGCAGATCAGGAGGCGGCGCAACACCACTCTCTAACAAGACATCATGCAACTTCTGAGCCAATTGAGGATGTTCCTTGGCAACCCCCAACATAATTTGCGACACATCTTTCAGAGGCCGTCCACCAGCCATCTGTCTTTTGTCCAGCATACCTTCGGTCCATGAAGGTGATCGTGCATGTAGACGACTGGGCCTAGCAGACAGCCCAGCAAGCTCTCCAGGTTCACTGTGATGTCTACCATCGAGTTTCACGTTATTCAATTTCGACTCATTCGTCTCACCTGTTCCTTTCTTGTGATTCATTTCCTTATCCTTATTGATATCTCTGGACTCTGGTGTAGAACGCGTGGAGTGCATAGAACCTGAAGGTGAACCACAAGAACTGCCCCCAATGGAAGCGTACGATTGCTCTGTCTTAGCACTTTTCGGACTCACGTCTGTGGATGAACCCATCTCTGATGTATTTCCAGTTTGCGCCATCTGTGGCTTGTCGGGCGGGATTAAAGCTCCGGGAGCCCCCATGAGATCAATAATGTACTCTCTGCAACAATCAAACTTCTTCAGAAGGTGTACGTAGATAAGTTCAAGTTATACACTACGAAACTGGACTGACAGAAACAACAAATAACATGGGAACATACAAAACTTGTATCAGGTCACAACAAGCGATTCTGTTTATTTACAACACGCAGGAAAGGATCCTTGAGAGCTTATCACAAGAAACGGAAGGCCCCATACAACAGCTCTGATACGATATAAACTCATTCGACAATAAGATACCACTATATCTAGAGTGTGATTAAGAAGAAAAATCCTAAACCAAAACCGATGGCAGTAACCACGACATCTGGAGCTATATTAGAGAAGTTGTCTTCAACTTTGTCCGTGCATCGGCGAGGGGTACAAGCGCAAAAGTAAGCTGAGCTCATACAAGTACGTGAATGACGAATTACCACATGTATATGAAAACGGACACAATATTCAAACAACGGAGAAGACGTTTGCGCTTCGGCTGTTGATGCCAGCCGTTCAGTGAGTGAACGTTCGATAAAGGTTATAACGGTAAACAAAAGGGAACTTACTTCTCAGACTAATGTGTTTGCCGGGTACAGAACGATGACAGACAGAGAGAGATCCAAACTTGGGTACTTCAACAGATTCATCCTCTCCAAAATTAAGACCATAAAAGCTTGTTAACGCCATGGGGCTCTTCAACCACAAGGACAGCGAGAACTACAGTTCCATCACGGGGCATCACGAACGAGAAAACGAAGTATCTATGACAATGAAAGGAACAAGGAGATCCCAAAAGAGCCCCAGACCTGGTAAAGGAGCAACAGGTTATAAGTCTCAACATATACCTTCTATGTATCATTACAGAGCTTGATTGGGAAATCAAGCTCTGCAATGGCACATTCATACAAATGGTACACATATCCTGATACTTTACACTTTGATCAGACATCTGACAAAGTATAAAGTTAGGATGACTATATTCCAGTTTGGTCAAAAAGGTTCGAAAGACACATTGGAATACTACGATAACAAAGGGCTCACTTTCCGTACGTCTATGAAGTCTGGACCTCATACCATCTGAACGAGAGTTGACTTCCTACAAGAGGTCTAAAAAGCAAACAGAACCGAAGGTACACAAGGATCCAGAATATAAAGAGGCAACGTAACACACCTATTATCATCCACCCTTACGATGTTAACTGCACCCTCCTCTTCGACCCCCGGATAGTGTCGACCCTTGACCAGCTGACATGGAAGTCGAACACGATCTGCTAAGACCTGCAGTACGAAAACATGACCTCATATGACCTATGCAGTACAGCTTGCCCACGTCTTCTCACTTGCAATAACTAACTCGCACAACCTTTCAGAATGCAGGAACTTGATCGTTCGAGGTTGAGCACGTCTCGAAGAAAGGAAGTGGCTATTTGTGCGTACAATGAATGCACTCTCCTTTATAAAGATGAGCGACCCATCACATGAGTAAGAGGGTTATTAACCATGTAATTTGTCTCTAAAATTCATGTGGAAGACTCCTAATTATCTCAAGGTAACCACAGTCCCTATATGTACCATACACAAAGAGGGCTACGATCCAATACCTACTCAATACTCCAGACCTCTATAAGTCCCATTCCAATTATTTTGATGCTGTACATTCTAAGAATTGAACTAAAAAGACATACCGAATCGTATCAAAAGACTACTTCAACTAGTCTATAAGATTCACAAACATCAGGCGTAGAAATAGAGGAGTTCAATCCAGTTTAATTTCATACATAGGCATATGATGTCAAGTGTAACTCGTGTAAGAACTGCCGTTCCCACACAAAAAAAGAGTGGTCACCTTGAAAAGTAATGCACGATGTCTCGTCAATCCAATAGACAGGCATCCGAGAGTAAGCACAACATTTTGCATGCTATTTTTCACGTCCCAGCTTGCTTTTCTCCAGCGAGTAAGCATCTCGGTGTCACTACCAACTGGCCCGCCCATTTGCTCCACCACTATGAGTGCAATTTTTTGAGCTAACTCAGTTTTCTGTAAGCCGGCCTCTCCAGATTCATGATTGGCAGAAAGATTTGAGACCCGTTCTTCAAGACTTACAAGGTCGGGATCTAACTCTCTGTTCACAAGAACTGCCTCTATTTTAGAGGTCTCTGAGATGGGCATCCTCGTCAGGTCTTTCAGGGACGGCATCCTCTCTGACAGATGTGACTCACTGAGGACTCCGTTCACATCATAAAATCCATCGGGTACGATTTCATCATAGTCCACCATATTACACGCCTGTATCACGAAGCACAATGCGGTATGGCATTAACAATAGCATTGAAAATTAAAAACATTGCTTCTTTAAATATCTGCCATATTCACTCCGT
The DNA here is from genome assembly GCA_014180765.2 of Marchantia paleacea. Classification (NCBI taxonomy): domain Eukaryota; kingdom Viridiplantae; phylum Streptophyta; class Marchantiopsida; order Marchantiales; family Marchantiaceae; genus Marchantia; species Marchantia paleacea. The sequence continues at coordinate 8,070 of MUAA02000049.1, forward strand.
GTCTTTGGGCAATTTCATTCCCGGCCGTGCAGGGCTAAATCGACTTCAGTACCAAAAAATAAGAAGCTCCCTACCTTGAAAAGATCAAAATATAGCAACATATACCGAACGCAAAAATGACACTGAGGGCCGAGGAGCTCTAAATGTTTCCCAATGTGATGCCCTTGATTACAGAAGATCTAGAGCACAATCTTTTCTAGTAAGGTAACCCAGTTTCTTTCGGCAATATTGGTGACGTAAAAACGAACAACGATCCAGAAGATTCCTCAAATCTCTCCCACGCAGAAACCAACAGTACTCACGAAGATCTGAGTAGATACTCCAGTGACGAATACAAATGAAGAATCAGATGTTACCTCAATCAAACACATTAAGTCGGTTAAGATCATTGGGGAAGGGTAGACTCAATTTCCAAATCGCTATGTGCACAACATATAATACCCTGTCTTGAATATTGTAAGTAGCTCATCTGACTTACACAAAATTCCCCTTCAGTACAAACACTTCCTAACCCCAAACTAAACGTCGACAAACAATGGACAAACTCAGACTGAATTTCTGAACTACGGTCTATCCTCCTATGTAACAATGTAACAACATGTCCGAGTTCACTAAAACAGAAACCTGAAAACACTTTAAGCGGCAAACTGATTGTCATCTACATTAGCAGAAGTTAGAATTAGAGAGTTTGACATCCTGAGGAACTCAAGAAGCTCCAACTAGGGTTCTGCCTGTTTCTTCAAAATACTTTCCAAGAAACGAAAAGGCTCTAGCATCTATGAAAAGAAAGAAGCCCACCTGAAAATCAAGGTGAATTGTTTCGAAGCCAATGTCTATGGTAGTTTCTTCACCACTGCTGATTATGGCCATTGGATAGCAAGACAAGAGATGGATAACACTCTGGATAAGAGGACTGAAAGTTCGGACTCTGGACGAGATCAACTTGGGTATTACAAAAGTCTTCATTCTTTGCCTTCAAAGTTGCAAACCACTAGTATATCCATAACTATAAACTCTGCAAGATTGCCCTGATGACCCACTAACATCCCCTTTCCAGTCCTTTACGCGAGGCTTTCATAATCCAGTAGAAGAAGCCATATGGCAATACCACCTCCTGTCTCTCGCTGATTCTAAAATCTCACCTACAGACTCCTACACACGAAAGTGAGAAACCCTAGGTGTGACCTCCACTCATAGTTCAGCGTCCGTTATGCTTCGGCTGCTTGGTAGTGCCTTGAAAAACATCCAATATACAGCCCCCACGAATCCATGTTCCCGTACTATGTTGTTCAAGGATTTTTCGTGTGCACAACCAGTATGTAAAAGGTTAATGTAATTACATCTATCTTACCATTTAGTGAGTTTGATGATTGCTGGCCCGCATAGCGAGATGGATGGTTCAGTTTGGAATGCCAAGCTATGACTTTGTTTCATATGCACATGCCTGCTGTGAAATTGATCTATTTTGAATATCCACTTCGACATCGAACCTATCGTTTTGCACTGATTGCAGGCGGCCTATAAGAAGGCTCGGTTTAGTTATGAAACAACGGTCCTCCGGATCTGCGACCCCCCTATATGATGTGTCCCATGTGTCATAAATATGTCAATATTGAGCGCCATGAATTTATCTTTTAAGAATAGCAAGTGACTAGCTTTTCTCCCATGTCCACCACTCGTAGCACAAGGTAACGCAAGCAATCGCTTCAATAGCTAGACAATATCTGATGTGATTTGGAAATAATGTTGCAAATTCATGCACAAGAAGCATCAGAGGACCTACCCAATAACGGTAAGAGACGATGTCGGCTTGAGAATTCCCCGAAGAAGGACTCAGACCGAGACTAATTCTTTTGGCTACTTCAATCTGCGCCTTCTCCGCTTCATTCGCGACACTAGGGCTTATGTAGCTATTTGAGACGCTCAGCGCCATAGCAATCTGGACCTGGTACTCTTCCTCAGATTGAAGAATCTGAAGAGACTTCAGATCAACCTGATTACTATCGCCTCCTCCTAGTGAAGGAGTTCGTTTTTTGCTCGCAACTTTTGAAGTCTGCAAATCCGCATCGCCACCACTTCCACCAGAGTTCTCCAGCCTTTGTCTCACTTGTCCTCCAGTCGTGACCTGATTGTTGTTGGAAGAGTTGGATTGACCAACTCTTCCAACAGCACTACCAACGGCATTCAAAAATGTCGTAAGCCCTGAGGGTTTGTGCTCTGGAGGGGCAGAACCAGTGCTTGCTGAGGTTGGACTCGAAGAAGCAGCGGGAGCCGATGCTCCTCCAGTTGAAGACCCTCTAGGTCCTGCATTTGAACCGCCTGAACCTTCGTACGATCTTCCTTCTATAATTCGTCCAGCATCCACTTGATCATCATGATTTCCACCAATATGTAGTTTGCGGAGGAGATTCTTCATAGCATAGACTCCCGGGATGGTTGGAGATGAAAAAATCGAAGCAGGGAGGGAGGGAGGAAGCGAACAGAAGAAGACTTCTACAATTTTGGATATATTTCCGTAAGTCTTCCCTGTTTAGACACTTTTCCTCCTTCACCTCCCTAACTTCTCCCCTCTCGAAGTAAAAGCCTCGTGAATAAGCTCTGTTTCCACGAGCGTAGTGTTGAGTCAACTGAATTGTGACCTCTGATTTGGTTGGGTTGTTCAAAAGTTCGACCCTGCGCAAGGCCACTCAAAACCATAATCACTATAACAATTGAAATAACAAGTGATCAACCACAAGGGCCTAGCACGCAAGGGGACCAAAGAATACAGACACTACAGAATACCAACCTCATGGGCTCTATCTATGGATAAAATCGATAGATAGAGCCCATGAGGTTAGCAAAACATATACACAGTAAGCATGGCATAAGGATGAAAGAATCGAAAAAACATTCATACATTGCATATTATATGAGCAACCCAAGGGTTTAACATGCAAGAGTACCAAAAACGGCGCAAATCAAGGTTGGATATCTTACGGGCGACAGCATATGGATACACTCCCACAATGTAGTAACAACCAGAGCAAGAGAATGTGTGTAGATGCAAGAGGACAAACCATGTGACCAATAGAAGCAACACTGAAGATTGTCACAAGAGTTAGTAGGGGGAAAAGTCCAGCTCCATATCTGACATGATAGGACAAGTAAGTCAGCAGTGTGGAACAGCCCTTCGGATGCAAGAAGGGCTCCATTGACTATCAACGATACCCGAACCAGAAGTTGTATTCTCGTCAGGTATGTTAGGCTGCTTCATCAGTGGATACCGAGGTGCATAGGTTTCACACTAGACCGCACGGGGCTCGGAATAACTGAAAGCCCAACAAATCAAAGACAGTGTCCATGGCTGTGGCCCAGCCTTAAGTCAAAGATTGCTTAGCTCTGTCTACCTATGAAGACGACGAGAAGCTAAAGAGAAAGCTGAAACTAGGAGAACCACGGGAGTGTAGAGAACAAATAGAAAGAGTAGTGAATGTCTAAGGAGAAGCATATTCTCACTGCCGTAGCAAGATCAAGTACAAGTACTCAATACAAGCCGAGGGCTTTGATTGAACGAAAATGTGCCAGTACAATGAAGTTCTATTTGCACCTGCAGCTTAGTAACATCCTCTCACATGCGAAGTAGACCTACTGTAACCTACTTGCATGCCGCTGAAGAAAAGACGAGTCATTCATCGGACTGCATGACTCTTCTTTTGTGAAAGCAAACGCAAGTCAGTAGCAAACGACGATCAAGCAGACACGAAGGTGAGGAGAAGCTCGAAGAGAAGGGTTAACAGTTATAACGGAAGGGCGAGAACCCTAGGCAAAAGTAGGGAAAACCCAACATTCATATACATAGATAACATACTACATGATCAACCGCATGGCCTTGACATGCAAGTGGACCAAAACGTCTCGGATCAAAGTTGTAGGTCTCATGGATGCAGACAAAGACCCATGAGTTGAAAAATCATGGCAGTTGAATAGAAACGAATAAATGCAAACATGAAGATAAAACGAAGAGTAGAAAAACGGTGAAAGATGGAAGCCAATGTGAAACGTATGTAGGAAAAGAAGTCCAGCTGTCGATAACTGGGAAACTAAGTCAGTAGTATGAAGTGCAAGTACGATAGGAAAGGCAGATGGCATCCAGTGATCATCAACAATATTCGAAGGAGAGGCGTCAAAATTCCCTGTTAAAATTCCCCTTACATATACTCGGCAGCTTCACCTTTGAACCGACGTGCATATGTTTGTCCACTAAATCTGCGGGGATTAAAATACCTAGAAGCCCAACACACAAGCAGTTGTAGAAGAGGAAAGTATGCATTCACAATTCATGGAAGTAAATGCACATGCACAAGAGACAGATGTGCAAGCGCACCTCCGTTCTGGAAGTGCGGTATAGTTACTTGTATCCGATGCGAGAACAGGAACCAGTACCATCACAACATCTCCCAACGAGCATCACTCCACCTTCACATAATCCAGCTACCACTGGATGGATAGGATTGTGCATGGATCGAGCGGGGTTGACGATGACTCAAAACCCAATGATCCGGCTACCACTGTATGGATAGGACTGCATGGATCGAGCAGGTTGACGAAAACTAAAAACGCAATAGACCATGGAGAATTCCCATAACCATTGCCAAGACCTATTCTAGATATTGTATAGCACGCTTTAACAGCAGACATAACTATGCAAAAAGCACAATATTTCAATGAGAAGGTTTATCCAAGGACTTGATGCGAAGATGCAATATTCATGATCATCAATTACAGTTTTACTCGACGGGAGTACACGTTTATATCATTGCAAGTATATAAAGAAAGGGTCCAGCGGAAATTTATCAAGAACGAACTGTCCGATCCAGACAATCATATTGGACATTGGAAATAACAAGCCAGACATGCCACAAAGGCGTTTCATCAACGCCAGTGTTACTACAGGTAATAGTCACCCAAAATTCCCACTCAAAATCATGATGTTGCCTCGCAAGGGAAAATCTGAAAGAATACCGACTAACATTATATCTCTTTAATTTCTCTTAACAACTACACTAATATTTTTACATGTCATAGTAGCCTCATCACCACAAATCTTAAAGTAATATGTACCAGTAGGTTATAGAAAAAAAGTTCCATATTCACTCATCCGAATGATCACGTTCGACTTTGGTAATCATAGCGCAAATATAAGTCACAGTAGCGTTTTCTTGATAACAGTGGTACTACAAGTAGTATTTGCTAAAAATCTCCGCTCAAAACCATCAGTTTGCTTGACAACAGACGAATTCAATCAAACATATTGTCATTATGTCTCCTACAAGTCTATCCAAAACCTCACTCGTCCATCTACTTAATTATTGTACATATTAGAAGACATCATCCCACCAATCATCAAATAATCTGTAACAGTAAGTTATAGAAAATTTAACTTTCCACCCGAATTTATCCGGAGGTTCATATTGGACTTTGGAAAAAAAACAGTCCAAATATAAGTCACAATCTCATATCTTGAATTCATCATGTTTGTTGAAAATCTCCACCAAAAACCATGAATTTGGCTCTAGCGGCAATGTAAAAAAAGTAGCCAAGATGACAAGTTGAACATAGTGAATGTAATCAATCAGCATTCAACTGTATCCAGTAATACTTGCTTCTGAGTAATCATCTTAGTAAGATAGATTATAAGTATGTTTCTAAAGCTAATTTCATTTCATTACTGAATAATTTCAGCTAAGTCTATCAGGAGAATGTGTTTGAACAAGGGGATGAGGTAAGTTTTAAGTATCAGATGTGAAGGTGTACCGTATTATCACTCAACATCCGCTAGATTAACGATTATAATTACATAGAGGTCCATTAATATTGAATGAAAGTGTAAATAAGATACTGTCACCTATACTTGAATAGTACATAATAATCACGACTACTTTAGATTTTCAAAATTATCGCGCAATTATCTAATTATCTCAAATTCACGTAACTTCAATATTTATTTATGTATAGAACATCCCTTATTAGAAATATGATGATAAATATTGCAGCTTGTTGTTCTTTGCTAGAGATCATGATGTCTAGAAGAATTCAACGAGAAACAATCTATTCATCAGTCACATCGCCCTTGACATTCGTATGAGTATATATATACACATAACCCTACAGGTGGAAAGCTTCTCCATGGTACTAAACTATGTGTGGTTCATCAAGATATCAATGATACCGAGCGAAAATAGAAGATGTAAAACTAGAGGGATCATTATATACAGGATGAGAAATATAGGAGTCTGCTGGATACAAAATCTGGACCCTGATTAAAAGTTAGGGCAACATGATGATAGAGATAGAGATTGAACCAGCAAGTGTGTAATTAAAAATCAGGGAATAAATATGTATACAATTAAAACTTAAACCCTTGGTTACAAATCCGACGGTGTCCAGGCTCATTTCGGTAGTTTGTGACAAGAGTATCTGCCCTTACCCGGCAAACCCTACCAAGAATAATCGATCCGCAAGAGAAGTCTTATTCCACAGCAATCTCGCATCAGTGACCAACTTGCGACCGATGTGAGATCTCTACATCATTCTCAGCCACACAGATTTCAAGATTGAGCTAGTAAGCAAAATACATGTGAAAAGTTGCAATACCTGTATTGTATGGTACTCCAATCGATAATTAGCTCACTCAGGGCTTTCTTCTTCATTCACCTACAGTGAACAATTGCCGAACCGAGGAATCAGATAGAGGGGTAAACTGACCATTTACACAAGCCTCCTATTGCAATTGCACCGGCAGCAACCGAAAAGCTTAGCCATCTTCCTCGCTGTCTAAGCTGACCGAGGTTTCACACACTCCACACTCTGCCGTACAGTGCTTACCGCTGCTCTACGCTGAAATTAATCAGCTTTTCCACCCCTTGCATCACCACGGGGTGAGATCAGACGTTCAATGCCGCCCGTCTTGATCAACTCCTGTACAAAAAATTCATTCGTCTTCAGCCTTCAAGGCAGAACCTCCCCTGGGACCAACAGGTCAACCACCACCATGACTCTTCTTCCACCTCCTTCTCCTCCTCTCGTCCGTCCCTCTCCTCCCCGAGTCCCACAAGACTCCATAACGTTAGGTTTACACTCTCAACTCTCCCTCCCAGCAGCAGCGTGTGCCGATGTCAAAACTTCTGGAAGCAGCCACTTCGCTGCCATGAGGACGAACGACACGAGTAGGGGTTCGGGTCGAGATGCCTCACCTGACGACATTACAGCTGACTGATCAAGCCTGTCTTACTTCCGAGCGAAGTGTGTTGTCGTCGTCATCGCCTCGTCCCGTCTTTTTGAGTTTGTCTTCGACAGATCAGAGCAGAGCAGAGCAGCAGGGCAGCAGCACCGGCTCTCCCTCTCTTCTCTTCTCTCCTCCTCTTCAGACTCTTCCTCTGCTGGTCGACGTGATTTCATCGTTAAAGCACGTCAAACTCTCACATGGGGCACTCTGACCGGGGTCACTCAAACTTCCCTCCGCCTACCTTGGAGTCACTCCCCGCCTGTCGTACTCTAACTTACCCGTCCAGTCCCTCCCTGACCTTGCATTGCCATGTCACAGTCCCTCTGATGGGCTGGCTGGGGCTCTACCGCAAGGACCGATTTCACTTAACCGTGGTAAGTTGACCGAAATTTCGGTACATCAGATTTTACTGCGAACCAACGTTTTTACTGCCTGGAAGGATTGGAACTAAGATGGGTGAATGTAGCCCCAGGTGGATATCCAATGGGTCTGGGTGTCACTCGTAAGGCTACTGAAATGACATGTCATATTATGTCGTGTCATTGAGTCAGAATTTGACTGTACAGCAGCTGGTGTGGGTGTTTTTCAATGATGAGCTGCAGTCGACAGGGAGGAAATGGTGGTTTTCTTTTGTTGTAACATATTTATTGCTACAGAAAAAAGCATGAATCTACCGTGTTCCGTATTCACGAAGTTTGCTTCTGGTGTCTGGACTAGGTGTTGATTGGCACATAGGGTTTTAAGCTGTTGAGGTGTATTTTGATTACACGGTGATTATGTAAACGAAAAGAGCACGAATCATGTTTTACCAATCGTTCTGTTCTGGGAAAGTGAAAGGTAGGTGTGTTGAGAGATTTTAAAAGGTGTTTGTAAATGACTTCCAAAGCCCTTATGTTCGTGGTGATCAGAAATGTAGTTATATGGAGGTATGGACACTTCCACATGTTCGTGTGGTATACATGAGAATCTACCTCAGGGTATCAATCTCTTTAAATTATTGTATAGCCTATTTTGTGCAACGGGTTCCATTGCTCTACAAATAACTCTAGCTGATGCAATCCATAGTATATAAATCACGTTAGATGATGATTCTTTGCAGATAGATTGATCTAGATAATTCGGATATCTTAATTGTTGTAAAACACATTTCCTAATGTGATGCTATTGGGGCCTAGCCCCATGTTATCAGTTCCGTTCCATCCTTGTGAGATTTGATGGTGCCTCCATCACTTTTTTTATTATAGTGTGTGGCCGTGATGAAAAATATGAGCGATGTGCCAAGGGAGAACATTATATTCTAACCCACAAAGTGTCTAGAATAAGGTATGTTAGAAGCCTACGTGGAAATTCTACTACCGTACTGGCACGTGGAGGGGGAAATAAAAAGAGGGCCTCACTTTTCTATGAATGTTCATCCTTCCAAGTTTAGGAGATAATTATGTATGTGGCTGCATTTGTCCCCTCTTGCCTGCGCTTGAATTTATTCTCTCCTCCCTTGTTTGTTGTCAAATAGCAAATGGACATCATTTTCAATCGACCTTTTACAATTACATTCTCATAGCTCTACAGTAATGGCTTCCATAGTGGTTTCACTCGCACGTAAACAACGGTTTTACAAGCCACGAACAGGTGCAACATTGACATGACCTATGCTAAAGAACTCCTTTGGTTATCGCTATATTGACTGAAATATAAGCCGCTGAGGTTCGAACTGTGGTTATAAGGCGTCTTGCACAGGGATTGATGAACATGTACCATTTCAAGGTTATCCGGTTACCGGTTTGGTTTCATCCATGTACGACTTTATGGGTCTACTATCCTTTTTGTTATTTTACTGTGTCCTTACATTACTATTTCAAGCTTACCCACTAATAACTGGATTTATGAATCATTACGTCACAAGTAGAAAGCACCAAAAAGTCAATATTTAAATATAGTTTTACCCTATGACCTGAAGTCCTTCTAAAAGGAGGAAAAGAATACTGTTATTATTTTATGTACATCAGATTTGTTCCAAATCTTTGTGAGTATGTATCACGTTACCGATGACTTTACATCTGGTTGAGATTTCTTATTCTAGATAGAACAAAAGGGGCGGAATTCCAAAACATATCAATACCTCACATTAAGACTTCGTACATGTTCCGAAAAAAGGTACCCGTATATTAATTATAGGGATAGAAAACTTCTCCCCTAAAATTTGTCATCACATCAAATTAGACAATATCAGATGTTTTCACAAAAATCTAATATTGTCAGGATTCTCGTAGAGTTTTAGGAGTGTTTCTCCTTCATAGCTTACACCTCACAATTTACAATCTAAGGATAAAACATGATTTGAGAGGAGAAGAGGGGAGAAGGTAAATCTCAATTCCTGTATAAACTTTTCAGCGATTTGACTATGTACATCCACTAAAGATGCAAAAACTGATAATTGTCAATATTAAATCTCTCTCATATGGTTTTTGTATTCAGTTTTATTCCCCTTATTCTGTGTAATTTTCCACAAAACCAACTCATACCATCCCATCTAAAGTTAATGGCACATAGCAAGAAGAGCCTTCTCACTCCATTTCAGTCGAAATTTGTACCGTGCATAAACAAAACCAACATGAACAAAACGTAAAATTTGCAATATTCATCCAAATATATGTTTTCACTGCAATAATAAACTCAAATCCATACAAATGAAGACAAAATTTGCAGCACTTATTTTTTCAAAACCAATATAAACTCTCATTCATTCCAAGTTAACTAAGATGAAATAGAGGACTTTTTTGTAATAAAATTCAAGACAAATATTCTCCAAAATAAGATTAACAAGAGAAATCTAGCTAAGGAAATGCGTTGATATTATGAACAAAAATTAAAATTTGATTTATAAGAGAAATTATTTTTTCAGTTTGTATTCAAGTAAATTATTTGTTGTATTTGTAAAACAAATTGATAAATAAATATTTATAAATTGATATTTTGAAATAAACCATACATCTTTTCAAACATCAAAGTGAATACAATAAAATATAAATTTAAAAAAATCTATGATTTAATTTCCATCATACTTTTATTTGTAATGTTAATCATTGTCATTCTCATTTGTCTAAGTATTTTTATTTTTCAACATATTTATATAATGATATAAACATAAATAATAATAATATTAAATAAAAAATATTTTTAAAATGCTCTGAGAAAATGCATAAAGTATCTAAAACGCAAAAGTATTAAAAGAATGAACAAAAATTTCAATGAATAAATCATAATTTTATAATATATTTATAAATCAATTATACAAAGAATTCAATAAAATTTATTTAACTCATTATGGATGTATTTCTTCATAAAATTCACAATTTTGAGTTATTGAGATTTATTTCATATATAAGATGATGAATGATTGATTATTCTAACAAAATTTTTAATTTATGTTATTTTTAAATCATCTTGTTCTTATTATAAAAATATTATTTATTTATTAAAAAAAATTTAATTTGTCATAATTGGAAATATCAATCATTATCATAGTTGAAAAAGATCTTAATTATGTAAATAAATCTACAGTTATCCAAAGTATCAAATATATCAATTGTTGCTCAAATTTAATACAGCAAATGAAATTTCTACTATTCTTAATTATAAATTATATCCATTAGCATAGATGATCAATGAATGATTCAATTTTCAACATATTGATAAATAATATAATGATCATAATTGATTTAAAATCACTTATAAATAAGTTTAAAAATCAATTCAAAACATTTGAAATTGATCAAAAATTTAAAACTATGAAAATATTGAATCCATGCAATTTAAAAAAAATGATATTCAAATATCAAAATAAAGTTCCAATTTCAATCAAACTATTGAGATTTTAATATAATTAATTAAATTTTAAATTTAATCAATTATTAAATATTTCTGTTCAAAGAATGAAATAATTCATTATAATATATAAAATATAAGATAATAAATGTGTAAAAAAATTCATTTTTTAAAATATTTCAAAATTCATAATATTAATTTATTCATAATTTTAATTATTTCTTGATAAAATTTTTACAAAACTATTTCTTTCTACTTTAATTTTATAATATTAACAATTATTTAAAATATATAAATAATAAATTTCAACATATTTTTGTCTTAATAAATAAAATTTTCAAACTTTTTAAATTATTTTCTTCAACGTTTACAAATATTTAAATATTAGCAAAAAATATATTAATTCATTTGATATATATTATGATACAAATAATTTTTTAAAATAAAATTAAAATATATTTATTTTAAATATATTATAACATAAATATTATTTAAAAATGTGTGTACATGATAAAATAATCAATCATAATATAAATAAAATATTTTTAAATAATAAATTAATAATTTGGAAACATTTATAAATATATAATGAATAATTATATGAATAAAATTGTATATTATATGCATATATTCAATAAATAATGCCATAATATTTATATTTATTTATAAATATATCAAAATATATAATTTTAAAATCTGTAATATATTTTATGTGTATATATGATATTGAATCAATAGTTCATGTAAATTTGAATTTGTGAGTGTATAGTTATTCTATTCATGATAAATTACAATATAAACCCATATTTATGTTTGCAAATAATGCAAAAAAAAATATTTTCCATGTATGAGTGAAATGAATGAATATCATGACAAATTATTATATGATTACAAAATTCAAATGACATAATGTTAATAAAATAATGTTAAATATCGACAAATTAATTAAATATTGTAATTCATTTAATTCTTATATTGTAATATACAAGTCACAATGCGAATCGTAATGATAAATATGATTATCATGCATGTGCCATACATAATTTCACAATATTTTTATCAAAGTTGCACAATCATGTTTGATACTTGTTTGAAGTGGTTTCTCCTCACTTCTCTAGTGTTACAATGGTATCAAAACGAACTTGCTCTTTCCTTGAGTGTGGATTACCCCTATTGGAATAGCAAGACGATGATGATAACTTTAAGTTCTTGAGAGTTGTATAGAGAATGGCATAGGTCCTTGATCTGCATGTATAGAAAGGGGAAAGGGAAAAGTGTGGGCTGTATGTATGGATGTGGCTTAGAGAAATCCTATACCAAACTTTCCATTTCCCAATCTATTCACCATCCACATTCGATTCATGGAGAAGGATGTTTTCAAAGTGTACATTGTGGCGAATTGGGGTTCAAATTTTATGGCTCGAGTGATGACATCACAAGTACCAATAATACTTCCGATTGTTAGTTATGCAGAAACGTGGGATTGTACAATTTACCTTCTATACTGAATGTTGGATGGATTTGAATATGATGGATTTGAATCGTGAACCATCCGCGCCGGTTCCGTTCAACACGTTTGTAGAAATTAGAACAATTTGCCAACAAAAGAGAATGTGGAGGGACTTTATTGTTAGTAATTATGGTGAAGAGTACTAAAGAGTTGTAATATGATCATCTTGGCCTGTTGTGATTTCTATTTTGAGAGATTGGATTGTTATTATACTTACATTGTATTAGTTTGAGTGGTGGAGAAGCATGGAAGCATCAGTTTCTATGAGTGAAGTTCTGAACTCAATCATGATAGAAATGAAAGAGTTAAGAAAAGCTATTGTTGATGGACATACAAAGCAACAAGCCATGGAGTACAAGATCTATGCATTAGAGAGTGAAAAAGTAAAGAGAGAAAGAGTTGGTGAGATGGAAGTGGGAATTCCAATACAAGAGGCTCAATCCCAACCGCAATTGACGGTTATTGCCAACGAAGAGGCAAATAGAAGACGTGTCGAGCACATACATATCGCATCACAACATACATTGCTGTCACATCAAACATCACAACACATAGATCGTCATACATCAACACAAGTGTACCACAATCGTACCCCCTAACTTGCGGTTAGGTCCCTCTAACACCAGGTAGCCATATAATTCATAACATGATATGCCCTTCATGGGGCTAAGATCAGTAGGCCGGGTACTACAATGCCCCATCGTTAGTCGGCTATTTGCAATCCATATCATGTAACGGTCAGACATGCTTGCCTGCTAAACGCATCGAGGACATCTCCACCGCCCACTAGCCAGCGCATTGAGAGGAGGTGTCAAACATGACATATGCCATCCTCTCGAACAAGAGTCACAAATCAACATACTTGTTTGCTTCCAGGGTGATCCACATAACATATATATCTCAAGTGCGCAGACGCATAATTTGTCATGCTTGGATCCATACTACCATCAATGTTATGAAGGTGACATGGTGCACAATTACGCACATGATCCTTCCAAATCACACCATCATGACCCTCTAATACCAAAACTCCAGAAAGTAAAACCTCACGTACTCGTAGAATTGTACGACTAGTCGTAATATCGTATGTGGTCGGTGCATTCTGCTGCAAGTAAACGTAATCACTAACATGAAATCTATGAATTGAAGGTCGATATCCACCTCCTCGGATGGTAGCATAACACAAAGTATCTCTATGCGAAGCAATAGCTAGGTTCTCAAATGCCATGGGCATGACTCTACGGAAGAGTTCTGCCCTTTGAGAACATACCCTAACCCAAACAGTAGGGTTATTCAAGTCAAAGACTTCACCTGACTCTCGACAGATAGCTGCATGTAAGTCTGGATTTCTACCATATAATTAAAAGTTCGGTGAGAATGACGCTAGAGATGCTTATAAGCTAAATCAATAACCCATGGCCAAACATGGTAGCTGGATGTCCCAGTCTCCCATATGACCTTTCTCCAAGCCAAACTTTCTCAGTCCTCTCTTCACCGTCTGAACAACTCTCTTTGCTAGACCATAAGCCTCAGGATGATTTCTTGAGGTGATACAATGATCGATCAACACTTGATCACACAAAGCCTGAAACTCGTCCAAAAACTCAGTACTATGATCAGTCAAAACTTCTGCTAGTGCACCAAATCGGCTAAACACTGCAACTAAGAACACATAAGTTGTTGCCTCACTTGACTTATCGGGCAAGGCCACCAACTCAATCCACTTGGAAAAATGCTCCACCATGACCAACACATATCGATGATGTAGTATAGTCAATGGCAAAGGTCATGCAAAATCCAAGCTCCAACGATAAACGATAAGCAAGTCCCATAATTGATAGAGGATGTAGTTGTGCTATATGGGCATTGAATGATGCTCGAACACGATCACATACCATACATCTGTCCTGTTTGACCTAGGGTTGTACATATAAGATAAAATGTAAGTATATCTAAATTGTGCCTAAGTTTATCTTAGTCATGACTATGTTTAACTAGTTATGGTTAAGTTGGAGGAAAATATAGAGTAACTTTTGGTGTGATAGATGATAACTACTATTTTGTTGTTTAGTAGGAATCAAGGAATAGATTCCATCATATGGGTATCTTGACTTTCCTTGAATTGGACTAGTTTTCATTGGTTGGACTTGGTGAAGACCCTTAAATCTAGGGGCGAGATTGACTTTGTACACTAGAAGTCAATTAGCGAGTAGTTGGGCTTCTAGAAGATCCAAGTTGACCAATTGCATGTTGCCATGTACCCTTTTCCTTGGGGTTTGTGATCTCTACCTCGTTTAAACTTGGTAAGAGGAAGTTACATGGTGATTACTTGTAGTTACTAGGGGAAGATTCTAAGTAGTATAAATAGAGAGGTTGAGAAGCAACCTCTCAAGTGGTTTTCAATGGAAGTTAGTTTTGGGAGAAGATAGTGTGGTGATCTTAGTTTTGGGGAGCTTGGTTCTTGGAGACATCATGTTCGGAGTGGAACCTTGATTCAATGAAGATTTTGATTACCAAAGTATCCATTCTTTTTGAGTGATATCTTACTCTTGGTGAGAATGTGCATTATTGACCTTGGACTTTGAGAGTTTGGTAAGAGTGTGCATTAGGGTCATGGTCAAAGGGTGGGACTAAGTCCTTCTAGATTCATGATGAGCTTCCAAAGAGCCATCGGAGGTAAACTTGAGTGAAAGTCAGCCCGGAGGTCACATTTTTGGTTCCGTTGCTGGGACCTCAAGTTAGAAGGAGCAGAGATGTTTTGAATCGAGTTTCTTGCCGTGAGAGCGCAACTATGAGAACTCATATGGAGAGGACTATGGAGGAAGAGCGAACCTAGATCATGATGCATAGTAATGTACCATTTGTGTATCCAGTAGTGTTATATGAAAGCCTGGAAGTTATTTTGTATGAGGATGATCAAAGGGTGGGATTAAGTCCTTCTAGATTCATGATGAGCTTCCAAAAAGCCATCGGAGGTAAACTTGAGTGAGAGTCAGCCCAGAGGTCACATGTCACAAACTGTTGCACCTCAGTTTGCATACCTCTCTACCAATAGTGACTTTGAAGTAAGCTATATGTCCGCTTTACTCCAAAATGACCTAACTCATCATAAGCATGTTTGACCAACTGTGCTCTTTGAGATGGAAGTGGCACAACACAAACGCTGCCATCTCCCATACTATGAGAAGATGTCTACCTTCCCATCTGGACCGTCGAGCTCTCTATAAAACTCGATCCCATTCCTTTGCACTCAAGGTGCCCACCAAAGCACCTGTAAGAAGATACTCCAACACCAGCATGTCATCATGGATGTCTCGGTTTACCATCAAACCGTCCTCAGTCTCAGTGTCCAAGACTAACATATCTGCTCTCTGACACAACAGAGATATCATATAGCTCTGAAGCGCCAACATACTCAAAAAGGCAGATGCATGCCAACCCAACATCATCTCCTTATTAGTATCACTGTGGCATCGAGCCCCGGTTTCGTCAACTTGACTTGTACATGGGTTTTGACTTAACCCATCTGCATCACGGTTCACCACTCCAGGTCTATGAATAACCGTGAAATCATACTCATGTAGGATAAGAGCCCATGGTGCAAGCTTTCCTGTAAGCTTGTCTGATTCCATCAACCATTTCAATGGTTGATGATCAGTGATGAGAGTGAAGGAGTTTCCAAACAAATAACATATGAAATGTGCCACTACCCAAACAACTGCCAAACATTCTCCTTCATAAGAACTGTACTTCGACTTGGCTGCATTTTTGGAACAACTTGCATAAGCCACTACAAACTCCTTCCCATCATCATCATGTTGGATAAACCCAGCATACTCCAATCAGTATGTATTTGAAACGGACGACCTCTCACAAGTCTCCTCAAAATAGGGGCAGATTTCAACCTTCCCTTGAGCTCAACAAAAGCTCTCTCTTGTTCATCTCCCCAATTCCACTCTTGATCTAACTTTGTCAGCTTTGTCAGCTTTGGCAATAGTGCTAAATCCTTGCATATATCGACGATAGAAGTTTGCAAGTCCAAGGAAAGCTTGCACCCTACTCACATATGAGGGTTGTGGAATACGTAAGATTGCCTCCACCTTGGTTTGCTAAACTCCCAATCCTCCTGGGTATATGGTATGACCCAAGTACTCTATGTGCTCCTGAAAGAACTTGCACTTTCCACGATGCAACTTGAGGCCATGAACAATGGCCTCAAGTTGCATGCAAATACTTCATGCAAATGTATCTCATGCTCCCTCATTATGGCACTATACACTAGAATATCATCGATGTAGGCTTTGGCACAATCAAATCCGGCTAGGATCCTATCCATCACTCTTTGGAACTCAACATGTGCATTCTTCAACCCTAATGGTAAGAACTTTCACTCATACAACACATCCTTGCCATGCGAATCAATTGCCCAAAAGGTTGTCTTGGCCTTAGCCTCATCTCGAATCCGAATCGATGATATCCTCGCCAGTAAATCCAATGTACTGAAAACCTTTGCATGCCCAACTGCATCAAAGATCTCCTCAGGTGTAGGCATAGCATATTGATTAGATTTTGTCTATCGATTGAAAGATAGGAAGTCACCACATATGCATCTATCTGTATAATTGGCATGCATATCCTTCTTGACTAACATCACCACATCACAAGCATACCCTCCATATGATATCTCCACTAATCCAGCCTCAAGACACCTACTTTGGATTAGATCTCTCTCCATATCACTGTATCGACACGGACGACGGAAGACTGGTGCATATGTTGTCAAGTCAATCCGTATGCCAGGTCCTTTCAAACAGCCTAAATCCTTCATACTGAAGGCAAAACTGTTTCTGAAACTCCTCAAAAACCTCCACATCCTACGTCTTTCTTCTCCTGTCACTTTGGGACCAATCTCAATATCCCAAATCTCCTCTCCATCAACACTAGAGATAGAAGACGTAGTATTTGGTTGCTAAATGACAACCTCTTGAGCAGAAAGCTTTTTTTGCTCTCTCATACCAAGCTCCACTATCTCAGTGTGAACAACTCATGTTGATGTAGCTGTAACCTCTTGTGTTGTATCACAAAGGTCAAAAGTGGTAACCACTTCTTGCTCCGTGCAAAAAACTCCAATGATACTCGAAGAAGACCCTACCTCTATTTCTCTAACATCCCCATAAGACCAAGGATGAGATATTGGGCACTTCTCGGCCCCAGCTTTTGCCTCCACCGTCTTGGTAGTCAAAGAGCTTACCAATCCACTAGCTGTCATACATGTGGATCACATGCATCTCTGCTCAACCAATCCAAGGCTCACAATCCATGTCAAATAGTTCAATTCCATAGCCTAGCCCAACACCTGACGTCGTGATGCCTATGACAATGTAGTACTGCTGTAGTGCCGGTACAAAATCCCATAGCTCGCTCTCTCTCTTCAGCAATGGGTTACCAAAATTGCCGGGCGAGAATTCCATACAAGTCCAGGTCCTCCCTCTCTGTAAGCATGGGAAGCTGGGTAACTCAAAAAGGTAGGTAATGCCGCTCTTGGCTGACCCACAAGGGTCACCACTGCCATGGATGACCTGTCAGAATAGACCACTGCCTGGGAGTGTCTGCAAAATACTCTCCATTGTGAGATGTGAGGGCCTCTCCACTCCGTCATATGCTTGCAATAAAACCTCCCTTGGAAGAAGATTTGTCCACCATAGACGTGGATGGTGTACACGAGATCCTACTCTCGATGCATCCAGCAATACATTTGGTCCAATATATGACCACACGTGATGTGCACTCGTCATCACCCGTGCACGTGGATCACCCAACAAGGGAACATTCTCCAAAATGTATGTCAGAGAATAGATCTGTTGTGACAAGAGAGAACGTAACATCTCCCACGTAACATCTTCCAAAACACGCCAGAACGTGAATCCTATAGCCCATGACCATTACCAACACATGTGTGTCCCTAACATTGCCATCCAGCAATGACCAAATGTATGTTGCCATGCCAAGCAAGGTCTTACGCCCCCAGCAACAAAATATTTGACGGCAAGGGCTGCGATATTTTTGAAGGCGCCAACATTGGTAGAAGATCTGGGTATCTCCACACCAACTGTGCCACATGGTGTAATGAGACGCACCTTGCAATCTCATCTCGCTCCACATACATGTATCGATGTACTCGTTGTCTTGTTGTGACGCGGCTACTATGAGAAGATGATGACATATGTCATCTTCAGGGCTGTAGTCATGACGGTGATACTTTAGGGTAGGATAACCGACGGCGCACTGTAAGACTGTTAAGAGTCCACTGTTGGATCAACTTTGTAGGGTCTAGATGTTGAAAAGGCTCCAAGAGATATAATCTTGGACCTTATAAAATATAAAGCGCA
The DNA here is from genome assembly GCA_014180765.2 of Marchantia paleacea. Lineage (NCBI taxonomy): Eukaryota > Viridiplantae > Streptophyta > Marchantiopsida > Marchantiales > Marchantiaceae > Marchantia > Marchantia paleacea. The sequence continues at coordinate 27,061 of MUAA02000049.1, forward strand.
GTTAGGATGGAAAGGGTATGGGAGAGAGCTAGACACATCACTTTGCTAACTAAGGAGCTTATCTAATTGAAGTGGAGGCGACGTAGGACATGGATAGAGGACAACATGATCCTCCAGATGTACCGATGTCCAATCCATTTGTGATCAACATCCGGTGTCTTCATCGTGATCATTTTTGGGCGTGGTTAGTGTATCATTTTGGAGATAACTTTTTGTAACAAGTGATGAACTCTTCAGACCCAATTATTCTTCCAGTTGTTTCCTACGGCGTGATTTGGGATGTAACAGTATACGTTTTGATTAAGTTTGGGCGCTATGGATCTGAACTAATGAGTAGTGGTGGCTTTCAACCCATGGGTTCCAATCCATCACTATTGCTTACCAAAAACAAGCCATAGGGAGTTGATTGTTAGGAACTTTGGCAAGGAGTATCATTCTCAAGTTATAAACTCCCCGGTTCTATTTGTAGTTCCGTTCATATTTAGCCGGTTTTGAGTTGTCATTTTGACTTTTTAGTAGTCAACTCATATTGTGTATATGATGGCTAAGTAGTGTTTTTAGGATAGTTGTAAAGCTCTCAGTCATAATGGAGTTAATTTGGCCACACTAGAGGTCAAAATAACACTCTTCATTCTCATTGGTCTTGGAGTTTGGGCCAATGAGGGCACTTGGGCAACTTCTTTGAGGTTTTGAGGAGTTTTGGAAATCTTCCAAGAAGACATTTGAAGATCTGAAGAGAGGGTTGGAGAGCTGACGGGACGAGCTACGATGTGGGCTCAAGAATGGATGGATTTGAAAGATTTGTCACTCTGAAATGATGATTCGAAGATATAGTGAAAAATTTAGACCTTTGAGTGTATTTGGGGTGTTTTTGAGAATCTAACAAGGGTTTTGGGAGATTTAAGTCAACTATGATATAGTTTACGACTCAGGCTTGCGTTTGGATTGAAATTTTGATTCAATTAGATGAGTTTTGAGAACAGAGTTATAGCTTGAAGTTTGTGTATACAGTTAGAGTTGCAGGATTGCACTGACTATCACAAAGTTAGTACAGAGATCATATCTTTTGATATCATAAAGTTCTGTCAATACAACTTTGCACAGTTCAAGTTCTCATAATGAGTAAACTTCTCATGAAATTTGGGAGCAATTGGAGTCAAGGATTGGAATGTGTGATGGGTTTTGTACACATGGGTCCGCATATCACCTTGTGATACAGTGTGTAGATCAACAATTCTTATGAGAGATCTAGAAACGAAAAACAATTGAAACTTTTTTGAGAGATTGAAAGGGTCGTGGAAAAATTTTCTATAAAGTTTAAGCGAGAGTTATCGGTCGAATCATTGGCTATCATAATCTTCTTCAACCGAAGTTTTATCGGTTTATAATGAACTCGAATGTGGAGTGCTGAGGAGAAGAAGAAGAAATTGTCAACTCACACGAGATTCTAGAGGGTCCTACTACAGCCACGCACTCCGGCGTTCTCTAAGCAAAGAAATGTCCATGCGACATTGTATGTTAGACTGCAATATAACAGCCAAATCTGTGCTAATCCCTCCAAACAGATCCAGCACACATATATCCTCTTGTGGATATTGCCAAGGAATAGGCATTGTATCTAAAGGTGACAACAAAGTGGAAGTGGGAATAACCTCCTTCGTCTCCTCCCTCTATGGAGCAAAAGACTCACTCCAAACCATATGTTGTAGTTGCATACATGAAGTACCTAGTGATCCATCCAACGTGGATGACACTACTCCACTAAGACTTGGCATGATAGCCACATCATGTCGACCATGACTATCATGAGTATCCATGTTACCCTCCAACAAATCACAAGGCCAAGTATCACAAGTACTCAAGGCTGCAACATATGCCAAACCTCCACTTGGTAAAGGACTAGAACTGGTAATGAATCATAAAAGTAATCGACTCACTCGGCCCTCATTAGATTGCCAACCTAGCCGATAAGAGGCTATCTCCTCCCAATTATCAATGCTTAATCCCATTGGGTATAATGCAACCGCACCCACCAATACATCATAGGACTCTGCAAGTGTAATCACAGCACGCGCTCGCGTTGTAGAACTATCCGTGACATGATCCGGTTGCACTTGCATAGTCAACCCCACCCGGATGATGTATGGTGCCGGGCATTACTAGAACCTTCAAGAGTTGTCTGAATCTGGTATGGACATCTCTCCACATCGGTCTTTCGCAAACCAAGACCAAGTAGTGCATCCTTACCCAACATAAGGGGTTGTGCACCAGAATCCAACAACACACATTGAGGTCGATAAACCTTTCCTAAAAGGGTCAAAAGTAAGACACCACTTTTTGTTATCCAACATCAACTTGATAACTTGATGACAAAGATAGTGTTTTGTATGTCGGGCGCTAATAATTCCATCATTCGAGCGGCAGTAGCTTGCCAAGTTCCACTAGTAGCTGGCCTAATCCCAGTATCAACACTACTAGTGCTCACACTACAAGAAGCAACCAACACATCCTCTTTGCTTTCGCAAAGTGTGGCTGCCAATCATAGTACATGGGATGATGACACCCCAATGCCAATAAATTCTTGGCTGAGAAAACAAGAGAATGAACAAGAATCTTTGCCGCCCCCAATATTGCGCTGAATGCTACCTCAGACGATGTTGATGGCTGATCCCTACTTGCTCCATCTCCTTGTACATCCACATTGGCTTGCATCCTCATCTCTCCAATAGGTTGTCTAGGAGCCATGGATGAGGTGTTCAATGCCTCTAACAATGTGAAAGACTAAGGAAGTCTAACCTGTCGGCTAGCCTCCCCTCTTTGTGGATCCAACTCCCCGGATGCTCCTCTAGACTCAGTAGTATGTGTTGCACTACGAGTCACAGCAAATGCACATGGTTGTGCCGCTGCGCACATGTACTCCACAACATCTCCATCATATGATGTGGAGGCACTAGCTCTAGAATGTGATATTTGTCGGGCTATAGCCATACTTGCTATCATCAGCTCCAACTGCTCCAATCGAGATGCCATGTTCACCTCATGATTAGCCTCATGGGCTAACACTTAAGTAGGGGCTGGTCTGTAAGACCGAGGGTTGTACATATAGGATAATTGTGCCTAAGTTTATCTTAGTCATAACTATGTTTAGCTAGTTATGGTTAAGTTGGAGGAAAATTTAGAGTAACTTTTGGTGTGGTAGATGAGAACTATTATTTTAGTATTTAGTAGGAATCAAGGAATAGATTCCATCACATGGGTATCTTGACTTCCCTTGACTTGGACTAGTTTTCATTGGTTGGACTTGGTGACTGACCCTTAAATCTAGGCTTAGATTGACTTGGTACACTAGAAGTCAATTAGGGAGTAGTTGGGCATCTAGAAGATCCAAGTGGACCAATTGCATGTTGCCATGTACCCTTTTCATTGGGGTTTGTGATCTCTGCCTCGTTTAAACTTGGTAAGAGGAAGTTACATGATGATTACTTGTAGTTACTAGGGTAAGATTCTAAGTAGTATAAATAGAGAGGTTGAGAAACACCTCTCAAGTAGTTTTTCAATGGAAGTTGGTTTTGGGAGAAGATAGTGTGGTGATCTTAGTTTTGGGGAGTTTGGTTCTTGGAGACGTCATGTCCGGAGTGGAGCCTTGATTCAATGAAGACTTTGATTACCAAAGTATCCCTTTCCTTTTGAGTGATATCTTACTCTTGGTGATAATGTGCATAATGGAGCTTGGACTTTGAGAGTTTGTGTAAGAGTGAGCAATAGGGTCATGGTCATAGGGTGGGACTAAGTCCTTCTAGATTCATGATGAGCTTCCAAAAAGCCATCGGAGGTAAACCTGAGTGAGAGTCAGCCCGGAGGTCACAGGTCCTCTTCCACCACCCCTACCACCTTGAACTCCTCGTCCTCTTCCAGGGACTGCCATGGCAACTCTTGTTGATTGTTATTCTAGATGGAGATCAAAACATCAATCCATCATGTGACCATGTCTGTGACAATGCTCACATGATTTTGATCCAACAAGATTTATCCTTCGACCTTGAAGGCAATCCTTCTTGTGATGGGATCCACCACATGTCCAACACACCATCCCAAACCCTGATTGTTGACTTGAAAAGGATGGCAATGGTCTGGTTGCTGCACCTTCACCACTCTGTCCGGATGGTCAAGACAATCCCACCTATCTACCATAACCACTCCGGGTTTGTGTTGTAGCCTGGTAACATGAAGAAGTTGATGAAGATGGTGAATCCTTCTTCGAACCCAAATCCCACCCTCTCTTCTTGCATGTTGAGCTCAATACGCTCAGCCAGAGAAAACACAATGGCCATACCACTATCCCATACCAATATTGGACAGCTTGTGCCTCTGTCACCCCATGGGTAACACTGATCAACCTACGCATTCGGGTATACACCTCTCGAAGACTCTCCCCAGTCTTCCGTTGAAACTCCTACAAGCCTCGTAGCTTGTCAGATCTCACCCCTTGGTAGTCTCTCCTCAACCGTGCAAAGAACTCCAGAATAGGGTTAAAGGTTGGGACTCTGAACTCTTCCCAACTCTACTAGCTTCAACCGTATCATCAGTGCCAGGTATAGAGGATGAACTCACACCTCCAAACACTGTACCCGAAGTAATAGAGATGTAGTTTGGAGACCAATATTGTCTCCAAAACTCTATCTCCTCAAGGTGTTCACGTCGGAACTCATGTAATCATCCATCGGCGGATCCTCCAAATGATGGAAGAATCCCTTCCAAGCCATAAATGTACTGAACAATGTAGAGTTACACATCCGCTATAAATGACACCATGAGTCCAACTCATGGATGAAGTCATCCAACTCAATAGTGCCAACTGTATCCGAATATCGTCTAGTATCCTTGGTGGCCCCATGGATATCGTCCATGTCCCACAACAACGGTGTGGATACACACTCCAAGATATCACCAAGCTCAACTCCATCACTCTATGAAACCAAATCAGAGTCTTCTGTGAACCTCAAAGGCCAAGGTTGATACTGCTCTCCGCTACGGGTGCATCCACTGCTAACTCGAGCAGTCTCTCCTCTGGAACCTCTAGAGAAATCCACTGTGACATAAATGTATCACCTCCGCAACCATACAAAAAGTGGTCCCCAACTAGAACTAGAAACAGCAACAGGAACTAGAAACCGTAACAGAAGGTACCCAAGGCACCACAAGGTGCTAACACAAGGACAACTTGAATCCTGCCATCATCACAGGCACTCACCCAGTCTATAGGTCCGCAAGTCATGTCTCACTAGGGAGAAACATGGATAGTCTACTAGTCCGCAAATCCAGCCTCACTATCAATAGCATAAAGGAGCTCCAACACTCCAAACAACAAAGCATCAACACAAACAAATGTGGTGCATAAACAAAAGGCAGAGAATATCAATCACATATATCAATCACAAGAAACATAAAGAACAATACTCCATCTCAAAAACATCCATCAAAGGGGTCAAACCAACCCAACCCGGAATGATATAGCCTTAGATGGACATTTAAAAACACAAAAACTCGATTTTGGAGGTCTTCTGCTCTCCTGATCGATAAACTAACACTAGTACTAAGGTTGTAACAGGCATTGCCTTCAACTAGCCTTTTCAATTTGCTATCTAACCCAATTTATTTTTTCGTAAACGGACACTGTTTGAAACTTCTATGGTTGTGGTTAGAATGGCAACTCCTACTGTTGTTGCTTTGCCAGTAGTAAATTCTCGAGTGGTAGACTTGCACCATGAGTTGAAATCTATCACATAAACACTCGCTGATATCAAGATTAACATAGTACAACTATGAGAGAGGAGGCATCAGAATGTAGGGGGAGGATCTAGAGGATATGGAAATTATCCTCCAAAAAGAAATCCACCACAAGGGAACTTCACAGTTTCATGCTTTAGTTGTAAAGGCCCTCATTTCCAACGGAATTGTCCTCATCCTCGACGCCATGATGGAGTTAGACACAACAATCCTACTCATGCTCCAAGTCAATCGAAGGATAAGGGAGTAGCGTATATTGATGTGTTTCCTCATTAGTGCACGTTTGAGAAGGGAGAGAGCTCTATAAGTTTGAGAGTTGATATTCTTGCACACGAGAATAAGAAAGCAAGATATGCAGAGGAGTCCATCTCAATGGAAGATCAACCAAGCCGGAGCATTCGATCCAGTGGTGTGAGTCAACCGAGAGCATCAAGGAAGAAGTTGGGAATGGATGATTTCTCCATTTCATCTACCCAACACAAATACGACGTGGTGGAGGATGTGGGGAATCAAAAAACCAATATAACTGTTGGTCAATTGATTGCTCTAAATCCTACGATAAGAAAGGAGTTGAGGGGAGCCCTAAGCTCCAAAAGGACCTAGAAGCGACGATCCAAGGGGAAAGCTTCCATGGTGAATGTTGGAGTAGAAGTGGTGGATCTTTGCCTAGGTATGCACACTTCGGGCTTCAAAGATTGAAGTACGCATTAATGGACGTGATGTTTTGGATGTACTAGTGGATGGTGGATCTGTGGTGAATCCCATGTCGGAACCTTTGTTGAAGAAGTTGGGGATGAAGCTTTCAAGACCTTCCAACATCATTGTTGGGATGGCCAACAAGCAAAAGGTGCGACCCATTGGAGTGGTGGACAAGGTGGTGGTAAGTGTGATGGGAGTTCAAACCTTGTTGTATTTTCAAGTGCTTGAGGAGGCTAGCTACGAGTTGTTGTTAGGAAGACCTTGTTTGAGGGTTGTGAGGACAATTGATCGGTGGCATAAGGGTTACCTTCGTATAGGGCCGAAAAACCATCTAGTGAAGGTCCCTCTCACAAGTGGCGGAGGAGCAGTCTCAGACTTGGATAGACCTACGAGTGATTACTCAAAGTCTAAAAGTGAAGAAAGTGGCAATTTTTCAGAAATTGACACTAACATGTCGACTGATGAGGAGACATCATCTAAAGATACCTCGGACGATGAGGTTCAAGTTCAAGTTTTTGGTGCTATGGATTTACTTCCTAAACCAAGGGTGGTGAAAGATCCCGACAAGATGAAGATGAGTGAAGATGAGATAACTCGACGGCTCTCCATTCTCAAGTTTGGTCCCAAGGTTACTAGCGAATAGAAGTGAAGGTTCTTGGATATATTTCAAAAATATATCCATGTCTTTGCCTTTAGCTACAAGGATTTGAAGGAAGTAACCTTAGAAACTCATTGCATTGAGTTAGAGGAGAAGGCTCGTTCAGTACATCAGAAGCAACGTCGGATAAATCCACCAACTGATGTGGTGGTCAAGGAGGAGATCGACAAGCTAAAGGATGCAGGTTTCATCTACGAGGTAGAGAACTCTGAATGGGTTTCTCCTATTGTGATAGTCAAGAAGAAGAATGGTAAGCTACGTGTATGCGTAGATTACAAGAAGTTGAATGTTGTCACAAAGAAGGATTACTATCCTTTACCTTTCATAGATGAGATTCTAGAGGAGGTGGCAGGTCATGACAGGTATAGTTTTGGAGATGGTTATACTGGTTATAACCAAATTCAAATTGCTCCTGAAGATCAATTCAAAACCACTTTTACCACGCCATGGGGAACTTTTGCCTTTAGGGTAATGCCCTTTGATCTATGTAATGCTCCATCAACTTTTCAGAGGTTCATGAACAAGGTGTTTGAACCTTTTATTGGGAAATTTGTGCGAGATTTCATAGATGATTTTTGTGTATGCGGGAAGAAGTAGGATCATTTTGATCATTTGATCAAAATTCTACAACGGTTGGAGAAAGCCAAGGCCTCGCTCAATCCAGAAAATTGCATTTTTGGATGTGATGAAGGTTTGTTGTTAGGGCACATCATCTCAAAGGATGGTATAGCGGTGGATCCAGAAAAGATGAAACGCATCCTCGACTTACCCTCTCCGGTGACGTTGACCAAGTTGAGGCAGTTCCTTGGAATGGTGGGATACTATCGACGGTTCATATTTTCCTTCTCCAACAAAGCTTATGCCTTGACGGTTTACATGAAGAAGGGGACGGGTTACGATTTAATCCTAAAGGATGGAGAGGCATCTGTGGCGTTCAAACTTCTTAAGAAGGCGTTGGTAATGGCTCCTATTTTAGCCAAACCAAATTGGGGTAAACCTTTCATTCTCTATACGGATGCATTAAACATTGCTATAAGATGCCCTCTAAGCCAGTTCGATGAAGATAATCGTCATCATCCAATTGCTTATGTTAGTAGACAGATGGTGCAGGCTGAGAGAAACTATTCAGTGACAGAAAGGGAGGTTTTAGCTGTGATCTTTTCACTCAAGAAGTTTCGACACTATCTATTGGGTGGTAAATTTACTATAGTCATCGATCATAAGGCTTTGAAGTATATTTTCAACAAGCCTAATGCTGAGGGTAGAATAGCCTGATGGAAGTTGTTACTGGCAGAGTTTGATTACATCATTGAGGATCAACTTGGTAAGAAGCATGCCAATGCTGATTTGATGTCTCGAGCATACGATGAGGAAGGAAATCAACTAGTGGATGATACATTTCCAGATGAGGATTTGCTGATGATGGACACCATAACAAAAGATCGGGTGAATACAAGGGGATATGGAATTTCATCTCGGAGGGAGAGTTTCCCCAAGGCATGCATTCACGGGAGAGGAATGCATTGGTGAAGCGATGTGAACCTTATACTATCATAGAGGACGTGTTGTTTCATCAAGGAGTGGATGAACTACTCTGAAGGGCATTTTCAAAGTAGTCCATCCGCTCGGTATGTGGAGGACACTTTGTAGGAAAGGTAACTGCATATAAGATCCTAGATGCATGCTATCATTGGAAGGGCATTTTCAAAGATTGTGTGGAATTTTGCAAGAGTTGTGATGTGTGTCAGCCTTTTGCTAAAAAATCCATGAAAACCCCTCCTTTGACATCAATTCCTATTTTAGGTCCTTTAGAGAAATGGAGAATAGATTTTGTAAGACCCTTGAATCTTACTCCTCGGGGTAACAAGTTCATTGTGGTAGCTCTGCATTATCTAACCAAGTGGGTAGAAGCTAGACCTCTAAAATCTACTATGAGGAAGAAGTGGGTAGATTTTTGTATGAGAGGATAATAACTAGATTCGGATGCCCTCTAGAAATTGTATCTGATAGAGGTGGTGAGTTTGTTGGAAGCATTATACAAGCCATGCTAGGTCATTTCTCCATCAAGGCACAGGTGACTACTTCCTACAAACCAAATGCTAATGGGTTGGCATAAATAACCAACTATACGCTTTGCATGATGTTGGCCAAGGATGCAGACATGGACGGGAGCAAGCAAAATTGTGACAAGAGGCTGCATGCTATCTTGGGGGAGTATCGGACGACTTGGAAGACATCAACAAGGTACTCACCTTTTCGTATGGTATATGGTGTCGAGTCAATGCTTCCAATTCAATTTGATTTGACGACCTTCTTAACTATCCAACGGAAGTTAAAGAGGATGAATGGAGTAGAAGCTATCAAATCAAGACATCAACAACTGTTGGAGTTGGAGGAGGCTCGAGCTGTGGCCATGGTACGTGTGGAATGGGCTCAACAATTGCAGAAGAAGTATCATGATAATCGACCTCAGACGAAGAAGATGAAGACTTTCAAAAAAGGTGATTCGGTAATGCTTTACGACTCCATTAGATAAAAGAGAGCAAGAAAGAAATTTCTTCCAAAGTATTTTGGTCCTTTCATAGTTCACAAGGTGTGGGGAAACTTTACTTACGATTTGAAGGAGTTGGGAGGACGACATTTTGACCGGGTGAATCACAGCAAGTAGAAGCCGTTTCATCGACGATCAGATTCTTTCACTCCGAGGACGGAGTGAAATCTTGGTCCGGGGGTAAATGTAAGACCCATGGTTGTACATATAGGATAAAATGTAAGTATATCTAAATTGTGCCTAAGTTTATCTTAGTCATGACTATGTTTAGCTAGTTATGGTTAAGTTGGAGGAAAATATAGAGTAACTTTTGGTGTGATAGATGATAACTACTATTTTGTTGTTTAGTAGGAATCAAGGAATAGATTCCATCATATGGGTATCTTGACTTTCCTTGACTTGGACTAGTTTTCATTGGTTGGATTTGGTGAAGACCCTTAAATCTAGGGGCGAGATTGACTTTGTACACTAGAAGTCAATTAGCGAGTAATTGGGCTTCTAGAAGATCCAAATTGACCAATTGCATGTTGCCATGTACCCTTTTCCTTGGGGTTTGTGATCTCTACCTCGTTTAAACTTGGTAAGAGGAGCTTGGTGCTTGAAGACATCATGTTCGGAGTGGAACCTTGATTCAATGTAGACTTTGATTACCAAAGTATGCATTCTTTTTGAGTGATATCTTACTCTTGGTGAGAATGTGCATTATTGAGCTTGGACTTTGAGAGTTTGGTAAGAGTGTGCATTAGGGTCATGGTCAAAGGGTGGGACTAAATCCTTCTAGATTCATGATGAGCTTCCAAAAAGCCATCGGAGGTAAACGTGAGTGAAAGTCATCCCGGAGGTCATAGATCCAAGTGAACCAATTGCATGTTGTCATGTACTCTTTTTCATTGGGGTTTGTGATCTCTACTTCATTTAAACTTGGTTAGAGAAAGTTACATGATGATTACTTATAGTTACTAGGGTAAGATTCTAAGTAGTTTAAATAGAGAGGTTGAGAATCACCTTTCAAGTTAGTTTTGGGAGAAGTTAGTTTTTGGAGAAGTTAGTTTTGTGATCTTAGTTTTGGAGAGACTTTGTTTTGGGAAGTTTGATTTTGAGAAGTCATGTTAAGGTTGGAGCCTTGATTCAATGAAGACTTTTGATCATCAAAGTATCCATTCTATTTGTGTGATATCTTACTCTTTGTGAGAAGTTGCATCATGGAGTTTAGAATTTGAGAGTTTGTGTGAGAGTGTGCATTAGGGTCATGGTCCTTGGATGAGAACAAGTCTCTTTAGATTCATGATGAGGTTTCAAAAAGCCATCGGATGTAAACCTGAGTGAGAGTGAGACCGGAGATCACAGTACCCACATATGGCTAGTTCTAATATCTCAATTGGTTCAGTTTGCCCATTTGGCAATTCCACTTACTTACTCACATCCTTTATCAAAATCAATCCTAATTTCATTGCAACAGATCATGATAGAAAATTTTTGGTTGCTCCATGATCAATTAGGACTCTCACCTTGTGTACTTCCATCATCCTGTATGTGACAATCAATCGTGCTTGTTTCTTGCTCCCTCCATGAGCTTTCAATCGTTGTCTTATCTCAACTCAACCTTTTCTTTGTTTAGTGGAACTAGTAAGATTGCAAGGCAAGTTTAGTTGTGATCTTTGTTTCCCTACATGGTCTCGTCTTCATTGTTGTATTCCCCTCCTTCCATATTGTTGAAAGATCGTCGCAACATAGATCTTCCTCCTAGTGGTCTTGATCAAGTTCTACAGAACTTGGTAATGTGATATATTCTCCCACATGTATAGCATTGGTGATTGTCACAAAATTCCATTCCTCTTTGATTAACCGTTCCATTATTTGCTGAAAGATCCGGCAAATTTGGAATAAATTATCGACGATTATCACCTCCATACCTGGTGGTCCTTGTGGTGGTGCATATCCTTCCCTACGTCAAAAGTTTCCTAACTCCATTGGTGTTGGGCCAAGTGGAATTCGAATATTACTTGCTGGTTCATCGTGTGTGATCCCATAATCAAATGAAATCTGTTGAGCAATTTAGATTGCTTCATTCAATGTGGATTGCTTGTTCACCATCAACTCCTTTCGCATTCTCTCCTTCATGACTCTTTTGAAAACATCTAAGTCTTTCGCTGCACTCATATCTATAATGGATATTTGAAGATCACAAAATTTTTCAATGTATTCATGTATGCCTCCTTTATGCTTCAAATCCCACAACTTCATTCTTGCGGTTTGAAGGGAATCCACAGCTTGAAAGTTCTGAAGAATACTCTCTTGCATCCCATAGTTAAGTACTCAAACTAATACAACATAAGTATAATAACAATCCAATCTCTCAAAATAGGAATCACAAAAGGCCGAGGTGATCATATTATAACTCTATAGTACTTTTCACCATAATTTCTAACAATTAAATCCCTCCACACTCTCTTCTATCGATAAATCATTATAATTTCTACATACGTGTTGAACGGAACGGTGATTCACAATTCAAATCCATCTAACATTCAGTATAGAATATAAATGTTACAATCTCATATTTCTCCATAACTGACAATTGGAAGTAGTATTGTTACTGGTGACATCATCACTTGAGCCATAAAATCTGCACCCCAATTGGCCACAAGGTACTTTTTAAAAATATCTTTCTCCATGAATCGAATATGGATGTTGAACAGATTGGGAAATGGAAATTTTGGTAGAGGATTTTTCTCAAGTACATCCATACTTGCAACTCATAGTTTTCCCTTTCACCCTTACATGCAGATAAAGAACCTCTGCCAATCTCTATACAACTCTCAAGAATTTAAAGTTATCATCACGGTCTTGCTATTCCAAGAGTGTAATCCACATTCAAGGAAAGAGCAAGTTCACTCTAATATCATTGTAACACTAGAGAAGTGAGGAGAGATCACTCGAATAGCTCAAGAAATTTTGAAGTTGAGAGATCCATTTATGGTTTCTATTTCTCCATATATAGTTCTAAAAAAGGTACAATATAAATAAGGTTACACCTCCACCATCCATTTAATTCCTCGTGGATTGATGACATGATGGGCATTACTATGAACACATGGATTGATGATGTGTACTCCGGCTAATACACAAGAAACATAACCTAAAGAGCACATGGATTGCTGATATGTATTCTAACTAACACACTAACCAACATACAAGAAACACAATCTTAAGAGCACGCGGATTGCTGACGTGACATCTGTATATACTCCTTTAATAGTCTAGTCAAAACTATCTATCTCCACCTTGCATAACCTCTTCTTTAGTTCTCACTAACTAAAGATGGTTACACATTCTCATCATACTTTTTATTAAATGATACAGATCCATACTTACATGTTGCTATTTGTCTAGAGTTAGTTGAAGTATTGGACTTGGATAGCCCTGATGTTTGGATTAAGATGGGATTTTAAAATGTAAAACTCGTTCATAGAGTAATATGCATGACATTTAAAAATCTAATTATTGCTCATCATAAAGATACTCTAAGTTATACTACCATGCAAGGAGGTGGATATCAACCTTCAATTCATATATTTCATGTTGGTGATTATGTTTAATCGCATCAGAGTGCATCGATCATATTCGATGTTAATATTGCTTGCATATTTATACGAATTTATGATGTTTTATTTTTTGAAGCTTGTATATTAGAGGGTCAAGATGGCATGATTTGGAAGGATCACATGCGTCATTGTGCACCATGTCATCTTCAAACGTTGATTGTGCCATGGATCCGAGCATGACAGTTGTGCAAGTAGGCTTGAGATATATGTTATGTGAATTAGTTGGATCAACCAACATGATGATTTGTGATTCTTGTTTGAGAGGATGACATATCTCATGTTTGACACCTCCTCTCAATACGGTGTCAAGAGGGTAGTGGAGATGTCATCGATGCAATTAGTATGCAAGCTAGTTTGACTATTACATGTTATGGATTGAAGAAAAACTACTTATAATGGGGCATTGTAACAACTTACCTCCTAATCTTAGACCATGAAGGGAATATTATTTTAATGGACTTGATGATTACATGGTGTTATAAGTACCTAACCGTCAATTAGGTGGACAAATGTGATACATTTGTGTTGATGTATGACGATCGATGTATTGTGATGTTTGATATGACATCGATGTATGTTATGATCTGATATATATGTGCACGACAATGTGTATATAAGCAAATACCATATAATTAAGAAAAAAAATATATATTTGTATGTTTTTTTATTTAATGTATGATTGATTAGTCACCTTCATTTTCATTTATTTGATATATAATATAGTCATACATTTATAATGCTACTTGATTTTAAAAAAAAATTATTCAAAAAAATTATTATATATTATCATATTAATCTAATTTAATTCCATTATCAAATTTTTAAAATCAAATTTTGATGAGCATATTATTTTTATAAATATCAAAAAATATAAAAATATATCCAAAATATAATATAATTACTAATTTTTGAATTGTAGTATTTAATAATTAAATGTTGGTAAAAAATAACAATGCAAAATGAAATGTATGCATAAAGGAGAAACATATAACAAACAATAATCCATAAATTTTATGATATTACTTAAAATATCATAAAATATTATATATATATTAAAATTATTGCAAGTTGATCAATTAACTTTATAATGTATTCTAAAATGAGAAAATTGCCAAAAATATAGTTTGGACTTAAAAAAATTGAGTGTATATCATTTATATTTTGATATTTTAAAAAAAATTAAATCTCATTGCTAGCTTTCCTTACTAGCTGAGACTTTTTTAAATTTAATTTCTTCACTTTATGCTACTTATATTCAAATTTGAACAATTTTTTCTCACAATCTATACTATTATACTATGTTATAATTTGATGAACTCATTTAAAGCATAGATAGACATGCAAGTTGTATGAAGCATTTTAAGATACAATTTTAATTTTTGCGAGGAGTAGGTCTTCAACATCAAATATTTCACATTCACAATGTAAAATTTTCCTAAAAATGATAAAGAACTTTACCATTGTAAGTTGACTATGTAACATAATGTTAAGATCAAGAAGACTTTTATTTGTTAATTATAATTATATATATCAACACCACTTTGCTCTTTTTAGTAATAATTTTGCAACTTTTGACAAATATGGGTATGAAATAATTATGATCTAATAATACATAACATATTGTTCTCTTCATAAAGTAACCCACAAACATCATTTGAGACTTCAAATTTAAGATACATTTTTCGAATTTGGATAATGTGATATATCAATTTGTTTGGGAAGTTTTGAAAATATTTGTTAAAAATCAATTAATTTTGTCTACTTTGTTTGTGTTAAATTAACGAGGAATACTTCATCTAATGTTTGCATCATTAAATGATAAATTCTATAATTCAACCTAAAGTTAAAAAATTAGGGCTTTGAACCCTGAATTCTAATAAATACACTCATAGAAAGAATTTGTTTGGATCCAGAAATCCACCTGATAGACGTACACCAAGAGTTAGTGGAGAGTGAAAAATGAAGCCCGTCAGATTTCATAATAGAATTCAAGATTTATGTCTTCATTTCCTCACTAGTTACGCGTGCTAAGAAGTCAATTGTTGGACTTTTCGAACGGTTAGTGTGGGAAACTTAGGGAATGATCATTCTTAAGGTAAGAAAACAAGGGATCAATACAACGAGGAATAACATGGAAAGTTCTGAAGTGTATTTTAATGTCTCATACTTCATGGAGTTTTTCTCTCATTCCATGTTCTAATTATATATCCTTCTAAGGCTAAGGTGCGCATGGCATCGAGTAAGAAGAGTAAAGACTGTGTGAAAACCAAATAAACGAAAAGAGAAGAAAACAACACAAAATAAGCACAAACAAGTACGAAACGGACGAGAAATGACAGAAGAATAGAAACAAAAGAAACGAAAAGAAGTGTCATGAGCGGAACATGATTTCCACAACACCCAAGAAACAGCCACAGACAAGGATGGCACTGCGAGAGAGGAAGAGGAAGAGTGCACCGCCCTGGTTCCAGTGAACGTTCTCCACCAATATTGTTGCTCCTCCAATAATGAACTTTCTATTCAAGTGCTCAGAAGCGACCAAGTCTCATGCAAAGCATCAGTCGCCCTTGTTCGTGGGTGGTGTTTCTTGAATCAGCCCTCATTCGCAATGAGGAGGAAACATAGGGACATAAAAAGCAACGCCGACTAGATTGCGCTGCGTTGCCTGCCGCTTCAAAAGCTCGTACTTAGATAGTACCTCAAATGCCTGGATACTACGGTAACAAGCCCGAGCAAAAATGACAAAGGCCAAAGCGGTAGCCCGCGAGGGCAGAGTGCGGATAAATACCAGTTTAGGGTTTAGGGTTTACTCCAAAACAAACGGACAGTACACGTTTGGCCGGGAATTAATAACGCACAAGCGACCGTAGCACAAAAGCTCGAGCGCTACGTTAGGATTTCGGGTGGGGCGAGAGAATTTAGGGTACACAGCAACAACAAACAAACCACGACCCCAGCGTCCTCCGTGCTCCTGCCCCTGTCCTCTATCTGCTCGGGCAAGCTCGGGCCTGCTTGGCCGGGCTGGGCTGGGCTGGTCTGGGTTTGGTTTGGCTTTGCTTTGTAGTGGTGGTGGTGGCATGGTGTTGGCTGGAGCAGCTGCTGCTTCTGGGCTCGGGTTCGGGCCTTCTCGAGAGAGGAGGGAGAGGAGGAAGGCAGGGGAGAGTGAAATCACTTTGATCCTCTCGGTGCGTGCTACCGAGAGGAGGAGGAGAAGAGGCCATTATTCAGCGGGTTGCGGCCTTGCTGTAGGCCTTCTGTATGAGGGTACGAGACTGGGGGCCAGGTGAAGGGGGAGGAGGATTAGCAGTAGATTGTGCAGTGGTGGTGGTCGACGATGATGACGATAGTGAAAATGGTATGAGCGAGGAGCAGCAGCGGAAGGACGAGCGGAGCATAGGGCGAGGAAAGGGAGAGTGAGGA
This sequence comes from Marchantia paleacea, assembly GCA_014180765.2. NCBI lineage: Eukaryota > Viridiplantae > Streptophyta > Marchantiopsida > Marchantiales > Marchantiaceae > Marchantia > Marchantia paleacea. The sequence goes on from MUAA02000049.1 coordinate 43,781, forward strand.
AGTGGTTAGAAAAATTTGGATTAGCAGACGAGGAGGGGAGGAGGGAGTGCCGGGGGCGGGGCGGGGAGGAGAAAAGAAGGAAAGGCGGAGATAGGAGTGCTTGGAGCGATGGGGACATCGTTGCCCCCGAAGGAGGCGAATCTATTCAAAGTGATTGCGAAATCGTACGAGACAAAACAGTACAAGAAAGGATTGAAAGCCTCGGACAATATCTTAAAAAAGTTTCCGGATCACGGAGAGACCTTGGCAATGCGGGGGTTGACTCTGAACTGCATGGATCGTAAGGCAGAGGCATACGAGCTCGTAAGAAGGGGGGTTAAGAATGATTTGAAGAGCCATGTGTGCTGGCACGTCTATGGGCTGCTATATCGTTCTGATCGAGAATACAGGGAGGCAATTAAGTGCTACAGAAATGCGCTGCGAATTGACCCTGAGAATATACAGATACTTCGGGACCTCTCGCTGCTCCAGGCCCAAATGCGGGACACGGCAGGGTTTGTAGAAACTCGTCGACAATTGTTGACGATTAAACCGAGTCATCGTGCCAACTGGATCGGGTTTGCCATTGCACACCACAGTAATTATGATGCTGCTATGGCTGTGCAGATTCTTGAAGCCTATGAGGGAACGCTAGAGGATGACTATCCTCCTGATAACGAACGCTATGAACATAGCGAGATGCTTCTGTACAAGGTGACCCTGTTGGACGAGTCAGGAGCTCCCGAGAAGGCGTTGGCAGAGCTTAACAGCAAGGAGCAGAAGATTGTCGACAAGGTTGGATTGAAGGAGCACCGCGCTGCCCTGCTTGTTACTCTGAATCGTCTGGAGGAAGCCGAGGAGGTTTACAGATACCTTCTTGACATGAACCCTGACAATTACAGCTACTATGATGGCCTGCAGAAGTGTCTTGGCCTGTCCCATGTAGAGAACGGCGGCTATTCGCCCTCTCAATTGGAGAAGCTCGTTGAGCTGTACACTTCTTTGCAAACTCAATACCCTAAATCCTCTGCTGCGAAGCGCATTCCCCTCGACTTCTTGCAAGGGACTAACTTTGTGGAGGCTGCGAAGACCTACATTACGTTTTTCCTTTCCAAAGGTGTTCCATCCCTTTTCTCAGACATTCGTCCACTTTATGACCAAAGAGGGAAGGCGGATTATTTGGAGGAAATCATCACAGGAATTGAGAGCTGCTTGAAAGAGACAGGATCCTTACCCGGTAAGTCTGACAGTGAACCTCCTCCGACCCTGATGTGGACACTTTTTCTTCTCGCTCAGCATTATGATCGAAGAAGGAAATACGAGAAAGCGCTCGAAAAGATAGACGAAGCCATCAAGCACACACCGACAGCAATCGACCTTTATCTCGTCAAGGGTAGGATAATGAAACATGCTGGTGACCGAGTAGCTGCAGCTGCCCTGGCAGACGAGGCGCGTTCTATGGACTTGGCTGACAGGTTTATCAACAGCGAGTGCGTGAAGAGGATGCTACAAGCAGACCAGGTAGATTTAGCAGAGAAAACCGCGGTTCTGTTCACCAAAGATGGCGATCAACATAACAATCTCTTCGACATGCAGTGTATGTGGTACGAGCTTGCATCAGGTGATAGTTACTGGAGGAAAGATATGCTGGGGAAGGCATTAAAGAATTACCTCGCTGTGGAGAAGCATTACACCGACATGTTGGAGGATCAGTTTGACTTTCACACGTACTGTCTACGAAAGATGACTCTTCGAGCCTATATTCGTATGTTGAAATTTGAAGACACTCTGCATTCTCACCGTTTTTTCTGCCGAGCAGCTGCAGCTGCCATCGGATGTTACTTGAAGCTGCACGATACACCACCGAAGACATCAGAAGGCGAGGAAGAAAACCCCGTAGCGGGATTACCTGCAGCGGAGCGCAAGCGGTTGAGGCAGAAACAGCGAAAAGCAGAGGCCAAAGCTAAGAAAATGGCGGAGGAGAAGGCCAAAGAAGACGAGGCATTGGCATCATCAAATGCTGCGAAGTCAAATAAGAAAGGTTCTCAAGTAACGAAGCAGGTTGATGATGACCCTGATGGTGATAAACTGTTACATGTCTCTGACCCTCTGGAGCAGGCAGTCAAGTATGCCAAGCTTTTGCAGGACAATTCTGCCGGAGCTCTTGAAACTCACATGCTTGCATTTGAGATTTACTTCCGGAAGAGAAAGATCTTGCTAGGTTTTCAAGCAGTGAAGAAGCTGTTGAAAGTTGATGCCGATAATCCCAACGTGCATCGGAGCCTGATTTATTTCTTCAACATGGTGGACAATCTCCCTGGAGCACAAACACCTGCTGAAAAACTTGTGCAACAGGTCATTTCTATGGAAAGGGATGCTCTGACCACTTTGGGTAACAAATCATTGCTGGAGGTGAACAAAGCATTTTTGGAGGCTCATAAGGATTCTTTGCTGCACAGAGCTGCGGCCGCTGAGGTTCTCGTCCTCCTTTCACCGGATTCGAAGGAGGAGGCTGTCAAGGTGATTGAGGAGTCTGTTAACCCTCCTGTTGCACCGGGAGGCGCTATTGGAGATGGAGTGGGTGAGTGGGAGCTCAATGACTGTGTCGCAGTACACAAAATTTTGCTAACATCTGTGAAGGATGAGGACGCGGCATCCCGATGGAGAGTGAGAATGGCCGATCTCTTTCCTTATTCCACATATTTCATGGGTCCCAAGAGCTCAGCTGTATTAGGAACTGCAAGCCAAGTCCCTTGTTCTTTAAGTAAAAAGGAGGAGCAACCTTAAATTGAGTAGTGAGCTAGTAGATTTTGACCCAGGTGTTGGATGTAGATCATAGAGCTGTAGGCGACACAGACCCAAGTGTTTGTGATGTAGATCATTTATCAGGACTGAGTAAATCTGATGCTTGGAGTCGATGAGCATGTCATCCTTCGACATTCAGCGTAATTTTTGGCATCCCTTTGAGCTGAGCAACATGTCAAGCCTCACTCTTGCTGAAATAACACTCCAAGAACGGGATGACATAAGCCGTGAAGAGTTCTGACATGGATTCAAGAGTTCCGTGTCTAGCAGCTATTTATCTCCTCGACTAGTGAAGAGAGATCTGAAAGCAAGCGAATCTGAAGTATGAGGATATGCAATTTAGGTTTTTTCTGCACCACCAGCAACTAACATCTGCTGGATTGTAAGAAAGTTTGTGGTTCTTGCAATAGTACCTTTCTGCTCTGATTTCCATGCTACAGCCACTTAGCAACAGCAGATTATCACATTTAGAATGTGCTTCCTGCTTCATAAACTGATTCAGAAGTACTTAATATCAAGAAGATGTCCTGGTGATGGGAGAAAGAACTTGCAGCACCCATGCCCGCTGCTCGAATCGATTATGTAGCAACTGTTGGAGGTAAGTGGATTTTTTCGGTAGTTACTGTATTGAATTCAGGGAATTCAACCCACATCACAATCGCATTGTTTGGAGGAGATTACTTTGAAGTCTTCAAGTTCACTGTCTACTGAGTATCTTTTTCTAGTTCTTTTGGAGATACAATCGCCTGTTCTTTGTGTAGGCTTTTCAGTGATGTGCTTTGAGGCCGCATTCTTTTACTTCAGTGTCGTATGGACTTGTGTCGCAAGCTTTCAGTCCCCCGTCTTAGGTATGTGATGCTTAAGTACACTACACAGTCGGTGTAGTACATACAATTATTCGCTAGGAAATGTAGAAAGGGCTTGTTACATTTTCCAGTCACGTTGTCGTGAACTACTAGTTCCAGGTTCCCTTTCAAGGTTTGTGTACAAAGTGCAAATTTTATGCAGAATCTACCTCCCCCTAAGAGTTGCAGGGGCTCTCGCTGGATAGTTCTACGACCATCGAAAGAACGTCTTTTGTTTTTTCCTCTAATGCGATCTAGTTCATATGACACGCTGGCTTTACATAACAAGTCTTGTCATTATGATGCTCCTGGGTCTTTCTGGCGAGACTTAACCACCCGTCACCTTGATGTGAAGAGATTTTGTACACTATATTTCTGCCGTAAGAAGGTACCTTCGGTCAGTTAGCGCTTGATTTGATTAACTTAAAGTGACATTCTTATCCGTAAAGTGGCAACCAATTGGGAAACATTCTTGTCCTCTCATTGCTGCACAGTGTGCAAGTTGCATAATGGTGACCCATCTTTTTCTTCTTGTAATCAAGAATGAACCTCGAACGGAATGTGAAGTGGATGGGCAGCTTCACACAAAGAACACCTTGGAGATTCACTTCGCAGGTTCAATGCAGGTTTTCACCAAGAACACCTTGGAGATAGTACCTGTGATGACGGGTTTGATGGCCAGCGTGCCTAGGGAGGGATGCACTTCGTGCTCTGCCCCCTCCTTGTCCAACTTATGTTATTGATCAGTAATTGTCCCTAATGTTTTATAAGGGCCTGCGTCAATGAGGTAGAAATCTACTCCTAAGATCAAATGCATTATTCTAGATCTGTCCCTCAGCTTACTTAACCAAAGCCTCCCTGGCTTTCCCATACCATGAAGTATCGATGAGAATCGTGGGGTGCCGGAAACTGTGTAGAAGTCATCACCACTTGAAACTGAAAACTGAATGCCACGTTCTATTATTGGTCACATTCTGACCATACTCATCCTCGAGCGTTTCGTGTGGGTGCGAAATATATCTTCGCAGCTGCTGCTATCTTGTGCCATTGGATGGTATCAGCTCTCCATGCCTTTGCCCCATATTCCGATGTGGATGGAGCAGTACGAAGGATTCGTGAACGATTTGTTATCTCCAACACTTAAGGAACTTGATTATCCCATTGAAAGACTTGTGCCCGAGCAACTATTTTATTTGGGATAAAAGACGCGAGCAATTGTTTGTGAGTAGTAATTGTGGGTGAATATTGTTGCGAATCGATGTTGATGTCAATCATACAGAGTTTTAGGGATTGGAACATGTATAACCATGGGTAACATACCAGGATCTGAACGTACGGCTACAGGCAGGAACTACCTCTTGGATTCGTGTCAGAGTACAGCGGCAAGGTGCTTCGTTCTGTGAGGACTAACACTGTACTGAAGTGCACTACAAAGATCACCATGAGAAATGGAACGCTGATGGACTACTTCATATTTTCAGAATTTCGTTCCCAACGGACAAATGAAAGTCTCACTTTCCACGCGACAGTCATTCGATTGCGTGCTCTGGTTTTATGTAATATGCGACGTTGTCCAAGAATGTCACATCATCTGACTAGCATGACTGTTGCCTTCTCCCAACACTGGCGGTCAAATCAGATCCATTCTCTGTGCAGTATAACACGTGCTAAAGATCAACAAGTGTGAGAGGGAATCGAAGAAGTCAAACCCATCCCTGTAATTTTGGTACGTAAAAGTCACTTTTTGCAAACCCTACTATGACAGCAAATCGGTTAATATCCTGCCAGGATAATGTCCAAGCTTAGTGTTCGGTACTCTGTTCACTAACATGAAATATGTAAATAAAGATGGTTTGCACACTTGCCCCACTACCTGTTCCAAGTTTTGAGTTTGCATATCAAGAAAATTGTTATATCATGACAACACAAATGATATCTCTCATGAGTCACAATTTACACACATCAGTGTAATTTTAAATATTTTTCACATATTGACAGAGAAAAATCACCTTACGTATAATTAATTGGGTGATTAGTTTAATAAAGTAAACTATCTACCCAAATAATCCTGTGTAAGATTCAATTTCAAACATTGCACTACTGAGTGTTTTTGTTACAATGATAGAGTATAATCCCAACACAAATCTTCTCAATACCAAAGTTCTCCTTGCAAGAATCTAAATATTTATAAATCCATATAAAAAGAGCAACATGCACGGACAGCAAACAAGCCACCTTCCATTCTGTTGAGTGTCCATATAAGTTTGTGAGTCATTCATTTTTTACGTTTTTCATGACATAAACTTACATGTAGTGAACACACTCTTACAATTTAACAAATAACTAAAGATAAAATCTAGCTTATGATGATTGCATATGAAGATGTAGCTAACCTAATTATCGTTCATAGTGGTCAAACTCTCTTTACACTTCTACACTTATTGAGTTAATGATTATATTGTTTAATAACAATAAATCTTTTCTATTCTCAAAACGTCCACAATGACTCTCCTGTCATAACCATAACATGAAACAAAGATAACATTCAAACCAAACCCACTTTGAGTTTCAAAGAATCTTGGTTCCAACATTTCGAAGATTGCCCTCCAATTGCTTTGAACTCCATCCGTTGATCCGGAGGTCTCCTAACAACACTCTTGGCCCTAACAGTAGGTCGAATGTGAACCGTGTTAACTACAATACCGGCTCCAAATAATGTATTTGCTCTGCCTATGCGCAACTATCTAACTAGGGTACCAATACATAAGTAGCTACATAAGTCATGACAACTATCATGAACATACATATCACATCACAACATACATCGCTGTTACATCAAACATCACAATGCATAGATTGTTATACATCAACACACATGTATCATAATCATCCCCCCCTAATTGGCATTTAGGTCCTCTAACCATATAACCATCTAATACATTAATATGATATGACCTCTTGGGGCTAAGATAAGGAGGATGGGTGCTACAATGGCCCATCATTAGTTGCATGTATGCCATCCATAGTTATATGTTTGCAATCCATATCATGTAATAGTCAAATCAGCTTGTCTGCTAACTGCATCATGGACATCTCCATCATCCAAGGGCATCGCATTGATAGTAGGTGTCAAACATATGACATATGTCATCCTTTCGAACAAGAATCATAGATTAACATATTTATGCTCTATCAGTTGATGTGAGCGTAAATGTGACCAGGGGCTAATACTCTACCACCACCCTACCACCTTGAACTCCTCATACTTTTCCAAGGACTGCCATGACAACTCTAGTTAATTAAAATTATAGATGGAGATCAAAACATTGATCAATCATGTGATCATGTTTGTGACAATGGATACTCACATGATTTTGATCCAACATGATCCACTCTTTAACCTTGAAACAAATCCTTCTTGTGATGTGATCCACCACATACATAACACACCATACAAACAACTTATTATTGACATGAAATTGATGATAATGGTATTAAGTCAACAACTTTACCATTATGTCTGGATGGTTGAGACTATCCCTTATGTCTACCATAACCACTATGAGTTTTTGTTGTAGACTGATAAAGTGAAGGAATTGATGAAGTTGGAAAATCCTTGCTCAACCCAACACTCGCCACTCTCTCATCTTGCATGTTGAGCTCATACGCATAACAAGACAAAACACAATAGACAACGTAGGTGATGTCTCATTTAATAAGGTGTCATCTTTCACTCTACATTTCAACTCCATGTCCAATATCTCATACAAATATTAGACAGATTATGCCTATGTCACCCCATGGGTAATACTAATCAACTAACATATTTGAGTACACACATCTTGAAGACTTTTCATAGTCTTATGTTGGAACTCATGCAAGCCTCGTAGCTTGTTAGTCCTCACCTCATGATAGTATCTCCTCAACCGTTCAAAAAACTCCAAATTAGGATTAAAGGTTGGGACCTCTGAACTCTTCTCAACTCGACTAGCTTCAAACATATCATCAGTGTTGGGTAGAGAGGATGAATTTGCATCTCCAAACACTCTATCCAAAGTAATAGAGATGTAGTTTGGAGACCAATATTGTTTCTAAAACTCAATCTCCTCAGAGTATTCACATCATAATTCATGATAAGCATCCATTGACGGACCCTCCAAATGTTGGAATAATCCCTTTCAAGCCGCAAATGTACTAAATAATTAAGAGTATTGTAACCATATTTAGTTAGTGAAAACTAACGTAGAGGTTACGCAAGGTGAAGATAAATAGTCTTGAGTTGACTGTTAGTGGATTATTTAAAGATGCCACAACAACAATCCATATGTTTATTAGGTTATATTTCTAATGTTTTAGTAAGTGTGTTAGTTGGAGTTACACATCAGAAATCCATTTGCTCATAGTGATGTCTATCACATCATTGATCCACGAGGAGTTAAATGGATGAAGGTTGTGGGACCTTATCTATATTGTACCTTTTTGAGAACTATGTATGGAGAAAGAGAAACCATTGAGGTTATCTTTCAACTTTGGAGTTCTTGAGTTATTTGAGTGGTCTGCCCTCACTTTCATAGTGTTGCAATGGTATCAAAGATAATTTGCTCTTTTTTTGAGTGTGGATTATCCCTCTTAGAATAACAAGACAATAATGATAGCTTTAAGTCTTGAGAGTTGTATAGAGAATGACAAAGGTCATTAACATGCATGTAGAATAAAAGAGAAAAGGAAAATTATGTGTGGTAGATATGGATGTGCTAGAGAAACACCATGTACCATACTTTCCATTTCCCAACTTGTTCAACATTCATATCCAATTAATGAAGAAGTATGTTTTTAGAGTGTACCTTGTGGCCAATTGGGGTGCAGATTTTATGGCTCGTGTATTGGCGTCATCAATACCAATGATATTTTTGATTGTTAGTTATGGAGAAATATAAAGTTACTTCTATAATAGATGTTGGATGTCCAACATTTAATATAGAAGTGGATTTGAATCGTGAACCATCCGCATCGGTTACGTTGAATATGTATGTAGAAATTAGAATGACTTACCGACATAAGAGGGAATTTATTGTTACCAATTATGGTGAATAGTACTATAGAGATGTTGTAGATAACCTCAACCTTTTGTGATTTCTATTTTGAGATATTGTATTGTTATTATACTTACATTGTATTAGTTGAATGATTGAGAACCATGGAGACATTGATTGTTATGAGTGAAATTCCGAACTCAATCATGATAGAGATGAAAGAGTTGAGAAAAGATGTTCTAGAGCTTCATACAAAGCAAAAAGCCATTGAAGACAAGATCTTTGCATTAAAGAGTGACAAGTAGAGAGAGAACAAATTCTTGAGATGGAAGTAGAAACTCTGATACAAGATATTCAATCCTGAAATCAAGCATATCCTATTGACAACGAAGAGGCAAAAAGGAAACGACTTCAAGAGATGGAAGATCAAGCCAATCCTTTACTTGGTACGAGAAAGTCATGTAAGGTGGAAGCTTACAAGGGCATTAGAGCCATAAGAGTTTCGGAGAGATGGATAATGGGATGAATATACATCTATCATATTTTTATATTTATGATTTTATTGCAAGATTATTCATGCGCTCCAATCTCATGGATAAGGCTCTTATATGGTACACTTTTTGAGGATGAATGATTTCAAAATGTGGGTTTTCTATTTCATGGAGTGGCATGCAAGAGGGACTTTTTCATAACTTTCAAGCGGTGGATTCTCTTCAACCGCAAGAATAAAGTTGTGGAATTTGAAGCAAAAATGATATATACATGAATACATTAAAAAATTCAGTGATCTTCAAGTATCAATTATGGATATGACCAAAAGCCTTGGATGTTTTCAAACAAGGATTGAAAGATTTGATGCAAAAGGAGATGATGGTGAGTAACTTCCAAAGTGAATGAAGCAATTGCAATTGCACAACAAACTTCAAGTGCTTATGGAATCACACACGGTGTATAGGAGCGTAATTCTTAAGATAAGTAGGATTTTTTTTTATTTTTGTGAAGAAAGAGTTATATTCGGGTTCTCTTGAAGGTATTCGTCTGAATATTTGTTTGTTAGATAGGAATATCATTAGGGAGTTCACACGAGTGAATTGCAAGGGAATTTAAGCGCGCATTTGGACGGCGGATTGAAGAATTGTCGAGAGAAAGTCGATGCCAAGAACTTGCCGAGTGGCCGGAGCAAGGGAAGCTAGCTGCAATGTCGAAGCGTCGAACCGGAGGAGTTTCAGCAGGAAGAAGTGCGACGATGGGGAGAATTTGACCGCTTATTCTGATGACGGATTGGACTCCAGCGGAGTTGCTGACGTTGAAGAACCTCGATGAAGCGTTTCTGTCATGGCGATGGGACTACGTGTGCCCGTAGTTGTGCGATGAAGTCCGGAGAGGGAAACCGCTGATAGCAATTGGAAGTAGAGAGAAGTGGGATGCGAAGTTATGGGCGAAGGCTCTAGGGCGTAACCACGAAGAGGACAAAGGCGGCGTCGATTGGGAGGGATCGGCGATGCATACGACATTTATTTTCGACGAGCGGAAGTGGTTCAACCCTATGGAGAGGAAGGGGTCAAATGTCTACAAGCTCGACTTGATTAAGGATGTATTCATGAGGAAGGTGGCACTCACCTTGAATCAGCTTTTCTCACCGCAGAGAACAACCTACGTGAGCATGCACAAGGTGAGGATCGTAGAAGGGTTCATCGGAGGAACTATCCGGGTGAATTGGGGAGAGATCTTTGCGAGGAATGTACAGGCCATGGCGTCGAAACTAAGAGAAGATGATAAGAGTGTAGTCTATCTCTCGTCTTTTTTAGTACACCTGTATGCAAAGTTGGAGTGGTTGACGCCTAGGGAGAGGCAGCTGTATTGGTTGGAGAGTGGGTTGTCGGACTTGAATGCGTACATCGAGAGTGCTAGTAGTGGGTCGACGAGGAGTCTAGGAACGAGTGCTCCACCTGAGCCGAAGAGTACGGGAGAAGTGAGACCGGCGGTGCAGAGCAAGCCTGATTCGGACTCAGACCTGGAAGTGATTGGAACTTCGAGGAAGAGAAAGAGAGTAGTGGAAGACAGTCCACCAGCTACTCTAGCAATTCGAAGAGATGTAGGAAAGAAGAAGGTAGAAGAAGTATGACCGGCAAAGTCTTCTCGTCCGAAGATGATGGCAGTGAAGCCATGGCCAAAAGCCTCGAAGTAGATTGCAGAACCTATGGCATCGATACTATAGCTGTCGCAGAAGTTGTGGTGGTTCCGGTATTACTGGAGTTGAACGAGATGGGGCCGATGTATATGCCAGGATGGGACCCTCAAGCAAACGGGTATATGGAGTTGATTCTAATGATGAACCGTCTGGCGTTGGGAAAGGAGGACCAATCCATCACAGTGAGAGAGCTAACGGAAAATGTGGACAAGTTGTCCAAAGAGAAGACTGAGATGGAGAAGAAGCTTCAGAAGGCGAAGAAGTCTTACGAATAGATCTGTCGTATTCGGGGTGCGGAGATCCATTTTGTGGAGAAGGAGAATGCGCATCTTTGGGAGACGGTGCAAGACATGAAGCGAAGATTGAATCAGGTGGATGTGGAAGTACCTGCAAAGTTGGAGAACCTCGCTAATAGATGTGCACAATATCTGTTCACACGGTGTGATCGTGTTGAGACGCATCGGTTAGAGCAGTTGGTGGCAGCAATGGAGAATCCCGGCGACTCAAAGGATCAACGAAAGGAGATGTACAAGGCATTGGGTTGAGATTTCAAGAAGCCATGGCTCTTCATCGACAGGAGATCGCGGCAGATGTACAGGAAATGCAGTTAGGAATCGACACATTCACGCAAGCAACGGAGGTGCGATCAAGCGGCTTAGATTAGAGTAGAAGACTTAGGAGAGCGTGATCCGTGTAGGAGACGGTTAGCTTTGCAGTTAGGAGTAGCAATTAAAACATTCATTATAAATAGTCGTAAGAAATAAAGTGATGGATCTTTTCATCTTTGCAAGTGTCCAAGCTATTGGATTGCAAATTGTAGTGAGGGTAGAACGAACCTTTCGAGGAAGCCAGGTGCGCAGCCGACATTATGACGATCGAGGCGTGTATCCGTGAAGTTACCCGGTATTCGATCCACCTAGCCGAGCCCGCCTCAGTAGCATCGTAAGTACTCTAGAGGGTGTTTTCACCGAGACGCAAACTTGTAATGAGAGAGATCTGTGACCTCCGGGCTGACTCTCACTCAGGTTTACCTCCGATGGCTTTTTGGAAGCTCATCATGAATCTAGAAGGACTTAGTCCCACCCTTTGCCCATGATCCTATTGCTCACTCTTACACAAACTCTCAAAGTCCAAGCTCTATTATGCACATTATCACCAAGAGTAAGATATCACTCAAAAGGAAAGGGATACTTTGGTAATCAAAGTCTTCATTGAATCAAGGTTCCACTCGAACATGACATCTCCAAGAACCAAGCTCCCTAAAACTAAGATCACCACACTATCTCCTCCCAAAACTAACTTCCATTGAAAAACTACTTGAGAGGTGCTTCTCAACCTCTCTATTTATACTACTTAGAATCTTATCCTAGTAACTACAAGTAATCACCATGTAACTTCCTCTTACCAAGTTTAAACGAGGTAGAGATCACAAACCCCAATGAAAAGGGTACATGGCAACATGCAATTGGTCCACTTGGATCTTCTAGAAGCCCAACTACTCCCTAATTGACTTCTAGTGTACCAAGTCAATCTCGCCCCTAGATTTAAGGGTCTTCACCAAGTCCAACCAATGAAAACTAGTCCAAGTCAAGGGAAGTCAAGATACCCATGTGATGGAATCTATTCCTTGACTCATACTAAACAACAAAATAGTAGTTCTCATCTACCACACCAAAAGTTACTCTATATTTTCCTCCAACTTAACCATAACTAGCTAAACATAGTCATGACTAAGATAAACTTAGGCACAATTTAGATATACTTTCATATTATCCTATATGTACAACCACAGGTCTTCTGATCCCCATCCCGAAGTAAAAAAGCTGCTTTGAAATCTATTTGTTGTGTCTGTGGAATTGGTGATGTGATGGGTTTGTGAAGGAATTGAGATTGAATCGATTGCATTCTTTGTGAATGCTCTTTGGACTTTGCAGTCCAGAGTTAGAAAGATGTCTAAATGCTTATTTCCCTTCTTCGCTAGTGCGGTTTGATCCCTCATTCCCTTGGGAACGAATCAATCTATACGAATTCGGACTGAATAGTGTCTATCCGTGTTATTACAAGGTGAACCATCAAGCAATGTTCGAGATCCACTTGGTCCAACACCAATGAAGTTGAAAAACCTTTGATGTAAGGGACACGAGCACAACCACCCATGTATGGAAGTTATTATTATCAATCACTTATTTCAAATTTCCGGATCTTTTTGCATATAATGAAACATAAAATTGACGAGGAATGAGAGTTCGTGGCAATTGCCAATGCTATGCATGTGGGAAGATAAGTCACATTGCCAAGTTATGTAAAATTTGATCAGAACCACAAGGAGAAAGAATCATGTTGCAACATACTTTCAACAATATGGAAGAAGGAGAATACAAAGATGAAGACGAGACCTTTGCAAGGTAACAAAAATCACTAGTTAAAAATCACTGCCTTGCTACCTTACATGTTCCACGAAAAAAAAAAGAAGGTGAGATTGAGAGAAGACAACTATGAAAAGCTCATGGAAGAAGCAAGAAACAAGCAAGATTGATTGTCATTGATGGAATGATGAAAGTACATAAATTGAAAGTTCTAACTAATCATGGAACAAGAATTATTTTTTTTCATGATCTATTGCAATCAAATTAGGATTGACTTTGATGAAAGATGTGAGTAAGGAAGTGGAGTTACTAAATGGGTAAACTGAACCAATAGAAATATTAGCATAGAATGTAGAACTAGCTATATAGGCAAATACAAGAAGAGATTGAATGAAAAGTAATTTGATTAACTCCGAATAATATCATCCTAGGAATACCATTGATGATGCAATATAATATGGAGGTAGATTGGAGAAGGAAAAATGTAAAAAGTAATGGATGGAAGATTTTTTAAGATAGAATTGGATCTCAAAATGAAGTTTAACTCTCTTTGTGATTTGTAAAACTATCATTTCTAAAGATGATTTATGTTTTTTGGAACTTATAAGAAATATTGTTGGTTCTAAGGACAATCTTTATATTTCGGACTCATTGAATGATATTATTACGTAGTATAAGGATGTATTCCATAAGATCTATATGGATAATTATCACCTAAGCGGCGTGTAGATCACAAGATTGAGATGATACCCATTAGCACACCAACTTGTTAAGCTCCATATCGTTTGACTCCAAACTATTTGGAGGAATGTAAAGTTCAAGTGGAGAAGATGTTGAGAAATGGATTCATACAACCAATCATTTCACCCTATAGAGCATATGTGCTATTGGAGTTTGAGATTGTGCATTGATAAGTGTGGATTGAATCAACAAATGGTGAGAAATAAGTATCCATTAACTCAAATGGATGATTTGTTTGATCAATTTCAAGGGACAAAGTACTTCACCAAACTAGATTTCATGAGTGGATACAACCAAATTCAAATTGATGATGAAGATGTTCATAATATAATTTTTCGTACTAGGTATGATCATTTTGAGTATCTAGTGATGACTCTTGGTCTCATTAATCCACCCGCAATATTCATAGTATTGCTGAATGATATTTTTAATCCTTATTTAGACACATATGTTATTATCTTTTTGGATGATATTTTGATGCATGGTAAAATCTTAGCAGATCATAAGAGACATTTACAAGAGATATTTTAGGTTTAGTGAGAATTGAATTATATGCCAAAGCTTCAAAATATGAATTGGCAAGTCAGAAGTAGATTATTTAGTTCATGAAGTCACACAAGAGAGAATCCAAGTGACAAGTGAGAAGATAGAAGCTATAGAGAAATGGATTACACTAGAGGATCAAACTCATTTGGAAAGTTTTTTTTAGATCTTATCGGATTTTATTGTAGATTTGTTAAAGGTTTTGCTGGCTTGTTCAAACCTTAACATCTATGGTAGGAAAAAAGTTCAAAAATTGAAATGGGAAACCACACAAGAGTTAGTCTTTTAAGCATTGAAAGATGCTCTCTTGCATGCATCTATTCTCAAGTGATATGATCATAATTGACCCATCTAATTGGATACTGATGCATCATGTACAATAGTGAGTATAATTGTCTTGACCACCAAACATTGTAAAGACTACTTGGAAGACAAGGAGTTTATTATGGAAACCGACCATAAATCATTGATATATTTGGAGACTCATAAGGACATCTCCAAGTGAGAAATTTGAAAGGCAAAATGATGTTAATGATTCAATAGAAATATAGTGTATGTGGAGGACAAGAAGCAACTTGCATATGATCTAAAGCGAATATCATTCATCACCAACATCAGAGAAGTGAAAATCCAAGCCGATTGATGAATTTAAATGATGGTTGTAACAAAGGAGCATGTTTTCATCTTCCTTTGTTGAAAACATTTCAAGCGAAGAGGATGAAAAAAATTAGAGGTCAAGCATTTCATGAGCTATAAGACCCATGGTTGTACAAATAGAGTAAAATGTAAATATATCTAAAATGAGACTAAATTTATCTTAGTCATGACTATGTTTAGCTAGTTATGGTTAAGTTGGAGGGAAATATATACTAGCTCTTGACAGAGTAGATGACAACAACTATTTTTTTGTAAAGTAGGAATCAATGAACAAATTCTTTCACATGGATATCTTGACTTTCCTTGACTTGGACTAGTTTTTCATTGGTTTGATTAGGCGCAAAATTGATTTGGGTACAACAAAGTCAATTGAAGGGTAGTTGGGCTCTAGAAGATCCAAGTGGACTAATTGCATGTTGCCATGTACCCTAATCATTGGGATTTGTGATCTCTACTTTGATTAAACTTAGTAAAAAAAAGTTACATGATGATTACTTGTAGTTATTAGGGTAAAATTCTAATTGTATAAATAGAGAGGTTGAAAAGCAACTCTCAAGTTAGTTTTGGGAAGCTTGGTTTTTGAGAAGGCATATTTGGGGTTGGAATCTTGATTCAATGAAGTTTTTGATCATCAAAGTATCTCTTTTTAAGGAGTGATATTTGACTCTTTGTGAGAGTTTCCATCATGGAGTTTGGAATTTGAGAGTTTGTGTAAGAGGGTGCATTAGGGTTATGATCATCGGGTTGGAACATGTCATTCTAGAATCATGATGAGCTTCCAAAAAGCCATAGGAGGTAAACCTAAGTGAGAGTCAGCCCGGGGATCACATATTAGTGTGTAGGAATCCCTCAAAATCCAATCAAAAGGCGATGATTCATCCATTGCAATACATGTGGGAGCTGAAATGACTTTGGAAATCATACAACGAGTGAACTATTTATCAATGATGCAAGAAGTTGTGAAGGTACATATTCAATTTTGTGTAACATGTCAACACAACAAGGCGGATAATAAAAAATCAACAGGTTTATTACAACCTCTTCCCATTCTCAAACAATGATGGGAATATGTTTCTATGGATCTTGTATATGAATTATGAAAAATCTCTTTATAACATGATTCATTCGTGGTATGTGACCTCTCGGTTGACTCTCACTCAGGTTTACCTCATATGGCTTTTTGGAAGCTTTTCATGATTCTAGAAAAAATGTTCCAATCTAATGACCATGACCTAAATGCATCCTCTTACACAAACTCTCAAATTTCAAACTACATGATGACAACTCTCACAAAGAGTCAAATATCACTTTCAAGGAAGAGAGATACTTTGATGATCAAAGACTTCATTGAATCAAGGTTCCAAAACCAAATATAGCTTATCAAAAACCAAGCTTCATAAAACAAGGCTTCTCCCAAAAGTTTGTTCTCAAAACTAACTTGAGATGTGATTCTCAACTTCTCTATCTATACTACTTAGAATTTTACCCTAGTAACTATAAGTAACCATCATGTAACTTTCTCTTATCAAGTTGAATCAAAGTAGAGATCATAAATCCCAATGAAAATGATACATGACAACATGCAATTGATCCACTTGAATTTTCTAGAGGCCCAACTACCCTTTTATTGACTTTGATATATCCAAGTCAATCTCGCTCCTAGATTTAAAGATATTCACCAAGTCAAACCAATGAAAAATTAGTCCAAGTCAAGGAAAACAAAGATATTCATGTGAAGGAATATATTCTTTAATTTCTACTTAAGAACAAAATAGTTGTTCTCATCTACTATATCAAAAGTGATTCTATATTTCTCTCCAACTTAACCAGAACTAGCTAAACATAGTCATGACTAACATATACTTACATTTTATTTTATATGTACAACCATGAATCTTAAAGATCTTGTGGAAAAATTGATTAAGATGATCCACATGTGACCTACCACCAAGATAGTGACTGCACCACAACTTGCTCATTTGTATCTAGAAGCAATTTTTGTGAATCATAAATTAAACAAAGTCTTAATCACCGATAGAGGAACTCATTTTACTTGTTTGTTTTGAAAAACTTTGTTTTGTTTATTCCAAACAAAGCTAGCAATATTTATAATCTTTCACCCTCAAATTGATGGTCGAACAGACAGCCAATAAAACAATAGAGGATATGATACGAGCATTCACGTCGGAGGAACAACAAGAGTGGGATACTCTTTTGACTTTTGTGGAACTTGCATATAACAATTTTGTTAATGCATCCATAAAAATGTCATCATTTTATTTGATATATGGTGCTCATCCTTTGACACCTTCTAGTTTGGTGAAAATTCATGAAGTACATGAGTTTTCAATCAAAATTGTTAGGTCAATGATTTTGTGAAAACACATACACAAAGTATTACATCAAGTAAAGTAGAAGTTTATAATTGCTCAAAATTTACAAAAGTAATATGGAGATGCTCAATGTATGGAGTTGATTTTTCTGGTAGGAGATCAAGTTTGGTTATACTCAACCAATTTTTCACTTGTAGGAACACAAACAATTTGAATGAACAAAAATTTAATCCTTGATTCATTGGTCCTTTTAATGGTGTTGAAAATTTTTGGAGAGATGTCTTACAATTTGGAGCTCCCGTAACATATAAAAATATTTCATGTGTCAAGATTGCAAAAACATGTATCACAAACCAAAAAGTTCACAAATCCATCAGCATCTCCTCTTTTACTTAATATGGTAGCAAATCATGAAGAATTTGAGGTTAAAAAGATACTCAAAAAATGGATTCAAGGTCACAAATATCCAAAAGTCAAGTCTTTGGCTCAATGGAAATGATATATTATCATATGAGTCAATTTGGGAACCGGCTAACAATTTAGCCAATGCAGCTTTGATTGTTCAAGAGTTTGAACATGGACACAACAAAGATGATGCATCTTAAAAGGAGGAAGGTTTGTAACTATCTTTAGTTAGTGAGAACTAAAGTAGAGGTTACGCAAGGTGAAGATAGATAGTCTTGAGTTGAATATTACTGACTATTTAAAGATCTCACGTCAGCATTCCATGTGCTCATTAGGTTGTGTTTTTAATGTGTTAGTTAGTGTGTTGTCGTGCACATACATATCGCATCACAACATACATCACTGTCACATCAAACATCACAACACATAGATCGTCATACACCAACACAA
The DNA here is from genome assembly GCA_014180765.2 of Marchantia paleacea. Classification (NCBI taxonomy): domain Eukaryota; kingdom Viridiplantae; phylum Streptophyta; class Marchantiopsida; order Marchantiales; family Marchantiaceae; genus Marchantia; species Marchantia paleacea. The sequence continues at coordinate 62,129 of MUAA02000049.1, forward strand.
GTGTACCACAATAATCTTTTCTACTCTCAAAACGTCCACAAGGACACTTTGCTCATAACCATATCATAAAAGAAAGATTATAGTCAAGCCAAACCCACTTTGTGCTTCAAAGACTGCAGGTTCCCACACTAGCTACTATCCACCATAGCCACACTCTCAAAGGCTCAACTTCGAAAACTGGCCTCCAAGGAGCCCTAATTCGAACTCTACCCCTTGAGCCCTAGGACCCCTAACGGCACTGTCGGCCCTAACGGTAGTCCAAGCACGAACGGCGCTCACTGCACAACCGGCTCTAACTACTGTATCTGCTCCTGCATACACGCACCTACCTAACTAGAGATGCCACTACATAAGTCGTGACAGCTGTCGTGCACATACATATCACATCACAACATACATCGTTGTCACATCAAACATCACAACACATAGATCCTCATACACCAACACAAGTGTACCACTGTCGCCCCCTAATCGGCGGTTAGTTCCCTCTAACACCAGGTAGTCATCTAGTCCATAACATGATATGCCCTTCGTGGGGCTAAGATCAGGAGGCCGGGTGCTACAATGCCCCATCGTTAGTCACCTATGTGCAATCCATATCATGTAACGGTCAGATTTGCTTGCCTGCTAAACGCATCGAGGACATCTCCACCGCCCACAGGGCAGCGCATTGAGAGGAGGTGTCAAACATGACATATGTCATCCTCTCGAACAAGAATCACAAATCAACATACTAGCTTCTCCACCAGCTGATCCACATAACATACATCTCAAGCCTGCACGTACAACTGTCAGGCTTGGATCCATAGTACCATCAATGTTTGGAAGGTGACATGGCGCACAATTACGCACATGATCCTTCCAAATCACAACATCATGACCCTCCAATACCAAAACTCCAAAAGGTAAAACCTCACGTACTCGTAGAATCGTGCAACCAGCCGTAACATCTAATGTGGTCGGTGCACTCTACTGCAAGTAAACGTAATCACCAGCATGAAATCTACGAATTGAAGATCGATATTCACCTCCTCGGATGGTAGCATAACGAATAGTATCTCTATGCTGAGTAATAGCCAGGTTCTCAAATGCCATGGGCATGACTCTACGGAAGAATTCTGCCCTTTGAGAACACATCCTAACCCAAACATCAGGGTTATCCAAGTCGAAGACTTCACCTGACTCTCGACGAAAGCTGCAGGTAAGTCTGCATCTCTACCATATAATAAAAAGTACGGTGAGAATGACGCTAGAGATGCTTGCCGGCTTAATCGATAACCCATGGCCAACCATGGTAGCTGGATGTTCCAGTCTCCCATATGACCTTTCTCCAAGCCAAACTTTTGCATTCCTCTCTTCACCGTCTGAACAACTCACTCTGCTAGACCATCAGCCTCGGGATGATCTCTTGAGGTGGTACGATGATCAATCAACGCTCGATCACATAAAGCCTAAAACTCATCCAAAAACTCAGAACCCTGATCAGTCAACACTTCTGCTATTGCACCAAATCGGCTAAGCACTGCAGCTAAGAACTCATAAGTTGTTCCCTCACTTGACTTGTCGGGCAAGGCCACCAACTCAATCCACTTGGAGAAATGTTCCACCATGACCAACACATATCGATGATGTCGTATAGTCAATGGCAAAGGTCCTGCAAAATCCAAGCTCCAACGATAACCAAGTCCCATAATCGGTAGAGGATGTAGTTGTGGTGTAGGGGCATTGAATGATTCTTGAACACGATCACATACCATACATCTCGCCATAAACTGCTGCACCTCAGTTTGCATACCTCTCCACCAATAGTGACTTTGAAGTAAGCTATATGTCCGCTTTACTCCAAAATGACCTAACTCCTCATGAGCATGTCCGACCAAGCGTGTTTCTCTGCGAGATGGAAGTGGCACAACACGAACGCTGCCATCTCCCCATACTCGAAGAAGGTGTCTACCTTCCCATCTGAACCGTCGAGATCTCTTAAAAATTTTATCCCGCTCCTTTGCACTCAAGGTGCCCAACAAAGCACATGTACGAAGATACTCCAACACCAGCATGTCATCATGGATGTCTCGGTTTACCATCAAACCGTCCTCAGTCTTAGCGTCCAAGGCTAATATATCTACTCTCTGACCCAAGAGAGATATCATATAGCTCTCAAGCGCCAACATACTTAAAAAGGCAGTTAATGATACCAACTATACCTGAATATCATATGGAACCCTTGATGGCCCCATAAATATCATCCATGTCCCATAACAATGGTGTGAAAATACCCAAGATATCACCAAGCTCAGCTCAGTCACTCTTTGATATCAAATTAGAGTCTTATGTGAATTTGAAAGTCCAAGGTTGGTATTGCACTCTGCTATGGATGCAGCCACTACTAACTAGAATGCCCTTCGAAATCTCAGAAGGTACCAATGGCACCACAAGCTACTATCACATAGGCAATCTAAAACCTGCCATCACCACAAGCACTCACCCAACCTATATGTCTGCAAGTTCTGTCTCACTAAGAAGAAACATGGATAGTCTTACTGGTCCGCAAATCCAACCTACTATTGGCAGCACACATGAGCACTAATATTCCAAATAACAAAGCATCAACACAAACAAACTTGGTGCACAAAGAACAAGCCCTACACACTCGACAATAAAATATCAAAGCTATCATGGATCAAACTTATCAAAACACCTTGAGCGTTCCAAAAACTCATAATTGTCATCATAAAATCCAATTTGAATATTACAAGGTATCTTTTCTAGTTTCAATACGTCCACAAGGACACTTCGCTCATTACCATACCATAAAAGAGAGATTGATGTCGAGCCAAACCCACTTTGTGCTTCAAAGACTCTAGATTTTTGTATTGGGTACTATCCACCATAACCACACTCTCAACGGTTCAATTTCAAAAACTGCACTCAAAAGAGCCCTAATTCAAACTCTACCGCTTGAGCCCTATGTCTCCTAACATCAATGTTGACCATAATTGCAGTTCTAGTGCAAATGACGCTAATTGTCATATCGACTCTAAATATTATATCTCATCCCGCATGGGCAAATCTATGTAACTAAGGATGCCATTACATAAGTCGTGACACATTCAAGACTAAAATGTTATGGAGAATCAAACTCAACAAGAGAGTTTCTTGAATTTAACTAGTTTTTATATAAGATTTGTGGAAGTTTTTGCTTGTATTGCTCAAGCTTTAACAAATCACTCAAGCCAAGATCATATATAGGAATTTTTATTTTTGAATGATGGGCTCTTACATACATTGATTGATGGTATGACCCAAATAGATCAACAAAACTTGCCCCACATGCATCGGGTGTGGCGGTTGGAGGAGTGTTACAATAGAAATTAGAAGATAGATGACACCTAGTTGCTTGTTTCTCACATGAGCTCTTATGACGGAGCAAAATTACCATACCATAGAAGGAGAGGAGTTAGCCATTGTGTTGACTACCAAACATTGGAAACACTATCTTGGAGATAATGAGTTTGTGGTTGAGACAAATCATAAACCTTTAATTTATTTAGAAACTTGTAAGGATCTCTCAAAATATTAGATTTGTTGGGCCCAATGGAGACAACATTTCAATATTAAGGTTGTGTATGTGGAGAGAGAAAAAATAGCTTGTCGATGTATTTATATAGATGTCATGCATTAATCATATCATAGAGGTGAAGCTTCACTCAAAATGGTGGAAAAATCTAAACCGAGCAGACTTTGAGAGTGTGAATATCATCGATATTTGCTAGTGCTGTAATCTAGAGTCTTTGAAGCTCAAAAGGGATTTGGCTTGTATATAATGTCTCTTTTATGCTATGATTATGAACTAAATATCCTTGTGGACAATTTGAGAGTAGAAAAAATTAATTGTAGTACAATTGTGTTGGTGTATGACAATCTATTTATTGTGATGTTTGATGTGATAGGAGTGTATGTTGTGATGTGATATGTATGCCAAAGAAGAGACACAGTAAAATATAAAGTGATGGAAAGTCCCCATCAATTTGTACAAGGATGGAACCAAACAGTTAACATGAGGCTATGTCCCAATGACATCACATTGGGATATATGTCATACAACACCTAAGATATCCGAACATGCGATATGTGTGTGCAAGACAACTTTCATTTCAAAATTTGAGATATGAGCAACCAAATCTTAATTCTTTTAGTGACAAAAGACCCTTGATATAAAATTATGCAATTGCCCTAGAGAGAGAGAGTGTGTCTATATATATATATATATATATATATATTTATTTATTATTTATTTATCATGTAATAAGTGTATGCTACAAAACTCAATGCATAGATTTTCATGCATGAACGGTTAAAAAACTTTAATATAAATAAAGTTTTCATGATATTTCATGACTTATACATTCATTGCTTTGAACTTTTGCATCTTATATATACCTTCAAATTTTACTGATCCATGATAAATATACAAGTAAAAGATAATAAATTGTTATACCCCTGACTAGTTCGGAAACGTGTGGATTCATATTATTATAAAGTATCCATGATTTTCTGCGCCATGTGTGGAGCAAATGGGGCGAGGGGCGAGGCCCACTCTGATGTGGTAGGAAAGGAGGGGGATCATCCACAACTCCAACAATTCGTCAAAGTTTATTCAAAGGTTCAACTCTTTGAATAATTTGGTTCACAGTTACAATTGAGAAATTCAAACGAAAAAATGTAAAGATTTCATCATCTTCCGTAGCTATTTTGATGTACTAATTTTCTTCATTTTAGTCTTCAATACAACATATACTTTTTTAAACAATAATTTTAACAATCTCATAAATGTGATCAGTTCTTATATATTACACTGGTCTGAAATTCAAAGTGCGCAGCACCCTATTTAACCATCCCCATATTGACGAGAGGTAGCCATATCAATCATAAAGCGTTTATGGTGTATGATTGATATGACCCGACTAAATTCGAGCCAATAAAAGAGACACCCAAACAATAATATAAGGCCTCGAACTAAGTTTACACGTCAAATCATTTCAGACCATAGCACCATGCAAGTTAGAACGACTTGGGCGATAACTAAACCGAGACAAAACAGAATTAGCAAAGGGAAGATTAGAGGCGCCGCCAAAAGAAGAACGGAACGAACATCAAAACAAGGAGCAAACAACAAGAAACGCCAATTTAGGCGCAGGCAGACCGAAAGCACGGAGCGAACGAAACACCGAATTTACGAACGAAGGAATGATTTAGGGTGGGAAAGTGAAGTTCGAACCACGCTCGCACGCAAGCGCAGGAGGTTCGAAATCGAGGTTAGCGAAATCGAGAACGCAACGAAGGAAAGATCGATCGATTGACTGGTACCGATCGTAAGCTATGGCGGACGACAACGAGCCGTTGTTGCCGATGACGGGCTCGGCAGCAGCTGCAGGCATAGGAATACGACGAATTTCGGAGCAGCACGTGGAATTGAACGAAAACCTAGCGTCTGCAGTGTTTTCGTCTAAGCGCAAGCGCGCGGGAGCAGCGGGCGAGGAGCTCGCAGGAGCCGGGTCGGGAGCACGGGGGGAGAGCGCTGCGGATGCGAGCTTGGAGAGCAGTCGATTGAAGCGCAGGAATGGAGCCGGAGCGATGGAAGGAGGCGGGGGAGGAGGAGGGATGGAGAAGGGGACTTGGAGTGGGAAGGTTCTCGCGGGAGGGGCAGGAGTTTCTTCTTCTCTGGTGGAAGGGGCGCAGACGAGGAAGAGGAAAAGCCTCGAGAAGCTGGCTGCTGTCGCTGGTGCTGCTGCGGCGGAAGACGATGGGGGAAGCGTTTCCCCGTCGCGGGAGGTCGTGAGGATCACCACTAATAGCAGCAGCAGCAAGAAACGAAGGCCTGCCGTTGGGGACGAGGCCGTATATGGAATGATGGACGGCCCCGAGCCGAGCGATGAAGGCAGAGTTTCGCAAGGTAGGTCGGTCGTTTCGTCTTTCCTCCTTCCCTCGGTCGGTCGGTCGGTCAATTCCGGGGTTTATATTACATTTCTCGTGTTTGTGAACGTACGTCGCTAAACCCTCTTTTAATTGCAGCGTAATTAGTGGTCTGTCTCTCTCAGGGTCGAGTTTGGTAGGTTGGGATGTGTGAACTCGTTGTTCGTACGGCCACGTCTATGCAGCAACATAATTAAAATGAAGAATATTTCTTTCATTCGTACCTTCTTGTTTTTTTTTCTCGCTACCTTCGGGACCGAATCTGGATGTCCGGGGCAATCAGCTTTATCTCCTCGTATAGCTTGATCCTGCAAATGCCCCACGTCCCGGATTCTATTCGATAACAGTCGAATTGTGTTTTGAAGGAGGTGATTTCAGCAAGAAACTGGTGCTGAACTGGAAGAAGGGCCAATTTAAGAAACCAGCCACTGATGTCGTCGTTGGGGTTTGGGTTCTTGATTTTTAATGGTGATGTAATTCACGAACCATAGAACCAGAACCGTGCTACTTCGCTCTGCGATCTTTATTTATTGTCACGAATGACTCAGACATGTTACTACATTGGGAGTCTACAAAGACTAGCCTTGTTTTGAAGCTGTGTGCAACGTTTAGTACTGGAACTCCGGCTTCTTGAGATTCATTCGTCCAGTCTGATCGAACAAAAGCTCGACCGAACGAGAATGATCTTCTTGGACGCTAGTACTGTGTGATGCCTTTCCTGGTGGGTCTAATCGAAATGAGTGAGTGAAGGGTTTGGCAATTGGAGCCTGAAAAGTAGGGACTTGTGTGATTTTTTGCTGTCAGTCCTCCTTATATTCTGGAAGTGCCTACCAGGTCTAAGATTACGATTCACTCGCAGCGGGAATTCTCTTGCCGCTAAAAAAGTTACATGTGAGGAGGACACGCGTACTGGAGGCGCCGGAGAACTTAAAGAAGGGCCCAACATTAGAAGCAGAGGAAGTTTTGACGTGGGCAATCGAAGCGGCGAAGGGGAGCCGTTGACAATGCCTGCTCAAGCGAGAGATCAGAGTCATCCCTCAGCTGGGGATGGCCATGGCACTTCGGCTAATGCAAGCAATGCTAAAGTTTCTGAGAAATCACCTCTTACTCGTGAATTTTATCGGATACCTAGCCACGCAGGTCAGTGTTTCTATTTTCGACTTGAAGAAGGTTTGCAACAGGTATTGTCGTGAGGACTCAGATGATTGAAATTGTAAGTAAACAAATTGATTTGAATCCGAATGACCAGAAAAGAATCTGAGGGAACTCTTCGTTTGTGTTACAGGGTGGTTCTCTTGGAGCAAAATACATAATATCGAAAGGCGATCCTTGGGCGAGTTTTTTGACGGAAAGTCTTTGTCGAAGACTCCTAAGATATACAAGGAGTATAGAGATTTCATAATCAACAAGTACAGAGAGAAAGAACAGCGATTGTTAACTTTTACCGAAGTTCGCCGGATGCTTATCGGAGATGTCAATGCTTTAAGAAGGGTTTTTGACTTCCTGGATCACTGGGGTCTTATCAACCATCAAGTTGGAACTGAATCGAATCAGGAGGCGTCTCCGACACCGATTACTGATGATGGAGTACCCAGTGGTGTGCGAGTGGCCCTGGGTCCAGTGGTTAGCCCTGTTCCAACAACAGTATCTTATCTCCAATCGGAGTCTTCTCTCGGTGCGTCCAGTCCGCTACCTGGCTTGCAGTTGCATACTCTTCCGTCATACAGGAATGTGTTTGCTCCGGAAACTCCTGCTGGTGAAGCCGAGAGAATACCTGTCAAGTTTAACTGCTCTTTCTGTGGAGCAGACTGTTCGAAAGTCAGATTTCATTGTCAAGACGAGATCCAGGTCAGTAACACGTTGGGAAAACTTAAGTATCATGCCGAGAGAGATAAGTGTGATGCTGATTGTCTTTGTGTAGACTTCAAAAGTTCCAAATGCAGGAGGACGCGATGCTTTTACGAGGATGCTTGTTTCGTTGTTTTGGGGTTGGATGTCCGGTATATCCAAAATCGAGTAATCATTCTCCTTGTATCAGAACTCAGTCATTGTGGACTAGATACGAGGAGATTGCTATCGATCAGCACACTCCCTCTCGGATCCATTAGCCGCCTTTAATTTACAGCATGTTTCCTTCCCGAAGTGATTGACTTTTCATTCATATTGCAGGCGGGGTTAGATCTATGTTCTGCTTGTTATAAATCTGGAAAAATTGGACCTGTTCGAGTACCGAAAGATTTCCTGCGAATAGATGGGGAGAGCGATTCTATGGGTGATCGATGGACGACTAAGGAGACTTTGAGTTTGCTGGAGGCAATTGGACGTTTCGGTGACAACTGGAATCAAGTAGCAGATTATGTTGGCACGAAGTCGAGGGGCGAGTGTGTGAAGCAGTTTATTCGTCTGCCTTTTGGTGATAGATTTTTAAATGATGCAGGAGCTGACTCACCAGCATTTATGGATGGAGATAGCGCAACGAGGATGCTTGTCGATTGTGATGATGAACTAAGGGTATCCGATGAGGTTCATGAGACAGAAGGAAATATGAAGTCCAATGGTGAAAAACACTCAGGGTCGGCTGTTCGGGGTGGCCCCGTGTCTGGAAAGTCTGGAAGACGGTCAACGAAACAAGAGTTATCTCCGCTGCAAGATGTGAATAATCCGCTTCTTGGCCAGGTATCGGAATGCCATTATGTTGTAGACTCACATTGTCCAAGTATGCAAGGTTCCTAGGCGTGCATTGTGCTCTTTCTAACTTAGTCCCAGCTTTGGTGGACCCTGCTGTTGAGTGGTGTCACGTCGATCGCTGTTATGGGCGAGAGTTCAGTAGGCCTAGGGGACTCTTATCTCCACGACTAACGGGGCGGTGAATTATGTCTTGTTAGGTAGCTCTTATGTCTGCTATGGTCGGTTCGCGAGTGGCAGCTGCTGCTGCTCAGGCAGCCATCACTACAATTGCTGAGGACGACCCTGCTTTGGCAAACCATTCAATCATGAATGGGTACTCTACACCTGGAGCTCAGCAGAATTTGGACAGGTAATGCTAGGGAGAATATTGTAATTTCTGACTGGCTGGTTCTTGACCTTCTGGTTATAATTCTAATATGGTGGCCCAGAACTCTTGTAGGATCTCTTACTTTGTGAACTCATATGATTAAATATTATTATTTACTCTCAATTTCCGCATTGAACCTGAGCTTACCTTAATCTCTTCGTCGTATATGCATATATAATGACTTGAATTTTCTATTCCTTCGTAATTGATTGATGTATAGTTTACCTTTCTAGGCCGATGAGTTTCAGGCTGTCGAATCCAAATGTAACATGTACAGTTTGACTGTAAAAAGAGTTCGTAATTTTTCCCAGAATTCCAGTGATAAGAACGGACCCTAGTATAGATCTTTACTTTAAGATCCCGACTGGTTACTTACCACATCCCGGGAACTTTGTTGGATATCCTCATTCATACAAATTTCCAATAATATATACCGTTCAATGGTTTATGTTTTGCAGCCGATCTAAGGAGCCTTCTAGACCGGAGACGCCGGCGCGAGGAGTTCTAGCTCAAGAAGGTATATATGACGGATTTAAAATGAATTCAAGAAACTATAGGATGAGCCCATTTTTAAGTATGAAAGACAAGATATAGGAAAGAAGATGGTCTATTACGTCATGCACACCTGTATCGCTTATTGGAACGTCGCTTCGTAATGTACTTCCCTGGAAAGAATATTATATACGAAATGTGTTTTTGTTATCCCTGTGACTGTTTTTGTAAACATTGGAAAGAGAATCAGATGGAGGTCCATCAGCTGTGCAGCTTCAAGTAGGTATTGCTACAGGTCTGGCTGCGGCATCAGTCAATGTAAGACATTTAAGACTTGTGTTTTTGTTATCCCTGTGACTGTTTTTGTAAACAGTGGAAAGAGAATCAGATGGAGGTCCATCAGCTGTGCAGCTTCAAGTAGGTATTGCTACAGGCCTCGCTGCGGCATCAGTCAATGCAAAACTACTAGCTGACCAGGAAGAACGGGAAATGGAGCTGCTTATGACTGACATTATCGAGAACCAGGTTAGTTCCTCCAATTTGACATCAAAGGTTTCCATGATACAAGTCCAATTAAATTCATGTACATGTATCCGTGCATTGAATCAAACTGATGCAAACAAGGTTTTGTGATGCGTTTATATGCAAATAAATAGCTGGGATACGGGAACCGGATAGCAGTAGTTTTCTTACTAGCTTTAGAACTAAACTGTGTTCTTGTTTGTAATGTCAGATGAAAGCACTTTATGCCAAGCTGGAACATTTCGATGAGCTAGAAATGCTTCTAGAGAGAGAGCGCACACAAATTGAGCAAGCTAGACAAATACAATTCTTACAGCAGATCCAATTTACGGAGTCTCGACTTCATCTGACGAGGCATGGCTGAAGTTTAGGCAGTTATTTTTTTTTTTTCAGTCACTTCTTAGCACTTCTCCTTATGAGAAGATAGGCTTACCAGGGTGGTAAGTCATATATTGGCTGCCAATACGTAGGTGAAGATAGTTTCTATCCAGTAATACCTCAGTATCCAGTAATCTACCTTTCTCAATCTGAGCATGTCTGTGCGAATCAGTTAGAAAGAGAAGAGTGGAAGCAAATTATCCCACTGATGCAAGGCCTGGTGCAATTATTATTGTCTGCATGATACTGTATATTGTATGCACGCTTACTTTCTGTGTTGATTGTAGCCTGTGGATTTCTATTTAGTATCCATTAGTCCAAGCTTGCACATCCCTTCCTGGGTACCAGTTAACAATTGTCTTCCAGTTAGTTAGTGTCTTACTTTCTTTCTCCTAACTTTCAATTTTTATTCAACTTTATCTGCACTCGACTCTCGCTTGCTCTCTACTACGTTCAACCTACATCGGACTGGATTACATGACACTTTTCTTCACACTGCATTGAACTTTACATAACTATGCCTTGCCTGCCATTAACATATCCCCATACACATTGTAGTTAGATAGCACACCTCAATATATCTGTAACTCATGCGCGCTTATTTTCCCCGTTGATACCAGTTCTGTATATCTATTGAGAAACGATAGGATCTACACTAGCACTCTCTGAAGGGTACCCTTCTGGTACCTTTTAACATAACTCTTCAGGTCTATGAGTTTGAGTATTTGCTGAATGTCGCTCGTTTTGCACGATAAATAGTTGCCCCTGTCAGCTGATCAAGTCCATTCAAGTAATTGGTTTTGTATCTGCGCTCTTTCTAATCAACGTTAGATCTGCTGATCACCATAGGGCTTTAGTGTATTGCAACATCTTTTAATTTCAGTCACAGCCCCCAAGGGCCTTGCCGAGTACTTCTACTCTTTCTCGCTATGTACATAGCGAGACCGAGTACATTTTCCTGCTTAGTATGACTCACCTGCTGTGTGACTAAGCTACTTACCGTCTGGTTCTTTTTTGGTTCTCCTTCTGCTCGAAATTCTCTGTCGATTATTTGCACCATCGGCTTCTTCAGACACGATCACTGTAACTCTTTGCTCTGTGCGTTCTGGATTTTTTGTCATTCCAGCCAGCTAAACAGACGCAGCCATCTCTTTAAATTCCTTATGAGTTGCATCGAGGATATGGTGTCTCCATCAATTAGACCGAACCCCATGCGACGACTTCCAATTGAAACCTGAGGTCTGCACTCTTGCTCATGGACAAGATGGCCTCACGGGGCTGATGAGGTCTTGGAAATAGCTGGAGCCAATTGATGCATGCTTACTTTCCTCCCTGAACTAGCGGACGTTAATCTTGCATGCAAAGATGTTGAAAGAAAGGTGTCAGGTGATTCTCACGAACTGTGGCAATATCCATTTGATGTAGCCCAATTGGAAACCTCGGGAAATATATGGAGGTCATAACGCATAGGAACGCAGAAGATGTATCTCGTGTCGTCAATAAGCGAGTAACAACCATATGCAGACGAGAGGCCTAATTAAACAAAAACAGGGAATCCTAGACAGCCATGAATTCGGTAGATGACATGCGAAAGATGACATGCGAAAGTAAAGAGAGGGATAGCATCTTTCGATGTTTTAGAGCATATTCTAGCCGGGATGTACTCGTCCTTGCAGTCATTCCATCCTCCGACCCGGTCTTGATCGCAAACCCTCTAAATCAAACCCTCTATCTGGTTAGGGTAGTGCATCATGAGTCCTTATCAAAATATTAGTAAGTGCTCGCGCGCGATGATTACCCATCATATGGCTCCCCAACTCCGGTCGCCTATGAACAATCCTATGCTTGTTACCGGTTCACTCCCTATCACAGTTTGGCACTTTTTTTTCGCCTAGCAATTCAACTTATGTTACCTTGCAAACTACTCTTCTGGAGTAGACTGTTGAATTTTCCAATCTGCAGTATTGCAATGAGCTGATTTTGTGATCTGGCATGAGAGTCTGGTCAGGTGCCAGTTTCTAGTTTGCCAGTACTGCGTGATGACCACTCGGTGATTTTCTGGCCGATGCTATCAATATTTTCACCCAAAAACAGCAACTGGTGATATATGATATTGCCTTAAGCATTCTGGGATGTCATGTGATGTGGAAGCTCTGACTGATCCTAGTTGTTGCCTGCAGACTTCAATTGTAAAACAAGACCAAGGTTGCAGTTTGCCCTTTTCCAGCTATCTGATGTTTTGAAAGGTGTCATATCTCCGTCAGTAAAGAGGCTGTATTGCGTAGGGTGACCTTGTCCTTAGCTTTCCGTCGGTAGGGCATTGTCCTTGGGCTGTTTATATACATGCCACTGTCCTGATGCCTGGGGTCGTTCTTTGGAACGTGCTAGGTTGTGCTTTGTGCCTTTTGGCAGACTTGTAGAGAGCTCTTCGTAGCGCGTGACTAATCGATCCGTCCAGTGTTTATTTTCAACATTTTTGGAGGAAATAGAGCTACATGCTTCCCTTGAAGCCATGCTGTGACCGATAAAACAGCAATATCTGGTTCGGCATTGGCCAGCCATTCTGCTGGGAGTGGCCTGATTTTGATTTTGATCTATTCGTTGGATTAGATATATCGTCTGGAATCAATAGAAATCATCTTGCCCACACCACTATTTGATTATAAGATTTTATATTATTTTGGTATGAAATTGCACCGGAGTAAACAATTGGAAGAGTAAATGGATCTGGAGATTTTATCAATTATAGCCTAAAGTTATCTTTAAAGTGATAATCTGACCAAGTACAAAAAAGATTGCAATGAAGACACCGGATGATGATCAAAAATAGATTGGACATAGGTACATCTCAAATATCATGTTTTCATCTATCTATGTCCCATGTCCAATTCACTTTGATTAAATAAGTTTCCTAGTGAGCAAAGCTATGATTATGATCTCTCCTATTCTTTTGCATTTCGATCATTTTTTATATTTGATAAGGTCTAAGATAATATCATTGCCTATAATTTCAATCCAACCATAGATTCTTAACAATCTTACAATAAGCCGTCAATTATCTTGACCTAAAATATCATCGTCATGAAAAATAACTTTGAAGATGACATATGTCATCATCTTCTTATAATAGTCATGCAAAAAAATAACACCACCATGTCACTTTAATGTATCTTAATTTGTCACAATTGATGTGAATTTATGACAAATTTATGACGATGAAATTATTTGACTGATGGATGTTTCCTTTCCTATTAGGATTGATTTGGATGATGATGAAACTATTGGACACATGGGTGTTGTTGCTCATGTCAAAAATTTAAGTGTTAATTGCGATGAAGATTTATCTCCAACCCTACAAAGCCAATGATGTATGTTGTTAGTGGCATGAATGACACATTTTGTTTAGTGCAAGAAGTTGAGAATCTAAAAAAAAATCTTTGAGTTAACCAAGATCGATGATGAAAGTAAGAAGTCTAAACATGCAATTAAGAGCTCTAGGGATATATGTGATGTGTTAGATATCATAATGGGTGTCTTTGTAGACAAATCAAAAAAATTGAATAACATTCAAAGAAATTTAATCATATGTTAATAAAAAAAATTTAATCTTTTAATAATTATGAATGAACTAATTTATATCATATTTAATTATATTATAATAAATTAAAGATGAATAATTATTTTATACATGTTTATAAATGGATCTGACCCTATCAATACTATTATTACTATTTTGCTTATGATTTCATTAGCCATAAAAAATATATACATGTTTCTCAACTTATGAGTTTTTAATTTTGATGACTTATCATGGGCATTAATTGGAGCATCAAAATCTTTGTACATACAATAATAGTTTAAGTTTATTTGGTTCATTTTTTTATTTCATCATATTATAGATGTTGCTTGGTGTTTTTAAAGATTTTTGTTTGTTTTCATAAACTTTTGATATAAATTTATGATCGAATCATGATACTTTGCATGATTAACGAATATTTTAATTTTTGGAAGAAGGGTTTGCATTGTTAAGGAGAATGGACACATTATTTAAAAAAATATAACTTATATTTGATATTTAATTATTTATAATTGGCAGATTTTACACTTTACTTTGTCATTAGTGTCATGCACATCCATATCGCATCACAACACATGTAGAGTTTTGGTATTAGAAAATTGTGATGGTGTGATTTGGAAGGATCATGTGCATAATTGTGCATCATGTCACCTTCCAAACCTTGATGGTACTATGGATCCAAGATTGGTTGTTGTGTGGTCATATTTGAGATGTATGTTATGTGGATTAGCTAGTGGAGTAGCTAATATATTGATTTGTAATTTTTGTTTGAGAGGATGACATATGTCATGTTTGACACATCTTCTCAATGCGGTGCCCAGTGGGCGATGGAGATGTCTTCAATGGAATTAGCAAGCAAGCTAGATTAAGCATTACATGGTATGGATTGCAGAGAGATGACTAACGATGGGGCATTGTAGCACGCGGCCTCCACAAGGATTGTGATACACTTGTGTTGATATATGATAAAATCTCACGTACTCATGGAATCATGATATCAAAAGTAACATCCAATATGTTTGGTGCACTCTACTGCAAGTAAACATAATCACCAACATCAAATTTATAAATTGAAGGTCGATATCCACCTCCTCGGATGGTAGCATAACACAATGTATCTCTATGCTGAGCAATAACTAGGTTTTCAAATGCCATGGACAATACCTTACAAAAGATTTATGCCCTTTGAGAACACACCCTAATCCAAACATCAAGGTTGACTTCAGCTGACCCTCGATGAATAGCTACATGTAAGTCTCGATCTCTTCCATATAATAAAAAGTATGAGGGGAATGAAGTTAGAGATTTTTGCGGACTACATTGATAACCCATGACCAACCATGATAGCTAGATGTCCTTATCTCCCAAATGATCTTTGTCCAAGCCAAACTTTCTTAGTTCTTTCTTCACCGTATGAACAATTCTCTCTTTGCAAGATCATCAACCTTAGGATGATCTCTTGAGGTGGTACGATGATCGATCAATGCTCGATAACACAAAGTCTGAAACTCGCCCAAAAACTCTGTACCGTGATTAGTCATCACCTCACATTGTGCACCAAATCGGCTAAGCACACATAAACTATTCCCTCACTTGATTTGTCAAGCAATGCCACCAACTCAATTTACTTGGAGAAATGCTCCACAATGATTAACATATATCGATGATGTTGTATAATCAATGGTAGAGGTCCTACTAAATCCAAGTTCCAATGATAACCAAGTCCCATAATGGATAGAGGATGTAATTGTGATGTAGGGGCATTGAATGATACTCGTCACGATCACATATCATAGCCATAAACTGTTGCACCTCAGTTTGCATACCTCTCCACCAATAATGACTTTGAGGTAAGCTATATGTTTGATTCACTCCAAAATAACCTAACTCTTCATGAGCATGTCTCACCAACTATACTTTTTGAGATGGAAATGGCACAACATGAATGCTGCCATCTCCCCATAATCGAAGAAGATGTGTACAATGTAGTGCACATACATATCGCATCACAACATACATCACTGTCACATCAAACATCACAATACTTAGATCTTCATACACCAACACAAGTGTACCACAATAATCTTTTCTACTCTCAAAACGTCCACAAGGACACTCCGCTCATAACCATAGCATAAAAGGGAGATTATAGGGAGCCAAACCCACTTTGTGCTTCAAAGATTCTAGGTTTCCACACTAGCTACTATCCACCATATCCACACTCTCAAAGGCTCAACTTCAAAAACTGCCCTTAGAGGAGCCCTAATTCAAACTCTATCTCTTGAGCCCTAAGACTCCTAACGGCATTGTCGGCCCTAACGGCAGTTCTACTTCAAACAGCGCTAACTGCACAATCGGCTCTAATTGATATATCTGCTCATGCATATGCGTACTCTGATCTTTGGGCTGACTCTCACTCAGGTTTACATCCGATGGCTTTTTTTCATGAAGCTCATCATGAATCTAGAATTACATGTTCCAACTTGATGACCATGACATGTAAGACCCAAGGTTGTACATATAGGATAAAATGTAACTATATCTAAATTGTGCCTAAGTTTATCTTAATCATGACTATGTTTAGCTAATTATGGTTAAGTTGGAGAAAAATATAGAGTAACTTTTGGTGTGATAGATGAGAATTACTATTTTGTTGTTAAGTAGAAATCAAGGAATAGATCCCATCACATGGGTATTTTGATTTTCCTTGACTTGGACTAGTTTTCATTGGTTGTTCTTGGTGAGGACGAGATTGACTTGGTACACTAAAGTCAATTGGAGGGTAGTTGGGCTTCTAGAAGAT
Source organism: Marchantia paleacea (assembly GCA_014180765.2). NCBI lineage: Eukaryota > Viridiplantae > Streptophyta > Marchantiopsida > Marchantiales > Marchantiaceae > Marchantia > Marchantia paleacea. The sequence goes on from MUAA02000049.1 coordinate 78,929, forward strand.
CCAAGTTTATCAATTGCATGTTGACATGTACCCTTTTCATTGGGATTTGTGATCTCTACCTCATTTAAACTTTGGAAGAGAAAGTTACATGATGATTATTTATAGTTACTTGGATAAGATTTTAAGTAGTATAAATAGAGAGGTTGAGAATCATCTTTCAAGTTAGTTTTGGGAGAAGTTAGTTTTGTGATCTTAGTTTCGGAGAGACTTTGTTTTGGGAAGTTTGATTTTGAGAAGTCATGTTAAGGTTGGAGCCTTGATTCAATGAAGACTTTTGATCATCAAAGTATCTATTCTTTTTGAGTGATATCTTACTTTTTGTGAGAATTTGCATCATAGAGTTCGGAATTTGAGAGTTTGTGTAAGAGTGTGCATTATGGTCATGGTCTTATGGTGGGAACAAGTCCTTTTAGAATCATGATGAGCATCTAAAAAGCCATCAGAGGTAAACCTGAGTGAGAGTCAGTCCGAAGATCATATTTTTAGTTCTGTTGCCGGGACCTCAATCTAGAAGGAGCAGATGTTTCGAATTTAGTTTATTGCCCGTGAGAGTGCAACGATGAGAACTCATATGGAGAGGACCGTGGGAAAGAGCAAACCGAGATCATGATGCATAGTAGTGTACCATTTGTGTATCTGATAGTATTATATGACAGCTTGGAAGTTATTTTATATATTTTGTTCACTTAAGTGTTGTTTGGGATGAGGCGAGAGTGCTATAGTGCATATTTGGGAGGAAAACTTTATTTTTCAAAGTTTTTCCGAGAATTTTATTTATTTTAGATTAATAGATAGGATACGTTTTGTACTTAAAATTACAATCATATCACATTTACATCAAAAGTTATGATGTTTAGAATCTGCTAGGGTCCTGACGGATTTTGAAAGATAGCTCTCTGGAAAAAGTGTACAAAACTCATCAATTCGTGCAAGAGTAAAATCAGGATTTGAAACTTTGCACGAGTGTTAATCAAGAGCTAAAAAAATGTGGGTTTAAATTTCGTTGAGAGATCATTTTTAGACAGAAAGTTATGATATCTGAAGTATAGGGGGTTATAAAATAGAGCAAAACCGATTTACTTTTCAGATTTGATTTTTCCTTGTTTATGGTCATTCCGAGAGAGTTATTGCATGAGTGTTTTGCATAGTGAGTATGACTTGAAACTCATTGGAAAATGGGAGATCAATCTCTTTGGAAGATCCGTAGTACAAAAAGGAACATGTGAAGGAAGACACTTGGGAGAGTTTGACGGAGAATTTTGTTGAAAACTTTCTTCGTGATGAAAGTTACGAGAAGCTGATGTGTGAAGTCACCTTTTTGAAGCAAGGAGAGAGTGAGAATGTGAGGTCATACGTGGAGAGAACGGATAAGTTTGAGTCACATTTTCATGTGGTGTTGAGAAAGAGTGGAGACGAGGTGGAGCCAACCATGGTGGGGATTGTGGCGATGTTGACAAAGAATTCATAGGAAGTTTGAAGCCTCAGATTCGAAGCAAGATGAGATATGAAAAGTCCTTTTCTAAGGTTGAGGCTATTCACATTGCTATTCGAATGGAGAAGAGCCTAGAAGATGATGATTCTAGCTTGGTGGCTAGAGAAGCATCACTACCTATTGTGATAAGAATGACAACTCTTACTGTTGTTGCTTCGCCAATAGTAAATACTCTAGTGGTAGACTTGCACCATGAGTTGAAATCTATCACAAAAACACTCGTTGATATCAAGATTAACGTAGTACAACTATGGGAGAGGAGGAATCAGAATGTAGGGGGAGGATCTTGAGGGTATGGAAATTATACTCCAAAAGAAAATCCATCGCAAGGGAACTTCAGAGTTTCATGCTTTAGTTGTGGAGGTTCTCATTTCCAACAGAATTGTCCTAATCCTCGACAGCATGATGGAGTTAGACACAACAATCCTACTCCTGCTCCAAGTCAATCGAAGGATAAGGGAGTATCCTCTATTGATGTGTTTCCTCATCAGTGCATGTTTGAGAAGGGAGAGAGCTCTATAAGTTCAAAAGTAGATATTCTTGCACATGAGAAGAAGAGAGCAAGATTTACAGAGGAGTACATCTCAAGGGAAGATCGACCAAGCCGGAGCACTTGATCCAGTGGTGTGAGTCAACCGAGAGCACCGAGGAAGAAGTTAAGAATGGATGATTTCTCCATTTCATCTACACAACTCAAATACGACGTGGTGGAGGATGTGGGGAATCAAAAAGCCAATATAACTGTTGGCCAATTGATTGCTCTAAATCCTACGATAAGAAAGGAGTTGAGGGCATGCCTAAGCTCCAAAAGGACCAAGAAGCGACGATCCAAGGGGAAAGCTTCCATGATGAATATTGGAGTAGGAGTGGTGGATGCCGTTGCCTCGGAGATATGTACTCAGGCTTCGAAGATTGAAGTATGCATTAATGGACGTGATGTTTTGGAGGTACTTGTGGATGGCGGATCTACTTTGAATGTCATGTTGGAACGTTTGTTGAAGAAGTTGGGGATGAAGCCTTCAAGACCTTCCAACATCATTGTTGGGATGGCCAACAAGAAAAAGGTGCGACCCATTGGAGTGATGGACAAGGTGGTAGTAAGTATAATGGGAGTTCAAATCTTGTTGTCCTTTCAAGTGTTTGAGGACATTCGAGTATACGCCTCTCGAAAACTCTCCCCATTCTTCCGTTGAAACTCCTACAAGCCTCATAGCTTGTCACTTCTCAACTCTTGGTAGTCTCTCCTCAACCGTGCAAAGAATTTTATAATACGGTTAAAGGTTGGGACCTCTGAACTCTTCCCAACTTGACTAGCTCCAACTGTATCATCAGTGCCACATACAGAGGATAAACTCACACCACCAAACATTGTACCCTAAGTAATATAAATGTAGTTTGGAGATCAGTATTATCTACATAACTCAATCTCCTCATGGTGTTCATGCCAGAATTCATGATAATCATCCATTGGCGGATCCTCAAAATGTTGGAATAATACCTTCTAAGCCATAAACGGAGTAAACAACGTAGAGTTTCGCATCCGCTATAAATCACATCATGAGTCAAACTTTTATATGAAGTCATCCAACTCAATAGTATCAATTGTACTTGAATTTTTTCTAGGACCCTTGGTGGCCCCATAGATATCATCCATGTCCCACAACAACGGTGTGGGTACATACTCCAAGATATCACCAAGTTAAGCTCCGTCATTTGCTAAAACCAAATCAAAATCTTATGTGAACCTCTAAGGCCAAGGTTGGTACCGCACTCCGCTACGGGTGCATCCAATGCTAACCCGAGCAGTCTCTCCTCCGTAACCTCCATAGAACTCGACTGTGACATCAATGTATCACCTTCACAACCGTATAAGAACAGGTCCCTAACTTAAACTAGAAACCGCAACAGAAAGTAATTGAGGCACCACAAGATGCTAACACAAGAGCAACCTGAAACTTGCCATCAACACATGCACTCATTCAGTCTACAGGTCTGCAAGTCTTGTCTCAATGGGAAGAAACATGGATAGTCTTACTGGTCCATAAATCTTGCCTCATTATCGACATCACACAGGAGCACTAACACTCCAAACGATAAAGATTCAACACAAACAAATATGGTGCACAAACAAGAAGCCAAGATGGAGGTATATAAATCACAAGAAACATAAATAACCATACTTCTTCTCAAAAACATCCATCAAAGGGGTCAAACCAACCCAACCCGGACTGCCATAGCCTGATAAGGGCATTTAAAAACACAAAAACTCAGTTTTGGAGGTCTTCTACTCTCAAGATCGATAATCTAACATTGCTAAACTGGCTGTGTAAGGTGTTGCAAATGGACAACGTTTGAAACTTTTGCGTGACTTTGAAAATTTTTAACTCCAATTTTAGACCTCTAAATCTCTTAATTTTGCAATTCTGACATTGACATATCTACCCAACACTAGATACTTTACATCTCCTATCACCCCACTAAATTTTAGATCAAACGGACACTATATGATAACCTAATAAATTGCTACTCATATTTTTCACCCAAAATATTTCGAAACACCAAATCTTGGACTTCGAGCACTTCTGTCCAAAATCTTTTTCGGCCAATCTCAATTTATAGCCCCAAGATAACTATGAGTCTCGATCCACTTTGTCAATTTTTAGCAGTGCTTTCGTTCTCAAAAAATTTTGATTCGGATTTACGTACTAAAACATAAAATACATAAATTCAAAATCGATCACATCAAACTTCAAATCGACTCTACTTCTAGATCACCACCACGTTCTTCATTCGATCAACGTCCTGCACACTCAACAGCAAACAGATCAAAGCTACCATCGATTCAAACTCGCCAAAACACCTTCAGTGCTCTATGAACTCTTAGTTCTCACCATAGAATCCAATTTGAGTTTTCGAAGTAATCTTTTCTACTCTCAAAACGTCCACAAGGACACTTTGCTCATAACCATAGCATAAAAGAGAGATTACAGTCGAGCCAAATCCACTTTGTGCTTCAAAGACTCCAAGTTCATGCACTAGCTACTATCCACCATAGCCACACTCTCAAATGCTCAACTTCAAAAACTACCCTCCAAGGAGCCCTAATTTGAACTCTACCTCTTGAGCCCTAGGACTCCTAACGGCAATGTTGACCCAAACGATAATTCCAATACAAACGGCACTAATTGCACAATCGATTCTAATTGTTGTATCTGCTCTTGCATCACATCTTAATGATGCCGTTACATAAGTCGTGACAACATTTCCATATGAACCTCCGAGCTCTTTGTAAAACTCGATTCCGCCCAGGATAAGGCCAAGAAAATCTTTTGGACAATTCATTCTCATGGCAAGGATGTGTTGTATCGGTGGAAGTTTTTGCCATTTGGATTGAAGGATGCATTTGTTGAGTTCCACAAAGTGATGGATAGGATCCTAGTTGGACTCAATTGTGCTCGAGTCTACATCGATGATATTCTAAAATATAGTACTACATTGGTGGAGCATGAAAAACATTTACATGAGGTATTTGAGCAATTGATTGCTCATGGCTTCAAGTTGCATCCTAGAAAATGTAAGTTCTTTTAGAGGCAAGTAGAGTACTTGGGTCACACCATATACCCAAGAGGATTGGTAGTTCATCAAACCAAGATGGAGGCAATCTTGTGTATTCCAAAACCCTCAGTTGTGAGTAGCGTGCGACCCTTCCTTGGACTTGCAAACTTTTATCGTCAATATGTGCAAAAATTTAGCATTATTTCCAAAGCTGACAAAGCTAGATCAAGATTGGTGTTGGGGAGATGAACATGAAAGAGCTTTTGTTAAGCTCAAGGAAAGATTGACATTTGCCACTATTTTGAGAAGATCAATGAGAGGTCGTTCCTTTCAAGTACATACTTATTGTAGTATGTTGGATTTGGGAGCAATGCTTACCCAACATGATGATGAGAGGAAGGAGTTTGTAGTAATTTATGCAAGTTGCTTGAACAATGCAACAGAATCAAAGTATAGTTCTTATGAAAGAGAATGTTTGGTAGCTATTTGGACATTGACACATTTTAGATGTTGTTTGTTTGGAAACTACTTCACTCTCATCATTGATCATCAACCATTGAAATGAAATGGTTGATGGAATTAGACAAGCTTATGAGAAAGCTTGCATGATGGACTTTTATCCTACAAGAGTATGATTTCACAGTTATATACGTACCTGAAGTGGTGAAACGTGATGCGGATGGGTTAAGTCAAAATTCATGTACAAGTCAAGTTAACAAAACCGGGGCTCATGGCACGTTGATATTGATGAGGAGATTGTGTTAGGTTGGCATGCATATGCCTTTTTGAGTATGTTGGTACTTGAGAGCTATGTGATATCTCTCTTGGGTCAAAGAGTGGATATGTTATCCTTGGACGTTGAGATTAAGGACGATTTGATGGTAATCCGAGACATCCATGATGGCATGTGATGTTGGAGTATATTCATACATGTGCTTTGAGGGGCATTTTGAGTACCAAGGATCTCCTCATGTATAGGCATAGCATATCGATCGGACTTTGTCTGTTGATTGATAGATCGATAATCACCACACATGCGTTTATATGTATAATTACCTTATAACATCTTTCTTGACTAACATCACCATAGTAAAGACATATGCTCCATAAGATATCTTCACTAATCTAGCCTCAAGAAGGTCTTAACACATATTTTGGATCAAATCTCTCTTCATATTGATGTAGGGACGACGGAAGATTGGTGCATCAATTACCAAGTCAATCCATATACCATGTTATTTTAAAAACCATAAATCCTTCATACTAAAAGTAAAATAGTTTGTGAAACTCCTCAAAAACCTCCACACCCTACATCTTTCTCCTCCTATCACTATGGAATCAATCTCAATATCCCAAATCTCCTCTTCATCGACACTAGAGAAAGAAGACATAATATTTGGTTGCTAAACAATAACCTCTTGAGCAAAAAGCTTTTTTTGCTCTCTCATACCAAGCTTCATTAGCTTAGTATGAACAACTCCAGCTGCTCTAACTGTAACCTCTTGACTTGTATCATAGAGATATGTAGTGGTGACCACCGCTTGCTCCATGCAAAAAATTCCATCTATCATATGCTAGTAATAAAAACTCTTTTGGAAGAAGGTTTGTCCATCATAGACGTGGACAATACGCACAAGATCCTACTCTCGCTGCATCTAGTAATACCGCTAGTCTAATCCATGACCGCACTAAAGGTTCACTCGTGCACGAGGATCACCCAACAAGGAAACATTCTCCAAAATGTATGCATTTGAATAGGTCTATTGTGACTGGAGAGATCGTAATACATGTAACGTCTCCCAAAACATTATCAGCCCGTGTGTGTCCCTAACATGGCCATCCCACAATAACCAAATGTATGGTGTCATGCCGAGCAAGGTCTTGCGCTCTCAACAACAAAATATCTGACAGCAAGGCGTGTTGATATCCTTGAACTGTCAACAATGGTATAAGAAATGGATATCATCGCACCAATTGTACCACATGGCGTAATGAAACAAACCTTGCTATCTCATCTCACTCCACATAGTCATATGCCATATCGTAAAATAACAGTCAAACTTGTGCTAATTCCTCCAAACAGATCCTACACATATATGTTCTCCTCTAAATACTGCCAAGCAATATGCGTTGTATTTAAAGGTGACAACATAGCGGAAGTGGGAATAACTTTCTTTGTCTCCTCCATCTTTGGAGCAAAAGACTCACTCCAAGCCTGATGTATCATCTAATATGTCATCTATTGTAGGTGCATACATGAAGTACCTAGTGAATTATCCAACGTGGATGACACTACTCCACTAAGACTTGACATGATAACAATATCCTCTGTAGAGGGACCGTCATGCGTATCTATGTTTCCGTCTAACAAATTGTCAGGCCAAGTAACACAAGTATTGAACGTTGCAACATACGCCAAACCTCCATTTAATAAAGGGCTAGAACCGATAATCGACTCACTCGACCCTCACCAGATTGAAGGGGTTATGCACCTCATCTCTCCAAGGGGTCATTTAGGAGCCATGGATGAGGTATTTAGTGCCTTAGATAATGTGAACGACTAAGGAAGTCTAACTTGTCGGCTTGCCTCCCCTCTTTGTGGATCCAGCTCCACGGACGCTGCTCTAGACTCAATAGTCTATGTTGCACTACGAGTCATATTAACTGCACATGATTGTGTCGCTGCACACATGTACTCTACAACATCTCCATCATATGATGTAGAGGTACTAGCTCTTGAATATGACATTTTCTGGGCTATATCCATACTTGCTATCTTATGTTCCAACTGCTCCAATCGAGCTGCCATGTTCACCTCATGATTAGCCTCATGGGCTAACACTTGACTAGAGGATGGTCCTCTATCACCACCCCTACCACCTTGAACTCCTCGTCCTCTTCTAGGAACTACCATGGCAACTCTTAATGATCATAATTCTAGATGAAGATCAAAACATTGGTCAATCATTTGATCATTTTTGTGACAATGCTCACATGATTTTGATCCAACAAGATCTAACCTTCAACCTTGAAAGCAATCCTTCTTGTGATGTGGTCCATCACATGTCTCACACACCATCCTAACAACTAATTGTTGACTTGAAAAGGATGGAAATAGTCTCGATCCTACACCTTCATCACTAAATCTAGATGGTCGAGACTATCCCCCATGTCTATCATAACCACTCAGGGTTTGAGTTGTAGACTGATAACATGAAAGAGTTGAAGAAGTTGGTAAATTCTTGTTGAAACTAGCAGTTATCATTGTCTGCCCCTGCATGTTGAGCTCAATACGCTCAGCAAGACAAAATACAAATGGCCAACGTAGGTGATGTCTCTTGTAGTAAGGTGACATCTCTCACTCTATGTCTCAACTCCTTGTCCAATATCCCATATCATTATTGGACAACTTGTGTCTCTATCACCACATGAATAACACTAATCAACTAATACATTCGAGTAAATGTTTCTCAAAGGCTCTCCCTAATCTTCTATTGGAATTCATGCAAGCCACGTAGCTTGTTAATCCTCACCCCTTGATATGCTCTCCTCAACCGTGCAAAGAATTCTAGAATAAGGTTAAAGATTGGGACCTCTGAACTCTTCCTAACTCGACTAGCTCCAACCATATCATCAGTATCAGATACATAGGATGAATTAGCACCACCAAACATTATATCTAAAGTAATAGAAATATAGTTTGGAGATCAATATTGTTTCCAAAACTCAACTTCCTTAGTCTATTCACGACGGAATTCATGATAATCATCCATCAACGAACCCTCCAAATGCTATAATAATCCCTTCTAAGACATAAATGAACTAAATAACGTAGAGTTACGCATGTGTTGTAAATCACATCATGAATAAACTAATGTATAAAGTCATCTAATTCAATGGTACTAACCATACCCGAATATCGTCTATGACCCTTGGTGGTCTCATATATATCATCCATGTCCCACAACAGGTGGGGGGAATCACTCCAAGATATCATCAAGCTCAGCTCCATCACTCTCTAACATCAAATCAAAATCTTTTGTGAACCTCAAAGGCCAAGATTGATACTGCACTCCGCTACGAGTGCATCCACTGCCAACCCGAGTAGTCTCTCCTTTGGAACCTCTAGAGAACTTCATTGTGTTACTAGTGTATCACCTCCGTAACTGTGCAAACACAAGTTCCCAAGTGGAACCAAAAATCATAACATAAGGTACCAAGGTGCAAAAAGGTGCTAACACAAGGGTAATTTGATACCTGCCATCACCACATGCACTCATCCAATCTACAAGTCCGCAATACCTGGCTCCCTGAGGAGAAACATGGATAGTGTCACTATTCCGTAAATCCAACCTCACTATGGACAACACACATGAACACTAACACTCCAAACAATAGAGCACCAACACAAACAAACGTGGTGCACAAATAGAAAGCCAAGATTGAGGTATATCAAACACAAGAAACATAAATAACAATAGTCCATCTCAAAAACATCTATCAAAGGGATCAAACCAATCCAAACCGGACTAATATAGCCTCATGAGGACATTAAAAACTCAATTTTGGAGGTTTTTTGCTCTCTAAATTGATAATCTACTATTGGTTATTCAATTATCTAAGGTGTTGATCTTTTCAATTCTCTACCTAACGCAAAAATTTTTTTGTAAACAGACATCATTTGAAACTTTTGCGGGATTTTGAAAATCTTTGACTCCAATTTTGAACCTCTAAACGTCAAGGTTTCACAATTTTGACATGCATAAAGCCAACAATATCAGAATTGTGACCTTGTGCATGATATCTCTATCTTCATGCCAAACACTTTATATGTTTTATTACCCGACCAAATTTCAGATCAAACAAATACTACATGATAATCCTATAGCTTGCCGCTCCTATTTTTGATCCGAAAACTTTGAAACATCAAATCTTGGACTTTGAGCACTTTTGTTCAAAAAAATTTTCGATCAATCTTGATTCTAAGCCCCAAGATAACTATGAGCATCAATCCACTCCATTAATTTTTAGCATTGCTTCCACCCTTCAAAATTCTGGATTTGGATTTAAGCACTAAAATAAAAAATACATAAATTTGAAATTGATCACACCAACTTTGAATGGACTCTACTTCTTGATCGTCACTACGGTCTTCACTTTATCAACGCACTGCACACTCTACAACAAAAATATTGAAGCTATAATCGATCAAAAGTTGCCAAAATATATTCAGTAGACAAAAAACTCACAGTTCTCACCACATAATCCAATTTGAGTTTATGAAGTAATCTTTTCTAATCTCAAAATGTCCACAAGGACACACTCCATTCATAACCCTAGCATAAAGGAGAGATTACAGTCGAACCAAGCCTACTTTGTGTTTCAAGGACTCCACGTTCCCACACTAGTTACTATTCACCATAGCCACACTCTCAAAGACTCAACTTCAAAAACTGCATGCCAAGAAGCCCTAATTTGAACTCTACCCCTTGAGCCCTATATCTCCTAATGACATTGTGAGCCTTAACAGCAATTTTAATGCAAACGGTGCTAACGGCACTATTGGCCCTAACTATTGTATTTCCTCTTGCATGCGTGCATCTACCTAACTAGGGATGCCGCTACATAAGTCATGACATTAGTGAGAAGTTTGGTATTGGAAAATCTACCATGAACAAGTTTGAAAAAATGATGTAATGACATATTCTTAATAAGAAATATATGACATTATATTCAAGAAATGTTAGAACAAAATTATGTGTGACATATATTGTGGTGAAGTTGGATCTAAAGATGACAAGAATTTGTTACTACTATGAAGGATGTGTAATGCAGATTTTTTAATCATGTATATTACACAACATATTGATCTAGGGCATTGATTCTAAGTCCAATAATGTTATTCAATAGTTTTTTCAGGTACATCATGTTCCCAATAGTGGTGGCAATAGATCAGGTGGGAGTGAATATGAGACCAAAGATTAATTGACAGAGTCTATAATCTTGAGCGGTTAGATTTTAATTATTTTTTATATATGATGTAAGTTTGTCATTAACTCTACAATGTAAATTGTTGAGTTATCTTTTTTATATGTATTTTTTTCTTGATGTCTTCATTGTATGTAAATCAAATTAAATATATCTTATTAATGCCCTAGCTTACCATACTTTCTATGATTTTGCTATTAAAAAAATTGCGGCGATAATATCACTCTTGTTGATATTATCGGCACAATGATAATATATATTTGGGATTTCTTTATTTCTTTAGTGTTTATTTAAATATTTTTATTAAATGTTGATATCATTTGAGTAAGTTTATTTCAAATAAAATGCCTTTACAATACAAGATACATTGCAAGTTGGAAAAATGCTTACTGCCCATCTTCTCGGAAAGAAATCCATTCCCGATGATAAGGGTAAAATATATCAACTTGCTTAACGTTTTACATACTCAAATAGCTAACTAAAGTCAATATGTGATATTCTGAATTTTTTTGGGAAACGAGGTAAATCTAGAAGTAGCGTGAGTTGAATGTACATTCCCTGGATTTCGACACTTCTTTAGATCATCCAAGGGTTGCCAAAAAGCATGCCTAACTGGGATGGTGTGTAGTATGTCCCAGGCCTTAGATTTCTAAAAGGGAGGGAACAAAGTAAATATAGCAAAAAGTATGGGAATACCCCATAAGTCATACGTGGATGAAACCAAAGGGGTAAGATGGGGCTAGGTCTCAATACACCTCATATATAGGAACTATATAGGTCAAATTGTCTATATACTACATGAGTATCTTAATCAGCCTATAGAGTGCTCGTCTATGGATTGCACCAGGTAATGCTATGTGTAGAGCAATGGATACACATTTTCTAAAAGAGTATTCATGGTTAGTTGCTCTTCTATTAGTGGCAGGCTCGTCTGATGTTGGATTGAACGGTTCTCTTGCCTTGACATAAACCGTACAGTGAGTGAGGCTCAAGGTGAAGCACGAACATTCACCAGTTGCCTCCATAAGGAATTTGAAGTCAATTGAACCCAGGCAAATATCTGGACTCTCGAGGAGCAAAAAGGCTGATTTCCACGTAGTTAGGGGGATTGGGATAATCAGCCAGCGAGAGCTTTCTGGAAAGCTTTCCAGAGAAAGAAAGTCCCGCTAAGTATGACGAGGCGAATACTTGATGCGTTCAAACCCCATCGAGGTATTCTACTACTTCCTATTCCTGCCATCTAGAAGGTGTGGTTCTCGTCTGGAGAATACCGCTCCATCCATGAGAAGATTCTCTGCGTTGTGGCTATGGTAGACTTGGTGGAGAGTGTGTCTGCTTGACACAGGAGCATGTGAATGTATTAAGATTTCTGCTGGTTTTTCTGTCAATTCCTGGTCTTGGAGTTTTGTGTCTTTATTTGTTTGCGTAGGCCCAGTGATGCAATAGGCGAAAACGAGGGAGGGAGGGAGGGAGGTGGTGTCCAGATCGATCTGGCAAGCCATTGTCATTGACAGACATTGTCGCTATGTCCAGAGTAGAGGCGAGGTGCAAGGAGGAAGAGCAGGCGGTGTTGAAATGGGAAGTTTTCGGCGTTTGCCCACAGAATTGTAGATCTTATGGCCTTTCGTGCAATTATTGCATTGGAACATGATGTTAATATCTCGTCGGACTTCGTGCAAAATTGTTTTCTATCACTTGCGTGAGGGTTGATTACCTTATGTCTTACGTAAAGTGCTCTTTTCTCCTTCTTTTCTACGAACGAGTTTTATTGTCGCATCCTCACTTTCCGAAGCTTGGCTCTCATGATTTCTCTCTCAGCTGTCGCCACATTCGTCCACCACAACTCCGGAGTCCAGACCTCCTCCCGCAGTTTACGTTTTGCGTACAGATTTGGAGAAAAGGAGCTACTTGGTAATTATCGTTCCATCGCATCTCATTCAATTTGCCACAGAACGAGTATTTCCAGCCTGATAAGTATGGTCCTCTACTGAAGCTGAAACTCGTCTGAAGACGACAGAGGATTAAAGTGGAAAATCTGTTCTGTCTCCTTCACATCCACCTGCCACAACGGAGTCCAGCTTGCACGAGCCTTGCAAATAATGAAATCAAGTACTGATCAATCGCGTAAGGCAACACACCATATGCCTTGCAGAATGAGCAGTTCCTTCTCAACCCTCTTCAATAGACCTTCTCTGCGCGCATTTTGTTTCTACTTCACAATCCAACTGATTTTCGCCCATACCCTCCCCATATATATGGCATGTAGGATATCTTCTTTCATGTATTCACAGAATGCCCAATTTGTTCACATATCCGTTTTTCCTCCTCCATTGCAGAACACTGGCGTGAAAGGGTAAAAGGCAAAAGCCGTTCAGCATCCAATAGTTCCACTTCCCTGAGACTCTCATCACGCCGGACAATTAACGGGTTGATAGGTACGTCCGAAATACTCGATTCGAAGCAGCGTTAACTGCTAGGTCAGATGAACAAGATAATTGTTTTCCTGGTAAGAGTCTATTTCACTTCTGCAGCCCATAAGCTTTGTATGGGCAAGGTGGCTGGAGTCCACCTCATCCACGATCCTCCATCTCGACGAACGGGATTGTTTTACTGCGATCGAGGATAAGCATTCGCATAGAATCACGTTATGCATGCAACTGCTGTGATCAGGAGGCCCAAAGAAACTCTCGATCATCTACAGATATTAATGGTCGATAAGACGGACCAAGCTTGGCAAATACCGTGTCATCTAGGGTAAGAACGGTTGATAACGTGAGGAGGGAATGTGAATGAAGAAACAGAAATGTATTTTTGCCGACAGGAAGGGAGCACAGTGTGCAAGATGGAAGGGATCGCAAAGAAGATGCCATAGACTGATTTCAGACCGTGTGGAAGTATTCTCAATCATTCAAGATGTTTTCAAAAGACATTTGACTCAGCTGACCAAAGTTGGCTAAAGAGTAAACTAATGTGATGGCGAAATACTATGCTTACAAACGCCTGGAAACTGAAAAATCACACGACACTACCTGAACCCCTGCTGGACCCGGAAATTCCTGTGTCACGTATGATGGAAGGGGTGACCTAATCTGAATCTATAACTACAGTAGAAACTACAGATCTCCACAAAAACTTGTACGTGAGGTACAAGATCATAATTTACACTCCATCATCCCAATGAGTCTTGAGAGAGGACTATTGCAGAAATTCTACATTGGCGGCAACATCAAAGACAACCTACACTGGAGAGCCCGTTGTAGATCCGCATCAATCCTTAAAGTACAAGAGCTTTGGCGAGTGACGGCAAGTTTCTGCGCAAGAAACAAATCTTCGCTTCAGAATTCCTGTTGCACGTCGACTTGATTTCCGTTCTAAACAGCTCAGGATAAGCTGATAGTAACAAAGGGCTAAAGAAGGTCACACTCTCATACTTACTTGTGGCACCCCATCCAAATGTTTTGATGGCAGAAACAAAACGAGAAGAGCGTGCTCCCTGCCATCAGAAACGTAGAACTCTTCAGAGCTTTCAACTTTTCTTGACAGCCCACCAACAACACAGATAAGAAGGCAATTCTACCTAAAAAAAAGCGCTTGTATAGGCTCGCAAACAATCCACATGGCTGTACCTGGTCATTATTGCCGTGCCCCAGAAGACGCCACGGAGCTTATCCTTCACATCCATCGTTGCCCTCCTTGAAGAAGGGCCTGAAAGTTCATTGAGGGATTTGCGTCAGTGTCGCCAATCAGGCAGGCTTCCAATAAAGACAAAAGCCCAGTGAAAAGTCAAACTAGAAGGCATGCAAACGCACCTCCTTGGCACTCATGTCGTCTGTGCAGGATGTTGGCCGTGTAACATTCCTTCCGTTTGTGTTATCTCTTTTAAAGCCGTTAGCAGCTATCCGATCTGCATAAACGATGGACAGTAGATCTCACATTAACTTTGCTACGTGAGTCAAGGAGTGTGTTGCGCACGAAGACGAAACAAAAAAAGAGTCAGAAAGTATATTTATTGTTTAAGAAAAGAATGTCGTAATTTTCAGAAAAAAATAAACACACAACTTGAGAAAAACCTGGGAGGGCAAGAACAACTGCCAGGTTGTTTTAAATATGTACCTGAAAGCGCCTGCTGCAGCTGCATTTCAGATGTCAGTGGTGGGGCCACATTATCAGGCATGGGATGACCGTGTCCAGCCGATCCAGCTCCATTTCCTGACTGAGCGAGACCCCGGAGGAGAGTTTGCATCTCAGTGGAAAGTGCCAGCTTTCCCCCATTTTGTACAGATCCACCATGACTTAAGTTCATGGTTTTATCTCTTTCCCTCTCCAGGGCAGAGAGAGATTCCTCGCTTGCCGAGTTTGCAATGCTGGTCGTCTGTCTTGGAGAGTAAGTAGTAGACCACGATCGACCATTGGACCCAGCAAGCTGCATGATCTGGGAGGCCTAATCAGACACGAAGAAATGTTTATGATAAAATAAGTCAATAACGACAAAGCCTGATGCGAATGGTTGTAATCATTAGAACGTTGGCAGATGTAGAGCACGAAGATTAAGAATACTGTATCCAGAACTTTCAAGGAGTGTCATTCGACATACAAAAGATCGAGAAATTTGATCAGTCAACCCTCCAGAGAGACTCAAACTCCGACGTTCAATTGCCAATGACTTCTCTTGTCCCTTACCTTGTCCGCGGGAACTTCGTCGAATACGTGAGCCTGTCCACCATAAAATATGGTGAGCTGTCGACTGGGAGGGGCAGCAAACTGGTGCCTGTCAAGATAATGTTTCTTCCTCTTAGAAAAGTTTCTTTCGAGGACAGCTAAGAACTTCGTCGATACATAACACGAGGAACAAAAATTGGCTTTGCACAATACGTAAAAAAGAGTCAAATAGATACCTGGCTGGTATCATGGAATCTGAACCTGCGCTATGGCACGAGACCTTAAGTCTGCGAGATGTGTTGTGAGTTGCAGGTCCACTCGTTACACCAGCAGTAGCTTGCGTAGGCTGAACCGTATTTAGGAGCCCCCCCAATGGTGAACCTTTAATCCCTGTACGCGATCCTTCATCTGCTGCCGGGGGAACGATAACAGGCGTCATATCGTGTTCTCTTCCAGGAGCAGATGCTCTTTCCGAAGTCTGGCCAAGGTGGCTTAGTCGGCCAGGCGTTGTCGTTCCGACGTTAGGCCTGGGTCGCTCAGGCTTTTTTGACAACCGAGATGAAGGTTCAGGTTTCGGTGCGGGTGTGTGCAACAGCGGGATCCCTTTGGCTCCAACTCGTGGAGGCTGCATGCTCAGGCGCAACTCGTCCACTGTCGGACCGGTAGTCCTTACCTTGACCTTGTCATCTTTGTTTTCCACTCGTGCCACCTGCACATTCTACTTCTTTAGATACAATTTTTTTAAGAATTAAGATATAAAATGGACTTGGATCTCACGTTTGATACAAACAAGGAACGTTGAAAAGTCTGATCACAATAATTCGTGATCAGACTTTTGTGTGGTCTAGTCTAAACATCGGATTTATATCACCCATAAGTTCCCAGGTGGCACCGGCTCCCGCAGTACCTTTAGAGGGCGAGAATTCTCGAGAGCTTCAACGCTCATTTGAAGGCGTTCTTGCAAAGATTCCCTCCCTATGGGACTCTCCCTCCTCTTGAATGACTTATTTTCAGTTTCAGGTTTATAGAAAGCGCTCTTCACTCCATGATGTTGCAAAGCCGCCGGCCCGACTTTAGCCCTCAGCCAGCCGTCCGCAACACCTACAGGAAGCAATGGCAGTGATGGCTGCTGGTGAGAATCTCTACATAAGAAATTGGCTCTTACAAGCAGTTCTGCGAGGTAGGATGAGAATATTCAAGCCAGGAAATTTAATTGTAGTCGAAATCCATCCTTCTAATGTTTCATACTCGATCGGTTATCCAGCCAACTTGAGCAGCCTATGTTCGGCAGAGTAAACTTAGAAGAAGAAAACAATCAAGTCGGATGAAGATTCTTTCCGCAACCACCTTGACAGCAACTGATAAGACTGCGATTTCCAGGCGGAGCTTGACCGGATGAATCGATCCTGAACAGAATTATTTTTCCTAAAGAAGGCACCAGAATACCTGAGCCAGGATCTGACGTGGACGGGAAGGCCGAGGAGAATGGGGGCGGTATGCCAGGTGCCGAGCAAGTTTCGAATCGCCCACTAGTCCCTGACGACGCTCTTGTAGATAGTTCGGCCTCTCCGTCATCATCGAATCCTGCGGTATTTCTTCTAGCCACTCCAGGAGACGGTTGAGGCTGTTTGACAGTTGCATCGTCTTTGCGACCAATTCCTAAAAAGTCACGAAAAACAGGTGGATCTTTCTCCGCCATCACAGCGGTCATTGTCGTTGCTTGCACCATAGGTTCAAGTTCATCATTGAGTGTAAGAAATGTTCACAACGCGATTCCTGCGGTTCAGACAAATCTGTCCCTCAGTTCTCCATTGGCAGGAAATTACCACAAGTAGGTGACAAACCTAAGAGACACAAGGCCGGACAATCTCGGCCTACGGTGGCACTTGATGCACTAGAGACTCCAGTTCTTCTGAGGTAAATGTCTCCATCTACCAGAGTAAGCAATAAACATCCGATGTGTCTTCAAGTTGTGCTCAGCAAAAAAAGGTTAACCAACGACGGCAAATTATGACAATCCATGCCCAAATAATTACAGCTTCGCAATGTATCCAACATCAGCAGTCCCACTGATAGCTTCGCGAATCTCGAAAGAAATAAGCTCGTCCTCGGGATGACTATCAGGCTATGTTCGCAAGCACGGGTATCGGAAGACGCAGAAAATATGCCACATAGGGGAAGAATGCATGTAGTGCAAATGACAAGACAGGATATCAGGTCAAACGGGACCGGTTTCTGCACCTCCAGTGTCTGGACGTCCAAAAACAGGCCACGAGAGTAGCTTATCGAAGACTGACCTTATCGAACTGTACAGAGCACCAACGAGGTCGTTAGAAACCATAAAGATGCACTCAAACGTCGAGATTGTAGGCCTTCACGGGGGCATGCTGTCTTCGACCAAGCTTTCGGAGAGAGAGCAATTGCCCAACTCAGCTCAAAATCTTCCGCAACTCGTGGAAAGGGGTTCAGGTCGTACAAGAACCACTCTCAAAGGCAAAAGTCCTGAAGCCAAGCGAGTTCGTCCGACATCCTTCATGCGTCATGATTTCGGCGATTCAAGCGACTTCCGAATGTCGAGCAGAACAACATGTGGTGGTGTGCACCGGTATGCTTCGGTGCAGGCTATGCAAGCTACAACCTGAGCACAATTTGGGGTACGAAGATCACGGAAGAGAGCTAAACAGCACAAACAGCAGATGACGCCAAAGCCCGCACCCGGCCAATAACAGTCTTCAGTCGAGGGATAAAAGATAACAGCGAGACAGCAAAACCTTCAAAAACCGGAAAGCGAGTCGAGTGCGTAGGTCGGATGAGGAAAAGCAGGAAATGCCAAAGGGTAGGCTCAGCCCAACCCGGATCTTCCTCTTCTTCTCCTTCTTCTTCTTCAGTGACGGCACCTGAACTGGTTGCGAACAAGGAAGCTTCGAAGCGAGGTACGCGAAGCAAGCAGGTAGGTCACACGAGCCGCAGCAAGGTCTGAGAAATGAGAGCAGAGCGACAACGGCAAGCACAGCCGCAAGTATGGTGTAGTGCAAGGTGAGACAGACAGGAAGGAGGAAGGGGAGGGGCGAGGGCGGGTAGCAACGAGAAACGGGAGAAAGCCAAGCACCGTGTTCGACGACTCTTCCACCACCACCACCACTTCCACTTTGACAAACCAAAACCACCAGGCAAGTAAACCACCGAGCGCACCAATCTCACCGGCAACCCGCTACAAAGTAAAAGAGCGAGTGATGCAACCCTTTACCAGAAAAGAGCGTCCCTTCCCTTCCTCTCGCCTTCCTTTCATTTCCCTTCCCATCTTTTTCCTCACCTTTCCCTTCTCCCCTCCCGTCCGCTCTCGTCGCCGAGCAAAGCCCAGCCCGCCCACGTTGCCCGGTCTTTGCTGGTCTCCAATTAGAGCCGGACGTCACCTCATACAAGCCTGCGGATGACGGGACGAGAAGAAAGCAGAATAGCCTCGACAGACTCGTTAGCAGCAGCGGCAGCAGGCGCTGCTTCAGGGCAGGCGGGCAGAGAGAATCTGATCGCAGAGAGCGCAAGGGAAGAAGAACGAGGTTCCGGATAAGTGTTTTTTGATGGTCGATTGTTCACCTGTCACAGTGAATCGGTTGTTCGATTGGCAGAAGGCAAGCGAGCAAAGAAGGAAAGAAAGAAAGGAGCCGCAGCGGGAGGCGGGCAGGTGCTTACTCAGGCAGGCAGACGTAAAGCAGCCGCACAAGAAACGATCCAGTCACGGGACGCAGCCCGGGCATGGTATCTCCCCGTCTCATCAATCAAACCCCAGCCCCCACCCGTCCCGACTCCCCACTCCCGACCCGGCGGTGGTCAATGCTGCTTCTCCTCACCTCGTTCGCGCATGATGAGCACAGCACTCGCAGGCACAGCACAAGAAAAGCGACAGCGGCAGCAGCGGCCAGTGCGGAGCAGCAGCGGCAGAAGTATCAGCATCTGCAGCAGCTCCTCCTCCCGCTCCCTCCTCTGCCAGCGGCTGCAGGAGGAGCCCGAACTTGCCCGATGTACAACGACGAGGACGAAGCGAAAAATAACAGTGCACCGAAGCGGAGAATTCGATTGATGATGACGCTGATGATACCGCTCCTGCTACGAAAGAAAGAGAAAGGAGCCCCTCCCCAACCCGTCCCTCCCTCCCTACCCACCCGCGCGGCCGCGCCACACCACCGAAAACAGCCGAAATCAAGACCGGAGCTCCGAGCGACGCTCCCCACGCGCTACGAAGGGAGCGGGACTAGTGAAGCGAAAGTCCGAGGGCCGCTCCCCGCACACACGAAATGATAGAAGCGAAAATCCGAGCATCCTCGAAAACAGCCGAAGTCGCCATCGAAGGGCAGAGGGCAAATTGACTCCAAGGAGCGAGCGTTCACATTGTCCCTGGAAAGAGCCCAAATTCCGAGCGAAAGGTTGAGGAGGGATTTTCCCCCCGCCGGGAAAGAGCGAAAAGAATGACGCGAACCGAGGGGCCTTTCCAGCGGCCTCGGAAAGAGCTAAATTCGGGAGCATTAGGAGGAGGGCTACCCCGCCACGTCGGAAAGAGCGAATAGAACGCCCGAAAACACGAATGTTCAGAGCGGAAGGCCTACTCGTTGAAGCGTTCACGATCACGGCCGAAAGGAGCGAAAGTATATGGAAGGAGAGCAGCAGGGGAAGCGGAAGCAGCAGCGAAGATGCGAAGGAGCAGCAGCGCTCTCTCTTCCCCCTCTGGAGCTCCGTCCGCCTGCACTTGCATTTCGTTGCACTACATTGGCATCTGCCGCCTCTCCAGCCAAAGCCAGCGCCCGTCACTCGCCCACTTCTGCACTTCCTCCCCTTCCGGCCCCAGTCAAACTCGGCCGCTGATGCGCAAGGATCTGATAGTGTTGACCGGCGTGTAAGAATCCGATCCACTGAGTACGCTGTCACCTCTCACGCCGTTCTTGTAGAACATTGATTCGTCCCCTATTTCTTATACTGTGGATTCCAGGTACAGTTGACTTACTTATTGCACTATTGGACGTCATCTCCGAACAAACATAACCCTTTTCAACGTGTAAATCTTGGAAGTAAAGTAAATAGTACTGAATTTTAATTTGTAAAATACATTCACACGACTCAATCTACATATGTCATTACACCGCCCTGAAAAGCAAGACATTTGAAAATAAAACTTTATTCCTTAAAAATTTACATTATTGAATTTATCACAGTACTCTAATTTTTCCTTATACAATTATTTGAATTATGGAATTATGATACTGTATTTAAAAAAATTTCTCTTGAAAAATTTTTAGTTTCTTAAAAAAAATCTAGTTTATCGATCTTGGACAGATATTCAAAACTGAACTTACTTTTCAAATTGATTGATATTTTTCATATGAATAAAAATAAAATATTTGAATATAATAATTACATTGAAAATCTTTAAAAAAAATTAAAAATTTTATCGTCATATTTTATTTGTAATCTGTACTGTGAAACTCTAGTTCATATAAAGTTTTGAAATGAATAAGTTAAAAATAGATTTAAATATTTTTTTTTGCAAATCAAATTTCAAATTTTTGATGTTGTATTTTGATTCTTTAATTTACTTCATAAAAATAAAATTTTATTTAATTTTCATTTTAAAAATTGTTTTAAAAAAAAAATGAGAAAAAATATTTTAAATATAATATAAATATTTTTTAATAATTTATACTGAAAATATTTAAATTACTTTGCATAAGAATTATTGATCATAATTTTGTTTTTTCCTACATTGTTTTAATATGAATTTTTTATAAGTAAAAAAAAGATGTTTTTAACTATAAAAAACTATTTAATTGATTCTTAATTAAATTAAAAATAATTTCAATAATTAAAATTTTTAATTACATAAAAAATACTTTTATTTTTATTTTGGATCAAAACTAAATAAATATATTGATCAGGGGAGAAAATATTGCAAGATTTTGAGATATTTGAAGTTTGTGCACACACATTACTTATGTGTTTAAGAGGTTTGCAATACAAATCATGAGTTTGATATAAAAATCATAAAACATGAACAAAAAATGATTATACATTTTGAAAAACTGTTATCTAAATATGTTTTTATCTTAAGGATGAGGAAATAATCAACCTCTAAATAAAATTCACAAAGTAATATAATATTTTTAAAAATAATATATTAATAATTTGTGATATTATCTCTTATTAATTTTAAATTTATTGTCACAAAAAAAAGAATAACATGAATGTAAATATAATATAATTATTGCATGAAAAATAAACAATTGTAATGCAAAAAATCTTTAAAATACTAAATTTTGATTTATTTGTAATATAGATTATATGTTATATAATTTAACTTAAATTTATTTTATGGTTTATTTTTTATGTAAATTTTTTGATCTTGAAATTAAAAATTAAAAATTATTAAAAATTATTTTTAACGGTTAACAGTTAAAAGGATGGTGATAATTTTGAAGCTTGATTTGAAATAAGAAAGAGAATTTAGCAATTTTTGTAGCATTTTTTTAAGGCTTTAAGGAATAGCAGGTAGTTATAATTTGCTGTATGACTTGAATTAGTAAAATTTACATGATTTTTGTAATTATTTATAATATAATCCAATATTAAATAAGATATTTTCAATTTTGGATTATGAAGTAAAAAGTACAAAAATATAAAAATTGATGTGGATCAAATTTGCAGAATAACAACATAGACGTTTTATTTGCTGATTTTTTTGAATATTATATGTATGATTAGAAATAAAGATTTCTTTATTTATTACATCTTAGCATATATAAATTATTTTTTTTTAAAAGAGTAAAAATCAAACAGAGTTAACATTCTGAGGTTGTTGTTTGTATTATATTTTAAGAAAGTTGATTTTTGTTTTTATCTTTTAGAGTCTTAAATATATCAATTGATTATTAATAAGTTAATTTTCTCTATTTTTATGATACAAATTATGTGTCTAATAAAGTGAATATTATTTCCAATGATCAACTCTAATGAATTACTTTCATTATTAGATAGAGCGTATATCAACCCACCTAGGAAACAACGATATCAAACAAAACTGTATAAAAAAACAAAAATATTCGAAAACATTGTCACATACTTGTCAAGTGAGGAATGTTCTAGCGATCAAAACTAGTAACATTAATCGCCCACATCTATACTTCACCAAAAACGAAGATGATTATCTGTAAATACTAAACCTAATAATGTTCCAGATATTATCATTCAGACCACTGTACATGTCACTAAATTACCATAAAAAGAAAGGGCATATTATTTAGACAATGGACCTTTTAGAACCTTCCGTAACGCTTGGCATTAATTTCTTCTTGCATGCTCCATGATGCAACAGATCAGGGCCATGTTAAACTAAGAAATATTCCTTGGCCCCATTTTTGTTCCATTCCGCTGGAGCATATTTAGCTCACAAATTTGCTTATGTCAATCCAATCATTATTCATTCCGTAATAGCGTGTCTGCGCGCGAAGATAGTCAAAGGGCGACCCAATGAATACTCGTAGATAGTTGTGTAGGAAGAGTCAGCACCAGCAGAATGTTAGAGTTCGTTGATTGACTTAAATATAAAAAGAAAAAAGAAAAAACATATCCTCTATCGGCATGATCTTTGAGCTCGTGGAATAGGAGGGTATGGACATCACAAGGAGAGAGAAAGTAGAATAGGTTATTATATTTTCTTGCATATTCCCCGTCTACACTTTGCCAAACATAGATAGTGATAGTTATTTTTCTTCTTATTTCAATTTGGGTTCTATTGGACTATAGATAATGATATATGAGTATTTTTAGTTTTTTAGGGGTTTCAATGAATTTTGACTGATTTTTCTCAAATTAGACATATGGGTTGAGATTTTTTTTTCAAATCTCTTTCTTTTTTTCATTGGTTCTATTAAGACCTAGTTGAAAAATTATGAAGATCTGAATAAAAAGTTACGAGTGCTTTTAGATTTTAGGATTTTCATAGTTAGTATTTTTCTATGTGAGGTGGAATGTTAGGGAGTTGTGGTTTTACAGGTGTGAGTAGATACATGATGGAGTGATCGGTGTCTTTATCATTCTCTTTATGATAGCTATAGCTTCACTTTCTATCATGGGATCGCCAAAAATAGTGTGTGATACACTATGTCAGGTGTGTCATCGTCTCTTTACCTCGCAAGGGGTAAAGATCCATGTGGGAAAGATGCACAAAGATTATAATTGGACCACTTGGGATACACACGTTGTCGTGTTCTGACGTGGCTACTATGAGAAGATGATGACATGTGTCATCTTCAAAGCTGTTGTCATGACAACGATACTTTAGGTTAGGATAACCGACGGCATTGTAAGACTGTTAAGAGCCCACCATTGGATCAACGATGTAGGACATGGATAGAGGACAACATGATTCTCTAGATGTACCGATGCCCAATCCATTTGTGATCAACATCAGGTGTCTTCATCGTGATCATTTTCAAGTATACTTAGCCGGTTTCGAGTTGTCATTTTATTTTTTAGTATTGACAACTCATATTATGTATAGGATGTCTATGTAGTGTGTTTAGGATAATTGGAAAACTCTAAGTTAAAATGGAGCTAATTTGGCCGCACTAGAGGTCAAAATAACACTCTCCATTCTCATTGGTCTAGGAGTTTTGGCCAATGAGGGCACTAGGGCAACTTCTTTGAGGTTTTGAGGGGTTTTGGAGACCTTCTAGGGGGACATTAAAAGACCTGAAGATAGGATTGGAGAGCTGACGGGACGAGCTACGAGTGGG
This sequence comes from Marchantia paleacea, assembly GCA_014180765.2. Taxonomy (NCBI): domain Eukaryota; kingdom Viridiplantae; phylum Streptophyta; class Marchantiopsida; order Marchantiales; family Marchantiaceae; genus Marchantia; species Marchantia paleacea. Next base: position 103,403 of record MUAA02000049.1, read on the forward strand.
CTCAAGAATGGATGGATTTGAAGGGTTTGTAACTCTGAAATGGTGATTCAAAGATAAAGAGAGAAATTTAGATCTTTGAGTATATTTGGGGTGTTTTTGAGAATCTTATGAGGGTTTTGAGAGATATGAGTCAACTGAGATATAGTTTATGACTCGAGCTTGTGTTTGGATCAAAATTTTGACTCAATTGGATGAGTTTTGAGTACAGAGTGATAGGTTGAAGTTTGTGTATACAGTAAGAGTTGCAGGATTGCACTAACTATCATAAGGTTAGTACATCAATCATATCTTTTGATATCAGAAAGTATTGTCAATAAAACTTTTCATAGTTGAAGTTCGGATAATAAGTGACATTCTCATGAAACTTGAGAGCAATTGGAGTCAAGGATTGGGATGTGTGATGGTTTTAGTACAAAGGGGTCTGCATATCGCCTTGTGATATAGTGTGTAAATCGACAATTGTTTTGAGAGATTTAGAAAAGAGAAACAAATGAAACTTTTTCAAGAGATTGAAAAGTCGTGGAGCAATTTTCTGTGAAGTTTAAACGAGAGTTATTGGTCCGATCATTGGATATCATAATCTTCTTCCGCTGAAGTTTTACTGGTTGTAATGAACTCGAATGTGAAGTGTTTAGGAGAAGAAGAAGAGATTGTCAACTCACACGAGGTTCAAGAGGGTTCTTCTACAGCTAGACGCTCAGGCGTTCTCAGAGCGAAGAAATATCCATGCGATAATGTGAGGAGGATGATCACATCGACATCAAAATTTGTCACTTAGGGAAACACGTAAACTACATAGATTCCTTCGTTGATCATTCCGGGTATACCGATCTGTTCGTGGGAGTGGTTAATTTCCCATGCAGGGTCGATTCTATGACTTTTTGAGACTAGGTTTCCATGTCCACATTTATTCCATAGGCTCCCTTGTGCATTCCATGACAAGGCTATATATGCTTTTTGCTTATCGCTCGATCCATTGGCACGCGATCTCGTGGACGCGTTTATGTGGTTTTTGTTTGTTTTACTTTCGCGATGGTGTATACGTTATACTAGAGGGGGGCGTGCTGGACATAGGAAGGTGGCATCTAGATTTTGGAGATTTCGAGTAGGGGATTGGGCTGCATTGCATGAGGAGTCTATTCGGACCATACATATTAGGAGTCGGGTTTAGTCACATGATACTTCTGATTCGGTGCGATTGTGATGGTGTAGGATCTTGGGGCAGACTAGGGAGTATAGCAGGGCTTCATCCTTTGTCCATGGCTAGTCCTACAGAGGAGACGATTTCTTTTTTACGTCTTTTACATCCATCCATGGGCGAGGAGATATCATTAGAGGTCTTGGAGTATCAACCATAGGAGCCATTATGTCTTGATAGATCATTATTTGCCCATTTTCTATGCACAACCTCACGCTTATCCTCAGGGGGCTTGTCAGGGATGGTGTATGAGCATTTTCGAGATTATTTTCAAGTAGATGATATCTCTAGTGATTTCACAGAGTTGTTCCAGGTGGCTGCATCAGTTACAAGATTGCTATTGGAGAGGTCTTATTGTGTTTAGTCAGTCGTACTGTTGTCTTGCAGCATCGTTCCACACTTCCAAGATCATCTTTGTCCACATCAATTTAGAGTTGCCACACCAAGAGGTTGTGAGGCGGTTGTAACCAATCTTGGTTAGTCATAGTTAGTTTAGCCAAAGCGTAGAGTGGTCACTAGATCACAAAAAGACAAGATAGTGGTGTGCACTATCCAAAAAGTAAAAGGGTAAATGACGAGGTGGCTACCATGCATTGGTGGATCAGATTGTGTGCTAGACGTCTGTTAGGAATTGGTTAGGATAAGATAACAAAACATGCAACCTACGCATGTTAGCCATGTGGCATAGTTTGGATTTCGGACTCCTCTAGTCCTACAGTATATAAAGCAAGGAGAGGTCTTGAGAAGACCATCTCTCATCTTGGAAGTCATTCCGGAGTCATTGCTTCAGTGTTACAGCGGTATCGTTGGGCATTAGAGCACTTCTAGATATCCATCCGGATTGGATTGTCTTGCAAGTGGACGTTGAGAACGCTTTTAACAGTGTCTCATGTGCATCCATTTTTAGAGAGCTTAGAGAGGCTGGTGGACCTCTATCAAGCCTCCTTCCTTTCGTACGATCTTTCTACGGTTCACATTCTTCTCTCTTTTATTAACATGACTTTTCCGAGGAGGGAGTGACCGTTCTACAGTCTGCCACTTGCACTCGACAAAGAGATAAGTGTAATGTCTAGGTAGCATGAGACAAAATCCTCGGACCCTATTGGTACTCATAGAATACATAAACCGTATGTCGATGTGATATATCCCTTTGGAAGCTGGAGATGAGGAGGAATGTTCAAAGGAGACCAATCACTACACTTTGACACCTTGACTCTCAAGCCTACAAGATGAAGCTCGGTAGTAAAATAATTAAAGGTATGCCTAATATTATCTACATGACCCATGATGTGTGTATCATCCACTAAGGAGTGGAACACACAACCTGACAAGCCAAAGCAGTAGACAAAAGAGCTCTATAATGAACCATGGCAAATAGGGGTCCTCCCTATGCCTATCCCCTAGTATAAGGATACTAGGGATCGACATGTGTTATTTGATATATTGTCATCTAGTTTTGCTCGTCAACCACCTACCTTCTTCGCGCAGTTCCTCCTTCACCTACATTCATATCATGTTTGACAGCCTTTGATAGGAGGATCATGGGCGTCTTTGGTGACATCATAAGATCAGACACATTCGAGTGTGTGACAAGAGATTTGGCAAGGAGACATACATCTTTGTCAATTTCATGTGGAGGATTAGGCTTATTATCGATGGAAGAGACGACACCTACATCATTCTTGACTAGTTGGGCACTCGTTGCACCTTTTTTTATCTTCTCGATTTATGATCGCATATATACCTATCCTTGAGATATATGCGAGGGACGTGGATACATGATCATTTTTCTTAAAGGTATTATTGCGATATAGGAGAGATGTTTTACCACTAGAGTTATGACATGAGCTCCTGTCTTTTTCCTCTTTGACTACCGATTGGACTAAGGGTCTACAGTCTATCTTGATGTACCAACAGTTTCATGCAGACTTGGTAAAAGACACATTAAAATAACAAAAGGGATGGAAAGATCCCATCAAATCGTACAGGGAAGGAACCAAAAAGGTAACATGGGGCTAGGCCCCAATAGCATCACATTGGAAAATATGTCATACAGAACCTAAGATATCCAAACTATCTAGGTCAAACGGTCTACAAACAACATGAGCAACCGAAGAATCATCACCTAACATGATTGCTCTCCTATGGATTGCACCAGGTAGTGCTATTTGTAGAGCAATGGAAACACGTTGCCTAAAGTAGGCTATAAAATGAGTAATGAAGTTGTAGATGGATAGACCAAGACGGAACCTCATCGATGTAGAGAAAGTAGTTGGTGCGAGTCGGAAAGGCTTGATGCATGGTTGAGCCAAAATCCATACACCCTTGCCAGAGCAAGAGCGTAGACGAGCTCTAGTAGTACGAGGAATGACTGGATTCACTAAGAGTTAATGTAGAGTATGATTTTAGTTATTTATTTTTTGCTTTTTTTCACTTGGTCATGAGTGCCAATGAAACTAAATCTCTTTCTAAATATCATTCATATATATATCTTTTATAGAGTCCCAAATGTTCAACTTCTACTGGAATATGTTTGGCTTTAGTAATGTACTCTCATAATCAGAAAAATCACATGTTGTCATAATGGAGCCCAACTTTCAGCTTTCAACACACTTCACATCAACTGCTGCCGCGATTAATAATCAAAGTGAACTTTACTCACTTTTACATGAGTATATCATCATCCCCATTATGTAACTTGGTGGCTCACTCACTTCCACACACTCTTATTCCTCACTCCTACTCAAGGGAAATGAGTCTTGGCGTGATGAATGGAATAAAAGATAATGAAAACTTAGGGCGGTCCAAAACCAAAGGTTTTGGACGTATCTAAGTTATATAATTTAGCACGAGCAGTCAATAAAATTAACTGCTCGTGCTAAATTATAGACCTTACAAATCTAGATTGATCTAAAGTAGATGAAGTGGATGATAAGGATCCTTGTCACTGATTACAGTTGAGCGGCAACGCAATACATCGCGATACAAACCCGACACACTTATGTAGATTACCACAACGCTCACGTTTGATTCTTTTGGGACGTAGCCAAAAATAAAGTGGAAAAAAAAAACATTATCGGTATTCGGATTATTGAGCCCAAGTGCAAACTTAACGTTTATGGATATTTTCAATAACTTTCCTCACCCTAAAGGTTTTGAACAGCACTATTACAGAAAACAATAGGAAGAAGGAAAAGTGATAGATAACATAAAAGGAATAACTTTAAGGGAGTAGCCAAGAAAATAAGAAGGTTTAAAATTGACGAAGGTTTTCCTTGCAGATAATAAATAATATATATGAACACATAAAATAGGTATATCCTGAAAGGGATAAAAAATTCTTCCAAAGAGGGCCTAGAGGAAATCCGCCGCAATTAATTATGGAACAAAGTCAATCACCAACCACAGTAATGCAGATGGGAAGAACCGGTCCCGCGCTCTTGTAGCAACCACGCTCGCTCATTAAGGGAACAGCACTAGCACACCTGCAGCGGTTGGTATCCGCCTCGTTCGAGGTCGCTACATCAGAAAATGCGACGACACGCGACGGGCAAGGGCCTTCAGAAAAGACGGGCCGCATCTCGGGTACGCTAGGTCCACGCGGGCCCGGGTCCGGCCGGAAGCTTCCTCGTTAGGCCCGAGCGCGCTGCTACTTCGTACCACCACTGCTGGGACCGCTGGACACTGGCGCCCTCTCGTTCACTCAACCTCGTCTTTCAATGACTAGGAAATGTGGGATGAAAAGTAAAAAAAGTAGTAATTGCATGGGACGGGGATGAAAACAGTCAAAGGGAGTAAAGGTATAAATACCCGCACGGAAGTGAGGGGAGGAAGATGTGGTAGATAAAGGGGCTGGAGCCGCTTGAGAGAGCGGCCAGAGGGGTGTTTTATAATCCGGATTAGGGTACGAATGCCAGCGCGAGCGCGAGTGACGACGGGTGGATTTTACAGTTACGAGAAAGTCGTCGACGCAAGGCTCGGATGGTTGGCCCAGAGATGTCCTCATTTCACTCCGCTGACGTTATTCTGTGCTTCTTCCCCATAGTTTCCTGTGACCTTCTGCAGTCAACGATTTACTAGTCCGCATTAAAATCTCCCAGTTCCATCCTCTCCCCCACCCCCACGGTCCCCACCCCTTTCCCCCTTCTGATGATTCATCTCCGTGCTCTGCTCAAGTCTGCAACGTCCGCACTGCTCCCTTCCCTTTCCTCCCCTGTCCCCATCCCTCCCTTTTCCCTTACCACCGCCGGCCCGCCATGGAAATCCTTCGCACACTTGGAGTAGAAGTTCTTTGTTTGTGTGTGCCTCCCGGCCCCTCGTCCCCGCCAGCTCGTGCTGGCTCTAGTTCCTGGCTCCACCTTCACCTTCTAGTTTGCTGGCTGGCTGGCTCCACCTCATCTCCAGTTCAGGGCGGGCGGGCGGGTAACAGGGCAGAGACGGAGTGAAGAAGGAGGAGGTAGTTGACAGCAGATGGGGCTGGTTCGGTTGTTTTTGTTTGCTTTTTAGGCTAGAATGCCACCGGTCCCAAGTCGCCCTCCCTCCCTCCGCCCCACTGGCAAATTCCGTCAGTCGTTCATCCATCCATTCGCCCGTTCATCCATCCAATTATCTATACGCTATCCATTTCTAGTGAGCTGTGAACCCAAAATAACGTTGGCGTTTCCTACTCCTCTGCCTGCGGCTGCGAACTTACCCTGAACGAGTAAGATAGCGAAAAGCATGGGAAAACCCCATAAAGTCGTACAGGGATGAAATCAGTGGGTACGACGGGGCTAGGCCCCACTAGCATCACAATAGGAAACTTAGTCTGAACGTATTTTACCATCTTGCCCGAGGTCTCTCTACTCAGGAGCTCCCTCGGACTAATCAGTCTGCTAAGGTCTTCCCTACCCGTCCGTTCATTCCTCGATGATGGATTCATTCGATTTTCAGTTCGCATGCAGATGCAGCTGTTGATGTGCATGCCCCTCACATCAGATCCCACCAAATCCGCCGCTGCCTGGACGCGGGCACTATCCTCGTTGCTCGTGAGCAAAGTCAATTCGCCCTCGTTTTAGCTCTTCTCTTCCTACTGCACTCTCTTCCCCCTCCCTTCCCTTCCCCTCTACTACTCCGGAACTTGCGATGTTTGTCCCCTCTTATTCCCTCGCCCGTCCTCCCACCCCATCCTTAACCCCGTTCCTGCTCGCTGATCGGTCAGCGCTACTTCTATCGTCTAGTTTATTCTGGTCTACATCAACCACAAAGCGCTTCGGCTTGGACTTGGGGTTTGATTGTCTTAATTTGTCTAATAGTCCCCGGAGGAGGGGAGTGATGAATTTTCTGATCTGGTGGCAGTTCCTTACAGCGCGATTAGTGGCATGGAGTAGGGGGTTGGACATTTGGGGTAATGATTAGGTGGAGGGCTCAAGGAGAAAGTCAAGTCGGCTGGATTCTTGATTATGCATCGACCGGACCCGAAGGTGGCTAGGGAAACTTCTGTCGACTGGCTCTTCGTCGCCCTCCTCTTCCGTGCTCGTCTTAAAGTCGACGCTAAATTGACTTTGCTTCGATTGGGTCAATTTCGGTGCGAATTTATTTAAAGCGGGGCTTGCCAACTAAGATCGTTATCTTCATGTCAAAGCAAGCGCTGCTGCGCTGTGCTGCCGTATCAGGCCACAAGCCTTCTTCCTTCCCCTCCCCTCCCGCTCCCGCTCGCACTCTAGCGGTCCAGTGCTTCCTTACTCGTCTCCGTGCACTTTGTTCTTCCCCTTTGTCGCACCTCTCCCACGTCGACTCGACATGAGAAATTGGCGCAGCGGCTTTCAGACCCGGTCCGGGGAGTTGACCCGACACAAATCAGGCCGCCGCAATCAATTACCGCCATTAGCATGGCGCTGGATCGAATCAGACGCGCTCCTCTGGTCTTGGAGGCATCAATACCCCCCGATACGCTTCCCCCGAGTGGACCTTACCCCGACGTGCTTAACGCCCCTTCCTTCAGCCCCCTGCTCTCCGCCTTAAATTGTTGACATGAACAAGAACGCGATGGCCGATGGTCACATGGCGAAAGCACTGTGAGCCTGCAATCGATCCGCTTCTGTGGTCGGTCTCGTTGTCCTCCGTTTTGCGAAGATGTCCAAGAGCATAAGAGCATCTTCGAGAACTCGCAGATGCTCGACATGCAAACCCGTAGCCGAAACAGAGTCTGCTGCGCTTGGGCTTGGGCTTCGGTGTGGCGGTGGACTGATTTGCTCACTGATTTACGGACCTTGATCCATCCTCCTTCTCTTTCTGCTCGAGAAGCTTCGGGGGGAAGTCAAGCCCAGCCACTTTCTCTTCGTGCACTTTCAATCATGTGACGGTCTCCAGCGCCTGCCGACTCCTGCCTCGTGTCCTCCCCCACTCTTCTTGTTGACTGCGAGTCCACACAATCCCCGCTTTCCATTGTCGCAAGCTTTATAGGCCCCGACCGCTCTCTCTCTCTCTCTTCGGATAGAAAGGCACAGATTTTTATTTTATTTTTCTGGTTTGGCACGAGCATTAATAGAGTCGCAGCTTTCCTTTATCCAGAGAAACCGTCCTCAGCTCTTGAGCTCATGACATATATTCTGTCGAGTGAGAGCTGCGCGAGCCTCGTTGATGTGCCGCGTTGACAGCGACCCCTCGGACCCTCCTTCCCTCCCTTGTGGAGGAACGCAGGCTTTAGAGAGGGTTCCCTAGACCTCGAATGGGCCTACAGGGGAGTCGTTGCTTGTGGGGCTGTCACAGAATCCCTTGCGCTTGTCGGAGTATGCCTAGCGGGCCCGAATGCAGACACACACACAGACAGATGGACATGGAGCCTCTGGAGAGCAACAGAGCAAGGCGAAGCCTAGCGCAGAAATTTGTAGAGAGCTTTGTGGAGCCTGACGATAGATTAGGTTCGAGACATGTTCCACCATTACGGAGGGACGCAAGGATTTATTGCATGCTCAATTTTCTGTCTTCCTTCCTTTCTGTGCTCGATGGACGATTGACGTTTTAGGAAAATGAGTTTTTCTACTCGATCAAAATTGGGATTAGAAAGGATATCTTAACTGACAAGATGAATCCTCCTCCTCTTCTGCTCGGGCTTATTGTCGAGGTCGAGATGTTGCCCGTGCTTATCCACTCGATCGACATGTACTACACACTCTCGGAGATGACTGACTGTCTGACCGACCGACCTTCCTCTGGAGACGAGATGAGAGGAGATGGAAGTCAGGACGCACATTTTCTGAGACCTGTCCAGAGTAAACAAAACTCAGAAAAGTCTCATTACGAACTCGGGTTCGTGAATTCTGACATCTATCCACCGATGCTTGGGGCTAAAGTCAAAGATTTCCAACAACCTTCTCGCACACAGAAGCTAACATTCGTCCTACTAGGTCTGGGGCTACAGAAGCATCCTTCCCATCCCTCTGCCTCTGCCTCGTAACACTCACCTCTGTCAAAACGTCCGTAAGGCTCATGGTGCCTCTAGTATAGAGGTAGAGGCAAATTAAAACAAGATACGATGGCAATTTCCACCATCAACCTCGATCCACAGCTTCAACCACCTTCCCGTACAGCAGCAGCAACATCATTTACTCTCGCCAGTGTCGAACAATCCAAAAGCCCGGTTGTCGTATCTTCAATCGCTCTCTCTCAGCAAGGCCAAGACATTCTGCCACTGGAGGAATGACAAAAGAAACGGCCCGCAAGCAAGCAAGGAATATTCTGGCATGGTAAGGAGGGAGGGAGAGAGAGAGAGAGGCATGCTTGCTCCAGCAGCAGCAGCAACCTCATGGAGTGCATTCATGCAGCAGTAGGAGGAGAAGAGAAGGCTCATGCACAATGCACAAGGAACACGACCGCCATAGCCTCCCTTGGGGCCTACGAGCGTAGATCAGCTTTCATTCCCTGCTCGAGTTCAGGCTTATAATACTAATGGGGGCCTCGGGCCTGGGGACTATGAGCCTTTGCTGAAACGTGCTCGAACATTATGTACCCCTGGGGTCGATTTTGGCACCCGGCCATTGGCGGATGGCCTGTGGAGTGAAGAAACCGCTAGGGCTCAAAAGCTGTATTGTTTTTTTTGATTGAGGTAGCATTGATTCTCCCGGACCACAATCCCAAGCCTCTGAGCATTTACTGCGATCTCATGATGTCATCCGCTGCTGCTGCTGCTGCTCGAGGTAGGGAGTCTAGCCTATCACAGACAGAACCGTACATCAGTAGGGGTCTCCTCAAAGCTCCTGGTTTCGATATAATATCTTATAGATCGGTCGATACTGCCATCGTACGTCGCTCAGAATTAACTTCCTACGAGCAATCTTTGTCGCACGAGAAACCTCGAGCTCTGCCGCTGCCTCTTCCCAACTTGGGGTGAGTGACAACAAAGCTCCAGTTGATTGGGGCAGGACGAGGAGCGGAGCGGTTCAGAAAGTGGCACATGTTCAAAGCAACAGAATGGTGTGTGTGTGTGTGTGTCCCCATAGTACAGAAGACGTTATTTTAACTAAGAGTCGGTGAGCGGCCTGATGGAGCTCATGTGTGTGAGTGAATATGCATCAGAAGATCTGGCACTTGAGGGGGCGAATCTGGTGTCTCCCTGCAAGAGAGGCCGGAATCAAACGAGGTGACCAAGTTATGAAAGGAAAGAAAAACAAATTTGGCCATGGAATCACATTAACTTGCATCGGGAGATGAATGGCAGACATGCAGGAATACGAATTGTACTCCGCCGACACTGGATTTTTAAAGAACTGCTGCTGCTGGCAGACCTACAGATGAGTTGAAATGGAATCAAGGATTGAATGCAAGAATATCAGATGCCCTTCAGTCAACCATTAGCGTATCTGGACTTCGTGATTGATTTCGAAGGAGTAAAATCTTATCGTCAATGAGCCAAGTTGTGTGCAATGCTTTTGTGCTTCCTCTTGTTTAGAGATATGATAGGGCACAACCGGCGGCAACTGGACTTTGTAAAATACTGTTCAGCTTCTATACATGGGACGTAACAGGACCAGAATGTCAATCCGACTGCTATCTCTGCGAGGTGGTTTGACAAAAGCTGCATGAATGAAGAATGCCGATCATGAAAGTCAATTGAATAAGAGAGCTCATATTAACTTTTTCAGGTAAGATAGTACATGATCGCCTTAAGGACTTAGCATGCAAGAGACCAAGGCAACACAAATCCAGGTCTTACGACTCAAGGATTCCAACAAAATATACTAGATGGAAAGTAACAACAAGACTATGATAGTAAAACTGGGACGTGTCATGCATGAACTAAAACTGTAAATAATGAAAGACGAGTAAATGCATCAATACGAAAAGCCTAGGAGCAGCAGAAACGGTGGAATACGGCGAGGAGACCAGCTGTCGTATTGACAGTGGTGGGAGAACTAAGTGTGCAGTATGGAGGAAAACCAGTCCGAATCAAGAAAGCCGTCCAGTGACCATCAACAATATTTGAGCGTGAAGCGTCAAATTCCCGTCACGTACACTTGGCTGCTTCATCAGTGGATACCGAGGTGCATAGGTTTCTGAACTGCGGGGGCTGAGGAGAACTCAAAGCCTAACAAGCCAAGGTAAAAACGATGGTTCTTTCAGAGTACAAGTTGACTCTTAAATTCACAGAGTTCCAACATCGCTACTGAAGAATCTATGTGAGATAATTGCCTACACCATCTTACACCTAAGCTTCCACAACTTTCGAACGCTAAACTTGACTTACATCGTTACAGGTAGACTTCAACGTCTGATTTAAATGTACTAACATGGTTTCAGTGAAATGGAAGTCACAGCAACACTTCCAGGGGGTTGCTGAACATCTCTGATGCTCTCCAAGTTTTTAGAGCTTCAAAACTCGCAGCCACATGCCTAGAGTCCTCGTCTATTGCAAACACCCAATTTCACGAATGAAGTTACCTGGAAATGGGAATTCCAAATTTGTAGCTTGCTATACTAATGAAGGGGTTAGGAGAAAGTTGGGAAGCAATCGGTGCATCAACACACCGCAGAAAGGGCAACAAGGGGACGTGTCACTCTGTCGCATAGCATTTGATGCGATTTCTCGTAATTGAGACCTCAATGAAAGATGAAAGAACAAGGATGGGGCCTGTTGAATTGCCCTTCGTTCACAACACCTGCAGTACCACTGGCTTGTTTGAGCACAAACTTGCATTGATACACAACAGCGCCGAAAAAGATGCTTCTTATCTCCAGATCCTTGGCAGCTCGCAAATTCAGGGGACTCAAAAGCCACAGTTGACTCGCAATACGGGCACGAATCTGATAAACTCCGACATCTGTTCCGAACAGAAGAAGGATGCGATGTTAGTACACGTGTACTGGCAGGCTAATCGTGAACATGGGAACTAAGCGTGGAGATAATTCAGGCAAATCAGAATTTGGATCAACTGGTAAGACAGGGCAGGTGGTCTTACAAGTTACGATGAGATTTGCGTAGTTGAGTGGCTACTTTTGACAACTCTGGCAACACCGATGACGAATTCTCAAGTACCCAGTTGACAGTCAATAATGTATCGGACAACCCATCTTTTTGTACTTGTTTTAACTCTTCCTCTTCATGTGCAGCTTTGCACAGCCGCAAGTAAATAAGCCGTTGTCTAAGTTCATGCTCGACTAGGTATACACACTTTCTCCATAACTTTTCTTCTTTGGTCACGGTGCTCGCTGTTTGCGTAGGAGGAATATATTTCGAGGTACTAGTGTTAATGGCTTCAGGTTTCAAGTGAACGAGCAAAATGCGTCGATAGATGACATTTAAGATGTGAAGTTGTCGGCAACTCGCTTCAGACACAGCCTTCTCAAAATTTCTTGCCTGGCTTTCAGGTATTTCCACTGCGCATACTGCATCTTCGCCTCGAGTCCAGCTGAGTAGCCACTCAGATAAAGTTCCTACGACTACTTCGCCACCTACAGCTTGTCTTAGTAAGGACAAGGCAGTCATCACGTCCCACAATACTAGGGGTGCTTTGGTGTCCTCCAGATGCTGTAGAGCAGATACAACGCTGACCCTCCAGCGAGCAATGTCATTAGGAGTCATGCCTTTTCCCTTGACAGATCCGACATTCCTCTTAATTTCAGTAGGCGTGCTGCCCAACCAGAACATTTGTAAAACCGCCTTTTGAGATCTGCGCAATTCAGGAGACCGAATTAGTGGTTTAGTACGGAAAGCTTAAACCAGAATATGGTTGATTCTTCGGAGCTTGGTTTGGTTGAGGGATTAAGCCTTCAGTCTAGACCCCAAAAGGGCAGGATGAGCTTTTAGAAAATGGTAAGACTTCAGATAAGCTAACGACAACAAGTATAAGATTTGAAATGGTGCTATCAGATCTTGCCTGGCTTGGTACATTTGATCTAACACGTCACTATCAAGATCCCGCACCTGTAGAAAAAGAGTCGGAAAGGTCAGTACACCAAGTGGTGTGAACAAGTCTTGGAATGGTAACGATGGCAAATGGAACTTTCAGCTTAAATGGTAACGATGGCAAAATAGCTGGACTATCAATTACACAAGAACAAGCTCTTGATGTTTACAGGGATTTCAAACCTTGCTTCCCGTTTAAAACGCTAACCAGACACAAACGTCAAAGGTACCAAATTGCTTACAGTGGCTAACGCTAGACAGTTGTGAGACAGCGCCACACCGAAAAAAGATTGCATCGCGTCCGAGCTGCAAAGCTGCAATGTCAAGCCATTTGGGAGGATGAGGTGACTGATACGAAAATACTCATTGACTGAAAACTGTAAGCATAAAGTATTCTTTATGAGCCTCCTCCCGTCAAGCAAAGGGCCAAACTCTCTACTCTCATTCCCTTCCTACATACGGTCGATCAATGATGCCTAAATCGTCGACCACCAGAAAGATGACTCCAGTCATCTACTCGCGATCTCAGTTCACGATGTTGCTCATTCTTTCCCCATAACCTAGCTGAATGGGGCAGATCCGGAGTAATGACTGTCGTTGTAAATTTAAACTACGGCTTACTCGACTATGTGCCAAATGTGCATGGACTCAGATACCGTCACTTTGAGTCAAAACAAATACTTACATCTGGGCTCATTGCGATCGGGAAAACAGCACTCCAATCGGGGAAGCTTACTGGTCTCAGCTCGGCTTTCAAAAGCTCCCATATCTTTAAAGAATCCTGAAACAGTCGAACTTTAAAAGTAGGTGCATACTCCACTCGTGGGGCTCACAGTCTCGGCTCACACAAAAGTTTACAAAACTTTCCTCCTACGCAGGAGTTACTAACCTGACCACAGGTATAGAGACAGCGACCATCAAACTTCCACGACAATCCTGTCACCTGCAGTGGATGGAGTAGTGAGTAAGAGGGAGATGCACATGGTAATCATTGCCACCGACTCAGTGAAAATCTGCGGAGGCTCATTCTAGAACGTGAACAGTTTTCTCACCGTTTGCTGATGCGCACCATCGTGATGGCATAGTTGATGACATACACCAGATGACGTGATCTCGTATATAGCCAAACTGCCTGAACCTTTTCCTACTGCTAGAAGTGCCCTCTCACTAGCTTGAGAAAGAACAACTATTGCCAATGAGGTCACAGGAACAGAATCCGCTTTCCAAACCTGCCAACAAACATGGGGCTCTTATCAATTACCTCAAGGAGGAAGGGGTGAAGACCATGTACTCAGGAAAAACACCAATTATCAAAGGGGAACATGGTCAGCTATAAGTAACAGCGGACGTCAACGTGCTGAGTTTAAGCAAGGTCAGAACGTCAAATCCTCCGTGCCAATGACTTAGTTTTCAACTGTACATGTGGTTAGTAATACTAACCCTAGTATCTAAAGTAAACGAAAAAAAAAGCAAATGAAACGACCCTGTTGCAAGAAGAGCACGTTGTCCACTCGAGAAGATGAGCGAGATATTTACATGCAGGATGATTCCTTGAGCACTCAAAAAGGAGAGGGAAAAGTCCAAATAAAGAGGATAGAAACTCTCATAGGGATAGAGCCTTCAATGACAATATGTAATGGCAAAAACTCTATAATCTGCAGGCAGCAAAGGGCGACAAATTGGACGAGACTGAAACGGCACCTACTTGTTTGCAGAACGCAAATGGTGGAGATTGCATGGAAGAGGCACTGATAAGCGAGTCCGGATGTGCAGCCCAAATTTTGACGCTGCAATACAAATGACGACAAAACCGTGACCTTAGCACGACCGACAATTTTGCGACCGACAGTCACAAAAGCAGTGGCTTCTCAAGCAAAAAATGTAAGATAGGACGAGAAAATCTTGCAACTAGAAACTGAAGGCCCAGAGACCCACCTTCCATCCGCACAACCCGTTACTAGCAGCAGTTTCTCTCCCAGTACGGCACCAAATTGGTTTGAGGACACCATACTGACTTTCACCAAGTCAAAGTTGCAGCTTGCCCAGCATAGAGTTGTAACCCAAGATTTATGAGCGTCTAAAAATCCCAAAAAGCTAGCTTCAACAGGACTGTGTATCTGGTCAATTGAGTAGCAGGGAGGATTCATCATGCGCCAGATACTAACACTGCCGGATTTCATTCCTGCTCCAAGAAGGGTGAAAGTATGAGGTTCATTCACTTCGGCATCATCGATCCTTTTTGCTGCCTGACACTTGGGAGACCAAGCTAGTGCAAGGGGCGACAGTAACTCAGTGCGAGCAACATAGTCAGCTGCAATCCTTATCTTGTCGTCAGGTTTTGTCCTGAAACTTCTCTCCAAATTGGACCTGGAATTCTTTTTCGAAACCTCCGACTTCTCTTCGCTGGAATCTGCAACATATTTCGTAGCGTCTTCTAACCCTTCATCTCCGACATCTTGCTTTCCAGTTTCCTCATCCACACAGACGACAGCATTCTTCTCCGTCTCAAAGGTTACCCTTTTTTCTCTATCTAAACCTCTGCTTCTGACCTGAGCTCTGTTCCTAGGAGAGATTTCCTCTGTCCATAATGACTTGCCTCCTTCCCTAAATCTGTTAGGAAGTTTTCTCATCCTTGCAGGTCGTGATGAGGTGTTCTCCACGGGGCAAGTATCTGCGTCTGGAGCGTTGGAAGGCGAGCAACTGCTATTACTATAGAGGCTATTGCCACCAGGTGCTCGTCTCCTTGCATAAACCTTTGGAAATCAACCCTACAACAAGTTCAGTTCTTCAATTCAAAGATAAAATCCAGAACTCAAGTTTGAAGGCTCTTCAGGCAACCTATGAGAAAGCAGTTGGGGCAATGTGCGGTGCAGCCATGGAGACCAGGAAACTACCTTCGTGGCATTATCGATCCTGGCCAGAACGGAAATCAAAGGTTCACTGAGATCATCGTCCGCCTGGTCACTGACTGCAAGATCTCCAGCTTCATGATTACATTCCTGGTCTCGATCTCGCAAGTTTGACGTGGTAAAACTGTACTCAAGTTCATGGATGTTGGGGAATGTTTCTGCACAAAGGCCTTCCACTTTAGAGTAATTATTCTTACCGATGCATTGTCGAGCAGAAGCCTTCAATGACACTCATGTATCTTAAGCAACCGAAAGATAAATCCTAAGAACAGATATGTCGCAAAATCCACTTGTCCGCTCGAGAAGATGAGCGAAATATGTAGATGCAGGATCGTTTCCTTGCCAAACTAAAGATAGTTCCCTTGTTTCCTGAGTGATCAGAATGCAACATGACTTTCAACAAAAAATGATCGCCATGTACTTTCTCAAGGAGACCACACAGTCTCATCTCAATACCTTCTACTGTTGAATGAAAGCAATGGAACAAGGACCTTCACCTCATAACTTCTTAGCCTTAAGGTATGTAAGAGCTTGGAAGCTTTTTTTGCATTTTGTTTTGCATTTGCACTCTGTTGCTTTGATTGAAACATGACAACTTTACATTCAAATTTACGTTTTGTATGTATGACTGTCAAACATATAATTTATGGGTAAGGTAACTCAATTCAGCGAGGTGTACCTGCAAGAGGCTCATCAAGCCTGAGTAAAGCCTCCCCGTCTAAAACGTCTAAACCAGAGCAGCTCACAGGTGGACGTACGCCTGCATTCTCTTCCAGCACCTCCAATCCCAAGTTCAGGCAAAATCAGCTCCGCAATGTTCAAGCTTCATTGAAGAAGTGGTATATTGAGTTCTCATGTCGAACAATGCATGCAGCAGGTTGCTTTCAAATTTGTCCACACTTGTCACAGCAAACGACACCTCAATATACCTTCAAGCGGGTGCCTTCTCTCAGAGCTGTGGTGGTCGACATTGGAGCATTCATTACTACTGACAGTTGTGTCGAAAGCCGAGGTCTTTCATCTGACGTGACGGTGTCTGAAGCATTTGATATCCCCAATGTTGCCTTAGATGAGGGTTGATCTGGTTTACCCTGTTGGGCACAGTCGTCAAATGGAAGTACTTGAAGTTCACTCGACGTCACCACCAGGTCCTTTCCTCCCACATCTTTGTCCCTCAAGCTGCACATAAGACCGAGATGGAAGACAGCTGTAGGTTACAAACGAGAAATTTCTACAACGGAGAACAAGAACATGGACAAGGTTTCTAGGAAAGAATCCATTGAATGCAGATTATAACAGTTGGGAAAAGTTTATCTACTACAATGCTTCATTTAACTTGCTGACGCGATTCTAGAGAAAATAAGATGGCCAGTAGCAAGAAAAGAAACCTTACTCATAATTTCTCTTCTGCACTTTCCGGTGTTGCGGTTCTTCTTCTCCAGCATCTTCTTCCACATGTTTCCGTTTTAACGACAAGCCCCAATCTGAAGGAGTAGGCATTGAATGATCTTTCTGTCAAGAGTACCACATCAGATGATAAAGGTACCGTACTACGAAGGTTAACGAACTTCTAGAGACTCATCACAGAGTGCTGAGACCGTCTCAAGTCTTCAGGAATCTTGAGAACGATAGGTTGTAGTTGATTACCATGGCAATCTGCGCGGAGACTAGCTCACATTCCCTGAACTTTTTGTCCAGGCAGTGATTGTAAGCCATTTCTGAGAAGTCAATAATCTGCAAATTTTGATCAAGTTACGACCATGCAAAGACGCACGAGGTATACAAAAGCATCAACAAATAAATACTAATTTGCTAGTCCGGCATCAGTGTCATAGAAGTATTAAACAGAAATGTTATCCAAAAAGCTAGGATACAATAATTAAACCTTCCTACCACATTGTGTGTCTAACAGAAATGCCGTCGGCTGATACCATATCTCCCTACATAAGGTAGCAAAAAGCGACCAACGAGGGATTTGAAATTACTTGAATGAATGAAAGCTAATTCCACGTCACGAGGCCGAAGGACTATAAGCTCGCACCAAGTACTTTAGCCAAAAAAGAGATCGTTCTAGAGGGTTAAAACATTCTTATCCAACGTTCTGCTGGTCACATATTTGTCTGTCTGAATCCACGAGTATCGTACCTCCACCCAATCGGACTGGAAGTCGGAGAAGGGTTCACGATAAACCTTCACTCGGTTATCTGTCGTGCAAACAGCTAAAAGGCACCTGCCAGATCTCGTCAGACAACATTTCTCAGAATCTCCATCCTATTGCCGAAGTAAACCCTGCTCATGTGATAATTTCGCTGCTCAGCTCCATCTCAGGATTCCCAAACAATTCTCTTGCTTATCTCCTCTAAAATTTCCATAGATCCGATTTGTCTCTTCTTCCATGACCCTTGACTCAAACTAAGTTTTAAGTACAGCCAGAACAGCAAGAACTGAATAAGGCCAAGCCCTCAATTTGCCATCGGTATTTCAATGACGAGAGTGGGGTGAAGAGGAGAAACCTACCCTCCATTTTGAGCCAACCCGGAGGGTGACCAATCCATCGCTCGTACACCCGGACGTGGATCCCGGAACAAAAGGTACGGCAATAGTGATCCTGCTTGTAAACCTACAGCAGACAGGCATGTCGAAGATAAATAGCCCGAGTTACAAGCGAACAAATAAATCCAAGGTTACGAATGCATTAGACAATACCCAGAGTCTGTGTATCTTTGGCATGACAACTACTAGCAAGTATCATGGCACGTTCCTCAAAACTTTCTTCAAACAACAAAGTTCTCTTTCTCTCTTCCTGCGCTAGAAATACTCCCAATACTTCAGCTGACAATGCATCGAATTCAAATACAAGTATGTATTGTCTTACATTCTGGTGGGGCCTTTCCTATGTCAAACAAAGGACTCGATGTGATCGGAATGAAACCCCGGGGACCAGCCAGTGCTGCTGGATTCTGTCATTTTCCAAGAGTTAGACTGAAGCACACCATATACAGGCAACTTTCTGAGACAATGAGATGAGATCTTCTGCATGTATGACTTCGAGGGCAGCATCCTCATCCAAGCAGAATCCACTGGCAATGAATTGAGCACAAAAAACCATTCCGACGAGCAGTGTAGTGCTCTTTGAACAGAGGATGCAGCGGAAATCTATAATTCTCAGAGAACATTCAGCTTTTATGTGAACCAAAACCCAGCTCTTCAATCCCAATTCCTGAAAGAAAAGACAGCAACTGTCATCACCGAACGTGCGCGCCAAATGCTGTAGCAATTCCACACTTCATCCTCACAAAAAACAAGGCAACTTACGAGAATAGTCACGAGATGTCCGGCCGCGACTGCCAGGAGATTGGTTTCTGAAAATTTGATGCAATTGGGAAAAACTGGCACTCCCACTAACGGGACAGCCTGCGTAGGCGAGACTTCACCACCATCCACAACATCAGCCTTCATTCCCGCCATGCTTGCTTCTTTCAACGCCTCACAACTCCCACCAACTGTTTCGGAAGAAGGTCACCAAAGCACCATATCGCTGACAGAATGTCTCCTCATGTCCCTTCTTTCGCTTCTCTGCTTTGCAGATTCAAACTGTCCAATTCTCGAAGCGTTCTTCCTTTCAGCCTCTGATTCCATTTCCTGCTGCAAAGAGGCTGGCGTCAGCGTCTCCGATCATGCCCACTGATTGAGAAAAACTTGGAGCAGCTGCTACGTGGTGCGGTGTTACAAGCCTTGTCAGCAAGAACCGTCCGCTTCGAATTCCAAAACAATTCCATTGTGAGCTTGTCCATGGGAGCGGAGCAGCGGAGGCCAGAAAGGCGTCACGCGAGTGAGGAATCTCGTGATGCCGCTGCTGCTCCAAGACGAGCCGGGGCGGAAACGTTCGGTCAAAGCTAACTCATTTCGGTTTCGTAATTCTCCGTAATTCTGGAGACGGTATCCCGTGATTCTCTGTAATTCCGAAGTCGGAATGCCGTAATTCTCCGTAATTCTGGAGACGGGATACCGTAATTCCCTGTAATTCCGTTGTCGTAATAGCGCAATTCTGGAATCGGAACGTCGTAATTCTCCGTAATTCTGGAGTCAGAACTCCGTAACTCCCTGTAAATTTGGAGTCGAAAATTCCCGGAGTCTCCATATATTCGCTAGAATACAGTTCACAGTTCATCAAATTGGTCCGGTCCATCCTAACTTTGGGAGTTCATAGTTTTTCTAACATCATGTCTGCATCCGACATGCGCCCCAAGAATCCTTATATAAAAATTGAGTTGATTATCATTTAGAATTTTTATATTTGAGTATTATATTGTGTTATATATATATATATATATATATATATATATTATACAATATAGCTAGCTAGCTTCCTTCCTTCCATATGTTATCATGACATTAATCAAGTGTAGGAATGATTAGTTTGGTTAATCTCACATTTTCACATTACAAATGATCCTTAGACTTGGAGGGTAAAATGTGAGAATCCTTCTTATATTTATATCATGGCAAGATGTTATTTACCCCATGATTTTTTCCAATTGTCTTCATGCACATGCCATGTGTAAAACCATCAACATTGGTGTCACACGATGCGAACAGGTAACCTACAAATTAACCTCGGAGACATCCAAAATCAAATGAACCTTGAAGGTTCATTGATATGTTAACAGAAGAATTGGAAAAAATCCCACTCGGTTGAGTTCACTTTTCTTCCATGGACCATGCACTAGACTAAAGTCTATAGATGGGAGATGGGAGAGCAAGACAGGACATGTGTAAGTTACCAGTAACAAACACATGAAAGGAAGTAAAGCGCTAGGTATGGTTATTGAGACTTTGTGTTTTTGTGTGCTCCTACAATTGTTATCATTTTCGCTTTTTTATACTACTCATCTTTAGTTCAAATTAAAAATTGATCATTGGTCCGGTTCTTCCTAGTTCTATATAATGTACTTATTATAAAGCCACTCAACCTAAAATTTTTTGTGTAAATGTGTCAAGTTGACATTTTCCTTATCACCAAAAATGGTTGCATTTACAATAAATTGAAAAACAACCTAGTTTTTGCTTACTTTGAAATACATATAGCTTGAAGATTATGAGAGAATGTTCCGCAGCTAAAGGGCAAACCCATGTCAAGGACTCTAGACAATAGGAAAAATCCGCCCCAAGGCATCAAGTGACTTGCACATGTTGGGTTATGAAAGAACCACTAGGGGAGTAGACCTGCTCCTAGACCTAAGTGGTGTTAAGCATAACCAAACGAGACAAGGATCCATGCGCTAAACTTCAAGTGGATGTTCTTGCAAGTTAACGATGACTCGCTACCTACACTAGAGTGAATTACTCTAGAGATGTTGGGTCATGACATGCTATTCAAAAGTGAAGTCAATGTGTGAGTGACTTCAATTTGTATGGAACATGTATCAAATTAGTCTACATCTTTGAACATAGTTAGTTTTAATCATTTCTTGAACTTTTTTTCATGTGATCAATTCAATAATAACATGAATAAATGTGGTGATAATTTGGTTTTAAACATATCAATATAAAGTCAAAAAATTGTTGAAATATAAATAACAAACATGTGATATTGTTGTTTAATTTATTTATAATCAACTTGTTAAATTTTTTTATAAGAATCATTATATGAATAGATTATATTTATGGAACTTATGTTGCGTAAGGATCCATTGCTTGGTCTTAGTTTGCAAAAGATCAACGGAGAAATGTTCATTTTCCATTCAGACATCTCTTGGAGATTTTAGTGATACACCATCATCATACATCATCCGGAAGAAGTTGATTATGCAAGTGCAACCAAATCATGTCACAGATAGATCTACAATGTGATCACTTTTTATTATTACACTTGCAAAGTCATATGATATATTGATGGATGCAACAATGTTATATCCTATAGGGTTTAACATTGATTATTGGGAGAAGACAACCTCTTATCTGCCATGCCAGGTTGACAATTTAGTGAGGGTTGAGTGAATTGATTATTAGTCTAGCCCTTTACAGAGTGGAGGTTTGACATATGTTTCAAAGTTCAGTGCTTGTGTTTTTTTGATGTGGTGATTTGTTGGAGGAAAACATAGATACACATTACAATCGATATCAAGAGGATGTCATTATCATGCCAACCCTTAGAGGAGTAGTGTCATCCACCTTGGATGAATCACTAGCAAATTCATGTATACAACAATTGTATAACTTCAAGTACAACAAATGACAGATTAGCTGATACATTAGGCTTGGAGTCAGTCTTTTGCTCTAGAGATCAAGGATAACAAGAAAGTTATTCCCACTTCACCTTTGGATACAACACCATTGCTTTGCACTATCTAGAGGAGGACATATGTGTGCTAGATCCGTTTGAAGGAATCATCACATGTTCGTTTGGTTGTTATTTTGCAGTCTAATATACGAGTACATCGATACATGTATGTGGAGTGAGATGAGATTGTAAGACATGTTTCATTATGCCATGTAACAAAGTTGGTGCAACAATATCCAAATTTGCTATCATTATCAATGGTTCAAGGATATCAACAGGCCTTGCCGTCAGATATTTCATTCTTGGGGACGTAAGAGTTTGCTTGTCATGATACCAAACATTTGATTACTGATGAATGACCATGTGAGGGACACACATGTGATGGTAATGATCATGGGCTACATGATTCACGTTCTAGCATGTTTTGGAAGATATTATGTGTGTTACGATCTCTCCAGTCACATCAGATTTATTCACCAACATACATTTTGGAGAGTTTTATCTTGTTGGATGATCCATATGCATGAGTGATGACGAGTGCATATAAGATGCGATCATGGATTCGACCAACTATATTGATGGATGTAGTGAGAGTAGGATCTTGTATACATCTTCCATGTCTATGGTGGACAAACCTTCTTCCAAGGGAGATTTTATTACTAGCATATGATAGAGTACATAGGCCCTCACATCTCACAATGGAGAGTATTTTGAATGTGGGTAAACACTCCTAGGTAGTGGTCTATGGTGACATGTCACTCGTGGTAGTGGTGAACCTTGTGGGATAGCCAAGAGCTACATTACCTACATTGTTAAGTTATCCAACTTCTCATGCATATAGAGAGGGAGGACATGGACTTGTATGGCATTCTCGCTTGTAGCGGTTGATGAAACCCAATGTTGATAAAAGAGAGTGAGCTATGGGCTTTTGTTTTGATACTATAACAATACCTTCATTTTTAGAGTCATCACGACGTTAGGTGTTGGGATAGGCTATGGAATTAAATTATTTGACATGGATTGTGAGCCTTGGATTGGTTGAGCAGAGACGCATGCGGTCCACATATGTAATTGCAATACCATTGTTAAGCTCTTTGCCTACCAAGATGGTGGAGGCAAAAAGCTCATACCAAACCTTTCATACCAAGCCCCACTAGCTCAGTATGAACAACTCCGACCGTACTAGTTGTAACCTCTTGAGTTGTATCATAAAGATCCGTGATGATAACCATCATTTGTTCTATGCAAAAAACTCCAACCATACTAGAAGAAGATTTCACCTCTTCTTCTCTAACATCCTCATAAGACAAAGGATGAGATCTTGGGCACTTCTCGCCCCAAGTTTTTGCCTCCACCATAGCCCCAAAAAGATCAAAAAGCAAAATAGGGTGGAGTTTAGGGTGGAGCACAAAGCTTTATGCTCAAAAGGTTGTCATTTAGCAATCATGTATAATGTCTTCTACCTCTAGTGTCCATGGAAAGCACATTTGGGATATTGAGATTGGTTCCAAAGTGACAGGAAGAGAAATTATAGGGTGTGGAGGTTTCTGAGGAGATTCAAAATCTGTTTTGACTTTAGTATGAAGGATTTAGGCTATATGAAGGGACATGAGATACAAATTGACTTAGCAACTGATACAATAGTCTTCTGTCGTCCCTATTGATATAGCAATATGGAGAAAGATTTGATCCAAAGTAAATGTCAAGACCTTCTTGAGGTTGGATTAGTGGAGATATGATATGGAGGGTATGCCTATGCTATGGTGATGCCAATCAAGAACGATATATATATATATACACACACACACACACACACACACACATGTGTGGTAACTAAAATTGATCAATATGCTTTGCATATACTTAAGGAAATCTTTGATGTTGTTGGGCATGCAAGGGTTTTAAGTACATTGGATTTACGAGTAAGATATCATTAGTTGTGGATTCAAGATGAGGATAAAATCAAGACGGCCTTTGGAACAATTGATTCGAATGGCAATGATGTATTGTATCATTGGAAGTTCTAACCATTTGGATTTAAGAATGCACCCATTGAGTTTTAAAAAGTGATGGATAGGATCTGAAAAAAAAAAAAAGCTGATTGTGCTCGAGCCTACATCGATGATATTTGGGTATAAAGTGTTACAATGATGGAGCATAAGAGACATTTGCATAAGGTATTTGAGCAATTGATTGTTCATGGCCTCAAGTTACATCCTAAAAAGTGTAACTTTTTTAGAAGCATATAGAGTACTTGGGTCATACCATATACCTAAGAGGGTTGGGAGTTCAACAAACCAAGATGTAAGCAATCTTGCGTATTCCACAACCCTCAGATGTGAGTAAGATGCGAGCCTTCTTTGGACTTGCAAACTTGTATCGTCAATATGTGCAAGGATTTAACACTATTTTCAAAGCCTTAACAAGTTGACAAAGTTATATAAAGAGTGGCATTGGGGAATTGAAAGGTCGTTCCTTTCAATTACATATTGATTAGAATATGTTGGGTTTGGAAGCAATGCTTATCCAACATGATGATGAGGGGAAGGAATTTGTAGTAGCTTATAAAAGTCACTCCAACAATGCAGCATGATCAAAGTATAGTTCTTATGAAGTATAATATTTGGTAGCTGTTTGGGCTATGAAATATTTCAAATCTTATTTGTTTGGAAACTCCTTGACTCATGGAATCATACAAGCTTACATGAAAGCTTGCACAATGGGCTCTTATTCTACAAGAGTATGATTTCACAATTGTACACAGATCTATAATGATGAATTATGATGTGGATGGGTTAAGTCAAAATCCATGTACAAGTCAAGTTGACAAAACCAAGGCTCGATGACACGGTGATACTCATGAGGAGATGATGTCGGATTGACAATAATATGTCTTTTTGACTATGTTGGTTTTTGAGAGCTATATGATATTTCTCTTGGGTCAGAGAGTGGATATGTTATCCAATGATAACATATCTACTCTGACTGAGGATGGTTTGGTGGTAAGTTGAGATATTCATGATGACATGGTGGTGTTGGAGTATCTTTGAATATGTGCTTTGGTGGGCATTTTGAGTGCCAAGGAATGGGATAGAGTTCTACAAAGAGCTCGGCAGTTCAGATGGGAAGGTAGACAACTTCTTCAGGTATGGGGAGATGACAACATTCGTGTTATTCCACTTCCATTTTAGAGAGCACAGTTGGTTAGACATGCTCATGAGGAGTTAGGTCATTTTGGAGTGAAGCGGACATATAGCTTACTTCAAAGTCACTAATGTGGAGATTTATGCAAACTAAGGGACAATAATTTGCGGCCAGATATATGGTATGTGATCATAATCGGGTATCATTCAATGCCCATACACCAAACTTACATCCCCTATCGATTTTGAGACTTGGTTATATATTTTTCATTATATATTATCTCATATCACACTTTATTCATATCTTACATGCGGAACTATAAGTAATGTGCATGTGTCAAAATCCTACTCTCAAGTGTGCGCTCAAGTTAACCTCTAGAAGCAAAATTGTTAGTGTTAATAGATTTTGGGATATATGGACAATTTACATGTAACTGAAAATATCTTCCGAACGCAGGGAGATTTTCAACTTGAAAGTGTATCTTCTGAGCATAAAATTGAGTCTTCTAAATCACAAACAAAAGCTTCTCATACTCCTCCAAGTGTTCGAGGTCATGCTGCAGATTTACAAGTACAATTTCTACGGGAAGTTTTCAACCTTCCTCAAAACACTCGACAAACTGAGTTCCAGAATTCTAGTGCTAGACTACAAGAATATCTTCCTAGG
Organism: Marchantia paleacea; assembly: GCA_014180765.2. Classification (NCBI taxonomy): domain Eukaryota; kingdom Viridiplantae; phylum Streptophyta; class Marchantiopsida; order Marchantiales; family Marchantiaceae; genus Marchantia; species Marchantia paleacea. The sequence continues at coordinate 128,986 of MUAA02000049.1, forward strand.
GAGGACACAATAATATAACAAAAAGGATGGAAAGATCCCATCAAGCCGTACATGGATGAAACCAAACGGGTAACATGGGACTAGGCCCCAATAACATCACAATGGGAAATATGTCATACTGCCCCTAAGATATCCAAACTATCTAGGTCAAACGTTCTACAAAGAACATGAGCATCCGAAGAAGCATCACCTAACGTGATTGCTCTCTTATGGATTGCATCAGTTAGTGTTCTTTATAGATCAATGGAAATACGTTACCTAAAATAGGCTATACAATAAGCTAAAGAGAGTGATACTCCATGCTGTCTAGTATGGTAGGCTCTACCACACTCCATCACTAACATGTCAAAGTCGGTGTCCATATCTCCATATAACTCCAAAGCTAGAGGAACAAGGAGGTGACCTCTCTGCATACACATATACTTGGAGACCTTGGTAGTTGCCACTCCACTCGCCGTCCATCAAGAAGGATGGATGATCACCCCCTATGAAACTATGTCATGTGTAGGATTGGTAACCCCCACATTTGCCACAGTAACCTTGTCCTCTTGAACGAAGTATAGGTCTGCTCTAACCCTAGTCGATTACAAGGCATACCAACGGGTCCTCCATATGAGGTATCCATCCTCTCATGCCATAGCAAACACCACATCCCTAATGACATCATGGATAGCTATCCTCTGCTCTTTGAATGGACAACGAGTCATATGAACACCTCTTGCATCTAAAAAAATACCACACTCACATGTGAGTAATGAAGATGTAGATGGATGGACCAAGCTAAGACGGAAGCTCAATCGGTGGACAAAAAGGAAAAAGACGGGAGTTCATGTCGTACCTCCAGGGATAAATCATCTCTCATATGTTGTAGTAGTACATGTAAAGGAAATGATCATGTATCAACATCCTTTGCATATATATCAAGGATGAACATATATGCAATCACAAATTGAGAAAATAACAAAGGTGTCGAGAGTGCTCAACTAGCCAAAAATGCTATAAATGCAATCTCCTCCATCGATAATAAGCCGATCCCTCTACACAAAATTGGCAAAAATATTTGTCTCAGTGCCAAATCTCTTGTGACACATTCGAATGTCCTTGTTACGATGATGTCATAAAAAATGCCCATGATCCTTTGATAGAAGGATCATGGGCGTGTCAAGCGTGATATGAATGTATGTAGATGAAAATATACCAAACGTCACATGCGGATCTCTTAGTGGAGAAAGGTCATATACATGCAAAATATCCTCGGCAAATGCAATGTCTAGGTAACATGAGACAAAATCCGCATACACTACTTGCATTCCTATAATGCATAAGTCGTGTGTCAATGTCATACATCCCTCTAGAAGCTGGAGATAAGGAGGAATGTCCAAAGGGGATCAAGCTCTACACTTTGACACCTTGACTCTCAAGCCTACAAGATGAAACTCAAGTGAAGTAATCAAAGGCATGGCTAATGTGGTCTACATGGCACACAATATGTGTATGATCCGCTAAGAAGGGGAACACACAACCAGACACGGTCAAAGCAGTAGACAAAAGAGCTCTATAATGAGCAATGACAAATATCCTCCCAAAGGAGAATGACAATAGATTTTACTAGATCTATTGTCGTTCTAGATATATTATTTAATTACAATAGATCTTTCTAGATCTAATGTAATTAGTCAAATAAGCCATTGTGGAGAGGGACATTCCACAAAACCTAATGGAATCTAGTTCAGTCGGAAGACATGACAAAGAAAGTCGTTTGGGCTTGTCAAGGTTTCAAATAGCTCAAAAGAATATAGCTGGTTATTTCTTTTAAATATCAAGACATGAAACTTGTTTAATGTGGTTGATCTAATCTATATCAAATTCCTTGTTACCTTTGGAAACATATTTTTTTCATAAACATATAGAGTATATATAAGCTTATATATATTCCCGGTTGCCTCCATGTGGTCAAGTTTGAAGCTTTCGATATTATCGGCTCCCTCGGAAAATCCTTAAGAAGAGTGTACCTTTGTGTATTGAAGTAACGTGGCGGAAAAAGGGCGGTGAAAGGAGCGTATACTTCATCTAAATTTTGAGATAAATTTTGGAAATCTAATAAATGTTAGAATTATTGAGGTTTTACGTTTGGAAAAAAAGGGTATCCTATAGTATTAAATCATATTTTCCTTTTCATTAAACATAAATATTATATTTAAAATGCGATATTTTTAATATATTGAATGTGATTAAATTCAAATACAAGATGGATTATCATATCCATTGTTAATAAATTTCATGTGATCAATATCTAATTATCGATTCATAGTCAACTATATAATTAGTTCATTACATGAGATCCAATTTTCTTACATAATATCTGATCCATAATAATGATTAGATTATCATTGATAATATCCCTAAATTTCATTGCATTATTTCCATGTTATTAAATTGAATGTGATTAATATTATTGTCACATTAATTTAAGTCAATACAAATTAATAATATATTAATTCATATATTATTAATTTATATTGACTTAAATTTCTTGTTAATGAACTAAATATCATTAATTTTTATTAATAATCATGTTATGTTAATCTAAATTAATGAAAAAAATTGGATTATTTTCTTAATCATCAATACAATTTCAAATTTAACAAGATTAGATTTGAAGTGAGTGCATTCAATGTGATCACTTTTTAATTTTGCATTAATCATCAATATATTATGAAATTTTGGATACATTATATACAATGTTAGTACATTCAACATGGTTTGAATGTTATATCATATTCACATCAACTATTTATTATTTTAGAATGTGGTACATTAGATTCAATATTAGTATAGTGAAAGTGATTCAAATTTCATGTTAGATTTTATGTAATAACCTTGAACATGATCAATATATAATATCACATTCATCTTCAATATATACATAGATGACATGATATTAAATTTGATGTGCTACATTAAAAGTGGTTATTGTTGAATAATACAAACAATTTTGTAAATAGTGTATACTACACTATTTGTATTTGAACTTTTTGACTCTTCATACCTCATTACACTAATTAGAGTTAGAGGGACATATACACTGTTTAAGCTACGTCTGATTTATGAAGATATTTGAATGAAAAATATACATTAATACTGGCCCAAGTCATTAATTTAAGTGTCTAAACTGAATAAATTATCATATTAAAACATGAAATAAAGTAAGTATTTGGTAAATTTGGTGCAATTTCCGATCCAACTTAAATGAAATATTTGATAAAGTCAAAAGTACTAGATACTTATGTGTAATTCAGATTGTGTAAATTTTATACCAACAAAAATTTGCATTAATAATCTCACAAATTAACTTTTATATTCTTTAAGTCTTAAAATCATTTAATTTTTAACTTTTTCTTCAAATAAATCAGTAAAATTTATTTTTATCAAACATGAAATGGTAGAAAAAAAACCTACCATGAAAATATAAGAATGATAAAAGTCATAAAACTAAATCTAATTAGTGTTTAGTGATTTATTGAAATTTTCCATCCCTTGATTAGTGTATACTACACTAATATACACAGATTGGAGATCCGGATCAATTGAGTATATACATCAATTGCAGAATTATTGATAGATTAATTATGAATGTGTTACAAAGTTTCAAAACATAGATTCAAAGATACTATATTGAACATTGGCAATGTTAGTAATAAATTATTCACCATCATGCTACCATATTTGATAAAATTCATTGAATTTGATCAATAGTTTTCTAGATACATCATCAGCGATTGCCTAGATTAACACTTAATCATTTGTTGGCAGATTTGATTCCTCCCTACACTCTTCTCGTTGATTCTCTTTACATTGTTGGTACATTGTGGGTTTCAAAGCATGTTCTCTTGGTTTTTATAATAACCATCCTCCAGCGACTGCTAGAGAACATAGGTACCATTCCATTTTGAGCAACTACACCTTGTTTTGCCCATTGGTAAGTACCTTTCAATTCAGTAGAGCCAATGGAGAATCCTTTACTTCAAATCCAGCATAGGGATTTTAACTTGGGAATTAGTACCTTGCTGGAGATGTGCTTCAACTATTGAACACGCTTTGCTTGGTGAATTAACGTCACATCAACCTCCATAATGTAGCGATTTGGTCTAATATGCCATTCTTTAATCTATCCATTAGATGATATCTATACGCGTAAGAAGAGGTTCATAACAATCTTGATCAAAACATGCATGCCCTTAATTGTTGTAAAATTCTTTGTGACAATTCCATTGTGGACTCTACAATCGAATTATCACGGAGGGTTTTCATTACATATTTGTAATATATTCTCCCGGTTGGGACCCTCTAATTCCATATTTAGGCGAGCAGGTTGCCTTAATTCCAAAAATGTTACGGAGAAATTAGTTCAAAGATATTGATCTTCATCTTATTAGTACGAGGAGATTAATTCATATCAGACCAGAGATACAATAGTCACATACACTAAAACATCCGCGATTTCACATTGACACGAGAAAAACAAATCTCCATGGAATAAATGTTTATTCAGGTGGGGTACACACCCCTGCTTCAAACCCAGCGAGTTCTTCACCAAGAGTGTATGCCTTCCAGCCCTTTTCAGCCCTTAAGATGGCAATTAAAAAAGACAAAACAAACTTGGGAACGGGAAACGGGAACCAAACGTGCTATACATATAAACAAAAAACAATACATCTCTACAAGCTAGTCGATCAATTATCAACAAATGCCGTAATGGTTATAAACATGTCTAGCTTTGAGGCACTGCTGCAGCAGTCGAAGGAACCCAGCAACCATGAAGACCGTAGGGGAGGCCGTAGGGCAAGTCTGCGCGTGCAATTTCTGTGAAAGTTGCTCCGTCCAGAAGGATCACAAAACCGCCTCCCACGCTGTCGCTCACCACAGACACCACAACACCTGGGCAACGGTTTATGACTCACAGTCAGTTCGTCGATTCACGTAAGGACTTAATCAGCTCAGAAAGAATGTTAAATTGCCCGTATGCATGCTAGAGCGGACACGCATACGAATAAAAAACACAACTGTCCTCAGAATAGATATCGACATCGTCGGCCACAGAACTCGACTTCTGCTTCAATCCACAGCAACAGATTTTCGGCAGACTGTCAATCCAGGCAAGCTTCTCTTCAGATCTCTCAAACGGTCTTCAACAGTCGCATACGTCCATAGGCGAAATATTATCTGATTCTGAACTGCGAGATTTTGATTTCTAGAAACGAGCTGGCACTGATCTAGAAAGCTCTTATTACCGTCATCTTCAGTGACAGCACCGGGCCGTGGGACGAAGAATGGCTCGGTTGGAATGCCCCCATCGTGATAGAAGTTCTTGGCAGACTTTTCATCCAGATCAATCTGTGCAGGCGATAAAGTGCAGCTGTCAAAGTTAGTCCGACTATGGCACAATCGGACGGTGGCATCTACTTTCGGACTGCTCTATTGCTCTGCATTTGAGCTAAATGAAAGCAGATCACTTCGTGCTCATTTGGCACCGATCCTTTCCAGTGGGAATTTACTGAAATGATTGACTCCAGGTTTGCACAGACCTTGGTGAGATTGTTGGGGAAGTGCGCCGGACGATGAGCGCCACAGGCATACACGTATCTGTACTTCTTCGACGCGTACTTGAAGTTGATGGTGTTCATATCAAGACCTCTTCCGTGCTCTTCTGGAGGTACAGCTGCTTCAAGCGTTCCTGCTGGACTTCCATCTAGTGGCACGGTAAACCTTCCCACTCTGGTAACCAAGCAACACCGTGACCCCAGATTATCAAATTCTCAAGCACACTCATCATGCCCCCGACTTTCTACAGCTTGGAGAACTGTTAGGCAATTTGTGTCTAGTAGATATTGCTTGCACGAAAAAATGATCGATGTGGTTGGGATCCTCGCTTATATTATATCTTGGCTGCGTAGAGAAAAACATAAGACTACAGCCAACGCTCGCAAATTGCAAATCCTTAAGAGACGAAGTGGTTCTGGGCGAACAAATGCGAAGAGGGAAATCTGGAAAAAGGACAGACCTGGCATCGGGAAGGTTATCAACTCCGGCAGGCGATCGCAGAGAAGAGAGGGTCATATTCTGGAGAATGATAGGGTTGGCTGTATGTTCACAACAGTCAGCAATCACTCGTACGACTCCATCTTCCCCTGTTTCTTCATAAGCGTTGATGAAGTGGAAAGTCACGAAATTGGGAACCTCTACGCATGTCACCTGATCACAAGGCCAATATTTCATCAATCCATGCACCATGTGCTCACTGGCACCAAGCAAGGTACAGAGCAACTTTCTGTGGATGGAATCAGATTCTCAAAACTGTACTCAAATTGTAGCAACATAATTATAGATTCCTAGTTTTGGCTATCAGTAGTATTATTTATCTACCTATGGGCAGGAACCATGAGATACTTACCACCTCTCCCGTGTGCCTGTTCATGATGTGCATATATCCACCAGTTTCAGGCATCCACTCAAACTTAAAATACTCGCAAGGCTCACTCTGGAGCAGGTTTTTGATGGAGTATCTGAGAGGCATCTCCGGAATCACGACGTAGTTCTCGGTTACTGCAAAGGAGTGCACCCACCCTGGGGTCGGTCCTCTGCACTTGACCTGCCAGAAAACGCTCACAATATCAGCTCAAACTCTTACACACACAGACAGGACTTGATCGTTAACGTATATTGTGAGTCGATCTAGATCAGTCCATCTTCTGGGTCCATGCTCCATGAATGACGTACATAAATGGTTTGAGTGCATAATGTCACCTGATCACTTAAGCTGCTATCTGCAAATTTCAATAAACCCAGCTGGTTTTGTGCGAAGGCATCACAAGACCTCCGAACGAAATTTTACCTTCCCGATGAGTTCACGGGTATTACTTCCCGCGCGCATGCGAGCAACGCTGTAACCAGAATGGAAGAGGTCTGGAATGAGCGTGATCAGCTCATTGCTGTCCACATAGGGATGAGCGGAGTGGATGATACCCTGCGGACAGCCCAAATAAGAACCATTACGGTAAATTGACCAGTTTCGGCTCTACCGTGGTGATAACAGACGAAAATCACTGAGAAGCGCCGAGGACGAATCCAATGATTCTGAGCGCGGGATGTCAGGGCGTTTCGATGGATTGCTTGTTATGATATACGTTTTGGGCAGATAGGTTGGAGAACCCGAAAGTACTTCGCCTCGAGAGGCGTGATGTGTCACATGCTTTAGACAGGGTAAGATACTCCGAGGTAGCAATAATATTACCCCAAGATTGTCCTCCCACTTGAACCGTCCCATGGTTTCGAGAGTGTTGGGGTCGATTTGGTGGGCTCCCTTGACAGTCTCTGTCAAACACAGAACTCTTCCATCGCCCAGTCTGCGTACGCAAGGAACGCTTCATTACTCGGGTCTACCACAGTACAAAGGATTGCATCGAAAACAGCAGTTAAACCCTCAGAACCAACATAGAATATCAATCTATTCCGCAGCTCAGCATTCCATGTAACTGCTTATGTATGGAGCGAAATCAGTACTTGATGACACCGGTGTTCGCATTATCTGTGAGACTAGAACCAGCGACCATTCCAGCCAGGTTTCCCAGCCTCGCCAATAGGTTCTTCTCCGGAGGAGCTGAGAATTCCTGGTAAGCGACGCGCTGAAATTTCTGGGCGGCATTGTACGCATCAGATCTCAGCTGATTGTGGGATGCAATCAATTTTCCTCCCTCAAACTTCAAACGCAGTAAAGTGGAGAATCTGTTCACATCAATCAGACTCGTCATTTCCATTCTAAGAAAGCAACAAATTCAGAGTTTAGATGTCAGCAATAAATGGCGCAGTAGCTAGAACAGCTTGAACCAAGCCAAAAACTGATGTCAATGTAATCTCAGAACGAAATGACAAATGAAATTCAGCTGTCAGCTGATAAATTTTTGCTTTATTCTCGTCGAGTAGTACTTACCCATCGAAGAGATGATGAGCCTCTTTATCTGCGATGTTGAACAGACCTGGTCCATTCCTCAAATATGTCCCAGCCTAAAGCATTCCACGACACGAGAGATAGATCGTTCAGCTAGTTTCTGTCTCAAGGGACTAATCATGATGAAGAGCTTCTAGCACCAAGTATGCTAAGACCGCAATTTGCAGTCCTATCGTCACTCTTTTATGTCCTCCCATAAAAAAGGGAAAATGCACAGACCCCTCAGTTCTCGAATAATCAATCAACAACTTTATTTATATAGTTGTTTATACCGGAATCGGCAAATCGATGTAGAAAATGCACCTGCACAAGCTGAATTTAAATGGACCCATTCGTTATTCACGTGGGTGAAAGACGAAGAAAAAGTTACAGGTAAGATGGGTACCAGCCACTGAGGAATTGAGCCCTGGACCTCCAGCTCTCCTTCCCATTGTTCCTGCTTCACGCTGTTCCAAGCAGCTAAGCCCGGATAGCTATCGCTGACCTCTACAGCTGCCGCCTCCCTCTCGGCGATGGCCCCTGCAGCAGTGACAGCCCTGCCTGTGCTAGTCGGCGAATCACTGGACTTGGGTGAATCTGATTTCCGAGGGCTCCCTTGGAAGAGCTCACAGCTAGTGACTCGACCCACTCCCTGATGGCAATTGCGCTCCTTCGCTGCAACATGGTGAAATCCCAAACTCGAGCTCGAGCGCCGATAAGTCTTTTTCGAGCTAAGAGAAGCGATAGTCAACCCAGCTGACAGTTCCAGATGAGCTGCCGCTGTTGCTGCTGGAGTGAAGGCCATTTTAGTTTCTCCGGTGTGAAGTTTCAGAAATCTGAAGCAAAACTCAGTTGCAAGTACTGCAAACTTGCCCAGATTGAATTCTATGTCTCTGATGGAGATTGAGGGAGTGACTATGTCTTCAACGAGAAGCCTTAAATACCTCCGTAAGTCCACTATCTACGCATCGCGTAGCAGCAGCAGCAGTGGCAGCTGAGAGCTGAGAATCCCGACACGCCAGATGCTCTCTGCATTGCTTCTGTTGAATTTTGGCGTGCACGGATTCACAGTAGTCCGCTGCCTCGCAAGGGCACCGTGACTACGGCGCTTTGGACTCGTGTCCTCGCTATTTCGGGTATCCAGTTATAGAAGGTGCTCATTGTGGCTCCGTTGTTTGTGCACGAGTTTCAAGATGTGGAGTCGGCGAGAAGAAGAGACGTTGGACTATGTTCGAATACATTTCCTTCCATTGTCGAGCTCAAGTTGTCATATTGGAATCGCCTGTAGTACGTGCGTCCACAAAATGTGACCCATTCCCACGGGTAAATTTAGTGTAGTCTTGTCAGGTTGATATTCCAACCTTTACCTGCCGTGCATAATTGACAAGATACTCTCAAGTTGATACGAGTATCGAATGTCATCAGATTGGATCATTCCATATCTTTTGCAGATCAAAACAGTGATTCATGTCTTATGATTTACATTAGTGAAAAATTCTTTAAGTGTCTTCTAATCTATGATTACTTCATATTATTCTACTACTTTTTACAGTTGCAAATGCGTACCTAATATATTTTTGAGAATGAGTAAATAAATTGTATTGTAAATGGATCAGTGGTGCAAATGCATTGTGTAATTTGTATTGATTAATTTAAGTATTAATTTGTAAATTATTGATATTTTTACATAATGTATTCTCGCCCTATTCACATGCTAATTTTTTTAAAAGTCAATTTGACTTGTGATTAAACATCTGATAAAAATTATTTCATAATGGTCATTGATAAGAAAATCTATTCATGTTTATTAAAAAAAGTGCAAATTTGTATAAAAATTATAATATATAATTATATAATGTAAAATAATTTATGATATAATATATTATGTACATAATAGATGTTACTAATATATATTCTTCACACATTAATTTTTGAACATAAAATTGTAAGTATCAATTTCAGCAATCATGCGACAGAAATATATAATATATGTTGTTCACCAATAGGTTACATCCCCAAGCGTTTCACTAAACTCAAAGTAAATGAAACTATATAGTGAGAGTTTACATATTGATAAAACAATAATTTTTACTTTTTTATGTTTTTAATGATTTATAATCAAAATTAAGATGTAAAAATAAAGATGTTAAGAAAACAAGATTTAACTTTACAAACTCCATCTTAACTCTAGTCTAAAGGGAATCTTGCAATAATTCCTACATGCTATATGTAGCTCAACGAGAAGTTCAAGAAGGTAAAACTAATAAACTAGCTTTTTCTCTATGAACAAGAGTTAAAGATATAGACTACATAAACAAAAACTATTTACATAACTCAATGATACAAAATTTATAATTTTGCATAATACCTTGAAAACCTATCCAAAGAAATTATTTTGGTAAATGCATGAGTTGGGTTAAGCTATTCATCAATCTTGACAAGCTTATGTTCATTATCAAACACTACTTTTTTTGATAAAATGATACATGATGTGAATGTATTTCACTATCTTGTTCATTCACTGGTTCTCTATAATATGAAGCACACTCATGCTATCACAATGTAGGTTCACGTTTTCATATGACAACCCCATTTTAGTGATCAACTTGTTCAACCAAATTGCTTCCTTTGCTAATGCAGCAACATACTTAGCTTCTGGGGATGATTGAGAGATATACTTTTGAAATGTAGATCTCCAACTGATGCATCCACTTGCAATAGTGAAAACATACCCAATTGTAGATTTTTGGTTGTTACGATCTCCCTCATAATAGCCTTAGCGCATGGCATGTTGAATTTGGGAAGCATTTTTTCTACATATTTTTTATGTGTCATCCGGCTTTCATGCCTTATGTGTAAGGTTGATTCTTGTCTTGTTAACCATAGTTAATTTAATCACGATTAGGTTAAACTTAGTTATCTGCTAGTCTAAGGGCTTTTATATATTGGTTGCCCCTCTAGGTGATTAGTTTGTAGACTCAATATGGAAACTCATGTACTTTGACTTTTAGTGAAATGTTCGCTCTTGCCATTGGATATAAACTATTGGTGAATCACATTTTGTGTTCCGTGCTATGTTGGTTGCATTGTTGATGTGCTTGCAGAAATCAAAATTGATCCTCTATGATTTGGCATCATTTTTGAGCAATGAGTAACACTTTCGGGCACCATGCATCACCTTGGGCAACGGGTAGCAAATTCGGGCAACAAAAAGGCCAATATTATGAGCATTTTTGTGCGCCATGAATGTCTTGGACTACAATTTGGAGCCTGTTTATAACATGGAGGAAAGCAATATAACCTTTACTGCATCACAAGAGTTTTGTAAGCCAATGATGTTTACTAAGATTGATGGACTGAGGTCTGAAATGAAGAAGTTTGATGGCCAAATTGATTATGTCTCGTGGGAGCGATCAAGGTCATTCACACAATGGGCTTGGGAAATGTACTCAAGCCCAAATCAATTGATATGCATGATAAAGATTGGAGTGATATATAATATAAGATGATGAGCATCATTGTGTTGTATCTCAAGTCCAATATATTCAAACAAGTGTAAGATCATGATATAATGAAGGACTTGTTTGTAGCTAAGAGGGCAAAATACCATCACAAAGAGCTTTCAAATTGGCTATACATTTCACTGAAGCTAATGAGCAAAACAATACTGAAGGCAAAACAATTTCTGAAACTCCTCAAAAACCTCCACACCCTACGTCTTTCTTCTCCTGTCACTTTGAGACCAATCTCAATATCCCAAATCTCCTCTCCATCAACACTAGAGATAGAAGACATAGTATCTGGTTGCTAAATGACAACCTCTTGAGCAAAGAGATTTTTCTGCTCTCTCATACCAGGCTCCACTATCTCAGTGTGAACAACTCTTGCTGCTGTAGCTGTAACCTCTTGTGTTGTATCACAAATTCAAAAGTGGTAACCACCGCCTGCTCCACGCAAAAAACTCCAACGATACTCGAAGAAGATCCTACCTCTCCTTCTCTAACATCTCCATAAGACCAAGGATGAGATCTTGGGCACTTCTCACCCTCAACTTTTGCCTCCACCGTCTCGGTAGGCAAAGAGCTTACTAATGGTCTTGAGTGTGAGATGCAATCGCTTGTTGAGAACAAGACTTGGGAGCTGGTGGAGCTTCCAAAGGGTCAACCTTTGGTTGATAGCAAGTGGCTGTACAAGTTGAAGGATAATCCAATGGATGAAGAGAAGAGGATCTTCAAAGCCAAATTGGTGGCTAAGGGCTTCACACAAGAGAAAGGTGTGGACTATAACAAAGTCTTCTCACCTGTAGCAAAGTATGTTACAATTCGTCTGGTATGTGCACTTGCTACGATATTTGGTCTAGTTATGGATCGGATGGATATTGTCACGGCTTTTCTATATGGATCTTTTGAGGAAGAAATCTACATGAGACAACCTACTCGCTATGAGAAGAAATGTCAGGAGAAGTTAGTTTGTAGATTGCTCAAATCTCTATATGGATTGAAGCAAGCTCATAGGCAATGGAAGGTTTGATGAGTTCATGAAAGCACAAGGATTTTCACAAAGTGTGTTTGATTCATGTGTTTACATGAAGAAGGTGAATAATGAGATCTTTAGCCTCATTATTCTAGTACTCTATGTGGATGACATGCTCATTTTGGCAAAGGAACAATCCGACGTCGATAGATGCAAGAGGCAATTGAAATCTGCATTCAAGATGAAGGATTTGGGTAAGTCCAAGAGGATTTTAGATATGGATGTTCACATGGATTTGAAGGAAAGAAAGCTATGATTAAGTCAGGGCAAGTACATTCAGCGTATGCTTGTCAGGTTTAACATGGCGGACTCTAAAGGAGTGTGGACTCCCTCAGCGGCACACTTTAAGCTCTCAACAGCTCAATGTCCAATTGATGCAATTGAGAGAGGAAAGATGTCGTCAATTCCCTATGACAAGGCAGTGGGCACCTCTTGTATTTGATGATGTGCACTAGACCTGATATTGCTCTAGCTATGGGCAAGGTGAGCAAGTACATGTCAAATCGAGGAAAGGTGCATTGGGAAGCTGTGAAGTGGATTCTCAGGTAGCTCAAGAGTACTAAGGATTTTGGTCTTTTGTTTGATGGTTTATTGGACAATGCCAAATCCTTAATGGATTACGTTGATGCTGACTATGGACAAGATCTGGACAAGAGGAAGTCTACAATTGGATATGTGTTTACACTTGGAGGTGGATGCGTTAGTTGAAGATCTACCTTGCAGAAGTGCATAGCTCAGTCAACTACGGAAGCCGAATATGTAGCAAAGAACGAACAAAGAAAGGAGGCTATTTGGTTGAATAGACTTATCACTGAGATGGGATTAAAACAGGTGTTGTAAATCTCCATTGTGATAGTCAGAGTGCCTTACATCTTGCAGCAAATCAAGTGATGGATAGCAAGGTGAAGCACATCGACATCAGATATCACTTTATCAGAGATGCAATTTTTGATAGGAAGGTTGAGCTAGTCAAGATTGAAGGTAAACTCAATCCAGCTGATTCTTTGATCAAAGTTATTCCTTTAGAGAATTTCATGAGGCATTTTGCTACTATACAGGTTTTGCACAAGGAGCACTAGTAGAGTTACTCTAGCAATTGTTTGATTATTATATATGCTTTACTCCTTCCTAGTTAGGCTACGGCTTAGTTCTAGTTAATCCTTGTTTACAGGAGGGCATATGCTTCAGTTTCCTTCTAGGACTTCCCGCGGAGTATGTATATGGATAACAAGAGTTAGAGACACCAAGACATGAGTCAAGGGGGAGATTGTTAGGAGTTAACTCAGGTCTTGAGTAACTCTGGTTAGTTTGACTATATTTAATTAGAATAGGGCTAGGGCTGGTACTACTATATAAGAGGGCTGGCAGAAGCTCTCTGTGACACAATCAGGATATTCAGTAAAGTGACTATGTGTGTTCTGTGGACGTAGCCTCAATGAGGTGAACCACGTATTTCCTGTGTCGTCTCTTGATTGCATGGTTTTCTTCTAGTATTCTTGTTTCATACAACAACTATCATGCCAAGTCTTAATGAAGTAGTGTCATCCATGTTGGATGGATCACTACTTCATGTATGCAGCTACGACATATGACAAATCAACTCATATATCAGGCTTGGAGTGAGTCTTTTGCTCCAGAGAGGGAGGAGATAAAGGAATTTATTCCCACTTCCACTATGTTGTCACCTTTAGATACAACGTCTATTGCTTGGCAGTATCTAGAGGAGGATATGTTTGGAGGGATTAGCATAGATTTGGCTGCTATTTTGTAGTTTGGCATACAAGTACTTCAATACTTGTATGTTGTTGGGGCATGGTTAGAGGTTTCAGATTGTTTTTTTTGTTTTTGGAATATAAATGAACAATATTCGGAGGAAGTATGTATCGCCGAATACGAATAGGAGAAATAAGTGCGAAGATAGCCAAGACGAATAAGTTGTTAAGGAGGTCTGAAGTGTCGAACGGATTAGGGCAATTAGTAACAAAGAAGTTGAGTATGTTGTGGCAATAGAGGCAGCAAAGGAAGTAATATGGTTGAACAAGCTTATCACTTACATGGAGTTGTCACATGATAACATGAATCTACACTGTGATAGCTAGAGTGCGCTTCATATTACGGAGAACCAGGTGATGAAAGCACATTGATATCAAGTATCATTTTATCATATAAACATTGTCTAATTAAGCTTGTGAAGATTAATGGAGAGCTAAACCTTGGTGATATGTTTACCAAAGTGATTCATCTATATAGGTTTTCAAAGTATTGTGCATAATTAAAAATTTTACATCATTGAGTTATGTAAATAGTTTTTATTTATGTACTTCCATAATACTTTTTTTGGTAAGGTTTTCATGTTTCATATGATATAAGTTTCCATTTATATATATTAAAACAATAAAGATTTTTCCATCAAACTTTTTACGTTTTTTTATCTCTCAATAGAGAAATTTTATTTATGTAATTTTGTAAACGTATCAAATTTAACTTGATGTTACTATAAAGCTATTTTTCATATTTTTTATGTTCTTGTAAAAATGGACTTCAACAAAGTTAGAATGGGCTAGGCACATTTCATTTTAAATTTCATTCCTTGATGATCATTTGTGTAGAGAATCTAATTGTAGAAAAGATTAAAATATTTTGATGTCAATCAGGATACGGAGTAATAAAAGTGTATAATATGAAAATCAAAAGATTATGAGGCTTAAGAAATAATTCATTTCATCCGCTGGATTACCAAATACATTGAAAAGTTATCAATACACTATATATATATAATGCATTATGATTACATTCATTTGATTATCAAAATGATTAATCTATCAAGTGTCTAAACCTATCCAAGTAGGATTACATATTTAAACTATATATCATATAATTATTTAAAATGAAAATATCATTTTTGTTGGCTATAAGAACAACTAACATATTGTAGCCGTAGAATGCGCTACAAAAATATTAGTTTTTACTAAGATCACTTACCTTCAGTTATATAGTTTTTGTTGAAATCCTATCGGCATAGGTTTTAGAAGAAATAACCAAATAACTTGTAACAAGCATCGCCAAATTTTTTCTTCAACTGTTTTTATTTTGGACACTACTTAACCCGTTCGTGGTAAGCATAATCCACACCTACAAGAAGAGAGGAAGAGCAAAAACATAACTGCACAATGTGAAAACCAATTTGGAATGGTAGAATGAGTCAATGCCAAAAGTTTACCAACCTTAATATAATTGTTTGGACCGTATGCATACACGTCAACCCTAAAGAAGGATGTTATGCAAAATTTACTATTACTTATGCAGGCACACCCTACTCACAAATCACTAAAACCTTGCGTTCCGTATCTAAAAGCGCTTAACCAGAGCCGAGATCAAGAGTTGGGGGCAAGATCGGGAATTCCTGATGATTTCAAATGACGGCCATGCCAATCTCCTGGCAATTGTAATTTTCATACCGGCTATCATCAGTTGAACTGAAATCCAAAAATTGTCCTCGCCAGTCGCTGGCTTGCATACGAAGCAAATAGCAGTGACGGAAAAGCACCACCTGGGCCGGGAAGGTTTCGTCAATTCCGGCGTTCCGCACTTCGAATGATGCCATGAGGATGTACCAAACCTTCAGTAACCGTACAGAGGAGTGAAGCAAACGTTGTTCTCAAGCCCGGAGCAAGAAGTAGCACAAAAGACAAAGTAAAATAACAAAAGGATGGGAAGACCCCATCAAGTATACATGGAGTAAACCAAACGTTTGCATCATAATATAGCATCACCATGGCAAATAGTCATACTCCAACTAAGATCTCCTTACTATCAATGTCAAACCCATAACAAGAGCATTTGAAGAAGCATATGGTGATTGCACTCCTATGGATTACACTAGCTAGTTCTCTATATAAAGGAATGGAAATAAATTACTCAAAATATATTATACAATAAGCAAAAGAGAGTGATACCCAGTGCTGAATAGTATGGTAGGCTCTAGTGCACTTTCTCACAAATATGTCAAAATTGATGTCCATAGTTCCATATAACTCCAAAGCTAGAGGAACAATGAGGTGATCTCTATGTATACCTTTATATTTGGAGACCTTGGCTGCTGCTGCTCCATTCATCGTCCATCCAGAGGATGGGTAATCATCCCCTCCTAAACCATATCACGTGTAGGATTTGTAATCACAAAGTCTCCAACAGTAATCTAGTCCTCCCGAACCAAATCTAGTCTTGCCCTAACCTACGTCAACTACAAGGCATACCAACGCTCCCTCCATGTGAGGTATCCACCCTCTCACATCTCTAATGGTATCATGGGTAGCTATTTTCTACCATCCAAATGGTCAACGAGTTCCATTTGTGGTTCCGTTCATACTTAACCGGTTTCGAATTGTTATTTTAATTCTTTATTAATGGCGGATAATATTGTTTATATGATGATTAAGAAGTGTGTTTAGATAGTTGTAGAGCTCTAAGTTAATATGGATCTAATTTAACTACACTAGAGGTCAAAATGTCACTCTTCATTCTCATTGGTCTTGAAGTTTGGATCAATGATGTCACTTGGTCCAGTTCTTCAAGGTTTTGAGGTTTTTTGGAAACCTTTCAGGGGGACATTTGCAGATTTGGGTACATGGTTCAAGAGCTGATGACGAGAGCTACGAGGTGGGCTCAAGAATGGGTGCAATTGAGTAGGTTGTCACTCTATTATGATAATTTGAAGTTAGAGAAGGAAATTCATAAGGTTGTCGTGTTGTGAGAAGATGATGACATGTGTCATCTTTAGAGTTGTTGTCATGACGGCGATACTTTAGGTTAGGGTAACAGATGGCATTGTAAGGCTGTAAAGAGCTAGGGAGATCTAGACACATCACCTTGCTGACTAAGGAGCTTATCTGATTGAAGTGGTGTCGACGTATGGCGTGGATAGGGGACAACATGATCCTCAAGATGTATCATTGTCGAGTCCACTTGTGATCAACATCCGGTGTCTTCATTGTGATCGCTTTTGGGTATACTTAGCTGGTTTCAAGTTGTCATTTTAACTCTTATTAGTGACAACTCATATTGTGTATAGTATGTCTAAGTAGAGTGTTTAGGATAGTTGTAAAGCTTTAAGTTTCAATGGAGCTAATTTGGCCACACTATAGGTCAAAATAGTATTCTCCATTCCCATTGGTCTACGAGTTTTGACCAATGAGGGCACTAGGGCAACTTTTCGAGGTATTTAGGGATTTTGGATATCTTCCAGGGAGACATTCAAAAATTTGAGGATAGCGTTGGAAAGTTGACAGGACGAGCTACAACGTGGGCTTAAGAATGGATGGATTTGAAGGATTTGTCACTCTGAAACGGTGATTCAAAGTTAAAGAGAGAAATTTAGACCTTTGAGTGTATTTGGAGTGTTTTTGAGAATTTGAGGAGGGTTTTGGAAGATCAGTCAATTGAGATACAGTTTACAACCCGGGCTTGTGTTTTGATTGAATTTTTGACTCGATTGGACGAGTTTTGAGTACATAGTGAAAGGTTGAAGTTTGTGTAAGCAGTCAGAGTTACAGGATTGCACTGACTATCACAAACTTAGTACATCGATCATATCTTTTGATACCAAAAAGTTATGTCAATAAAGCTTTTCAGAGTTGAAGGTCAGATGATGAGTAACCTTCTTATGAAATTTGAGAGTAATCGGAGTGGTGGATTAGGATGTGTGATGGGTTTTGTACACAAGGCTTCGCATATTGCCTTGTGATACAGTGGGTAAATCAACAATTGTGTTGAGAGATCTAGAGTAGCAAAACATCTGAAATTTTTCTGAGTGATTGAAAGTGTTGTGGAGTAATGTTTTGTAAAGTTTAAGCGAGAGTTATCAATCCAATAATCGAATATCATAGTTTTTTCCCGCTGAAGTTTTACCGGTTATAATGAACTCAAATGTGGATTGCTGAGGAGGGGAAGAAGAGATTGTCAACTCACACAAGGTTCTAGAGGGTTCTTCTACATCTAGGCGCTCGGGCGTTCTCAGAGCAAAGAATTGTCCTCTGTGACACCGTGGAGTGTGTTTGGGTCAATCCTAAGAATCTTACAACGGTTTTGATAGATCTAATTCCATAGAGATATAGTTTATAACTCATTTTGTGTTTGGATTAAAATTTCAATTCAATTGAATGAGTTTTGAGTACATAGTGATAGTTTTAAGTTTATGCATACAGGTAGAGTAGAAGGATTGCACTGTCACAAAGTTAGTATAGTGATCATAACTTTTGCTATCAAATGTTTTCATTAAAAAAAATTTCCAGAGTTGAAACTTGGATAAGTATCTTCTTATGAAATTTGAGAGCAATTGAAATGAAAGATTGGCATGTATGATGGTTTTAGTACACATGGGTCTGCATATCGACTTGTGATATAATATATGACTAAAAAAAATTTATGAGAACTCTGAAAGAGAGAAACATAAGAAAATTTTCCAAGAAGAAAAAAAGGTTGTAGAGCAGTTATTTGTGAAGTTTGGCCAAGAGTTATTGGTCCAATTGTTGAATATCATAATCTTGTTCGGTTGGAGTTTTACTAGTTGTAATGAACTTGAATGTGGAGTGGTGAGGAGGAGAAAGAGAGAGTATCAATTCACACAAGGGTCATGAGGGTTCTTCTACAATCATGTACTCATGCGTTCTCAGACCAAAGTAATATCCATACGAGCCCTAGTAGTACGAGGAATGACCGGATCCACTAAGAATGAATGTAGAGTCTGATGAAACTATCGATGTAGACCTCTAGTCCAATCGATGGACAAAGAGAAAAAAGATGGAGGCTCCTGTCATACCTCCAGGGGTAAAGCATCTCTCATATATCGTAGTTGTTATTGTAAAGGAAATGATCCCGCATCCACATCTTTCACATACATCTCAATGATGGGCCTATATGCAATACAAATTGGGAAGATAACAAATATGCAATGAGTGTTCAACTAGCCAAAAATGTTATAGTTTTTGTCTACTCTATAGATATTAAGCTTATCCCTACACACAAAATCAGAAAAGATGTTTTTCTCTATGCCAAATCTCCTATCACACACTTGAAGGTTCTTGATATGATGATATAATCAAAGATGTTCATGATCCTCCTATCAAAGGCAGTCAAGCGTGATATGAATGTAAATGAAGGATGAACTGTGCGAAGAAGGTAGGTGCGTCAACGAGCAATACTAGAAGAGAGTATATCAAACGCCATCTGCGGATCCTATAGCATAGAAAGGTCATCTACATGCAATACATCCTTGGCAAGTGCAATATTTAAGTAGTGTGAGACAAAATTCTTGAACACTATTGGCACTTCTAGAATATGTAAGTCGTATGTCGATGTCATACATAACTCTAGAAGTTGGAGATGATGAGGAATGTTCAAAGGAGACCATGCCATACACTTTGACACCTTGACTCTCAAGCCTACAAGATGAATCTTGGTAGTCAAATAATCAAATGCATGTTTAATGTGATCTACATGAATCCCAATGGGTATATAATCCAATAAGGAGTGGAACACACAACCTGACACAGTCAAAGCAGTAGACGGAAGAGCTCTATAATGAACCATGATGAATATGGGTCCTCCCAAAGAATCTTACTGTCGAGTATTAGTGACGGATTGTAAAACAATGATTCAATCATGTGAAAAACTATGTTGATAGAAGAGAGAAGAATGTGAACCGTAGAAAGATAGTACAAAAGGAATGAGGCTAGATGAAGGTTTATCAGCCGTTCTAAGCTCTTTAAAGATGGATGCATGTGAGACATTATTAAAAACATTTTTAATGTTCACCTACAAGACAATCCAATTTGGATGGATATCTAGAAGTGCTCTAATGTCTATGGTACCATCTCACAACCTCATGATGTGACGACTCCAAATTGATGTGGACAAAGATGTTGTTGGAAGTGTGAATGATTCTACATGATATGGTACGATTCACAAGACGCAATAAGACCTCCCAATAGCAATCGGTCTAATGCCCCCAGTGTCATCAATCACTAGAAGTCGATTAACACCTAACTAATTAACAACGAAATCTCTCCTCTTGCAATTGATGCAACCACTTGGAACGATTACGTAAAACTTCTAAAGATATCATATGCATGAAAACAATCTCAAATATGCTCATATACCACCTTTGACAAATCCATTGAGAATATGCATGGGGTTGTACATAAAAAATGGGCAAAAAGCAAGATATCAAGATATAATGATTCATCTTGCTGAAAATCTAAGACCTATAATGGTAATTATTCGCCCATGGATGAATGTAAAAAGTGTAAAGAGAAAATAGTCTATAACTAGCCTTAGATAAAGAATGAAAGGCTCGTGCGACTATGCTATAACATAGACATATAACTATGTATAGTCTCTTAAATATGGACATGAGAATTAAGTCTTGAAAAGCCATAGAATAAAACCTGATTAGAATACTAACTACTCCCATGACCCGATCAATATATTATGAATGAATCGATGTAATTTTTGTATTTCTCCAAATGTGAATATGATCATACTACTCACATGCGTATACCAAATGGTCCAATCATAACTTTTGTATACTTTTTCTACTTGAATCTTTACCCACTGTAAAGTAAAGAGACGATGATACATCATACATGTTGTATCACACATCGCTCTAGACGGCCTCATGAAAAGAAGTAAAACTATAACTATCACAAATGATAGTTATAGTTCTACCATGTATCTCCTCCCACATGCAAATAAATACTTATGTAGTTGTACAAGGTCCAAACAATATCACAAAAAATTGTCAAAAATAGTGTTGACATATATCAATTCCATCGCAAACAATAATGACATCCGATATTTATTTCCATTGCAAAACCACAACCTCATGATAATTTACATCACATGAAAAAATGATTTTTATTAAATTCATAATTTTCTATTCTAATTTATATAATTTTCCAATAAAACTATAATAAAAAAATGAATAAATTTGAAAAAAAAACCAAATCCTTATGTGAGATTTGAGAAAAATCATCAAAAATTCTAAAAATCACAAATTCAATAATATTTATATATATAATTCTTCATAAAATTCAATTTAAAAACCATGAACTATTTTGGAAAACTAAAAAATTGTATCTATTCACTCTCTTTTAGATAAAATATAACCCCTGCAACGCGTGAAGAGCGGAAAGTGGGTTAGGATGACTGGACTAGTTAGACCCTGCCTTCGTCACTTTATGATTTCAGAGCAAGAAGTGGAGGAGTCCATCGTTAGTCGTGAACGAGAGTACCGGAAGCCCCTGCCGTGGCCAATGTCAGAATGGAGGAGAATCCAAAGCTCACAAAGTGGGGAAAGCCCAATGCTGCTACTTCCCAAACCCAGCCATGATCCAGATCTTTTGCTTTATTGTATACGTAAGGGCTCGCGGAGAGTTGCGCAAAGTTTTCGAGAAGGATGCCGGAAGTTTTTTGAACAGATTCTTCGCCCGCATTTCTTACACATCCTCTACCCCCTTGGGACTCTTCATCACCAACGGACAGTAACGTACAATCGGATCCATCCCCTCCCGCGAGGTTAATCATGGCCCTCACTTTTGCCTTCTCCTGTCTGTATCTGCTGCCTATCCTCAGTCGCCAGAATGCGGCGGATATGCAGAGCCATGCACCAGCGATGGTGACAATGAATCGCCTTTGGTGTGGAGTGGGTCCAACAGGAGCTCAACTTCATTCCAAGATCCAACCAAAGAAACTGAACAGATCGGTGGCAGAAGACTTTCCCCTCAATCTGGTCGTGCGCTGGAGAACTTGAAATCCAATGATTGAATGTCAGCGAATCCCCAGCTGGATACGGGACAAGCATAATCACAAGAGAAACGTCAGGGAGACTGTTGACTGCCGGCATAAATAAACGACGACAGTTAGTTGATCAACTTGGTGATGATGGCGTATTTACATATCTTCCTGCTTTTATGTGACCTGCTGAAAAATTCTAGCTCGGTCTGACATTCGATAGCCCTGAGTTCTACGATGCCATCCTCTCATCTGCATGCCCTCCACTTCTTTACGGTGCTGGAGAAGAGATTGCATTGCTGATAGTAAAAAGGACTTGCAGGAACAAGATGTGACAGAGGGTATGAAAATGAGAGATCTTGATTACTTGACCTCCATGCTCCAGTAGGAGCTATCTCCATGTCACTCTGCGGTACTCAGTCTTCGTTGCAGAGAACGTGCTTCAGCATAAAATGTCGTAGCTCCTTGGAAGATCTTCTCGTGTAGAGTCATCTCTGCAAGAAGACTGCAAGAGGCACGTCTATCTAAGGGACAGACTTTTTCTCCATGTACCTCAGACTTGACTTGATTTGCTACGATAATCTGAGTGAGACATCTAGACAGGAAGACTTATGGAAAAAGGAGATGCGTTTGGCGTACTTTCCGACAAAATCGTCGGAGGAACAAAGCCTTACGAGCCGCTTTCTCTGCGAGATTGTTTGAAATCTGATGTATCTGGAATGGTCTATAGTCTTGACAATATTCGCTCAATTCACGATGGTTCCATGGATAATTGGACAAAGAGGCCTTGTAAGCAGGTGTGGTGCCAGTATACTTGTTCCTAAGAAATCCTTCAGGAAAACAGTTCAAACGCAGAGGCGGCCAAAACCACCGAATGTTTCCATTTGATATTAAATTTTGTAGTATCTACATTTGAGTTTATCCTACTCTGCAATCGGCGGCAGTGCAATGCCAAACATTTGAGCTTCTTTGCGGTGCTAAAAGGGCTTAGTCATTCGGACGTGTATTCCTGGTTTTCAGAGTACGATTGACTCAATAACTCAATCTGAAGGAGATGAACTACTCTTCCATTTTTTGGGTACGAGCTTCATAACTTTTTCCGAGGCTTCTGTTATCGAGTTTTCTCTTCTTTTTTTTACATGTCGGCAAATCTCAACACAAAGGCTGAAGTTCAGTGTTTCCTATCACCCGAAGGTATGAGCAACTGTCAAAAGTCTCGCTCCTCCTTGGATCAATGAATCACACGATCCTGTTTTCCAGACTACAGGCTAAGAGTGTTTTCTTCATCATCTTCTTCCTCTTACTGTACTGAAGAAATCGGTTACGGGACTCAACTGGTTGCAATCTACAGAGTTCTGTGTAGCTGCATACGTACAGAATGGATGAGCGCTTACGAAGATTCTGTCGAGGCAGAGTTTAAAATCGAGTTCGTGTCTCCGAGCACTGGTGCTTCATGATCAACATTAATCCACCTGGAAGAGGGCAGTGAGCGGAACTGCATTGATTTCCGCGAGGAACATCAATTCGAAGCTCTTTCTAGCCGACCAAGTACCAACCATCGACATCGACACCGGAGTGCTCGGAATCGGAGACATCAACGCCGGCCCAGCTACAATCAGAGTCAGTTCCTGCTCCGATCTTGTTCTCAGCTTCATGATCACAGCTTCCGTGCTCGGAAGCGGTTTCATCGGGAGCAGCTTCCTCCTCCGAAATGCTGCCTGGAGTGTCTGCATCTCGGATGAGCTCAGGGGCACTCCTCATGTCACGCAAGAAGCTGGCAATCGTGACCATCATATCGGGGGAGCACTGGTTCTCATCCAGATCCATCTCTCCATCTTCGTCATCATCACAATCGGAGCCGGTGTCACTGAGACAATAATCATCATAGTACCGAAGGTCAGCTGCGGAGTCGCGGCTCAAGTACCTCGAAGAGTAACTGAGTCTGAAGTCTACAAGCTTATGGTTGCTGGTGATGTCGAGGTCCTTCAGCTTGAACATGCCCTTGGTCTTGCTCATGGCCTTCAACACGGGCATGGTGTGGCAGCAGCAGCAGCGCACCTTGTTGTTCAAACAGCACGACGTCACTCTGGAATGATTCGTCGGCCTCCGAGGAGCGCCCTTGTTGTACTCGAAATCTTCATGCTTGCTCATGCGCACGTAGGATCCATGAATTCTGCCTTCGCGTCTCATGTTTCCCGGCGGAACCGCTTCCCAACCCTGTCCTCAACCTTCTCTGATTAAAATCCCTCTACGATTCTGAAACTAAGCTTCTAGAGGTCGACTTCTGCTCCCCAACGCTCAGAGAGTCGTTGACAGTGGAGCTTGGCTGCTGGCTGCTGGCTGCTGGCAGGCCTGCCGGGCTGCGATGGGTGAATTTGATGGCCCCGATGACTCAGACTGACACTCAGTGGCAAACTGCTGCCTCTGCCGTGTGGAAAAGTCTACCTCCCTCCTCCTCCTCCTTTGCGTTGCGATGGAAGTGAGATGGCGGAAGGACAGAACGCTTCCTACCCTGCAGCTGCTGGGACTAGAGCGGGAAGATGGCAGTTGAAATAGCATCTCCCTCCTCTGGGAAGGGAACCCATTCCTCTGGCCTCCGGCCTTTCATGACTGAAGGTTGATTGTTGGATTGTTTGCTTGTTTTCGCCTCCATCGAGAGCACAGGTAACTCTGATCGCTTACGTCACGTGTGCGACACGCTTTGGGTTTGAGTTCTCAGCACGGAAGGCACCCAGCAGCGAATCATGATCAGATGCTAATGCTGTTGCTGCAGGGAGCTTCTCTAGCAAGGCTCAGATTCAGAAGCAAAGCAAAGCAGGGCAGGGGTTGGTTAACTGAACGGATTCGAATGTGGAGAGAAAAGTTTGTCGGCTAGCGTCCGTGACACGCAATTAGTGTAGTTTAAAATAATAATAATAATTAGTGTAGGGCAAACACTTAGAAGAATTTCGGCTCCCTGACTATGGCGGCCTGCGGCTTGGAAACTTGGTGAACCTCTTGGTATTCCACCCCCCCTGGAATTTGCTTGGCTTGCGAAATCGAGGAGGAAGTAGGATTCGGTAGGCGGAATACAAGTAGAAGGAAAATGGAAGTCGAGCGAGGAAAATACAGAGAGAGAGAGAGAGAGTCGTTTAGAGGAGGAGTTAGTGCAAGATTTGATTTTAGCTGAGGTTCCAAGAAATCAAATACGAGACGTGGTAGACTTGATGAAAAGAAGATTGAGCATTCTCCCCCCCACCATCGATCATCGCCACAAGGAGAGTTTAGCGATAGTCGCCACCAGAAGCAAGGGAATCAACTGCAAAACCACAAGAGAAGAAACCGACAGAGAGGAACGAGTCCAATGCAGAACCCATTCAAATTTTAGAGGATGATGAAGATTTCAGAAGGGAACAAAACAAAAGCAGATTTTTGTTGCCATCAAGTCGTCAGAGAACATGAGGAGAAATTGGACTAGGTTCTACGTAGCTAAGGCTGAAGTGGCTAGAGCAGCACAGGAGGAACTAGTTGACTATGGTCTGGAGGCGATGTACGGCCCGATGATTCCACTCAACATGCTGAAGGGGAGAGTTGAACGTGCAAAACCTTTTAAAACGCCAATAGTAACTGAAATCTAACTGCTTTGTATTGTATATGGCAAATTTTTCTCCATCTCATGAAGTTGTAAAAGAATGGATGGATTTTGTACTAAGAAGCAAGAATAAGGTCAAAATTTACTAGAAGGTGCTACATTTGCACGACAAGACTCACGAACAAAGTGAGGATATCCCAAGGGTTACATGGGCAACATGATGGTTTTTACTATCCCATGGGAACCAACTTTCCACCCTTCGAGGATGGACTTGAATAAAACATCTTATTAGGTTACGCGCACTGGTATGGCTCTTCAATTTCACGGAATAGGGAGAGAAGCATTAAGTTCCTTAGGAAGAGTCTTACACATATCAAATGAGTTCTTGGAGGAAGATTGGTATAACATCAAAGGTTGTGTCTTGCTCGATTTGAGAAAGCCAGTTCCTACATCTCTAGACAGGGAAGTAGTGCAACATATGGATACGACAACTTCCGAAGCAAAGACAAAATGGTAACCAATCAAATGAAGGGAGAGCAAAACATGAAGTAGTAGCGGAGGAAGATTCGACAGGTCAGAAAGGCACAAGGAGTTTCGCAATCACCACTGGAACCGGTGACACTCTCTAATAAGTTCTAGATGCTAGTAAGTGAGGAAGACTCGGAGGGAGAAGATCTAAACTCGCCAGCTCGTGATTGAATTGACAGTGACTGAATGTATTCAAGTTAATTGTCAATAGAAGGTTTGGATGCTCTAATAAAGTTTGATCAAGAGCTTGGATCCGGAAATGATATGATACCGACAGAGATCACATGAACACAACTCGGGATAAGAGGAAACACTCTTTGGCTCATAAACACAAACATCGGGATGGAACTAGCCTGATGGATTTGGAGAGCATGGATGGAGTTAGAATAGAAATTGAACCCGGTGCAGCAGACCATAAATTGCCAGAAATAAGTTCATCAAAATCAAGGAAACAGGTATAGAAAACTAGGAAAAAAAAAGTAGCAGCAATGAGTGGCAATGAGTGTAGGTGCATCCCTAGGGCCTTCTTGAACATGAATTGTCATTTAGAGGTTTTATAAGGATTGAAGGTGATAAGTTACAACATGCAAGGTTTAGGGGATATAAAAAAATTCAAAAGATTCAAAAGGTGGATATAGAGATGAAGGTTGGAAGCATATATCATTGCACTACATGAGATGAAAGTTAAAGATCAAGGGACTTAGCCAAATTGTAAGGAGGTAGAGGTTAGTTTTATATTGGAAAGCACAAAGAAGAGCGGGAGCTTCCATAATCTTGGCCATAAATTGAAAAATAATTAGAAGCGGAGCAAAAGGGGATGGATCAGTAGTGTGGTTATAGGTCGAGTCACCTTTTGGCATCGTAGGAATCTTGTCTTTGCATGGCCAACACATAACAAGCAAAAAAATGAGAGTTATGAAAATGGTGCATCGAAATATTACCAGGAGAAAAATGGATATGTTGTGGAGCTTGGAACTCCATCACACAAGCAGAGGTCTGTTCAGTTACGACATCGTTACAAATTGGGCAAGAAAAATGAATGTGGGAGGAATTAACAAGTAAGTTTGATCTGGTTGATATGTGGTTAAACGCCACCGTATCAAGCGGTTTCAAGTTATGTTAGGTTCTAGATTGTAAGTAAGTTTTAAATAAGGATGTAAATTAGATCGGATTTATATCTCTCAGAGTGTAGAGTGGATGGGTGAAACAGGTCAAATGCTACATGGTGCGTCATAGGGAACTTCGATCATTACCTAGTAAGCTTGGTGATTAAAGACATGACATGAGGGGATCATTGTTTTGTATTTTAAAATATTGAAAGAGACAAAAATTACATGTAGAAACACAAAAGGACGTAAGAAGTAGTGAAGGACGTAACCTAAAATGGAGAGCTACGATGAGAGTTTTAAAGGCAAGGAACTTCTAGAAAAAACATGACAGAAAAAATAAAAGAATAAATAGAATGAGCAAAGCTAGAGAAATTGCCGACTTGCAAATAATCGAAACCAAGAGGATGCGAGCAAGAGTGAGATACTAATGTAGCGGATTAAAGCATTTGACAAAGAGGAAGGCAGAATATGGAGGAGACAGAGTCATCAAAAGTGGCTTAGGGAGGGGATGCCCCCTCCAAGTATTTCTTTTCACTACCTAAATCTAAAGGGCAAGGGAGGCTATTCAAACATTAGTAACGGAGGAGAGAAAATGTTTAATATATCATAAAGATATTTTGAAGTAGATCTATAGATTCTATGGGGTCCATTCATAGCAGATCCCCTAGTAGGAAAGAAGCAGGAGCTGAGATCACAGGTGTTGACTAACTTGAATATGAAGTTGTATGATGACCAAACTCAGAAACTAATACGGTATACAGGAGGTTCGTCATGTGCTCAAAGATTTTGAATTGGGATTAGTGCTCAAGTACATCATGGTTTAACAGCCAAGATTCTTGTTGCGTTGGGACAAATGGGAGTAGAGGATATGTATAGAAGGGTGAAAAATACTTGAGAAAATGGAAGACTACTTAGGCGCAATTGATCAAAATTATTAAATTAATTCCAGAGGAAGGAGAGAAGCAATACCTACGGAACTGGAGACCGATATGCATGCTAACTTACATGTACAAGGTAGTGGCAAAAATATTGGCAAACAGATTAGGAGGAAAACTATCCAAGATCGTAGACATGAGGCAAAGATTTGGTTAAAGGACGAGATATTGCATATGAACTCCTACCCTTTAAAAATGGTGCAAGTTAAGGTGGAGAAGGAAAGGAAATAGACTATCTTTCTACAACTTTGTAAAGAGACACAATATAATAACAAAAGGGATGGGAGGACCCCATCAAATCTTACAAGGATGGAACCAAACTATTGGGCTAGGCCTCAATAGCATCACATTGGGAAATATGTCATATAACACCTGAGATATCTGAACCATCTAGGTCAAACGATCTACAAACAACAACAGAGCATCTAAAGAAACATCGCCTAAAGTGATTGTTGTCTTATGGATTCTCAACTTGTATTGGAGAATGACTTCAATCGCATAAACCATCTCTTCCTATGGCATACAATGGGCGTACTTCATCCAACTGGTTAAGGAAGGGACTAGTGGAAGACAGGAGATGAAAAGTTTTACCTCCGTTCTAGTTCATGGAGGAGATAAAATTGGATCAAGAGTTTAGGCAAGGGTGCCCATTTGCATCATGTCCGTTCTCAATCTCATCAGTTCGTTCTCAATCTCATCAGTTCCATTAATGGACATCCTAGATTGGAAAGTAGAAGGAGAGATAGAATGTGTTAGGATACTTGGGTGAAAGACACTCCTACATGAGCTTTTTTGCATATGATACTCGTGTATCATTGAAAGCAACCAATATGAACTTCAAAAACATAGAAAAAGTGGTGGAAGTGTTTGAAAGGATTATGGTGGCGCGTCTAAACCTACGGAAGAGCAAGGGTATTTTGATGGGCATGGATTAGGTAGCTCCATAGATGCTAGAGACCGGATGCCAAATTGCAAAAAAAGGAAAAAAGTAATTCGGTACTTGGGTTACCCCATTGGGTGGGGGATAACCCAAGGAGACGATGTACCACGACTAACTTAGAAACTGGATTTACCACATTTTGTCTTTGGTGGAAGAATAATAGTGCAAAAGCACATACTGCAATCTATTCCCACTGATGTTCTATCGTGCATGTTCATTAGCAAAAAGGAGGTGAATAGGTCAATAGTGAATAGATCAAATAGTACAGATTTATTTGGGGGAAGTGAAGTGGAGGTAACCAAAGGGTTCCACTAGTTGATTAGGACTCAATAAGAAACTCCAAAGCAGGTGGAGGCCTAAGAATCATCTTTTTGGATGCGATGAACAGATACTTGGTGATAAAACAAGTAACAAAATTAATTCAAGGATCCTCAAAAGGCTTACTAGCTGTGTGGAGGGAGGTGAAAGTAAAGGTCAAAATAGATCAGATTAACAAGTTCTCCGAGTCATTGAACGCAGTAGCGGCTATATGGACCTCCAATTGCTGGAGTCAACACGGAAGGGAAGGATGTTTGTGTCTAAATGTGCGGTGACGAATATCGTCAAAATCATTTGGCACGAAAAAAAAATTAAGTGTTCGACAAGAAGAAAGTTCACATCATTGTAGTGACATGTATTCACCAAGCACAAAATGCGGCAGGAGAAGCAACTTAAGTGAGGCACCCTAAATCCAGGACCATAAGCATGCTTTAGGATGCAGACGGAACGCTTAGCACTCTAAAACGGAAGTGGAAAAGGCGGAAAGGCGGAAAGAGCATTGTGGTCTAGAGGCACGAATAGAAATACATGAGGAAAAGAGCTTTTAAAATCATTCGAGAGGGGATCTCAGTTTGCAAGAGGAGCCTACACATCACCCGAGCGACCACTTGCCTAAACGACATTCCGATAACAAGAACGAGATAACCGGTACAGCCTAGGTATGCTAGGAGAAATCAAATATTTTTCGAGCTATAGTCCTCTTAGTAGCAGATGGTTAGATACTTCCAGCCTAACTTGGTTTATTGGTTACAATATACTAAAATTAAGAGCAGACCGTTTTCTCCCCACCAATTGAAGAACAGGAAAGTTTCAGTTTCGGCTGAAAAAGGGCAAATTGAGGTTTTTAATTCAAGTGGGTACGGATTTAAGGTTTAGTCGTGAAGAGAAGATATGTTTTCTTGTATTCATAGCCATAGATTCCCCTCATGAATTCCACCAGAAACCAGAGGTTAATTCCTCAACAAAGGTGAATGGTGAGCTGACCTTCAAGTAAGGTAGTTGGACTTGTCTACGGAGAGGATCCGTAGCATTTTGTGAATTTCGCGCTTTTATCATAAATTACAAGGGCCACCGTGCCCTTAAAAAAAAAGAAAAAAGAGGGGTTGGTTTAATAGCACCTTAGCCCCTGACTTACTGAGCACTTCTGGCCACGTAGATGGACAACTGCGTCCAGACAAGCTGTCGAACAAAATTCTGACGGTTGACTTCCATTTGTCGCCCGAGTCAGGGTCGTTCCCAGTGATCACAGTGCGGCCCGGGCAGCCTCTTCAGCCTAATTTTGGGTCAAACTTAAATGTGCAATTTAGTTCTTGACTCTTTTTCATTGTTTGCAGTGTTTTACCCAATTCTGGAATATTCTGGGATTCATAGAAAAATACAGTTGGTTCCCACCATGTGATTACTCGGCCTTCGATTTGACGACGACTGGAATGTGGCTGGGAGGAATCAGTTGCACGGTGATGCGGAACGAGCTACAAGGAAGTAGAGGAAGAGTTGATGGGCCCCTTTCCCAACCATTCGTTTGCCGAAGGCGAAGGCCGAGTCCAACGGGTTTGTGGCCCGAGAAGATAAGTGATGAGTGCGTTGTTCATTAGGCGGACCGAGAAGTCGGTCGAAAGCATGTCATCAGTTTGTCCGCTCGGAGAGCTGACGAGTAAGTGACGTAAGGCTTACCAAAATCGATCTGATCCATGGATCCACCTATCAGACTCCCTCGACGGAGGCTTGCTCGCCTCAATGCTGTCTAGAGATGGGGAACAGCCATCGGCATCCTCCCTCCTCTCATGAAATAAAATCACATCCGTTGTGTTAGTCCAGTAGGATGGATCCAACGATTGTCAACCAGAGCTTTTCCTCACGGTCGTAAGTGAAGATCACAACGGATGCAGCAAGCTCACAACGAGCTTTGGCCAATCCGAACGTCATCTGGCCACGCTTCGCATACGACACCTCAAGATGTCAGCTGCACTTTCCCGAAAATCGTCTGCGAAGAAGAAAAAGCGTCGGACTGACTATCGTCTCATAGCCTTTAGCCTTTGGACCCATGTTCCTTGACTCCTCATGGTCCTGGAAGGCTTGGGCCAAGCTACTACTCGCTTGCTGTTGTTTCTCCGTCCCCTTCGACGAATGCAGTAGGTCCATATCCGGGCAATTAAGATCTGCGCTGAGCTTGCCACGTTGGTGCAAGGCACAGGGGATTTGGATTGAGAACATCAGGCCTATTCTCTCGAAGAGAGAGAGAGAGCATACCGCTGGTCTCATGAGTAAGTCCCTAGATTCTTGATCTACCATGTCGTCTGCTGTGCTCTTCCCTTGCCCTGCTGAAGGGAAGTTTCCGTTAGTTGACCTGGCCTTGGGGACAATCCAGAGTGCGCATCATCGCCACCCTCACGGTCTTCCCTGTACTAAGCGTCGACTGTTTATGGGACTGGTTGTTGTACCTGAGTGGAAAAGTATATTTTATCAAGGGAGAGAAGTGGCCTGTTTTTTGACCTCCGTGCATGGAGTCGGTGCCTGAAACCAGAGCCATTCTCAGCGCTGGCAGTATTCATATTACAAGGGATGCAATATCATATTACTGAGTCCGGCAGAGCTTTGCACCTTGACGGTGTGAAAAGGAGGAACACGAGACACTTTGGTGGGACAGAGCCAAAGACAATCGTAGGGGACGAATTACGATGAGTTCTCAGAGTTCTCCGACAGTCAAAGAGGCAGTCCGACACAGACACGGGAGTTCAAAATGTGCTCTGTACTTCGAATCAGAGCTGCTGCCATCGATGAAATTCTCAGTGTCCGTCGATGACGTTCTTATGCAGTCATCCACCGAAAGCAAATCAAGATTGGAGTTTCAATTGCGCACCGAGGGAGCCATCGTACAAACTGGGTAGTTTTTATTTTGAGGTCCCCTGTTGGAACAGAGGGTGACATACGCACGCATACATGAGAAAATTTGAGAGCTGGACGCTCTCGAAATTCCGCGGAATGCCTTTACTGAGTGCTGTTCTATCGATGCACAAATCGGGTAGCTCTCTCTTCACAAAATGATGAAGAAGTGGGAGAACCGAATCTAACTGGAAGAGTGCTCGCTACCTCTAAACGCCCCGGGTAAAACTTCTATCCTCTGCAAAGAAGAAGCCATGTACAATCTACAATCACCTGCTAAGCAACATCCTCGAGAACGATGGTCGTGCATCTACGACAACCAAAGCTCTGTGACCACCTTCTCTCTATATTCATCTGTACTCATCCTCCAAAAAATTTGGCTTCTCGACGAGGATTATATCATACTCTAATAGTGTCGCTGCACAAGCAGCTACCAGAGGCTACTCACAACCTCTCACTCTCTCGTATAGAAATATCCATGCCTTTGATCGTTTTTCTTGCAGCACTCCGCAGAAACAGGTTCAAAAAAGGCCAAGAATCCTCCTCTGATGTACAATCCTCATTCCCAGTAAAAAAATGAGATAAACCAAAAATAAACCCCTTACATTCCCCCTCCCGGCCCCGTGTTGTTCGTTCCCTGCCCTGTCCTATCCTGTCTCAACACAAACCTTGTCAACAATGTCGGCCTCCACCTCGCTCCCTCCCTTCCTGTTTGAATCAATTTCTTCTGTGCAATTCTGTCCTCCTCGATGCAAATTTTAAGTCTGCAGAATCTGAAACATAGCACTACTCCAAGACTGTCAGTCTGCCTGTGTCTGTGGTTGCTCATTTTTCATCCCCAGGTTTGAAGAATGTGTACTCATTCTCAAAGACCTGGCGCTCCTGGACGAATGCCTCCTGATTGAAGTTCAGTTAGATTGTTTCCCATCGGAGCTAAGACACGAGAAGAGGAGAGTTCCACCTCCTCCTCCTCTTCGGTCGTTACTCTTGCTATTCTTCGCCCGATGGGGATCATTCAGTCATTAATTCTCGTGGACAGAAATCGAGTGATTCAGGGAAAGAAAAAAAGGTGCCATAAGATCCGTGGATCTGTGTTCTGCTCTGCTCATCGTCGATCAAACACAGGGAAGCCGCTCCGGCAGTGAATTGGTGTCTCGAGTCTGCTACTCTGCTCGCCTGTTCACATTCATCTCATCTCACCGCGTCTCTGGCGCTGTGGCGGCATACTCCTCCTGTGTGGGAAATTTCTTCTGCGTCGTCTTCTTCATTGTGTCCGACGATCGAGGGACTGATTTCGACTCGATTCTTATTCGTGCAGAATCAACAAACATTCCACCTACGCTACTCACTCCGACGGGGACATGTCGTCGTCAGCCCACGACGAACCAATCATCGAGATCCGCACAAGAGCGCTCGACCTCGGACCAGCTGGAGTCGCTGTCGGCCGCGGACTTGTCATTCTCGTCCTCCTCGTCCTCCTCCGAGGCCACCTCGCGGACGGGGGGCAGCCTGCGAACCCTTCGCACGGTGCGCAGAAAGCTCTGGATCGGGAGAACCATGTCCGAGGTCCGCTGCATATTTCCCCTCGCCTCGTCGGAGCTGAGGGCGGGGAGCTCGTTCTCGTGCTCGTGCTCGTCCTCGGACGCCGACTCCTCGTAGTCGCTGAAGTGCTCGAAGTCGTCGGCATGGAACGAAGAGCTCTCGGAAGAGTCCGCGCTCCGGGCCGGGCACGAGGGCGACGAGTAGCAGACTCGCCACTCCTCCAGCCGGTTGTCCGCGGCCTTGGGCTCGGCCTTGGCCTTCCCCAGAGCCCTGTGCGCCGGCTGCCCCACGGGGCACACCACGCAGCGGGACTTATTCCCCGGACACCTGCCGGTGATTCTCGAGTGGTTGTTGGGCTTCGCGGGCGCCTTCACGCCATCGGGCTGCTGCTTGCGCAGCCTCACGAACGAGCCGTGCATTCGGCCCTCGCGCTTCATCTCCTGCTCGGCACTGCCTTGCTCCTGCTGCTACCACTCCTCGCTCCCGATCGCCGATGGGATCGATGAATTCGAGTCCGTGAGTGAGTGCCCGAGCGACTGAATCGAGAGACTGTATAAGTGCCTGGGTCTCTGAATGAGAGAGTGACCTACGGAAGAGCAATACCAACAGCCAGGTCACAGGCTGAAGGTAGATCACGAGAGATCTACATGCAAAACAGCTCGAAATCGTGAAATCTGCGACGAAACGATCAGACCAGAAGTGGAGTGGAGGAGGGGGAGGGAGAAGAGGAAGAGGAAAAAGCCGGAGGAGCAAGATGCGAGATGCTGGCTGGCTGGCCGATGGCACCCACACCCACACCAGCCCCCGCACCCGATGTTTAGATTATAGATGAGATTCCAGCCCCAGCCGCAGCGCCCGAGCACGAAGAAGTCCTGAGGAGTCGACGCGAAATCGCACCTCCCTGACAAACAGTGAGTGCGTATCTTTCTCTCCCCTGTGGCCAAATGGGGACGGAAGAGCTCACTCGGTCTGCGCAAGAATCACTGCCCTCGTCGGCAGCTGCTGCAGAGACGATGATGCTCTCTTCACGTCCCGGACCTGGAACCACGAGCGCCGGAGGGCCCCAGGGGACGAGAAGCGAAGGGGAGGCGCAGCGGAGGACCTGCCTTTCAGCAAGGTCGTCCGAGCCTGCAAATCCTGGTCGACAGGATTTGCAATCCGCAATCGGCAGCCTCCAGCACCAGGCGGACGCCGAACGCCGAACGCAGACGAAGTACTCGCTGCACCTCCAGGACATCCACCACTAGAATAACTTCTGTGGTCGGCAAGCAGCGATGGATGGATGCGACCAACCAACCGAGAGATGGAGCGAGCATCAACCCGAGGAGCGGAAGATGCAACTTTTCCAGCTCCACAGTGGAGACGGGGCGACGGAGTGGGAGCGAGTCACGAGTGGCACATTGTCGCCTTTGCAGGTAAAAAATATTAAATGTGTGCGGGGGAAGCTACGAGTCGCTTCGGAGCAGCTTGACTCGCCATCCATCCATCCATCCATGCCTGCATGCATGCCTCCGCTGCTGCCCCTGCTGGTGCTCCTGCCGCTGCTGACCTTCGTCGGTGGTTGTTCGCCAAGGAAGCTCTCGGAATGAATAAACGTCTATCTGATCTGATCGCGCTAACGTTAAGCCCCCCCCCCCCCTACCCTACTAATTCCTCAGTCCTACCGCCCGGGTGCGGTAGGACTGAGGAATTATTGTATGGTACAGCAGAGGTCTTGGAGAGATCAGACGGGAGAGGAGAAGAGCAGATCAGATGAGTGCGGAGAGGAGGAGGAGGAGGAGGAGAGAGAGAGAGCTGGGGAGCGAGAATTGAGTTGCTCCAGGAGGATTTGTTTGTTGCGTTAGTAATTTAGTGGATTATTAGAGCAGGTTAAGGCCGGAGTTTATTCCCCTGCTGCTTACTTTTGGACCTGGTAATCGTGCATGTCCATGCCTGCGTGACGATCCGCCAGCGAGCCAGAGTTTGTCTTGTTTCCATGGCCGAGGCGAGAATTTTGAGAAGATTCTCGCCCATCGAGCCTCAGAAGATACTGGTGCAGTGGATTGGACTGCTTGGAGCAGAATGGATGGACCCCTTGACCGTGCCCTCAAGTCCCCCACAAGTCAAGCCACAGGAGCGGAGAGAAGTGAAGAGACGAAGGGCAGGGGGCACATTGTTCTGTGATCTCGATACTGACTCACACGGCCGCTCACTGTTTTGCAGCACTGTGCCCAGGGAGAAGAGCACAGAGTCGTCGGACACTGTTATCTTCATCCGATGCAACCTGTGCTGCAC
Source organism: Marchantia paleacea (assembly GCA_014180765.2). NCBI lineage: Eukaryota > Viridiplantae > Streptophyta > Marchantiopsida > Marchantiales > Marchantiaceae > Marchantia > Marchantia paleacea. Next base: position 165,392 of record MUAA02000049.1, read on the forward strand.
AAGGTGCCAGTGTTGTCGTTGCTGTTGCTAGGCGAAAACAGACGAAGGAATTTATGAGCGGATGAGTGCATGCATCTCCAAGTCTTCGGCCACCGAGAAAGGTCACGGGACTCGGGAAGCGCACCGCAGGAGTGCAGGAATGTTGAGTCAACGGCGTGATAGTCCGACCATCGGGCCACAGCGAGGGAGGTTTGAGATTGAGCTTGTTGACAGAATTGATGTTTTGCACAGCAGTCTGAAATTGTCCAAGTCTCCGCCTGGAGACTGGCGCAGTTTCTTTCCCCTGAACGCCAAGGAATGATGACATACAGGTCGGGAAGGTGAGGAGGGCGAGAGAGGGTGTGGTCACAATCTGCAATCCTGTGCGAGATGTCCAACCCTTCCGCGAGACGATCCGAGTATATCACGCGTAAACGATGTGACTGCAACAACATTCCGAGCTGGCTTGATGGATGAATGATTACCATCTGAGAATTGGATTTCGTTTACGTAGCAGGACAGTCAATCGTCCATCCTCCTCTCCGACCTTCGATTTTCTCGTAACCGTGAACAAATGTCATTGCAACGCAGCCTGTCTGCAAGGTTCGTCTCGTAAGTGTCTGCTCTTGAGAATGCAGTTATTGTTACGCGATAGATCAGACCATATGCAAACGAGGAGGCGAGAGAATTTGTCGTCATGCCAATCTCACGTGCAGTTTTAAAGCTGATCCTAGCGTAGGAATTGTCCATAAGACCGCCTCGAAAAGTTACGATGAGGTACATGGGAACATGGCTGGCCGACAGTCGGCTTGGCAATGACATGCAAAAAAGCAGCAATGGGTAACGAATGCTGCACGGCTAACGAACTCACTTCGAGTTAGTAAGTGGTGTGAGAGAAGATAAAGCTGCGAGGTGATAACTGGAAGCATGAATTTTTTTCCGCCATAACCAAACGCCGTCTTGCACGTGCCCCATCCTCCCCGTGCCAGACCAAAGGGTCCATAATTTGAGCCCGTTCAATAATTGTGCACCTCACATTTTTCAGGTAGCAGACCAACGACAAGAAAGAAGAAGTCCAACGGAAGAAGATGCTCTTCCTCGTCATAAAGACATGAAGCATTCTGTGACAGGAAAGCTTGTCGTTGGTTTAACTCCAGAACCTGCGGGACCTTTTAGTGAGCAGAGGAGGGGAGCCCTCCTTGCGCTCTGGTATTGCTTGTAAGAGCACTCGAACCTTGCCATAAATGCCTACACCTCTGATTTTCACTCGTACCCATCATGTTTTCACATGGCACAGGAGCAGCTGCAGCTGCAGGGGGTTTGGGGTACAATGATTTTGGATGCTTTGTGTCGAGAGGAAAGAAGTGCCGTGACAGGGCAGTAATACTCAGCTGTTTGGGTCATCCACAAGTTATTGGCAGAAAAGAAGGAGAGATAGCATTCTCGTGTAGGGAAGCAGGACACTCAGAATCAGTTGATACCTGCATGCCTGCTGCTGCTCACTTCTCACTGATGTATAAGACCGTCTCTCTTTGCTCTCGTCCACGAATAAAGAATTGGCACCTTTCTGCTCCTTTAAAGTCGCAAGGAAACTTCGGCCCCTTCCGCATGCTCGATCTCCATGTCCTATTTCCTTCGCTCTCGTCCGCAATGGAGAAGTACTTGGTCCGTGCCAGTGTACAGAAAAACTCACGAGGTACAGAGGAAAGCCCCTACTGATTCTACTTGGAGATCCAATAATTAATTTGGGAAGCCCCGAGATTTGAGTTACCTTTTCTTAAATGAAAGGGTTTTGGTAGACAAGATCCTCCCGAAGGGAAGTCGATCTTTTCTCAATCTTGTCACCTTATCTTTCATTGATAATGTTGAGCAGCATGTCACTGCGTCTAAAGAGAACAAGGTTTACGGAAGAAGCAAAATCGGCCTTCAAATATGAGGATTCCATTCCAAGTCGGCGAGGTCGAGAAATCTGGTTCCTTCGACAGTGTGTTTACGGTTTTACTCCTCATTGAACTGCCGTATGCAACAGTCCGGAGAACGGGGTGTTTCGGCTTGCTCGTCAAGTCCTAAGGAGCTTGACCACCTCCGGCAGAAGAGCGAGCACGTTTCTAAAATTTCGATCTACATTGTTCGGCTTTCGCTTTTCTGATCCGAAAGCTTTTCGTGTGTCTGTTAAATATGGAACGAAGTTTGGAGATTACAGATATCGATTTCTGGGAGGAAACAATCGCTAGCACTGGTTAGGAATTCCAGGCTTCGGATATTTGTCTTTCCTTGAGACAGTTTTGAGCGTCTGTTAAGTGGTGGGGTTGGGAGAAGTGTTGATTGCAGATCTTATCGCTTGAGAGTGTGTCAATTTCAGAATACACGAGGAGTCTCCGTTTATTGTGGTGCTCGTGACCGTCGTTCCCTTTTCCCAAGTCTGTTAAAGAAGGCTTTTGCTTTTGGGTCCGTATCTTGTGATCCATGGTACTAGATTCGTCCTCGTACTCCTTGTTTTCGCCTTAGGTCCAAAACTCCTTAGCAACTGTCCGTCTCGTGAGTAAAATGCAAGAAGCAAGAAAATTGCACTTCTGTTTGGACCTCTTCTTTAAGCCAGAACACAATCACTTGATTGTGAAGACAATCGTCGAGCCTTTTCCTCCGATAAACAGGTTCACAATCTCTGCCCCCGGGTCTGCAGTCTTAGATCGAGTCTGCACTTTTTTCTGCCCTTTCGAGGTATGATGCGAAGCTCTTTCCGCTGTATAAACCTGTCGTTTGACTGCATGATCGTCCAAAGTAATTGAAGTTCAGCACCTTTAACCGCGAGGAATCCAGCTTTTGAGCACATTGCGCTCCCGAAAGCAGATCTTACTCCAGAACACGTTAGATTCTTTAGGAGAGGAATCTATTGGCTGGCTTATGGAGAGAATTGCTTTTCTTTGCCACTCACTCACTGATTGCAGTTGAGGAAGAACTTTTAGTGCGAGTGTTATGGATCTGATACACAATCCATTCTCGGAGACAACCACAAGCGTAGATTCGATTTGCATGCACGTCGATGATGCTGGAAAAGCAGGGAAATCATTGTATATGAGATCGCTCGATGCACTTATTTCGATAGGGACATGACAATTCCAGAGATCCCTGGCAGCGCTTTGCTGGTCTAAGCCGGGCATGACAATCCGCACTGTGCCTTCGTTCCAAGTACGTGCAGAAAAAAACGTGGAAACTTTCGGTTTCCGTTCCCCATCATGATTTCTCACGAATAGGGCACTGATTCGCATCATATGGATCCTCGGCCCGTACGCTGCAACATTGTCCCCTTCACACTTGCGATGCAACACATCATTTCAAAGTCATCGGGGATTCCGATCCCTCCCATCCCTCGTTCCCTGCTACGAGGTGGGCAAAGATCTACTCCAACTGGCAGGAAACTCCACCAACCGGCAGGAGACGGCTGCAAACGCTCCCGAGGAAAGGGAGGAGGCCATCGGAAATCATAAAAAGAAAAGCGGACCATGGCCCCGCTGGATTCATGCCATAACATGAGGTCCACAGCATCCACAAAAAACTTCGGACGAAAAAACAAACTGCAATTCTTCGCTTCACGAGAAGGCACGAACGAACCGATAGATACTCAGGAATCATGGCTTCCATCTCTCTCGTGTGCGTGTTGCCGTTGTGACGACACCTCAAAAAATATCTGGCCCTATTCAAACATTGTAAAATGCCATGTTCTGCAGTTCCGAGCATACAAAACATGAGAACAGGCTGTAAAGCCGAAAAACATGTCATGTCATGTCTGCTTCATTGTATCTCGCACGACGTGACTAGATATGAACACAGTCGCCCATTAGCACATGAGGACGAAATGGGAAGAAAACATCGGTCTGCCAAGTCGTGTTGCAGAATAGTACTGATCTGTATGTGGACGGTAGGTATGTACACTGCTCATAAATAATCTACGCTGTGATCGACGACGTTTGCACGCAGCAGGGAAAGTTTTGTCCGTTCAGGTTATAAAATGATTGCTACAGATTCCGACGCCGACACCTTATTGAATTATGAAACAGCAAACTAGTAGTGTACGCTGAACGCACGTCGGGAAGTTTGAAATCTAAATCGATCATGCCACGATTGATTCTTCCGGGCTTTCGATGCCTGAATCCTGCTCGCCTTCGAGCCGCTGCTCTGTCTGGGATTCCTCGTCATGGAGCATTGTACAAGGCAAGCGTTAACGATTTTCTTCCTCGCCTCAAGTCATGGTCTCAGAGAGCAGAACACTTCACTCTAATCTTCTCGTGGAGCGCTTCATTCTCACTCCGTCCTCGGATAAGTCGAGATCACTTCTGAGCTCAAAATGAATCATTACCTCTAAAGACACTACCAACGAATGAAGGTCAAAAATGATGATGAGTTCTTGTGGTAATTGTAAGTCTCACACAAATACACTTTTGGGTCTAAACGAGAGTGTACCATAATGCATTAAAGCAAAATTTGCACGACAGGATGATGCAGTTGCACAACCAACTCTCTGGGAATATTGGCATTTTTTTACTTCATCACCACGTGGATGACAAAACATTCACTTCAGGGTCGCATCTCTCACCGGTGGAGCTGACACCTGAGCTAGCTGAGCCGCTCTACATCACCAGAAGAAGGTCAATGCATGGCGGTTGTACCTTTCCTGCCTCCTAGGCAGCGACGAATTCAACTATCGGTGTCTACAATATCGGCAGGTTAACCGGTCTGCATGTGTCACGGTCAGGTCATGGACACAGTCGCGGAGATGAAGTTTCTGGCACTTAGTATGTCTACCCTAAACTTCGGTCCTCCAGATAGATATTTCACTCCTTGACCGATGAACACCTGCGGGCGACTTCGTTTCTTCACATCTACAACCCACCACATGAAGAACTCATGTGTCCACTACAAACTACTTTGCATCTCCGTCCACTAGATCATCAGTACCCAACCAGCTCCGGGACCATCGCACTCGGCCCGGAGCTCTTTTGCTCTTTTGTAGTGTAAAGTCATGCAATATCCATCCAACCTTTCTCCAACAACCGACGAATATGGTCCGACCTTGAATATACAAGGTCTACAGTATCTGTCCACACATTATCTTTAGTCCAGATACTATCACATTACGTTATCTAACATCGGCAAGGCAGCCGACAGAAGAATGTCCTCGCAAGAACGATACAAGGAGTCAAAGAAGCCAGAGGCATCTAAATTTACAATGAAAGTTGACACAGTAAGTTGCACCATAAGATTGAATGCACGAAACCACACTTCATGTTACAACTGCAATGCTGGCGCAGCCCAGGAGATGTAACCAAGATCACAGGATGGAAGATACAACGGAAGGACAAAGCGATGGAGAAATATGATTTCCATTGACAGAGCAAATATCGTCAGACAGACTCTGAATGTCTCTCTCTACGTTTCTGATTTACAGCAGGCAGTGCTTGAGAAATTCATCCCGAAACCCGGGGCAGTTCAAAAACTACCGCACAGAGTCTTACGCGGGACTGCATTAAACAAAAAGATATACACATAATAGTTCCTACTCTAAACTCAGAGGGACTAGCTAAAACCTGTATATCTGTAGTGAGGGCTACATGTACAGACTAACCATGCGCTTGGGCATAAATAACTTCCACCCCTTCAGCACGAAGTTGGCGTTGAAGCGCTTTTGAGACGGTTAAAGCACTGACAAGTCTGGGGCCTCTCTAGGATTCAGCAAAATTTATTCATCCTGCGACATTTTGACAGCAGCTGTGATTGAAGCTTCGGAAGTCGTTGTCATCTTCTCTGTAGAATCGACTGGATGTAGCACAGGTTACTAGTGAGGGAAATTGATGATAGTGAAAAATTTGAATAGTTTAAGAACGTAAGGGTACTTCGCCTCGCCAATCCACCTTCCATCTACTGTAAGAATATCTGGCCTACCACCTACGGAAGATGCTGGGGCTGCACATGAATGAGTAGTTCAAGGAAAAATTTAAATACTAGTAGGATGATAACCCACCAGTGATTAGACCAGTCACTTGAGTGAAAGCTGCAAGAAAGGCCACCATGACGATCAGCTGTGGGAAAATTTACAACTCTGTGTCAAGGCCTTGACTCTTATGAAACAATTAGCCTTGAAAGAAGCTAGTTGCATGGTGTGGTATTTTACAATGCGGCTTGGAACCCACGCGCTGTATATACCAACAAGGTCAAAGTCCGAGTGTGCCGCCGGAGAACTTTCGTTCCGTTTCGCACTTGTGTCCAACAAGACAAGCTGAAGATCCGCATATAAGCATTCGTGACTCCAGCGTTGAGTGAGGTCCCCAAGGCGTTCATTCGGATAAATAGCTTCGTACTTGTCCTGCTCCCTGTTAGTCGACTCATTTAGTTAGCAGTGTCTGCAGATTTGATTTATCGAAGAACCAGTTGCTGATGCTGCACCAATCGTAGTGCTCCGCGAGCTGGCAGAAGTCTGATACGTGTTCAATTATTCTGGTACTCGTCCTGCACGTGATACGCATGATGTAGCGCGACATAATTATCATCCTGAATAAGTGCGTTGCAACACTCCTCAGGGCAGCTCGTGAGCTGGAGAAGGACCCGGTGCGACTGCGAAGTGCATGGCTCTCGCTTGTCCCGCTTGTAAAATTATAGCAACTTCTGCAGCCGCCATTGCTGCTTCCTGACGCTGTCTTCTACGTTGTAAGATGTTCATAGCACGAGCCATTATGTAGCAAGGTAGTAGAAAGCCAGCAGCTCTCAGAAAGAATAACTGTTGAGACCGAGGACGGAGAATTATAAGAGAGACGGAAGACAATCATAATTCACAATTTCAAATTCAAATTCGCTCTTCAGTAGCACACCATGAAGACATACCGAAGCAAAAAAGCCGACTTTATTCTCCGGTTGACTACTAGATTTAGGGCCCAGATGGTTGGTAGCATGCATAACCATGAAATTCTCAGAAGTAGAGAATCATGTACAACAGTCTCACAATTCAATACTTTTCAGTACTTCGAGCTTCAGAACAATTCCACTTACAGTGAAGAAAGTGGAAGAGTCTTCGTCAGTGCCGGCTGCTGCCATCAAAAGTGCGTGCCGAAGGAGCAGTAGAGCCATCAGCTGTAATTGCAACCAATCAGCCGAGTTCAGTTCGTGTGCAGAACTACACCAAGACCAAAATATATACGTAGACGAAAGCTGATTAATCATCCCTCAAGGTGCTAAACCTGAATTACTTCAAAGCCCGATATTCACCCGGCTTCGAGCTCCGTTATATTAAAAAATTACACAACGATAACTTTCAAAGCGACTTACAATAAGAGCGGCGGAACGGCAGCATGCAGCTCCACTGGCATTCGCTGCCGCATACTCATCGTACTCTGCATCCAATAAGTGTCGCTCCGCGGCAGCCATTGCAAGCAGTCGAGGATCACGCAAATGATCTAGCGGATGTGAACCAGTGATACCCCACTCGCCGCTGTATAAAGCAAGTAGCTTGAAGCTCAATTACAAGTATATACAGAAATATCACAACCTACGTCTTCCTGCCATATCCGAATACCGTCACCCTCTACCAAATCACCTGACCATCAGACATGGATGAACTGGTAAAACGGATAAATGCTTTAGGCTAACATTCAGCAGATAACTGACTACTTCGAATTGGTAGATAAATTGAGAGATCCTTTCGGTCAAACATCACTCTCGCGATGCCTCACCTGAGTTCAATCGGGATCCCATCGGAATGATGTGGTCGAGGAGGAGCATCGTATCCGCTCTTGTATGACTGTTGCATGTAAGGCAAAGGAAATGAGTTGAAAATCCAAGCAAACAACATTTCCGGCATCAGGCTAGTTCGTACAAAAAACGATTATTTCGCCCCTCCCACAATATGCAACTAGGATCACCCTCAATGAGAACGATGAAAGATTTACCCATAGCTAACAGCAAATTAACTTTGACAGAAGCACAATGCTTGTACACCTCAGCCGGTGACATGTGTACATTGGCTACAACTGGAAACGTACCATCCGGCAAATTTCGCATATAGTGTCTCCTTTCTCGTTACACCAGCGCTGGACACATTTGCGATGTGCATACTGCCATGTATCAACAAAAGTATTAGCAGCTTCCAACGCAGTATATGAATAGGAGCAAACCCGAAAAGTTCAAACACTGTCGGATCTAAAATGGACCACAGAACCCCGGGCCAAATACAAGGCAAAAGACGCTCACGCAGAAGCAACAGTGCCACTTTCTAGCACTGACGAGCAACACCGAGAGGTCCACAACTGCCAACTCTGTTTAAGGTATTCCGGAGTGCAAGAACATCTGCAACAGCCAAGAGAAATGTCTAAAAGAAATACAAGCTCTTACCTTAACACTACCAGAGCAAGCGCAAGGAGTCTCGAGATTCTTGACATCGTCCTCCTCCTGACAGATTCGGCACTCTGCAATTTCTCCGGCACCGGCAGTGGATGCATCGTCTGAGAAACCGTCGCCGTTAATTCCAGCCAAAGCGTCGGAAGTAGGAACCGGTGAGTAGCCAAATCCATCTTGTGTAGGAAGAGCGGAGGCTTTCAGTCCGTCAGAGCAGTTGATTGAAATGGAGTGCTCAACGGGAGCTGCACTTGAAGCAGATCGGGTAGAACTCCCTCCGTCCTGCGATGAATTGACCGCGGAACCAGCCAACAACCGGTCCACGTCCAAACTAAGATGGTCTCCCATTCCTTCAGGTCCGTTCATGACCAATGCCAGTTCTTGAGACACGTTCCCGGAAATCTGAGCGGAAGTACAAAACTGCCCCAAACCTTTACACGATGTTCGCAGTAGTCGAGTATGTGCTTCGGCGCTTATCAACAAAAGTAGTAGCCTCTGCAATTTCAGCAACGGAGTAACCGAAATGATGTTCAATAAACTGACTTCACTTTTCTCAACCGAAACTCGAACAACAACATACTTCGAAACCAAACAGGACGTCAACAGTGATGGTTCATTCATCAGATAAGGAGTTCCACATGTTCATTCACTTCAAGAAAGGAACCCATAATCTCCAACTTTACATCGGTGACAGAAGCAGGCAGGAAGCGCAGATAGCCTAGCCAGGCCAGTAACAGAGAAGAACATACGCGGACAAAAATCGCAGCCAGAAGAATCAAGTACCTTGGCCTACGTCGAGTAGTTTAGGCAGGAGCCACGCGTGAGCACTTTCTCGTGAGCTTCAAGAACTCAAACTAAACCTAAATTCTTCCTCCACGGGCACCGGTACAAAGACCGCGACCTTCTCTACCACGAAATTCCAGCTCTAGCTAACAAGTGTCCCTGGTTAGGAAACCCCACGACGTGCTTCGCTCCTGAATTTCACACCAGGTCCCTCCTCTCACACCGTTTCTAAGCCTCCGCGCTCTGTACGTCTCCTTGAAGCAGCTCACCCCTCGAGCCACTAAGCACTAAGGGCTGCAGACGGACCCAACTCCCAAACTGCTCCTCCCTTCCTCCTCTCCCTTAGGGCCGATCGTCAAGCACTCAACCAATCGACCAATCGAGGTCTTCGAGTGTTAGTCCGAGTCTACAAACAAAGCCAACCCAGCCGGCAGGCGCGGGCTCTCAGAACCACCAGTGATGTTCGTCGTCGTAGCAGCACTATTACTGGCAATAGATGGTATGAACAACGACACCCTCCTCCCTCGCTCCTTCGAACGTCTCTCGAACAGTCCACACACCTCTAACACCTCCTCCCCTCCCCTGCGTCCCTCCCCGTCCTCCCTCTACCTCCCCCGCTTCTTTACCTGATCCGACCTTCCTTCCCTCCTTCTTCTCTCTGCCTGGTCGTCTTCTTCCCTTCTCTCACGCGCCGCGTCTTGCGACCTTTCCCTTTCAAAACGCGTACTCACATAACGGACCAAGTGGCTGCGATTCGCAAGTCTTGTCCGCGGTCTTATACCAGTTTAGGCCCCGCCTCGCCCTGCCTCTCCTGCTGCTGCTCCTCCTCGACCCGAGTCCCGACCCCCGATGCCTCCCCTCCCTCGTCCTGTTTGCGACCGACAAAGCGGGTCTGCTTCACCGCAACCCCGGTCTCCGAGCTTTCGCGGGAGAGAGGGACGGGAAGTTTGTACGTGATGGTTCACTCGTGGTGTCGACGGACGGGCCGTGTGTCAGATCACCGGACCGGGGAGGGGAGGGAGGACTATTGGAGTCCGCTGTGGCGAGGGGAGGAGCTTAGTTTACTCCGTTACCAGCGCGGTCGAGTTCTTCGCAGCAGGTTCAGGGTCGTAGGGGAGAGGGGAGACCGGGAGAGGGGTGCGGCGAGCAGGTCACCGCAGGTGGCGTTAGGCACCAACAGTCGGGAGCTACCACCAAGGAATAAATTACAAAAGAGGTTTAAAATAATGCTTTTTCGCAGCTCCTGCTCGACCATGAGCCGAAACGGTCAAAAACCATTTATGAGCGGCGAAAGAGACATCCATCCATCGATGATTCACCTCGCGCTCATTAAAGAACGCGCCTGGGTTGCCGACTTCAGGCCCCCTCGCCGGCTAGCGCTGCTCGGCACCTGAGGGTAGGAAGGCAGGCAGGCAGGCAGGCAGGCAGGCACGAGAGTTCCATCGGCGTGACCAGAGTGGAGAACCCCGACGCAAAGGGACTCGATCCGACTCAACTTCCCGCGGTCACACCGCAGCTGCTCCCTCGTCCCTCTTCCCTCGTCCTCCCATCTTTTGCAACGGCACGGCAGAGAGCCCAGAGAGGACCGACGAGGCCTACGGTCCCAACGGGCAGCACCTGCCCACCCCCAGCTGCCCGGGCACGTCTCCATCTACGGTGGTATCTTTCTCTCTATCCCTCACGTTCCTCTCTCTCTCCCTTCCTTCGTTTCTTCCTCCCTCCTTTCTTCCTTTTCGTTTCCCTTCTTTCCGTCAACTTCCGGCGTACTCTTCCTTCCCGTCGTCTCTCTCCCTCTCGACGTGATCTACCCTACGAACCTACCCGAGAAGATACACATCGCCTTCCGCAGTCCAACGCAGCCGCATCTGGAGTTTTCACCCCCACCATCGGCTGTAATTGCATCATTTTCCCGCTAATCTTTTCCTGTCACGAGATACGTCAGCAGTTGGACTTCATCGATAACATACACACATATGCGGCACTTGTCCTCACTTGAGGTCAGGAACTGCGAAAGGCGACTCCCCCCATGGCCACATCCATGCTTCCATGAAGCCCGCTCATGGACATGAACCATCTTGGCATTCACATCCTCTCATCCTTCTCCTGCGACGCACTTCCCACCAACCAACGAACTAGCCAGCCAGCCAGACATCCATCTGAATGTCATACGGTATAGGCTGCTTGAGAAGGGAATGTCTTCGGGTACGGTACCAGGGCCGGACTCCGGAGGTGTCAACGACTCAGCAGTCCATGTCATGGTCGATGAGTGAAGCAGATAGTTTGGCGTAATTCGGCAATCCAAGCAAGGCTTGCAGATCCGACAGCGGGAGCATGTGTTGGCTCATATGCGTGGCCCATCCCTTTTGTTATTATACTTTCTCGGTTCGCTATTGTGAACATTTTGGAGATTCTTTGTTGCTTTCATCCGCTTGTATGCCTCGTTTATAATGCGCTGTTTATATGTCACTGTTGATGGAACGACAGATGCAGATAGACGGATGATGACAACAAATTAGAACGAAGCTGAAGAAACAAAGGTCTGGTCGCCACTGGCCAGCTTGTGAGCTAATTTCACTCCTGTGCATGCTCAAATGTCGCTCCATTTGCCAACTACAGAAAAGGGGCTTTTGGATCTGCAGTTTGAGTCAGCCTGGTTGGGGGAAGAAAGCCGTTGTTGGCATGGACTAAAATGTAATGTTAGTGGAACAGACTTCTTCTGAAAAAGAAGGATAATCACTTCGTTTGTTTTCCATTCCGATTATCGGCCCAATAGGTCAGTGAGCAATACTCATATGAAAGCATTTCATGTTTCAGATAAAAAATACATCAGTGCAAAATCAATCTAAAGGGTGAGACAACAAGCAACAATAATAAGTTTTAAGTCTATGAACTTCGACTCGAACCGGCCCTCTAGTAATACTCTTCCCCCAACCCATCACTGGATTGATTCATGATATGTGGCCGCAAAGATAATGGAAAAGAATAATTATGATACAACTTTTTTATTGTTTTTTTTTCTGTTTTGCGCTTTTCATGGATCTTTTCCCTTATTTCGAGAAAATAAATATGAACATCCAAAAAAAATGGAAAGGAAAACAAATAGCTTAAACAAATCTTAAAATTTAATGTCTAACGCACACATCCAAGTCTGCTATTAACACGTTTCATTCATAGTGTCATCATGAATTCCAACCATGCGTAGCAAGAAACCACCATTCTTGACTTTGATACCTCCTGCAAATTCCCTGCTTCCATATAAATACTACCATGAACCTGAACCTAGTCAATAACTTTAACTCAAAGCTACGAGTCTTGAAGAATTGGGATAATTGGAAATATTTGACATAAACGACGAGGACTTGCATTTATTGCTTAGGGCATATTAAGAAAAAAACCGGAAACACATAAAGATACACCTACGGCAAAAAGTTCACAAACAGCATTGAATATTCTACCAGTGGAACTTCAGTTCCACTGATTGTTGCAGTTTCTCTCCACACACTTTCCCAAAGGATGTCTTTCTTTTGAGCACTTCACTTATGTAGCAAGTAGAGAGCGACATTGTGGTAAAGGGGAAAAATAGGAAGTTCACAACGTGATGAAAATACTACGTGTATTCACCCATATCTCAGAGTGCCTGTTGGAGGAAGGTTATTCATTAAAATCTACTCAAAATTAGAGAGTAGTTTACTTCATCACTATCACTGGGTTATTCATGACGTCTTAAAATGTAATTCATTCCCAAGCATGAATATATACATATTTTCAAGGTTCAAGTGAATGTGAATCACTCCATGTTTGGCAGTATATCTCTTCAACAGTTGTGTATCGAGCCACGATACATTTGGAAGAGTCCAAATGTAGTGAGTTGCTCTTGTTCTCGCTTCGCAGTGAGCTAGATCGTCTGCTACTTTTTCACTTGTGTGAGTATCGGAGCAAAGTGGAGACAGCGAGACTTCTACCTTCTACATGCTAGTTCATCGTCGTTTTCGTCTGAATGTATACTAGAAGAAAATCTTCTTTTGTTGGGAACGAATATTTTTTGTACAACAATTTATATGCCTCCTTCAAAGCATAAAATGCAGTTACGTAAACACAGTCTGCGACGCGACGCGAAGTTGGCTTTCGTCGCCAACTTCGCGACAGTGAGTTTCAGCTCGTAAAGCCTCCGACTCGGGCCCAAAACGAGTTGACTGCAGTTGGATTGGGCGTGGACTCGGTCCCACCTGAGACCAAGATAAACTTGGCGACCACGGCAGAGAACCCATATCAGGCAGAGCCCAAGTTATCAACCGTGGATAAATCTGATAACCTGGCAAGAGCAAAATCTACGCCAAAATACAGAATCGGCTGTTGAGTTTAGCTCAGCCGATGTGGATATGTATACTGTACAAAACTAATTTAGGGAATACATACATGTGTACGAACCTGCCGTTGAATAATCTATCAGGTCTTCGGCCGTCGATGGAGAATCCGACCTCCCGGCTCAGTCGCCGATTGGAAGGAAGACCCGTTCTCCGCGGCACCATCGATATGCATGGCACATGCGGCATGTCGGTCCTTCCGAAGCCATGGCGAGCTTCATGCAATGGGAATAGATGTCCCCTCGCCATATTAGCCACCTGCTGAGTCCCACGTGGCCAATTTGAGAAGCACATGAATAATAATATTTTTTCGCTTGTTGCCACGTGGAGAATGTAATTGTTAAAGTTAATCCGAGTTAGAGCTGGGTCTCAATTTCTCTGGAGCGAAGAACCTCGTGAAGTGTTACATTCCTGCTGACGTTGGTGGCAAAGGCACTCCTCCTCTTACATGAATGAATTGAATGGTAGGTTAAAACTCCTCGCCACTGAAGTTGCCTGGCAGCCTCGGGCTCAATGTAGAGGTGTGACGTGGAAACGGGTTGAATGACCTGGAACCTTCTCTATATAGGGGCTGCTCTCGGAGACCTTTGCATGCTCTACTTGCTCCCGGAGCTCTGCGAGTTCGGTTCTGGTGCATACTTCTGCACGACCTGATGCAGCCAAGGATCTGATAACACATATCTAAATTTATTTTTTCTTACTATGATCGGTAACTCCATCGTGAGTTGCTCGAAAGATAGAATCCAGTCAAGCGAAAGCTACTTTCTGACGAGGCTGACCCGTGTCTCCTTCCTTTTCTCTGTCAGAAACACATCTAGGGCAATATCTTCGTGTATATTTTTCTTTTCGGCTTGTTTTCTTTTGCGAGTCTCTTTGTAAAGAATTTGTACCGAATCAGGAATTCCGCAGTCCTGTTGGAAATTTCAGGTCTCGAGGCGGCTCGAGAAGAAGCTCTCATAATTAAATTTACTGTTTCTGCAATCTGGATCCAGGTTGTGAAAGCGAGATCGGCCTTTTCACCATCGCCTTGATGAGCGATAGTTGTCATGGAGATTCTACCGACTAGGGTTTGGCAACGGGATTGTCCAGCAATTCCCATTTCGAGTCACGTGCTTGTGAATTGAAACACAGATACGATTTTCTCTGCAAGGGTTAGAAAACTCGACGGCAATAAAACTGGTCTATTTAATGAGCGAGTATAAATTTACATATGTACAACGAGACTTGAACGTGGGTCCTCTAGATATTGTACACACTTGCACAGTTGCTGGCCGTCGCTCTGGATTTGGACATGTCAACGAGATGTTTCCAGCGTCACTTTTTTCAGTACACGTCGCCGCATTTAGAGCCTGATGGTCGCATCCCGCATGGCTACAAAACTAGGACTTAAGTGAATGCCACCCTCAACCAATTCTTTCGTGCAATCACAATCTGAATAGTAGGGAAGCTGAGCAACATGTCCTAATCATATTGAGGCAGGCTCTGGACTTTACTTTGACTTTGTCAAATCGTCGTTCGACCTGAATGGAGAATAGATCTCTGTTAAGAAAAGGGCCAGTCGTTTTCCAAAAAGTGAACATCCATCGTGATCGTGTCGGTCGATATCTGTATCAAGCAGAAGAACTAGGACACATGGGGGAGTGCAAAGTGCCATGTACGCGAAGACATTGCGACGGCAGTAGGATGTTCTTTTGCGTAATTCAGTAAGTTTGACGAGACTCCATTCCCCTAGTCCTAACCGGAGAATCTGCTCTAGCTGGCAATGTCTTTTTGAAGTGCAAACATACAAATGCGCAAGCAATGGTCGTTTACACAAAAATGCAAAATATCAAGTTACTTCTCAGTAAGGAACTGAATCAAGTTTGATTGACATGTCACCATCCTGAACTTTGTAGCTTAACTTTGTAGTAGTGTTCAATGCACTGAATACTAACATTTAAAAGCTATAAAATATACTAAGCAAGAAATATTATCTGGTATATTTTCTAGAAGAAAATGCAAGAAATGTAGATAGAACATCGTTTACAACTCTTCAACTTGCAGGATTGAATCTGATTTTTTGGATGGAAAATTCTTTGTGGTATACTTTCATTGACTTACAAAACACAATCAAAGATATTCCACAGATTTGAAAAAAAATGACGGAGAGAATGGATTAGGTTTACTCTGGCCAACTAGAATGACTTCTAAAATAGTTTTACGCTTCTGTATTTTTTTCTTTATTATTTGGGAACATGAACTATGTTCGCAGACGTGATTGTGCCGAGAAATTAAACACAAGGTAATGTATATTAAAAGCACATAACATACATGATATTGTGTTGATATACATACTCAATCATGATATCCATCAAAATAAACAAAATAGAAAAGTTACAAGTAGAAGTCATCATGAACAATGTTATCCCTAATGCACTCGCATGTGACTACCATTGCTTACCAAAAAGAAGTACAAAGTACCCCTATACTTGGGAGACATTGGGTGCTACTGCTCCACTCCCGCCCATCCAGGAGTACGGGTAATCACCCCATCCCAAAAAATTCTGTGTGACAGATAAGTTGAGTAACCACAACTAAATGATATATATATATATATATATATGGTCTTCCGGAACCAAGTATAGGGATGTTTACCAAAAATCAATGTGACTAATAATCTTGTAGCACGGAAGTAAGAAGAACAAGGAAATATCTTCACATTCGGCAAAAGGAATATTTCTTACTGCAGGTTTCTCCGGTACGGTCAAAGCAAGATTCAACATCTCAACCTACAATAAGGGAAATCATTGGACTGTGGAGTTTCTAGCACATCCGATAATGGCTGCGTCCTAAACCTCAGGTGCAAGACTTGGAAAAACTCCACCAACTGAGGACCGTAACCTAACCCCCCATATCATGCATTAAAAGAGGAGTAGCTTCAATCAAGGAAGAAGAGGCTGGTCTCAGGACCTGCGCAGGTAGTTTCGTCCATGAAAAACTATTGCGCACATCTTCAACTGACATGTCATCATGTCAGTTGAAGACTCAGAACTCCCCTAGATGGGTGAGGCTGGCTGTTCTTCCCCCCACTCTCTTCCACACCAACCCGAATCCCGGCCCAAAGGTTGATGCAGCGGTCACAGCCCATCTCACGCTCATGATTCCAAACCGCTCTTCCTGCACCCGTACTCACGAGAATCCAAACATGCCATACAATGCTTAACAAGTTCTGGAAGAGCTTGTTTCACCTTATTTTCTACAATTTGTGCTCTGTCCTCAGGAGGTTGAAATTTGTGTATTTCGTCTAGTGCTAACCCCACCGTCCATCAGATGTCGACAATGAGATAGTTTAAGCAGGGAACATCGTAAATAGAAAGGAGCGCTAATTAGTGTGTCATTTTGTGCCTTGGGATTAATAATATTTTTATTCCATTCCTGCTCGTTATGTCGAGTTTGAGTGTAAAACACATTCGAGATGTACCGTAGCATAACTTTGAAGTCTTAGATTTCAAACTGTAGCCCCTAACCGTTGGAAATTTGAACATGAGAGACACGGTTATTTGATGCACGTTGTCCAAGGGTGAGTACCCACGAGAGTATATATCACACTTGGGTACGAGCCCAAGCTACGAAAAGTTAAAATCAAGAGAACCGGTAGAAAGGCAGGACAAATCCGATGACCGACCAGACTTGTAATGTTCTTCGTTCGTGTTGCGTGAGGCCCATATCTTCCTTGTCTCTTTACAAGAAGAAGTCCAGGTGTTGTATACATACTGGATTTGAAGTAAATATGCTCTTGTATGACACAATAGCAAACCCAGGTGTACCTTATAGATTGGCAGTTACAAGCAAAAAATTTCCACGAAATTCTTCCTCGGATATGAGCCCATCCCTCGACAGACTGAGATTATCAGTTGCCCCACTTTTACATCTAAGTTGTGACGGATGTCAAAGGTTGTTTAGATAGAAAAAATTAACTCACTAAAACATGAGACATACATGGAAGGATGTGAGAATACAATATGGTTCCGATTTCATGAACAAACTTTGCCACTTCTTTTGTTGTTCTCTTTTCATTAGAAAACTTAATATTTTTTGAAAAGAAAACTTAATATTTTTTGAAAAGAAAACTTCATGTGAACTTTCTATTGATGAAAGCATCGCTTTTTGTGATATAACGAACAAAGACGAGTACAATTACCGTTATCTGGAGTCGCACTAGTGCATGTCTTACGATGAAGAAATATTTTTCACTTGGCTTCATGGACATGTTACACAACTTGCTAAGTTTGGACAAGAGAAGATAAGAGAAGAAGAAGCATGCGGAGTGGACTGATTTTCTGTTGAGTGTTTGTCACTGGCAAACATGTAAAGCTGAAGGTAATGGAGTGGACAATCTTTGCTGAGGATGCATTAGCTAAGATCATGTCGCTTTCCATAGCGTGGAAATCAGCATGCGGCTCCTTTTGCTCCAAACTTCCATGATACTGTATGACTCAAACAAAACAGAGGAACAAAAGTCAGGAATATTGACAAGGAAACCTGCATGACGTCTTATGAACGCCAAATGATGTTTTCTTATGCGTCTAAGCACAAGGCCTCATTGAGCAGATGCTCATACCATCATTGGGATTACTCAGAAAAGATGTATCCTCATTGTAATCTTCACTTCTTTCCTTACTTTGTCCTCTTTCATTAGTGTCCTAATAGTTTACCGTACCAACCCTTGGCCAAGAGTCTCTCTCTAGCATGTGGTTCCATTTATTATCTACCATAGTAGTGGCAGAAGACGACCTGCAACCTCAACATTGACATGGCTTGAAACAGGTCTGGAGAAAAACCAAAAAAAAAACACAAAAAGAGGCTTTCTTCCTTACCATTTTTTCTTTTTCTTTTTCTTTTTCTTTTTGCATTTTCTCATATAGCATCATTCAGTACTTAAGCATTTGTGCGACTATCAATCGAGCGCAAGGATGGTGAAATGGTGATAAAAGCAAGCTGAACGTAGTCATAGAATATGTCAATCTTATATCTTTTAGACTTTTTAAAACTCGAGCTAAGAATCGGTTTGAACCTAATACAAGAGAAAGTGGAAATTTCAAGGAGAATGTTTACGTAGTAATACATGCCATCGAGAACTAGGAAGCTGGCAAGCTTCCAAACACCTTGATCTTGCAAGCTTATGACCTGCTTAGACTTCCTTCTTCTCTTTCGAGAAAGCCACTGCAAACAAAGAATATTAGTCACAGCGAACGAGGAGGTAAATTTATTATAACCTCACTTTCTGGTGTAATTACTCCGAGTGTATGCAGTGGGAAAATTGCTTCATTGGTCGCTAATGACTTGGGTTCACTTTCTAGGTTTATGTCGTCGTTAGTCAGACAGAGTGGAGGGGTTGTTGTGGAGTAGTGACTCGAGAACGAGAGCAACGCGGCATGAAGTCGGAGAGAAAGAATAAGATGTTGACTCGACCTTCTTCCCATGGATCCATCTACACCCCTTCGAGACCATATCTTAGCCTGCATTCTGCAAGTCTTCGAGGTTTGGGACCCGTTGTCTCATGTTTGAACTATTCGCTTCCTCTTATTCCCCGTTCTCATAACAAACACGGGATAATGTATCTTTCCCCCTCTGCAGAAGGTCAATAGCCCAGACATTCTTGCTTCAGGCTTTGACACTTTTCGTGGTTTTTGTCTTCTTCTTCTTGGGACCTTTACTCTGGTCCCATTCTGAATGCTGAAGTTTTTTCTTCACATAAATTACAATCTGTGCCCTCGTACACGAGGGGTTCCAACTTCCACGTCCATACGAGGTCAATTTCCTTTTCTGGCCCATGGAAAGAGATATTTACCAGACTGCTGAAAACAACGTGATGGTAAAAGTTTGTTTCCAGTCCAGAAGTGCACCGGCTTCTCGGCAACCAGTCCGAGGCAGGCAGTCAAAGTACAACACGTGATGGATATGGACATCAAAGAACTGGTCCAAGTCATGAGGAAGCATCCGAGAAATTGATTATGAGCTCATACACTGAAGTTCAGGTCATGGATGGGAGCATTTGGCAGGTGGTGTCTGCCATCACAAAACCTCTCGCCGTGGACTAGCGGGTTGTGGAATAAATTGAATTGTTTGAATTGTTCCACATATGTGAGGTAGGTCAATATTGATATGTAAGAAAGTGTGAGACAATTCTGCCCCTCTTGTGCTCTTCTCATACGACTTCCTTCAATGATGATTGTCTCATCATAAGAAAATTGGCTTTGGACCACAATTCACTATTTATCTGTTTCTGTTCAATTCCCATCCCTAGAACATCCTGAAACTGGATTTCTGTTTGTACTCCATGGCGCTAAAGATGAGTAATTTAGCCATGTGTTTTAGCCGTTCCCTCTCAAAGCCAATTATTTCCGACGGTAACATGGAACTTTTGTTCAGGTTTTTGAACTGCACGGTTAGATTTGCTCTATTTTTCTCTTGACGATGGCCGAACTTGCTACAAGTGGCTACATCTTCCCGCACACCTTCAAGGAAAAGCTGGGAATCATCAGAACCCAAACCATAATTGACAATACATGTGCATGCAAATTTTTCAAATTGTCACTGCTTAACGGACCTGCAAATACTGGAGGTAGAATCTTGCAGATGCAGAAGGCTACTTGCAGGAAATGATTACCTTGGAGAAATTGAAAAGTACTGTATGTAAGCAGTTTTAGCAGAACATACATAACGAACGTCCAAATACTGCTCTTCTATAATTGATGTAACCATGATAAGCATAACCACTACTTCCATCAATCATGAAGAGACAATGATGGCACCGTGTGTGGAGAAAGAATTATGAATTTTGTGTGTCCCTTTGATCATTCACTCTGTCAACATGAGAGTAAACCCATTCAAACATAGATAAGGTCTTCTCTTGGAGCATCGGACAGCAGTGCAATGGAAATATCAAGATGCTAATTTCCTCCATGATCAACGAGTGATTGAAGACTTTGGTTGGAATTTATTTTTTTTATTTTTTTTTCTTGAAAAAAACCACTTTTTCTCGAACAGAACGAAAACCAAACCTGGAGTCAGGCTATTTGCTAGGGTTCCTCTCCACGAGCTGAGTTTGTAACCATGATTTGATTTTTGGGTTCTATGTTAACACCACGTTTGAAGTTAATGCTATCCAAACAACGGACATGGTTGGTTTTATCACATTTTGAAGGTTAAATTCTCTTAGTTTGCATGGGTGCTTGTTCCTAAGGGAGTCATCCGACAAGGTCTACTCAGTATTTGGGCACAAGGACAACTGATATCAGCAAAGATGGTCAGAGTACAAAAAATGGAGGCCTTCAAACATCAGACAACGTTAGATCAAATCATTGTTTTTACCGTTGAGAGCCAGGCCTCCATGTTTTTCCCACCAGGTTAGGATCGAAGAAAAGTTGGCACTTTACACAAAGCAAAGACCGCACCACACCAAGAGGAGGATAGTCCAATGGCGTCGGATTGGACGAGCCATGCTTGCAACTGCATCTGCCGTGTTTGTTAAGGATCAATGAGAAATATAGGAGACCTGAAACTGTCAGTCTTGCTCGGGTGCAGATGCCAGAAGGTACGAGAATATACATCTCTATCGTCCACGGTGCACACTTCGCAGTTTGTACACTCTCACAAGTTCCAAGAATGCATTTTTATACTACCGGTCCTACACAGTAATCTGGCAGAGATCTCACACCATCTCATTGGGATGAGATGGTGGAGAAATCGATGAGGGATGGTCCCACGTCGTACCTCTGCCGTAGGAAGTGGATCCAGGGCCCGTACATATGTAAAACAAGGACTACCACATGGTCCTTGTGGAAGCAACACAGCGGCCCCGGTTCAAAATCGCGCACGAATTTGTGGACTGGGATGGCAAAATAAAAATAAAAATTCCGATGTCTGGTTCCAATTCAAGCCATCTCTCCAGCATTTTCGTAAAACCATTAGTCATGCTCGTACGGGCGAAAGTGGTGCATGAGCAACAGTCCGAGAGCAGATTGTAGCACTCATCAAACATGAACATCGTAAACTGCACATGGTTTCCCAATCTCCCATTGTATCCTATTCATTGACTTCTCTACAGGCCCCATTATCATAATAGACCCCAAGGAGCCAAATTGATATAATTCGCTCTCGTCCGCTGCGCCTTGAATCGAATGGATGTCCTCAACATGCAGAGGTTATCGCTGCCACAAATCATTTAGATTCTGAGCCTGCGATGTACAGTTGTTTTGCAAGAGTAATAATCTCTTTTATGTTTTTAACTAATCTCTTCATTGAATCTCAGCATAGTTAACTCATAAGGACCACTCGTTGTCTGCAGCGCGCCTCCCATCATGGACTCGATATCATCAATAACGCAAGAATGTAAACAGTAAAGTAAAGCTAAAATTTCATCCATTTTGTTTTGTTTTTGTTTTGATCCGTCAAGACCTCAATACTCTTGAATTGTTCCTGGTAAGCATCAGGATAATGAATATTAGGGTCAATATTCTGAAAATTCTCATGATTCAACGAGACGTTTACCACCTCGAAAGGACAACAATATCCCACCCCTAGAAGGTTATTGAAGTGCCAAAAGGATGTTGTCATTCTGATCACCGTTGGTGTCAACCTTGTGCTACTGCAGAAGTGCAAGTCAACTTTGCTCTCCAAACCATTGAAGGAGCGAGCATGACCATGAGTCCATGACCTCGTCGTCCATGCCTTCACAACGTGAACGATTTGGCAACCGATGGAAGCTTTGTGTTGGGTGGTCCCATAGTTGTGGGATGGTGTTCTTCCCATCTTCCTTCACAAGTGCTATATGCTACTCCTCCTCTTTGTGTTTGGGTCAGGATGACTGGATGAAGTACGAGCACACCAACAGATGCCGCCAACCAGGAGCTTCGGGCCAGTGATATGACGGGTTCCACTTGTGGATAAACTCGAGCACCCCAAGACTTCAGCCATCTCCCTTGTACGATCGATTGCTTCTGTACTATGCTGGAAACATGTCGCAAAGTTGTGGGAATAAAGGCCGTTGTCGAGGGTTGCGTCTGGACTCTATGCAGTGAATGTATCAGAGGAAAGGATAGGAGAGGAAATGAACTCGATTGAGCTTGTCTAGTAGCATTCATGATGAGCAATCACCCATCCACCTAAGACAAGCGAGGCTTTTCCCCAAAGTGGTGGGAGACCTCGAAGCGGGAAAAGTTCAACAAAAAACTGCAAAATGAAGATGTGAAATCGTCACAATCCGTTTGATGGGCGGTACAGTATGTGAGTGTGTAGTTCCGCCTACTTCTGTGCTGTACCAGGACAGAATGTTGGTTTGACATTGGTGAAAAGCATATATCTCAGGACCAGACCAGGACTAAAAATGTCGTCCACTTGGACCAAAGAATTGACTTCGAGACGAGTTGTTGTGCGAGGTTTGACGAGGGCGAGAGCAGGAGCACTGTGGAGGAAATGATCATCTCGTTGAATTTCACTGTGGGGTGTGGGAGGGATGGAGTCCTTGAGGACTATCTCTCGCGGGCGAAGTAGCGAGAGATATGGCCGCCGGGTGACATCCTTTTTCTCGGGTAAACTCTGTTCACCGCGCCTTTTAGGAGTTGCACATGCGCCGGGATGGTGTGCTCCAACATTTCGGGTGAGGATAGATGATTGATTTGTTGTAGGACCCTATGGAGCCAATCTTCCTTTTTGGAACTATTTCGGCACATGAGATACTTCCAGTCCTTAATGAACGAAGAGTGGCCCATAAGTCTTTCCCTCCGAAGCAAACAACTCCGGTTATTCCACACATGTTCGATCATGCTTCAGCCCCAGGCCGGGCAAAGCTTCCGCGCTAGGATACGCATGTCATGGAAAGGGCAAAGGCCTAGTCACCGCTTGGGATTTTCCACATGGACCGGTTGGGTTCGTGCAGTTGTCTTGAGGTGACAAGCGATGCCTTCAAAGCATCTTATCCATCGTTTTCTTTCTTCGTCTCCCTCGGATCTATCGAGTAACCACATCCGGCCAAAACTTTGTCACACTCTGCGTCCTCTACCGTGTAGGCCAGCATGCAAGATGAGAAAGAAAGTCCTTTTCAAGTCTTGGGAGTTGCATCCCTCCCTACCTCGGCTCAGGCTTTGTAAAGCCTAGGGTTTCGTAGCCGAAGCCTACATTCTTCAGCCAAAGATCAGCGTTGTTAAAATAATGCACCGGATATGAGGTGAGAGTCTTGTGCCGTCTCTTCTACTGGTCCAGAGCTTTGCTCGAACCCGACCCTCGCCGATTTCATCCAGATAAGCTCGACCCAACCATGTGAGTGCGCTGCTGCAAGGGTGAAAGAAAGAAAGGTCAAGGAGTTTGTGTCAATCATTTGGCCCCCCAGATTCATGTCCTCGAAATTATCTCAAAGATCCACTTTTTCCCTCCCCCAGGCCCCGTCCACACCCTCCCGTCCCTTGATAGATCATCCGAGCACCCACTCAGCTCACTCATCCGATGGTCTGAGAAGTCTGTCTGCAAAATGTCTACGCCATCCAGTCTCAAGTTACACGTTTTTATTCTTGCTCCTGAGGCATCGACAGTGCCGCTGCCCACATTCACATTCACACCCTTTCCCGAGGGCTCAAAACGCCGCATACCTGCAGATCAAACTGCCGATCCTCGATCGAACTCTTCATGCTCCTGACTTTCTTTTATCTTCACCCCTTTACATGCTTTCTTGGCGTTTTATCTGACGCAAAAGTGAGCATGCGTTATCAACATCATCACAAAAGGCGTCCGGAGGTGGTTCGGTGTGACTGGCCGAATCCACCAGTCCATGCTCCTCGCTGTACCTCTCAGGGAATTATCTTCCGCGGACCCCAATTATCTGAAGTTTTCAATCTTCCCTACATGCCCAAGAATCCTTTCGAGGCACGGGCGTCTCCTGAGGGCGATCGGCGCAAGCCGCAGAACTTTCAAACCGAATCGAATACAAGATATGGAAAGATCCGAGTGGGGAAAGGCGGAGCGAAGAAGGTACCAAGTAATATAGCAAAAACGATGGGAAGACCCCATAAGTCATACATGGATCACAATGTGAAATATTTGCTGGAACTAAAATATCATAACTATTTAGGTCAAATTGTCTACTAGCTACATGAGCATATGAAGAAGCTCATGAAGCTTTTTGTCCTCGGTTTTGGCTACATGAGCATATGAAGAAGCTCTCCTCCAAATTGCGTCCTAGATCAATGGATACACATTGACTAAAATAGACTATATAATATATTGAACAAAGTGATACCGCATGTCGACTAGTATGGTAGGCTTTAGCGCACACTCTCACGACATTGTCAAAGTGAGCATCCATAGCTCCATATAACTCCAAAGCTAGAGTAACAAAGAGGTGAACTCTCTACGTATCACTATTCATGGAGACCTTGGCTGCTCCCGCTCCACTCGCCTCCTTCTAGGAGGATGGGTAATCACCCCCTTTGAAACAGTGGCATGTGTAGTCACATGGTCCTCCTGAATGAAATATAGGTCTATCCTAACCCGAGTCGACAATGCATACCAACGCACATTCCATGTGAGTATATACTATCTTGTGCCATAGCATCCCTAATGGTATTATGGGTAGCTATTTTTACAATGGATAACAAGTAATATTGACTACTCTTATATCTAACCCAATACTACACTAATAGTTGAAGATGCATATGGGTGTACCAAGCCAAAACGGAAACCTATAGATGTAGAAAAGGTTGTTGGGTGCGAAAGGAGTAGCCTCCAAGTAACCCAGTCGTGCCAAGCTTCTTATGCTCCGGAGGATCTCTCTTCGTCACTTGGTCCCACAAATATTGGAGACCAAGAATGAAAAACTGACTTCGCGCTGGTTTTAATCTTTAGTAGAGAAAAATATGCTCCTCAACGGATACTTGCATAGCTTGGTGTTTTTAGGCGAGACTTGACCTCCCAAAGACGTATCGTTCAACTTCCCCAAAGATTGGTGCGGTCAACAAGCGAAGACATTTGATAGTTGTACCTGTGGCAATTTACTTGATCGTCCCTTGAGATGGCAAATAATGCTTAGTTCACCTTACGTTCCAAAATTCACTTGGTTCCCCTCCTAACAGGCCAGAATCTGGCAATACCGGCCATGCACGGGGAGAGTTTCCATCACGACGTCAACTCCTACCTCCTTCGACGAGGATTAGATCATTGACCGCCAGTCATCACTCACCGTGTACGGGTACATCTTCATGCCCCCAGGTGGAAGCGAGTAAATTGTGGAACTTAAGGGAAAACCAAGTATTATTTGTACCAACGGGATGACCAGGTCTATTGCTGATCATTCTATTCCACTCTAGAGGATTAGAAAAAAGGGCCCCACGGCAATCTCTGTGTGTGATCCGCTGAGCCCCTCTACAATCTTTTGGCCGGAGGTGTTGAACGTGCATTCTTAAATAGAGAAGAAAGTGAATATTTCATAACTGTAAACAAGAACAAGACTACCGACAAGTAGGTAATTAGTGTATATTACACTTGGCAGTTGGAGTTTTTGGATCTCCATCCCTTATTTAGTCTGTACTACACATATTTGCACTAATACGGTAAAAATAATATATATATATTTTTGAGTGTCAAAAACGTAGTTGCATCTTCAGTCCACCATTAAAATCACCATCTATTATCATTTGACCTTGAGAATATTATCCATCATCCACTTCCATAGTTCAATCTTACTATTACGATCATTAGGAGCGTACGTTTGAGTGTCAAAGACGTAGTTGCATCTTCAGTCCACCATTAAAATCACCATCTATTATCATTTGCCCTTGAGAATATTATCCATCATCCACTTCCATAGTTCAATCTTACTATTACGATCATTAGGAGCGTACGCCAACGAAATGTTCACTAATCCGACTGCAGTTTGGATCATTCCCCATGCTAGTGTTCCGGCACCTCTCTTATCTTCCACCACTATCCATTCTCTCCATTCTCTAATGAGTATCTCCGCCCCTCGTCTTCCTTCTTCGGTGTAGTCTGTAAATTTACAGCTACCTGGCATGATCAGTTTTACCAACTCCACTACCTTCTTTTCAATTTTGAGTTTCTGCATTCAAACCACATCCAGCTTTGGGCTAGTGCCAAATACCCATCTTTGAACAATATCTGCTCTATTGTGGTCACCCAGACTACATATATTTCAATTTGTTAGTTGTAGGTTTATGTAATGCTCAATGTTTTTAATAGGACCATGTCTACCCCCTCATCTTTTTTTCCAATTTTTTATGCTCTCTAGGTGTGCCTACTGTGTACTCCTAAAGAGCTTCAAGTTTTATCTGTTCTTCTGAGAAGAAAACGGCCAAGTAAGATAACAAAAAGGATGGGAAGACCCCATCAAGTCGTGCATGGATGAAACCAAAAGGGTAACAAGTGTCTAGGCCCCAATCTGTTATATGTTCTTCCATTCACTTATGTTTCTGTCTCCACTCTTGTGATATTCGGATCCTATGGTGTAGTGTCACCATTCGAGGTTGGTTCTCTCTATCTTTCTCTTATCAAGTGTCCTTGATAAGACTCTGACTTGACTCATCTGCTGCTGAGGTTTGCATCATTTATGGCTTCTTTAGTGATTTTTTTTTCTTTATGATTTGTTTGTTTTAGATATTTGATCGAATTTTTGTTGCATGTTTTCCCTTCCAGCTCACGGAGTTTTTACGTGGGAAGGTCAGAGGAGAACAATCGTGTAGATTTTAGCTTTATAGAAAGAAAAGAGGATGATCGCTCGAACATGTCCTCCTGAAGGATCTTGGGCGGAGATGCCCCAAAGACTTTTCTCATTCCGGTGTCAGCAATCGAACAAGTGGTCGATGCATCATGGCTTGTAAACATTCCACCACGGAGTGATTGAGCCTAACCCTGTCAACATGCGTAAACATGCACACAC
Organism: Marchantia paleacea; assembly: GCA_014180765.2. Classification (NCBI taxonomy): domain Eukaryota; kingdom Viridiplantae; phylum Streptophyta; class Marchantiopsida; order Marchantiales; family Marchantiaceae; genus Marchantia; species Marchantia paleacea. The sequence goes on from MUAA02000049.1 coordinate 192,824, forward strand.
ATATTAATACGCCCCACTGGCCTTTCGAGCCCTTTACAATTCTTTCTTTTTATCAACCCATGTCCTAGACGTCCTTGACAAGTTCTGCTTGACAACAGGAGCACTGCATGAGGGACAACGAATGAAGCACTTTGTCCTTCCTAGCAAAAGCTTGGTCTCTCCACATATTCTTTATCATATATGATTCATTGATCTTTGTGTTCACAGTACACTTGGCAGTGTTCTCTATCTCGCAGGCCGTATTGTTTGTTTCACATGATCTGTGACATAATCTTACCTGGAGTTCATACACACACCAACGATGGTGTTTGTGTGAGCTTTTTTTCCAGCAAACAAAGCCACTTGGAGCAGTGAAGTGGGTGGGGTATGATCCAGCCAGCAACAAAGACTAGTGGGCCGACCAAACGCTCTATCTCGTAGTTCGCATGCACTTGAGAGCATGCTACTTACGTTTGCCCATGGGTTCTCGATTTGCCTTTGTTGTCATGGAAGACACCCGGTGTCCATCTGCTGCAAGCGATGAGGCCTACGTGTGCATGCTTTTTATTGACATGGAAGCCACTACCGTCCCGGAGAGCGTCGATCATTACTGTTTAATATGACGTCGTTCCGTCCGGCTGACCTTCAGGTGATCCATACTCATCCCCAGTGGAGCATGGAATAATAGACAGAGTACTAGAAGACCGGGCCTTTACTCTAGCCTCTTCAATAAAACCCCGTAGCTGCCCAGGAAGTTCCTCCCTCCTTTACCCAAGGCTCCTGCACAAGTTGACTGCTACTTGTACCATTCTCTCTTTTATTCTCTCGTCGTTTCCCCGGACCGGATCTACGACCAGTTCGCGTCAACAGTAGTATCAACTGTTGGTCGATCTTCTCCCAGGATGCAGGTCAAAGATTTTGCCAATCTTTACCGAATACTTGCAGAGAACCTGTTTGTACAAGTATCTGTAGAGAGAAGACTTGGAAATTCTAAGAGCAGAAAGACGGGATGAGTTTTCAGACACATGTATCTGCCTGCCATCGACCGTTCCAGGCCCTGTGTGGTACATACTTCCTTAGTGCCTGTGCTGTAAACTGTTCTCCTTATGCCAACTCACGAAACAAAGAAAAGGGGCCAAAAATTGGCTAGCGTAACGTCCTGAAAAGACTATTTGCGATTTTACGTCAACACAGCTAAGAACACAAGCTTTCTTATCAGTAAGGTAGGGCGTCGGTCCTTCATGGTTATTTTTCTTCCTTTATCATCGAGCGAAGCGTTTTGCAAGTCAACAAATTCTCCCTACCCAATAAATAGTTTAGAACGGCTTTCTCCTGATCCAAGGCTCAGCAAAAGGTCGTCACAAACCAACAACAACAGCAACAGCAACGAGTGAAGGAAGGTATAGTTTTTGAAAAATAGGAAAAGTGTCGTTGCAGGCCTGACAGCTATGAGGTTTTCTGCAAGGGTTACAAAGCTGTTCAGTATTCCCTATCCATGGACAAAGTTTAAAGGCTCTTTTGCTGGCAACGTTTACTGCTAGTACAAGGGGGTGAGAGCTCAGTGGAGCTTTTGACAACTGTACTCTTTTCAGGCATCGATAACAAGAGGCTAGAACTCGAACCTATCTGACGAGAGTGTGACACAATGCCAATGAAACGAATTTTTTGCTGCTGTGTTTGACTATGGTAACGTAGCCTATTTTTTTGGATTAAAAATAAATAAAAATTGCTGTGGTTTCTGTCTCGTTCTATGACCACAGTTTAGATTGAGCTGAGTACATCACATTGCATCAATGCCATGTCGTGTTACGTAATTACAAAGTGACGTGTCAGTTGTGGCCAAACATAGTGGGGCATGTACTAGTCGAGGCTTTTCTTTTGTGTTTGAGCCATAGCCCTAGTCTACCTTTGAGTTTGAATAACAATATGATATCTCTCAAAGCTTTACACGATCTTCCTAAGATCCTAGTAAATAGCCCCTGATCTTCCTAAGATAAGGGGCTATTCCTGTTACATATGCAGAGAGGTCACCTCTTTGTTACTCTAGCTTTGGAATTATATGGAGCTATGGACACCAACTTCGACATGTTCGTGAGGGAGTGCGCGAGAACCTACCATACTAGGCGACATGGGGTATCACTCTTTTTTAGCTTCATCAGATAGCCTATTTTAGGCAACGTGTTTCCATTGCTCTGCAGAAAGCACTAGCTGGTGCAATCCATAGGAGAGCAATCACGTTAGGTGATGCTTCTTCGGATGCTCATGTTGTTTGTAGACCTTTTGACTTGGATAGTTCAGATATATTAGGTGTTGTAGTACATATTTCCCAGTGTGATACTATTGGGGCCTAGCCCCATGTTACCGGTTTGGTTCCATCCTTGTACGATTTGATGGGGTCTTCCCATCCCTTTTGTTATTATACTTTCTCGGATACTGTGTTACATATGCTACATATATGCATTCATATACTCATCTCGATATACTCCTTTCATCATTATTTCACACACCCATGCTTTATATGTTCATGGGGAGATTGCTCCGTAAATACCTTGGCTAGTGAGGCAAGACTTTGATTATTTGACTATAGAATTTTATATTATATTCTTGAGAGTAAAGGTGTCCAAATGTATGTCATGGTTTACTTTGAGCATTACTATTAATCTCCAACTTCCAAAAGGATGTATGATATCAAAAAATACGTTACGTATTCATGGAGTGCCATTAGGGTCCGAGTACTTTGTTTCACTCTACCTAGACACAACACTTACTGAGGATGTATTGTGTGTATATGACCTTCCTCTAACGCCTATCTCAAAATATGGCCGGAGCTCCGATAAATTAGGATTTTGAAGGTCTTTTTGCGAAATGGTTTAGATTCCGAATCCATACTGAGTTTGATCTGTAATTTGAAGCCTTGATTCTAGGCCCCATTGAGACGATTAGAAAAACATTTATTTCCTGGAATTCATACATAATGGGCTCATGTTGCAATGCACCTCGGAATGGATTGCAAGAATCGAGGTTGCACTATCTTTAGATACAACCTTTTCTCTTATCTACCGTAATCTCAAAAAGATATTGTCTTTCATCATGCCACATACTAGGGCGATTAGTATACATCCATTCTTCACAATGTTCATGTTCTTCCATGTCACCTCGCAAGCGCAGCAAACCACTGCCTCGATGCCTCATGCTGGAATAAGATCCACTTAGAGAATGAAAATATGTAGAATAATATGGGAACACACCCCCCAAATCTAAGGAGAAGATGTTTGCATAAGACAGTATCTTGGCCATCAAATAATATAGGAATCTCACTCCCCAAGGTTTTGCAAGGTGCAATAATCATGTGCTACCCTAGTTTCATTCTGGACACTTGCGCGGCGTTGTTTCAGAGGAGTTTGAGGCCAGGGGTCAGCCTTGAACCCAAAGTTGGCGCTGACCTTTATAAAACTCTGATCCACCAGTTGCATTCAGGAGCCATTAGGTCACTTGTCAGCAGGTTTTTGTGAAAATGTGCTGCATTCGTCACTACCAGTTGGAATTGGAATCAATAACTACACTCGAACCTCACGACAGCAAAATACAGCTCGTTTTATAAACATAGATCGGGACCGAGCGAGCGTGTGCGTGCAAGAGCAAATTGTTAGGTACGGTAAGAACACTTTAGTCAACTTCAGAATCCCCAACATCCACAAGTGCCACTGATCTACAAGTATATCCATGCGTCTCCTTTTTTCTCGTATATCGAATGGGAAGAAGAAGGAAGGCCTATGCATAGGAGAAGAAAGAGGAATAAAAAGCAAACGAGCAACGTTTAGGTCTGAACAGTCGGAAATAAATCAAGTAAACGTGATCTCAGCATATTTCACGACGCCTTGTGAGTAAAACTGGATTCATGCAACGGACACACATGTTACATTCTCAACAAAGCCATGAAACAACGTGACGTTTTATAAGTGAAGCATTTTCAGTCCTCGTCGTGATTGTGAGCACCTTAAGCTGACATGAAGTGCTTACTAGCACGAGCTACTGTTGCAGCACTTTCGACTGCAGTCTGCTTTTATTATTTCTTTAGAGCTAGCAAAGCTTACCGTTTTGACTCTTCTTTATTAGCAAGCGAGCCTTGTTATATGGAGGTGAAGAAGAAGGATCGATCAGGCTCGTCAGCTTCTGACTTGCAGGATATTTCGCTACTTTCATGATACCCTCCTTATACCTGCTGAATTTCCAGTCAGCTGGAGGAAAGTGTAAATATTACAAAGCCAACCCAGGCGTGACTGGTGACCATATAAGGGCTGTATATTAATGTTATCGTTATGATATTTCTGCAGGACTTTTCAGACGTTGTTACCCCATTTACTGCCCCTACTCCCTCCCTGTCCAGCTCTGACGGTGAAAACTTCCTAGGACAACGGACACAGCTTTGTGATTCGTCTGCAGAGCCGAGATACCACCACAAAACGCAAATAGAAAACACATGTTAGTGAAGGTTCTCGAGCTGGACCTGAACCCAAGCAGACAGCGCCGCCCCAGTAATGAATGAATGCTATGCTGTTCAGCTTCATTATTTCTCCTATTCACATCCATCCCAGTTCATCTTTCACTGAACTGCCCATTGTCTTCGGTACCAGTAGTTAAATTGTGGAAACTATTTTAGCTCCGGAACCATGCACCACCAACTACAGTACCGTAACGATCATCAATCGAAGATCCCAGGCCCACCTGGTTGACAGTTTAAAGATGAATTGCATGTGAATCGGCAAACTCAAACGCAGAGTAGAAGGTGAGCCACACTAATTAAGGACACAATAATATAACAAAAAAGTGTCGTAATACCCCATAAGTCTCCCATGGATGAAACCAAACCTGTAACGTGGGGCTGGCCCCAATCTCATCACACAGGGAAATATGTCATAACTATCTATGTAAAACAGTCTACAAACAACATAGCATCCTAAAAATCATCACCTTCCGTGATTGCACACACACAAGTTGACAGTTTTGGTTGTTAGAGATGAAATAATCTGTTGATATGATTACTGTGAAAATATTTTATGCCTTTAGCTCACTAGAAAATAACGCACCAGTTCCTTCTCTTCAGTGAGACTGAACCACTCTGGATTTCAAGCTCATGGTCGGATGGTTTGCTGGCACCATAGATCCACATCATTTACCCTTGTTCCAGATAGCATGGTACAGGTCTAGAATGAACACATGGATGGTTCTTTGTATTGCCGCTGTGGAGTGTAGCCCTGCTCATGAGTGCAAATGCATAGCAATCTATAGGGCATGGATTTTCATCCACCTTGCTGCAGTGTAGAGCATCCTGCTGCTGCGTTTTTCAAAAGTGTAGCAGCAGAGTGCCAAAGAAAGCAAGTGACCTTTTGGGCTCGTGAAAAACTACAATATTTTAAGTTTACAACCTGTTCGGAAAGGCTATGTGCTTGGTCGCCATCTCGAGAAGTGAGAAGAAGTCCGCCCAGTCTATAACAAGTACGGCATAGTATAATACAAATATTAAAATTTAATAGTACCTGTAAAATACTCTTTTTTACCTGTCCTTCATCTCAACACTTCCCTGGATTTCTCCGTGATTGGAAATGATTATTTTTTCTTATTTAAAAGAAGATTGCCAGCGTTCAACACTTCAGACTTTTATACTTATTTTGAGGGAAAAAAATTTCCATTCATGAAAAAGTGGTTGTGGATGATGCACATACGCAGAACAAACTGGTTCTGACGCTTCATGCGGTAGTTCCAAGTATCAAATCACTGCATAGACAAACATCATTGCTTAGTCCAATTTGGGAAGATGGGATTTTGTTGAGATACAAAATATGGTCAAGCTGTGAAGACTAGTTTCAAAATATTTGACAAAAGCTCGAGGTTAGTATAATTTAAAATTACTTGAGACTTTCTGATTCGACGAATACTCGACACATTTCTACCGTATAGTCACAATTTGCGCCTCAACCCATTGCTTACCAGTACTAGGGGTACTATTCTGATCTGTTACTAAGAAGTCAAAGAAGGAGAGACTTCTCTTTTTGACTCATGGAACAGCAGAAGTGTTCCATGAGTCATGGGATACATCATGGTGATGCCATGATGTATCCCGTATTTGATTCCGTCCTCCTGAGTAACAGTTTTGTTTGTAGCCGATAACCGATTTCCACACCGGTTTCGCATAATAGGGTACAAAAGTTTTCAACTTGTGAGACACCCAGCAGCTACTCCATCAAGATAACGTCTTGCCATGATGTTAGGTTGAGACACCAAATGATAGAGCGAAGAGACTTGCTTGCCAAACTCAAAATGGCAAAGCCTTCACGGTGCAGCTAATCACGAACATTGTTTTTCCTTATTAAGAAGAGAGTCCACATTGTATCATCATAAGTACAGTGCTAACCACTTTTGTCGCGCTTCATGTTTGAGACGCAGGGAACGTCACCTGAACATTCACCAGAGAACGGAGGAGGCGAAAGAACCACGGCCCCTCCCCGCCCCCGCCCACCCCCACCATCCCAGCCCAAAACATTGGACTTTCGATCCGACTTACGAACATTAATACTGGCCTTATTTTAGTAGTATTTGACCAAATGTTGGCCTTGTTCCTTACCTCTTTGTTTGCTCGTTGCCGTCGTCGGGCCCCTATGTCAGCTAGTGAGCATTGATTCTATCCTCCATCAATAGCAGCCTTCGCTCGAGAACCTCCGCAATAGGAACGAAACACATCGCCTCCAGCACCGAGTTTAGGGGCCGGGAATCTACATGCTACAACCTTGGAAACCCACGATGTTTCAGTTCTTATCTTGTTGGATTCAGGGGTCAGTCCAGCGATCAAGGGCTAACACCGAGTAACAGAGTCCATCCAGCTCCAGGTGCTGCGATGCCAGAGGTCATGAACACTAGCCCGGCTGCGGTCCAATCCATTGCTCTCCCAACCCGAGTCCCCACTCGCCCCAACCCTAACCATCCCCAGCTGTTACCAGGAACCAAGATTTCCACTCGCCTAATCATCACCATAATGGCCCTCGAACAATTTTCAATCCTATTGAAAGTTGACACCATGCCGTGAGTGGTGGCTCCCGAGTCCCGACGACGAGGAGCATCGCCTTCCTAGTCGAGGAAGCAAGGAAGGAAGAGGAGGTGGTGGTGGTGGTGGATTCGAATGACTCTGCGTGGAGCATTAACGGCAAAAACAGCCTCATATTCCAAAGACAAAACAATGTGGATAGACTTGTGGAGAACTGAGGCTTTGGGCCGGGACACACACACGAGCAAGAGCACGTCTCGTTGCTCTCGGGTTGGATTGGATTGGATTGGATGGCAGGGCATGCCGAGTGGCCGATGACGGGCCGGTGGATGCATGCTCGAGTGCCAAACTCTTGTCCCTCGGAACGTGAGGACTTTGTCATCTACCCGTTTGGAAGAAGCGCAAGTTCGAACTCGCGAGCTTTGTCGGGGACGTGCGTGGGCCTTCGGAGCAGTCCACCCTCATTCCTTTCATCATCACCTTCGTTCCTCGCTCGGCATATGCCTCCCTTTTTTTTCTTGTTTTTCTTTTTTATCGCATCCTCATCTTCCCTTTTGTCGCATCATCATCATCTTCTTCTTTGCCTTCAGAGGATGAGATTAGATATTCACGAGATCCTCCTTTTGCCTCCAGTTGCTAATTTCTCAGCACGGGAAATGAAGCGGAGAAAGAACATCTTCTTTGGCTCCATATGCTTTTCTTCTCGCTTATTTTGCTTTTTATTATTTTTATGTTTTAGGGAGTCCTACGGAATTGATGGGTACCTTGAACTGAAGAAATGAGGAATATCTCCTTCGAGAATTAGTATTCTATTAGTACTATTATAATTTTCGTAGCCATAATCAAAGCTGAGGTCACCTTATCCTAATGCTCGGATACTTAAAGGAACGTTTAATTCAAAAAATATTCCAAGAAAACTGATTATATTTACAACAAGATGATTGCTTCAGTAAAGCTCTGCAATTCTCATATGACAATTTGAAGCTGTCATATGTGTTTTGACGTGCAAATGCATCTGCCTAGTATATCTTCAAAACTCTAAAGCTTGTTTGTTTTCTTGTTTGTTTGTCTCCTGTTGTCATCTAACTTTTTGACGATTTCTCGTGTTTGAAATCTTATCCAAACAGATCTAGAGTATCTTTCATATTTTATTTTTTCAATCCCCTCTCAAGTTGGATCACGTTTCTCATCCGCGAGGATATAATCATTGTCTTCATACATAAATTTTAGTATGGTCTTCTTATTTCTATCGGTACTCGTTAAGACGTTATTTATAGTGCAGATATTAGCAATTCACTTGAGAGGCGCTGCCAAAATACACTTTCATATTCTCGCAAGAAATTATCACATGGGCCTCTTGAATCTCAAAAGCCATTCATGATGACCGCATCTCATGAAATCATTTCGTGCAACTTCAAAACGGTCATTAGGTTGAAAAAATGTTCTTCAGCACATAGATCTTTGGTTAATACGTGTTCTTGAATTTTCTTGAATTTGACCATCATCACAACCTCCAAAGTTTGATCGATATCTTCCAGTAAATTTTAAATTTTTTTGATTTCTTAGCACCCAAACTTTTTAAAACAATTGTGTTTCTGAATATTTTTCAAACCCACATTTGGGAAAATAAATCGGGATGCTATAATATCATCGTTCTAGCTCTTCCAAAATAATTTCAAAACTATTGAAGACAAAGAAGTAAAAGTTAGACCCAAATGATTGACAGAAAGAATTGAAGGGTTTTAAAACTACTGTATGGAAAATATATATTTTAACAGAATAGAAATGCTAAATTATTGACCAAAATAACTTAAAGCTTCTAGTGGCAAAATATTGTTAAGAATACTTTACATAAAATTACATAATCTTAATTAACTAATCAATAACATTCTCATTCAACACCCTTATTCCAATAATCAGCGTAAGGTTGAGAAAGAGGAGATCATAGAAATCAAGACCTCTTCTCTTCAACATTATGCTTGTAAATCAACCTTTCTAGCTTATAGTCCATTTGAATTAACGTAGAAGTCATCTCTCAATAGAATTTTCAATCCAATGATGAATTCGGTTGGATTGGACTCGTTGCTTTCAACAACAGATCATCTGTTGTTGATTTCTTGACATGTGTATTGCGAAGACATGTTCTGTTTGAAATGAAAGATGACCTTTTGAACGTTATTCATGCTTATATATGAGGTGTCATGACCCTCTTCATTCACAAAATTATTTGATAACTCCTTGAAATCCCCCTATGTTGAATTTAGATTGGGTTCTATCTCATTTACCAATTCTTTCTGCTCATTGTCATCCCCAAATAATCTCCTTTCCACATCATTCAAAATGCGCATGTGGATTGAATTTCTAAAAATTTCATGTTGGTATTGGAGTGTTGAAAGACTTCCACTAGTGTAACAAGCTAACTACTTTTATTGTTTCTTTCAAATAAATATATACTTTGTCTTCAAGATTTGACTATGGATGCCACATGCTTAAGAAGTTGAGGATGCTGCAAGCAACTCATCACCCAAAGAGCATGGGCAAGTGATATGAGTATCACTTCTTACTTCTGCAATCAAATTATTTAAACTTCTTGGCTCTCTTCATTGTCAACACTCTCATTTGAAAAGGGTCAACATCCTCTAAAATAGAGTAAGTATTTAAGGTTGCCAAATACAAAATCCTTCGCTTAAATGGATGAGAAGTAGAAAAATGAAAAACTCATTATGTGATAAAAGATGGAATGGTCCCCAAAATGCATTTTTCACTCCCTACCATGTTCATGTAAATGGTTCAACGCTTATTAATGCACAATGAAACTTTGACTTCAAAATATTGAAGAAGAGGGAGTTGACTAGACAATGTTAGGAGTCGGAGATGAATGTACTAAGATTTGAACTGAAGACGACTCCAATACATTAAGAGTCGGAGATGACTTCAAATCATTGCGAAACATCTTGGAAAAAATAATCTATGAGCTACTAGATCACTTCTCAACTAAATCTGATGTCAGCTCAATAACACTCTTAAACTCTTTCACTCCTCAATCTTGCATTAAATTTCCTTGATGTTCTATTTATACTTTTTGGATCAGAAAATGACAATCATAAGTTGATAACCCTTATTTTCAAAGTATGATTGTTGATGTCTAGATTGCATATACATCGTACATTAATAATAACGTATGTATCATTGTGCAATATGGAGGGATTGGTTGGATTTTGATCTTAATGAAGGTGGTCACTATTTGTGGTTTTCAAGTTAAACGTGATGTAACCAATATTGGTTAGTCATAGTTAGTTTAGCCAAAGCGTAGAATGGTCACTAGATCACAAAAAGACAAGATAGTGATGTGCACTATCCAAAAAGCAAAAGGGTAAATGACGAGGTGGCTAACATGCATTGCTGGATCTGATTGTGTGCTAGACGTCTGTTAGGAATTGGGTAGGATAAGATAACAAAACATGCAACCTACGCATGTTAGCCATGTGGCATAGTGTGGATTTCCGACTCCTCTAATCCTACAGTATATAAATCAAGGAGAGGTCTTGAGAAGACATCTCTTATCTTGGAAGTCATTCCGGAGTCATTGCCATCAGTGTTACAATGGTATCAGAGCAGGCTTATTGTTCCTATGAGTGTGGATCACCCCTCTTGGAAGAATAGTCTGGGTTGGTACAATTATTTGAGGAGAGAGTGTTTGTTAGAGGCGGCGGTGGCCATTGAGCTGCAAGTAGTGGAAGGGGGTTATTGTGGGTGCAGGTTATGGATGGGGGAGATAGAATAGTACCGAGATTCCCATTTCTTAATCCTTTTCATGTCAAACTGTTATACATTGAGAGAGCAAGGTTGACTCAGTATTTGGCTTATCATTTTGGTGCAAACTTCATGGACCAAGTGATGAGATCTCGAGATCCTGTTATCTTACCTATAGTCAACTACGATGTTACTTGGGATCTCACGATTTACATTTTAGTTTAGAGATGGACCTCAATAGACCAGCACCTGTGAGATTCAACACACGGTGTGAAATTTATTGTGTGTATCATCCTAAAGCTATGTTTCAGAGCCTAGTTATTAGAAACTTTGGAGAGGAGTATTACCATGAGGTGATAGCATCACCTATTCCTTTTGTGTTGCCAATCTTGAGAAATTGGAGAGTGTTCATCTTAACCCTATACTGAGAGAGAGTGGACGGAGACGAATCATGGAGGACACTTTGAGAGAAATGATTCAAGAGTTGAGAGATTTGAGAAACGCATTTGAGCAAAGCCAGACTCAAGTACAAGAGTTAGCTCAAGAATTGACAGCAGTCAAAACGAGAGGAATGGAAAATGAGAGAAACTCAAATGGAGATGGAGACATCAACATCCATGGTGGAGAGTGAAGAAACAGTGAGAGCCCGTTGTCGCATGGACATTTCTTTGCTTTGAGAACGCCCGAGCGCCTGGCTGTAGAAGAACCTTCTATAACCTCGTGTGAGTTGACAATCTCTTCTTCTTCTCCTCAGCACTCCACATTATAGCCGGTAAATCTTCAGCGGAAGAAGACTATGATATCTAATGATTCGACCAATAACTTTCGCTCAAACTTTACAGAAAATTGCTCCACAGCCCTCACTATCACTCAGAAAAGTTTCAGATGTTTTTCGTTTCTAGATCTCTCAAAACAATTGGTGATTTACCCACTGTAACACAAGGTGATATGCAGACCCCTGTGTACAAAACCCGTCACACATCCCAATCCTTGACTTCAATTGCTCCCAGATTTTATGAGAAGGTCACTCATCATCAGAACTTGAATTGTGCAAAGTTTTATTGACAGAAATTTCTGATATCAAAAGATATGATCTCTGTATTAACCGTGACGGTCGCAGTGCGATCTCGATCAGATGTATACACAAACTTCAAGCTATCACTCCATACTCAAAAATTGTCCAATCGAGTCAAAACTTCGATCAAAACACAAGCCTGAGTCGAAAACTATATTTTTGTTGACTCAGATCTCCCAAAACCCTTGTAAAGTTCTCAGAAACTCTCCAAATACACTCAAAGGTCTAAATTTCTCACTCTAACTTTGAATCATCATTTAAGAGTGACAAATCCTTCAAATCCATCCATTCTTACGCCCACGTCGTAGCTCGTCCCGTCAGTTCTCCAACCCAATCCTCAGATCTCCGAATGTCCCCCTGGAAGATCTTCAAAACTCCTCAAAACCTCGAAGAAGTTGCCCAAGAGTCCTCATTGGCCCAAACTCCAAGACCAATGAGAATGAAGAGTGTTATTTTGACCTCTAGTGTGGCCAAATTAGCTCCATTTTAACTTAGAGCTTTACAACTATCCTAAACACACTACTTAGCCATCCTATACACAATACGAGTTGCCACTAATAAAGAGTCAAAATGACAACTCGAAACCGGCTAAGTATGAACGGAACTATAAACGGAACCGGGGAGTTTATAACTCGAGAATAATACTCCTCGCCAAAGTTCCTAACAATCAACTCCCTATGGCTTGTTTTCGGTAAGCAATAGTGATGGATTGGAACCCATGTGTTGAAAGCCACCACTACTGGTAAGTTCAAATCCATAGCGCCCAAACTAAATCAAAAACGCGTTACCTTCATTACGTCCCAAATCGCGCCGTAGGGAAACAACGGGAAGAATAATCGGTGCGGAGAGTTTATCACTTGTTGCAGAAAGTTATCTCCAAAATGATACACTAACCACGCCCGAAAATGGTCACGATGAAGACACTAGATGTTGATCACAAATGGATTAGGCATCGGTACATTTGGAGGATCATGTTGTCCTCTATCCATATCCTCGTCGGCTCCACTTCGATCAGATATGCTCCTTAGTCAGCAAAGTGATGTGTCTAGTACTCTCCCATACCCTTTCCGTCCTGACTGCGCTTTATATCTGATAAGGTCCAAGATAATATCTCTTGGAGCCTTTTCAACATCCTGACCCTACAAAGTAGATCTAACGGTGGGCTCTTAATTGACCTTTAGGATTGCACCGTCGGTTATCCTAACCTAAACTATCGCCGTCATGACAACAGCTCTGAAGATGACACATGTCATCATCTTCTCATAGTAGCTGCATCACAACACGACATCGTGCTCTTGAAGCCCAAACAGCGTAACGAGCAAGAGAGCTAGATCTTCAGACATCCATGATTTTGAAGATGATAAAAGCTTGTAAGATAGAACCTTACCGAGGTAGTCGAACCATGGGAGTTTTGGAAGGTTGGATTGAGAGAATGGTGTATCATCTTGCTTTGTTCAATATCAACTATGTCGCATGGACAAAGCTTTACTCTGAGAACGCCTGAGCGTCTGGCTGTAGAAGAACTCTCCTCGTCCTCGTGTGAACTAACAATCACCCTCTCTTTCATCTCCTCATCTCTCCATGCCCAACTCGTTGCACTTGGTAAACTCCAGCGGAAGAGGATCGTTGTAACCAACGATTGAACCGTTAACTCTTAGCCAAACTTCGCAGAAAAGTACTTTGCAACCATTCATAACTCTCGTGAAAGTTTCACATGCTCTTCAATTCTAGATCTCTCGTTACAAATGTCGAACTATACCCTGTGTCACAAGGCGATATGCAGACCCTTGCGTATCACTATAAACTCCAATCCTTTGATCCAATTGCACTCAAATTTCGCAAGAAAATGACTTATTATTCAAGCTTGAACTCTGTCAAGTTTTATTGACCAATCTTATTGATAGCATGAGTTATGATCATCGAACTAAATCTGTAACGATGCATTGCAATCACGCAATTGCATCGTGTACATAAATTTCAAACTACTGCTTTGCACTCAAAACTCAACCAATCGAGCTGAAATTTCAATCAAATCGCAAATTCGAGTTGTAAACTCTGTGTTTATCGAATCCGATCTGTCAAAGCCTTCATAGAACGCTCACAATTCATTCAAACTCTCCCATCGGTCCAAATTTCACTCTCCCACTTCAAATCACAACACCGGAGTGTCAACTTGCTCAATCGCCTTCATTCTTGAGCCAAAATCCTAGCTCTCCTCGTCAGCTCTCCAACCATATCCTTCAATCCTGAAAAACTCCCTTGAAGGCCCCTCGAAACTCCTCAAAACCCCGAAGAACTTGCCCAAGTGCTCTCATTGGTCTAAATTTCCCAACCAATGAGAATGAAGAGTTCCATTTTGACCTCTAGTGGGCCAAATTAGCCACAACTAACTTAGAGCTTAACAACTAGCCTAAAAACACTACTTAGCGTATAGGTAATACGAGTTGTTGCTAATAAAGAGTCAAAATAACCACTCGAAACCGGTTAAGTATAAACGGAACAACAAAAGGGACCGGGGAGTTCATAACTTGAGTATAATACTCCTCGCCAAAATTCCTAACAATCAACTCCCTATGACTTGCCTTTGGTAAATAGTAGTGATGGGCAGGGACCCATATGTTGAAAGGCGCCACTATTGGCAAGTTTAGGTCCATAATGCTAATATCAAATCAAAACGTAGACTGTTAAGTCCCAAGTCGCGCCGTAGGAAACAATTGGCAGAATAAAAGGATCTGGGGAGTTTATCACCACTTCCATAAAGCTATCTCCAAAGTGATACACTAACCATGCCCTAAAGTGATCACGATGTAGACACCGGATGCTTATCACAAACGGATTGGGCATCGGTATATTCGGAGGATCATAACGCCCTCTATCCATGTCCCACGTTGGCTCCACTTCTATCGGATAAGCTCCTTAGTCAGCAACGTTCTAGACCTCCCCCCTTTCCTTTCGACTCCAACCACTCTTTATATCCGATAAGGTCCAAGATGATATCCCTTGGATCCTTATCTACATCCTGGCCCTAGGATGACAATCCAACCGTGGCCTCTTACTTGTTTTTACAATGAGCCGTCGGCCATCCTGACCTAAAATATCGCCAAAATATCGCCATCATCTCAACAGCTCTGAAGATGACACATGTCATCATCTTCTCATAGTAGCCGTGTCACAACACGACAACGATCATATTGCAGGTCTTTTTGTTCGTACTTTGTTGTTGGAGAAAGCATCTACTTGGTTTTCGGGGTTGGATGATGGAGCTCAATGAGCCAACAAAGTTCTTTAGAGTGCAATGAAACGAGGTCTTCTTCAGAATTTTCAAGCAGTTGATCCCATCATCACGGCACGGATGAGGTTGTGGAAACTTGAACAGAAGGGAAGTGCGGCGGAGTACATTGAGAAATTTCGAGATCTTCAAATTCAGATACGAGATATGAGTGGAGCTGAAGCCCTTGATTTATTCAAGAGAGGGTTGAAGAAAAAGATTCAACAGGAGGTGATTTGGGACAATCCAAGCAACTTAAACGAGGCTATTGCTTGTGCACAACGAATGTCCAATGTCTACCACAACGGTGGAGAGGTATCAGTTCCCACGAATCAATACTATGGACCCATGCCTATGGAGTTGGGCAACATAAGGAGGAGAGAAGATTTCATTCCAAGGGGAGTGAACGCACAAGGAGGAGATCGTCGCAACCCGAATCTTCATCGAGAAGGAAATTCAAGAGGAGGAGACGGAGTGGAGGGAAGACGAGAAATGAGACAATTCTATAATTGTGGAAGATTTGGTCACATCGCCATGAATTGCCGTATCCGAGTTTTAGCAAGAGGAGCTAGACCCCCCTATCGACGAGCTCTCAACAATCTTGAAGGTGGAGACGAAGTGATCGATGGAAAGCCGGGAAACGAAGAGCACCAGTAACCTTGCCTCGCGGCCTTACTGGTTCAATGAAAAGGAGGAAGGGCGAGGGAAGGAAGCACAAACATGAGGTAAATGGTTTGAGAAAGAAGGAAACATGTTTGATTGTGACGGATGGCGAGATAGAAGGAGTAAAAGTGAGAGTATTGATTGACCCAGGAGCTACAGAAAATTTCCTATCTCGATCTATTGCTATAAAGTTGGGATTAGCTTTAGAGAAAGATGAGAGTGAAAAGGTAGAGTTGCCTAACGTGCAAACAGAGAGCATTGAGAACATTCCTAGGAAAGTGGAGTTGAAGATTGGGCAATACAAGGAATCGTTGGAGTGGAGAGTAATTCGATTAGCTCGCTATGATGCTATTATGGGTATGCATTGGATGGAAAAATATAATCCTGAGGTAGATTGGCGAAGGAAGATAGTAAAAACCATCAGTTGGAGGATCTTTGGAGATAGACTTAGATCTGAACACAAAAACTTACCTTTCTACGTGATAGGAAGAACCACTATCAGTCACAAAGATGTATATTTTTTGGGCCTAATAAGAGATGTAAGCGCTCCAAAAGAGCAATCTTTTATACATGAGGAGTTAACTTGTATCTTGAACGAGTTTCAAGATGTTTTTCCAGATGATTTGCCTCCAGGTTTACCACCAAGAAGGAGAGTGGATCACAAGATAGAGATCTTACCAGGAAGTTCTCCTTCTTGTAAAAGTCCCTATCGACTTGCACCAAACGAGTTGGAGGAATGCAAGGCACAATTGGAAGAGTTGTTGTAGAAGGGGTTTATCCAACCTAGTGTGTCACCATATGGAGCTCCAGTATTGTTTGTGAAGAAGAAGGACGGCTCCATGCGGACGTGCATGGACTATCGTGCTCTAAATCAACAAACGGTGAAAAAAAAGTATCCATTATCGCGAATGGATGACTTGTTTGATCAAATTCATGGAGCTAAGTATTTCACCAAATTTGATCTTAGAAGCGGATACAATCATATGGCGGATGAAGACATACAAAAGACAACTTTTAGAACTAGATATGGTCATTTTAAGTATCTAGTTATGCCATTTGGTTTAACCAATGCCCCTGCCACATTCATGGGACTGATGAATGATATTTTTCGTTAATATCTAGATAAATCAGTGATTGTGTTTTTAGATGATATCTTGATATATAGCAAGTCCTTACAAGATCATCAGAAACATCTACGAGAAGTACTCCAAGTGTTGAGAGAAAATAAGTTGTATCCTAAGATGTCAAAATGTGAGTTTGGCAAAAGCGAAGTAGATTACCTAGGCCATAGAGTTAGTGCTAATGGCATCCAAGTCATGAGTGACAAAATGGAAGCCATTCAAAATTGGACTGCCCCAGAGAATCAGACTCAACTACGTAGTTTCTTGGGTTTAACCGGCTTTTATAGAAGGTTTGTGGAAGCTTTTGCTCGTATTGCTCAAGCCTTAACAAGTCTCTTAGGCCAAGGGCAGAAATGGCAATGGGGTACAGCTCAAGAGATTGCATTTCAGGCTTTGAAGGATGCGCTCTTACATGCATCAATCCTTAAATGGTATGAACCAGGTAGACCAACAAAACTTGCTACGGATGCATCAGATGTGGCAGTTGGAGGAGTGTTACAACAGGAATGGAAAGATGGATGGCACCCAATTGCTTTCTTCTCACGAAAACTTTTGCCGGCGGAGCAAAATTATCATACCACAGAGAGGGAGGAGTTAGCCATTGTCTTGGCTACTAAACATTGGAAGCATTATCTCGGAGATAAGGAGTTTGTGGTTGAGACAGACCACAAGCCTTTGGTTTATTTAGAAACTCAAAAGGACCTCTCAAAGCGGCAGATTCGTTGGGCTGAATGGCGACAACGTTTCAACATAAAGATCGTGTATGTGGAGGGGAAGAAGCAGCTTGCCGATGCATTGACATGAATGCCGTGCATTAATCACATCATGGAGGTGAAGATTCACTCTGAATGGTGGGAGAACCTGAATCACGCTACCAAGGAGGATGAGGAGATTGCACAAGCCTTTCAAAAGGGTCGAGCACATTTAGAACATGGATTGGCGTTCTATAAGGGAAAGATTTGGATACCCTCAGATGTTGCTCTCCGTACAACAGTGTTAGAGGAGGCACATGATTCAGCTATTGCGGGCCATGTAGGAGTGGAGAAGACCATTGAAGGCGTCCAAAGGGTATACTTTTGGCCAAAACTAAGAGAGGACATACCAGCTATGTTCGAAGTTGTGTGGCTTGTCAACAAAACAAGGCTAGCAATCAGAAACCAGCAGGTCCACTACAGCCTCTACCAACACCTACTAGAAGATGGGAGCACGTCAATATGGACATTATATGTGAGTTACCAATGACGTCTACGGGTTATGATTCGATAGTCGTTTTTGTGGATAAATTGAGCAAGATGATCCATATTAGGCCCAACAACAAAAGACGAGCATTGCACCTAAACTTGCTCGAATTTATATGGATGCAGTTTTTGCTCAACATGGTTTAGCTACAGTGCTCATCACCGATAGGGGCACTCAATTTACTAGCATGTTTTGGAAAACCCTATTTGGGCTATTCAAAACAAAACTAGCCATGTCCACAACTTATCATCCTCAAACACATGGGCAAATTGAAAGAGCAAATAGAACTATTGAGGACATGCTTAGAGCTTTCACTTTGGAAGAGCAAGAAGGTTGGGATGCACTTTTACCCTTGATTGAGTTTGCTTGTAATAACTCAATCAATGCATCCACAAAAGTCAGCCCATTCTTCTTGATGTATGGAGAACATCCTATCACACCATCTAGCTTGGTGAGTGTAGGTCACATGCAGGAACCATCAATCCAAGTGGAAGCAGTGAATGAGTTTGTGGCACGAGTCCAACGAGGAGTGCATCAGGCAAAGCAAAAATTAGCCATTGCCCAGAATCGGCAAAAACAATATGTTGATGCTCATCGACGACATGTGGAGTTTCAAAAAGGCGATCAGGTGTGGTTGTCTACTACCAATTTGTCATTAATAGGGGTTCGAAAGTTAAGTTCACGGTTTATTGGACCTTTCTTGATTGTCCAACGGATTGGAGAAGTAGCATACAAGTTAGAGTTGCCAATACACACGAAAATACATCCCGTTTTTCATGTGTCTCTCTTGAGGAAGTATACCCCACGATCTCCTTCCTTTGGCAACCCACATCAACCTCCTCCTTTACCTGCCATGATTGATGGTGTAGAGGAATATGAGGTTGAGATAATCCTCAAGAAATAGACAAGAGGTCAGCGGAACCCCAAAGTGGAATATCTAGTCCAATGGAAAGGTTATCCACTTTATGAAGCTACTTGGGAACGATTGGCAAATCTTACAAATGCCAAGATACTTGTAGAGACTTTTGAGTCTTCTTGCAACGAGGACGTTGCGACTTAAATGGGGGGAGGTTTGTAACCAATCTTGGTTAGTCATAGTTAGTTTAGCAAAAGCATAAAGTGGTCACTAGATCACAAAAAGACAAGATAATGATGTGCACTATCCAAAAAGCAAAAGGGTAAATGACGAGGAGGCTACCATGCATTGGTGGATCAGATTGTGTGCTAGACGTCTGTTAGGAATTGGGTAGGATAAGATAACAAAACATGCAACCTACGTATGTTAGCCATGTGGCATAGTGTGGATTTCGGACTCCTCTAGTCCTACAGTATATAAATCAAGGAGAGGTCTTGAGAAGACACCTCTTATCTTGGAAGTCATTCCGGAGTCCTTGCCTTTAGTGTTACACCGGCCTCCTGATCTTAGCCCCACGAAGGGCATATCATGTTATGGACTAGATGGTTACCTGGTGTTAGAGGGACCTAACCGTCAGTTAGGGGGGAGATTGTGGTACACTTGTGTTGGTGTATGACGATCTATGTGTTGTGATATTTGATGTGACAGCGATGTATGTTGTGATGCGATATGTATGTGCACGACAGCTGTCACGACTTATGTAATGGAATCTCTAGTTAGGTAGGTGCGCGTATGCAGGAGCAGATACATTAGTTAGAGCCGGTTGTGTAGTTAGCGCCGTTCGCACTGGGACTGCCGTTAGGGCCGACAGCGCCGTTAGGGGTCCTAGGGCTCAAGGGGTAGAGTTCGAATTAGGGCTCCTTGGAGGCCAATTTTCGAAATTGAGCCTTTGAGAGTGTGGCCATGGTGGATAGTAGCTAGTGCGGGAACATGGAGTCTTTGAAGCACATAGTAGGTTTGGCTTGACTGTAATCTATCTTTTATGCTATGGTTATGAGCGGAGTGTCCTTGTGGACGTTTTGAGAGTAGAGAAGATTATTGTGGTACACTTGTGTTGGTGTATGATGATCTATGTGTTGTGATGTTTGATGTGACAGCGATGTATGTTGTGATGCGATATGTATGTGGACGACAGTCTCCATATTATCTTGTGATATAGTATATGATTAAATATTTTTTTTTAAAGATTTGGAAAAAAAAAATATAAGAAAAATTTCTGACATCACACAGAGGTTGTAAGACAATTATTTGTGAAGTTTGGATAAGAGTTAACAGTCCAATTATCAAATACCACAATCTTCTTATGTGAAAATCTACTCATCAATTCACATTCAAGTTTATTATAGCCAGTAAAATTTACTGGCTATAATAAACTTGAATGTGAATTGATGAGTAGGAGAAAGAGAGAATAGCAATTCACATGAGGATCAAGAAGGTTATTGTATTGCTAGTCGTTTAAGCTTTCTCAAAGCAAAATAATACCCTTGCGAAAATGTGTCAATGTCGGTCTCCATAGATCCATATAACTCCAAGAATAGAGGAACAAAGAGGTGGCCTCTCTCCATATCTCTATACTTGGAGACCTTGGTTTTTGCTGCTCCACTCACCATTCATCTAGAAGGATGGGCAATCACACCTTCTAAAATGATATTAAGTGGAGGATCGTTAATCACAACATCCACAATATTGACTTGATCCTCTGAAACAATTATCCTTCTGCCCTAACCTGAGTCAACTGCAAGACATACCAACACTCCTCCATGTGAGGTATCCACTTCTCGTGCCATAACAAACACCACATTCCTAATAAAATTATGGGTAGTTATCATGTGTACTTCAAATGGGCAATGAGTCATATGGACCCCGCTACATCTAAAGTAGTACCACTCTCACATATGAGTAATGAAAATATAGATGGATGGACCAAGCCAAGACAAAACCTCATTATTGTAGAAAAAGTAGCTTTTGCAAGTCGGAAAACATTGATTCATGGTTGAGCCAAGATCCACCGGCTTGCACCATTGACAAACCAAGAGCCTAGATGAGCTTTGGTAGTATGAGGAATGTCCGGATCCATTAAGAAAGAGTGTAAAATATGTTAAAATTATGGGTCCATTAATATAGATTGTAGGTCTTTAGTCCAATTGGTGAGCCAAGAGGAAGTGAAAGAGGAAAAGATCGAGAGCTCATGTTATTTCTCACTGGACAAAACATCTCTCATATGTCATAATAGTACCTATAAGGGAAATGAATCACCACCATCAAAATTCTCGTATACATCTCAAGGATGAGCCTATCAGCAATCACAAATCGGAAGGATAGCAAAAGTGTTGAGAGTGCCCAACTAGCCAAAAACACTACAAGTGACATTTACTTCATCGATAATAAATCTAGCACTCCACACAAAATTGGAAAAGATATTTGTCTCCGTGCCAAATCTCCTATCACACACTTGAAGTTCCCTCGTCCAATGATGTCATCAAAGAGATCCATGAACCTCCTATCCAAGGCTGTCAAGCGTGATAGGAATGTAGGTGAAGGAGGAACCGTGTGAAGTAGGTAGGTGGGTCGACAAGCAATACTAGAGGAGAGTACATCAAACGCCACATGCGGATCCGCCAGTAGAGGAAGGTCATCTACATGTAATAGATCCTCAATAAGTGTTGTGTCTAGGTAGAGTGAGACAAAGTCCTCAAACCCTAATGGCACTCCAAGAATGCATAAGCCATTTTTCGATGTCATACATCCCTTTGGAAGCTAGAGATTAGGAGGAATGTCCAAAGGATACCATACTCTACACTTTGACACCTTGACTCTCAAGAATACAAGATGAAGTTCCGTAGTCAAGTAATCCAAGGCTTGCCTAATATGGTCTAGATGGCCTACAATTTGAATATCATATGCTAAGGAATGGAACATACAGCCTCTCGAGACCAAAGAAATAGACATAAGATCTCTATGATGAACCATGACAAATAAGGATATTCCCAAAGATATCTGTCTCGACTAGGGGAGACTCATCTTAGAGTATTCACTCACTCATGTGAAAAGCAACAAAATTTTCTTTTTTAACATAACATGAAATTTTCTCATATCCACTATTTTTAAATAGGGTCCTCAAAAGCCACCGTTTCGCAAAAGGGTTGGTTGGGAGAAAGTTGTTGTCATGGTGATGACTTGTTAACAAACATAAATTGACGGAGATTGTGTATATCTGCTTCACTGCAGAGTTTCCCCACTTTTGACCTTGTCCCTCTCCTTCTTTCCCTTCTCGGGAATCGGTAACTTGCGTATCGTGTGGAAACTCGTGCTGACTTGGCCGTTTGGCCCGGTTCGCTTCCTTACGAAAAGTTCATTCAGTCTGCGTGACAAGGCGCTCGTCGACACTCCAGATCTAGGGTCACTCAACCAGCAAGCAATTCGGATAGCCAGACTCTGCCAGAGACCCACCTTATCTCGACACTACGGCATGAACTCATAAATACCATAACATGGTAGACACGAAACGCAGTCCGTTTGCTACAAGACTTGAGAGCATTTATGAAACATCGTCCATGTTGTCGTCCATTAACATCATCGATATAGCTATCCATCTTTTGTGCTTGAGCTTTGACATGGCAGGGCGACCGAGTGCCGCGCTGTTCCTGTATAACGAGGTGGCGAGATGGGATGGCATCTAGCCATCAACCTTTTGAGCCCCATGTATGACTTGGCCCATACTGGCGGTGACAACGCGCAGAGCTGTTGCAGGGCTTGCCGATTTGGCCGTGGCTCATGGCTTGGCAAGGAGCAAAATACAAGTAAGGTCTGAAAGCAGAAGTGACGGGGCTTCAAACGTTCAAACTTTCAAACTTTCAAGTCATTGAATGAAGTGGAAACTGAGTTGACTTGCACTTGTGCCGACACCTGGATAAATGCACGCCAAGATTCAGGACCTTCATTCTTAAAACGCCCAATCAGAGCCAGAGTATCCACCCGCTCACCATGGCAGAGTAAACTGGGCTGAAAAAGGGTAGGTTCATCTCCGTCGTCCGATGTCAGATGCCACTCAGCGGCGCTCTCTCCAGAACACTCTCGAGGACCCGTTTTCGTTCTGTGTGACTCTGTGACTCTGGGAGGCCCCTTTTGCCTTTTCCCTCCAAATATCCCCTCGACTTGCCCGGCGCAAACCTTCCCACCATGAGCAATTATTAAGCACTTCCAATTAATACGCGATCTGGGGACAAACGAGAGACATCATCGGTGTTCTGAACGTTCTGACAAACTGGAGATTCGAGATTCGGTAAGTACAGTAGAACTGATTCAGAGCAGACTGTCGCAAACCTTGGTTCATAGGATTATCAGGCTTGTGTTGTTAGTTGGGGTTTTTCAAGTGATCGTTGCGTTGGGTCTACTTTCGGCTGCAGTCCATTCTGGAAAGCTCTGGTGTAGCTAGCTACCCATTGCAATGTCAAGAGGAAGCTTCGTGACTGATTGGAAGGGATCCATGATTGGGTTCCGTAAGGGCTGTAGAAAGGATGAATAGTGCTCGTGCTGCCCAGGGTTGGGAGGGTTACTTTCCGTGTCTGTGAAAGCGAGTGGTGGAGAATGTGGATCACCCGAGGACTTCTTCTCTCTTGTTTGCTCTGTAGTAGTGCACGAAGTTATGAAGAAAGAAGAAGATTGGCTTCACGGGTTGGCAACATTTTTGTTTTTTCCTATCCTGTTTTTGAATGGTGTTGAAAGAATCTGGTGTTCCTATCGCTTTGGTTCATCCATTCATCTTTCTTCTTTACTTCCGAGTCAACTCATTATGAAAGGCTAACTACCACAGCGTCTGTGACATTCCTTGATGGGCGTTATGGACTGTGCGTGCTTGTGTGTGTACATTAGCGCGAAGAGAGAGAAAGAGAGAGTACTCAATGGTTGGCGTTTCGAACGTATACCCAACGTTCTGGATGGACAGCTGAAAGAACAGAGATGGATTTAAATGAGATGAGAGAGTCATGCGCGGCATTGTAATCGAACTCAGCAAGGGTGCTCTAGGTTTCGTCGTAGGCTTCAAAACTTGCCGAGACCTACTTCACATGGAAGTTAACGGAGTACGCTACGCTGCAGTTATAATCACCGGACCAAATCAAGGTTCCCACAATGATCAATCAAGGTACTATAATTGAGTTTCTCTCCACTCTCGTCAATACATGGTTTCGATGATTGATCCCAAAAACCTGGAATTACTTTACATGTCAGGTAAAGAAAGACTGGGTTGTACTTCGTTTCCCCCGCCAATTTGGTCGCCACGCTAATGGATTCCTGGATCTCTCACATCCTCGCTCTGGCGTACGAGTCTTGTCATAGAGGGCAGGGCAGATATCTCACACAAATAAAGCCTTGTTTCCTTGCACTCCAGCTGAACAAAGCCTTCAGCAAGCAAAACACCCTCGAGGTAGGCGGCTTGGCAGTGCGGCCTGTAGCTTCTGCTCAGCTTCTCAGGAAAATTCAATAATTCGAGAAACTAGGCACATTGGCAACTGCATAGTAGGCACATACTGCTATTGCAAGTGAGACTACTTCCCTCCCTCCATATCTGCAGACAACAACAACATCAGGTTCAGTTCTGCACCATGGTGAAAAGTTGAGCGTGCACTGAAAAGAGAACACAGGCGATTCACAACTGCAGTGCATCCATCAGCTGCAAATCTTCTGCCTAGCATTCTACTTTTGCTCGGATAGGGGTCTGCTTAAAGCACAAGGTTGTCTGTCACAAAGTGGAAAATTATTTGATTTCATAGGGCTATCTTCATGAGCATATAGTCTTAAGAGGTCCTGAGACCTGAAAGGACAGCCTGACTCCCTGACTGCCAGCCCCAGGAGCACTTTATTATATTGAACATGAGTGCATAAATTCAGATACTCGAGTGTGGAGGATGATGGAGTATTTTGACCCGTTCATTGTCCACGAGTCTTGGAACTGGGCAACCATTCTGATGGTCCTTTTTTATTTCCTCGTGTTAGGGCTAATCACAGAGACTACAACAAAGTAACATTTCCTTCATGATTACTCTAATTAGTGGATACATGTATTTCTAAGATCCCGTTGGGCGTCGAGGACCACCGGAGGTGAAATGAATATGCATCCCAAACGTGTAGATTGTCACAGCGTATCTTCGAGGTTATCAACGCTAGAAAAGCTACAAATCTAATCTTCACAGATTCTGTTCGACAAGCGGGAATTTCCTGTGGCAGCTCGTGCATTCCACACACAATTACCTACCATAGCCACCCGCAGGAGCTCGAAACAGATTGCTTCGGAGTAAATTCTTGACAAAAGTTTCTGAAAAAAGCTTACACGTTCGTAGCCCTTTAGATGATCATTAGTTGTGTCTATGTTAGGAGCTCTAGTGCCAGCAATAGTGCCCGTTGTCCAGTTTGAAAGCTGTTCGTTTGACATCCATGGTTTTGATGACCGTGACTTGTTCTGTACGTTCATCGGCTAGGAATTCAAAAATCTGGGTGGTGAGGATCTACGACTGCACAACACATCATTCCCATGTTTGTGTGTTTTAGAGTTGATTGTGCTTGTCACCTCGGGTGGAAACTTGAAGGCTGGATGTAGCTGTAACACAAGCTAGACAGATCCAGTGAAAACGGTCTTCATGCTAGAGAAGAAATGAAGAAACAGGGTGCAAGGGAGTCCACTAAACCATCGAGATGTCTGGAGAGTCATAGGTCGCCATGATAGTGGAGGGGAGAAGCACTCAAGCATGTGTGTTTCGAGCAAAAGAGAGCAACATCCAAACCTCCCGAGATTCATAGCTCCGTGAGCCTGTAGGTTAAAGTAGATTTCAAATCTACATTTTATTCTTGTCAGCTACACAACCGGCTACTATAGTGCTTTTTCGAAGCATGGTGCATGTCATTCGTGTCGACATACAAAGAGTCGCAGAAAGACAATGGCACATATCAACAGCGGAGTTGACAGGTACCACGTGGCAAATTACGAACTCAGAAATTAGATTTTCATTTCTATATGTTAAGGCTGTAGATATTCCAGTTCAGCATGCTAGAAAGGTTGTGCACCTCATCACATTCCTTCATAGATTAGGGTGGTTACGTTAGAAGTTCCTGCTTCAAGGACTTGGATTGATGCAAAACATCGAATGCCTGCGACAGGTCGTGAAATTTCTTACGGGATTCTTGGTGTAGCAATCCAGTCCATGGATTTTATGAGCTTAGTGATGGACAACACAGGAATATCTGGTATCTCTTACTCCATGCATCTGTTGTTTGTTTTCAGTAATGACAGCTCTCAGGTGTGTCAAATTAACGCTTGAAAAGTAGATACGTTAAAATATTTGGTTCATCTGTACTGAGGAAGCTTCTTACTCTATATAATAGACTGGTTCGTTAAGCTGGTGATGATAGTGCAGCTTACCCTACCGTAGTCTTCATATGGACTCGTTGCGAGTCAATTTCAACCATTCACAGTTCATAGGTCAGTCACACCTGTATCTAGTGATATTCATTTATGTTTTTCTTGAGTTCTGATCAGTACTACATTCAGCTCTCTTTCCAGGTTCAGTCAAGATTCCGCAAAAATCTACGAGAAAGCTTCACATTACTTGTAGATGACTACGCGTCTCTGAAAAGCTACTCTAGGAGAAAACTTGCATACTCTGCAAGTTTTCTCCTAGAGTAGCTTTTCCATCCTGATTTTCCATCCTTTATCTGACATCTTTTGGACATGTCTGTCAGCAGATAGCTGGGGTCACACTGGAAGCAATGACCTTTTAACCTTGTATTCCCCACCTAGTTCGACCATTGTGATCGATACTGATATTTGTCGAAAACGATGTAGCAGTAAGAGTGAAATATAGCAGGAACGTTTCAGATTAAACTTCTTGAAAAGAACAAGGGCAGACCGTATGCTTTAAATTTCCACTGTTAGAATCTCGTAGAAGTGCGAAGGAGGGTCATTAAGAAATTCCAAATACACCCGCAAATATTTAGTGACTCGAGGACAGTGAGGACTCTACTCTTCGGGTTTCTACGGCTGTAATCTCCTAAAGATGTACTTCATGGAATTCTATGAACATGAACTGTCCTAAAAGGCAGAAAATAATTATCACCAAAAGCCTCAAATCTCGTAGAAAAGAAATGGAAAACGAAACATCAGAGAAAGAACTGTGGAGTATGACAAGCTGAAGAGAAAGAGATTGTCAGGAATCTGCTGTAATCTCTTGGGTAATCTTGCATGAAGAGCAGCCGAGGACAACAGAACGATGTTTTAATTTGGAGAGAGCCCGCAGTACTTCAAACAAGGTTAGTTTCATTAACGAGGAAGATCAACGTCACTTCACTTGACTAGAGAAGAAGAGCTGGCTGGGTCAGAAGTCTTGTGAACTGACTAGTGGAAGTGTCGTGGTACAACCTTCATCGAGTGATAGAGTTGACTTGTGGAAGAGAGGGTGTACTTCAATGCCTGTAATGAGTTCTTTCTAACAAGCAAGTTTCCCTTTTTGTTATGACAACTTTCCTTGCTTTCAGATCCTGAAGAACCATATTTTGTATCGACAGAGAGAGAACTTTGACCACACGACTTCGATGAAGAAGAATTGTGGCCAACCACTGTAGACGACACTTGAGTGCAGTGGACCTGTTTAAACAAGAAGAGCGTCTATAGAAGCAGGTATTGTGTTCTCCCTCACTACCCATCCCTCCGTCGAGGAGAACAAAAGACCTCGTCCTCAACGGCTCTTCTGACTTTTATGGCAATCATCAAGTCTGCGAAGGTGCACTTGGAATCTCACCGGGTTCTGTTCATTCGAGCTCGACAGTGAATCACTGTAGGCTGTGCACCCTCCTCTCGAACATTATGTCGTAGATAGGCTTCTTGCGGCTCATGACCAACTTTACAACGCTTTCAGACAACCAAACTAAAGGACATTGCTATTTTCCTGTATTTGATTTCGGTGAAACAGGAGAAGCGCAGTCTCCTTTTCATAGGCACCCACGGCACAAACCGCCACCTACATGACCAACCACCTATCAAATCCGTTGAGTCACGAGCCTTGGTTGTCTCTCACCTCCAGATGAACTGATGGCCTCGAAATCCATCATGACATCAACGAGGTTCATCTAATAGCAGCCTAGTATGTTCATTTCCTTGGCCACTTGTGGAGTGAAAGTGTTCTGAAGTCACTGACCTATTGTCTAGCTCGTGTTAGCACAGCCTTTTCAATGTCGCTCTAGTCCTCATCGCCAAAGAAGTGGACGAGAGCCGGACCTGCGCTGCACGCACATATTTGCATATCTGGGAGGTCCAGCTAAGAATTGTTGAGAAACTATAATGAAACTGTCCCATAGTTCCCTACATGCCGATTGTTTCCGCTTGGAAGAACGACAATTCTCCTGGAATCGGGTTCCACATGTCTACGCCACAAAAGCATGATGTTTCGCAATTTGCTGAAGTATGTAAAGTATCCTCTCACATATTTGACTTTCATAGCTTTTTACGTTCATCCTACTCTAAAATAAGCCCCACGCTGCACAGACATGATTGATGCTCCACCGTATCATATGGGCGTTTGTTCCTTCGTTGCTTATCAGCTCCAAGTCTCACTTCTCATAAATTCTCGGCTCATTCTCAAGTATGTTCAAAGAATCCTCAGCCTCCTTTCTGCAAAACTCTACGAGAAGCCCATCATACTCTACGAGAAGCCCACGAGACATAGACATAGCTTATGGACCGTTTGTACATTGCCATTGGTTGCTCCGGAAATATCAGCTTCAAATCCCACCCCATCAATGCGCAGCTCTTTCTCTACAGAAACGAGTCATTTCCACACCTAGAGTGTCGGTTGTGTGCACTGCTTTGTAGCACAAGTCTTCCATTGTCAATCACCGAGGGATCTGATTGAGGAAGGTACCGTAGGAAGTACTACATATCACTCTGATTCTGTGCACGTTATATCATCGACATGATCTCTTTTCTACTCCTTGTTGTCTCCGTGAATGCAAGTCGGTTTTACCGTCATGCAACGACTATCGTGCTACCGTTAGTTCCTGTGAAGGTAGTGATAATGAGCTTCAGCTATCTTCATGCCTTTCACCCTATGCACTTCTGCACTGGGCCCACATAATTTCCTGTGATGGTGTAGGAATGACTGGTTATTTCACTACATGGGAAATGATTTTTCCTACTTAGATACTCCACATTTATTTCTAAACTTCTATACCATAAAAGATCAAATTCCAAGACTTAAAACCCAAATAAACTTCGGTTCGAAATATTTTACTTATTCCAAAGTAGGGATCTTGGCAGCAACATAATTCCATGTGAGAACACCTTAAAATATACGGCACTTTGATAACTAAAATTAAATACAAATGAAGCATTTGGTGATTGTAGTGAAATTTCTGTCATTCTTGAACAGCAAGAAGAATGTAGTATCAGTTGAATAGATGAAAAAAATGGAAATGAAGTCAATATTATGAATGGTCAAACTATATTAAACCTGTTGTATAATTGGACAAAACGGATTGCTTACAGTCATAGATGCACTTTAAAGGTATAACAACAACCAGATTTCAAGTCGCCCATGTATTTAATGAGCTTATCTCATTAAAAAAAATAAAAGAATCAATTTTAATCAGATCACATAACTATAACTCTATTTGTACATCGATTGTCAAATCTCGGTCCATTTTATGAGTTCATTCAGGGCAGACCAATTCCAAACTATACTGATCAAATCTCTAATGTCTATACTATCAATCATTTCCCTTTGGGAAACAAAATCTCCCATTGTGGTGCAGTAACTTCTTAACCAAAAAATATAGACTCGACCCACTAACAGTAGAACATTGCCGATTGTCCCAGTTAGAGGATCTTCTTTGCTAGGAGTGACTTCCAGTGTATTATGGCTTGTTTCAAGGTCCACGTTGAATTACCCTGGTATCAACACTATTTGCTCAAGAATTATGCACTTCGTTTATCACACAATACTGTTATGATCTTTCCGAGTTTTCATAAGTACAAAAAGCTTTCACAATATCACCCCCTTTTGGAAAAGGAGGCTGATGACCTGCAAGAAACAGGTGATTTCGTGGACGGTAATCAGCGAGCTCCAAAGCTATTTCATCTTCTCCTTCTCGATTATGTACAAGAGCAATAATTTTACCTCCCAATTCAGAGACCCATGGGCAAGATATGGTAGCGAGCTGATATTTTGCTGATGCCTTTGACGCGACAGATGGAGTTAAATCTTAGAGGTAAAAAGGTCAAGCTCGGATAGCGCATTCTTTGAAGAGTAATGATTTTAAATCCATTCTAAGAATTAAGATTAGATAGCCAATTGCTTCCAGTAATGTCTGAACAGCTGCTCAGAGTCGAATGTGAACACAGTCCCATTTCAGTCCCATTGCTCATTCCTAGAGTGAGGATTGAGCAAATCTGTCCACCTCTTAATCTCGCCTTCTCCCAGCTGGTATAGGTTGGACCTTAAGTAGTGCGGTGGGAGCCTTCACATATTTGCTTACCGTGGGGCCTGATCAGGTGAGCTCAGCTGTGAAGTCGACCTCCACAGTTCGCCATCTTCTTAGTTTAAGTTTACGTTTTAGAATCCGATTACTTTGTTACAAACATGTTCAGACTTCTGAGACATGTTCAGCCGTCGTCACCATTTGTGCTTGAAGAAGCCCAGTTGACTCATCTTCCTTTCCCTTTTTGTGTGAATAAAAAGCATAAAACTCAGATTCTGGACAGTCCCGTGGACTTGAGACACATCGTCAGATTTCAGGTACTCACAATTTTCTGATATGTCGATCATGGTCTCTTTCAGACCTCATTCCAGGTTTAAATTATATTTATCTCCATAGGCCACCATACCACTTTTGGATTGTTTAGACGATCAGTTACATGTTCAAATTTATGTTCATTTTTGCTGGCACATTTGTGCGGTTGTAAATGTGATCCAATTGTTAAAATCAATCCGCGAACCTCGATCGTACTGTTCTACCGTAGAGGTCTTGGATGTTGAGACATTGTCTCGTCTCAGCGGCGCGGCCAATCTGCCCATAAAGTCGAATAGGTCCGTCCGTCCGCGTGACGATAAAACAAACAAAAAAGTCAACGATTGCCAAGAACCGATGGTGGTGGCATGGAAGTCTGGAGAGGGGGGGGGGGGGTAGTACTTCTTTTTATCCGTTCATTACTGGATCCTCGTCCGGGTACACCCGGAATTGTTCACTTAAATTACTGCTATCACTACTTCTTCTTCTGACGTACCGCGAGAATCCATGCGTGAGGGTAGGATACGGGCTAAAATGAGACCGTGGACTCTGCTAAGAACGCATGTTTTTATCTGTTTTAATGCATATAAATGGCTAAGTCTGAATCTTTTCCACAAAATTAGATGAGAATTTAGCCACGTGGGTAGGGTTTCAAAGTTTACACTGTGAAAGCCTGTCCAGGCCTCGGAGTCCTCTACTGCACTACTTGCGGTGCCAAGTGGACATGGTAAATGTTCAGATGTGAAGTCCATGTCCGGCGAATAGCTATACTCTCGTGGCATGTAAATGCCTCAGATGGTCAGAACTGTGAAGGTTGGAAGATCACAGCTGTTCCAGATTTGGATCCAGCTTTCAGACCGGACCCAGGTAGTCTAAATTCAGAAGATTTGATTGTTCATTGTATAAGGAGGATGTTTAAACACAGGTGTTAGACAGCTACGTTTAGAAGTTGACACTGTACTATTGAATCACATACGTTCCGTGGGAGAAGTGGAATTTGAAAAACATGGAAGGTCATTATCTACACTTTGAACGTGTTGTGAAGGTCCCAAGAAAAGTAATACTCTCCCTACACAAAGGATCTTATGTGCGCATTACGATGTGCAAAACTTTCCAGATGTTCGGACATGTTTAGCCAACGCTATGAGTGCACAATGAGTCGGAAAAACATAATTCTTCTAGTTCCTCCTGTAAACGTTTGAGTGTGAGCAAACAAATAATTCCAAATGTCTTCATCTGATCGTTTGTGACGGGAGAAATTGGGCGACTTCCCAAGCCTGAAGTCATCTTCAAACTTGAAATGATAAGCTTGAGCTTAAAATGGTGGGCTTCAACCCCGCCTCTTTCATTTGATCATCCTGTCCAGCTTACCTTACGTTCGCTTGGGACAGTCTCTTCTGGACACTGACCCTGACAGTAACTCACGGATGGATTACAGATCCCGAACGAACTACCGCGTTTCTGGTTCTTCGGAGATTAGGAGCGAGCGAATTATGAGATACGGGCTGCGAAGCCTCTGTGATCTGACAGTCTGGACTTATACAGCTGTTTGGCCTCACGGAAGTTGTCACGATGAACAAAATCCTCGACCATCATTAGCCTTGAGATTATGTTCGCTCCTTTATGAAATTTGAGAGTTAACAAAATCGGCCTTTGTGTCTCACTGAGTAAGATCAGGCAATGCCAGTGCCTGTCAAAATCTCATTATGAGCGATACATAAATGCTCAATAAGAGATAAATGCTATAATCGAACTGCCCCCATATGCTTTCTCTACCAACATCCAACTTGCTGCAGAGTGGAGAAGTGGCCAAAGTCATCAAAAAAACCTCATCTGGAAACTGCACCAAAGGCACGTACATCATGAGCAGGACGACGGCATTCCTTGCATTGATGGTGCGATGTGAACTCCTAACAATGTGCTTGTAATAGATTGAAAACTGCCTACTTTCAGTTCCTTAATATACATACTTACTGTAACGTGTACCTACCTCTATCAATGGTGACTGCCTCCTGTCTCCTCAAACCCTCCAGTTTGCTTGTTCTCCCTTCCAAGGGAGATACTCTGCCTTCCTGAGATTGCAAGTTCCTAGGACCACTCTAAAATGATTCTCTGCAAGAGGTATTCTGTGAGACGTGCTGAGTACAACTCCTAAATCATCTTGAGAATCTGGCAAGAATTCCCATCGTTTGATGAGTGAATCCTATATCGTGAATTCTGAAGATAAATCGGGAGAGCCCATTGGGGGCATGGCCTGGGGGTATACATCCAAAAATTGCTGAAGCTGCCTCCGAGCTCTCTGCATAACGTCCTGATCCTGGCTCGTTGACATAGATATTTCTCTGTCCTCGTCAGTCTTCCTCATAGTTTGCTGTTCACCTTTAGATAAGCCTACCCTGTCGTCTAGCAATGACTTCATTTTTTCAGGAGACCGCGAGACACTCGACAAAAATTCATCCCGTGACTTGTACTTCTCAAGCAACTCTTGACCCGCAATCAGTGCGTCGCTAAATACTCCAGCTTCCCGCAACCCTTGGATAATGACCTGTTATACATCCACGCATGTTCTGTCAGATGTCAAGCTAGTAATGCTTCAGCCACCCAGAATCTAGACACCTAAAACGTATCCTGAGTAGTAGCTTCTGGCACAATTAATCTGAGTGGGTACTTGAGTGAATGAACAAACGTATTGCATTCACAATAGGTCGACTCGTAGGGCAGAAGTATATTTCAATCCAAACATGATAGTTATGTAAATGACAACATTTCCTTTATGAGCAAAAGGTAATCATAGAGAGCAGATGTTACCATCGGTGCATAAATGCGTGTAAGTAGACCCTTCCTCATCAACTTGAGGTTCAGCTCTTTGTCTGTCCATACTACATGTTGACGGTACCTAAATACAACGAAGAGACGAATAGAGATCAATCAGACATGATTGGTCTGCAGGTTCAACTTTGGTGCGTAACGTCAGTCAGTTTCGACAGGAATTTATGAAAGACCAAAAATATGAAGAAACACGGTGAAAGAACACATCAAACTCGTTCACGGAGGAGAGCAGACACAACATACCAGACTCGCATCTCCTCCTCGGTGAAAGTTGAAGCAATGATGAAGGCCTGTGATCAGAGATCTCTAGGATTAAATTGCAGTAAACCCCAAAGGAAAGCCAAGAAAGAATCGTCATCCACATCAGAGAGAAGTTATGCAAGTTCCTTCGGTCGGCCTCTTGCAACTCTCGTACCCCGAATTACACATCCAGTAATTCGTTCTTCAAGGCAGAAAGGAATAAAATCTCACCGGAACTGCTGCAAGCTGCTACTTCAATTAACATTGAAATCTTCTCTTCACATTCATTACATTCACCTAAACATTACTATCTATTCTTCACATCATCCAATTATCTAACCTCTAGGATTATCAAAAAGTTGGAAAATTTGGTTGGGATACTCACATCGCGGTCAAACTCCAGCATGAAACATTTTTTCACGTCTTCCTTCGTGGGTTTGCATCCACATCGATCTCTCCTTGATGTCAAGTCTGAAAACTTTGTGTATGTAAAGTGCAACACAGCTGCCTCCTCCAACTTAATCTCGCTGAAAAGATGAAAGATCGATATAAACTGCACGCATTAGTATTTGCCTGCCACAGTCTGAAGACCACAGACGCAGAGCCCTGGCTGAACGGTCCTAAAGATATCAATGTCAAGACTAGTGTGAATCAATTTTGACCATACTGTTTAACAATAGCTTAGCAGCGAACATTTACAAACTGAAAACTTCCTTCAGAAAACTATAAGAAGAAAGCCTACTTGGGATTCTTCATATAATTGTGCCATCGATGAGCTCCATTGGGTCTTAAGTGGTTCTGTACACGAGCAGCAGCCTTGCCATTCCCATAGGTCAAAAAGTAATTCGGATTGCCTCGGGTTGCTTCACGATACAATCCGAAGTAGGTTTCCTTCATCACATGGTCATAATTCTTCTTAAACATTGACACCTGAAAAGGGTCAGCCAAGCATGAGAATTTCCACCATTTCTTTGCGGCAAGACATCACCTTTCACAAACAGAATGAACGTGAGACTTGACGTCCACCGTCACAAATTCTTCTTTCCAAGTTCTATGTTTCTGCCCACAGATTTGCACAAAATGCCCGGAGAAAACGATAGACACTAGTGCTCCGACAACGTCCCTCTAAGTAAACCAACACGCTAATCAAAACTTATCAACACTCAAAGACAATTATATAACTTGGCATCTAGCTGCACAAGCTGTTTCTGTGATGTAGATGTGTAAGGTAGGAAAAACTGACCTCAGTGAAGGGTTCTTTGATATCATCACGTTCGATCGCACTCTCCTGAAAGCACCAAAAAACTCGCCTGAGCTCAAAAATCTTAAAAGCCAAAAAGAAAACGTTTTCATGAGGCATAAATAATGAACAAGATGAATAGAAACACTGTATACAAGGGGAATAATCCACTAGTAGGACAGTGACGAGAAAACACCGAAAGAAAAAAAAGAACGAAATCAGAATAAGGGAAAATGTCAAAACAACTAGACGTATTATGTAGAGCAGACGGCACGGTAAACCAAGCAGTATGAACATACTGTGGGCAAAGCACCGAAGGCCTCTCCAAGTCAATAACAGAACAATCTCCGTTCCCTTGCTTATTGGAAAAAGAGAAAGTCAGATTCAAAAAATTTCAAGGCAAACACTTGGAAACCTGTATCTACATACGTAATTGGGAAAAACGACCATATCCACATCATCGGCGACCTCTCCAAGCAAACGCCTCAATGAAAATTCAGAAGAACCAGCAGGGTGCAGCAATTCATCGGTATCAAGGTGGATGATCCAGTCCATCCCAGCTGCCTGTAAAGCCAACCACACATTTTATTCACAGGCAGAAATTTATGTACGTTCTCTCATAAGAAAATTCATCTTATATTTTAGTTCATGTTGAAAGAGTGTCCAGTAGAATCTTTAGTCCCTTACCCGAGCCATTACAATGGCCATTTCCATGTTTAGAGACTGTCTCACAAAGAGTTCATAATTACAAGGTCGGAAGAAGAAACTTGATAACCATGTCTCGTTCCAGATTCGACTGCGAGAACAACGCAGATCAACGCTATTAGAAACCCTGTGTTTCGAAAAATGTTCCTAGACTTGACTGAGACAACTGTCTCGTACAGGTTCAAAGCTCAAATACTAGGGTTAATTCCCGGACATTTTCTCAACGTAGTTCGATACATATTGGCGATATCAGATTAGTGAAACATATGGAACTCGAGACAGCAAACAGACCCAAGAAGGACGTCTGGAGATACAAAACAAAGTCTTCAAATACAGTACATGAAGTACATCAAATTTGATGACGTTGACTACAAGTAGCATGCTTCGTGGGCACATACAAACGCACAAATGCATGCCGTGAAACAATACAGCGCTTTAACCACTTGTGAAGAAATGATAATGCGATCAGCATTGAACATTCCTGCGTTAAATGCAGACTCTTCGAGATTAAAAAGGTAAGCAATTATCTGGAAGCTCTTCCCAGAATTTCCGTAGCGTAATTTTGTAGGATTGCTGCTGTTTTGACTTCACTCCGCAAACATTTCTGTGCAACTTTTCAATGGGAGGTGGACACAACTGTTTCTGTAAACAACAAATCACAAGAGCAATCTGTACCTTTTAGCTTGCTTCTCCTCAAGCTCCTTTGTCCTATGTACAACTAGTACACCCTGCGATAAAACACTGTGAAATTGAGTTCAAATCCACAAGAGAAACAGGCCATCGATTCCAATCTATAATCCTAGCAAAGACCCCAGAATTGAAGATGACCAAGCTCCAACGCAAACCCAACTTACAGGAATGGCTTCTAGGACAGCCGAACTGTTCCTGGAAGCTGCTTTTCCTTCGACAAATAGAAGAAAGTCTGTAACGCCAAGAACTCGATGATAATACAACCAAGGTAAAATCTGGTCCAAACCTGCAGAAGTACTCGTACATATACATATCTGAACAAACAAAGCATAGGTTTAGGTCTTCCGAACTTCGAACTCGAGCATCCATGATCCTCCCAGACTTGCATATCAAAAGATGTACATAACTCCAAAAAATCTCACAGTCGCAACGCAGAACCATTTGTGACAAACCAGATGCAGAAAGTTCAGCCAGTCACTTCACTGCTATTTGAGAAGACAAAAAACAGAAGAGATTCTAAGCCGAACTTTCAAATTCGAAGGGAGTACGCTCAACTATGTAAAGTCAACACTTCAATTAGCAAGCGCAACTCTCGTTCCTAACTGACATCGTTGTCTCATCTTCTGGGAAAAGCTACAACTACCCGAATCCGAACACAATCGAACGGAGAGAGAAACAGGATGTTCAAGGACAATATGATGGCACTTAACAATCGACATCCATGATCAGAAGAAATAGCCGGAAGCAAGTCGGTCAGTCAGTCAGTCAGTACCTTGGGTCTGGCTTCGCCAACAATGGCATACTGCCAACCAGGATGATGAGGGAAAGAGGGAATGTTCCGCTTGCTCAAAGCATCGGTGCTCGCACCAGCACAATCGCTGGTGGTGATGGTGCGCCCACCAGAAGGCGAGTTGCTGAACTGCACTCCGGGCAATCTGGAATTGTCACCGCCCAACCGCCCGATGGTGGCAGGGTCCGACAGAGCGCCTCCCTTCCACTGCAACCCGAAGGCGAACGCTGCCAGCCCCAGCGGAAGCATCGTCAGCGCCCATAGCAAAATTCTCGAGGTGCTGTGCTGCTGCGGTTGCTGCGACCTCGGCAGTTGCTGCAGAGGTGCGTGCCGCCCGTAAGGCCCGCCCGCCATTGGGCGGTACCCTGCTCACTCCCAACTCACAATTTCCAACTCCTCTCCAGCATTCAAATCAATCCCCTCCACTCTTCTCCCAACTACCGAATCAGACCACTCCGCCGCAATTACACCGGGTCCTCGTCGATGAAAAACTCCCGTGCCACTCGAATTTCCGCCCTCGACCTTTTCCTCAAGCTCTGTTTCCTATCCAACCTCCTCCTCCTCCTCCTCCTTCCGCGATCGCCAGATTGGGCCTACAATGACAATCTCATTACTCCGCGCCTCAGATAGGCCTTATCGACATGATTAAGAATGTGACGAAGGGAAGGGAAAAGAAGGCCGGATGGCGTCGTTGTCCTCGGCTTTTCACAACATGGTTACTGCGTCATATCCGAATCTCGACATGTAGCTAAAAAGGTGAAGCCAGTTCCGTGTCCCTGCACAAATTGCCACCGACGACGACGAACAACCCTGAGAAGAAACGAAGCGTGATCTCAATTGCTGTTACAGATTCCAGATGCCATTGTTGCTGGGATTAGAACCATCCATCACTTGTATTCACTCCTTCGTCTGCCCTCCTGCCCAACTACCCAACCCACCACAGATCGATCTCCCAAACTCCAGCCACCGGACAAGCGAAACACACACGGATCTCTACACAGATGGGAACAAACCGCCGATCCCGATTCGAGAAATCTATGCAACCGGGTCGTTTGAAACTCCTGGTACCTCAAACACTGGAGTCAGGACGGCTCGGGCCGCAGCAGGGCTCAAGGGACCCACTCACTCCGAGCTTTACTAATGCTTCCACTTCCGCTTCCACTCGCGCTCTCAACCCCAAATTCTCAACGCTCGTGATCCACACCAAACCGCAGGCAGAGAGAGATCCACAAAGTGCGAAAAGTGGCCAGAAAATTCCTGCCCCAGCCGAGGCAAAGTCATATAGAGCAGAGGCGAGCGGAGCAAGTCCGGCACGCAGACAGGGAGCAAGGGAGGGAGGGATAGGAGGCAGAGAGGCGAGAGAGGGGAGCAAGGAATGGAGGGAAGGACGGAGTCAATGCAGGAATGACGCCACTCGGGACGGAGGGAGAGAGGGAGCAGTAATGGAGCCCAAAAGGGGCGAGCAAATCGGCAGCAAGAAGACGAAGGCTAGCGGACAGACTGCGCTGATTGATTTGAAGCCTTGAAGCAAGCTTCTGAGCTGCTGCTTCTGCAGCCTCCTCGATGCGATGCTGCTGCCGACCCCACCATTGCCTCCGGTGAGTCCGCACGCCTGTTTTATTTATCTCCACATCGATGCACATTCTAAGCATCCGTCATATTCTTCTGACTCTCGTCCAGTGGTCCTGTGATCAGGACCAACTTCTGGCGTCTGGTTTTTCCATTAGTCTCCCATCCTATTTTTTCCCTTGAGGTGTTTGCGCCGCATCTCTGGACTCGGTTTTTATTCTCCTTTGGCCATTGGCGCTTTGGTGTATCATGGATGGACTGGGGCCAGCTCTCATGCTCCTCTTTCCAGTGCTTGCGGTAATGATCCGAGCCTGGGAATATCTTTTGGAAGTGGTGTTCCTTCTGTCCATAATTATTGCTTCCAGTTCAGCTCGGGAGCTCCTCTATATCTTGCACTGGCCACTATCCCTTTTTCTTTTTCTTCGTCTTCTTGTCACGATTTATATTTTCTTCTTTTTTGGGCTGCGCTGTACTTCTGTTTGAGGTTAAAGGCTGCGGTATTTGCATTGAGGTGAAAACTAGAGTTTCGTCGGTATGAACGCCGACATGTGGGCTACATCGTGCTCATCTTTATTTCCTATGTCGTAATTTTGTCGACCAACTTTCCAAGAAGGAATGAATATCGAGCGTGCATGCTTTGTACCCTCAATGATTCATGGCCTACCTTCTCCTCAAGATACAGACTGAAATCTGGCGCGACTCATGAAATTCAACTTCTTGATGTTAATTTAATCTTTTCTTGAAGAAGTATATTTTGTCGCCTGTATTATTTATTATCATCAATATGTCCAGAATTATTTAACAACAATAATTGAAAGAAAACATACATCTCATAATATAGGTTTATTTAATCATGTTTTACATTGAGGTTATCTTTAATAATACCTGGAGTAAATTTTCTGGAAGTTGGTGAAGCAATATCTTCATGAGTTCCTTACACAATCTGAAAGAAATAATAATAAAATCGTTCACGGTCAAGCCTCTCCATCAGTGTACTTTCATTTGACTTTCTCAATCTGTTTGGACTATACATGCAGATCACATTGTTTGTGAGGAGTTAATTAGACAATGTAGACCTCCAAGCTAAGTTGGTACGGGAATCATGTTCTTGAAGATTTGATAGGAAGTTAATTGATAAAGACGCAAACATCATTATCGTCAATACATCCTGCTTCAAGAATCTGTTCACAAAGGCTATCTCAATCAACTTATTTGCAGAAAACTTGAAAAAGTACAAAAAACCTTTATCCTTCATTGTAAAATACATCAGAATTTAGATGTGATTCATGACTATTCTTGTTAAACAGAAGTGTATGTTTTCTCCAAAATCCATTTTATTTATTTTAGAAATAGAACTCTCTAGTCATAAGTACTCATACAATATACACGACATATTTTTTGAAGCTGTAATGCATATTTTCTTACAAACATGATACTGTCATGTACTGTCAATTTACTTTATAATATATATATATATATATATATAATGCACTACCAATGATGACCCCAATATTTTACACAATTAGATACAACAAATATTTATCTGTGTTTTAACATTTATCACACCATGTCTTGGATGTAATCATGAAGATAGTATATTTGATAAACAAAATTTTAGATTTGGCATAAAGCAATATCTCTAATTTGCATTTCTCCTTAACTATTTTTAGTAATGGTAAGAAACCCTACAAACATAAATGTTTATGTTTGTAGAGATTCTTACCATTACTTTCTTATATGTTTATGTGATTATTATAAGATAAATAAATAAATCTTAGACTGTAAATATTAAGTGAAATAGCTAAATATTTATTTGCATTTGCAATGTAGCTCGAAATATTTTTTAATCTCAAATAATCAATTTAAATGTCTTCTTCTCTAATATAAATTTCTCAAAATTCATAATCATCTTTCATTAATTTTGAACATTTATTGAATATTCCTTATGATTATTGGACTTTAATTACATTTATTTAACTATGATTTTTTACAAGTATAATATTATTTAAATAATTTTTTTTATACATTACTTGGGATTAAAACAAGCAGGAATATCAAATTTAATTTTTTATTATTTAATATTTTGGGATAAATCAACTCTGTATATATTAACGAATTTGATCATGTTAACTCATTTATTTATCCAATCTGAATGATAAATTCATACTGAATTAACATATTTACAAATTACTATCATTTATAAAAATATTAACAAGTAGTTTAATGAAGATGATGAAAATTTCAGATTTACAATGCTTTTTAAGTATTGCATATCACATAAATTTTCATACAATATGCTACAAAGATTTGACGAAAGAATGTCCCTTAAAAACATGTATGAATTAATCAATAGATTATGAACTAGGGGAGGTGATGAAAATCAGTGTACTAAATTTGATTTATTGCTAAGCTAAAATACAATCTAAGGCTGGTGTTTTCAAAATTACTACATTAATTTGTCAGAACGAAAATGGTAGAAGAAAGAGAAAGGTACAAATTAGATACAATTTTCATTTCTGTGCGGGATAGATATTGCTATTCTTTTTTATGTATACAACGAAACCCACCATCAACTCTATAGTCTAATCTTAGTTATTATTGCGGCCAATAATGAGTCCACGCTTTTCCACCCCATTATTGCTGAGGACAGAATGAGGAATTATGTGTTGGTATGGAAAAAAAATATTTCTCATATATTTCATAGTTTTAACTGTTATCCCAATCGTTCACAAATTCTTTCTTTCTCTTTAACAAAAATGTTTTCATATGTTATTAGAATGTTATCAAATCCTGAATTAGGAAACAAACCATTACTTATCACAGGAAATATAAAATAATCAGAATTTGTCCACCTTGAAGTATGAATTAATGTGTATATTCTATACCTATCTACTGTCGTTCTGGAGAGCTCGGTCCAGTTAAAGGTGACGTGTGCAGTCTGATCCACTGCCAACGAGAAAAAATACCGAACCATAAATTAACAGAAAAAACAAGTTTCAGAGAATCACACGCACTCTTGAAGAATTTTCCTACTATTCCAGAGGTTTACCCACTCTGGTATGGTAGGAAAATGCATACATGCACGAGCAGTATTCCAACTATTCTCAATCAAATGCGCCTGTACGAAGACCACACATTCAAACAAAAATAATTCAAAAAACACCAAATGGAACTAAAAACGACGATTCTCCAGGAAAATTGATGTCTAAAAGTAACGCCATGTGAAAGCATAGAGAGGAGAAAAGTGCATATGTTTAGGCAAGAGAATTAATATATATTTTCTTCACACATCACAAGGTGGGTGATAATTGTCTACTGATACTAAATGATTGGGTAAGAGGGATTGTTAACTACAGAAGGAGGAAATAACTTTTACTTAGGAGATGGTAAAATGTGAATAAATCTAAAACGTTAGCAGTACATTTGTGTCGGAAACTGTGGCTCCAAAATGTTATTCTGCTTGAAACAATTATTATGAGACTCTGACTGAAGGCAACTATATCCACTTCCCTTAACCAGGAAATGTTAAGAAACAAAGATACAGAATATGATTTTCTTGAATGGTTCATGAGACTGTTTCATGTTATATTTTGATCATTATTTGTACGGTTAATTCTGGTTTGGTGGTATTACGCGTTTTGGACCTTGATACCCCGCTCGGGGACGGCCAAGCGGATTATTGTGAAACCCATTGCCTAAAAGTTTAGGTCCAATTTTTCTCACCGTTTCTCGACTTTCATTTATCTAGCCTAAAGTCTGTACGAAATTGGTCAATGTTTTATCATGCAATATACAATAAAGAAAGTTAGGGGAATGAGTCTATTTCTGTAAAACCAATTTTCAGATCACATAAATTTTATTAATCCAGGATTGAACATGAAACATATTCTATTTTCTTTGGAGTAAAACTATGAAAGAAAAAAATCTTTATAAAACTAAACCAAGTATGTAAAAACAAAACTTTTTCAAAGGTCTGTCTAGTGTGATGAAAACTTCACAAGAGTAATTATCTCCCGGTAATTCGCTGAAAGCATCTTCACCGCTTGCACTTGGAAAGGTCTAACGGACGTGAGGAAAAATATAACATGTCCCACCATGCACACGTTAGATTCTGATTCTAGTTGACATGAAAACAAAAAACATGTCATTATAACAAGTCAGGAAAGGATTTTTCCTTTCCACTACCGCTAAAGATTTCTTTTGATTTGACCGCTCATTTGGCCAAATGGCGGCAACAATACCATAATATATGTGGGCCCTTCAGTTTTATTTCTTTCTGTCGCGCTCGGAAGAAAAAATAGAATTAACATAATTTACTGGGAAGTTTTAAATTGTTATTTTAAGTTTAAGGATGTTACTTGGTTGCCTCCAGTTAAAGGTGGAAAATGCTTTTGGGAGAAGGCAAGTTTTTGTAGCTAACATGTGTAGACAAAGGGTGCGGTGAAGTTGCATTGACTACCTTTTTTGGAACTCCTAGAAATCCCTGCCATCATCAGTAGATTTTTGTATAGAACTGGAGTGATGCGTTATGGACTTGTTTTGAAACCCCCTCTTAATAATGATCAAGTTGAATTGATATGGTGGTTGGTCATAACACTTGTCTTTTAAACGGAAGGTCAGGTGGTTGATCTCACCAGCCAGATTGAAATTCCTTTGCTATGTACA
Organism: Marchantia paleacea; assembly: GCA_014180765.2. NCBI lineage: Eukaryota > Viridiplantae > Streptophyta > Marchantiopsida > Marchantiales > Marchantiaceae > Marchantia > Marchantia paleacea. Next base: position 236,377 of record MUAA02000049.1, read on the forward strand.
AAGATATACCAGAAACTCACCGTGCAGTCTTTAATTCCATCCACGATCGATTTCCGTGAACTGTCAAATACGCACGGAGGGATGGGTTAAACTATCCTGACTAGTGTAGTATGAAAGGAAGACGAAGTATAATAACAAAAAGGATGGGAAGACCCCATCAAATCGTACAAGGATGGAACCAAACCGGTAACATGGGGCTAGGCCCCAATAGTATCACACTTGGGAAATATGTCGTGTAGTATGAGCCCGAAGACTTCCCATGTAGAGCCCGGGTCATGACTCAGTGGTTCTAGTGCAAAGAACAGAATGAAGAGTGCATTGTTTGTTCCTGGAAAAGACAAAGCAGGTCGTACTTCGGGGCTTCCAAGCATCAACCAAGAATCCAAATATGTAGTCACTCTCCACATGCTGAAAAGAACCAATGACTATGATACAGAACTGAACCAGCTATGAGCTATGGATCAAAGGCTGGTGAATTCCGCATGTGGGTCTAAACATTATATTTATATGCAAAGAGTGGAAGGATGGGAAAAAATACCTTTGGTTATGATAAGAGAAACTCAAACAAGGGGCACAAAAACCTAATGCTTTCTAAGTTGTTGCTTTCTAAGTGTTGTTGTGGGGTAAAAATAGTTTCAAGGGAAAACTCCTACGTGACCAACTTTACCTTTACCAAAGTGTACAAAGTTGACATAAACCTCCATTGTCTCCATAAATTAAAGTTGCCCACTGTCCATCTTTTATGGTGTGATACCGATTAGTTCGTTGTACAATTACAACGCAAACATTTGAATTTTAAAAAACTTAAACATTCGTCAGCAACGATTAACATCTACCTATATGGTCTAAAATCGGTACCTTTTTGAACTAAAAAGAACGGTGAAACTAGTTTCACCGTTCTTTTTAGTTCAAAAGGAAATTTGGCTTGGTTGCAAAACCTAGGATTAGTATTGTATTATGGTCTGAATGATATGTATGGCAGAAAATGCAGGTGAAATTGACTATATGTTCCAGTCTGATTTTGGAACGTCTGTTCCAGGTTTGGGTTCCAGGTTTGGAGTCCATCTGGTGTGAGTTTCATACAATTTACCATTTGTTAACTGGATGTGTTAATGGATGCTGCTTCTTCCCATATCACAAATTCCTTCCACTTTTCACTTTTTCCTTTAGTGTGGTGGCATGGTAGCATTCAAATCCAGCTCCACAAGCATCCTTAGATTATTTGGGCTGGCTTCATGTGATTCTTAGCAACCTGTTCTCTTTGATTGTCCTCAAAGTTTTCCTCGAGATAAGTCTCGTATGACTTGACACTACAAAGTCTTTCGGGGTCATTTAGAGACCAAACTGTGAAGCAACTGTTTAGCTTCTTGCAGAGTATCTTCTCGGAGCTAAATTGTATTTCCGTGCGACTCCTGTCACATACATGTCCAACAGACTTGTCTGTGCAAATCTAGATTTGTACTTGCGCCTATTCAGGATCATTGGTAGTCAGGAATCTTCAGCTACTTATTATAGCCGATTTCTTTGACTTGTACTTCCTGGCGATGGATTGTTTAAACATACAATCTTAATTTGAAAAGTGCTCTTGTCAATGCTGTCAATCACGAAAAGAGACTCTGTTGTTATTTCCTTCATATTTTATAGGAGGACACTAGAGACCAGGACGGTCAAATACAGACACAGTGCCACGACTGTAAGCGGAGTACATCCAGATCTTTCAGGGGACGCAAGCAGATCTGAGCAAAATTTGGCAGCAATCCAGAAAGGAATTTGGACCATCCCTTACGAACAGGGAAGAAAGGGCCCTCATCAACCAAAGATCCAAGAAATTCAACCCATACATGTTGCATGAAGTTACGGCTGCACGGTTATCTTAGGCTCTCGAAAATGAGAGAGCTTGGGTTGTTTTCGTTCGCGGACTGAAGGAGTTTATTCGCTATAATCACAAAATTTGGTCTTGACTGTCTTTGCATGCTTCTAAATATGGTGTCTGATTCCAATGCACTAAAATGCTTACAGCTTTACTTGTAGTCCGACACAGTACGTACATGACTTCTCATGCGCTGTGGTTTCATTTCTAATCACTTCCCAATCGGTTGGTCTTGATCTTTGAACTTCATGGATACATTTTACTCTGAATTCAGATCTGTACTTACCCTCTCCGCCCGGCACCGTCCACAGCATGGTTGGTGAAACTCGGATAACCAGCTTCATAGCATTCTCAGGACCTTACACTCTCCGCAAGCGTGGTAAAATGTTGCTCAGCTCAGCTCAGCCTCATTCTACTTTTTATTTTCTTATCCATGCTTTTGCCTGCTTCATTAAGCGTATGATGCAGGCTGCCTCGTCCAAGCTTTCCCCATGTACGCTTTCTGGCTATGAGCTGTCCAGTCTTGTTCGAACGTCCTTCTGAGAAACTTCAACTTTGTTATTGAGCTCTTTGTAGATCTCTGCAATCCAGCATCTACGTGTGTCCAAACACACTTCTGGCCTCGTTGTACGTTGTTACATGTACTCGCTCCTGTGGTCGTACACAGTGAAATGAAGAGAATGTTTCTGATCCAAAGAAAAAACTCTGAGGAATTCCAAAAGTAGTCTAGACGAATCTCTGAAGAACTGCGACTTGACTACTTTTGCCAGCATCATATCACCGAACGCCAGCTAAAGTGAACGACATAGAAAGTTCAAAGTTTGGTAAAAGTTCAAAATTGAGACACATCCTCAGACCCGACCCACTAAACCAATGACGAGTTACTAGGGGACTAATCAAGAGAGCAATGCTTTACTGATAAATTTCGGATTATATTCATACATGTAAAGGCGCTCACGTGAGTCACCAGACAAACTTGTTAGAACTTTCTCGATGTAATACCCAAAGAGACTACGCGATTATCCACGAGAGATACTTAAGTGATGATGCTAGGAAGGGTATATGCTAGGGGCCATAACCTCATATATCCTCACTAGGATCCTCACCAAAACATCTCCTCCGTGTACTTGTTGTCCCCCGGTCTAATCTTCCGCGGATTCCTACAATTCAACTCCGCTTAGATGGTACTGATGCGAATCTCCAAAAGCATCGACGGCAGGAGTCACGAACTTTCCCAGAAACTTCACTACTGTATAAACTTGTTTGCCGAAGAAAGCAGATATAAAATAAAACGATCGTGGATATAGTTCATGATTCTGACTATGAAACTTGAAAAACGCCAACTATTTTATGAATATGATAAAGGGTTCCGCCAATTTCTCCGGCAGAATAAATAATGTTTGATATACTGCAGCTCTGACGCCATAGATAGGCTAAACTACAAGATTGATATGACAAGTTGAGCTACAATCTCAGTCTAATACAAATACGAAAAGGGTAGCTGCTATCCAAATGTTGCAGCTCTAAGTGATCTCTAAACAAATCCTTTCCGCACTCGAGCAGATTTCCCAGAGGTTTTTGACTTAAGTCCAGAACATCCGCTGATCTCTCAAGTGGATAAACGGCCCCCACCTAAAAAGCCTGCAGAAGGTGAGTTGACATGGCAGGGTATCAATAAGACACAGCATTGCGAAACGCAAGTACTGGACAGACGTCTCAGTTTGATAGGATATGTGACAGACGATGAATTTACAAAACTCAAACAGCAGCCAGAACTTTCGGAGACTCTTTGGGCAAGTCAGACGTTCCGGGGAATTGGCCGATATCATGACCATCCACACTGTTGTACAGCTTCTGCAGCCCAACACTAAATTCTTCCGGATTTTGGTCTCCTTGATCACGGTAATTGGCGATGTGTTCTGCAAGAGCCATGCCACTCAAAGCCGCTGCCTCCAGACTCGATCCCAGAAGCCAATCTCCACAAATTCCCACCCGGCCTTGTGCATCAAATATACAGGGTATCTCTGGTGTGTTGGTGGGCAGAGCTGCTCCCCATAGCTGCAGACGACTGTAAACCGGCGCTGGCAACGAGCCTTCTGATAATCCAAGAGCAGTTTCGACCCCGAGAAGCATGTCCCGGGTCACTTTCTCAGCTTTAGCATGAGGGATGCTTTCCTGTGGAACTTTGTTCTTCTTTCCATATGGGCCCGTACTGAGGAAAGTCCAGCACTGCGGAGACTGCTCACCACCATTCAGCTTGGCTGAATTGTTGCCCATCCATGACAGACAGTTGACTCCTTGCACGAACGCTCCTTCGAAAGTGGCTGAGGGCAGAGGGTCCTCGAATGCAGCCAGCAGTGCCCAGATGGAGCTCAATTCGAGTCGCTTCATCTGGCGAGCAATTTGGGCCACTCCCGCCGGAGCCAAGAGTCGATTCGCACATTTACCGTTGTGTGCAATAACCACAGCGTCGAACTCACCTTGAGGTTTGTTATTATCGCTCAATGTCCAGCGTCCATGCTGAGCGGTCATTCTACTGATCCAGCACGGTCTCCTCACCTCAATTCTGGAAGCTTGCGACACCATGTGGTCTGCCAAGTACCGCATTCCATTCGTGCCCACATACCTCGTGGCGGCAGGAAGCTCGGTGTACTCACCACCGGCTTGCAGATTCCCAATGCTCCCTTTCCATTCCTTCACTGCTCCCTCGGAAATCCAGCGATTCACCAGCTTCTGGAAACGGGGGTCGGTCACGGTGAAAAACTGTGCTGCGTGGTCGAATTCAAGGCTCTTCGAACCGCGCTGTACCACAGACCTCGTCGCCATCCGCCCTCCCAAACCGTGCTTCCCTGTATCGAAAACCGTCGAATTGATGCCCAATTCTTGCAGTGTTAGGGCACAGACTAGACCCGACATTCCTCCTCCGAGAATGGCGATGTTGGGGTTCTTGTTCATGGGGGTTTGGAAATTCACCGGTTCGACCACCGGCTTCTTCTTCTTCTCCACCTCCTCGACCCACTCTCTCCGCCCCGTTCTGTCATACTCAGGTGCTCCCCCAGAGGACTTTCCCCCTCCGCTTCTCTCATCTCTAAATGACCTTGCCATTCCAGAATTCGACGGTGCCCCTCCGGAAGCGCTGAAATTTCTCGCTCCGCTGGCGTCTGATCTCCCGTCTGCTCCGCCCTGGATTCGAAAATCTTGTCCTCGGCCACTCGAAAACCTGTTGGACCCTCTCTCGCTCGACCCAGTAGCAGCAGCAGCAGCCGGAACGGGCTTCCCTCCATTCATCCTCCGCTCGTAGGCCTCCCTGTTGCGCGCGGTGGCGTCTGCTCTGCCACCGGAGAAGCTTCTGGATTCAGCATTGTCATCATCATCGTTTCTGGAAGCTCTCGACGCCCACCTTCCTGATCCCTCGTTGCGATTTTGGTACGACAATCCCCCGGGACTCCTCCTTTCTCCGCTGCTGCGCATCTGATATCCGTCTCTGTCTCCGCTGTGGCTGTTGTAACCAGAAGAAGAGTTGGGTGCACTAGTGCGGGCAATTTCTTTGGGACTTCTGCGGCCAGCGAAGCTTTTCACGGTCACTTCGCCATCTTCCTCGTCGTCCGAGTCCCATTCGTAGCGAAATTCTTTAGCCTCCGCGGGAAATCTTCTCGCAAGCCCACTCTTCAAGGAAGAAATATCCGGTTTGAATGACCCAGGCTCACCATTCGCCGAATCCCTTCTATCCTTTCGACTAGCCATGCCTCTGATGGTCCCTAAAATGAAAGCGCTGTTTCCATTGTACTCAAAATTAGCCCCAAAATTTCGCCGTTCTCGAACTCTTGTAATTCTCAGTCCTGTGACCGAAAACAAAGTCACAGTCGCTGCAGAGGAGGAGGGCGAGCAGGAGGAACTTCCAAACAACAGAGACTGCGATGCGCGAGACGCAGACAGAGCCAATTGCTGCTGGCCAGCAGCTACCAGAGTCAGCATTGCCCTCCTTTCCGTGCACTGCTCTGCTACTTCCACTACTGCCACCAACGCCTGCTTACACGGAGTGCCCCGTCTCACCCATCCACAATCACTGCTCTGCTCCGGGCGACTGAACCATCCGCATGATTCTCATGAACTCTCATTCGGATGCCCAACAAATGCTGGGAATCTTCCACCATTCGGAGGTCCGAATGAAACAATCGACGTGAACGTCCAAAGGAAACCGAGACGAGGTGACACTCTACAAGCCCCGGGGTTTAGGGTTGAAGGGTAGCAGCGAGCGCTGGTCACCGTATTCTGCGTTTCCAAAATCCCCAAATGGATAACGTTCAATGATGAAGTCTAACACCTAGACACGAACGAGAGTTGCCACTACGTAACTTTATTCAGGTGGGAGGGAGGAGAGTAGATTAGGAGGCGGGGATTAGTTCTGCACATATTGTAGAGTTATATCTCACTAACACTGGGAGGTAGCACACAATTATGTTAGTTTTTTAATTTAGATTTTCATTATACCTAAATTGAATGTTATGAAGAATCTTATAAATAGTGATAAATTTATTATTTTTATAATTCAAAATGATTTTTTTTCAAATTAGATATATGGTTTATGTTTTTTTTCAAATATCTTACTCATTGGTTTTATAAAGTTGAAAAATCATAAATATCACAATAAAAAATTATGAATGTTGTCATGACTTACATAGCATTATCTCTAGTTAGGTAGGTGCGCGTATGCAGAGCAGATATAGCAATTAGAGCTAATTGTGCAATTAGTGCCGTTCGCACTAGAACTATCCTTAGAGACGACATCGCCGTTAGGAGTCATAGGGCTCAAGGGGGTAGAGTTCTAATTAGGGCTTCGTGGAGTGCAGTTTTCTAAGTTGAGCCTTTAAGAATGTGGCTCTGGTGGATAGTAGCTAGTGCCGGAACCTGGAGTATTTGAAGCACAAAGTGAATTTGGCTCAATTGTAATATCTCTTTTATGCTATGGTTATGAGTGGAGTGTCCTTGTGGACGTTTTGAGAGTAGAAAAGATTATTTCAAAAACTCAAATTGAATTATGTGGTGAGAACATGGAGTTCTTGGAGTGATGAAGCTATTTTGGCAAGTTTGGATCGATGGTAACTTAGATCTTTTGGTTGTTGAATGTGCAAGGCGGTGATGGAATGAAGGCACTGGTGTTGATTTAGAAATAGAGTCGATTCGAAGTGGATGTGATCGATTTAAAATTTATGTATTTTCTGTTTTAGTGTGTAAATCCGAATCGAGAATTTTCGAGGGTGGAAGCGCTACTAAAAATTGACGAAGTGGGTCGATGTTCATAGTTATCTTGGGGCTATAAATTGATATTGATCGAAAAAGATTTCGGACAAAAGTGATCGAAGTCCAAGATTTGATGTTTCAAAGTTTTCGGATCGAAAATAAAGGAGTAGGCTATCAAATTATCATATAGTGTCCGTTTGATCTAAGATAGAAGATGTGAAGTTTCTCGCACGGGGGTAGAGACGTCAGGCACAAGGCCGGAAATGTCTGAAATTGGAGTTGAAGATTTTCATAGTCATGTGGAAGTTTCAAATGGTGTCTGTTTGGAGAAAAAAAAACTGCGTCAGATAGCAAATTGAAAAAGGCTACCAGTATCAGATTATCGATTTGGAGAGCAAAAGAGTTCCAAAATTGAGTTTTTGTGTTTTTAAATGCCCTTATGAGGCTACGTGAGTCCGGGTTGGGTTGGTTTGATCCCTTTGATGGATATTTTTGAGATGGAGTATTGTTATTTTTGTTTCTTGTGATTGATATACCTCCATCTCTGCTTCATGTTTGTGCACCACGTTTGTTTGTGTTGGTGCTTTGTTGTTTGGAGTGTTAGTGCTCATGTGTGCTACCGATAGTGAAGCTAGATTTGCGAACTATTCAAATTATCCATGTTTCTCATCAGTGAGACAGGACTTGTAGACCTGTAGATTGGGTGAATGCATGTGGTGATGACAGGTTTCAGGTTGCCCTTGTGTTAGCACCTTGTGGTGTCTCACATACCTTATGTTGCAGTTTCTGGTTCTAGTAGGGGACTTATTTTTGTACGGTTACGGAGGTGATATATTCATATCACAGTAGTTCACTAGAGGTTTCGAAGGAAAGACTGCTCGAGTTAGCATTGGGTGCATCCATAGCGGAGTGTGGTACCAACCTTGGCCTTTGAGTTTCACAGAAGACTCTGATTTGGTTTCAGAGAGTGACAGAGCTAAGCTTGGTGATATCTTAGAGTGTGTACCCACACCATTGTTGTGGGACATGGATGATATCTAGGGGACCACAAAGGATCCCGGACAATATTTGGCTACAGTTGGCACTATTGAGTTGGATGACTTCATACAGGAGTTTGACTCAGGATGTGATTTACAGCGGATGCACAACTCTACATTGTTTAAGCCATTTATGGCTTGGAAGGGATTATTCTAGCATTTGGACGGTCCATGGATGGATGATTATCATGAGTTTTGGTGTGAACACCTTGAGGAGATTGAATTCTAGAGACAATACTATTCTCCAAACTACATTTCTATTACTTTGGATACAATATTAGGTGGTGTGAGTTCATCCTCTATATCTGACACTAATGATACGATTGGAGCTAGTTCAGTTGGGAAGAGTTCAGAGCTCCCAATATTTAACCCTATTCTGGAGTTCTTCGTATGGTGGAGGAGAGACTACCAAGGGGTGAGCACTGAGAAGCTACGAGGCTTATAGGATTTTCAACGGAAGACTGGGAAGAGTCTTCAAGAGGTGTATACTCGAATGCGTTGGTTGATCAATGTTACCCATCGGGTGACAAAGACACAAGCTGTCCAATATTGGTATTGGATATTGGACAGGAAGTTGAGAGGTAGAGTGAAAGATGCTACCTTACTACAAGAGACATCAACTGCATTGGCCATTATGTTTTGTCTTGCTCATCGTATTGAGCTTAACATGCAAGAAGAGAGGTTGATGACTGCTCGGTTCAGTAAGGATTTACCAACTTTGTCAACTCCATCACGTTACCAGTCTACAACACAAACCCGGAGTTATTATGGTAGACATGTGGGACAATCTCGACCATCTGGACAGAGTGGTGAAGATGTCACATCCAGACCATTGCCATCCTTGTCAGGTCAACAATCAGGTGTTGGGATGGTGTGTTGGACATGTGGTGGACCTCATCACAAGAAGGATTGACTTCAAGGTAGAAGGATGGATCATATTGGATCAAAATTGTGTGAGCATTGTCACATGATGGATCAATGTTTTGATCTCCATCCCAATTATGATCAACAAGAGTTGCCATGACAGTCCCTGGAAGAGGACGAGGAGCTCAAGGTGGCAGGGGTGATGGTAGAGGACTAGCCCCTAGTCAAGCGTTAGCCTATGAGGATAGTCATGATGTGAACATGGTATCTCGACTAGAGTAGTTGGAGCAGAAGATAACAAGTATGGCTATAGCCCAACAAAGATCATATTCTAGAGCCTGTGCCTCTACATCATATGACGGAGATGTTGTAGAGTACATGTGCATAGTGTCACAACCATGTGCAGTTGCAATGACTCGTAGTGCAACACATACTATTGAGTCCAGAGGAGCATAAGTGGAGTTGGATCCACAAAGAGGGGAGGCTAGCCAACAAGTTAGACTTCCTCAGTCATTCACATTGTTTGAGGCATTGAATAACTCATCTATGGCTCCTAGACGATCTACTAGAGAGATAAAGGTGCAAGCCAATGTTGATGTACTTGGAGATGAAGCAAGTAGGATCTATCCATCAACATCGTATGAGGTAGCATCTAACGCAATGTTGGAGGCCTACCATACTAGGCGGCATAGGGTATCACTCTCTTTAGTTATTGTATAGCCTATTTTAGTCAATGTGTTTCCTTTGCTCTACATAGAGCAGTAGTTAGTGAAATCCTGATGAAAGCAATCACATTAGGTTATGCATTTTCAGATGCTACTGTTGTTTGTAGACCGTTTGACCTACATAGTTTGGATATCTTAGGTGCACTAGGACATATTTTGCCATTGTGATGCTATTGGGGCTAGGCCCCTTGTTACCCTTTTGGTTCATCTATGTACTACGTGATGGGTCTTCATTTCCTTTTTGTTATTTTACTTGGCCATTATAAGTCACTTAATTCGGACTTTGGACTTCTTCGTACCATGGTCCATGTGATTTACTTTCATGGACTTTGGGGAAATTTCCTTCATGGACCCTTAATTCACCCACATTTTCACCATTACACCCCTCTATCTAGGATTTCAGTGTACTAGATCAAACCCCACACATGGACTCCCTCCTACCTACCGTGCCTGTCATGCGGCGTCGCGAAGACTGACCAATAGCAGCGCGATGCACATAAGGCAATTCTCTGCTAACTGCAGCGTGACGCACACCTGCAGAAACAATACACTACCAGCCGCGGCGCTATCCACCCACATTCACCTATTTTGACAAAAACTGAAATGGAGAGCACACAATAGTAGAATTAAACACTAGATTATCGCTACACATAGATGTGAAACGTTCTGATAGTGAAGAAGAGAAAAAAAAACCACTCTCTGATAGTGAAGAAGATAAATTATATATATATATATATATATCTTTATTTTTATTTTCCATAGTAGATTGAACCAGACATTTCCGACAACATGTCAGTTGGCGTTGGTGGTATTCCCACAACACTCCCCCCTTGACTAGTCAACCTACTATGCATTTGACTGTTACATCTACAAATGGGATTGCATGACTTCTCAAGTAAACATGATCCTATCTAGCTTCCGTTCTTAAAAATCTTTTGTGATAAAAAACCTCTAATCACTTTAGAGTTAAAAACTCACAAGTAAAGAAAAAAAAGTGGAAGCATCTAGATGGATCTGCTATTACAAGTATCTTTTAGATATGCTAGCATTCACATACTAATCCCATATACAAACTTTCTATGGGTTGTCGTAGATAGATTTTGTAAATAAGTATACAAAGTTCTTTGTTTTGACAAAATTTGTTTCACATCAATATGAGAGCCTAACAACTCACGTGTGAAAAAAAACTTTGAAGTAATGTGTTTAATGTGATCACCCTTGATGTAGCCTATCTTCACTTGTGCAATGCATACCGCAGTGTCCTTGTACAATGGGGTTGGGGGAGCAAGTACCTCTAATAAAACCTCAAATAGAGTCATCAATTGACCTCAACCACATGCACTCACACACATTCACGTGATACTTCATGTAATGCCAAGATCTTTGTATGATTGGTAGATGTAACCACCATCATCCAGGAAATTGATTTCCAAGAAATGCTTGCTTCTTGTTTAAGGAAAACATAGCCAGTTTGGAATCACCCATGATCAGGATTAGACAAGTAGCATGTTTATGCATATCAATGATCTCACTCCTCTCGAGCCTTGTAAAATAAGCCTATGTTTTGAGTACCTTTGAGTTCGTGCATGACTCATTTTACTTCGTTCCAATGACTCTTTGTAGGCTTAGCGATGGAGCAAGCCATCATGTTCACATCGAAGATGATGTTAGATTGAGTGCAGTCTGCAATGTACATGAGTGTCCCTAAAACTAAAACTCCTATTTTGATATCTCATAGAAGGCTGAAGAAACCATTATTCTAGATCTCACAATCTGGTATTTTTTCATACTGCTCAATTGCAATGTAATCAGAGCTTCGGGCCTCTTTACAGTCCTAAGGAAGAGAACTTTAAGTGGTTTGCTGAAACAGAGGATTTTCGATCTTCTTCGACAGATCCGACGGTTATTCTGGCTGCAACTTTGTAAGCTATAGAAACAAAGGTTTCCATTCCGTCATATCTGTACTAAGCAAGATTGACAAACCACATAACACAGACAAACCTGAGCACACAATGTACGATGTTTCTATACACACTTGTACAATGGAAAACGTGCTCATAATTCACTTCAACTAGTAGAAGTATCACGGGCTTCTTATAATCAAATTGATATACTAGTCAGTCGATTACAAGATACGTATCAGGGCAGGTGACATAAACATACCCGATCTACCAAGTATAGTACTTAATATTTGTTCTTTCTGACCTCTATTTGTAGAATGGGAAAATGTATGTTACGCCCTGGTACATATCTTGTACTCGACTGACTAGTTTATCAACTAATTATTCGGAGCGAGACTGTTACTTCTGCACCTGATCTTATTGGGAGACCTGAAGCACATTGTGGCAAGTGGTTCTTGGCCATCAGGAGTACCATTTGAGCTCATCTGAGAACAAGAGTGAATTCAGGCAAAAAACGTTTTCTTCATAAGAATATCGTGTTGATGCAGAAAGACTACTCTTTTCTGTCTACTATCAGTAGTTTGTACATGTGTTTAGCTGAAGGTTAATATATGGTCTAATCAGGATACACAAGGAAATTTGACCATGAGTACACCATAAAGAACAATATGTATGATCCTCTCCGCATTAATCTTTTTAAGCATATATCTGAAATTTTTTTGCTTGTATGCTTTATGTGAATCAGATGAGCAAGATGTGGATTTACATCTATCAAGGTCTTTCTACATTAGAGATAGACCTTGATACTTAGGTACAATTTTAACTTACATGCAATGTAAATTTTTCAAAATATCCATACTTCTGGATACTATATGTGATGTCAATATTTGATACTGCTACTAGTACTGATTTCATTTGGTATAGTTCAGAATATATGATTACAAGTTATGGGCTCTCTCTCATCAATAAAACAGAAGCTCTGTAAGTACTAAATAGAGCTGAGGAGTACAAGAGGGGAAATCTTTGAGTAGATTCTAGCATCAGTTACGAGTCCATGGAATTATCTTGTTGCAAATACTACAATTTGAAAGAACAATAGTCTACATTTTGGTCTCATGAGCTGGTTGGAGCTGAAATTCTGCATTCAAGCATGGTAATGGTTTCACTTCTCACAAGGAAATGATTTGAAATAGCTACCGTGTATTTTTTGGTTCCTTAGCTTGAGCAGGAGTTAAGATGCCAAATAGTTGTGTGGTAATAAATAGCGTTGCCTCACAATCTTGTAAATGTTCCTGGACCAGAGCTTATAATTTTTTCTTCAAATAATATCTCATAACATTTTTAGGATGGCTGGTAAATATTTAACATTCGATGAAAAAAAACTCATTGAATCTTGTTTCTGCAATCGATGTAACAACGAAATCTAGGTTTACCACTTCATAATCAACCAAATTTTAAAGTGCTTCGTAGGTATGCTCATATATATATATATGTTGATAATTTTCTCAAAATGTTAATAAAATGATATAAAGTATCATTACATTTTCAGGCTGGGGAATTACAAAGAAGAGGACCAGTGCCAATGCCTCTCAATGATCTCGATTTTTTTGCAAACTTTTATAGGTAATAATGAGTAAAAGAAACTGTTGATGACTGGAAGTACCTTGAGATTATTGCTGCCTACACAGTTCTCACACGTAACTTGTTTGTCTCAAATTGGTCACATTAAGTTCCTCCTTTTTGACAGGAACCGCTTAAATTGTAGTAGGTAAAATACTTTCGGACAACTCGGAGGTGATCACCTCTGTGGTTGTAGTAAGATATTTCAGAGAGTAGCATGTTGGGAATTTGGTGTAAATTGAATTTTAGAAAAAGCTTTGATCTTGCTTGCAAAAGCTGGAGAAAGGCTGTGCTTTTCTGCTGTTTAGATCCACTAACTCGTACTGAAGCATTCAGATTTTAGCTTGAGGTCCTAAGACATGAGGAATGTTTGTGTCCCGTGTACATGGATGTTATTGCATCACTGAGTTATAAAATTTCCCTGAATAGCACGGCATAATTTCTGGGAATGTGGTTAGTACGATTATGATAAATCTTCCACAGACGGAATTTCATATACCGTGTTGATTCATATATTATTTATGATGTATCTGAATTAACACACAGAGAAAGAGTACAGGACATCCTTCGTGCAGAATTCAATAGTCTATCAAACTTCAGAAACCGATTGTAGATCTCAACCAAATTTTTATTCAGTGAATTGATATTATAAGTGGAACTATACCTTTTAATAATAGCATTAGGGCCGGATTTCTTCCATTTTTAATTCATGACAACCTGTATTCATCGTATCTTTTCTTCCGTCTAATTTTGGAAGTGAAGTCAAAAGGGTAACATGAAACACCTAATTTTTCCCTGAAGAAGCGACCTGTGGGATATTATGCAAAATTGGAGTGTGGAATTTTAATTTTGACTAGCCGTGAGGAAAAAAACAAGGATTTTTCATTCAGAACTGAGTCCTCTGAACGAGAGCTCACTTTAGAGTTTTGTCTGCTAGACCAGAAATGTTGTATACCTTTTTCTTAAGCAAACATATACTGTCAATTTGTATTTACAAATCCTTTTGTCCACCACGCAAGAAAATAACAACTATGTAAAAAGCACGTATATTACCGAAAGCTTGAAGCAAGAAAATAACAATACAAGTAACGTGACAGATAAATGTAAACGCATGGAATAAAGAAAGAATGTAAGTATCATGCTTTAAGTTCGTCATAATCATCTATAAATTCGTCTGTGTACCATCTTTAATAAATTCGTGCACACGTTAAGTTACCACGTGCTGAATTCCGATTGCAGGTGGGGAGGGTGATGTATGAATCGGGACAGACATTCGACTTCGTTGAACTGGACGGGAATGTGAGTCAAAACGCTGATGCAACTGTACGTTATAGATCTGACAATGTTTAATATTTGAAAGCAAAGCAACTTTCACAACGAGAAGAGATATGAAAATATCTTATACTGAAGGATCTTCTGAACTGCAGGTTCGTGCTCACGTATAACTTAGCTTTCATGTTCATGAGCTAAAGGGTGCCTGTCTCCTGGCTTTGAATTGCGGCTATATCTGAGTCTTGATTTGGACCAAATTTGAATGTAAGAGCAGCCCACTAAACGTTTCTTGAAAATATTTCAGCAAATAGCTTTGTTCCATCATCGTTGATTAAAGGGTATGCTTAATCTCGGAAAATAGCTAGTATCATACTGCACGTAAATGTGTACAGTACATGGAAAATGAGAGTATACATCACGTTCATATTATTGCATCAAATTTAGTTCCAAACTCATTCAAAAGGGGAGACTTTCGGAATTGTCTTCAGTCCCAAATAGACATGGATCATGCACGATGCAACTTGCTTCACTCTTCTCAACCAGCCGCCCCAAAATCTGTATATAAGGTGGAGCATACCATGAGCTTTGTATCAGGCACTTTTGCTAGAGTGCATTCTTGCAAGCTTCTTGTGCTGCTTGCTGCAGCTCTACTTCTACTCCTCACACTCTGTTCAGTGTATTTCTGATTCTTTCAGTACTCCGTCCCTGGTATCTGACAGTCCAACATTTCATTGTTTCTGCTGAACTTTCCAGATAGTAATTTCATTCATTTGTTGTCTTACCCAAGTAACACGAGAAATTATGGAGTACAGGAGATTTCATGAACTGCGAGCATATGTCAGCATTGAAACCTCTTCATGCAGGGTTTTCTTCATCCTCCTCCTTGCTCTGGTAGCCATTGCGCAGCCAGGTCAGTATGGGACACTGTCAGACAAAGTCTCAGAGTTTCAATTAATTCTGATTTCAAAGTCAAACAGCAGTCTTACTTCTCGGTCAGAGATTTTCGTATCACGTTATGAGTCACTAAAGTGTAGAGGTAAGACGTTTAGAACACTGCTACTATGTAGTGGAACAAAACCCACTGAAAATGTTCGATTTCGAGTGTACTTAAAACTTGTGATATGTTCTCTGCTCAAAGTGATATTTTCAGGCTTCTAATTTCTTTGAAACGAGTGTCCCGGAATCACATATATCTAACCAAATAATACGTCAACACTTTGAACTACAGATCAAGAGTTCAGCTACGACTTGACAAGTCCAGATGGGCCATTGTTTTGGGATGGATTCTGTAATAATGGCACAATGCAGTCACCAATCAACATCCACGTACCGTTCTCACCAGTCAATCACAGTCTCCCGGTGTCTCCCGATACCAAGTACGTGAAAGCAAACGCCTCACTATACAACGATGGCTACAGCCCGGAGGTAACTTCTGAATTGCAAACAGCGGCCAGTTGTCTTCCGCTTGCCTTTATGATGAAAATCCTCTTTGAGCAGGAAAAACCAAAGGCTGTACAGCTGAATCTTCGGGAGAGACGGTGGCTTGTAAGAATTTAAGATTACAAGATCATATGTTTGTTCCAATGAAAGAATCAGTGCAAGTCTAGTTTCATAAGATCTATGCTGACCTGACCTGCAGTTGTAACGTTTGCCTAAAGATTACAGGACCTTTTGGCAACTTCACCATCGGTACCAAAACATATAACTTTGACAACATCCATTTTCATCGACCTTCGGAGCACACCCTCAACAGCATCAGGTAATCTTAAGTTTATTAACTCTCTAGTTCAGTATGTTGTCCCATGGTCCTCCGGGTCCTCGTGGACATAAAATGCGTTCGCTCGATCATTCATTCTTTCAATATGTTCAAGAACTGTCTTGTACACTTTGTCAATGATCTCCCATTTTCTCTTGGTTGATCTGATCTTAATTTTGCAACCTACCGGAGGACCCTCCAATATATGAAAGGCTTGACAAAGAATATGACAATTCTTGTCCAAAGGTATCAATTGGAGATGCATATAGTACACAGGAGTGCAGACAACGAAACGGCAGTCATTGCTGTTTTCTTCGCACTTGGCGCCCCCAGCCCGTTCTTGTCACAGGTCAGTTCAGTCTCCATAATGTGCATGATTTGAAACAGATGAGACTTGAAAGTCGCAAGTCTACTTCAATGAGCGACTCCTTTCATCTTGATCTGTATAAGGCTGATATAGATCATGATACAATTCTGACCATGGGCAGACCAGGTTTGAATATCAGCGTATGACTCGGTATCCAATTCACAAGATAAATTTGGATGTGATCAATCAAAGTAGCGGATTAAAATTTTCTGATCCGTGTGCTCATGTAAAGAGTTCCAGAGTACGAGCAGAAAGCTTTATTTAAGACACATGCAGAGGGATCATGAGATAAATTGATAGAGGGATGTTTCATGATTGATGATTAACCTGCCGTTTTTGCTGCACAAGAGTAGTTCTTCAATCTGCTCCCTCAAATTGAAGGGCATGGTAAGCCACCCGTGTTAGTTCCCAATTTGAAGCCAAGTTTCACCATCTCCGGCAAGTACGCTCGATATCTTGGATCCTTGACTACACCACCTTGTACTGAAGGAGTCATCTGGACTGTCATGTTGTACCCTGTAAGAACAAACTACGCCTTTGATTTGAACTGGATTCTGCTTAGAGTGAGTGTACATTATTGCAGATGCATAAACGACATATGGCTGACTTATGCTCGAGTAGGGATTCTGAACAGAGTACAAGATTTCTAAACGTATTCATGACAATACTTGTGGTTTTCAATATGTAGAATACACTCAGCAATCAGCAGCTGCATCAGTACCTCACCAGTTTCCCGGTAAGTTGTATATACACATTGGCAACTAGGCAATTTCAATGAAATTACAGAAATGCAGTTAGCATATACAGTAAAAGCTTGAGATAGGAAAAAGAAAATCTCTCAACATTTATGAAAGTTGCTGTTATGAAAATTCCAAACGGATTTCCAGAGAAGGTTACTTTGTGGTAATTCGCGGAGAGTTATAGTTATACCAAGTTTCTGCTACTTCTCGTGACTTCTTATACTGAGGAATTCATTGTTCAGGACGAAAGCGCAAGATCTTCTCAGCCTAAAAATGGCAGAGTCGTGCAAATTTCTCCCCGCGGGTGGATCTAGGCTGGACTGTTCAAGATATTGGTCTTTCTGGTTTGCGCAATTTAAATCTTTTAAATAAGAGGAATGAAATTTATGATCAAACATATGTAATAACTCGCAAAACTATAACCGTCTCTATAACTCATCACATTGTTGTTCTGGGATATCTATGGGGTGATCAAGGATCCCATACAATATTTGGATACGGTTGGTACCATTAGGTTAGTCAAACTCATGTATGAATTCATACATGAGTTTGACTCATAGTGTGATTTACAATGATATGCAATTCTATGTTGTTTAGACTCTTTATGGTTTACAAAGTATAATTTTAGTATTTGGAGGGTACACTGATGGATGATTATCATGAATTCCGGTTTGAACATCATAAGGAGATTGAGTTCTAGAGATAATACTAATATCCAAACTTCATCTTTATTATTTTGGATAAAGTGTTTGATGGTGCGAGTTCATATTCTATATATGGCACTAATGATATGATTGGAGCTAGTCGAGTTGGGTAGAGTTCAGAGGTCCCAACCTTTAACTCTATTTTGAAGTTCTTTGCACACTTGAGGAAAGACTACTATGGGATAAGGACTGACAAGCTACGAGGCTTGCAAGAGCTCCAATGGGAGACTAGGGGTGACACATGCAAAATCTGTCCAAAATTGCTATGAGATATAGAAAGTTGAGGCGTAGAGTGAGAGATGTCATCTGACTACATGAAACATTACCTACGTTGGCCGTTGTCTGGCTGATGAATTCAGGAAGGATTCATCAATTCCTTCACATTATCAATCTACAACACAAACTCGGAGTGGTTATGGTAGACATGTGGTACAGTCTTTACCATCCGAAATTAGTACTGAAGGTGCCAAATCAAGACCATTGCCATCATTTTTAGATAAACAAGCAACCATTAAGTTTTGAAAAGGATTTGTTGTTCCAAGTATATAACCAATAAAGAAGTTAAAAGACATCATTCATAAGGAGTTGACAAGATTTGACGAGGTCCAATTGACACAAATGTTTTTTTGAGAGAATTTGAAAACAAATGGAAAATATATCAAATCATTCAAAGTGATATCTTGGATTTGCAAATGAATGTTAAATAACATAAATGCTTTAAGAAAATCAAAGAATGATTTTTTAAGAGAGAATAATTTTATTACAAGAAAGAATATACAAAATCATGTTCATTGAGCAATTGAGTCCAAGACTTACCTGCGGACTTAACCTACTAGGTTAAGAATGGACTTAACTTCAAGTTCTATAGCATATGTCCAATCTTTGAGCATATGGAACGTACACCTTGGTAGGAAGCATAGAGGATCAACGTTCATGTCATATTTCTTTACAAGAGTAGATTCATCAGTGATTGCTTCTAACAGAGTTGATCTTGTGTCAAGAGGTATATTGGACTCTTGCTCTCATGTTTCACCTTGAAGTAGACAACTTGATCATGCATCATAAACATGCATTTAGAAAATGGGGCAAACTTTGTCGACATTAAGGAAGATCTTCTTTTCCTCCATAGAGATATCATGTTCATATGAAAAAGTCTTCTTACCCTTGGAGACATAAGAGATGGCTTATAAAATCATTGGCTTTTTTTCTTGACTTGATTCATCAAACTTAATGCTAATGTTCCTAGTTCGTGATCGCCACTAGTCATTCTACAAGTCAAAATCAAATAGGAGAGAATAGATTTTTGTGTCAATGTTTAGTCTTTGCATTATATACTTCACAAAAATATAATATTTTTTGTTGAACATGGTAGTGATAATACAGTTCGAAACTTCTATGAAGGAAACAATGAAAGTACAGTGGATGTAGTTTAGCTCAATTCACAGATAAGGGTATTGAATCGAACAATACCAACAGACTGTTAAAAACATTCAAATGCAGAAGTTGGAAGCTTCTAGCTAAGAAAGGGCAACAAGGGTCTCAAATGGTGACTGATGAATCTATTCCTCATTATCTCAAGTAAATAGAGAACATTGTGGGAAGAATGTTGTAAGCAGGATGGCAGAAAGGCTCATTGATGGAGTTTGCAGTACTCAGGTTTCCAAAAGGCGAGAAAGGAGGACTAAGGCACGGGATATCGAAGAGGAAGCTCACCTCCGTTACACCCTGTTGCTTCATCTTGTTATAACACCAAGATCTATCATTGTACTCAGCAAATCAAATTTTTTTCCATTTTGTCAACCTAGGGTTGAAAGAAAAATCACCTTAAGTGCATGATAGTACTGAATTCATTTGAATGAATGTCAGATGGCTCAAAAATCAATAATTTTCAAGTCTATCAGTATGCTATAGCTTAACAGTTTTGGTATTTTTTGTATTGAATAAATGATATTTATTCCCAATATCACTTAGGATTTATTTTCGAATCAAAATCAATAAAAAATAATTTTACCAATTTTTAATTATAACACTTACATTTTAAACAGTTTCTGAGATCAAAATTGAGCAAGCAATCATTAAAAAAAACTCCTGGCGTTATATATAACGTTCTATGCGTCGCCGTTTTATCACCGACTGCGTATATAGAAAAATATATTTATTATGCACTAGCTACTTCCGTACTGTATGAAACTGCCCTCTGGCACAGAAGAACGCAACGTTCAGTCTGTTTTAGTGGCAACTTCTGGTCAAATATATCGTGGGCTCAACGGACGTGCCTTCGCTTTATGTTTGTAATCCACGGTGTTTAACAAAGTCTTGCTACAACTATCTTGTAGCAATTCACGCTAGCGAAAGAAAATATATTTTTGCACATGGTACTGCACTTCCTTTCTTATTCTTTTCATTGAACGCTGGGATCTTTCCATTTTCATATCGTATTTTGTCTGCTGAAACTTCTATACGAAGTCTTCAACTGCCATTCGCTTTATGGTGAAAGAAGGCTGAAGAGACCGTTATGCTTGGTATCACAATCTGGAAATTTCATACACGGCTCGAGTTCAGTGAATCCAGTGCTTCTTGTGGCTCCTAGAAAGACGTAATTAAGCCATGATTCCCACGTAGACGAGCCAGCAAGGTGATTGACTTCATAAAATTAATGTATTAATTGTTATCTTACTCGACAATATAAATCAGATTCATCATCCACGTTTCTCGAATGAGTTGTGGCACTTTTAGAATTGCATTATTTCTTGTTCTTTTCGGTCTACGTGAAGGGGAAAATCATCCATTTTAGGTTGGAATAAAATAAGTGTGATAGAAACCACCGACATAAAATTTGAGAGTCAAGGAAGTCTGAAACAACATGTCATTCCCCACTCACTTCCCTAATTAATGTGGATATTGATATTGTTCCCTTAGTAAAATTCAACATTTTGTGCAGTTATCCAAAAATAATTCTCATGACTTGTCACAATATACACACATGAAAAGATGTCCATAATAATTCTACACAAATAAACACATGTGAGTATTAACCAATAGAGTTTCATAAATTTGTTTTTTGTGTGTGTGTTTAAACAAGATAGCTCCAATGTGTAGCTTATAAATTCAAATTATTTAATTTTACAAACATTTATAAAATATTACATATATTAATAAATTTATATAATAATGTAATTTATAAAATCAATATACATAAAATGAAACAATCAAATAAATATATTCAAATATGTGAACCAAAAATAAAAAAATGTCATATTTTTTAACATTATTAACAAAAAGATTTGATTTGGATTTTTTGAATAATAAAAAATATTATTGATTTATTTGGAATTTTCAAATAACCTATTTTGATGTATTTTTTTTATCAATTATTAATTTAAAAATTAATTTTTTTATTAAATTATAAATATTTAAAATAAATTTATACGTGTAATTCAATTCAATGCATATCATTGCTCCGTGACAAATGAAATTATTTGTTTTTAATATTGATGTTTGAGTGCAAATCATGATTATTTGCTTTAATATGTATCCAAATGAAATGTATAAATTCACTTTTTACTTATGAGTTAGTTTTATGTTTGACTGATGTAAATATTCAGTTTATGTGTTCAAGTATCATTTGCTAGTAAAACCAGAACTTTTTCATCTCATTCCAGAAACAATCTTAAAATTTGACCCAGAATTGTAAAAGAGTGTGAAAGAAACATTTAAATGTTAAAATTTTAGCAGAATAAAGATCGAACCACAACACATTATTCAGTAATATGTTCAGATGAGAAGTCTATGTCATACATGGCCCTAAATGAGCGTTAGAGTTAGATAAATCAGAGTTAAAACATGATAACTTTGATTAAATTACAACTATGGATTGCTTGTTTAAGGTTAGGGGCAAAACTTAACCAAGATCAAATTGTAAAATCTGTGATTAAAAATAAACCCTTCAAGTTTCAAAAAATGTTGCCCAACCATTTTGTTTAGGTTTTTCTTATTCAAGGTTTTTTCATATTGGTGTCATCGAAACTGATTCAAAATTATGAATCAATTAATTAACGTATTTCACACTAATTATGGGAAGTTATTGTAGCTTTTTCAATAATTTTATCACTTTTGAATTTCATAAATCAAACACTGTAGTGCATAAATTGCATTGAGCACACCAATTATAGAAAATGACAGTAGACTTTACAATAATTTCATCACTTTTGAAATTCAAATAAAAAATATTGTAGTATATTTGAATTGGCATGGTAGATTAATGCTAGGTTTATGTGTTATTTTATTTACATAATTTTTTAAAGATGATTATTTTTTTTATTCTAGAAAGCTGCATTTTTTTGTCATTTTTAAATTAATAAACTTTATGAATACTATGACAATATTTTTTATTGATAAAAAAAAATTAAAAAATCTGAATTCTTCCTTTCCAAAATTATGAATAAACTTAAAGTTAAAAATATTTTTCATAATATCTCTTTATTGTAATTTTTTTTTCTCATATTTGAGGCTAATACCATATCAATCTATTATAAGCATGCAAAGATGAAACATTACATGCATAAAAAATGAGACATTTTTATTTGTAAATTCAAAAAAATTATCATTACAAATAACAAGTGAAAGTTCAACAAAAATTTTTGCTCTTATATTTAAAAAAAAATTTAGTTTCAAATTACACACCAAATTTTTTAAAGTTAATTGCATATATACAAAAAAAATAATTTTTTAAAATATAAAGTATAATTTTTATTTTATTTTTAAATTTGAATATCACTTACATTTGTTATTCTGAACTTTTTGTCAAATTGATTTCATAAAGTGATGATCATTATTAAAAGGATTTATCTTGAACATTTGTACAACTTTTAAAAAATGAGTTAAAAATTAGAGATTGAAAAAATTTATTATTTGATTAAATTTTATATTTGGATGAATTTTTGTTTCAAATTTTATACTAATTCAAAATATATTCAAAAATTAAAAAGATATATTATCATTTAATGCAATAATATATTTTTTATCATGAGGTTATTTTGATAAATTTGAATCAATTGATGACAAGAAAAAAGCCATTTAACTGATCTTTTGAATAAAATACATTCATTGAACATCATATTTAGTATTTTAATCATCATTTTTTTAACCTCTAAATTTTTTTTGAAAAAATTATTTTTCTCAAATATATCATATCTTTTAATCTTCAAAAAAATATTTGTTATTTTTTTATAATCTATTACAAAAAATCTCATATTGAAAAAAAGATGAATTTAATATGTTGGAAATAAATTAAGTTTTACAAAATTTTTATTAAATTAAAAAAAATCTAATATTTTTAATGATTAAAATAAAGAAGAAATTTGAAATCCATATTAACATTTTATTTATCATGAAGTGATTATCCATTTTTTTCCTGATAAATATTTCATTATAGTAATGATTGCTCTTATTCTCAGTTTTAGAATTTTTTTTATTTTGCTCCTCATGATTTTCTATAACTTTGACATAAAAATACAAAAAAATCCTTTAAATTTGAGTTCTATAATTTTTAAAATATTATATCTTAATAAATAAAATATTAAAAATATATAACTTTGATGAAGTAGAAGCATTTGAAATGCAAAAACTTATCTTATTTTTATTTTATTTAAGTATAATTTAATTAAATATAATATATTATTAAATTTAAATAAAAAATCAAAATATTGAAGGTTCAAATGAGATGCAATGTCTAATGTCATAAAAAAATAAATAGATATCTCACTCCTTATTGTTATATTTCATGTGACTATTGTTTTATAATCAGTTTAAAATGTTCAATTGTTTTAGAGTAAAATTAGTCTACATCTAACACGCATAATAATAGTCACTTGTTAAGGAGATTCATATTAGATTTGATTCTAAATAATGTGCCTAAAGTTATATTAGTGTGAAATTTCAAACACAAATTAAATACAAAACAATCCATTACTTAAAATATTATTTATTTCAGTTATATTAAAGGATTTTTTTGGAATATTGATGATTTTTAAGAATAATGAACCTCTTTTCAAAGATGAATGATTCATATCCATGTCTCAAAACGTTATTAATCTTGGAAAATCTGAGTTTATTGCTTGAAAATGATGTGTTTTTTTACATCTCAAGAAGACACCAAAATAATCTATAAGTATTTAACTCCTTTTTCAAAAATATTCATGATGACTTATATCAATCATTTTATTCACTAAGGTTTTAACTAGAATAAAAGTATTGTATGCAATTTTTGTAATTTTGGATTGAGATTTTGATATTTAAGTTTATAAGTATCACTATTGGAGTAATATATCATTCCAACGTTAGATTGAATAATGTGTGATCAAATATAAACCTAAATATATATTTTTTATGATCTTAGATATTTGTTATAATTGGGAAGCAATTATTTTTCATTTTAATTTAATAATAAATAAAAATGAAAAATGAAAAAATGAAAAAATACATTAATATAGATTAAAATAAAATTAAACGTTATTTATTACTTGTTCATATATTCTTAATGAAACATTTTTTGTATGTAAGTCAATACATTAAGTATGATGTTAGCAAGGTAAGTCCAAGAGTATTACAGAACTTTTTGGAGATTGCGTTAAAAAATAAAAATTTCCAAATGTGAGAAAAAAAATCTTTTTTTTATCACAGTGAATTATATATCGTTGGATTCACATATATATATTCAAAATTGGATTAAAAAATGATCGTTGTGATCAATAAAATGATTTGGATTGAAAATAGTAAATAGATTTTTGTAAGGGAAGAAAAAGATAATAAATTTATTTTTATTATTATTGATTGTTTACTCATATTATTTAAATAAATACAGTTTTTAATTTATTTTAATTAATTAATTAATTAGACTTATCTATCAATATTAAAGTGATTGTTACTTTTTGTATTTGAAAAAAATGTTATATTATTTCTTACTATATTTCAAGTTAATTTCATATATATATATTTTTAAATCAATTAATAATTATTTTTAATATTTTAAATGTAAATAATAAAAATAATTTCATATATAAATACATATAAAAGAATGAAATTTAAATAAATCATAAAAAATAAAAATGAAGGTTTTTTTCATTATTTTAAAAATAATTTTTAATATTTTAATTATAGTTTTATTAATCAAATCTATATTTTTCAAATGTTTTTAACAATTTAATTTTGCATTTTATATTCAGACTGTTATAATGATTGCTTTTAAATTATAATTTTTTAATAATCAATGAAAATAAAATAAAAAATTATTATTAATAATTATGAATATTTATTTCAATTTTATTCATTTAATCAATTTAATATATGCTGGGCAAAAATTAACATCATCAAATTTCAAATTTTTATAAAATTTTTATAACTTTTCATTTTTTTGGTGTGTTTTTTGTCTTAAATAAATAATTTTGATCATTTTCATGTGTCTCTAATTAATTAATGTATACTCAATACATTCAAATTGTTTTTGGGATGAAGAAAAAAAAATATTATTTCATTATTTCAATTAAGATATTCATTTACACAAAGAAAAAATTTTAAATGTAAGAATTAAAAAACTGGATTAAACTTTGATTAATGAGGTTGACTAAAGTAAAATATTTGCACAGTCTATTTAGTACGTATATGAAAGGAACCAACCACCTCAAAATAAGAGCAGATGTCAATCTTTTATTGACCTCTACAAAAACTATTTCTTGTTTATCTGCGCAATGGCATTCTCGATCTAGCGTTGTCAAAGCTTAGGCAATAGTGTTAAATCCACACACATATCAATGATAAAAGTTCACAATTCCAAGAAATGCTTGCACCATATGCACATATGAGGGTTTCGTAATATGTAAGATTGCTTTCACCATGGTTTGCTAAACTCTCAACCATTATGGGTATATTGTATAACTCAAATACTCCACCTATTCTTGAAAAAACTTTCCATGTATATAATTTTTGACTAGCATCAGCACAAAAGAGATATACTCTCCATGAGATATCTCCACTAGTCCAACCTCAAGAAGATTTTGACCCGTGCTTTGGGTCAAATCTCTCTCCTGTTGTCCAGAACAGGAATACATGGAGAAACACATGCAATCAAGATTCGACATAGGAAATACATGGTTCACCTCACTAAGACTACGTCCATGGAACACATAGAGTCACTTTACTAAATAACCCTAATTTGTGTTACAGAGAGCTTCTGCCTTATATAGTAGTACCAGCCCTAGCCCTAGTCTAACTAAATATAGTCAAACTAACTAGAGTTACTCAAAACCTGAGTTAACTCCTAACAATCTCCCCCTTGACTCATGTCTTGGGGTCTCTAACTCTTGTTATCCATATACATACTCCACGGGAAGTGCTAGAAGGAAACCTGAAGCATAGGTCCTCCTGTAAACAAAGATTAACTAGAACTAAGCATTAAAGGAAGGAGTAAAGCATATACAAGAATCAAACAATTGCTAGAGTTACTCTATTAGTGCTCATTGTGCAAAACCTGCATAGTAGAACAATGCCTCCTGAAACTCTCTAAAAGAATAACTTTGCTCACAACATCAACGGGATTGAGGTTACCGTCAATCTTGACTAGCTCAACCTTCCTATCAGAAACTGCATCTCTGATAAAGTGATATCTGATGTCGATGTGCTTCACTCTGCTATCCATCACTTGATTTGCTGCAAGATGTAAGGCACTCTGACTATCACAATGGAGATTTACAACATCTTGTTTCAATCCGATCTCAGTGATAAGTCTATTCAACCAAATAGCCTCCTTTGCTGCTTCCACTACTGCTACGTATTCGGCTTCCGTAGTTGACTAAGCTATGAACTTCTGCAAGGTAGATCTCCAACTAATGTATCCACCTCCAAGTGTAAACACATACCTAGTTGTAGATTTCCTCTTGTCCAGATCTTGTCCATAGTCAGCATCAACGTAACCCAACAAGGATTTGGCATTGTCCGATAAACCATCAAACAAAAGACCATAATCCTTAGTACTCTTGAGGTACCGGAAAATCCACTTCACAGCTTCCCAATGCACCTTTCCTGGATTTGACATGTACCTACTCACCTTGCCCATAGCTAGAGCAATATTAGATCTAGTGCACACCATCAAATACATAAGGCTGCCCATTGCCTTGTCATAGGAAATTGACAACATCTTTTCTCTCTCAGTTGCATTAATTGGACATTGAGCTGCTGAGAGCTTCAAATGTGCCGCCAAAAGAGTCCACACTTCTTTAGAGTCTACCATGTTAAACCTGTCAAGCACACGCTGAATGTACTTATCCTGACTTAACCATAGATTCCTCTTCTTCAAATCCCTGTGAACATCCATACCTAATATCCTCTTGGACTTATCCAAACCCTTCATCTTGAATGTAGATTTCAGTTGCCTCTTGCATCTATTGACGTCGGATTGTTCCTTTGCCAAAATGGGCATGTCATCCACATAGAGTACTAGAATAATGAGGCTAAAGTTCTCATTATTCACCTTCTTCATGTAAACACATGGATCAAACACACTCCGTGAAAATCCTTGTGCTTTCATGAACTCATCAAACCTTGCATTCCATTGCCTAGGAGCTTGCTTCAATCTATATAGAGATTTGAGCAATCTACAAACTAACTTCTCCTAACATTTCTTCTCATAGCCAGTAGGTTGTCTCATGTAGTTTTCTTCCTCCAAAGATCCATATAGAAAAGCCTTGACAACATCCATCTGATCCATAACTAGACCAAATATCGCAGCAAACGCACATACCAGATGAATTGTAGCATACTTTGCTACAGGTGAGAAGACTTTGTTATAGTCCACACCTTTCTCTTGTGTGAAACCTTTAGCCATGAACCTGGTTTTGAAGATCCTCTTCTCTTCATCTGCTGGATTATCCTTCAATTTGTACACCCACTTGCTATCAACCAAAGGTTGACCCTTTGGAAGCTCCACCAGCTCCCAAGTCTTGTTTTCAACAAGCGATTGCATCTCACGCTCCATAGCAATATCCCACTCAAGCTTATTGATAGAGGCTTGAGCTTCTCCTTCTTCCAAGATCAACGCATTGTCATCATCATTCTCAGATTCAATATCATGATCCTCAAGAATAGATGAATCAACCCATGTTCCATACCTTTCGGGAGCTCTACTAATCCGATTTGATGATCTCCTAGTAGATGATCCTGGTTGTTTCGTGCTTTGTCTTGAGGCTCAACAGCGACAACTTGCTCATTCAATTCCTGTTATTCAAGAATTTGCTCCATCTGTTCTGGAGCTTCTCCTTATGGTGCATCATAAAAACCACAATGATCAATCTTCCCCTCAACAACATCCGTGAGTGGAGATTTGCCCTTGTTAGTACGGGGAGCCTGAGATATCTCCCCCTCTTTCAATGATCTGGGCTCATCAAAAGAAACATCTCTCCTGAAAATCACATTACAAGCTACCGGATCCCATAGCCTATAACCTTTCACATCACTTGCATATCCAAGAAAATGACACTTCTTGGATGTAGAATCCAACTTGGTCCTATTTCCTTAGGTATGAGAGGATAAGCCGTACAACCAAAAATTCTCAAAGGACTATAATCAGCCCTCTGTTTGTGCCTTAATTCAAACAGATTGGCTCAACATACTACACACCTTCTCCAATACTATTCATTTGAGCCTCTCATAAACAACATTTTGTTGCGGAGTATAAACCGCGGTGAGATAACGAGTGATCCCCTCCTCTTTGCACTAAGTTCTAAACTCCTCAGAAGTATACTCCTTGCCATTATCCGAATGTAGATATCTCACCTTGTGACCAGTCTGAGTCTCAACTTGGGATCTCCAAATTTTGAAAGTTGCAAAGACTTCAGACTTTTGTGTGAGAAAATAGACCCACACAAATCTTGAGTAATCATCAATAAACGATACATAATACCACTCCCTAGAATGTGAGACTTTAGGAGAGGGTCCTCACACGTCACTATGTACATACTCAAGTAACTCTTTGGAACTATGAGTTCCAACACCAAAGGCTTTTCTATGTTGCTTACCCATAACACAATACTCACAAAATTCCATGTCAACTTTACCTAAACCAGATAACAAACCCCTATCTCGAAGGAAGGTCAAGTACCTATTACTCATATGTCCCATTCTAGAATGCCAAACATGAGCCATCTCAGGCCGAGATCTGGTAAGATTGACTTCACCACAAATGGTATTGCCCTCTAGCACATACAAATTTCTATGCTTGTGTCCTCTTAAGATAATCTTAACACCTATTCTCACCTCAAGTACTCCTTGTTTAGAACTCCACTGAAGGCCTTTTGAATCTAACATTCCAAGAGAGATAAGATTCTTTCTCATTTTAGGTATAAACCTAACGTGACTCAATGTACGTTTGACTCCATCAAACATGTGACTATGGATAGATCCAACACCTTCAATTCTATAGGGTTGATCATTTTCCATAAGAACTAAACTGTTTGATACTGAAAAAGTATGGAAAAACTCTCTAATGTAACAAATGTGATAAGAACAAGCACTATCCAAAATCCATACATCACCAATGTCCTTTGGTGAGTTACATAGGGCATAGCTCTGGCTTCATAGTCCATCTTTGAGCAAGTCATCCTCCTCATCAAAATCTTGAGCCACATTGGCCAAAGGAGGATCATTAGCCTTGGTCTTCACACGACAGTCCTTCTTAAAGTGACCACTCTTGCCACATTTCCAACAGACCACTGTATTTGTGTCTTGGGATTTACCCCTAGACATGGATTTACCTCTAGATCCAACCTCTTTCCATCTTTCTCATTCCTTGATTGTGACCATCCACGTGTCACATTCAGTGCCATACCAAATGAAGAGGATGGAGTAGAGGGCATCATCATCTTTTGCTGTAGGTCATCAATCAATATAGCACTTACAATCTCATTGTAAGTGATCATTTGTCTATCACGATGGAGCAACACTCGTGACAATGATTGATATGAAGCAGGTAATGAACTTTACAGATGAAGGGTCTTCCTCTCATCAGTTATCTCCTCTCCCAAATTATGAAGATCAATAACAAGATCACCAAAGGCATCAATGTGATCTTGTATCTTTGTACCTGAATCTTTCATCTTGAAGCTCATCAGCTTCAAGGAAGTGTACAACTTGTTTGATAACTCTTTGCGATGAAACCGTCTCTGAAGAGCTTCAAACAATAAAGTACAATTGTCATACTCATCAACTTGCTTCAGAACTAAAGGTTGTAGATGGAGTATAACAATACTCATTGCTTGCTCCTGAAGGTCCTTCCAGTCTTCATCATTAAATGTAGAGGGTTTAGACCTCAATGACTTACCCAAACCAGAAGCCTACAACTTGCCTTTAACTTGTCTCTCCCACATAAGATAGTCACCATGCCCATCATATTTGACAATGTCAAATCCGGCTCCTCCTGTCTTCATGACTGCCATCTCACTTCGTCTAGCCCATGAACTCATCCCTTGTGTCATTCAATTGTCAAATGGAACCTCCAAACTTGACTTCTTCCCACTCATGTGAGAATAAAGGAAATTTACACTGGATAAAAATCCCTAAACCACAAGTGATACTGCTGCTCTACTTGCTACTGCTACTCGGACGCCACAATTTGCGCACATCTTGTGCCTATCTTTTCTACTTGTACATGTCTAAGGGGTTTAGAAATTCTCCTACTAGCCCAACAAAGAGCACATTTTCTACGGCAGTGGCGATGCCTCCATATTCTCCCTGCCAATTATCTCTATGACTCTTCTTTAGGGCCCCGGTGATACACACAATCCGGCTTCATCTTGAAAGTGACTCTGCACTTTATGTCAGACTCGGGCCGAATCAGGAAATCTTCTCAATGCATACCCTGCCTGCTGCAAAACCTTCATGCAGGACATGGGGTATACACTGTCGACAGGAAGGAGAGCACCACTAGGACTACGGCAGCGAGGCGAGGAAAGGAGAGGAGAGGGAAGCCAAGCCAAGGCGAGGCAAGGCGAAAGGGTTGTTGTGCTCGAGTATTTCTCACTCACTCACTCACGGAATGTCGTCCTGGGTGAGAGAACACAATCCAACGACAAGGTTTTGAGGAGGCAGGCTGGCTGCACCACCGCTGCTGCTGCTACTGTAGGAGCGTGCAGTTCAAAATTTTTTCCCAGTCCAGCAGGTTGAAGACTTGTGCCGTAAAGAGGTGATGTGGTGACGGACTGTCACATCGACATGGAACCCTCGTATCAGCAAAGTGGCCGACTAATTACTAGAGCACAAGCAAGGGTTTCTGCGACCTCCTTCCCGCACTGCCCAGCAATCAAGTGTCACCTGATTCGTTGAAAAACACGTTGGAAAACTCCATTTTGCACTCCTGAGCTACCCCACGGACAAAAGCACCACAACATCCAACCAACAGTCTGCGCTTTTCAACTCCGCTCTTGCTGCCTTCCTCGCTCAAGTTCTATCATTTGAATATCTCGCTTGAGTTTTCTAGACTCACCAAACGATTGCAGGTCGCACCGTCAACTGTGCGATGTCTATCCAAACTCATCACAACAGTAGAAAGGATATAATTTAAAAACATTAATTGTAAGCAGAATGCGTAAGGATTTCCACTAGCTACATCTTGGTACGAACCTCGGCCTCAAAAGCTAATCAAACAGACCCAACAGACTCGTCGGTAGGACACTCCCACCAGGACACAAATCATCAATGACCAGCTCATTCATCATCGTCGGTAATTCAAAAGTGCAATGAATTTGCCTCATCCATTGCCTTCTTCTGCTGCTTCTCGACAGAATACTTGGTCCACATCATATTACAGAGAATCAGAGTAAATACCCCATTCCCTATGGCTGCTACCAACAAATTGGGCTTCACATGCAGCTCCGGATTCACTATCCGAGACACAAGTGAAGCCTACCTCTTCCAATATTTGCATGACCCCTCAAGGGAGATGCTGCTACCACTCCCAAATTACACACTCCGCCTTGATGCAGAGGCCTACACGCCAATGCTACCGTTGCGGCTGCACCTGTTCCCACTTACGGACCTCACCTCCCATTCCCGAGAGTTTCCCAAATCTCTACAGCCAAAATCTCTCATCCAGGGACCAATCAATCGATTAATCGCTCAACATGACGACCCAACCGCTATGATACCATTTGTTGTCTGAAACGGGAATACACGGAGATACACATGCAATGAAGAGTCGATACAGGAAATATGTGGTTCACCTCACTGAGGCTACGTCCATGGAACACACAGAGTCACTTTACTAAATAACCCTAATTTGTGTTACAGAGAGCTTCTGCCAGCCCTCTTATATAGTAGTATCAGCCCTATCCCTAGTCTAACTAAATATAATCAAACGAACCAGAGTTACTCAAGACCTGAGTTAACTCCTAACATCTCCATATAGATGTATCCATAAAGACTAATATATCAATTGTCAAGTGAATTTGTGTATCCAATTCCTTCAAATAGCCTAAATGCTTCATACCAAAGGTAAAATAGTTTTTTAAACTCCATGAAATTCTCCACGCTCAACGTCTTTCTCCTCCAAGATATGTTACTTTAAGACCAATTTATATATCCCAAATCTCCTCCCCATCAACATTAGAGGTAGAAGATGTAACATATGTTTGCTAAACAACAACCTTTTGAGCAAACGGCTTCTTTTGCTCTCTCATACAAGACTCTACTTGCTTGGTGTGAACAACTTCAGCCGTACTAGATACCTCTTGAGGTTTGCCATAAAGCTTTGTAGTGATAATCATCATTTGCTCCATGTAACAAACTCTAACCATACTAGAAGTAGACTCCATCTCTCCTCGTGTAACATCCCAATAAGACTAAGGATGAGATCTTAAACACTTTTTGCCCTCTGGTTTTGCTTCCACTGTCTCGGGAGGCAAAAAGCTCAACAATGGTGTTGCAGTTACACATGCATCTTTGCTCAATCAATTTGAGGCTCACAATCCATGTCAAATAGTTTAGGTCCATATCGTGATCCAACATCTGACATTGTGATGCCTCCAAAAATGTAGATACCATTGTAGTACTAGTATAAAAGTCTACAGCTCGCTCTCTCTCAATGTTGGATTCAAACAACCGCTGCAAACAAGAATCCCATATAAGTGCAAATCCTTCCTTTTTGTAGGCATGGGAAGCTGGATAACTTAACAATGTGGGTAATGTAGCTCTTGGCTACCCCACAAGATTCAACACTTTCATGAGTAACTTATCAGCATAGACCAATGCATGGAAGTGTATAGCCACATCTAAAATACTTTCCATTGTGAGATGTGAGGATCTATGCATTTGGTCATATACTCACAATAAAACCTCCCTCATAGTCATGAACGATGTGTATGAGATGCTACTCTTGCTGTATCAAGCAATTCCGTTAGTCTAATCCATGATTGCACCTAATCTACACTCATCATCATTAGTATACGTGAATCATCTAACAAGTTAACATTTTCCAACAGGAATGTTGATGAATAGATCTGTTGTGTCTGGAGAGATCATAATACACTTAACATCTCCCAAAACATGTATTAACATGAATCTTATAACTCATGACCATGATCATTATATGTATATCCATATCATGCCCATTTAAAAATAATTAAATGAATGATGTCATACCAAGCAAGAACTTGCGCCCCCAACAACAAAATATTTGACGGTAAGGCTTGTTGATATCTTTGAACCATCAAAAATCGTAGAAGATTTGGATATCGTTGCATCAACTACAACACATGACATAAGAAAACACGTCTCATCTCATTCGTTCCACATACAAATATCGTTGTACTTGTATGCAAGACCTCAAACCTTGGGTTGATCAATGAATAAGTTAGCGTGGATTTTGTTCCTCTAACTTCCACGATGGTGTTTACGTTTTATTAAATGGGAGAGATGCTGGATATAGGGAGGTGATAGCTAGATTTCGGAGATTCAATGAAAGGATTGGGGTACATTGCAGGAGGCTTCTGTACGGGTCACACATGTTAGAAGTCGGGTTTAGTCACATGATACTTTTGATTCGGTTCGATTGTGATGGTGCAGACCAAGGAATATAGCAGGGTTGCACGTGCCCGTCTATGACTGGTCCTAATAAAGAGACTATTTCCGTTTTAGGCCTTTTATATCCACCCATGGGCAAGGAAATGTCATTCGAGATCTTGGGAGTCAAAGTGCAGGACTTGGTCTCATTTGGGCATTCCTCCTCATCTCCAACTTCTTAAGGATGTATGACATCGACAGACGGCTTACGCATTCTAGGAGTGCCAATAGGGTCCGAGGATTTTATCTCATGCTACTTAGACTTTGCATTTGCCAAGGATATATTGCATGTAGATGACCTTCCTTTTCTAGGAGATCTGCATGTGACGTTTGATATACTCTCCTCTAGTATTACTCGTCGATCCACCTATCTTCTTTGTATGGATACTCTTTCATCTGCTTTCATATCATGCTTTACAGCTTTTGATAGGAGTATCATGGATGTCTTTGGTGACATCATCGGACGAGGGACCTTCGAGTGTGTGATATGATATTTGGCACAGAGACATACATCTTTTCGGATTTTGTGTGGAGGGGTAGGCTTATTATCAATAGAGAAGACAACACCTATAGCATTTTTGGCTAGTTGGGCAGTCTCGTCACCTTTGTTTTCTTCCAGATTTGTGGTTGCAAATAAGTCCATCCTTGAGATATATGGGAGGGACATGGATACGTGATCATTTCCTTTATATGTATTATTATGATATTAGAGATATGCTTTATCCCAGAGGTACAACAATAGATACTATCTTTTTCCTCTTTGCCCATCAATTGGACTAGAGGTCTACAATCTACTTTGATGGACCGATAGTTTCAGTAAGCTCTACATTCATTCTTAGTGGATCCAGCCATTCCTCGTTGCACTAGGTCTTATCAACACTCTTGCTCCAGCAAGGATGGCTGCTCGTGGATCTTGGCTCGATAATGCATCAGGGCTTTCCAACTCGCATTGGCTATTTTTTCTAGAGCAATGAGGTTTAACTTGGCTTGATCCATCCATCTTCATTACTCTTATGTGAGTGCAATGCTTTAGATGCAGGAGGTGTCCATATGACTCGTTGTCCATTTAGAGTGCAGAGAATAGTTACTTATGATGTCATAAGGGATGTGATGTTTGCTATCGTGCGAGAGGATGGATACTTCACATGGAGGGAGCGTTAGTGTGCCTTGGACACCAACTTCGACACGTTCGTGAAAGAATGCAGGACAGCCTATCATACTATGTTGCATGGGGTATCACTCTTTAGCGTATTGTATAGAGTATTTTAGGTAATCTGTTTCCATTGCTCTACCTAGAGCACTTGCTAATGCAATCTATATGAGAGAAATCATGATAGGTGATCCTTCTTCATATGCTCGTGTTGTTTATAGACCGTTTGACCTAGATAGTTTGGATATCTTAGGTGCACTAGTACATATTTCCCATAGTGATGCTATTGGGGCCTAGGCCCCTTGTTACCCTTTTGGTTTCATCCATGTACTACTTGATGGGTCTTCCCTTCCTTTTTGTTATTTTACTTGGCACTTTATTTGGACTTCTTCGCAGCATGGTCCATGTGCTTTACTTCCATGGACTTTGGGGAAATTTCCTTCATGGACCCTTAATTCACCCACATTTTCACCATTTTACCCCTATATCTAGGTTTTCAGTGTACTAGATCGAACCCCACACATGGACTCCCTCCGACCTACCGTGCCTGTCATGCGGCATCGCGAAGACTGACCAATAGCAGCGCGATCCACTCAAGGCAATTCTCTGCTAACTGCAGCGTGATGAACACATGCAGAAACAATACACTACCAGCCGCGGCGCTATCCACCCACATTCACCTATATTGACAAAAATTGAGAGGGAAGCACACAATAGTAGAATGCAACAACTGATTATTACTTCACATAGGTGTGAAATGTTCTCATAGTGAAGAAAGAAAAAAAAACCACTCTCGATAAATAAATAAATAAATAAATAAATATATATATCTTTATCTCTTTGTTTTTTTTTCCATAGTAGATTGAACCGGACATTTCCGTATGTAGTATAGTGATTGTCATTTGAATGTAAGTTCCACAACATGTTGGTTTGAGTTGGCATTGGTGGTATTCCCACAACACTCCCCCCTTGACTAGTCAACCTACTATGCATTTGACTGTCATATCTACAAATGAGATTACATCAATTCTCAAGTAAACAAGATCCTATCTAGGTTTCCTCCTTAAAAATCTTTTGTGATAAAAAATCTCCAATAACTTTAAAGGTAAAAACTCACAAGTAAGGAAAAAAAAGTGGAAGCATCTAGATGGGCCTGTTACACGTATCTTTTAGATATGCTAGCATTCACATACTAATCCCATATACAAGCTTTCTATGGGTTGTCGTAGATAGACTTTGTAAATAAGTACACAAAGTTTTTTATTTTGATAAAACCTGTTTCATATCGACATGAGAGCCTAACAACTCATGTGTGAAAAAGAACTTTGAAGTAATGTGTTTAATGTGATCACCCTTGATATAGCCTATTTTCCCTTGTGCAATGCATACCGCATTGTCCTTGTACAATGGGGTTGGGGGGAGCAAGTACTTCCAATAAAACCTCAAATAGAGTAATCAATTGACCTCAACCACATGCACTCACATACATTCACGTGATACTTGATATAATGCCTAGATCTTTGTATGATTGGTAGATGTAACAATCATCATCAAGAACATTGATTTCCAAAAAATGGTTGATTCTTGTTAAACGAAGACATAGCCAGTTTGGAATCACTCAAGATCAGGATTAGATAAGTAGCATGTATATCCAATGATCTCACTATTCTCCAGCCTTATAAAACAAGCCCATTTTTTGAGTACCTTTGAGTTCACGTATGATTCATTTTATTTCGTTCCAATGACTCTTTGTAGGCTTAACGTTGGAGCAAGCCATCATGTTAGATGAAGGTGATGTTAGATTGAGTGCAGTTTGCAATGTACATGAGTGTCCCTTAAACTGCTATTTTGATATCTCATAGAAGGCTGAAGAAACCATTATGGTAGATCTGACAATCTGGTATTTTTTCATACTGCTCAATTGCAATGTAATCAGAGCTTCAGGCCTCTTAACAGTCCTAAGGAAGAGAACTTTAAGTGGTTTGCTGAAACAGAGGATTTTCGATCTTCTTCGACAGATCCGACGGTTATTCTGGCTGCAACTTTGTAAGCTATAGAAACAAAGGTTTCTATTAAGCAACACTGACAAACCACGTAACACAGACAAACCTGAGCACACAATGTACGATGTTTCTATACACACTTGTACGATGAAAAACGTGCTCATAATTCACTTCAACCAGTAGAAACTTGAATATGTTTCAAGACCGTTATTTTCTTCCCGAAAGTCGATGAAGAATGAAAATGTCACGTTTGGTTAAGGTTTTAAATTAAAAAATTCATTGTGCCAAATCCATCAGTATTCCAAGGCAAATTACGAGAGTGAAATGAAATTCTTTGGGTGAACTTTGTTACACATAAGAAATACAGTAATTTTTATTATCCATTTTGCGTGCAGATCCTATAGATTTCCTCTAACTACTTTTACTGGGCGTCCATTTGTTTAGTTGTAGGTGTGTTAATTTCACTCAAAATACTTTACTGTTTAGCTAGAATTAGATGGGTAAATCTCTCCGCCTCTAGTTGAAGTATCACGGGCTTCTTATAATCAAATTGATATACCTGTCAGTCGATTACAAGATACGTATCAGGGCAGGTGACATAAACATACCCGATCTACCAAGTAGAGTACTTAATATTTGTTGTTTCTGACCTCTATTTGTAGAATGGGTAAATGTATGTTACGCCCTGGTACATATCTTGTACTCGACTGACTAGATTATCAATTAATTATTCGGAGCGAGACAGTTACTTCTGCACAGCTACATATGAACAGGAAAAGAAGTATAATTTATTTTTACCTACCCTCGATCGGTGATACATACAAAATATGTATAGTCAAAATATGTGGCTGGTTTGATAAAGACAACCTGTGACTGGTACTTGAACCCCACTACAAGTTTAGTTGAATTATGTGATACATACAAACAACTAATCCAATGGATCCACCAAAAGTGCGTGATCAGAAAAAAATTCCTCAAATCTTATTTGTTATTAGTGATTAAAAAATAGTTAAAAAAGAATTTGGCTGAGAATGTTCCATCTATCTTTGATCCATCAATTTCAATCTGAGTTCGGTGTTTTATAACATAGTGGTAGATATAACATACTATCACACATAACGTCGAATCAAATAAAAATTCTCGACTACTGTTTGTTCTACCTAACACATGCATTACATATTTTATTTTCCTTTAATTCTGGATCTTTTAATAGCTGTAATACCAATATGTTAATAAGACCACTAATAATGTGCTAAAAAATTTTGACAGAAATATTGTGGCCTTGAGAAACTTCTGATTTCTAATTTAAATACATGAAAAATTGCAAGAACGATCATAGATTTTGAAGTATTTGTTTCACATCTCTTTGCATCATCTTCAGTATTTATGTACTCTGTGAGAAGACATATTTTATACCAGTAGTGAGGAGCAAGAGGAGCACTGATTATTGCTACGCAATGAGTTCTAGAATCGTAATGGATGCTGAGTGTGATCTCATCACGAGATATAGCTACATATGTTCCTTCGAAATTGAAGAATCACTGAAGAGAAGTTTCGAATCAACTTCAGTGTTAAACTCTTTACACACTCTTCACTAAAAGAAAAGGTTCTTCTTATTTACGCCATTTTGTAGTGTGAGACTTAATTATTCTTCCTCCGTAATTTTTTTTGCGCGAGAAATAATGTTCAATTTTATGCCTGGGGATTGAAGAGAAGAAAAATTATTTCTGGAATGAACAAAACTGTTACGGTGGACATTTATAAAGTCCAAGTTTTTATCGGTTTTGGAAAAAGATATTTCTTACTAGAAAGGCTTTAAGTAAGGATTCTATTTATAGTACTTTATTTGACAAAATTCTCTCACTGTTTGGTCCTGACGTATTGTTTAATTATAATTTGGTCAGAACCATTAAACTCAGTCACGAGTCGTGGATAGACTCTTTGTAGAATCAACAAATCAGGAAAGGTGATTTTGCATCTCATGCAGAGAAAAAAAAAAATTAGCTATCCTCAAACATGACTATTCTTAAGATCAAAATCTTTTGGCTGGTATTCGTTGAAGCGACTGGTTTGATATTTTTAAACATGAACGTTGCACTTAACGCAAATATTATGGAAAGAGAATCAGATTAAAATGATGAAATCCTGCATCAGAAAACAATATACATTCTTTACCTTAGATAATGTGTACATGCTGCTGAGATCTAAAAGGAAACTAGACTTTGTCGCAAGAATTGGGACGAACAAACAACTGATCAACTGTATTTTCCCTCTTCGGAATTTTGTAAGCAAAACTATTCATAGAAAGGATGCTCTCAACGTCTTTGTAGCCTTCCGTGCAGTAAATCTTGACCCGCTGGTTACGGAAAAGGTTTCAATACGACAACAAGCCCTGGAGGCATGCATGCGAAACATAACATATATCCTCGTTGCAGCACGCGCTGGAGTGGCTTATAAACTCACCCGGTATTGAAGACAAGAAGAGAGTCAAATATTTATTGCATGCACTTAATATTTATTACAACCAATATATTACATCACATCTACATATCTAGAGTGAGCAGAAACGGGAAGAAACATGTATGATCCACGATTAAAAAATATAGAAGGGAGAAAAGATGAAGGGAGAAGTCATAGAAATTGATTGATGGAAATATTCTCGCTCACTTGAAATTCATATGGCATTGCCTCATCCAGCTCTTACACTCAACCAGAATCTACATTTTCTTCTTTTTTTTTGGATTGTTTTTTGAAAGTAATTCAGAACTAGGCCTAAAATGAATCTAAACAATTATACTTATTGAAACAGAAATATCATATTATATTGGGCCAAACGGAATTTCATATACGGTGTTGCTCCATATATTATTTATGATATATCTGAATTAACACACACAGAAAGAGGACATCCTTCGTGCAGAATTCAAAAGTCTATCAAACTGCAGAGACCGAATGTAGATCTCAACCAAATTTTTATTCAGTGAATTGATATTATAAGTGAAACTATACCTTTTAATAAAAGCACTAGGGCCGGATTTCTTCCATTTTTTTTCATGACAATCTGTATTCATCATATCTTTTCTTCCGTCTAATTTTGGAAGTGAAGTCAAAAGGCTAACATGATAATTTACCTAATTTTTCCCTTAAGAAGCGACCTGTGGGATATTATGCAAAATTGGAGTGTGGAATTTTAAGTTTGACTAACCGTCAGGGAAAAAACAATGATTTCTTCATTCAGAACTGAGTCCTCTGAACGAGAGCTCACTTTAGAGTTCAGTCTGCGAGACAATAAATGTTGTATACCTTTTTCTTAAGCAAAAATATACTGTCAATAGATATTTATAAATCCTTTTGTCCACCACGCAAGAAAATAACAACTATGTAGAAAGCACTTATATTACGGAAAGCTTGAAGCAAGAAAATAACAATACAAGTAACGTGACAGATAAATGTAAACGCATGGAATAAAGAAAGAATGTAAGTATCATGCTTTAAGTTTCTCATAATCTTTAATAAATTCGTCTGTGTACCATCTTTAATAAATTCGTGCACACGTTAAGTTACCACGTGCTGAATTTCGATTGCAGGTGGGGAGGGTGATGTATGAATCGGGACAGACATTCGACTTCGTTGAACTGGACGGGAATGTGAGTCAAAACGCTGATGCAACTCTACGTTATACATCTGAGAATGTTAAATATTTTAAAGCAAAGCAACTTTTATTCTGAAGGATCTTCTGAACTGCAGGTTCGTGCTCACGTATAACTTAGCTTTCATGTTCATGAGCTAAAGGGTGCCTGTCTCCTGGCTTTGAATTGCGGCTATATCTGAGTCTTGATTTGGACCAAATTTGAATGTAAGAGCAGCCCACTAAACGTTTCTTGAAAATATTTCAGCAAATAGCTTTGTTCCATCATCGTTGATTAAAGGGTATGCTTAATCTCGGAAAATAGCTAGTATCATACTGCACGTAAATGTGTACAGTACATGGAAAATGAGAGTATACATCACGTTCATATTATTGCATCCAAATTTAGTTCCAAACTCATTCAAAAGGGGAGACTTTCGGAATTGTCTTCAGTCCCAAATAGACATGGATCATGCACGATGCAACTTGCTTCACTCTTCTCAACCAGCCGCCCCAAAATCTGTATATAAGGTGGAGCATACCATGAGCTTTGTATCAGGCACTTTTGCTAGAGTGCATTCTTGCAAGCTTCTTGTGCTGCTTGCTGCAGCTCTACTTCTACTCCTCACACTCTGTTCAGTGTATTTCTGATTCTTTCAGTACTCCGTCCCTGGTATCTGACAGTCCAACATTTCATTGTTTCTGCTGAACTTTCCAGATAGTAATTTCATTCATTTGTTGTCTTACCCAAGTAACACGAGAAATTATGGAGTACAGGAGATTTCATGAACTGCGAGCATATGTCAGCATTGAAACCTCTTCATGCAGGGTTTTCTTCATCCTCCTCCTTGCTCTGGTAGCCATTGCGCAGCCAGGTCAGTATGGGACACTGTCAGACAAAGTCTCAGAGTTTCAATTAATTCTGATTTCAAAGTCAAACAGCAGTCTTACTTCTCGGTCAGAGATTTTCGTATCACGTTATGAGTCACTAAAGTGTAGAGGTAAGACGTTTAGAACACTGCTACTATGTAGTGGAACAAAACCCACTGAAAATGTTCGATTTCGAGTGTACTTAAAACTTGTGATATGTTCTCTGCTCAAAGTGATATTTTCAGGCTTCTAATTTCTTTGAAACGAGTGTCCCGGAATCACATATATCTAACCAAATAATACGTCAACACTTTGAACTACAGATCAAGAGTTCAGCTACGACTTGACAAGTCCAGATGGGCCATTGTTTTGGGATGGATTCTGTAATAATGGCACAATGCAGTCACCAATCAACATCCACGTACCGTCTCACCCAGTCAATCACAGTCTCCCGGTGTCTCCCGATACCAAGTACGTGAAAGCAAACGCCTCACTATACAACGATGGCTACAGCCCGGAGGTAACTTCTGAATTGCAAACAGCGGCCAGTTGTCTTCCGCTTGCCTTTATGATGAAAATCCTCTTTGAGCAGGAAAAACCAAAGGCTGTACAGCTGAATCTTCGGGAGAGACGGTGGCTTGTAAGAATTTAAGATTACAAGATCATATGTTTGTTCCAATGAAAGAATCAGTGCAAGTCTAGTTTCATAAGATCTATGCTGACCTGACCTGCAGTTGTAACGTTTGCCTAAAGATTACAGGACCTTTTGGCAACTTCACCATCGGTACCAAAACATATAACTTTGACAACATCCATTTTCATCGACCTTCGGAGCACACCCTCAACAGCATCAGGTAATCTTAAGTTTATTAACTCTCTAGTTCAGTATGTTGTCCCATGGTCCCTCCGGGTCCTCGTGGACATAAAATGCGTTCGCTCGATCATTCATTCTTTCAATATGTTCAAGAACTGTCTTGTACACTTTGTCAATGATCTCCCATTTTCTCTTGGTTGATCTGATCTTAATTTTGCAACCTACCGGAGGACCCTCCAATATATGAAAGGCTTGACAAAGAATATGACAATTCTTGTCCAAAGGTATCAATTGGAGATGCATATAGTACACAGGAGTGCAGACAACGAAACGGCAGTCATTGCTGTTTTCTTCGCACTTGGCGCCCCCAGCCCGTTCTTGTCACAGGTCAGTTCAGTCTCCATAATGTGCATGATTTGAAACAGATGAGACTTGAAAGTCGCAAGTCTACTTCAATGAGCGACTCCTTTCATCTTGATCTGTATAAGGCTGATATAGATCATGATACAATTCTGACCATGGGCAGACCAGGTTTGAATATCAGCGTATGACTCGGTATCCAATTCACAAGATAAATTTGGATGTGATCAATCAAAGTAGCGGATTAAAATTTTCTGATCCGTGTGCTCATGTAAAGAGTTCCAGAGTACGAGCAGAAAGCTTTATTTAAGACACATGCAGAGGGATCATGAGATAAATTGATAGAGGGATGTTTCATGATTGATGATTAACCTGCCGTTTTTGCTGCACAAGAGTAGTTCTTCAATCTGCTCCCTCAAATTGAAGGGCATGGTAAGCCACCCGTGTTAGTTCCCAATTTGAAGCCAAGTTTCACCATCTCCGGCAAGTACGCTCGATATCTTGGATCCTTGACTACACCACCTTGTACTGAAGGAGTCATCTGGACTGTCATGTTGTACCCTGTAAGAACAAACTACGCCTTTGATTTGAACTGGATTCTGCTTAGAGTGAGTGTACATTATTGCAGATGCATAAACGACATATGGCTGACTTATGCTCGAGTAGGGATTCTGAACAGAGTACAAGATTTCTAAACGTATTCATGACAATACTTGTGGTTTTCAATATGTAGAATACACTCAGCAATCAGCAGCTGCATCAGTACCTCACCAGTTTCCCGGTAAGTTGTATATACACATTGGCAACTAGGCAATTTCAATGAAATTACAGAAATGCAGTTAGCATATACAGTAAAAGCTTGAGATAGGAAAAAGAAAATCTCTCAACATTTATGAAAGTTGCTGTTATGAAAATTCCAAACGGATTTCCAGAGAAGGTTACTTTGTGGTAATTCGCGGAGAGTTATAGTTATACCAAGTTTCTGCTACTTCTCGTGACTTCTTATACTGAGGAATTCATTGTTCAGGACGAAAGCGCAAGATCTTCTCAGCCTAAAAATGGCAGAGTCGTGCAAATTTCTCCCCGCGGGTGGATCTAGGCTGGACTGTTCAAGATATTGGTCTTTCTGGTTTGCGCAATTTAAATCTTTTAAATAAGAGGAATGAAATTTATGATCAAACATATGTAATAACTCGCAAAACTATAACCGTCTCTATAACTCATCACATTGTTGTTCTGGGATATCTATGGGGTGATCAAGGATCCCATACAATATTTGGATACGGTTGGTACCATTAGGTTAGTCAAACTCATGTATGAATTCATACATGAGTTTGACTCATAGTGTGATTTACAATGATATGCAATTCTATGTTGTTTAGACTCTTTATGGTTTACAAAGTATAATTTTAGTATTTGGAGGGTACACTGATGGATGATTATCATGAATTCCGGTTTGAACATCATAAGGAGATTGAGTTCTAGAGATAATACTAATATCCAAACTTCATCTTTATTATTTTGGATAAAGTGTTTGATGGTGCGAGTTCATATTCTATATATGGCACTAATGATATGATTGGAGCTAGTCGAGTTGGGTAGAGTTCAGAGGTCCCAACCTTTAACTCTATTTTGAAGTTCTTTGCACACTTGAGGAAAGACTACTATGGGATAAGGACTGACAAGCTACGAGGCTTGCAAGAGCTCCAATGGGAGACTAGGGGTGACACATGCAAAATCTGTCCAAAATTGCTATGAGATATAGAAAGTTGAGACGTAGAGTGAGAGATGTCATCTGACTACATGAAACATTACCTACGTTGGCCGTT
Organism: Marchantia paleacea; assembly: GCA_014180765.2. Classification (NCBI taxonomy): domain Eukaryota; kingdom Viridiplantae; phylum Streptophyta; class Marchantiopsida; order Marchantiales; family Marchantiaceae; genus Marchantia; species Marchantia paleacea. The sequence continues at coordinate 281,229 of MUAA02000049.1, forward strand.
GTCTGGCTGATGAATTCAGGAAGGATTCATCAATTCCTTCACATTATCAATCTACAACACAAACTCGGAGTGGTTATGGTAGACATGTGGTACAGTCTTTACCATCCGAAATTAGTACTGAAGGTGCCAAATCAAGACCATTGCCATCATTTTTAGATAAACAAGCAACCATTAAGTTTTGAAAAGGATTTGTTGTTCCAAGTATATAACCAATAAAGAAGTTAAAAGACATCATTCATAAGGAGTTGACAAGATTTGACGAGGTCCAATTGACACAAATGTTTTTTTGAGAGAATTTGAAAACAAATGGAAAATATATCAAATCATTCAAAGTGATATCTTGGATTTGCAAATGAATGTTAAATAACATAAATGCTTTAAGAAAATCAAAGAATGATTTTTTAAGAGAGAATAATTTTATTACAAGAAAGAATATACAAAATCATGTTCATTGAGCAATTGAGTCCAAGACTTACCTGCGGACTTAACCTACTAGGTTAAGAATGGACTTAACTTCAAGTTCTATAGCATATGTCCAATCTTTGAGCATATGGAACGTACACCTTGGTAGGAAGCATAGAGGATCAACGTTCATGTCATATTTCTTTACAAGAGTAGATTCATCAGTGATTGCTTCTAACAGAGTTGATCTTGTGTCAAGAGGTATATTGGACTCTTGCTCTCATGTTTCACCTTGAAGTAGACAACTTGATCATGCATCATAAACATGCATTTAGAAAATGGGGCAAACTTTGTCGACATTAAGGAAGATCTTCTTTTCCTCCATAGAGATATCATGTTCATATGAAAAGTCTTCTTACCCTTGGAGACATAAGAGATGGCTTATAAAATCATTGGCTTTTTTTTCTTGACTTGATTCATCAAACTTAATGCTAATGTTCCTAGTTCGTGATCGCCACTAGTCATTCTACAAGTCAAAATCAAATAGGAGAGAATAGATTTTTGTGTCAATGTTTAGTCTTTGCATTATATACTTCACAAAAATATAATATTTTTTGTTGAACATGGTAGTGATAATACAGTTCGAAACTTCTATGAAGGAAACAATGAAAGTACAGTGGATGTAGTTTAGCTCAATTCACAGATAAGGGTATTGAATCGAACAATACCAACAGACTGTTAAAAACATTCAAATGCAGAAGTTGGAAGCTTCTAGCTAAGAAAGGGCAACAAGGGTCTCAAATGGTGACTGATGAATCTATTCCTCATTATCTCAAGTAAATAGAGAACATTGTGGGAAGAATGTTGTAAGCAGGATGGCAGAAAGGCTCATTGATGGAGTTTGCAGTACTCAGGTTTCCAAAAGGCGAGAAAGGAGGACTAAGGCACGGGATATCGAAGAGGAAGCTCACCTCCGTTACACCCTGTTGCTTCATCTTGTTATAACACCAAGATCTATCATTGTACTCAGCAAATCAAATTTTTTTCCATTTTGTCAACCTAGGGTTGAAAGAAAAATCACCTTAAGTGTATGATAGTACTGAATTCATTTGAATGAATGTCAGATGGCTCAAAAATCAATAATTTTCAAGTCTATCAGTATGCTATAGCTTAACAGTTTTGGTATTTTTTGTATTGAATAAATGATATTTATTCCCAATATCACTTAGGATTTATTTTCGAATCAAAATCAATAAAAAATAATTTTACCAATTTTTAATTATAACACTTACATTTTAAACAGTTTCTGAGATCAAAATTGAGCAAGCAATCATTAAAAAAAACTCCTGGCGTTATATATAACGTTCTATGCGTCGCCGTTTTATCACCGACTGCGTATATAGAAAAATATATTTATTATGCACTAGCTACTTCCGTACTGTATGAAACTGCCCTCTGGCACAGAAGAACGCAACGTTCAGTCTGTTTTAGTGGCAACTTCTGGTCAAATATATCGTGGGCTCAACGGACGTGCCTTCGCTTTATGTTTGTAATCCACGGTGTTTAACAAAGTCTTGCTACAACTATCTTGTAGCAATTCACGCTAGCGAAAGAAAATATATTTTTGCACATGGTACTGCACTTCCTTTCTTATTCTTTTCATTGAACGCTGGGATCTTTCCATTTTCATATCGTATTTTGTCTGCTGAAACTTCTATACGAAGTCTTCAACTGCCATTCGCTTTATGGTGAAAGAAGGCTGAAGAGACCGTTATGCTTGGTATCACAATCTGGAAATTTCATACACGGCTCGAGTTCAGTGAATCCAGTGCTTCTTGTGGCTCCTAGAAAGACGTAATTAAGCCATGATTCCCACGTAGACGAGCCAGCAAGGTGATTGACTTCATAAAATTAATGTATTAATTGTTATCTTACTCGACAATATAAATCAGATTCATCATCCACGTTTCTCGAATGAGTTGTGGCACTTTTAGAATTGCATTATTTCTTGTTCTTTTCGGTCTACGTGAAGGGGAAAATCATCCATTTTAGGTTGGAATAAAATAAGTGTGATAGAAACCACCGACATAAAATTTGAGAGTCAAGGAAGTCTGAAACAACATGTCATTCCCCACTCATTTCCCTAATTAATGTGGATATTGATATTGTTCCCTTAGTAAAATTCAACATTTTGTGCAGTTATCCAAAAATAATTCTCATGACTTGTCACAATATACACACATGAAAAGATGTCCATAATAATTCTACACAAATAAACACATGTGAGTATTAACCAATAGAGTTTCATATGTTTCAAAAATCTAATATGTTTGCAAGATTTATTTACATCCAATTTCACATATTTATAAATTTGACTTGCATGTTTAATTAAGATAGCTCCAATGTGTAGCTTATAAATTCAAATTATTTAATTTCACAAAAATTTATAAAATATTACATATATTAATAAAAAATATAATTTATAAAATCAATATACATAAAATAAAATAATGAAATAAATATATTAGAATATGGGAACCAAAAAAGATTAAAAAATGTGATTTTTTATAACATTAATAAAAAAAAGTTTTTTTTGGAATTTTTGAATAATTTAGAATATTATTGATTTATTTTGAATTTTTTAATAATTTAAATTGATGTACTTAAATTTTAAAATTTATTATTAATTTTTATATTATTTTTAGTACATAACTATAAATATTTAAAAAAAATTTATATATATATTTCAATTCAAATCTAATCTCTAAGACAAATAAAATTATTTGTTTTAATGTTTGAGTGTATATTATGATTATTTACTAAATTTTGTAAAAAATTTTCAATTAATTGTATATTTTATCATAATTATAAAAAATATATAATTATGTTAATTTTAAAATTTAATTTAAAAACGGTGTCAATATTCAATTTAGAATAAATTTTTAAAATATTATTTTATGAAATTTTATATGTATCAAATAATAAACTAAATTATATAATAATACTAAATAATTTTTTATATTAATTTAAAATATTAACGATAAATCTTAAATAAAATTGAACATTAGTCCAGTAATTTTGAAATCAGTTTACATTTTTGCGGTAAACTGATTTCAAAATTGGATGCAAACAAAGGTGTCCAGTCCGGTACTTTTGAGGAACGTATGGTCGATACACGACGTTGCATATTTCCTCAATGATATACGACCTGTTTGCTCTAGCCTTTCCTCCGGTTGGAACAATCGGCGCGTCCATACCTGTGAAGGTGAATGGAAAAAATTCTGAACCCACCACGATTTATGACCACAGTCGGCGTCATTTTGCCCGCCTTTCGTCTCGCCTTCATTGGCAAGGGTCCACTCACGTTTATTACATACGAATCCATTGCCGTGTTCAGGTTGTTAGTCGTTTCTCCAATGCTTTGTTTTACAAATCGCCCTGATGAAAAGTACAAAATTTCCAGTGATTGACTGTTAGATGACTTCAGAACGTTCACATCCCAGCAAATTTTCAGACTGGAAAGCCCCAGACACAGAATCCTTTCCGAAATCACAATCCAGCTGGAGCAGTATCTATGTATCTCTATACTTCGGCTTCATCTAGCCGTTGAGGTTGCTCACTTCTAGCCTTTAACTTGACTTAAAAGATACTGAATGAGCAATAAGTTCGGCGCGTGTGCAATTTTTGTATGCTATAGACAATGTGCTCTATAATCACTTGGTTCAAAACTGAGATGTAAAATTGAACATCTTGATCATCTCCGGTATCCGATCTATTATAGACCTTGCACCAAGTGCATTGCAAGGTAGAGACATTTGTGAGTATCCTCCGGCCGCTGTACCATGTATTTTCACTAATCACCAGAGGGTGGAGACTTTCTTTCCTTAATGTATCTTTCCATGTTATCTTTTGAAGTTAATTGTAGTCACATGTACAAGTCAAAGGTGAGACATGACATTTCGAATACATTCAGAACTACGTAACGAATGCTCTAAATTAAGAACACTGAACATCAAGATAATTTCATCACTAAGAGATGGAATAATGATGATAGTTCATTAAAAGAAGAATTCACGCCTAATACAGAATCTGATGAATCCATATGAGTTGAGTTTGATTCAAATTGATTACTATTTTTTGTTATTGATAATTTATTTACACCTTATCTGTAAATCTCATATTTACCTATGCTGATATATTGATATGATGATTTTTATTTTTACTATCAGTGGTTTTAATTTGTGGTTACAGATTTTTTTACACTACAAAATTTGTTCAAAGATTGCGTCATTTTACTTAAGCCTGGATTTTGAAAAACATACTTAAATTATTCTTTCCATGGAGTTTTACTTCAGTCACTGTGGAACAAATCCCATATTAGTAATTTGATTATTTATCCGTATACAATAAACAAATGCATGTAAGTAAAAAATATTTGGAGTTAACAGCTTTACATTTGATCATCATTAAAGCATTCATGTCGAACTCCTTTATGCAGTAATATATTTATTAAAATATATATAAATATGTATACATATATTATCTCCTTTGTAACCTAAACTCTGGAGAGTAGGTATATCTATATCTCCTGCTCTGACATTGTCTGACTATCCCGTGACTTACATCAGGAGCAGTCACCAAATCGTACATGAGTACAACATTCAAATATGAGTAAGAGCATCTGCAAGAAATACATCAGAATCAGAACTCATAGAAGCTCTATTTACAAAATTTTGTAAATATTCTTGCAAAATACTAGACGTACAAGTAGGAGTTAATACAATTAAATCAGGGTGTTCTTGTTTATCTTTTTTAGTAATATTATCAACTACTTTTTCTTGAGAGCTAATACATGAGAGAAATGGTACATTATGCGGAACTTGGTAAACCCGTATCGCTCCTTTCGTGAGGCTCTGTGGTAATGCAGAGTAACGCAATGCGGGTAGAGGACAGCTCAAAAAGCAAAAGCCCGTCCGTATTTTTTAGTCATTTAAAAATGACTAAAAAATACAGCATTCAAGAATAAAAAATAATCATCTTTAAAAAATTATGTAAATTAAATAATACATAAACCTACCATGCAAATTCAAATATACTACACAGTTTTTTTATTTGAATTTCAAAAGTGATAAAATTATTGTAAAGTCTACAATCATTTTCTGTAATTAGTGTGCACAATGCAATTTATTCACTACAGTGTTTGATTTATGAAATTCAAAAGTGATAAAATTATTAGAAAAGCTACAATAACTTCTCATAAATAGTGTGAAATACGTTATTTAATTTATTCATACTTTTGAATCAGTTTAGATGACACCAATATGAAAAAACCTTGAATATGAAAAACCTAAACAAAATGGTTGGGCAACATTTTGTGAAACTTGAAGGGTTTATTTTTAGTAACAGATTTTACAATATGATATTGGTTAAGTTTTGCCCCTAACCTTTAACAAGCAATCCATAGTTGTAATTTAATCCAAGTTATCATATTTTAACTCTGATTTATCTAACTGTAACGCTCATTTAGGGTCACGTATGACATAGACTTCTCATCTGAACATATGACTGAATAATGTGTTGTGGTTTGATCTTTATTGTGCTAAAATTTTAACATTCAAATGTTTCTTTCATACTCTATTACAATTCTGGGTCAAATTTTAAGATTGTTTCTGGAATGAGATGAAAAAGTTATGGTTTTACTAGCAAATGATACTTGAACGCATAAACTAAATATTTACATCAGTCAGACATAAAACTAACTCATAAGTAAAAAATGAATTTATACACTTCATTTGAATACATATTAAAGCAAATAATCATGATATGCACTCAAACATCAATACTAAAAACAAATAATTTCATTTGCCACGGAGGTTTGATAACATTTAATAAAAATACACTTATAAAATTTTTTTAATATTTATAATTTAAAACTAAAAATTAATATAAAAATTAATAATAAATTTTTTAAAATTAAATGCATCAGAATAGATTATCAAAAAATTCAAAATAAATCAATAATATTTAAAATTATTTTAAAAATAAAAAAAACATACTTTTTGTTATTAATGTTAAATAATATGACATTTTTGAATTTTTGGTTCACATATTTTAATAAATTTATTTAATTTTTTCATTTTATTTATATTGATTTTATAAATTATATTTTTTATTAACATATGTAATATTTTATAAATTTTTGTAAAACTAAATAATTTGAATTTATAAATTACACATTGGATCTATCTTGTTTCACAACACACACACACACACACAAGTCAAATTTATAACTTTGTGAGAAGTCGAATGTAAATAACTCTTGTAAACATATTAGATTTTTGAAACATATGAAACTCTATTGGTTAATACTCACATGTGTTTATTTGTGTAGAATTATTATGGACATCTTTTCATGTGTGTATATTGTGACAAGTCATGAGAATTATTTTGTGTAACTGCACAAAATGTTGAATTTTACTAAGGGAACAATATCAATATCCACATTAATTAGGGAAGTGAGTGGGGAATGACATGTTGTTTCAGACTTCCTTGACTCTCAAATTTTATGTCGGTGGTTTCTATCACACTTATTTTATTCCAACCTAAAATGGATGATTTTCCCCTTCACGTAGACCGAAAAGAACAAGAAATAATGCAATTCTAAAAGTGCCACAACTCATTCGAGAAACGTGGATGATGAATCTGATTTATATTGTCGAGTAAGATAACAATTAATACATTAATTTTATGAAGTCAATCACCTTGCTGGCTCGTCTACGTGGGAATCATGGCTTAATTACGTCTTTCTAGGAGCCACAAGAAGCACTGGATTCACTGAACTCGAGCCGTGTATGAAATTTCCAGATTGTGATACCAAGCATAACGGTCTCTTCAGCCTTCTTTCACCATAAAGCGAATGGCAGTTGAAGACTTCGTATAGAAGTTTCAGCAGACAAAATACGATATGAAAATGGAAAGAAGATGTCGCCGGCTATAGAGTTGCAATTTAGGAACAACTTGGGCACATAAAGCTTGAAATCGTAACTTCCGGCGTCACCTAGGAGTTACCGATTTCTGCCGTCTAGTCAGACGGCAGTATAATAATACATGTTTATACATCCAGAAATGGCTAATTCTGAGAGTATATCATGCCTTCAGGGACCAAAGGTGCAAACAAGCGGTTACAGAGCAACAGACTGGTGGCTTGTCGTGATTGCACTTCTCCGGCACAAGTTTTAAGTACACTCGAAATCGAACATTTTCAGTGGGCTTTGTTCCACTACATAGTAGCAGTGTTCTAAACGTCTTACCTCTACACTTTAGTGACTCATAACGTGATACGAAAATCTCTGACCGAGAAGTAAGACTGCTGTTTGACTTTGATATCAGAATTAATTGAAACTCTGAGATTTTGTCTGACAGTGTCCCATACTGACCTGGCTGCGCAATGGCTACCAGAGCAAGGATGAGGATGAAGAAAACCCTGCATGAAGAGGTTTCAATGCTGACATATGCTCGCAGTTCATGAAATTTCCTGTACTCCATAATTTCTCGTGTTACTTGGGCAAAACAAAAAATGAATGAAATTACTATCTGGAAAGTTCAGCAGAAACAATGAAATGTTGGACCGTCAGATACCAGGGACGGAGTACTGAAAGAATCAGAAATACACTGAACAGAGTGTTAGGAGTACGGAAGTAGAGCTGCAGCAAGCAGCACAAGAAGCTTGCATGAATGCACTCTAGCAAACGTGCCTGATACAAAGCTGATGGTATGCTCCACCTTATATACAGATTTTGGGGCGGCTGGTTGAGGAGATTGAAGCAAGTTGCATCGTGCATGATCCATGTCTAGTTGGGACTGAAGTCAGTTCCGAAAGTCTCCCCTTTTGAATGAGGTTCAAATTATATCTGGATGCAATAATATCAACCTGATGTATACTCTCATCTTCCATGCATTGTATATATTTGATGCAGTATGATTGTTGGTCCTAGACCACTCCTGTATCTACTTTTGTAGGACCATGGTACTCTCCAAGTCAGACTCACTATTCGCTTATGCATGTTGACATGGACTCCGGATAGTTTAGGTAGTTAGTGATAAGGAGGTAACCTCTACCTGCTGTGGACCACTGACGCTGGTCCTTACTCTATTCACTGTTCGACAGTGATACTAGCTAAATTCTGAGGTTATGCATACCCATTAATCAACAATGAATTAACGAAAGCGATGTGACATTAAATTTCAAGAAACTGCTCTGAGTTTCAAGTCCCATATATAGCCGGAATGCAAAGCAAGGAGATAGGCACCTTCTAGCTCATGTTCAATTTTACGTGACCACGATCCTGCAGTTAACTGGAGGTCCTTTAGATTAAAACATTGTGATTTATCCATTGGTGGAGTTCCTTGCTTTACTATTTTTAGGACTTTAAAATTCATAACGTAGACTTGTATCAGCGTGTTGACTCACATTACCGTCCAGTTTAATGTCGTAGAATTTGCTTTTCCCGGTACATGCATCACCATCACCACCTGCAATACGATATCAGCAAGTGGTAACTTAACGTGTGCACGCATTTGTTGAGGTAATAGTTATAGATGAATATGACGACATACTCAGAGCAAGATTTAATTCATTTTCTTTTTGTAGATCAACGCGCATCCATCTATGAATTTATTGTATTCGTTTATTATTGCTTTTATTTCTACTAGATAAAAATAAATACTTCTAAATACTCAATAATAAACATGCGTGCTGGACAGAATGATAGGTAAATGTACATTAACAGTAGATGGTTGCTATAAAGGAGGAGTAAACCAGTTACATTACTGGTCTCTCAGTCTCAACTCTCAAGTGCACTCTGGTTTAGGAAAGTCAATTTTTAATGAAGAAAACTAAGGGTTTTACCTCGAGATGAGTCATAACATACTGTAAATCTGGACTTTTTCTAAAGTTAGCTCCTTTAAGACATTTTTTGTTATCGCATGTTACATTAGACTTCACCTCAAGCGCTATACGTAAGAAAACAAACGCTGAGGACAGCTTCCTACACTTTCAATGGATGGAATCTAGACCTAGTTCTATTTTCAAAAGGTATTGTTTCGTTTTAGTATTCTTTAAATGTGATTCTGAATCACTGAATTTTGGTCTAGTTCTATTCGGTTTCTGCAGTTGAAACAACTCTTTTACTTTCTATGGCGGTTGTCATAAACTACTGCCTCTTTCTTTAAGATTTTATCACAAAGGAAGGCGCAATTAAGGCCTGTAAAATATAGTTTATATTTATGTATAATTACAAATGATATTAAAAGACATTTCAAGAGATGAATTGTGAATCTCACATTTTTGTCAGAAAGAAAATAATCTTAAAACAGAAAATAATGTTTGACAAAAACAGACTCTTTACAGCTCGATGGCCAAATATGAAGCGCAAGTGAGCGTAAAGATTGGAATCAGATTCTTGGACTTCCCTCTTTATCTCTGTTTTCTATAAACTTAACAGTGGATATCATCAACTACACATCTTTCTTCCCATTTCTGCAAACTAGATAAGTAGAAAACATAGGTAATATAATTATGTATTTGTTCCAATGATCCATGCAATACATGTTTGTTCATTAACTAACTACACTTATCCTCTTCTTGGATCGAGATCTCATCAAGACCTTCAAACTCTGTAAGATACACCATCAACGACAAAACTGTTCTCTTTCGCATGCATCTCTACAGGAGTTTTGTCCTATTGAAAACTTTTCCATAACTAGGGGGTCAAGACTGACTGCACAGAATGTTGTACTGCCATCAAAAACATCATTGAAATAAGGAGTTTTTCTTATACTATTGGGACGAGGAAGAACTAGATACAGTGGATGATTCATTTGCTTGTCCTAATTCTTGCGAGGAAGTCTAGGTTCAGTCTCAACAGGATGGACTCAGGAAAGTTAGATTAATATTTTACTTTCTGATGCAGGAACTCACATTTCAATCTGATTCACTTTGAAATTCTAATCAAGTCATCTCAAAGGGTACCAAACGAGGGAATTTGATCGAAGTAGTAATTCTGTTGAGGGATAACATGATATGCTCTCTTTAAATTGAATGCAAAATCACCTTTCTTGATATTCCACAAGGAATCTACGTACGACTTCCTAGTAATTGGGCTGAACAGTTGTCAAAAAAAGTTTTCCCTCATTTTCGTACTCGGGGGCCAAACAGTCACCGACCCTTGTCAAAAACATTGCTACAAATAGAAACCACTTAGTTGTGATATATCCGAAGAGATAGAAACTTTTGTGATTAAATCTTTGTTCAAGATCAAAGTTTTATATTATCGATGTTGTTGTTCTCTATTGAGTAGAATAAACCAAAACAAATCAAAAGAGAAAACTTGATATTATTAATATCTCCATACAGACTTTGTAAAACAATGAAAACCTTGTTGCTGTCAAGAATACCCAAGACAAGCAAATAGGCAAAGACCACAGAAACAGGTTTAAGCCCACAGAAGACCGGTTCGGAAAGAATGCTCGCATGGCGCAGGCATGGACAAATTCCAAAGGCCTATGTTTACCCTCCAAGGACTGGATTAGATATCTTCTGGAACTTGTTAGACGTGGTTGGTTTTGTCATCGGTCTCCACTCCTAGCCGGCTCTGGAAGCCCGCTCCAGAGTATATAATGGGCTGCCATCTAGTTTATCCGGATGTGGCCCGGCTGAGGCAACCATGTGGATCTTCACATTGATATATCCTGCAACAAAATTCATCCTGATTCTGTGCCTCTTCCAGTCAGTTCTTATCACCAGTACCAGCGCTAGAGTTGTGTACGGTCGGAACCCTCTTACGTCTTCATCTCTTGAATCTGCAGGTGTGACCAACTTCAGTAGAAGTGGAGAGCGATCACTCTTTGGCAGCAAGAGGAAAGCTTTACACGCTGCGCTGTCGCACATCTTTCATGCCCGTTCACCATATTTACCAGAAAACTGCGTTGGGAACTGTATAACAGAACACTGGCTAACACAACTTGAGAGTTTTCCGGCAAGTCGAACAGGATGGTTCAATCTATCCTTCAAATCGGATACCGCTGTTTCCAACCCTGTGGGTCTGTTTTGGCTTTCAGGGAAAAAAATGTTACAGCATTTTGTGACGTTAACTATCACGGGCACTGACGATGAGGGGGCTCAAGACGTTGATTTTGTCATAGACACGGGTGGCGATTTCACGTGGTTGCAGTGTGAACCTTGCACGGTAATTTTTCACTCATCCTTCAGGTGGTCAGTGGTTCATCAGATCTGAGCTGAAATTCTAAGGTCTGAATCGTTTGTACCAAAACTCATGCGCATTATTCAGATCTTTGATTGGATTGGATTGGTTCTCATACTCGAAGGAATATTTGATTTCAAGTCAAGAATTATATCGATATCCTGACAGCATGGGACCTGTTGGGCCACCTGTATATGACAGACTGACAAACTGATGGACTTGTGCTCCACTAGAGTAAACTGAAGATTGTGAAAGCGAGCCATTGATTTCCAATGGAATGAATATAGTGCAGTCAATCACACCAGGTTTGACTCATATTTCTGAATGAACTTGCTGATTGCAATTTAACGCACTGTTACAGAGGTGCTTCTCTCAGAAGCGTCAGGTTTTTGATCCATCATCACCACATCATCTTTCATTCACCAAGTTGAAGGCCGGAGATCTGTATTGTAACATACTGCAAAGGAGTTCTCAGGGAGGGGGTGCAGATGGCGAACTATGTAAATACAAAATAGTTTATGCTGATACTTCTTGGACACGAGGTTATGCTGGTGCCGACCACATGCGTTGGCTGTCCCTGGACGAATCAAAATACATTTATCTCGAAAATTTTTCCTTCGGGTGTGGTAATGATAATGATCTTCAACATGTTTTCGGCGCTGGAGGAGTGCTTTCATTGGGCAACGCAGGAGATGGCATCTCTTTTCTTGACCAATTTAAAGACGTCACTGGTGCCTCATTTTCATATTGTCTACCCATTGTTGGATCCGATGAAGGTGCCGGATTTCTGGATATCGGAGATGCTGCAATGCCAGGTACAAACTGCCATCCAGTTTATATAATCTCAAGTAGCTACCATGCCTTCTTGCTCATCCAATATATGCTCATCCTTTTATGATTTCACATATACACCATTTCGGGCATGCACTTACTTCGGGGCTGCAAATCTTTACGAGAAGTATAGTTATAAACGTTGTTGAATGTCAAAGTCAAACTGATAATCCATATTTATAAACCGGATATATTTATAGACCATCACTGTCTGATTCTTATAGAATCAGACAGTGATGGGAATGTGATTAAATTTATACACTACATGCTGATCATTTACAGCCAAATTTGTTTCTTCATTTGTCATGGACTATATTTTCAATCTTGCAGATCCTGATGGATATAATTCCACAACCTTTGTCGGCGGCCGAGACGACCAGGGAATAGCCGGATTGTATTACTTGGATGTGGTGGACTTTCATATGGATGGGACTTCTGTAGGCATCCCTGAGGGCACTTTCGACTTCAAGCCTGGAAAATATGGAGGATTTATGGTCGACTCGGGAACGATGATTATGGATCTTGTTGAGGAAGGATATGTCCCTCTGAGGAATGCGTACAGAAATGCCATGATACCGCAACTGGGAACCAACGTAGTTAGCGGGGTGATGGGCCTCGATACTTGTTGGGATATCACAGGTAAAGATGTGGATCTAATCACAGCAGCTAAATACGGTCCCACATTTCGTGATGGAACTCGAATGACTATCGGACGCATTGCCAGCTTCCTCACGTACGTTGACATATCAGGCAACGCCCTGTGGTGCTTGCCGGTAGGCATCCCAGAGTCCGGACAAATTTCGATTATGGGGAGCTATGCGCAGATGCAGATGCACGCTGTTTTCAACAAAGTGGAAAATGTCTTCCAATGGAGAAACGATGTAGACATTTGCTAACGGCTGATCGTGATGTGGATATTGAATGGTGAAGTCCAAGAAATCATTTTATTAATGCAATCAAAGCTCAAAGATATAGCAAAAAATTGTCAATGGGAGGGAAATTTACAATAAGACACCAACAAGGAAGTAGATGTAGCAAAGTCATGTTGATGCTTGTATTATCTTGAATTACACAAGCCAAATCCACAATAAAAATCATTACAACCGCAACTAAAGTTATTAGAAAATTTTTGAATTTAGGTGCAACCTTATGAAGTCATTATCATGAAAATAAATTTGTTTTTAGCACTACCTTTACCACTATCTATGTTGTTTTGATTAATTTTGATTCCATGTTATGTTTGATATATATGGGATAGAATATATGTATTCCATGGACATTCATTAAAAAAAATTTTCATTTGATAATTTCCTAAGTTTTTTCATCAGAAAAAATTTTTAGAATTATGAATCTATGCATTGTTCTTATATTATAGATTTTATAATAAAAAATTAAAGTTAATTCTTTCAAAAATAAATTTGATTCATGTTGAACTAGTATATTCAATTCTTTGAATAAATTTCTTGCAATCATTTATCACAGGTATAAAATTATAAAATGATAATTATTTTTTACTTTTAATTTAATTCATTTATTAAAATTTTTTATTTTTATTTTTATTGCATAAAATAAAATCAGTTTATTTTGAATACGTATTTTAAAACCTAAAATATAATTTTTTGTGAACTAAAATATTTTTCTTAATTTTAATTATTTGAATGAAATTATTATTTTTTAAATAAATTAAAAAACAAATATTATTTGAATTTAGAATTTTTCTAGTGATAATTTTTTTTCTTATTTTTATGATAATTTTGAATTATTATTATACTAAATTAAATTATTTACAAAAAATTTTACATTTTATTTTACTTTTAAAAGTTGTGACTAGTGTTTGAGTTAATAAACTTTTATATTTTACATTTATGTTTCAAATAGTATAGATCAAATGAATTTATCAATTCAAAGTTATAATTTTTTTATAAAACTTTTGAAACATCATTTGAAATGTAGAAATTTTTTAAGTTTATATTTTTAATTAAAAATTTTTTTTTACATAATTATAATATTTTATTATTAATTTTTACAAATATATTTATATAAATTTATAATTCTAAATGGTTAGAATAGTTTAAAAATTTAATTGACTTGAATTTTTCAATTTTTTAAAATATATATTTTTTGAAAAAAAAATTATTTTTATTTATTAATATAAAAATTATTTTATGAAAATATATTTTATTTCATAATAATTATTTTTAAAAATTTATAATATTTATTGATATGTCATTTTTTATTCATGTGAGCCGTAGAAATGAGTCTCGATACAGGTCCATTAGCCTCTCTAAGTTCTCTAAAAATGGATGTATGTGAGACATTGTTAAAAACGTTTTCAAAGTCCACTGCAAGACAACCCAATCTGGATGGATATGAAGAAGTGTTCTAATGGCCAACAATACCGCCTCACAGCCTCCAAGTGTAGCGACTCCAAACTGGTGTAGAGAAAGATGTTGCTAGAAGTGTGAACAATGTTGCATGACAACAGTACGACTGAGTAAATGCAATAAGACCTCCTTAATAGCAATCGGTCTAATGCCCTCAGTGTACTTCTCCATCGCGAAAAGCTGACTAGCACCTAGAATCTCACTAACTGACAACAAAATCTCCCCTCTCGCAACCACATGGAACAACTCAGTGAAACCACGAGAGTGATCATCCGTCTGAAAGTAATTTAGAAGATGCTCGTATACCATCCTTGAAAAGCCTGTTGATGACAAATGTGGGGCTGTGTATAGAGAATGGGCAAATAGTGATCTATCAAGACATAATGGCTCCTCTGGCTGATACTACAAGACCTCTAATGGTATCTCCTTGCCCATGGATGGATGTAAAAGGCGTAAAGAAGAAATCTTCTCCTTAGTAGTACTAGCCATAGACAAAGGATGAAGGGCTCACGCGGCCCTGTTATTGTCCCCAGCCTGGCCCAAGATCCCACTCTCACAACCCAATCGGTATACCCAGAATAATGAACGAAGGAATCAGTGTAGTATGTGTGTTCCCTGAAGTGACAAATGCCGATGCCGATGTCGATGTGATCGTACTCCTCCGTGCGCATCCCAAGTGATCCAATCATAATTTTTTTGCATCTTTCCCACGTGGATCTTTACCCCTTGCGATGTAAAGAGACGGACACACCAGACATGGTGTATCACACACTGCTTTTGGCAGCCCCATGAGGGGAAGTGAAGCTATAGTTAGCATAAAGAGAACGATAAGGACACCGAACATTCCATCATGTATCTCACACTTGCAAAACCACAATCCACTGACACCCCAACTCACATGGGAAAATACTAATTATAAAAACCCTAAAATCTAAAAACATTTATAATTTTGTATTTTGATCTCCGTAATTTTCCAGATAGTTCCCAATAAAACCAATGCACGAAAATGAAAAGATTAGAAAAAAAATCACTACCGTTATGTCCAAGTTGAAAAAAATGACTCAAAATTCTAAAAAAACATTGATATCTCTTGATATCAATTCTTTACAGTATTCAATTTAATTACCAATCAAACCAAAATCGAAATATAAGAGAAATATATTTTTTCTTTATGTAAAAAATATATATATATATATATAACGTTTACTCTCATATCCCGCTTCCCTCTCTTCGTCTTTCGCGAGTAGGGATAGAACATCAACGGGGTTGCAGTTGACGGGCGGAAGACTTTGATGATCTTCAGGCGGTGGTGGAGGTGATGATGGCGCTTGCTCCTCAGGTGCCACAGCCATGGTGACCGATTTCACAACAATTCTTCCCAAGTGAAGCTCCAAAAAGACTGTCCCTACGACAACGCTTGCTCGTCAAGAGTTACTACTATAGCCATATTATATGCCCTGAATTCGATCCAGAGCTTCACTACGCCATTTCTCTAAATTGTAAAGAGCGGTTAGCGGCCCAAAGAAAAAACCCGAGAAAGTATAATAACAAAAAGTGATGGGAAGATCCGATCAAATCGAACAAGGAGGAACCAAACCGGTAACATGGGGCTAGCCCCAATAGTATCACACTGGTAAATATGTCCTGGAACACCTAATATATGTCAACTATCAAAACAGAGCATCCGAATAAGAACGTGATTGCTCTCCTAAAGAGCGGTTAGTGGCCCAAAGTCCAGGAAGCGATACGACTGTCATGATGTGGCCATTATGGGCAGTGTATATGATTATGATCTGCAACGAGGCACGAATCTTGAATTGTCCGAAGGTTGCAGTAGTCTTGCAGATCGTTGAGAGTGCATCCCGCCTATGAGTGTTTCTACTTTCTGTGCAGGGTGGGCAACTAAAAATCGACAGAATGCCTTGGAATTGACGACACACTTCTGTCGGCCCACCGTTTCAACATTGACTGCTGAAGCTGTTCTCTGCCGACCAGAGCCGGTCAGTGCGTACTAACCATCGACTATAGATGAAGAAACGGATTAGAAAAAGAGAAAAGATCTCCTCTGTAAACAACTTTTCTCCTATGTTGCTTTGCAACTTTCGATGGGCCTGAATGTAGAACGGCTGGAAACTTTCAATGCTGTTTCGGCAACCTTTGTTGTGGGCGTGGATTGAGTTGGAGATTAGTGGATTTTGGGAGACAGGGTGAATGGTGGATTTTGGGATACAGTTCCAGCAAATGATTACGGCCAGTGGCTTCTTCTTGCCTTGTGACCGTTTCAACAATCTTGTTGCTGTTTGTGAATTTAGCTTTCAAATACAAATTCGGCCTAGGGATAATTCGCCTCGTGTTAGAAAGCGATAGTTAGAAAGGCTCTTGGCTCAATCCATTCTCAGTTTTACGAGTTAGATGACGAGAGTGCATTGGTGTAGGCCAGTGGTTTGGAGTTTTATTGGCTGGGAGATGCAGCAGTGATCTGCATAATGGTGTGGGAATGATTTTGGCCGAATAGCTCAAAAGAGATTCGTCCGTCGGCAGCGCAGGAGATTGCATTGACCTCGGCGACTATAAAATTATCTACAGGTGTTCTAGCTAAAGATTTTTGCAAAATTGAAGTGCGAAAGGGAGACTTGCTCAATGTTCAATTCATTGACATGTCTTATTTCGCATGATCCAAGAGTATATACAGCAGATCCCACATACGCAAGGCCCACAACACTCTACGGCGGTACAACCGTATATTTATGTAAGAATGCTTGAGAGATCAATGGGGTTGAGAGGTAATGGACCGCTCCAATATGCTTTACAAATAAGAGTTCGAATTGGAGGGGATGGGAGGATTGAAGGCTCTGCATAGAATTAGCTAATTTTCAGTATTTTTATCTTCTTTTTCTTGGGTTGGGACTAGATTTATGAGTTTGATTCCAAACAAGAGAATATACTATGTACCCCCACTTCTCTCTATTCTTACCACCATCACATCATGGAAGTATTCATTGTTCTAGAGTCAGTTATTGGAGTATCATTATTAGCTATGGAACAATAAAGTGCTCTCTCATAGACCATTACCATACCACTGGGTTGTATCATGGAGGGTTGAGGGTTTAACCTTTGGAGGTCCTGCCTCGTGTGTTTTCTAAAGAGGACAAAACGGAGGAGAGATTCTGAGAAGCTTTTAGGATGAATGACAAATGCTTCTATCCTCTTCTTGTGACTCTTATGGTGCGTGCAAGAGTGCGTGCAACTCTTGCGGAAGCTCAACTTCGTTTCTCTGCACAATATCATTTTCATCGATATTCCGTGGCAATACTTTGCTAAACATGGAGAATGAATAGTACATTCTTTTCGTCTTTCAATTTGGGTTACATGGGGACCTAAATTGAAGACTATGGAGAATGATATAGTGAGATATGAATATTTTTGGTTTTTTAGGGTTTTGAGTGATTTTTCTTCGATTAGACATATGGGTCGGGTTTTTTTTTAATCTCATCTCTTCCTTTTCCTGCATTGGTCCTATTGGAATCTAGTTGGAAAATTATGGAAATCTGAAAAAAAAGTTATGAGTATTTTTAGATTTTAGGGTTTCTATGGTTAGCATTTTCCAATGTGAGGTGGCATGTTAAGGGTTTATGGTTTTGCAAGTGGGAAGAGATACATGATGGAGTGATGTGTTTCTTTATCGTTCCCTTTGTGCTAGCTATAGCTTGACTTTTTCTCATGGGTCCGCCAAAAGCGGTGCGTGATACACAATGTCTGGTGTGTCATCGTCTCTTTACCTCGCAAGGGGTAAAGACTCACGTGGGAAAAATGTACAAACATTATGATTGAACTACTTGGGATGTGCATGTGAGGAGGACGATCACATCGACATCGGTATTTGGCACTTCGGGGAGCACGCAGACTACATCGACTCCTTCGGCGAGCATTCCGGGTATACCATTCGGGTCGTGGGAGTGGTTAGCTTCCCATGCAGGTTCGATTCTAGGGCTTTTTGAGACTAGATTTCCATGTCCACGTTTATTCCATAGGCTTCCTCGGGCACTGCATGACGAGGCTAGACGTGCTTTTCGCTTACCGTTCGATCGGTTGGCGCACGATCCCATGGATGAGTTAGCATGGTTTTTGTTTTTATTACTTCCGTGATGTTGTCTATGTTATGCTAGAGGAGGACGTGCTGGACATAGGGAGGTGGCAGCTAGATTTTGGAGATTCCGAGCAGGGTATTGGGCTACATTGCATGGGGAGTCTGTTTGGGCCACACAGGTTAGGTGTCGGGTGCAGTCATATGATACTTCTGATTCGGCGCGATTGTGACGGTGTAGGATCTTGGGGCAAGCCGGGGAGTATAGCAGGGCTGCACACGTCCTTCATCCTTTGTCCATGGCTAGTCCTATTGAGGAGACGATTTCCTCTTTATGCCTTTTACATCCACATATGGGCGAGGAGATACATTAGAGGTCTTGGAGTGTCAGCCAGTGGAGCCATTATGTCTTGATAGATCATTATTTGCTCATTCTCTATGCACAACCCCACGTTTATCCTTTGGGGGTTTGTCACAGATGGTATATGAGCATCTTCGAGATTGCTTCCATGCAGATGATCCCTCTAGTGGTTTCACTGAGTTGTTCCATGTGGCTAAATCAGTTGCGAGAGTAGAGATTCAGTTGTCAATTAGTCACGTTCTTGGTGCTAGTCGGCTCATCGCGATGGAGAAGAATATTGGGGGCATCAGACTGATTGCTATTGAAGAGGTCTAATTACGATTAGTTAGTCGTACCGTTATCTTGCAGCATCGCTCATATTTCCATGAGCATCTTTGTCCACATCAGTTTGGAGTCGCCACACCATGAGGCTGTGAGGTGATATCGTTGGGCATTAGAGCACTTCTAGATATCCATCCGGATTGGGTTGTCTTGCAGGTGAACGTTGAGAACGCTTTTAACAACGTCTCACATGCATCCATTTTTAGAGAGGCTAGTGGAGCCCTATCAAACCTCATTCCTTTCGTACGGTGTTTTTACGATTCACATTCTTCTCTATTTTATCAGCATGGCTTTTCCGAGGAGGGAGTCACCGTTCTACAGTCCGCTGTTAGCACTCGACAGGGAGATCCTTTGGGAGGATCCCTATTTGCCATGGCTCATTATAGAGCTCTTGTGTCTACTGTTTTGGCCGTGCCCGGTTGTGTGTCTCACTCCTTAGCGGATGATACACACATAGTGGGCCATGTAGACAACATTAGGCATGTCTTTGATTACTTGACTACTGAGCTTCATCTTGTATGCTTGAGTGTCAAAGTGTAGGGTTTCCTTTGGGCATTCCACCTCATCTTCAGTTTCCAGAGGGATGTATGATATCGACAGACGGCTTAGGTATTCTATGAGTGTCAGTAGGGTTTGAGGATTTTGTTTCACGCTACCTTGACGTCGCATTGGCCGAGGATGTTTTGCATGTACACGACTTTCCTTTACTAGGGGATCCGCATGTGGCGTTTGGTATATTATCATCTAGTATTGCTCGTCGACCCACCTACCTTCTCCGCACATTTCCTCCTTCACCTACATTCATATCATGTTTGACAGCCTTTGATAGGAGGATCATGGGCGTCTTTGGTGACATCATCGGACCAGGGACATTCGAGTGTATGATTGGAGATTTGGCAAGGAGACAGACATCTTTGCCAATTTCGTGTGGAGGGGTAGACTTATTATTGATGGAGGAGACAGCACCTATGGCATTCTTGGCGAGTTGGGCGCTCGTTGCACCTTTGTTATCTTCTCGATTTGTGATCGCAGATAGACCTATCTTGGAGATATATACGAGGGACGTTGATACGGGATCATTTTCCTTACATGTATTATTACGACATACGAGAGATGTTTTACCACGGGAGGTACGACATGAGTTCCCATCTTTTTCCTCTTTGACTACCGATTGGACTAGGGGTCTATAATCTATCTTGATGGACCGACAGTTTCAGGAGGCTCTACATTTATTCTTAGTGGATCCGGCTATTCCTCGTACTACTAGAGCTCGTCTATGCTCTTGCTCGGGCAAGGGTGCATGCTCGTGGATCTTGGTTCGACCATGCATTAGGGATTTTCGACTCGCACCAGCTACTTTCTCCACAGCGATGAGGTTCCGTCTTGGCTTGATCCATCCATCTACATCTTCATTACTCACATGTGAATGTGGTATCACTTCAGATGCAGCAGGTGTTCATATGATTCGTTGTCCATTCGGAGAGCAGAGTATAGCTACCCATGATGTCATTAGGGATGTGGTGTTTGGAATGGTGCGAGAGGGTGGATACCTCACATGGAGAGAATGTTGGTATGTCTTGCAGTCGACTAGGGTTAGTGCAGACCTTTACTTGGTTCGGGAGGACCATGTCACTATGGCATATGTGATGGTTACCGATCCTACTAGGGACACAGTTTCAGAGGGGGTGATCACCCATCCTCCAGGATGGGCGGCGAGTGGAGCGGTGTCGTAGAGGACAATTCTCTGCTCTAAGAACGCCCGAGCGTCTGGTTGTAGAAGAACTTTCTAGAACCTTGTGTGAGTTGACAATCTCTTCTTCCCCTCCTCAGCACTCCACATTTGAGTTCCTTATAACCGGTAAAACGTTAGCGGGAAACAAATATGATATCCGATGCTTGGACCAATAACTCTTGCTTAAACTTTACAGAAAATTACTCCAAAACCCTTTCAATCACTCAGAAAAGTTTCAGATGTTTTGCTGTTCTAGATCTCTCAACACAATTGTTGATTTACCCACTGTATCACAAGGCGATATACAGACCCCTGTGTACAAAACCCATCACAAATCCCAATCCACCACTCCGATTGCTCTCAAATTTCATGAGAAGGTTACTCATTATACGAAATTAAACTCTAGAAAGTTTTATTGATAGAACTTTCTGGTATCAAAAGATATGATTGATGTACTAAGTTTGTGATAGTCAGTGCAATCCTGCAACTCTGATTGCTTACACAAACTTCAACCTATCACTCCGTACTCAAAACTCATCCAATCGAGTCAAAACTTCGATCAAAACACTAGTCCAAGTCATAAACTGTATTTCAGTTGACTCAGATATCCCAAAACCCTCGTAAGATTCTCACAAACACCCCAAATACACTCAAAGGTCTAAATTTCTCTCTCTAACTTTGAATCAAGGTTTCAGAGTGACAAATCCTTCAAATCCATCCATTCTTGAGCCCACGTTGTAGCTCGTCCCGTAAGATTTCCAATGCTATCCTTCGATTTTCGAATCTCTCCCTAGAAGGTCTCCAAAATCCCTAAAAACTCTCAAAAAGTTACGCTAATGTCCTCATTGGTCAAAACTCCTAGACCAATGGGAATGGAGAATGCTATTTTGATCTCTAGTGTGGCCAAATTAGCTCCATTGAAACTTAGTGCTTTACAACTATCCTAAACACTCTACTTAGACATCCTATACACAATATGAGTTATCACTAATAAGAGTTAAAATGACAACTTGAAACCAGCTAAGTATACCCAAAAGCGATCACAATGAAGACATCGGATGTTGATCACAAATGGACTCGACAATGGTACATCTTGAGGATCATGTTGTTCCCTATGTCGACTCCACTTCAATCAGATAAGCTCCTTAGTCAGCAAGGTGATGTGTCTAAATCTCCCTAGCTCTTTACAGCCTTACAATGCCATCTGTTACCCTAACCTAAATATCGCCGTCATGACAACAACTCTGAAGATGACACATGTCATCTTCTCATAGTAGCCGCATCACAACAAGACATCGGCAGCAGCCAAGGTCTCCAAGTATAGAGGTATGCAAAGAGATCGCCTCTTTGTTCCTCTAGCTTTGGAATTATATGGAGCTATGGACACCTACTTCGACATGTTCGTGAGGGAGTGAACGAGAGCCTACCATACTAGGCGACATGGAGTATCACTCTTACTATTTTAGGCAATGTGTTTCCATTGTTCTACAGAGAGCACTAGCTGGTACAATCCATAGGAGAGCAATCACGTTAGGTGATGCTTCTTTGGATGCTCTTGTTGTTTGTAGACCTTTTGACCTAGATAGTTCAGATATCTTAGGTGTTGTATGACATATTTATCAGTGTGATACTATTGGGGTCTAGCCCCATGTTACCGTTTTGGTTCCATCCTTGCCCCATGTTACCGGTTTGGTTCCATCCTTGTACGCTTTGATGGGGTCTTCCCATCCCTTTTGTTATTATACTTTGTATTCGATCATGGAGGTATTCATTGTTCTAGAGTAAGGTATTGGAGTATCATTATTAGCTATGGAACAATAAAGTGCTCTCTCATAGAACGTCACCATACCTCTGGGTTGTATGACACACATATTGTTAGAGCTCTAACTGATATTGGGGTTGATTTTGACCACATTGTGACACTATTGGCTCATGTCAGGATTAAGGTTAAGGTATCAAAGTGTAAGATATAATCTTCATCATAGGAGAATGATTCCATATGGGGTGTTATGTTACTCTAGATGGACTTAGGACTTTGACTGTAATTGGATACTCATGATTTTATGACGCATTATTTGATGAGACCCGATCGCATGATCTTTTGCATGTATACAACCTACCACACTTAGGAGACTCTAAAGTTCTCTCTTAAAGATAAAGATCTCTTCTGTTTAAACTCTAGCATGTTCATATGCGAGTGTGGTTGAAATCTAGATGCATCCATGACTCATTTGGCACGTTGTACTTTTGGAATTCATATGAGTGTTACACACGATATCATGTGTGGAGAAAGCAATGGTATACCCTCATATCTAGGACAACCGGACCTCTATTGTGTCTAGGGAATATTGAGTTGCGGTGGCTAACATTGTGGTTGTGGATCCAACACGACTCACCATTTCCACAAATGTCATCACACATGGAGCTAAATGAGCTGCTGCCCTTAGCACTACCACTAAAGTACTCAAGTATCAAAGATTGTGTGAGATGAGTGTCTTCATTCTGATTGCACAGTTATTGTTGTCTTATTGCATCCAATATTTTGTACAGTGTGCTTTAGGGAGAAAGATAATTTTGATTGGTGACACTTATTCTAGACTTCCTGTTATCAACCATATTGAAGACATAGTGACATAAACCTGGAGGAACTGAAGAATCAAACTCAGGAGGACCTGAAGAATCAAACGACGAGGAACCATTTAAGTTTCTGTCGAGGTACAGCACGAAGAAGTATATATTTGACTACTACGTAAAATTACCTCCATTTCCATCAAATCCAACGATGAAAGTCGTGCATGCAGGATAATTAACAACGCCGACACCACTTCGAGTGGATTCGTCAATATTCACAACTGTTCCGTTTCATAAAGTCATGAAAATCCGGTCAAGAGTATTTGTTAAAGGCGGATGTCCGATAGCTTGCGAAAACCCAAGCATAAAATTAGTCCCTTGAATAACCATGCACATGCAATGAGTCAGCGGAGCAGTTCCAAGCTTACTT
The DNA here is from genome assembly GCA_014180765.2 of Marchantia paleacea. Classification (NCBI taxonomy): domain Eukaryota; kingdom Viridiplantae; phylum Streptophyta; class Marchantiopsida; order Marchantiales; family Marchantiaceae; genus Marchantia; species Marchantia paleacea. The sequence goes on from MUAA02000049.1 coordinate 305,606, forward strand.
TTCTCTCAAATTTACGAAGTCTACAGATTTTCTAGAATCTAAAAAATGAAATATGAATCTCTGCGGACCATAAAAATTTGTCTAGTCGAAGTCCTAAACTGACGCTCTAGACCATGATTTATGATAGAGATAGATGTGATCCAGTACCGCAAGAGTGGTTTGTGTAGCAGTCAGCAGGAGAATGATGGCGGCAGCCAGTAAAGACATGACAATCGAAGGTTTACGACAGTTGAAGTGAGTCTCAAGGAACTCGGTACATCCTATCCGAATATTGCTTCGGGAGCAGGCGTTCACTCTTCGACGAAGGTCTCTTTGCTCAGTGTCAGCCGGGGAACCGTGGTCAATCATACGATTGAACATGTCAGCCACCAGCCCGTCGGTTTGCAAGGTGCCACTAATGACAGGTTTGTTTCCTGATCTTAGGCAGCGTACATCTTCTTCCGTGTTGACCAATTCGTTCAAGGTTGCCAAGTAAGTCATGAGCAGGTCCTTTTTGCAGTCAAACGTGGCCATGAACTGCACTTCAAATGCCACGAGGTTTTGCAACAACCTCTCTGTGTTCTGGTCTATCCTCAAATGTGAAACGACAAGGACAGGCTTGCGCCATGCTTCTGAGAACCCCACTCTGCAGCCGGGCTTTGAATCTCCCTCCAGAATAGTTCCTGCTTTTCTGAGTTCTGACGCTGTTTTGTTTGGAGTTCAGTTTCATTGGTCCGATGTAAGCAGCGCCTAAAGGCCGCTCGTGGTAGTGTTGTCAAATGTTGCCTTTCTAAATCAACGAATTCATCGTCAGATGATGTTGGAGGGTTCATGACCGTCTCTGCAGTTGCATATGGAACATCTCGTTCGGGTGATGATGCTCGATCCAGATGAGACTGGTCAGAGACGTACTTTTGAACAAAGTGATCCCCTTCAAACAACTCCAAAGTCGAAATCATCTTGTAAAATATCATCACCAAGATGAGGAACGGCCTTTGCAGCGTATGGTGGAGTTGTAGCCGCGCCTTAAACCACCCAGAATGTTCCTCCGGAATTGGCTCTGCATGAAGTTCGGAGGATTGTTCAAAGACATTTGCGTTTGCGTTTGCCAAATAATGGTATGGCATGACGGTATCCGATCCTTCATCTTGTGGAGAGCGCTCACCATCGGCCCCGGGTAGCGCATCACCCACATCTGGCGTCCCAACCATTAGGCCTTCACGTCCGTCATGCTCTTGACTCACGCCGACCACTTGGGATGCCGGCGTACCTTCTGAAATGTCAGGTTCTATTTCAAGTGCCGGTGGATGGTTATGTTCCACACTCACTAGTTCAAGGCTTGGATCAGTTGGGCCCATCTCTCCTTGAGCACCTAAAGGTTCGGTGGATGTGTCTCTAGTTTGAAAGGAAGGGTCTACATCAGACACTAAAGCTGGAACAAGAGCAGAGGAATTTTGGTGTGCACTTTCAGAGACATCGAGAGAAATGTCTCCAGTTTGAAAGGCAGGCCCGACATTTGACACTGAAACTGGAAAAAGATTCTGATGTGCAGTTTCAGATTTCAGGATAGGACCTCCTTCTCCTGTAGGCAGAGGATTTGTTCGAACTCCGCATTCGGCTGCCTCTTCAATGATGGAAGCGGTATGGGCTGGAGTGGGAGGAGTGAGCTGCGCTGCAACGCTGAACGAGGACTTCGGATTTATAGGCGCTGCAGTGCCATTCAAGAATCCAGTATCAGATCGAGTTCTGCTGGACCTTCTTATAGCGGCTCTAATCGTAGTCAACAACTTCCAAGGACCGCGCATGTGTTCTCCAGTTCTGGCCCGACTCCGCTCCGTTTGCTCAGTAGAGCGGAGAACTGCTGCACCACAGTTTTCTCCGACGAATACTGCGTCCGACTCGGTCTCTGTGACGTGCGTGTTGCTGGAAACGGGATCCGCTTCTCCATCTCCAGACATCTGCACAGACTCTTGACTGGCTTTAAAAGATAGATTGTCTTGAGAGCCGTATTGACCTCCCAGCTGCCCGCCATTAGGGCTCGCCTCCGCGTTGCTGGATGATGGCTGTGCATCTGGACCGAACAAGATCTGGAAAATGTCGGGCTCATTTGAAGTATCCTCTGGAGGCTCGAGATGTTGTGCTTTTCCAGACGTTGAAGTGCCCCACGCATTGGGGCGAACAACCCTGTATAAGCAATCGAGCAGATGCCTACACTCACCTAGAGGTATGTTCTGAATTCTCTCCCTCTATCTCTTCAACGTTCCTTTTACAGTCACCGGGAAGTAGGTGCAAGACGCTTCCAATCGCCTTCTTGACGAGTTTCCGAAGACCCGGCTCTGCTTCCGCATCGGTCTCCTCACTCCCGCCTAGTTCACAGTATATGAATTTCCACACGTTGCGAATCACAACGAATGGAACTTGGTTTTCGAACAACCACATGTCAGATATAAGTTGGCCCAGATACGGAACAACTTACATTGATCCAAACGGATCGAGTACGGGCAAAAGGGACTTGAGCTCTGTATCCGCCGAATTCGAGGTCGACTCGGGTACATATTCTGTCGAGACAGAGAGAAAAATGAGAAAGCAAATCAGAAAGATACCATCCAGTATTAACAAAACCCGAGCATGATGAGCACTGTCTTTACGAATGTTTTCTAAGCCCTCGGGCGCGTCAATATCGTCGTAGAGTGCCAGTATTTTCTCTCCACCGCAGTAAATTTCCGGTATGGCCTTGCTCATCAACTCGAACAGTTTTTCACCAGGTCCAGCTTCGTGTTTGTGTTTGCGTCTCCCTTCCTCCTTGAGCACGCTTATCAGGGCCTCACTGACAGAAATCTTCAAGTTTTCCATTGACCTGTGATCCTCGTCAAACCTTCTCTCTCTCCCATACAGACCAATACACAAGAGTTTAGCATCATAGAGATCTGCAGACCGCCGAATGGTCCGCGGGAGTCGGTAAAGTTCTGGCTTCACATTCGTCACTCCGTATACCACGCTACGAAGTTGCTCTTTCACTACGACATACTCTTCAATGTCCACTTTCGTTTGGCGATCGAATCCGAAATATTTTAAGAACTCATTGAAGTCACGGGCTTCCGAATCCATCGACTTCTATTCGATTGTCCCGATGCCACAATTGTATAGGAATTGCTGGTAGCAATTACCCACGGACAGGAGTTCACTTCACTTCAAAGCTCAAAATTTGTGCATGAAGTGGGCGTTGAATCTCACATCCTTCATGGAATATGGTACTGTGAAATCAAGTGAAATGGAAGAAGAAACGGAGTAAAATAGCAAAAAGGATCGGAATACCCGATCAAGTCGTACAGGGATGAAACCAAACGGGTAGGGCGGGGCTAGGGTGGGATTGGCCCCAACCCTACCCCTTTGGAACCAGGAAGATAGACTTTTTCAGCAACCTTTTCCAGCTGTTGTTCCCCTCCCAAGGGTACTTACCGGTTACTCGCTCACCCGTCCTCAACTGGAAACACCACTAGGATCCTTCCCCAGCATGCTGCCAGCGTAGTTCGTGAGCCAGGATCAAATTCTCCGTAGCCGGACAGAAAAATACATATGGTGCCCATGTGATTCGATAGTATCATGAGGAAAAAAACTATGGAGTCTGATGACCACAAGACTCTAACACAAAACGTAAAGTGGACCACCATCGTAACTTTTTTCTAGTACAAATGAGCTGCAGAAGCAGTAGTTTTTCGACTGACTGAAGTTGCACTCACATGGTATTCTTTTTCCAGTTTTCAGCATTGTCCGTCTACTTTTTCGACAGCTTCCATCCATATTCCATGCATATCCTGTTACCAAAGAAATTCTTCAACCGCTGAATGTGCAGATTTGTTCCCGGAACAAGAAGGAAGAAATCCTGGAAATAACGGGAGGAGTAATAGAGGAACAAAGAAAATGAAAATAAATAAATAGCTGTATGAAGTCTAAAAACAGTCATAGACCTGCTATGAGTCATTGAACCAATGCAAAATGTTACCGTCATCCATACCATTGAAATGAAAATATACTGTCTAGATAGTCAAGTAAAGAGATTCAATGGACCAAAAATATCAATGGCCGAATTTTACCCACGACAGAACATTGTAATCTTTTGTTGGGTGATATCCAATTGATTGTCACAAAATGTGACAATCCAAACAGCTTGCAGTTTTGTCTTTTTTTTTGGGAACCCTCTTCCCTAAAAGACTTCATCGAATTGTTGTCACAAGGTGGAACAAAGTTGAATAAAGTATCAAATCAATGGCAGCTTTCGATACACACCGCCAAGCATTCTTTAAGCTTTTTCGTACTGATTTTGTATTGCAATTTTGCGTTTTCTCATAACTCAAAATTTGATGGATGATTTTCAAATCTGAATGGATGAATGATTTTTTAGTAGCTGATTTAGCTTACACACCAAATTTCAGCTGAATCCAACCTTTTTAGTGTAAATTATGGTCAACAAAAGATTCTTGTTTAATATAGTGTGAGTTTCAAAAAAATTTACAATGTGTCTCTTTGATCATTCATAAGTAATTTTGAGTGCTGAAATTGGCTTGGAGTAGTAAGAAATTGTACTTTTTTATGTTTAAATAGTTGTATAACGTATTTTTTGCAGAGTTCATTTTTATGCTCAAAGCTGACCGAGTCCATTAGGATTTACTAGAGGGGAGAGGAAAAAGAAGGAAAGAAAAAGGGAGAGAGAAAGAATGAGGAGGAAAAAAAAAGAACGAAAGAACTCGAGAGGAAAGGGTGAAAGGCATGCCTGAGCTTTGGGTTGGATAGCGTTGCGAATTTACAGACTAAGGTTCATGTCCTCAAGCAAAGTTCATTTTTATGCTCAAAGCTGATCGAATTATATTAGGATTTACTAGAGAGTAGAGGAAGGAAGGAAAAGAAGAGGAGAGAAAGAGTGAGAGAAGAAAAAAAAACAAGAAAAGCATGGAAGGTATTCCCAATAGCAAATTACAAGTGTTTTGAGTCTAGTACAAGTATTTTTTAAGTGAGATACTTTGTGGTGAAGTGTCTTTAGCAAGTGGTTTGTTTGAAGCAAAGGTTACTAAGCATGTTTATGCATAATATGTATTTGTTTATTTGATATTATATTTTTGTGTCATGTGATGTTTATGATAAAGATGGAATCTGCTCTTGATGACTCATACGTTCAGGGTTCAGGTCATTGAAGACAGAAGTTAAACAAACAAACATTTACACTTTGAGAACATTCAAATATATGAAGATGATCAATCTTCAACATGGTAACTTGAGAATGTGACATTGGTAGCAAGTGACAGACCAGGTAAGCATGAATGTTTTGCCTTCCTTGATTCTTACTGTGAAACATGTGGGGAAAAAGCTTAATACATTGAAAAAAAATGTATGGTGGCGAAGCGCAAGCATATGAAAACAGATTCAGTTCCATCTTTGTGGTAGTTTTATGATCTTTGTTTTGACTTGTTTGGATGTTCCAGCAAATTCAATGGAATATCGTGTAGTTTATCAGATCATCAGGTTTACCATGAAGGTCATCACGTAATCAAAAGGTGTTATTCTGATTTATTCTAAGCTTAATTATTTATAGAATACACTACACATTATTTTGGCAGCTTATAACATGTGAGTGTAGGTCATTATTCTTGCAGCAACCTATGAGCACCAGTCTACTTTTGCATTTATTGTGTCAGTTTTAAAAATGCCTCTTTTGTAGGATGGACAGAAAATTATGCCAAAAAACCCAAAAAAAGTAAAAGTGATGTGAGAAAGGTGGTCACTGTGGCGTGGTATTCTCCCATATCCAACGGTGGTCAGGTTTAGCGAGTAGAAGTCTCCAACCTCAATAAAGTTGCCATCTTTGCATAAGCATGCCACACATTGAAATTGCTCGCTTGAAAATCAAGCGAACAATTTGGGGGAAATTTGGAAAGGTACCAGTGAGAGTTCTGCATGAAATCAGGTGGAAGTTTCTCGATATATCCCTATGAAAAATTTTCTATTTTCTAAATTTTTTTATAATTATGTTTGAATAATTATGAAGCCTTGAAGATTTACCCTTTCAATTAAGTATGCTAATTTTTATACATGCACGTGCTCTCTATCTGCATTTAGTTTTATATATCGATATATTAACTTTATTAACCCTAAATATTCCTGATAGATGTAAACATGCGGTCTCGCTACTTTTAACCTTATCAGTTGAGGTATAACTTCTCATATTCCTGATGATTCAAAGTACATGCATCCACATGACCAAAATTCAGAGAAGAAAGAATGACGAATAGAGAAAAAGTGTTTGTTAATATTTTGATTCGGTTGTAAAAATTTTAAAGTCTGTTTTAATTGAAAAATGATATGTGTTGTTTACAAAACCTAATAAAACGTTTGGAGTTCATCTAAAAATGCATATATTTGGTTGAATATTTTAAAAGTTCGTCATTGAAATAAGGCTTTCCAATAGAGAATTATTGAATATTCATTTCTTTTTTCAAAATCAATAAAAATGCACGAGTTGACCTTAAACATAAACTCTGTTTGCAATAGAGACTCCTATTATAGAAAAAATCGTACCATAGCTAAAATCATCACTAAATTTGGTGCTGATGTATAGTACTTGGGTTTGCACAAGAAACTGGTGTATTGCACCAAAAATACAGCCATTAAGGAAAAATAGAACATTCATACAACTTTCAGTATTTGGCCATGGAATCAAAATTGATTAGAGTATTTAATAAAATTACATGTGTTCTCCCAAACTTTTGTTATGTCGCACCATAAAAATTTACATGTTTGTCCTGAAACGCCCTAATCACACGACTTGATTCACTATTTATAGTTGGATTTAGCTATACAGTATCATGCTGAGTCAAAATTCGATTTACACGTTTACACGTTGATTACTGAAGCTGAGTTGAAGATATTTTCCCCACTGCCTAAGAGCCCATCAGTGGCCCCGTTTTTCGTCTTGAAGGTCTCATCATTTCCCCTGGCCGTACCATTTCCTTCCATCCGCGAGAGTGGATCCATGTGTGGAGTGTGGACCGCCAAGGCAAGTTGACTGCCACGCTAGGCGAGGCGGGGAATCATTAAGATCCAACGTATCATATACAGATTTGTCGGACCTGCTTGACCTCCATCCAAGACCAGGTTGCTCCGGATTGCGTCCGGAGAAATTTGCGCCTTCGTGGAGGCTAACCATGCCACCTTCACGTTCGGAGCTGAAAGCTAGGTCTAAAGCTATGGACCGAAGCTTTGGTGAAGCTGATTTGGCAAAAACAGGACATCCAGACAACTCGGACGAGTGTTCAATGCTCTCTGTCGCTCGGATGAATTATCCGGCCCTGTACAGGTTCGGATCATTGGAGCGACCTGATAAGGCACTCGTAAGTCTGACCAGAAGGTACGGACAGATGACAGTCTCATTCGGCGTTGATCCGGTGCTTCCGGTACAAGACGAGCATCTACAGCTGGATTTTTCCCACATACGAGCTTTGGGCACAGGTCTGGATTCTCCCATGACTAAACTCAGCGCACTACAATCAGGTGACTACGGAGCTAGGCGGTCACGAAGTAGATTTACGAAGCAAAAAGCAGGCTCGGAGCTTTGGTTGTTACGATCACAGTGATTACACTTAACAACTATCCGAACTTCGGAATCATTCCCTTGGGGAAACCGAGTAATATGGCAAAAAGGATGGGGAGAACATCAGCATCAAGTCGTAACTTCCGCAGTGCGAGCTCGCTTGGATAATGTGCTTCTTGTATAGGTAAGGACCAAGCACGTGTGGTCTAGGTCTGGAGCGTTGAAATTTGCGTGCAACCCAGAGCTGATTTGGTGTCAATTGTCCAACGAAGCAACGAGCTGGCTCGGAACTTGTTCTGATACGATTGCACTTTACGAAGCACCGGAAGAGGAGTTTAGGTCTGAACCGACCACACGTTGCGTAGGTCTTGCACGTTAATAAATAGGCTCGCATGTTGGAGCGAATTGGGTCACCACTGTACAGCCACAGAAATGATGACTACTCCTTCCATCCTCAAAATTGTTTCAGCCATCGTGCTTTTTGTCTCATGCGTCGCCTCCCTTTTCTCTTATATGTTATGGGTAGAGTGAATATGAATAGTGAACGTGAAATACTGTAGTCACGTTTGGTGCAATAATAATAAACCTACCCAGCCAGTTGAGGTACGTAATTCATTCTTCTGGCTCATTATCCTAGACTTTTTCGATTTTTGGACAGTTAATCTATCACAGTATCCGATGAATCAATCAAAGCTAGAACATCAACCTAAAGTACTTTGTCTACACGGAAGACTCACGCCCATCATGTGCTGGAGTTTGACAATAAACAAATTCCAAACCAGATGAAAATTATACATGGCTTGTACTTTTGTCTAGTTGCTCAGGCTATAATTAGAAATAAGCGTGGATGAAGACACAAAAACCTCCACTTCCAAAGGACAAATTCACATGAGATCCACATCAAAAAATTCAAATAACTTTGAAATTGTTCATGGTGTAAAAGAACCACAAAATACTTTAAAATAATTATAAAAAGAACACAAACACAATATTCTACAATTTCTTTGCCCTCCACTTTCTAAACTACCCTCTCAGAAAAAGACATTTAATTAAGCCGTATTGTAGTATCATTCAACTCAAAAAACTTGCTTAATGAGTGAGACCCAAATCAACAGGAATAAAAATTCCAATCATATGTGCTGCGCTATAACAAAAATTGTAAAGCCAAAATACATGTATGAAGGAATGCAAGTAAATATTTCATCTTTTTCACGTATATTTCATTGATACGAAGGAATGCATACTTCTCTGAATGATTCTCTATTTTTTAGTTGTGTTTCATTGACTTCTTCCTTTATGTAGTTTACATGTTTCCATATGATTCAAGAATTTGATGTATTTACCTGAAGAGACAATCAAGATTATTTTCATTAGAATATAACACACACAAAACGTTGATAATTGAAAGTAGTGTCCATTTTTTCATGACAAGGACAAAATAATGCTACATGTATCACTTCCAAACTACATAATTCTACTCAAGGCACTAAAATTTTAGTTTATTTTCCTTTGATTGATGTACATAATGATACAAGTCCATGTGCACTTTCATTTCAAAGCATGTATTTTTCAGAGCTTCTATCATATTTTAAGATTTTTTCCTTACATAGCCTTAATTTCCAACCCATGAACTTCAAATCTTTTTATCATAGACAACAATTCATGAGTTTGTGAAGGGGATCTTACTCTTTTCTTCAGGTAAAAATGTTTTGTTATGTTTGACTTTGAATTTAGTATAAGTTATTCACAAGAAAAATCAATTTTTGATTGGAATTTTCACTTTTTGGAATTTTTTTTCCATATGCAACAGAAATACTATATATATTATACCGCATTTTAAATCTAATCGGTAGTGATCTATTGAGATTCATCCAGAAACTAACATAGAGATTGTGAGGTCATAAGTAACATCATAATGTGACTGTTGATAAGAGGACTAAAAGTTTGAGATCTCATCACTTTGTTCATGAAAGGAAAGAATGATACAAAAATGACAAATTAAATACTATATTAACTTAACTCTTTCAATACATAATAGTTTGATATAAAAATTTAAAAAGATATCTCAGTATTTTTATACTCCCTCATCCATCATATGCATCCATAACAATCACCTTTCATTACTTACAATTCAATGACCAAAAGTGGAAAAAATTGACTTTTTTCCACTTTTGGCAATCAAGAAAACAACTATAGGCGTTACCAATATATATTCGTTGGCGAAAATTTAACGTGTGAAAACTTTGCTGGTTTGGGTTCAGTCTGGAGAATTCTAAAACGTCTAGTTAACATTCTTTTTAGTGCTCAACACCCACAACCCAATTCTAGATCCTTTAAAATCATTTTCACCTCATTGGATGGGGGAAGAGGTTCTTGTAAGCTCTAGAATGCATATCTCTTGTTTCAACCTCAAGACTTGCGATCTCTTGTGAGGAATTTTCGAGGAAGTCCACTACAAACTGGAAATCAGCTCCCTCTTATCCGTGACCACGATGACTTGACAACTAATTCTCTTCGAATTACCTGGCGATTTTGATCTCCAGTATTTTAGTTTCAAACGGGAAACAACTGCTCTAGGTTAAAAATTATTTTAGTCGTTTTACCTCTATTACATAGGTAGGACACATTAAACTTACCAATACATGCTAGAACTAAATCGAGAATATACCAAATCGTTGCCTTTAAGCTGTTCCTTACTCTCTCCTCTATATCGAACGGTGCATAATCACCATTCATCATGAGTAAAACGAACGTTAAGGGCAAGTGATGCATGGAGTGGAAGTCAAAGAACAAAGTCGTTACATATTAGTATCTGGGAATCTGGGATATGCCTGAACTGAACGTCATCTCATGTTACCGTCGGACGGCCTCTTCCCACTTGATTCTTGGATATTCTCGAAAGTGACAGGTGAAGAAAGTGGTTGGACCGGCATCCGAGGCTACGTTTATCAGGATCTTTGGCACGGGAGTAGGTTCGGGCGGGATCACTGAATGACCGTGATTACCATATCTCGGCCTGTACGATTCACAAGCGTTAGTTTGTGCGACATGCTTTGGCTTTGGCTTTTTGGCATGTCCTTTTGTTTGACATGGTGCGATCTATCGGGGGAGCGGCGCTGCGCCGCCCTGCAGCTCCTGGGACGCGGGGATCACCGGCAGTCGACGATCGGAGGGCAGAGACACGCCGTGAAAGCAGTCGTGGCAGGAAATCAACGCTCAATATCTTCTTACGATGGAGGAGCTGCGTGTCAACACTACTCTGTCTTTATGTAAACACCCATCCTTGAGGATATACGGCTAGTGAAACTATAACAGGTAATGTTTCCAAATATATAGATATCCAGAGATATCATCACTGTTTTTCATTTAGTTTTAGAATAATATGGACATGGACTTCGATATATTCATGAGTGAATATTCAGAAACCTACCATACTATGTGACATGGGGTATAACTTTCTTTAGGTTACTGCAAATGCAATCATATGAGAATTTATGGATGCTAATGGTGTTTCTTTGGATACTATGATGTTGTTTGACTCAGTTCATATATCTTAGGTGCGTATTCGTATTACATATTTTCCAATTGTGTTACTAGGGCTAACCCCATGTTACCAATTTGGTTATATCCTTGTACTATTTGATTTGATGGGTCTTCCCATCACTTTTGTTATTATACTTTGTGTGGTGTCTGTCTCGCTTTCTGCTGCCTTTGATTGTGATGGTAGAGTCAGACCACGCCGCACGGAAGTCTGGAATCTTGGATTCGATGCCTGGGATTATCTGGAAAGAGGCACGAAAGAGAGGCATGAGGCAGCAGCACAGCCGCGGTGCTACTTCTGTGTTCGAGAGTTGGGGGAGTCATTTTACTTGTCGCCTTCGTTTGTTTAAACGGGCAGCGAGCTCATTATTGAGATTTGCACAATCGCAGTGAAGAGCGAGAGCACCGTGGAGCTTTGGGTGCGGTGCCGGGTGCGGAGAACGAAGCAAGATGGCGAGCTGCTTAGGTGGTGTTGGTGGGACCTATGGCCCAGCCCGCTTGGGTGGAAGCGAGCAGCCTAACCAACCAACCTCTTCTGCGTGAATGTTGCGCGGACTTATTTGCGAGCGAGAAAGCTGTGAGACTTTCACTTCCACGGGGAGAGATTGATAGAGAGAGAGAGAGAGAGAGAGAACTGATAGCGAGGCTGTAGCGCGTCTACGTGAGGATTTTCTTCCTCCTTTCTGCATTCCTTTCTTCAGACCGACCAGTATTTGCCGTCCTTGCCCGCACGCCCGACTCCTTCCTGTCTTCACTGTCTCGTGAGATATCTCGTTCTCTCGTCTCTTCACGACATAGGGATTGTTCCTCTCTTCCACTGTTGTCGAAGTCGTGAGCAAGAGACGGCGCGCGTGCACTCCGTCCCACTTTGGTACGATACTTTACACTTCTGTTCAGGTCAGTCGTATGCCCCTGCTCTGTTGTTGTTCGTGCTCGGACGACCGCCCCGAGGATTTCTTTGTGAGATGTTAGAGTAGAACGCAGCCGGTTTACTTTGATTGTCAATTGGACTTTGGATACAGTAGTCATTTTCGCGTCTCTCTTTGAGTATGGTTGTCATGCCCCCTGTCTAGAGAGAGAGAGAGAGAGAGAGAGAGAGAGATTTCTATTTTGCCTTCTTCAATCTTCCATATCGATTGAAGTATCCTCAAGCAGCGTGTTTATATTGGTAGTGAAGATTGCTTGTGAGATCGTACCTCTTGTTTCTTGACAATGAGATATCTAGCCTGGCAGTCTGTCCCTACCGTCCATGTTTCCGAACGTGTGATTTATTTACCATCTTGGAAGGTCTTGAACCTCTGTCTAGAAACCCACGAGGAACTCGGCCCGTGGTGAAGTTTTGTAGTCGAAATCAGACGTTGTCAATGCGCTTAGTGTTTGCGCTCAGACACATTTCAGTATCAGCGGGGCTTCGCGGTTGTTCTCTTTCCAGCTCTGGTTCAGCGCTTCTCTTATCAGTGGGGAGAACGTCCGCTCTCAAGTAGTGTCATTGAGGTCTAATGCATGCGGTGGTGGTGTTGGAGGTCGGGCATCGCTTAACATATGGCTGCGGTTTGGAGAGAAGTCCCTTATAACTTTGCCGGCGGTGCGTGTAAGTTTTGTTTTCTGCCCTCCCTTACGTAGAATGTGTACTCTTCGCAGAAGGTAACGAGACGTGGAGTTTGTTGAGGAACGATGGACGTCGACTACAGATCTCCTCTTTTGGAGAATAACGTGGTTTACTTGGGCACCTATCTTGGCAAAGGGGAACCTACCGGCCATAGATGTGACAGAAAATGTCACGTTGAGCATGTCTGGGCCAACCTGTATCGGTGTAAGTTGTCTAACGTGACACATGTGTGTGATAAGAATTGTAATCAAAGGATCCTCTATGATAATCACACAAGCGTCTGCAGAGTAAGTCGCCAATTTTTCCCTCTGACAACGGCAGAACAGGAAGCCGTCAGGGGAGTGAGGAGGAAGCGCGAAACTGAGAGCTGTGAGAGCTGTTCATACAAGCGACGACAAGAATTCTTCAGGCCAAGTCCGTCAGCTTTTGAGTCGTCTTTCAAGATGGTGGTTCCTGCCACCGGTCGTTTTAGCTCTGTGGAGAGTTTCATGGATACGAACTGATAAGGCCATGCGTCTTATTACGTAGGTCGTATAAGTTTTTGTATCATAGTCTAGATCTGAACGAGGACCGATGTGGCCATCTTAAGTTCACGCCTTTATGAGAGCTGCAGTCAAACTCATGATTACATATGGAGATTCGTAAGCGTGTATCCACAGAGCCTGGTAGAGACTCTGCTAAAAGAGACTTATGGTTGTCGCTTCGTAACCAATCGAGAACTGCCAGCAGAACAGGTCCTTAACATCGTCAATCGCTATGTCATTCGCGTAGGAGGTAGGGAAGCCTTCAAATAGACCATAAGTAATTACACTTCAAGTCCAATTTCATAACATTCTTCATTGCGTCTCATGGCCATTGTGTTTATGGAGCATGGAGTTGATGGTAGAAAGATATCTGCCATTAACCAAAGTATATAACTTAAAATGTTCTGAAGCCCTCATGTTGGATTGTCATTGTTGCTCATCCAGGTTTCTCGATGATATGCACTTGCTAGTCCGGCATGTTGATGCCAGTTTACACACGGCATCACTGTTTTCTACATTTCTTGTCAATTTTGACTGAAACCCGATCACTGTGCTTAAATAACTTGACCAAGTTCACCACATGGATGGAACTCTGTATCTCGTCTTGTTCATGGGAGGGGACAATGAACTTGGGGCTGGCTTAGTGCGACTGTTTGCGTAGGTTTTGTCTTTCGTGCCGAAGCATGAAAGAGGAAGCTTTTTCGCCAAACTAGCTCTGTTTATGTTCGCAAACGTTTTCATCTGGTTTCAGATTGACTATGCAGCAGGGACTCCGGAACAATTCTTTATCTAAGACTATCTCAGTGCTCCTCCGAAACTGCAGTTTTGGCAGCGTTTCGGTTGAGGATACTTTCTGAACCGGGGATGCCCTGTTCGTAGTTCGATTAATTTAATCTAGTTCTTAGGATGTAGGCGTCCTCGAATTTATCTGGTAGATCGATCCGCTTTAGCTTCTATAGTGCCTGAGAATTATATCTTCAGATATGTTCCGAGTTGTCTGAACCGGGAATGCCCTGTTCATTGGTCGATGAATGTTAGGTAGCTCAGTTGGAAATGGCTGCTCTTAATTTCTGATAATGTTTTGAGTTTTAGTTGCTTTAGCATCTAGGGTTTAAATAATGTGGACTTCTTTTGAGCTGTACAGGACATAGAAGCGAACCAGGGAGGAGAAGTTGGTGTTTGCTTTGAATTTCGTATCTGATAAAGTACCTATCTCTACAGTCTGTGAGGAATTTCTTCACTAACTCCTGAACGTGATCTCTAGATTTGGTTTCGAGGTGAACAAGCGAAGCTGTTCGTGTCCTATTTATTTCGTAGAATGTCCAGTGTTTTTAAGTTCTATCGTCTTCGTTTTGCTTTAAGTCTAGAAGCAGTTGTTCGTACTTGATCTTACTCCTAATTATCTTCCTTGTAAGAAGGTGGTGAGTGCAGGTTTGAGGACCGAAGGGTGAAGGCGGAGGCCTTCAATTCTGGTCCACAGGTGAAGTGTCACGTAATTCATCCGGGCAGTGCTGGTTCTATTCTTCTCACCTTGTCGGTCATTTCATGGCTAATTGCTCTTATACGGACGTCGAAGATGTCGCGCCGATTGCCCACGGGCAGTTAGAACTACTAGCTTTTAGAACAAAGCCCTAGTACGAGGCAGGTAATTCCTGTGATGTAAATAATCTCCCGGAAGTGGATGTTGGGGTTTTTACGTGTATGTTTGTTCCAATATTTGCTTCTCGTTTTTGCTATATTGCTATATTGCTCTCTACCAGCCGATGTTTTGGAATCACCAAGGGCTGCAGTCAATGGAGGACTTGCGTTTGTGAGAAACGACCGGAGCCGGGTACAGAGGCTTCGACATTAAGAAGGGCATAGTTAATCTTTGAACGTCCATTTCGCATAGAATTTTTCATGAACATCCTGCGTGGACATCGGGTTGACCTAGAGTGTGAATGACTACTCCATTTTATGCTGTTGGAGGCGTGGAAGACGGATATCTTGAGATACTACAACTTCGTAACTTCGTTATCGTAGCTCAAGAAACACGACCATTTGAAAGAAACTAACGAACTGTCTGAATTATATTGCAGGACGATCATCAACCTTAGGTTAGTAATACCGCGTTTGGAGTGATACTTATATTAGTCTGGTGATTTAGAATCAGACCAGGCTACGTAGTCAGTCTTAGTCCTTTACTGTAGTTATTGTAGCAGCTGTAGATATTTACTGTAGCTGTTGTAGAGTCACGTAGATTGTAGCAGACTGATCTACCGTAGTGGGTTGTATGTAGCTGGACACAGTTTTTGTCCAGTGTGATAGCGATTGAACTGTAAAGCGGAGTTACAATTTTGTGGCTCTCAACCCATAATGTAATGCTCAGGGACTCAGTGTTGATCTTTAGCGTTTCATTGAATCATATGGTGTGGATAAACGATGAGACTACCGTGCATTTTTCCTTCTCAAGTTCCTAATTATCAAGGATTTGGCCTAATCAAAAGTCGCAGTCGTTTGTATATCTGGCATGATTCCTCCTTGCTCCCATTGCTTGATTCCGCCTAGATCTTTACAGTGTTACAGCTACTTGTTACACACCGACGGGCGTAACAAACTAGAGGGAACTCCGCTGAACGAATAGTGATCTTCATGCAGCGAGGCAACAGATTATCGGTGGGTAAGGTACGGTATTGATCCTTAGAGATCTACCTGTAAACTGTACCAATTTTCGCTAGTAGTGGGTGGGACTTATTTAGAAAGGCGACGTTTCTAGACTAGAGGATGAGAAAGCTCGTTTTGTCAAAACTGTCGCCGGGAAAACGAGTACGGTATGTGCCTGCCACTTACGTGAATCATGGCTTGTGATTGGATTTACTATTATATTTGTTATCGAGCACAGTGTAAGTACTCCTTGAGCTAAGGCCACACAGTAGTAAATGAACGTTGATCATTAACGTACCTTGATTAGGACTCAGGGAAAAGAGCCAGATCTCTCTTTTCTACCAGATAAAATTTCGTCGTCGTCGTGTTTAGTGACCATCCACGAGCGAGTGATGATAAACGTTTGCACATGTCTTGTCAATGTCACCGTTCCCGTCCACAATCTCGGTGGATCTACTAAATTGTTCCTTGCAGTCATGACCTGGCGGGTGTGGCAGTGTATCCTTCTTGGCACAAACTGAAAATAACGAACAAACTGACACAAATCCTACTGGTCCTGGAGGTTTATGGCATGATGGATGTACGCTTTTGGCTTGCCACAGCACCTCATTCCACGTTCCTGAATATAACTAAAGCATAGTAATATGCAATTGGAGAGCGAACACTAAATAAATAACGATGGGCAACGGTGGTTACCGACTACCGACCGGACATTGCGAAGATAATCATGGTCTTTTGGTGTAAGTCGAACATTGTTGCATGTTAAGAATTTAATTCCCCTCGCTAAGAACCGGTAGGTTTGAATGGCTCTTACTCACAGACATCTCAATCTTTTGGGTGAACTCCTTGCTGGACCTTTACCCCACAGCTCAGAGTCTAGACTGCTTACATTAAAGTGTTGGCTGCTCGCTTGTCCATACGCTCGAAAGGCTCGCGGCTGATACTCAAAAGCACTTCTTACCATGTCAGTCATATTGCACAGATGTATCTAATCACGCCCCTATCCACTATTATAAGACGGATTATCGTGGGTAATATGATCCATGTCTACACAGTTGCAAGTAATCTCCAAGAACCTTGGGTAACTCGGTCATGGTAATGTGGATGAAACGAGCCTAACAAGAGTAAGTTGGAATGTCGGATAAATAGGAGAATCTATGCCACTGGATAGGCTGGCCCACACTGCACAACAGATTCTTCTCCTGCCGTCGCATCGCCGTCACTTGACCGTCGTTCGTCCGTATAACAAGGGACTCACACTATAGCCGTCTTTTCCGGAAGGTCAGGAGCCCTTTAACGAGTACAGTACTGCGTCTCACAGATCACAGGTTTTTACTTCCTCATAACCCGAAAACAGTAAAATTTGTCCCTCGTGACCCAAAAAGTAGAATTTACTCCCTCATACTCCGGTGGACAGGAACTTTAAAACGGCCCCTGTATTCGTTCATGTTCTTTTGCTTCAAGCGTTTAGGACTGGACTGCAGTGTGAAAGCCAGAACTGCGAGTCTTACACAAGTAAAGCACCAAACAATAATCCAACTTAATTGCCATGAAAAATACGCAACTACATCCTCAGAAAGAGTATGCCAGACCGCATTTTCCACGACTACATGAAAATGCACCGTGCACTAGTTCTGAGCACCATGGCCGCTCCTCGTCCACGAGAAACGAGCTCAGAATCTGGCTGGTGTTCGTACCCAAATGTTCTAGTAAGTATTCTTGTACCGAGCGAAAGTTCCCTATTCAGTGACCCCGATTTGATTGTTTGTCAAATAACATAGACACAGTAAAATAACAAAAGTGATTGAAATACCCATCAAATAGTACAAGGACATCAAAACAGTAACATGGGGCTAGGCCCCAATAGCATCACATTGGGAAATATGTCATACAACACCTAAGATATCCTAACTATCTAGGTCAAATGGTCTACAAACAACAGAGCATCCAAAGAAGCATCACCTAACATGATTGCTCTCATATGGATTGCATCAACTAGTGCTTTCTATAGAGCAATGGAAATATGTTACCTAAAATAGGCTATACAATAAGCTAAAGAGAGTGATACCCCTGCCGCCTAATATGGTAGGCTCTCACTCCCTCAGGAACATGTCGAAGTCGGTGTCCATAGATCCATACAACTCCAAAGCTAGAGGAACAAAGAGTGACCTCTCTGCATACCCATATACTTGGAGACCTTGGCTGTTGCCGCTCCACTCCGGCCTATCCTATGGGATGGGTGATCGTCACAATGACCTGGTCCTCCCGAACCAAGTACAAGTCTGCCCTAACCCTAGTCGACTGCAAGGCATACCGACACTCTCTCCATGTGAGGTATCCACACTCTCGCCATAGCAAACACCACATCTTATATATGCCAGATTTAGCAAGTCTTCCCATCAACGGAAAACTGTATTGCATGACCCTGCACATGAACGTCTTGTTGTTCTTCCAGATTCTTCTCATTTGTTAGCTCCACTGATTTCTCCTCTTATCTTTTCCCCAAATGCGGTTCAGTCTCGTTCCTTCCTTCTGGTTTTTGTTCATTAGCCAGCCTCCTTTGCCTGGCTCCCATTTCCCATCCCATAACTGATTGTAGTCCTATTTTCCAAGTACACTCTTGGAAGTCTTGTATCGGTATTCCCTACCCAATCACTTTAGTTTCCATTAGCCAACGTCAAGTTTCCTCTTGCACACTTGTGCCTGCATGAGCTCCTCCTCATGTGCTTCCGTCCACTCTTTTAGTTTCCTCAGGTTTAAGTTGTCCAGTCTTTTTTGTACTTTCTTCACATACTTTCTAACCTACTGAGATATCCACATCTCTTTCATCGTAAGTAAACCACACTAGGATTTTGTGTCCTTGGCAATCCAAACACTCTAAGCAGCCAAAGAGATGCTCTACAAAGTTCTCACACCTTAAGGAGGCTCTTGATTGACGGAGTCTTCATCATAAGACCATTTCCTGTGTAGTTCAAGTGTGGTTTGATTGTTTTCATCTTTTCTTTCAAAACTTGTTGATCATGCAGTTTGCTGCCTTAACTGAGTCCTCCTTGCTTTACTCATTAAAAAATTTAGTCATGTGCCCGAGTAATACCGTTCTATTCTCAACATGGAAACTCATCAAGTTTAGTTTGCCTCCCAACTTGGGAGGCGAACTAAACTTGCATCTCATCACAACATACCATAGGAGTTTTGTTCTTTCCTTTGCCATTTTTTCTACAACAGTTGACTATAAATTTGCTCCATTTACTAATGGCATCATGGGTAGCTATCCTATGCCCTCCGAATGATTCATATAAATACCTGCTGCATCATTACTCATATGTGAGTAATGAAGATGTAGATGGATGGATCAAGCCAAGACAGAACCTCATCGCTGTAGAGAAAGTAGCTGATGCAAGTCGGAAAGCCCTGATGCATGGTCGAGCCAAGATCCACGAGCATGCATCTTTGCTAGAGCAAGAGCGTAGACGAGCTATAGTAGTACGAGGAATGGCGGGATCCACTAAGAGTGAATGTAAAGTCTCATGAAACTGTCGGTCCATCAAGATAAACTGTAGACCCATAGTCCAATCGGTAGCCAAAGAGGAAAAAGATTGGAGCTGTAAGACCCATGGTTGTACATATAAGATGAAATATGACTATATCTAAATTGTGACTAAGTCTATCTTAGTCATGACTATATTTAGCTAGTTATGGTTAAATTGGAGAAAAATATAGAGTAGCTCCTAATGAGAAAAACAATTTTTTTATTTAGTAGGAATCAATGAACAGAATCCATCACATGGGTATCTTGACTTTCCTTGACTTGGACTAGTTGTCATTGGTTAGACTTGGTGAAGACCCTTAAATCTAGGGGCGAGATTGACTTGGTACACTAAAGTCAATTTGAGGTTAGTTGGGCTTCTAGATGATCCAAATGGATTAATTGACTATTGTCATGTATCCTTTTCATTGGGATTTGTGATCTCTATATGGATTAAACTTGGTAATAGAAGATTATATGATGATTATTTATAGTTACTAGAGTAAGATTCTAAGTAGTAGAAATAGAGAGGTTGAGAATCACCTCTCAAGTTAGTTTTGGGAGAAGTTAGTTTTGTGATCTTAGTTTCGGAGAGACTTTATTTTGGAAAGTTTGGTTTTGAGAAGTCATGTTAAGGTTGGAGCCTTGATTCAATGAAGACTTTTGATCATCAAAATATCCATTTCTTTTGAATGATATCTTACTCTTTGTGAGAATTTGTATCATCGAGTTTGAAATTTCAGAGTTTGTGTAAGAGTATGCATTAGGGTCATGGTCATCGGGTGGAAACAAGTACTTTTAGATTCATGATGAGCTTCCAAAAGGCCATCGGAGGTAAACTTGAGTGAAAGTCAGTCCGAAGATCACAAAGCTCATGTCATACCTTCAGTGGTAAAGAATCTCTTGTATGTTGCAATAATATATGTAACTGAAATGATCTTGTATCCACATCCCTCACATATATCTCAAGGATAGGTCTATTTGTCCAACTAATCAAGAATGCCGCAGGTGCCATCTCCTCCATCAATAATAAGCCTATCACTTCACACAAAATTGGCAAAGATGTCTATCTCCGTGCCAAATCTCATGTCACATACTCAAATGTCCTTGGTTCGATGATGTCACCAAAGATGTCCATGATCCTCATATCAAATGCTGTCAAACGTGATATGAATGTAGGTGAAGGAAGAACCGTGTGAAGAAGATAGGTGGGTTGACGAGTAATACTAGATGATAGTATATCAAACGCCACTTGCGGATCTCTTAGTAGAGGAAGGTCATCTACATGCAAAACATCATTGGCAAGTGTAACGTCTAAGTAGCGTGTGATAAAAAAATAATCAAATTCATATCTATCGGTAAAAAGTCATTCAAATCCATACTTATAGAAGCGTCAAGGGAGGATTAAAAAGATGATAGAGAAGCAGTATGTAAAAAAATATACTAAATCATCCTTGCAAAACATGAAATTGTACAAATAGTGGGTTGATATGTGTAAAGCTTAGACAAATAAAGAGCTTACAAATAAGGAAAAAAAATTTCATCATACATCCAAAAACTTCAAAAATTTGAACATTGTTATTTGTGTCTATTTTGTTAAAGAATTCCACTATTGTAAAAGATACTTTGTAAAAGTCAACTCATGTATTATCTATTTTTTATTCCCCAGACAACTCACAATGATGGATCTTGATGTGAATGACCTGTTGAAGATATATGTCAATAACATTGTGATTATTATTTCCATGTCATTGGTTTTATTGAAGTAAAATCAACAAATTTTTGTATTTGAATTTGTAATTATCAATCATGGTTGATTAAAATCATATATGAGGTGATGAAAAATATAATTTGTGATTCTTAAATCATCCACCTTGCATTACCAATGAATCAATCCTTATTGACGAGCTTCAAGATAATACTACTATTCTCAAGAGAAAAAAATTCCTGCTAGTGTATGTTGGTCTATATTTTGATGCAGACATTGACTAAAATAATCTTTTTCACTTAGCATCTAATATGAAAAATAAAAAACAATCCTTTTACGTGAAGGTTGAATAAAAAGTGAAGAACATGAGTTCTAGTAAGATAATTTTGACATATATACATACGGTAGACAGAAAAGAATCTCAAAGAGTTTCTACAGAAAAAATCTCAAAACCTTATATAATAGAGATTGAGATTGAGATGATGTGTAGAGCTTAAAAATTAATATATGATTAACTTAAAAAATCAGTCATTAAAGTGAATGGATTAATATCATGTCAAAATAAAGAATTTTCATCATTTGTATTTAAGAATAATTTTTTCAAAAGGATAATATTTGCAATTTTTTTAAGCATATTTTTTTGAAAGTAATGTCTGAGCTTATGCCTTCATTGAAACACAATAATAAATTATAGATATTTTTTAAAATTATTTATTCATAAACAAATTTTTCTATATAATAACATGGATGAAGTATAAGCAATTGTTGATTTAACCTTTTTAAAATAATTTAACAAAAATTTTCTCATCTTGGAGATACAAGATGCCCTAAGGCTTGCAGATTTCTAGAAAAAAATTAAAAAATCCAAAACAAAGGATTATTCTTAGTTATACTCACAATGTTAAAATTAATCATTGTATATATAATTTTTGATCTTTTAACATGTCAATCTTCAAAAAATAAAAAAATATTATTTCATATTTCAATTGAGAGAATCTATCAAGGAAAGTTTTTTGTTTCGAATTTTTTATGTAATTAACAATGACTTACAAATCAGATGATTTTCTGAATCTATTAGATTTACATGTAGGATGACATATCTTCAGACTAAAACCTCAAAGGATAGAGTTTTTAGGTTAGTGTATGGGATGTTTTGACCTTATCTTATGATCTACATAATATAAAAAATAGGTCACCATATTCTAAATAAAAAATTTAGAAGTTTGTATGCTATGGAAATTAGTATACCAAAAATAAATTTTTTATTATATTCTAAACCAAACACATATAGAGTTAATTAAATTTGAAAGTCTTTCACAATATTTATACCAAATCATTGAGTCTCATATTTTTAACACATGATCAGATATCTTGGCAAAAAATCCTTCTTGTTAATTTTTTTTCCATCAATTTGACATTAATCATGAGTACAAAATATTATATAAAAATATTTTGATTTTTTCTTGAAAAAATTAGCATATATTTATAAAATATGCATTCAACTGATCCAAGATTTTATAAACAAGAATAAACTTACATATTTAAATTTTTATTTACAACTAGCCAAACTAAAAAGAAATCATTTGGCCAAGATAATTTGTATATCCATCTACAAGCTGAGTTACATTGAATTAAAATGGGAACAAAAATATAAGATTCATATTTGTGGTTGGGTCAACGATTTATCTCGTAATGAAATATTTTTTCTTGCTTATGCTTTTGGATTTAAACAACATTGAGAAGTATGTTAAGTATTAAAACCAAAAAATTATTAAAACCTTAATCAATCTTATAACAATGATTCAACACCATAAGTTTGACCAAATTTTTTTTTTATCATAAAATTTTTCACCATATACAACTGATCATCATTTTAATAATAAATTAAAATAAATTTTAAATATGATGATTGCAAATTGCAATGATTTAAGATGTTAAAACTTGGAGAACATAGTTTCAAACATCTTAATTCAAATTCAATCTTTTGACTTTATTATGAATTTTTCAATAATATATAATTTTTTAATTTTATTTAATTTTTTAAATCAATTATTTAGTTTATTTTATTTTTATCACATTATTATTTAAAATTTCAAAATGATACGTTTTAGGATAAATTTGATTTCATTATTATGGTTTTTTGTTGCATATGTTTTGAGGTGCAATTTTCTTTTACCAAATGATATCAAACTATAAACATGCATATTTGAAATATTATTTTGAATTTTTTTTTAAATGATGGTAGATGAAGTGATTTTAATTTTTTGTAAGTTGCTTAGTATAATTAAATTATAAGACAAAAGTATCTTTACAAAATAGTTCTTATGATGTAGCAAAAAATGTGATGATTAGAATGAATAATTTTTCAAGTTGTTAACTACAATCAAATTAATTTTTTTAAAGTGTGAATAGTGTGCATGCCATGTCATATCTCCAACCCTAAAATCTTCAAAAAAATATTGATTTATAAAAAGGATTAAAAAAATCCACAATACGGTCTTCGAGTCATAAAATTTCAAGTGATATCTTCATATGCTTACCCGAGTTGATAATAATTGTTGCGATTCTCTATTCATTTGAGATTTTGTTGATCAAAATTATATTTCTTAATATTTCAAGCTTATGAAAGATATTTCATCAATGTTTAAATCGTCAATCCCATGATTCATTGAGCTTGAATTATGTCTCACTTCATGTAAGATTATGTTATATATATCCATATGCTTAGGGTTTGCTTTGATAAAAATTTATCAAGTCATGACTTTAAAAAGATGAGATTTAAAGATTCACAAGATCATCAATGTACTTACAAATCAATGAGATATATCCACTTATAATCTTAAGGAAGTTTGAATATAATCTTCACAAGGTATGTGAAATGCTTAGATCACTCCATTAATTTGTGCAAAGCGTTGTTGTATTGTGATATGACTACTATAAATAGATAATGATATGTATCATCTTTATAGCTATTGTTATGACGATGATATTTTAGGTCAAGAGGACCGTTGGCTCATCGTAAGAATGTTAAGAGTCCACGGTGCTCTTTGAATTTGTAGGGTGAGGATATTGATAAGACTCCAAGAGATATTATCTTGGACTTGATCAAATATAAAGCGTGGTTAGGATGTAATGGGAAGGAAGAAATCTAGAATATGGCTTTGATGACTAAGGAGCTTATCTAATCAAAGTGGAACCGACGTGGGACATAGATAGAGGACAACATGATCCTCTAGATGTATTAATGCCTAATTTATTTCTGATCAACATCCGATGTATTCATTGCAATCACTTTTGGGTGTGGTTAGTATATCACTTTGGAGATAACTGCATGCTACAAGTGATGAATCCTCTAGACTTGATTATTCTTCCAACTCTTTCCTACAGCACAATTTGGGAATTAAGAATATACATTTTGATTTAGTTTGAACACTATGGATCCAAACTCGCCAATAGTGATGATTTTTAACATGTGGGTTTCATCCCATCATTATTGTTTACCAAAAATAAATCATATGGAGTTGATTGTAAGGAATTTTAGCAAGGAGTATTATTTTCAGGTTATAAACTCCCCGATTTCGTTTGTAGTTTTGTTCATACTATCTGATTTCTAGTTGTTATTTTTACTCTTCATTAATTGTAGCTTATATTTTTTATATGATGGCTAAGTAGTATGTTTAGATTTTTTGTAAAGATCATAGTTAATATGGAGCTAATTTGGCTACACTAGAGGTCAAAAAAGTCACTTTTCATTCTCATAGATTGTGAAGTTTGGACCAATGACTACACTTAGGTGAAGTGACGTCATTGGAGAAGTCCTTTGAGATTTTGAGAACGTGATTTTGAGGAAAGCTTACAACAAGAGCTACAAGATGACCTTAAGAATGGATATATTTGAATCAGTTGTCAATCTATTCTGATGATTTGAAGTTGGAGAGTGAAATTCAGACCATGCAGTGTATTTGAGGCTATATTAAAAAACTTACGAGGGTTTTGATGAATTTGATTCAACTGAAATGTATTTTACAACTCAAGCTTGTGTTAGGACAAAAATTTCAACTCAATTGGATGAGTTTGAGTACAAAGTAATAGCTTGAAGTTTGTGTATAGTTGTAAGATTGTATTGACTATAACAAAGTTATTAAAGTGATTAAGACTTTTCAATCTAAAATTTTCATCAATAAAACTTTCAAGAGTTGAAGCTTGAATTATAAAAGATCTTCTCTTAAAATTTGAAAGCAATTGAAGTAAAGGATTGGTATGTGTAATGGTTTTAGTACATAGGGTCTACATATCGCCTTGTGATATAGTGTATGATTAGAGAATTGTTCTAAGAGATTTGGAGAAGAAGAACGTCATGAAATCTTTTGAGAGCACAACAAGGTTCTAAAGCAATTATATGTTATGTTTGGACAATAATGACGGTACTACTTTTGAATTTCATGATATTTTTATGCTAAAGTTGTACTGGTTGTAGTAGACTCAAATGTGGATTGGTGAAGAGGAGAAAGAGAGAATAGCAGCTCACATGAAGACCAAGAAAATTCTTCTACAGCTAATCACTCATGCGTTCTTAGAGTGAAAAAATATCCATGAGATATCATTTTATTCTCAAGTCATGACTTTAGAAAGATGAGATCCAAAGATTTACAAGAATATCAATCTCATTCCAAACCACTTGAATACATCCACTTTTGATCTTAAAGTTGATTGAGTATAATCTTCACATATATGTGAAAAACTTAGATTATTCTCGTCATTGATTTTTGTAGAGTGTTTTACTCTCACTAGGTTGTTATAACAATTGTGAAATCACATAAAAAATTAAACTTCTAAAATGTATCATCAAGTTGAAATTTCATCCCTATGATCGATAAACAATATTGCCACAAGATATCTTTTAATCACATGCTTTCACTAATATAGAGAATTTGCTCTAATCCATATTATCAATAATTGTATCGCCACAAATCGTTTTTTCATCACATATTTTTAATGATGTAGATAATTTACTCTTATATATATCATCAAAAACCGCATTGCCACAAGACATCTTTAAATCACATGTTTCTAGTGATGTAAGTTATTTTCTCTCATGCAAGATATATGTCCACATTATGTTTAGTTTGCAATGTATGGAGGCTACATGCACTACTAACTTTCAAAATACAAGTCCCATAATTGATCAAAATCATTTTTGATTTTCAAAAATATCTTTTCATCTTGAATAACAATGCTAGATTTTCAAAATGATCTTGGACTTTTTATAATCTAATTGCAAACAACAAAGACCCCAATTTGACTTTTATAACATGATTTGTACTCTCATCACTTACGTGTGGATAAGGATCGATAATACTATTGATGTCAATATCAGAAATAACCAACACATCCTATTTACTTTCGCAAAATGTGGTTGTCAATCATAATACATGGGATGATAACATCCCCAAGGCCAATAAATCCTTGGCTGAGAAAACAAAAGAATGAACTAGAGTCTTTTCCGCCCCCAACATTGCATTGGATGCTACCTTAGACTATGTAGATGGTTGGGCCCTACTTGCTCCATCTCCAAGTACATCAACATTGGCTTGCATCCTTATCTCTCCCGTAGTAGGTCATCTAGAAGCCATGGATGAGGTATCAAGTGCCTCAAACAATGTAAAGACTGAGGACGCTCCTGTAGACTCAATAGTTTGTGCTGCATTACAAGTAATAGCAACTGCACATGGTCGTGCTGTTGCGTACATGTACTCTACAATATCTCCATCATATGATGTAAAGACATCAGCTTCAAAATTTGACCTTTGCTATACTATATCCATACTAGCTATCTTTTGCTCCAATTGCTCTAGTCAAGATGTCATGTTCACCTCATGACTAGCCTCATGGGCTAACACTTGACTCTACCACCACCCCTGCCACCTTAAACTCCTCGTACTCTTTCAAGGACTACCATGACAACCCTCGTTGATCATAATTATGGATGGAGATCAAAACATCGATCAATCATATGACCATGTTTGTGACAATGCTCACATGATTTTGATCCAAGAAGATCAACTTTTTGACCTTGAAGGTAATCATTCTGATATGGTCTACCACATGTCCAACATATCATCCCAACAACTGATTGTTAACTTGAAAATGATGGCAATGGTCTTGATCTGACACCTTCACCACTAAGTTTGAATGGTCAAGACTGTTTCACATGTCTACCATAACCACTCTAGGTTTGTGTTCTAGATTGGTAACGTGAAGGAGTTGATGAAGTAGTTGAATTCTTGCTGAACTCAACAATCATCACTCTCTCCTCTTGCATGTTCAACTCAATATGCTCACCAAGACAAAATATAATGGCCAACATAGGTTATGTCTCATGTAGTATGATGACATCTCTCACTCTACGTCTCAACTCCTTGTCTAATATCTCATACCAATATTGGACAGCTCGTATTTTTGTTACCCCATGGGTAACACTAACTGGAACCATAAATCATAATAAAAGATACCTGAGACACCACAAGATGCTAACATATGGGCAACCTCAAAGTTGTCATACCCACTTTGTGAACTTTGATCATTATCATTTATTGTGACATAATTTCGGAGGGGTGATTACCCATCCAAGAGAATAGGCAGTGAGTCAAGCGGTGTCGTGTTGTGACGCGGCTACTATGAGAAGATGATGACATGTGTCATCTTCAGAGCTGTTGTCATGATGGCGATATTTTAGATTAGGATAACCACCGGCGCACTCTAAGATTGTTAAGAGTCCACCGTTGGATCAACTTTGTAGGGTCAGAATTTTGAAAAGGCTCCAAGAGATATTATCTTGGACCTTATCAGATATAAAGCGCAGTCAGGATGGAAAGGGTATGGGAGAGAGCTAGACACATCACTTTGCTGACTAAGGAGCTTATCTGATCGAAGTGGAGCCAACGTAGGACATAGATAGAGGACAACATGATCCTCCAGATGTACCGATGCCCAATCCATTTATGATCAACATCCGGTATCTTCATCGTGATCACTTTCGGGCGTGGTTAGTGTATCATTTTGGAGATAACTTTCTGCAACAAGTGATAAACTCTCCAGACCCGATTATTCTTCCAGTTGTTTCCTACGGCGCGAGGAACCCATGTGTTGAAAGCCACCACTACTAGTAAGTTCAGATCCATTGCGCCCAAACTAAATCAAAACGTATACTGTTACATCCAATATTGCTTACCAAAAATAAGCCATAGAGAGTTGATTGTTAGGAACTTTAGCGAGGAGTATTATTCTCAAGTTATAAACTCCCCGGTTCCGTTTGTAGTTCCGTTCATACTTAACCGGTTTCGAGTTGTCATTTTGACTCTTTATTAGTAGCAACCTGTATTGTGTATAGGATGTCTAAGTAGTGTGTTTAGGATAGTTCTAAAGCTCTAAGTTAAAGTGGAGCTAATTTGGCCACACTAGAGGTCAAAATAACACTCTTCATTCTCATTGGTCTTGGAGTTTGGGCCAATGAGGGCACTTGGGCAACTTCTTCGAGGTTTTGAGGAGTTTTGAAGACCTTCCAAGAAGACATTTGGAGATCTGAGGATTGGGTTGGAGAGCTGACGGGACGAGCTACGACGTGGGCTTGAAAATGGATGGATTTGAAGGATTTGTCATTCTGAAATAGTCATTGAAAGATAGAGTGAGAAATTCAGGCCTTTGAGTGTATTTGGAGTGTTTCCGAGAATCTTACGAAGGTTTTGGGAGATCTAAGTTGACTGTGATATATTTTACAACTTGGACTTGCGTTTGGATTAAATTTCGACTCAATTGGATGAGTTTTGAGTACGGAGTGATAGCTTGAAGTTTGTGTATACTGATCGAGTTGCGGGGACCGATTTGTCTCGAGTTAGTACGGAGATCATATCTTTTGATATTAGAAAGTTATGTTAATAAAACTTTACACATGATAATGAGTGACCTTCTTATGAAATCTAGGAGCAATTGAAGTCAAAGATTGGGATATGTGATGGGTTTTGTACACAAGGGTCTGCATATTACCTTGTCATACAGTGTGAAAATCAACAATTGTTCTGAGAGATCTAGAGAAGAAAAACATTTGAAACTTTTTTGAGAGATTGAAAGGATTGTGGAGAAATTTTCTGTAAAGTTTAAGCGAGAGTTATTGGTCGAATCATTGGCTATCATAATCTTCTTCCACTGAAGTTCTACCGATTTATAACCAACTCGAATGTGGAGTGCTGAGGAGAAGAAGAAGAAATTGTCAACTCACAGGAGGTTCTAGAGGGTTCTTCTACAGCCAGCCGCTCGGGCGTTCTCAAAGCAAAGAAATGTCCATGCGACAACGGTAGCAACCAAGGTATCCAAGTATATGGGTATGTAGAGACATCAACTCTTTGTTACTCTAGCCTTGGAGTTATATGGAGCTATGGATGCTGGCTTAGACATATTCGTGAGAGAGTGCAAGAGAGCTTACTATACTAGGCAATATGGAATTACTTTCTTTAGCATATTGTGTAGCCTATTAGGAAGTGTGTATGCATTGCTCTCACATAACATTGGTTTGTGCAATCCATATGATAAAATTAGGTGATGTTTCTTCGGATGCTCATGTAATATGTAGACAGTTTGACCTAGATAGTTATGATATTTTAGGTGCGGTAGAACATATTTTCTATTGTGATGCTATTGGGACCTAGTCCCATACTAGCCTTTTGGTTTCATATGTGTACAACTTGAGGGGTTATTCCCATCCTTTTTGCTATATTACTAGGTTTCCCTGGTTTTCACTTCGTTACATGCGAACCATCAAACTTCAAAGGCGTGTTGATCCGAGAAGTTTGGATTACGCTCGAAGTTAGAACTTATCGCGCCGTATTGGATGTAGATTGACAGCCAATACAATTTACTTGGGGGTATTGTCAAGATCAAGTGACAAGATGTGGGTTCTGTGAGGTGCATCTCGGAGCTCTTTCCATCATAGCCCTGAAACCCGCTAAGTGTAGACAAACTATTGAAACTCACTCGGAACACCTTATCGCATAATTATAAGTAGAAGTAAATTATCATTTTAATTTTTCTTTAAAAAAAATTGTATTGGTTTCTGTGGCACCCTTGTTTTCTTCAGATGCGTAGCTCATATATTCAGCGCTATAAAACGTTTCCACCTCCCTTCATTTGAGTAACTTTTGAATTTCGGTTAAGACTGACCATGGTCGGCTGAAAGTAGCCGAGGTGCAATTTCGGTTAGGGTTGTTGCAGAATGGTGGAATTTGGAGTCGCGACAGTGGATTTCCGTATACGAAAAACACGGCGTTGTTTTTTGACAATCTTCAAAAAGTGACATGGGGCACAATTTTACTTCTCCATATCAAAAAAACTGAAAAATTACTCCCTTGTTCCCCAAAACGTAAAGGTTATTATTTGATAGAGCACTTCTAGATATCCATCCGGATTGGGTTGTCTTGCAGCTCGATGTTGAGAACGCTTTTAACAGCGTCTCACGTGCATCCATTTTAGAGAGGTAAGAGAGGCTGGTGGACCTCTATCAAGCCTCATTCTTCTCTCTTTTATCAGCATGACTTTTCCGAGAAGGGAGTCACTGTTCTACAATCCGCCGTTGGCACTCGACAAGGAGATCCTTTGGGAGGACCCCTATTTGCCATGGCTCATTATAGAGCTCTTTTGTCTACTACTTTGACCGTGTCACGTTGTGTGTTCCACTCCTTAGTGGATGATACACACATTGTGGGCCATGTACACAATATTAGGTAGACATTTGATTAATTGACTACCGAGCTTCATCTTGTAGGCTTGAGAGTCAAGGTGTCAAAGTGTAGGGTTTGGTCTCCTTTGTGCATTCCTCCTCATCTCCAGCTTTTAGAGGAATGTATGACATTGACAGACGGTTTACTTATTCTATGAGTGCTAGTAGGATCCGAGGATTTTGTCTCACATTTTTTTATTCAATTCCCTTTCGAGAACTTGTACTATGGATTGCTAATAAGAAATATCATTTTCTTTGTCGAAAATATTATTCTCTTCTTTCTTCTCTAGTTTAAACCCTTAACAATATTCCCACCCTTTGTCATGTTCAAGCCGCCATTCATTTGTACAACCTGCATCTTTGGAGTTCTACATTAATTTATTAAATTTCTATTCATCCCAATCTCAACAGGCCAAATATCCCCATTTCTTCTTTAAATATAAAAAATTATACTTAAAGCTTAACTTTGCCTCTATATCCACCACGATGGCACTATAAATCAAAATAGCATCGATCACTTAGACACAATCAAGTCCAGCTTTGATCATATCCATCACTCTTTGAAAATCAATAGGTGCATTCTTCAATCCAAACGACAAAAACTTCCACTAATACAACACATTATTGTCATGCAAAACTCAAGACTCAATAGTCTATGTTGCACTATGACTCATAACAACTACACATGATTTTGATGTTACACACATGAATTATAGGGGCAAAGTTAGATATTTGTAGCAAATTTTTTTTATTTTTGTTTCTAGTTTAGCTAGTATTTGCATTTTAAAGATTGTGACGAATACAAATTTAGATATTAGAAGTGAAGAGCCAAATATGGGGTATGAAGTAATGAAAAAGAGAAATGGCTTGAGAGATGGAATGCAATTAAGGATTTTGGCTCAAAGGAGAGTAGAAGAGCTTTCCACGAGAGAAGTATAATCAACTATCAACAAGCTTGTAGGAGTTGGAATTGTGAGAAGAGTCTAAGTCAAAGATTTTTCATGCACATACATATCGTATCACAACATATATTGATGTCACATCAAACATCACAATATATAGATCATCATACACCAGCACAAAAGTATCATGATAATGTTTTCTAGTCTCAACTTGTGCACAAGAACAATCCGCTCATAATCATAGCATAAAAGAGAAATTAAAATCAAGGCAAATGCACTTTGAGTTTCAAATACTCCAGGTTCCGCACTAGCTACTATCCACCATAGCCACACTCTTAAAATCTCAAGTTCAAAAACTGCACTCCAAGGAGTCCTAATTCAAATTCTAACCACTTGGATCCTAGGGCTTCTAATTGCGTTATCGGCCCTAACGGCAGGTCTAGTACAAACGACGCTAACTGCATTATAGGCTCTTATGGATGTATATGCTCACACTTACCTAACTAAGGATACCGTTACATAATTTGTGATAAATTGGTATTGCTATCATGAGAGTATTGAGAGAATTATCAGCTAGCAATCATGAAGAAGAAGGTTCATACACAATTGGGAACAAGGGAGGTAATCAAGTTGTATGCCAAAAAGTTACCACAAGGGATAATGAGACCTTCAATGCATGCACTGTAAGACCCATGGTTATACATATAGGATGAAATATGAGTATATCTAAATTGTGACTAAGTCTATCTTAGTCATGACTATGTTTAGCTAGTTATGGTGAATATAGAATAGCTCCTGATGAGAACAACTACTTTGTCATTTAGTAGGAATCAAGGAACATATCTCATCACATGGGTATCTTGATTTTCCTTGACTTGGACTAATTTTCATTGGTTGGACTTGGTAAAGACCCTTAAATCTAGGGGCGAGATTGACTTGGTATACTAAAGTCAATTGGATGGTAGTTGGGCTTCTAAAAGATCCAAGTGGACCAATTGCATATTGTCATGTACCCTTTTCATTGGGGTTTGTGACCTCTACCTCGATTAAACTTGATAAGAGAAGGTTACATGGTGGTTACTTATAGTTATTAGGATAAAATTCTAAGTAGTATAAATAGAGAGGTTGAGAAGCACGTCTCAAGTTAGTTTTGGGAGAAGTTAGTTTCGCTATCTTAGTTTTAGAGAGACCTTGTTTTAGGAAGCTTGGTTCTTGGAGTGGTCATGTTTGGGTTGGAGCCTTGATTCAATGAAGATTTTGATCATAAAAGTATCACTTCCTTTTTAGTGATATCTTACTCTTTGTGAGAATTTGCATCATGGAGTTTGGACTTTGAGAGTTTGTGTAAGAGTGTGCATTAGGGTCATGGTCATAGGGTGGGAACAAGTCCTTTTAGATTCATGATGAGTTTTCAAAAAACCATCGGAGGTAAACTTGAATGAGAGTGAACCCCGAGGTCACAATACCAAAGTGGATGCTAGAGGATCTATTGAAATTGAAGAATCTATGAGATGTGTTTCTATAATGATGATGGAACTATGTGAGCCCAAAGCTATGCGAAGAAATAAGAAGAAGAGTGTCTACTCATCAGGTCAGTACAAGGGCTTAACCTGATAGTTGGGGCGAAATGACATGGGTACAGCTGCTTGATGACAACTATGAGAAGGAGAAGGATGGATTGGAACGAAAAGGATATGATTTGTATATTGGATTTAACTTTGATGATGAAAAATAGTTTGACCTTCAAGAGTGGAAGGATACAAATGGATATAAGATTGATTCAATTATGCATCAAATCATGAGGAAGATCATTTTTACATTGAATCAATTGTTTTCACCCTTAAAGACACATATGTAAGCATACATAAGGTCTGAATCGTGGAGGACTTAGTAAGCAGCTCCATTAGAATCAACTGGGGTGAAATCTTCAATGAATGTAAAGATGATGATCGAGCGATGATAGAGCGGTACATGGAAGAAGAGAAGGGAGTAGTCTACTTGTCCTCATCTTTAATCCACATGTATACATGGAAGGGATGGTTGACTCCAAAGGAGAGGAGGTTGTATCAGCATGAATCAAGATTATTGGATGAGGAGGTGAGCAATGGATCCATCCGAAGTAGAAAAGATGGTCCATTAGAGGAGATGTGGCATAATCGACAATTGAAAAGGAAATTAGATCAATGTCTTCAAACGAGTTGAATCGAGTTATGCAAGACATTGAGGAGGATGTCTTTGTGAAGATGGATCAAGAGCATCTTCAACAAAGCGTTTTTAGAGCCCTAGCATGGAGATAGTAAGAGATCCATCCAGAAGAAGAATAAGCAGAAGATGATGAAGAGAATTGCAAATATAGAAAAGAAGATAGTGAGGCCAAAGGCCAATAGAATCTCTTTATTTGGTGCTTCAACTTGCTCAGAACTCTCCAACTTTTTATCAAAATTGAAGTTGAAGTTATGTTTTAATGAAATGGTTGGGATCTAGAGGACATTGGATGATGAACCGAGTCATCACAAGCCAAAAAGATCAGATGTAGATGATTAAATAATTGACAAAGAATTGTGGATTGATAGACAAGGCAAAAATAAGAGAAGAAGAAAGAAGTGAAGGAGGCTAATGTTACCCACGTAGAGGCTTGTTGCATCAAGTAAGCGGAGATCAAATTTGTCAAGCATGAGAATGAGAGGCTTTAGGATGAGGTGTGTGAATTGAATTAATATTTGGGTCACGTAGAAGTCAAGAGATATGATGGGTTGGAGTCTTTTGTAAGCATATATGCACAATACTTCTTTACCCAATGCGACGAGAGGGAGATGCAACACTTGGAAAAATTGGCAAAGACAATAGATAACAAAGACAATTCAATGTAATTGATCTCCAATGTAAGGAAGCAATGGAGACTTACCAAAAGGAATTACCGTCGGCATTCAAGAGATGTATCTAGGAACTTTACTCAGGAGATTGAGGCTAGATTATACGCTCTGAATGTTGTTTGAATTTGAAGGAGAAAGTGATCCATGTAGACAACGATTAGAATAGTTAGGAGTAGAATTAGTAAAAAAAGTAGTGATAGCATAGGTAGAGGGATCATATTGTCAAATTTTTCTGGGAAGAAAAAGTTTTTGTAGTCAAGGTAGATCAAATTCTTTCTCAAAGCTAGTGGAGTGCACAACATTGGTGACAAGATTCCATGACAAATTCATGTGAAGATAATAAGAAATTTGATATACTTGAAGCACGATATGATGCACTCCCATGAAAACTTCAGAAGGATTAGCATGACAATACGAACGATCCTTATAAATGGAAATCCCCTCTCTCAATAAAGAAACACTTTTGAATAATTGAACCATGCATTTGGAATTCTGATTGATGGAATTGAGTGTGTGAGTTTGTATGTACGAATTCATCTTTAAGTTTGTTAAGACAAACAAGACATTCTTATCACTTTTTGGATTTTGACATCCAGAGTGTGTTAAAGAAGACTAAACTCAAATAATACCTCCCAATCTAACCATCGACCCATCAATGTATAATTTTTATTTCAAAAATCTCGCGAGCATACAAGTGCAAGTCAAGTTGAGTTGAGACCAAAAATGAATGATGGACAAAAATAAATCATCTTTCCTTTCATTGGCTGAAAGGGGAACAAGATTCATCATTCTGAACAAGACGATTATACACCCAAACTCACTGCAAGATCTCAAAGAGTGACGGCTAGGAAGAACAAAAGAAGAAGGAACGAGAAGGAGGTCGGGTGCAACCTCTAGGATAACGTCGAAGGAAGCGACCCTCACCTGAATGACTTCTTGTCATTAGGGGACATAAGGCACAGTAAAAAAAAATATAAAATAGACCAACTTCCATGTGCCAAATTTCTTTATCAAATTTATCCGAGGAACAAGGTGATCCCATGACTAATACATATACTTGTGAGGTGACATCTTTGGACGCATTAACTTACAAAGCAAAGAAGTGGTCCAAATACACTTCGGCCCCATCCCCAAGATAAAGGTGAGGCAAGATTGTCTAGTGAAGTACATTCAAATTTTAAAAACACGTTCAATAATGAAGCACCTGCCCTCTCACTTCATGTTCCCAAGCTATTCGCCATGACGGCACCAATTACAAAGCAACAGTAACTCTGTTTCAAGAGTACAATTGACTATGATGATGCAGATTCATACATTACCATTTCATTTGTAGATTGAATTCTTTAATTTATTTGATTCACAATTTGATATGTTTTTCTCCATAAGTTGCAAGCTGTAACCGGCTTTATCTTTGGTCTGGCTATGGATGACTGAAAAGTGACGTTACAAGGTTCCCCTGAACATATCTTGTCTTAGGACTTGAGAACAGATATGTGTGTGTGGTCACATATTCCATCCAAAGGGGATTCTTTCGAATTTTATTCTTCTATTATTATAATTTGTAGCTTGGAAAGAGCGGCTCCAAGTTTGGAAATTCTAAAAGCTAGCTGTGACAGTCTATGAGTAGTAAAATAGGTCTTTCTCATGAGCCACTTGTAAAGCTATCGCTGTTTAAAGTGAGAACGTGGAGGAAGTGCCGAGCAAGTGACGATCATTACTGAATGAAAAGCGAATTAAAGAAATCTTTACTTTCTATTCCTTTTCTCCAGAATCTAAACGAGCCATAAAGAATGTCTGGACTCTGAGCCATAGCTTTAATCCTTTGCACTCGTTAGATGTTAGGACCTGTAAGGTTCACACCATCTTGAATGTAGTTCACGACATCTAACTCAGATTCTACTGACCACAAGAGTGGTACCATGCTCTACACCTGGTTTCTGGAGGTGAAACATGTGTCAACTTAAATACCTCATAGAGACCTCCGTTTGCTGTACTTTTAGTATCAAAGGGAATATATTAGGGCAGCGGGCTTTGGGAGAGCTGTAGCAAGGGTCTTACAGGTCTTTCTTCCTAGCAGTGGTGACCGAACGACAAGCGGGAAGGAAATATAGGCGAATACTAAACTGCGGGTCTCGTACATTCCGCAGTTAGTCCCAAACTGTCGCTGCAGTGCCGAAAGTTATGGGAAGTAATGAGGGAAATCAAAAATAGACAATGTCAAGATGGGAAGACCCACCCATCTAATAACAAAAAGGATGGGTCTTCCCATCTTTCTTGTTATTTTGACGTGGTGTTCCCGCTTCAAGTCATACAAGAATGATACCAAACATGGAGCTAGCCCTAATAACATAATTAAGATATATTATTGCACCTAATATATCTTAGTATACTAATAATCATTATTTAACAAAATTATATCCGTTAATATTCTATATAGAGTAATGAAAATATGTTGTATAAAATAAATTTTATAATAATCTAATTAGAATGATATTCATGTCGTCTATTATAGTGTGCTTTCTTATATTTCCTCATGAATATATAAAAGTTCATGTATATAATTTCAACACCAGAGGAATAAAGAATTAATTTCTCTATATATCTCTATACTTGGAACCATTGGCTACTGATACACTCATTTTAGAAGATGATAATCTCATCTGAAAATTATATCACGAATAATATCATTAACCATAACATATTTAGAAGTAAACTAGTATTCTTGAAAATATTATAAATCTATGCTAACTCTAATTAACGGCAATGTTCTTTTTAGTGAGATATACATTCCCTCGTGTCATAACAAATATTATATGTCTAATGGAATAATGTGTAACTATATTTTGACATTGCAATAAGCAATACTCAAGTCATAGGAACAAGTGGTGGAACTCTACGGGGTAAAGAATAGGGAAATGTGTATTCATTGCTTCAAGTTAGTTGAGACGCGGAGAGTTTAACTCATAGAGAACCGGTGCCGGAGTGCATAAAAATCAGGCAGCTGGCACTTGAAACGGTCGTCAGACATTTGGATTATTGTCAGAGCATAAGATTTCGTAGGAACTGTTGCTTGTGTGGGGCAGACTCCCGACAAGTAGCACGGACGGCTGTGATGGAGGCCAGGCGGTGGGTGCAGGGCAACATAAAGGTCCTGCTCTGAAGAGTGAGCGTGTGTGAAGGCATGGGCTATCTAGTCTCGGCTTTTGCCCATGCTGTACCGAGCTTTACAATGAGCCTTCACACCTTCACTTCAACATCGCTCCAGCTTGTTCTGGCGCTCAGCTCATCTCATCATCATTCAATAAGTAGCTCGTTCCACGGGCTGTGTGATTTGGATGCCCGTTAGAAAGGAGAACGAGGGGATTCTCGTCGGGGGTGACGAAGATTTGGATTTGAGATCTCCTCGTACAGTGGAACATCCTTTCGTATACGATAGGAAATCTGTGAGCTGCTGTGTGAACGTAGGCCGGTGATCGGAGGAGAAAAAAAGGAATTCCGGAGACGAAACGAGTCATTGGTGTCTCGCGATTACATCGGCATTGTAATAAAAGGATTGAGATGAATCGGACAGTCTAAATGCAGAGTTTGAGCATTTGTGCGGGTGAAGGAGGATCCAGTTGGAGTTTTCGATTCATTTGGTGTGGCTTTGTCTCGTAGATTAACAATTTTGTGTTTTTGGAGATTTATGCTGATCGGTGTTTAGAATAAGGGAAAATTCAGAGTAGTTCATCGACTTTCAATTCGAAATTCGGATAAGCAGGACAAGGAAGTTCCTTTTCAGACTCTTCACCTTCTAGAGTCTACACAATGGTCTCCCAAAAAGTCGGACTCTCGATCACAGGTATGTAAACTGCCTCTTTTCATGTGCGTTTCTTGCGGGAAGCAAATACAGCTTTGCTGTAATGTTTATGGAAATTCAGGATGGTTTTTGGTGATTGTGATCTCTCAGATAGAAGCAAGGAACGTATCTCATAGGAATCTGTATCTCTGCATCTCATTCAATCTTTGGGAGGGTGTAACTGGTATTCTCTAGACATGTATGTGTTGATTACATATGTGTCGAAATGGAATGGACTCAGTATTGGTAGTAATTTATTTGATCAATACTGGAAAAATATGTTAATTTCAGATGATATATTTCATGGATGAATTAATCCCTTGTGCACTATGCTCAGAAATTGCAAGGTGTGCCTGAAGTGCTGTCAATGGTGTGATCCTCAACTTGCTTGTTAGCTGAATAAGCTCCATGGCTCACTTTGTTTGTCGCTCTTGTCAGGCTCAAGTAAAGCGGTACATTTCCCCTCTGACTGCATATCTCTCAGTGCGGTATCGCTTCTAGTTCTAATCTTCTTTTCGAGCCTTTCATCAGCCTTGGAAGTGGGCATCAGATCACGGAGTCATCTGAGGCCAACGCAATTCTTGACATCAGACAATTCGGACAATGAGAATGATGAAAAGACCGTTGAGTTGCAACGATTTTTTGAGGTCACCAGGCCCCTAACCAAGACCAAGCGCCGCCCAATATGCTCAATGGGATTGATGTACCACGAATTTGCAGCTACCTATGGCGTTGACCCCCCTGTTGCTCAGTATGTTCCCAACAGGAGATGTAGGAAGTGGGACAAAGTGGTGCTCAAATGGAGTGCTGTCTGCAGTGGGCGGCAATTTGACAGAATTGCCGGAGTCTGGTTAGGTGGTGTTGAGATACTCCGCACTTGCACTGCAGAACCTACTCAACGAGGAATAATCTGGGAAGTCGAAAAAGATGTCACTCAGTACTCTGCATTGTGGAAAAGGCCTCAGGAGCTTGTGGTCGCCATGGGAAATGTCATCACTGATGTTTACACTGGTATATTCAACGTCACTATTTCCGTCGATTTTTTTAAAGAAGATGACGATGATTCCGGGGAGGAAACCCTGTCAA
Organism: Marchantia paleacea; assembly: GCA_014180765.2. Lineage (NCBI taxonomy): Eukaryota > Viridiplantae > Streptophyta > Marchantiopsida > Marchantiales > Marchantiaceae > Marchantia > Marchantia paleacea. The sequence goes on from MUAA02000049.1 coordinate 345,185, forward strand.
AGAGGGAATCCCGCGTTGCTGATTGGCATACGAGGGACATAGAGAAGCATCTGGGAGAACCAGCCCAGGTCATTTTGCCCATTAGTGAGCCTACTTACAGAGATGGTGGATATTGGTTCCAGCTCACAGGAGAAGGTGAAGTGAAGACAGCCAGTCTGAGAATCCCCAGGAATACCTACCGAGCAGTCCTCGAAGTTTGCCTCTCCCCTCACTCGCGTGATGAATTTTGGTATATGAATCCTCCCAACGACTACGTGAATGCGAACAATTTGACTGATCTACCTGCGAATGGGGCTTTTAGGGAGGTAGTGGTTACAGTCGATGACAAGGTGGCGGGAGTTGTGTGGCCGTTTGCAGTGCTCTACACGGGGGGTGTGCATCCTCTCTTCTGGCGTCCAATAGCTGCCATTGGAGCTTTCGACTTACCCAGCTATGATATTGACATCACTCCGTTTGTGGGCACTCTTTTGGATGGTAAGGACCATACTTTCGGCCTCAGTGTCACGGACAACCTGGATACTTGGATTCTGCAGGGGAACCTGCACTTATGGATTGATCCTTCCAGGCGATCAACGTCCGGGAGCCTCGAATCTTCTGTTGTTCCTTCCTTCATTCCTCAGGTGGACGTGAAGTTCGAAGGTCTGGACGGCACCTTTAACACAACTGCCTTTAGGTCGCTCTCTTACGTGGGTCATGTGGCATCGTCATTCGGGAACTTGACGACGACGGTGTCTCAAGCTCTAAAATTTTACAATGGTTTGCTGTTTGCCAATTCTACTACCCTGTCGACCGTAGACCAGTACACCGAAACCGAGACCACAGTTGTGATAGAAAGTGCCGAGAAGGAGATTGCCATGTATCATGATAAGAACTCTTACCCCTTTTTCCTCTACTATTTGCAAGTTCAGAACAGCGACAAATCCTACGACATTTCCAGCGTTTTGACGCACTCTATGAAGACTGAGAAGCAAGCTCTTGCTGGTCATTCGAGCTCTTTCAGCTCATTGTCAAACTATCAGAGCTCGGATGGGTTCATGCATATCGACACTAACAACACCTGGACTGGAATAGCCTCAACTCAACAAAACTACTCCTACGAAGGGACAGACGGATGCTATCTGCGAGACATCAAGGCCACAAATTATACCGTCACATTGGACACCATATCTCCATATTGCTCTCATGCGTTCTAATATTTGACTTTCTTCCCCTATTTTTCAGAGCAGTGATCTCTAGGTTTGTTGGGCAACAAACCTAGACATGGTGGTTTCTTGAAGAGATGCTTACACTTATGGATTACATTCATCATTTAATTAGTGCTTGACTTGATCCATTAGAGCTATGAGACGATTCTTGGCTAGTATAATTACATTGTTAAGTGGTGCATCTATAATGACTGCTGGCTTTATATAGAGCGGTAGGGAGGATTAATCGAACCAGCGCCAATGTTCCGTGTCCATCTCTCAAACCAGAAGCAAAAGGCCTCCAGGTACAACTCATTTGTCTTTTCATCTGCTGTACTTTTCTCTTCTACAGTTTAAACTCTGTAGATGTGTACGTTATTCCTTCTACAGAATTACTAATTTCCCGACAGTACCGTAGTCAAATGAATAACGGTCAACTGTCTTCTTGGTACTCTAGCCCTCCTTGTAAGTGTCCCGCATGCGATTTTGAAGTATATCTAAGAATTGTATTGGGAGAAAAGGATCCAGTGCTGTAGGACAGGGAGTTACAGGTAATCCTATTTTTTTCCTGACATGGAGAAGAACCGCATCTAAGTTCTCCATGGAGTATTACAAACTGTCATCAGCGAACGCTTTGTAAACATTTCGCAGTTGTTGAGCATGAGCAGGGAGAACGGTGTACTTGGAAACTACTAGCTAACCTGGAGAATAAGCGGCGGTTTTTAGTGGCCCATTCCCACGGTATGAGCTGCATTCAGCCTAAGCATTATATATTCGTAGACACAGCTCCTAAGGAACTTCATCTCATCTCCTGTGCAAAGAAACCACAGTGCAGCATTCTTCCGTCACTCCATTAGGGAATGCGAGACACGACATGCAGTGGCGGGCATTTTACTTCTTACAGACTGTTAGTAAGGGCAAGCTGGTGAGCAGTACGAGTTTGCACTATGTTTTCAGTATAACGAGAATAGCATCAATGCAAAGAAACAAACACAGGTAGATCCCGTGACACTCCTGAATCGGTGCTCAAGACTATGGTTTGCCTGAGATCCAATTGGCTTCAGGAAACTTATCACTCATGGATCAATTGGAAACAGTGGTTCCAATTCAAGCCCGAGCATACGAGTTCTGTTCAGAGATCTTGTCTAAATGAGGAAAGACTCTGACCGTGAACACGACCTTAAAATCATGGGTTGGAAATTGCTGCAGTCGTAAATCCATTGAGAGTCACATCCACTCGCCGTGACTTGATTTTGACACTAGGTGTATGAAGCCAATATCCATGAGCTTGCACCCTCCCCCAAGGGAACAAAAGCATAGATAGCCCTAGTAGTATGAGAAATGTCAGGATCCAAAGGATAGATGAGCCCTAGTAGTATGAAAAATGGTAGGATCGGCCATAAGAATCTCCTATCACACATTGATGATGTTACCAACAATACCCATGATACTCCTATCGAAGATTTTGATATGAATGCAGGTGAAAGAAAGTAGATGGATCAATTAGCAACACTAGAGTAGAGTATATGAACACCAACTGCAGAGCCACTAGTAGAGTACCTTCATCAACATGCATTAGATATTCAGCGCACGAGTTGTAACTAGGTAGCAGGAGACAAAATATTTAAACACAACTCGCAGTCCATTACTCCCGCGAGTCGTTATACATCTTGATGTACACATTTGCATATCCTTATCATTATTGCAAAACATAGACTTCAACTTACTTCCAAAGTATCACCCTGCTAGTCCGCACTGATGCCCCTACGCTCGAACGCTTCATTCCTCAAAGGGTTCGCTCCTCCGCTCCAACAGCTTAACCAGTTCTCCCTTGGCGTGGTGGGAAACCTTACCAGCCAGGTTATGGAAGGCTTCCATTCTCTTCTTCGAAACGTTTCATGCCTTCGGTTCTTGCCCTTCCCCAATGAAATGTACGAGAAGCCCGTGAAAGAGAAATTTGGACCACTCAAACGGCAGAAGGTACGCACTGCCGGTTAAGTTTTTCTTTGGTGTTTGAAGGGGACAATATGTCCATGAGCACATGTAATATCACAGTCCATCTTGAGCCCTTCAAACCAACAAGCGTTGCTTCTTACCATCGCTGACATAAAGCTGGTATGAGATTTCTCTCGACCCTCAGTACAGTGGTATCTATAGAAGAGAATGGATGGACCTCTTCTAACGGAAATCGATTGCCGTAGATCAACTCCAATCATCTCGAAAAAAAAAGTGGAGAGTGCATGCATCATCTTCTACGGTTCGAGCCATCTTTATTAACTTTTGTAATTCTCTCTTCGGAATGTTCGGCATTATTAAATTTCACGATTGGATTTGATTTCTCATCCATTACATTCTTTTATTGGAGTTTCGTGGAGACACAATATTTATGATGAGATATCATAATTAAATCATTATTTCAGTAAAAAAAAGGTAAGTATACAAATGCGTGAAATACTAATAATTGCTAGCGGTTTGAATTGAAAAGAATAGCTTAATATGTAATGAAAACGTTATTGTAGCTTTATGTTTTTTGATGTATTTAGTGAAACTATAAAAGCTTCTTTTTCCATGAAACCAAATTATTCTTTCATATTTAGGCTCGATGATGAGTTCTCAAGAAGGTATGTTGTACCCAAAACAACATGAATTATGTAGTATAATATTGCGTTCAAGTACACAAATGATTGAATATTATGTATAAACGATATGATTATACATTGCATCAAAGTGCAAACACACATATAGAGCAAAAGTTAAATCCACATTCTTGTATTGGCTTACATGAGAAGATAGTAACTTATTTTTGGAAAACAACTTGTGATGAATTCACTCTTCCAAATTGCAAATATATTAGTCATTAAAGCATGGTATTGTTAAAAGCCGGGGTTCAGAAATGAATAATTTTGGACGTATAGCGTTAAAAAAATTTGTGTTAAACCTCGTATAACTCATGCAAAGGTTAGTAGAATAGTGATGTCATGTGATGTTTTGATCAATTTAGGAAAAATAAAGCCCAATTTTTTTATCAAGTGGCGTTATTTCTATAAATTTAAGATTGAAATTGGTTCAATAGAACTGCCAAATTATTTCAAATTCAATAATTTTGCTTCAAATTTGCATAACGGATTATGATATCCAAGTCTAACAAGACCATAAAATTTAAACTTTTAACTTTTGAGAATGACCATATTGTTCAACAAGTTATGAAAGTAATCATATAAAATATACTAAAACTTAGCATCACACAACATGAGGAGCAAGTTCTGCCTACTTTACGGATATCGTCACATAGTCTCTTAAGCAATAAAGTCATTATACTAGCTCAATATGTTTTTTGAAAAATACAAACAAGAAAAATGTATTTTGGGTCAAACAACTTGAATAAAATAATATGGTGTTTAATTTGATGACATCTATAATTAGTTCTTAAATATAGCATTAAGATTATAAACATAAAGATAAATTTTTTGAAGAACAAAACTACAGTGCATAATAACCAAAATTGAATTGAATTTTTTTATTGCGTAATATGATTTAAAAAAAAACAAACAACATATTTAAACTAAATTATATATATATATATTGAAATTTTTTTAATGGTTATTTTGATCTTTGTATCATGAATGTTGGTTTGCACTTTGTGACATTTTTATTATAAAAAAATTATTCATGTAATTATTATATAAAATATTCGAAAATAATCATTAGTCATACATAGTTATGTTGATGGTTCTCAACTTTGGATAGTAAATTACATTAGGTTAGTATTCACACACCATCTATAAATCTATATATCATGGGATCATGATAGCAACAATAAGTGAGGACAAAGTATAATAACAAAAGGGATGGGAAGACCTCATCAAAGCGTACAAGGATGGAACCAAACTGGTAACATGGGGCTAGACTCCAATAGTATCACACTGGGAAATATGTCATACAACACCTAAGATATCTGAACTATCTAGGTCAAAAGGTCTACAAACAACAGGAGCATCCGAAGAAGCATCACCTAACGTGATTGCTCTCCTATGGATTGCACCAGCTAGTGCTCTCTGTAAAGCAATGGAAACACGTTATCTAAAATAGGCTATACAGTAAGCTAAAGAGAGTGATACCCCATGTTGCCTAGTATGGTAGGCTCTCGTGCACTCCCTCACGAACATGTCGAAGTCGGTGTCCATAACTCCATATAACTCCAAAGTTAGAGGAACAAAGAGGTGACCTCTCTGCATACCTCTATACTTGGAGACCTTGGCTGCTACCGCTCCACTCAACGCCCATCCTGGAGGATGGATGATCACCCCCTCTGAAACTGTGTCTCTAGTATGATTGGTAACCACCACATCTGCCACAATGACCTGGTCCTGCCGAATCAAGTACACGTCTGTCCTAACCCTAGTCGATTGCAAGGCATACCAACGCTCTCTTCATGTAAGGTATCCATCCTCTCGTGCCATAGCAAACACCACATCCCTAATGGCATCATGGGTAGCTATCCTCTGTCCTCCGAATGGACAACGAGTCATATGAACACCTACTACATCTAAAGTGATACCACAATCACATGTGAGTAATGAAGATGTAGATGGATGGACCAAGCCAAGACGAAATCTCATCGCTGTGGAGAATGTAGCTCTTGCGAGTCGGAAAGCCCTAATGCATGGTCGAGCCAAGATCCACGAGCATGCACCCTTGCCCAAGCAAGAGCGTAGACGGGCTCTAGTACTACGAGGAATGGCCGGATCTACTAAGAATGAATGTAGAGTCTCCTGAAACTGTCGGTCCATCAAGATAGATTGTAGACCACTAGTCCAATCGGTAGCCAAAGAGAAAAAAGATGAGAATTCATGTCGTACCTCCCGTGGTAAAGCATCTCTCGTATGTCGTAATAATACCTGTAAGGAAAACGATCCCATATCGACGTCCCTTGCATATATCTCCAAGATAGGTCTTTCTGCGATCACAAATCAAGAAGATAACAAAGGTGTAATGAGCGCCCAACTCGCCAAGAATGCTGCAGGTGCCATCTCCTTCATTGATAATAAGCCTACCTCTCCACACTAAATTGGCAAAGATGTTTGTCTCCTTGCCAAATCTCCAGTCACACACTCGAATGTCCCTGGTCATCAAACGTGATATGAATGTAGGTGAAGGAGGAACCGTGTGAAGAAGGTAGGTGGGTCGACGAGCAATACTAGATGACAATATATCAAACGTCACCTTCGGATTCCCTAATAGAGGAAGGTCATCTACATGCAAAACATCCTCGGCCAATGCAACGTCAAGGTAGCGTGAAATAAAATCCTCAGACCCTACTTACACTCCTAGAATATGTAAGCCGTTTGTCGATATCATACATCCTTGTGAAAGCTAAAGATGAGGTGGAATGCCCAAAGGTGACCAAGCCCTACACTTTGACATCTTGACTCTCAAGCCTATAAGATGAAGCTCAGTAGTCAAGTAATCAAAAGCCTGTCTAATGTTGTCTATAGAGCCCACAATGTATGTATCATCCGCTAAGGAGGGAAACACACAACCGGGCACGTCCAAAGCAGTAGACACAAGAGCTCTATAATGAGCCATGGTAAATAGGGTTCCTCCCAAAGGATCTCCCTGTCAAGTGCCAGCGGTGGATTGTAGAACGATGACTCCCTCCTCGGAAAAGCCATGCAGATAAAATAGAGAAGAATGTGAATCGTAGAAAGATCGTACGAAAGGAATGAGGCTTGATAGGGGTCCACCAGCCTCTCTAAGCTCTCTAAAAATGGATGCATGTGAGACGCTGTTAAAAGTGTTCTCAACGTCCACCTGCAAGACAACCCAATCCGGATGGATATCTAGAAGTGCTCTAATGCCCAACGATATCGCCTCACAGCCTCATGGTGTGGCGACTCCAAACTGATGTGGACAAAGATGCTCTTGGAAGTGTGAGCGATGTTACAAGACAACGGTACGACTGACTAATTGCAATAAGACCTCTCCAATAGCAATCGGTTTGATGTCACCACTGTCCTTCTCCATCGCGAGAAGCCGACTAGCACCAAGAATCTTACTAATTGACAACGGAATCTCCCCTATCGCAACTGATGCAGCCACCTGGAACAACTCCGTGAAATCACTAGAGGGATCATCCGTCTGAAAGCAATCTCGAAGATGCTCATATACCATCCCTGACAAACCCCCAGAGGATAAACGTGCGGTTGTGCATAGAGAATTAGCAAATAATGATCTATCAAGACATAATGGCTCGTCTGGTTGATACTCCAAGATCTCTAATGGTATCTCCTCGCCCATGGATGCATGTAGAAGGCATAAGAGGACATCGTCTCCTCATTAGGACTAGCCATGGACAAAGGATGAAGGATCTGTGCAGCCCTGCTATACTCCCCGGCCTGCCCCAAGATCCTACACCGTCACAATCACGCCGAATCAGAAGTATCATGTGACTGAACCCGACTCCTAACTTGTGTGGCCCGAACAAACTCCTCCTGCAATGTAGCCCAATCCACTACTCGGAATCTCTGAAATCTAGCTGCCACCTCCCTATGTCCAGCACGTCCCCCTCTAGTATAACGTAGACATCATCGCGGAAGTAATAAAAACAAAAATCATGCTAACTCGTCCATGGGATCACTCGTCAACCGATCGAGCGGTAAACAAAAAGCATGTCTAGCCTCGTCATATAGTGCCGGAGAAAGCCTATGGAATAAACGTGGACATGGAAATCTAGTCTCTAAAAGCCCTAGAATTGAACCTGCATGGGAAGCTAACCACTCCCACGACCCTAACGGTATACCCGGCATATTCGACGAAGGAGTCGATGTAGTCTGCGTATTCCCCGAAGTGACAAATACCGATGTCAATGTGACTGTCCTCCTCACATGCGCATCTCAAGTAGTCCAATCATAATCTTTGTGCATCTTTCCCACGTGAGTCTTTAACCTTTGCGAGGTAAAGAGACAATGATACACCGCACATGATGTATCACATACCACTTTTGGCGGCCCCATGAGGAAAAGTCAAGCCATAGCTAGCACAAAGGGAACGATAAAGAAACCCAGCACTCCATCATGTATCTCCTCCCACCTGCAGAACCACAACCCCTTAACACCCCACCTCACATTGGAAATTGCTAACTATGGAAACCCTAAAATCTAAAAATACTCATAACTTTTTATTCAGATCTCACACTCTACTACGGATGCATCCACTTCTAACCCTAGAAGTCTTTTCTTAGAACCTCTAGAGAACTCCACTATGACATGACTGTATCACCTTCGTAACTATATCAGCAACAAGTCCTCAACTAGAACTAGATCCGCAACATAAGGTACATGAGTCACTGTAAAGCCCTTAGACAAGGGCACCCTGAAACCTGTCATCATCACAAGCACTCAACTAGTCTACAAGTCCTAGTCTACAAGTCCGCAATCTGATACCACTATTGCAAGCACACATCAGCACTAATATTCCAAACAACAAAGCACCAAGATGGAGGTATATCAATCATAAGAAACATAAATAAAAATTCTCCATCTCAAGAACATCCATCGAAAGGTTCAAACCAATCCAACCTAGACTTACATAGCCTTAGGAAGACATTTAAAAACACTAAAACTCATTTTTGGAGATCTTTTATTTTTCAAATCAATAATATGACAATGATAATCTAACTATTTGAACCCTAATTTGAACTCTACCCCTTAAGCCCTAGGTCACCTAACGGCTTTGTTTGCACTATCTGCCCTAACTGTTGTATGTGCTCTTGCCTGTGCATACCTACCTAACTAGAGGTGCCACTACATAAATTGTGATAATATATATATTTATTTATTTATTTACTAAATAAAATAAAATATTTTTTAAATAATATTACACAACACATATAATCCATATTTCAAATTGAAAATACAATAATAAAATTCACTTAACTTCCAAAAATTAACATGATGTAGTTTGATGACTTTAAATTCAACTACTATGTAATGAATATTACTTTGAAAAAAAATGATCATGAAACATTATATAAATGAGAAAAAAAATATGAAAAAAGTAATAATTTTAATTTTAATTTTAATAATATTTATATATTATTAAAATTAAAATATTTTTAATAAATCTTTATTAAATTATAAAAATTATTTAATTCTACAAAATATCCATATGTCTACATTCATCAATAATTAAAAATAACTTTTTATAAAAAAATTATGTATTTATTTATGATAAAATTTAAATAATAATAAAATGTTATTAATTTGAATCAATAATTTTGTCACTTTTAAAATATAAAAATATTTGTTAATATTTTTATTTTATAAATTTTTCAATAAATATTTAATATAATAAATAATTTCATATTTTAAATTATTCAAATAAAAAATACTCAATATGTTATAAATAATTTTGATATTATATATGCATATTTTTTTTTCTTACCAAACAACTTAAAGTTATTTTCTAAGTAAAATAAATATGATTATAACACAATATTGATACTAAGAAATAATTTTACTTGAATATATATGCATAGAACCACACAAGATTTGTATACAAAAGTGTTGGTAAGTTTGAATAAGTTGGATTGGTTCAAGCAAGATTCAAATTCCAAAACATGACAATGTCAAAGAGCTAAGATTGATTTGTATAAAAAAGCTTGGGAACGCAAGTCTCCAACAAGTATCTAACAAAGAGTAGTTTTCCGATAATTGCTAAATCACCAATTGAAGAGTAAATGCAGACCCAAATGAGTCTATGTTATTTTCTGAATACAAGATCAAGTATAATAGAATACGTTTTTTCCCTTGTCTGGTACTTTTAAGTAGTTATTTTTATACCATGATTCGCGTTATTGTTAACATTTTTATTTTTTTTCAGGATTTTTTTGACCAATAGATTCACTTTGTTGTTATTATTCATATTTTTTTTCGTTTCTACTAAGATGTGGGCAATTTTTGGAGTTTCCACATTAATATCTGATGTAATATTTTTCCTTAATATTGTCATAGATACTCTCAATTTGGATAATAGTAATGTATTCTCAACCTAGTTCAATTTATTGTATTAGCTTGTGAGAATGGATATTTTGCCTAAAATATCAAATTAATGAATTAAGTGTTTAAATGAAACTTTCATATTTTTTAAATTAAAAAAAAATTATTTATTTTATATTTAAAATAAATTTAAATTTTTTAAATAAAAATAATTTTTAAATTATATAAAAAATGAAATAATTTTTTAAATAATAAATAATAAATTAAATTAAACATAAATTAAATTTAAATAAAAATTAATTTTTTTAAAAAAATAAACATAAAAATATCATAAAGTTATATTTTTAAAAAATAAATATGAATATAAAATTTTCATTTTTATTTTATTTAAAAATATAAATTTTACTTTAATATAATTTTTTTAAAAAAAAATTTTGATGAAAAAAATTAATTTTTAGATTACAATTTATTCAATTAAGTTAATAGTTTATAATTTTATTTTTTATTTTATTTTTTTCTATAAATTAATTTTTTTATCAAAGAAACTTTAAATTTTATTAGATTGAATTTAAGTAGAAAAAATTTAACAGCTAAATTTAAAGAGCATGACAAAACTAGCAAATCAAATGTGTGGCACTTGTGTGGCCAAAAATAATTTAAAAAATATAAATGAGCCATATGACATTTGCTTTGAGTCAATATGTTAATAAATAATTGAGTTTTAACATAATAAAGAAAAAACAAAGCTGAATTTCAGCAGGATAACCTATGATATCTTCATCTAGTCAGATGTTAGTGAAAAATTGACTTCAAACATGAAAAAAGGAACAAAATTGAATTCCACCATGATTACCTCAAGAAATATGTATATATGTTTGTAATGAAACCACAAATGATATCATTTGAGTTTCTATGCCCAATATTTGATAACATGATCAATGATCCTATGATCTTGAAAATAGGTCAAGCATATGACATAAGAAGTGTTAAGGATTGATTTAGTACCAAAAAAATTCAAGTAGTCAATCTCAAGGAGTTTATTGTGTATATTATACTTGAGGATTGCATAGAAAGATGAAAGAATCTAGTAGTTTTTCTCAAATTACCTAAGAGCTCAACACTTCTATACTAGATGCAAGTGAGGCTCCTACTTAAAGACATCATGATGGGAAAATACCTGCAAACACAAAAAACTTTACACATCATGTCAAAAGTGAACGACAGAAGTTACAAATTGATCTTTGAAGTGGAATGTTTGTTAATCTTCAATTTATCCTCTCTTGCACGTGGTCATAAGTGATGAACAAATAAGCAACATGTCAGCTTTGTCGAAATTAATTGTGAATGATACTAGTGTAATAGCGGAAAATGCCTTACACAACTTCATTTACAATGTTTGAATTAAATCAACCTTTTTAATCATTTACAATGCTACAAACCAAATAAAATTAGCCGATTAAACGGTTCTTCTCCTTCTTATTTTTTCTTCTTTCTTTTTGTCGTCTCCAATTGCATGAGGGTGGCTAGCTGCAATGACTAGGCTTTTTTTGTGTGTGATTGGAACCTAGTTGTTTTGGGTTTCATTTCCTCTCTTCTTGGGGCTCCCACCTCCTGCCTGCGGGCAAAAAAAAAGAAGCAAAAAGAACAAAAAGAAAAAGGGAGAAAACAAGGAGGGAGTCATCATCAAGACCCTCAACTTTTGTCCTAATAAAATCCTCCAGCAAAAAGATAAAATTAAAAGATACAGTATTCCAGGAGCATGTGTTTTACTCTTGGTCGATCGCTCTTGCCTGGTGTAACGTAGTTATCTTGTAGTCACGACTCATTAAGCATCGTCGCGTTATGCAAAAATAGTTGAAGAATGCAGATTTCTTCACGCCAGTGAAACTCGGGTCACGACAAGAAGAAGAACAGAGTTGGGTTCAAGAGTGTGTAAGGTTGCAAACAGCAATGGTGACAGCTGAAGACGCAGGGTTGCCACTGCTGTTCTCGAGAAGCTTGGAAGAAGCTCTTGAAGAAGATGAGCATATTTTCCAGATTTGGTAATCCGTTCGTCTCCTCTTCATAATGCGGCAAAATGAGCAGACGCGTTAGTTAAGTACACACCGTAACAATGCTTCGCAGGAAACATTCACTACCACGGGAGGCCGCGGTTCTTGTCACGGTTTCATTTTTCTTATCTGGAATTAAGTTTTCCCGATTCTCATAAAAGAAAAAGACCTTCACCTCTAGCAGAGCTGAACATTCTAGCGAATACCCTTCACTGACAAGGATCGAAGTACTCGTTGAACTTCCTTCATTCTCTAACAAAGGTGACGGAGGAGACCGAGATCTCCTTTGAAAAAGTTGAAAAAGTTGGCGAGTGCTGACAATGGGACAGCTGAAGGAATGAGGCGCTAAGTACAAGGGCGTTGCTATATTCGGATCGAGCAACTGCCAAGCAGGTCAATAGAGGAATGAACTACTGTAAAGCGCAAAGTCAACCCCCTTCTTTTTGAACCTTGATTAATATTTTCGACGACGAGTGGATATACAGTATAGGCCTGCCCTGGTTCAGCTTTATGCCTTTTCAGTCATTACAACTGGATCGTGATTTAGATCCGCTGACTTCTCACGCGCAAAAACTTTCCACTTCATCCAACATCATGTTTGTCACCAAGATCAATACAAAGCTCACGAGACATCTGAAGTTCTCGTGCTCGATATTTGCCTTGCAAATGCGTAAATTCCTCGAACAACAACAACAGTTGTGGTTCTAACTTCATATAGACCGATTCCAGGAAATGTTCGTGATATATAACGCAAAATACCTCTTAAGGCAATTCTATCCTCTTAAGGCAATTCTATAGAGGAAACGAAACCGAGTAATATACTGCAAAAAGGATGGGAAGATCCCAACAAGTCGTACAGGGATGATATCAAGGGGGTAGGATGGGGCTAGGCCCCAATAGCATTCCAATGGGTTATAAAGTTGGGTAGTAGAAGTGCGGAAGAAGGTGAGTGAAATCTGTGCTCATGGGCTTCTTAAATCAAGGTGGCCATTTCAAACAAAAGTAGCTTTCAGGTTTTTACCAGACTCAAATGAGAGTTTGAATTCTATGCCCCCAGACCAAAAATACAGAAAGCAAAAAGGAGACCATAGTCAATTATGTTGAAATACTAATTCGAATTCTAGAGTACATTCAGTTCAGCTCAGAACCGTGATGATCTGAACCGATCTATTCTCTAATCTGACATGAAGTTTGAAGTGTTTAGATGAAGACAACTTGTTAGACATGGAAACGTAGTAAAGAATGTCAGTTGCGTGACAGTTGAGGTTGGGCACAACTTACGGGGAGGCACTCCTAATCTTCGGACTGTGGCAGTGGATTGCCCAATCGGGCAGGTGCATTTGTTCATCGGAGCTATGCCAACATGTGACGATGTAACTGATCTGTCCATGAAGCATGTTCTTTCATATCGTTCTTCCTCGAGCAACTTAAGATATGTACCGAAAAAAGAGTTTGGTGATCTTGTTTGATGCGGAGTCCACGCAATAGTTTCAGCGTTTGGTCATGGGCCAATGGCTTGATGGTGATAGCCTTGCATCGCGGAATCAATAGCATCCGATCATTGCTGCTGCTTTAATTACCATTGACCTAGCAAACGGAGAGAGTAGAGTACATTAGTGGGCTGTGATTAGTTTTTAACATATTATATGTTATACTTTGCCAACCACATATAGTGAAAATATAATTCTATTCTTATTTTAATTTCATTACTATCAAATTTAACACTACATAGAATTGCATAGATAAATATTAGTGAATTTATTATTTTTAGAGTTTTGAGTAATTTTTTTAAAATTTGATTGGTTTTTTTTTTCTAATTTTTTTGCCTTGATTCTATTGGGACATAGTTTGGAAATTGGAATAGAAAGTTATGAATATTTTTATATTTTAGAGTTTTGATAGTCATCATATTCCCATATGAGGTGGGGTGTCGGGGGTTGTGATTTTGCAAATGGGATGAGATATATGATGGAGTGTCATGTATCCTTATTTTTGTCTTGTTGTGATGCAGCTACTATGAGAAGATGATGACAGTGTAATCTTCAAAACGATTATCACGACGAGGATACTTTAGATCATGGTGACCTATGACTCATTATTAGGTTATAATGAGCTCACGGTTGGATCAATTTTAAAGGATGAGTATATTGATAAGGCTCTAAGAGATATTATCTTAAATCTTATCAAATATAAAGCATGGTGTAACACTGAAGTCAATGACTCCGGAATGACTTCCAAGATGATAGATGTCTTCTCAAGACCTCTTTTTGATTTATATACTGTAGGACTAGAGGAGTCCGAAATCCAAACTATGTCAGATGGCTAACATGCGTAGGTTGCATGTTTTGTTATCTTATCCTACCCAATTCCTAACATACGTCTAGCACACAATCTGATCCACCAATGCATGGTAGCCACCTCGTTATTTACCCTTTTGCTTTTTGGATAGTGCACATCACTATCTTGTCTTTTTGTGATCTAGTGACCACTCTACGCTTTGGCTAAACTAACTATGACTAACCAAGATTGGTTACACATGGTCAGGGTGCAAAGGGGAAGAGAAAGATATAGTATATCGTTTTGTTGACTAATGAATTTATCTGATCGAAATGGAGCCAATGTGGGATATGGATAGAGTACAACATGATCCTCCAGATGTACTGATGCCCAATCCATTTGTGATCAACATCCGGTGTGCTCATCGTGATCACTTTCGAGCGTGATTAGTATATCATTTAGGGGATAACTTTAGGCAACAAGTGATGAACTCTCTAGACTCGCTTATTATTCCAATTGTTTCTTACGGTGCGATTTGGGACATGACAATATATATTTTGATTTAGTCTAAACATTATGGATATGAACTTGCACATAGTGTTAGTTTTCAACATATGGGTTATAATCCATCACTATTGTTTATTGAAAGTAAGCCGTATGGAGTTGATTGTTAGAAATTTTGACGAGGAGTGTTATTCTCAAGTTATAAACTCCTCGGTTCTGTTTGTATTTCTGTTCATATTTAGCTAATTTTGAGTTATTATTTTATTTATTTATTAATTGTAACTTATACTATTTAAATGATGGTTAAGTAGTGTATTTATGTAAGTTGTCAAGCTATCAATAAATATGAAGCTAATTTAGCCACACTAGAGATCAAAAAATTCATTCTTCATTCTTATCGGTAATAAAGTTTGGATCAATAGGGCAATCAGATAAAGTATATCGAGATTTTAAGGAGTTTTGGAAGCCTTACGGGGAACCATTTGGAGATTTGGGAAGAGGGTTGGAAAGCTGAAAAGGTGGACTCAAGAATGGATGCAGTTTTATGAGTTGGCGATTTATTTTGATGATTGGAAATTAGAGAGTAAAATTCAGATCTTGGATAGTATATTTGAGGCTATTTTGAAAAATCTACATAGGTTTCAATGGATTTGATTAAATTGACATATAGTTTATAACTTAAGCTTGTGTTTGGATTGAAATTTCAATTCTATTGGATGAGTTTTGAGTATAGAATGATAGGTTGAAGTTTGTGTACACAATAAAAGTTACATATCGTAATAACTGTCACGAAGTTAGTACATTGATCATAACTTTTGCTATTGGAAGTTTTCATCAATAAAACTTTCCAAAGTTGAAGCTTAGATAATAAAAAATATTCTCCTGAAATTTAAAATCAATTGGAGTGAAGGATTGAGATGTGTGATAGTTTTATTAGATAGGGATCTGCATATTGCATTGTGATAGATTGTATGATTAGAAAATTGTTATGAAAGATTTGGAAAAGAGGAACGTTAAAAAAATTCCTTAGAGCACAATGGGATTGTAAGCAATTATATGTGAAGTTTAAGCAAGAATTAACTATCCAATTTTTGAATACCACGATCTTCTTATATGGGAGTTTTGCCGATTGCAATAGACTCGAATATGGATTGATGAGGAGGAAAACGAGAGAATAGCAACTCAACCAAGATTAGAATGGTTCTTCTACAGTCATGCGCTTAGGCGTTCTCAGAGCAAAGCAATGTTCATATGACATCGTTCTCTTTGTGCTAGCTATAGTTTCATTTCCTTTCATGGGGTCGTCTAGATTGATGCATGATACACCATGTCTGGTGTGTCATCATCTCTTTAACTTGCAAGGAATAAGGACCCATGTGGGAAAGATGCAAAAAAATTATGAGTGGACCACTTGGGATGCATAAGTAAGGAGGGCGATCACATCGACATTTGACACTTCAAGGAACATGCAAACTACATCGATTCCTTTGTTGATCGTTTTGGGTATACCAATTGGGTTGTGCAATTGATGAGCATCCCAGTTAGGTTATATTCTAGGAATTTCGAGACTATGTTCCCATGTCCACGTTTATTTCATAAGCTCCATTGTACACTTGATGATGAGGCTAGATGTTCTTTTTGCTTATTGCTTGATTTGAGTTAGCGTGATTTTTGTTTCAGTTACTTCCATGATGATGTATGCATTATATTAGGAGGGGAGAGGGAAGGAGTAGGAGGCGTGCTAAGCATAAGGTGACAACTAGATTTTGGAGATTGAGAGTAAGGGATTGGGTAACATTGCAGGAGGAGTCCGTACGTGCCACACAGGTTAAAAGTCAGGTGTAGCCAAATGATACTTCTGATTCGGCTCGATTGCGATGATGTAGTATCTTGGGGCACACTGAGGAATATAGCAGAGCCGCGCGAGCCCTTCATCCTTTGTCTATGACTAGTTCATCCTTTGTCTATGATTAGACTATTTCTTTTTTATACCTTTTACTTCCATCCATGGGTGAAAAATACTATTACAGGTCTTGGAGTATGAGCAAAAGGAGCCATTATATCTTGATAGAATGCTTTTTGCTCATTTTTTATGCACAACCCCACGTATATCCTTAGGGCATTTGTCAGTGATGATATATTAGCATCTTCAAGATTTCTTTCATGCAGATGATACTAGTTTCATGGAGTTGTTCCAAGTGGCTACATTAGTTGAGAGAAGGGAGATTCCGTTATCATTTAGTCAAGTGTTAGGTTTGAGTCGGCTTTTTGCAATAAAGAAAGGCATTGGGGGTATTAGACTAATTGCTATCAAGGAGGTCTTATTGTGCCTCATTAGTCGTACCGTGGATATGCAACATCGTTTACTATTCCAACAATATCTTTGTCCATATCAGTTTGGAGTCACCATACTAGGAGGTTGTGAAGCGGTATTATTGGGCATTAGAGCATTTCTAGATTGATTTGTCTTGCAGGTGGACATAAAGAATAATTTGAATAGTGTCTTATGTGCATTCATCTTTAGAGAGATGGATCTTTATCGAGCCTCATTCCTTTCGTACGGTATTTCTACGGTTCACATTTTTCTCTTTTCTATCCGCATGGCTTTTCAAAAGATGGAGTCACTGTTATACAATCCGCTGATGGTACTCAACAGGGAGCTCCTTTGGATCCATATTTGCCATGGTTCATTATAGAGCTCTTCTTTCTACTACTTTGGCCGTGCCAAGTTGTGTGTTTCCCTCCTTAGCGGATGATCCATACATTCTGGGCCATGTAGACCACATTAGGGATGCCTTTGATTACTTGACTACTGAACTTCATCTTGTAGGCTTGAAAGTCAAGGTGTCAAAGTGGAGGACATGGCCTTCTTTATGCATTTCTCCTCATCTCCAGCTTCCAGAGAGATGTATGACATCAATAGACGGCTTATGCATTCTAGGAGCGCAAGTAGGATCCGCGGATTTTGTCTCACGCTACTTGGACGATGCACTTGCCAAGGATGTATTGCATATAGATGAACTTTCTCTACTAGGGAATCCACATGTGACGTTTGGTGTATTCTCCTCAAGTATTTCTTGTCGACCCACTTACCTTATTCGCATGGTGGCTCTTTCATCTTCATTCATATCATGCTTGACTGTCTTTGATAGAGAATCATTGGCGTTTTTGGTGACATCATCGGATCACGGACTTTCGAGTGTATGATAGGAGATTTGATACGTAAATAGATATCTTTACCAATTTTATGTGGAAGGGTAGGCTAATTATCAATGGAGGAGATAACCCTATAGCATTTTTGACTAGTTGGGTATTCTCGGCACCTTTGTTATCTTCATGATTTGTGATTGCAGATAGGCTCATCCTTGAGATGTATACGAGGGACTTGGATACATGATCATTTCCTTTATAGACTATTACAACATATGAGAGATACTTTACACCCGGAGGTTTGACATGAACTCCCATCTTTTTTCTCTTTGCCCACTAATTGGACTAGAGGTCTACAGTCTACCTTGATGGACCAACAATTTCAACAAGCTCTACATTCACTCTTAGTGGGTCCGTCCATTCCTAGTACTACTAGGGCTCGTCTATGCTCTTGCTCCAGCAAGGCTGCATGCTTGTGGATCTTAGCTCGATCATGCATTAAAGGCTTTTCGACTTGCATCAGCTACTTTTTTTACAGCAATGAGGTTCCGTCTCCGTTTGGTCCATCCATGTATATCTTCATTATTCACATGTGAGTGTGGTACTACTTAGATGCAGCTGTTGTCCATATGACTTGTTGCCCATTCAGAGTACAGAGGATAGCTACCTATGACGTCATTAGGGATGTGGTGTTTGCTATGGTGCGAGAGGATGGATACTTCATATGGAGAGAATGTTGATATGCCTTGCAGTCGACTCATATTAGGGTAAACTACACATGACACAGTTTTCAAGAGGATGATTACCAACTTCATGGATGGACGGTGAGTGGAGTGACAACAACCAAGGTCTTCAAGGATAGGGGTATGTAGAGAGGTCATCTCTTTGTTACTCTAGCTTTGGAGTTATATGAAGCTATGGACACCGACTTCGACATGTTCGAGAGAGAGTGCACGAGAGCCTACCATACTAGACCGCATTGGGTATCACTCTCTTAAGCTTATTGTTCAGTCTATTTTAGGTAACGTGTTTCTATTATTTTATAGAGAGCACTAGCTCGTGCAATCACGTTATGTGATGCTTCTTAATATGCTCTTGTTGTATGTAGAAAGTTTGACATAGATAGTTCCCATATCTTATGGATAGTGGGACATATTTCCCATTTTGATGCTATTGGGGTCTACCCCCATTTGGTTTCACCCATGTATGACTTGATGGGGTCTTATCATCCTTTTTGTTATTTTACTTTGTACTTTCGATTTTCTAGTAGCTAAACCCTAAACGGCCTCGAATGACATGGCGGTGGCACTCGCTCGACGATGGCTCTCTCTTAGGTTCATTATTAGCGGCAACAACACTTCCGTTTCATCTGTAGGTAGGGGCTTCAGATTACAGGTCTGTATCATTAAAAAAATAAAAATAAAATTTAAGAAACTTTTGTACGAGACTTAAAGTAGAAGTTATGCATAATCTCTATTCATCATGAAAAAAAGCTGGTAAGGGGTCACTTGTTGGAAGTCGTTGGTTTGCCAAGTCGATGGTGAGAGACCTACTCCAATTAAGTTAACTTTGTTGATCCTTGCTTGAGATGATATATGGAAACGAGACTGAGTATGACTGCCCTCAACTTCAAGTTAGGTACAACTAATATAGTTATATAAGATGAAGGTATTTGGATCTCTCAAGCTGAGTCATCATCTTTGATTTTCATTACTCTCGCTGACACACTGATACAAGATACAATGCGGTACCAGTACATATAAAGGCGATACTCACGGCCTCCACACTGACCACAGATCGTCCACCGCAGTGTCTACTCCCTTTGAGTTTCATGAAACACACGGGCAGTTGGGACAGTTACCAGTTACTGCAGTCGAGTGCCACGGCACCACCACAGAGTTAAGGTATCATGCATCACACAACGAGGTTATAATGGCACGTATTTCAGTCAGGAAGTACGGCAAACGAGCCGACCAATCCGCATATTTAACATACACAGCTCGAGCACAGCACTGTCTATGTCTGGAAGACTGGAAAGCAGCAGCAGGTCTGTTTACAGCGCAGCTGCATGGAAATACTGGAAAGTGCGTAGACAAGAAGATGATTCGAAGGAAGAAAGCTCGAAGAAAAGTTGCATGAGGAAAGGCAGCGAGCAAGGCTTTGCTTTGGAGGCTATTTCATGAATCGGATGGATATAAGCAGATGAGACAACGGGAGTCCGGAGGATGGTAGCTGAGACACGGATGATGGGAGGAGTCGCAGGGGAGTGAAAAAATTAGCAGGCTGCGGAGTTGGGGATACGAGTACTGCGCTATAGCTGGGAAAACGTGTGCCGCAAATGTGGGACCAGCTGGAGACGCGGAGCTATGGGAGGGGGCCTATTTTTCTTGGAAAAGATGAGGTTGCATCCGACTGAGCGAGAGTGGGGTCTGAGTTGACCGGATTTCTGCTATCTGCAGATGCACCCGTCAGCTGCTGATCTGAGGTAAGCTTCCTGCCTTTGGTGGTGAGTGCCAGACCGGTCCAGCCTACTTCCCTTGTCCACATTCTGGGAAGAGATAAAAACCAGCGAGCTCAACTCAGAGTGTCTGCATCGGTTGCTGGTCCTCACGTACGACATCTTCACCACCAGGTCCAAGAGCAAATATAGCTCAAACCGGCTCGCTCTCCTGGAAGCTCAGCCCAAGAGAGAAGTCTAGCTCAGTTCAGCTCGGTTTCCATGTCTCCGAGTGTGTGTCTGATAGACCGTTGATCAAGTACTTGCAGCATTACTGTCGTTCGGCTGCCCGCGTGAGGATCAAGGAGTGGAATATTTTCAGAGCCGGAGAGTGAGAATCGTTTGTATCAGATTGTCAGACAATTTAGGCAGGAGTGGCTGAAGTAGCTTGGTGAGAGGCATCTCAGCGATGGCTGGTGGTTTCAACGGGGGTGCACCCAAGTACGATGCCCCACCATACTACACTCAAAATAACCGCTCGAAGAGGAGGAGATGGTGCATTGTGTTGACTGCTGTCATAGTTTTGGTGGTCATAATCTGCGCCATTGCAATTCCCGTATCTATGAAGAAAGATAAGGACGGTGACAAAGATAATGGAAGCGCTGACAACGGAGGGACTGGCAGTGGAAGCAGCCTCGAGAGAGCTTGCAATCAGACTCGGTACCCCGAAGTGTGTATGACATCTCTGAGCCAACTGCCGAATGCCAACACTTCCAATCCTCGAGACTTGGTAAGAATTGCAGTGTTTGCAGCGTCGGCAGGAGTATCCCAGGAGCTCGGTAGAGCTCAAGATCTGCTGAAAGATGCAAGCAAAGATCCAAACTTGTCAGCTGCTGCCTCAGACTGCGTTGACAACCTCGTGGACTCCCTCTCGGAAATCAATGAAACGTTGGACCGTCTGAATGACTGGGACCTTCTAAAGCTGAAGGAGCAGCTGGGCGACTTGCAGACATGGATGAGTTCCGCCCTCACTCTCCAGCAGACTTGCCATGACGACTTCGTAGACATGAATGTCACCTCGGGCCCGGCAGCTGAGTTCCTCTCCAAGGGTGAGTACACGGAGAAGCTCCTCAGCAACGCTCTCGCCATGGTGAACACTCTGAAGACCATCACCAACGACTTCCTCGGCAGGCGCTTGCTGTCTGATACCCAAAGACTCACCAAAGAGTCCGAGGATTGGGTGAGCCCTCTGCGAAAGCTTCTGCAGTCCACTTCCACTGTTATTCCGGATGCCGTTGTCGCGCTCGACGGTACTGGGGACTACACCAGCATCCAGAAAGCTGTGGACGACGCCCCTCAGAAGAGTGACACCCGCTACGTGATCTACATCAAAGCAGGAGTGTACAAGGAGTACGTCGAGGTAAAAAAGAATTTCTGGAACATCATGTTTATTGGAGATGGGCAAAACAAAACCATCATCTCTGGAAAGAGGAGTGTGGTCGGCGATGGAATCACCACCTCGAAGACTGGCACACTCAGTATGTCTCCTGTCATACCCATGAAATTTCTTCTAATCTGATGTCTCTACACTCGGCCCTGATACCTGTTCAAGAATCCGAGCTGAAGCCATGCCTTAAAATGTTACAACGTCGCTAACGGCATTTGAGATACAGATATTTAGAGCCTCGTGAGTACTTTGTGCCGGAAGATGTGGCTTGGTATTTATATATGTATCTAATGTATCTAATTTGTGCGAGTGCATTGTTGAACCTTGCAGCTGTAATGGGGAAGGGATTCATCGGACGAGACTTTGCAGTTGAGAACACAGCAGGAGCAATCAACCATCAGGCAGTGGCGTTGCGAGTGGCAGGAGATTTCTCGGCGTTTTGGAGGTGCACATTTCTCGGGTTCCAGGATACATTGTACACTCACACCAACAGGCAATTCTACAAGGACTGCACGGTTGTGGGAACGGTGGATTTCATCTTCGGCAACGCAGCTGTGGTGCTCCAGACCTGCACAGTCCTAGCCACAGTGGGCAACCCGGGGCAGCAGAACACGTATACTGCGCAGGGACGCCTCGACCCCAACCAAAACACTGGAATCTCCTTCCAAGGATGCACTATCGATGCCACCGCCAAACTTAAAGCTGAAGCCGCCGAGCATGCCACTTATCTCGGCAGGCCTTGGAAGCCATACTCGGTCACCGTCCTTCTCCAGTCCACTCTAGGCACCATCGTTCACCCTGACGGCTGGCTATTGTGGAATGGTGAAACTCAACATCTAGACACCATCTATTACGCTGAGTACATGAACTCTGGTCCTGGAGCTGGTGTTGCCAAACGTGTCCCTTGGTCTTACCAAATTGCTAACGTCAAAGATGCCAGGAAGTTCACTGCCAATGACTTCATCTCCGCCCCCACTTGGCTACCCTCTACCAACATTCAGTACACAGGCTCTCTCTAGATTGTCTGTTCGCACGTTCAGTGCTTCACTGAAGAGACTGGGAGCGTCAGTTCTACAGCCTGATTTCCTCTTAGTGCTGAAATCACAGCACAGAGAGGAGAGGAGTGGAGAGGAGAGACATTTGTTGGTTGGTTAGTCTGTCAGTCATTCGAAGAGTCTCGATGGGTGTGGGAACATTTCGGGGCTTGTGGCGTCTGGTTGGCTGCTGAGCTGAATCATCGGCTTCTTGGAGCAGGCGAATTGAGAGATTTCCTGCCCCTGACGTCTGCGTTTTCGGCACATTGCCTTTTGGAGATTTTGGGCTGCATTATTCTCTTTCTGCGAAAGCTGGATCGTTAGCATTCATCGTCGGAGTTAGATTCACAGAATGTTCAGTTGTTTACATGCTCTTTAGATTGAGGAATTCGATTGAATGGAGTTCATGGAGCACATTATTGATCGAAGGAGGAAGGAAGGGAGGGTTGTAGCAGGCTTGTTGGAAGGCAGATCGAACATAGTCAGCTGGGAAATTGAGACTAGACAAGTTCGAACTATTGATTCCCAGAGTTCTGCAATTGTACAGCTTTAGATTCGAGGCAGCCATTCCAAATTGGAAAGTTCTCTTCTCGTGTAGTGTATAGTGGAGAAAACCAGTAAAAAAAATGCCAGTGATCTCGAAAAGAGAAATTTGAATAAACTTGTCTCGAAAGTTCTTACCATCATCATCAAACGCGTCCATTTCTTTCTTTTGTTACGCACCACTGAAACATCAACTGCCAACCCCTGGAACTAAATTGCTGAGGACACAATATAAGCACATCTATGAAAGGCGGGAAATATTAACACTGCTAACACTAATGGCTAGGACATGTGAAGTTGTGGACCATGGTGAGCCAGTGAAACGGTAAAAGTGAGGAAAATTGCATATTAGACTAGTCAATGGTTGAAGAGACAACTATCTGCGCATCGCACTAGAGGCAATCTATCGGTAGATACTATCTGATTTTGTTCGCTAAGTCTGCGTGGCACATGTACGTCACTTGCTGAAGAGAAGGGGCAATTTCCAGCTGCAGCTACCAAGACTACCAAAGTGCAACATATTTTAGACTATTGAACGGATACTAGCTCTTGAGCCGCTCTACCCTCTGGTTGTTACCTATACAATATGCGAGACCAAACGATGGAGATGTATGATGTTGGTTGACAATAATGTCAGAACCATGATATAAGTAATGAGTGCTACCATGAGTGCTACCCACAATTTGTATTTTGTATGTAAAGCTTGACTTCTTCCTGTAGGAGAACAGAATCAGAAGATATGACATCCACCACCATAGAATCGGCTTCATTTCCGTCGTGTGTTGACTTGGAGTCGAACGTTAGAATCTTGTATGTTGAAAAAAACTGCTGATGATATGATCACAACGCCGGTTGTGCAGCAGAGCGGAGACAACTTCTCAACTCCAGCTGGGCACAACATTTTGCCATTCATTTGCTTTCTCGTTGAGAAAAACGTGGTCAAAATCTTTTGGAAAAGCGAGAGCTCGTTGATCCGATGTGCAGTAGAGAGTTTGGATCCTTTCATCATTCTCACGTTTCAGCCACTGGATCGCATTCACTGGCAATGGGAGTAGAGTTGATGATCCTTGAATTCCTCCTCCTAGTCTTGAGACATTCTTTTTGACTTCTTTTGATAGCCTTCGGAATTTTGTAGTATTGAGCATTTTCACCAGTCACGACGGCACAACCTTAAGGTCAATCAAAGAAGAAGATCCTTGAAGAAATCGCCCGTATATGAGCATTTGCTAAATCTTCAATGTTATTGGTGATTTGAAATATTTGCAAACTTTTTTAAATTCCTAAATCTCGTAATCCAAGGTCTGTTTATAGTATACTACCACCGTATATATATATATATACGGTGGTAGTATACATTTCATCTTATTTGGGTTGTGGTCATCTTGTGACTTAGTAAATAATAATTCTATTTTCTATATTTTGGGGAAAATATCAACATATCATCAATGGCATCCATATTCATTTGAGCTCCATGTTATCAAGACATAGATTACACCTCTGTGAATTACTCGTAAAATGTTCAGAAGTAAGAATGCAAACATAAAAAACTTGTGAGAAAATTTGAGCTTTCTTCTGCCTTGCTTGCAGGTAAACACAATCTCATCGCTGCAGCAGTTCACAGGGGCGACTGGGTCGTTCTGCAAAACTGCCATTTATCAGCGTCGTGGATGCCTCATCTGGAGAGAATATGTGAGGAAATTACTCGGGAAACCACGAATGCTGCCTTCCGGTGGTTATTTCGCCATCTTGGGATATAATAGGGACGCAGTAAAATAACAAAAAGGGATGGGAAGATCCCATCAAATCGTACCAGGATGGGACCAAACCCGTAACATGGGGCTAGGCCCCAATAACATCACAGCCATCTTGGATAGCCAGCGGGATTATCTCATCTCTCACAACATCTAACTACGGTAACGCGAAGTCAGGAGGAGCACAAGAGCAGCACCCGAAATTAGGCGAATTTTCTACTGGAGGCATGGACGAGCGAGTGAACAGGAGCAGACCTTGTCTGACAGAGCGACCGGTCAGGCCGACCGTGCCCTCGTGGCGGAGTTGGCAGAGCCAGGCTCGCGTTACGCGGCAAGGCCTTCGTCTCTTCCAGCATAAGTCCAGCTCAACATTAATTCCGGGATTGACCACATGGATATCATAAAGCGACGATCGGCAAGGAGGAGGGAGTCTGACGACGCCGACAACCTTGAACCTCGTTCGAGCTTTCGGCGTTTGGAGTGTCGAAGTGGCGTCACGTGGCCCTGTTGGCCTGACACCGCCTAACTGCCTGTGGCGCTCCCGACGAAGAAGGGCTCGATATTAGCCGGCGCTGCAAAAATCTGGCCGATGATACGCTGCGTTCAAGTAAATCCGACAAAGGACAAGCACATAAAATACGTCCGTTTTGACCGCATCCGCAAACGGAAATCATCTTATGGAGGCACTTATGTGCGGCTACGGAGAGACTCCTTGTCATAATTTTTCAACTACCGTGAGGGTCATATCATGTGGTTCAAGATGCAACAGCATCCACGGGACATCATGAAGGACTGTAGAGTCCGCATAGGGCACACCGGTTTTTAAAATTTTCCAAGAAAGTGTTGATAGAAGAGACTTTGAAAGAAATAATTATTTACTATGCAAGAGACTTGTGATTTAAATACTGGCCAAGTAAAATTACAGCAAGATGGGAAGACCCCATCAATTCTTACATGGATGAAACCAAAAGGTTAACAAGGGCGTTGAAATTTCTAGTTGCAAAATTTACGTATTTTTCTCCAACCTTTAGACCTTATGAATACTTATAAGGTTAAACATCTAAAAAAAAAATCAACATTTTGATTGGTTGCAAATTCTAGAAGCTGACATCAATCTAACCACCTCCATATGTTGCAAGGGTTTGCAATGCATGCAACATTGGAGGTTTATGTATGGCTTCCAACATTTCAGATCTTGCAAGAGCTTAAAATATTTTTCACTCTTGTTATCAAAATTCATCATTAACGAGTTGGATATCTATCACTTCGTTAATCATAAATTTTTTTTGTAATTTTTAATTTTAAAAACAATATTTTTTTCTACTTTTTTGATAATTTTTTTTTGTTTTTAATGCTTTATTTCAAAAATATTTGCTAAATGCTTTGTATTTTTTTGACAGATTTTGTACTAATGTGTTTTTTATCATCAATTCATTAAGCAATATATTTATGGTTCTTCTTCTTCATTTAAATATGTATTTTCAAGGTATGCAAATGATGAGAGAGTTGAGAAGAGATAAGCCATAATCTCCATGAAGAATATGCTTTATGTAACCCTAATTAAGGGTTACTTTTTTCAAACATGGGAGAGTTGAAGAAGAATAAGCCATAATTTTTATGAAAATCATGTTTAATGTAGAAGGAAGATTGACTCCTTCATTTACGGGAGTAATGATAGCATGTGAGGTCAAAGGAACAAATATAAAATATTTCAACATCTTTTTATCTCATAAAAAGTCTCTTAAAAAATAAAAATTTTCTTTAATTTTTTAGATTTAATTTTGTTTGATGATGAAAGAGATATTTTTTTATCAATCAAACTATTAGATTTCAAGCACTCATACCAAAAAATTAGTGACTCAAAATAAAATTTTTTATTTTTTTCCTTCGTGAATATCCAATGCAACCAATAAAATTTTAAACAAAGATCATGTCAGAATTTTAAAAAATTAATGAAAAATAATTTAATGAGGATATATTAAGAAAGAACTTTTCAAACTTCATAAGTAATTTTGGTCTACTTGTGATGTGATCAATTTCATGTTTAGGAGTTTCTATCTTCAAACATTACTTAACAAAGTATATAATCATCTATAATATGTTTCAAACTTTGATTCGACCATTGATAAGGTTAAAAAGATCCTACTTTTATTATACTTATAATGTGAATGATGTTAATTATTGTTGAATGATTTTGAGAAGGATTGTAGTATGCATAAAGTTTTTTTTTTAAATCTTTGGATATTGAATAGCTATCTTTTATAATTATAAAAGTTTATATAAAAGAGAAAACTAAGTAAGATTCCTGACAAAAAAAGTTTTGAAGAAGTCATGATCATTAACAATGATTACAAATGCATTTTTGTATCAATTATTATAAACATTAAGCAAAAGCTTCTTCATCGTGTCACTCTGATGGTTCTGCATCCGCCACCGCTCAACGATACAGATACAACTTTACCCTAACCGAAACAGAATTACTCCCGCTGGATTCAATCTACACATACTCTTCTCAAGATGCATATTCGCCTTAAGAGTCATCTTCGTATTCGTCAATACTCAATTCCGCCGAATATCATGCGCTTTATTCCGAAAAATAAAAAAATAAGCTTAAAATTCCTAACTAAGGTCCTACATACGTCCGGCCTTAGTTGTGAGCGGCCCCCGCGAACATCACTATTCGTAGTACTTTTTTACCCTCCAACCATTGACTCTGGTTGCAAACAACGCGCCGTCTAAATCCAGAAGTTGTAATGACCCATTCACGTACACTTCTTTGACCACATACGGCCCCATCCACAGAAGTTGATGTGGGACTAAGAAATTAGTCCCACATCAACATTGAAGAGCAACATGGTAAGAAATCAGATCTTACCATGTTGAGGGTGTTTGGTTGTCAAGTCTATGCTCCTATCCCAAAGAAGAAAAGGAGTAATTTTGGATTGAATTGAAATCTAAGACGCTTATCATCATTGGATATGAAAAAGCATTGAAGAAATACCTACTTTACAACCCAAGAATCAATCATACAATATGTTTTAGGGTTGTGTTGTTTGATGAAAAGTGTGTTTGGAATAAAAGAGATAAGAGAAGCATCACAGAAGCAACAACTACTAGGTTTGTTTCTATACTTATAATAGATGATGGTGATAATAGAGATGAAGCATCATCAAAAGCATACAATGGTATTCAGGAGATACCTGATCTTGAAGATGGAGAGAAAGTGGTATCTAAAATAGACTTGGGAGAAGAGATAGATGGACTACATAGTGCTCATTTGAAGTCTTTTTCAATGAAAGTTTACATTAGAAGAACATGGAAGCATGATAAATCTCTTAATGCTGAAGTACCAAGAATTGACACTTCTTTAGAAGAAAATGAAATTGCTTCTAGATCCAATAGACAAAAATTTCAAGTTCACAGGTTGGGGATTGCTTCATAAAAAACTAATGTATCTCTACAAAATGATATTTTCATGGAGTAATCAATCTCTTCTTATGTAGATGATGAACCTTCATCATATGTTGAAGTAGTAGAAAGATCATATTGGAAAAAATGGGAGCAAGCCATACTTTTAGGAGAAAGAATAACTACATAAAAATTGCATATGGAAATTTGTAGATCTTTCATGAGGAAGAAAAACGATTGGATGTAGATGGATCTTCAAAATAAGGAGAGGAGATGCTGGTGAGATTATGAAGTGCAAAGGGATACAATATAGAACCTGATGTTGATTATCATAAAATCTTTGCTCTAGTGGGAAGGTATGATTGTATTTGAATGATGTTAACTTTGGCAACTGAGAATAACTTGGAGGTAGAGCAACTAGATGTGAAAACTACCTCCTTAAAGAGATATCTAGAGTTAAAAAATCTACATGGATATACCAGATAACTACTCCACATCAAATGGGAAAGTTTGCTTGCTTAAGAAAGCTTTGTATGAGATGAAGCCAGTCCTTGAGAGTTGGTACCATAAGCTTGATGCTTATTTGAGGGTGCAAGCCTTCAAGAGATCACATTCAGACTTGAATGTTTATAATTTTGATGAATAACTCTACATATCAATCCATGTGCATCATTTGTTGTTGATGGGGAAAGGAGTAAGAGTTGTGAAGAGTGTAATCTCTTATCTTTGTTCCATTTTTGAAATGATAGTACTTGGTCTCATGAAATTTTTGTTAGATTCAGAAATCTAAAGAGATAATGGATTTGGTTGAGCCAAACCAAGTACATTGAGGGGCTTCTACATAATTAGAGGATGAAGGATGCACATGTTTCTACTTCCTTGAAACATGACTGAAACTTGAAAAAGTAGATGGATGAAACTAGCAAAGAAATCTTTGAAGCACTTGCAGTTCGTGTATCAGAATGCCCTCATGCTTGCTATGCTTTATACTAGACCAGACATAGCTCACTAAGTGGGAGCTCTAGCCATGAACATTAATTGTCCAACTCCATCACATTGGAGATGTCTCAATAGAGTATTAAAATACTAAAGGTATCTACTTGGAGTACAAGAACTTCGGATCTAAACCTACTCTCCAAGGTTTTTCTTATGCTAGTTGGGTTGACAATTTGGACCAAAGTAGATCCATTAGTGGTTACTAATTTATTTTGAGTGGTGTAGCTAATAGTTGGGATAATAAACAACGAAAGTCAATAACATTGTCCACGACAAAAGTTGAAATCATGGCTTCTTTTCTAGCTTCTCAAGAGTTGATTGAGCTAAGGTATGTTGAGAGTACTAGATTTTGTTTAACAAGCTCCAACAATACTAAGGTGTGATAACAATGGAACTATTGCATTCACACAAAACCATGTTCATCATCCTGGTACTAAATATATCTTTGTACATAAAAGATTTGTTGAGAAGAAAGAAGAGGAAAAAATATTCAGGCTTCTTTACTGTCCAACTGATATGATTTTTAATGTACTAACCAACAGCTCTCAACAAGAGAAGTGGGGCTATTGTGAATTATTCCTAGAGTCATTTCATAGTAATCACTCATTAACAATACAATGTAAACTAAATTTACTATTAATTATAAGAGGTAAATAATAATTTATTTTAGGGTTACTTTTGTGATTGAAAAGTCACCAACCAGTATGTTATAGGGTTTCATATTTTTATGTCCAAAATCAAAGTTGAAAATGAAAGTTATAACTTTTGTCCCTCCTTTATTAAATTGATTAAGTCAAAAAGTACATCTTTGCCAATGATCATTCCCTTCTGTACCAATCACTATGAATTGTTAATTATTGAAATATGGAGTGATGATAGTAATCTAAGTGAATTCAAGTTAAAATTTGATCAAAATTGAAAAGTGCTACACTAAAAATTATGACCTCATGAACATTGCTGAAGATTGAATGTGGGCAAGCTATGGCTAAAGCCCATGAGAGTTCATTGTACCTGATGTGATTGGAGGACATATCAAGGGAAATATCTTGATCACATCTATACACTCATAATTTCAAAAATTTCATATGCAATGTCATCGACACATTCGTTGTTTCCTAGTTCAAAATGCAAAATGAGTTCAAACAATTAAAAACTTGAAATGCGTAAACTTCGTCTCTGAATGGCATGCACCTACATGATGTACTCCACAAATGTAAAACCGGCATACGTATTCACAAACGTGATCTTTGTTTTATTTGATTATTTCTTTAGCTATATTTTGATGTATCAATCACGAGACTTAAAGGGGGCTTCTTAGTTCTGATAATTTCCTCTGGAAAGAATTCATAGGCAAAGCACATGATTTTGCGTCCACTTGGGTTTCCCATGCAGATGAAGATAGATCCTGACTCTTGTTTGGAAAGGCGCATAAGTCCAGAAACATTTTACAATCTTCAACGGACATTTCTGTAATGTAATAAATTTCTGATGCCAAACTCCGTAGGCTCCTTCAAATTATCTCACCAGGAGCTTCACCGACATTGCCTGATGGCAATGTCTGCGTTGTCAGCATAAAATTGCAAAATGAATATTGACCGAGAGCACTCGGAAGCTGCATTGCCCTAAAATTACTCGGGTAATAATAATATTTCACACCGATAATTAAGGATGTGCTTTCTATTCGATACAACGCTAAGATAGCATGGAAACTGCATCTCTTAACACCTGAAGACCAGCCACCTTGTAACAACCCGACTCAATCTGGGATAATAGATGTTAAATAATTTGTAGTGTAATATCACGCTACGGCGGCTTGAACAGCACTTTTCTGACGGGGGTTCAGTTCCTGCTCAGACAACAGTGCAAATCAACCACTCAGTTGGGTATATTACATAAGACTGCTACAACGTGGGGAGATAGTTCAATTCAAATTTCTGCTGTGGCTGTCCTTGCTCCTAGGGTTTCATGGACAGACATAGTTCTGGTAGAGCCAAAGAAAGTTCACTATCTGAAGATAGAGAAGAGATAATTACCTGGAAAAGTCGCTCAGAAGTAGCCGGGTCCTTCGCTAAAAACTGCTTCATGAAATTTTTTAGGTGGGTTGAAAGGTTGATCTGGACATAAATCAGACATTCCAGTTGGTGAAGTGAGTTGCAGGTATCTTCACTGGGCAGCATATGTGATGTGATATGATGAATGTCAGTACATGTACCTAAGATAATTTTTTTGAAAGCAAAATCCGGTTATATATATATATCCGAAGACATCAAAAGAATAATCATCGCTCGACTTGACTGGGTAAATATCTTTCAGCTGTACTAAGACGCCTCAGTATTCCGGGATACTGAGGAATCATGTCTTTTATGGACTCATGATGCTTGCATAGTCGTAGGAAAATACCTGGTTTAAAGGGTCTGTAGCGGCAATTGGATCCTCCTGATAGTCTCCATCTTCAATCTGTGGAAGAAATCAATTAGATTGAGTGGTTGGCTTCAGATGGAAACACCAAGTGATATCATAGATCCTGGGGGGGAACAAATTTTCTTCATAGGTCGGTAGCTGTGTTATCAGTTATAAGACATTATGAGTAACTCGAATGAGATAGAACACAATATCCGAGTTGCAGTGGTAAGACTGCAGTAAGTTTCTATCCTTACATCATCCTGTAACAGATGTTGCATCTCATCAAGCGCTTTGAAAACTGATTCTTCCGATCCTGGCACTGGTAATGATCGGGTTGCTTTTGGTTCGTCCTCGTCCTCGTCAATTTCATCCCAGTCGTCATCCTGACGTTACTTATGAGTTAGTCCGGTCAAATTCAGGACGTTTCAAACAGTCCCATGTATCGTTCACCGACCCAATATGTTTCAGACGTTTTGCAAACAAAGCAAAAGTTTAATCATGGACGGTAAGTACACACCTCATCGCGTGCAGTTGCTGTTTGTTGCTCTTGAATTTCTAAAAGGGCATCTGCAAGCAAGGACAAAATCTGCACAAAAAAGTTTTAGCACCAAATATTAATCACTGTTAGCTTCACTTATGATTGCCTTGAACTGCGTAGTTATCCTGATGTACAAATGAAAACTCCAAGTTGAAGTGCTTTGAAACTGTGGACTAAAAATAGTTGTGTTATTTTGATACGAGTCAAACATGTACTGCAATTATTACATCCTTTCTTCACCTTCTTCCATCCCTATTTTTTACCTTAGCGGGAAGGAGCATTGTCGAGTATTGGATAGGTGCAACTTTAGAACGAGATCGGGTCACCACTCCGCTTGAATTGGTCTGGAGCGTACAAAACAGTCACACAGTGATTGATACGAAGAATTCTGAAAGTTTCGTAGATGTGCGATACAAAGGTTTTGATAAGCAAAATCAAGACAAGACCATCAGAAACACAAGAAACTTCTTGCCTGAAATTAGCAAAGCATTAATTCTAGTATTTAACAGCCATCAAAGCCGGTTGAGTAATTACCAATAAATGCCCTTGAACTCTGATGCGGGCAAGTTGAGGGTGGCCGCAGTCCAGCAGCAATGCGATGGCAGTCGTGCTCACTTTCGTTTGATATGACCCTGGGATGTCTCCTGCCAAAGTCATAATAGGTCCCAATCAAGGTATTTTCAGAAGAGGCCTTGGGTAAATTAGTGGCGAGGAGCTTGACAGAAAAAACACCCCAGAAAAACAGGAGCAGAAAAATCCCTAAAATATTTACAGTTATGGCTCATAAAGAGCATGAGTTCTCACCTTGGAGTTTCGTCCACTCTGACATAAGGTATTCTAGAGCATCATAATCAACAGGCAAATTCGCAACCACATCGACAAACTGGCCAACATTTGGTGCACTCATATGGACCTGGATAACAATCAACACAACATAGTTGAAGCGATCCTTTGCACTATACGTCAGAAGATTACAGATGATAAATTCAATTCTCCCATTGGATTTCAAAGAGCATGAAGTAAATAATGCGAAAGATATTGATGAGTGGGCAGAATCTTACTAGTCTGGCAATAACTAGCAAAATTGATGTCTTCAAGGCTATCATTTCACTGCCTCGCATGCGGGCGAGCAGGGCTGTGATGAGTTGACTAAAATGGGGTGCCATATTTGACGACATATTGAGTATCAAAGCAGTGACGAAACCACCCACGAATAGTGCTGAAGAGCTTTCTAGTTCAGGATTCAGCAGCCTGGAAAATAAGAAAGAAAGAGAGAACTCGGTTGCGAAGCGTCCGTTATCG
This sequence comes from Marchantia paleacea, assembly GCA_014180765.2. Lineage (NCBI taxonomy): Eukaryota > Viridiplantae > Streptophyta > Marchantiopsida > Marchantiales > Marchantiaceae > Marchantia > Marchantia paleacea. The sequence continues at coordinate 379,206 of MUAA02000049.1, forward strand.
AAGTCCTCAGAGCATCAGTAATAAGATCCGGTTACATAGCATCCCGGGTGACCTCAACAATAGATCTCTAGTAAAGAACAAATCGAATACAAAAATGGAAAAGTCTTATGGACCCTTTTCTATAGAGATGCAAAAAATTCATTAGAAAGGTTTCTACTTTTACAAAACCAATTTTTACATAAGTGGTCCTTACCTGCCAGCGGCGTCCAAGAGCATATGCAAACTGCGATTAGCATCACCACCCCATGAGAGTAAATCTTCACCTCCTTCTCGTACGAAAGCAGACAAAGACTCTGTGGCATTCTGCAATGGACAAGAATATAGAAGAATTAGAGTTCAAGAGTGTAGTGTACGGAGGGAAAGAAATGTGCAAAGTAGATAAGAGAAAGCAGCAAAAGATTGGAAACTTGTCTATGACATTTAATTTGGCTGGAGTATCACTCACTTGTAATTCGCTGTTATCGTCGCTCCGGAGAACTATGTTGAGGACAGGTAAGAAGGTGACATCGTGTGCGCGATGGACAAGCTCTTTAGGTGCTTTCTGCACAAAACAGAAATTCCATGAGAATCTCACAGTTCAATACGGCCAACAAAAATTTATCTGTGCCATATGTTAACACTAATGTAGCCATGTGGAGATATGTAATCAGCTAAAAAGATACTTAGTGTCTAACCCTTGGTTGCAAATTGAGATCATGGTGCGACATCAACTTAAGTTGAGTAAATCTAAGCAAGAGTTGAGTATAGATTTTATCAACATGAAAGTATAAATAGCAGTTGTATGCTATTTCAGCTTAAAGAAGGCAAGAGATCCAACCCAAGCGAAGTTCATACGTTTGGATGACTAAGACTCAGTTCTCTGAATATGTGTCAACTGATACTGTTATGTTCCTCCCGACATATTTCTCACTCGCTTATAAATATTCAGAACGGTTTAGTTTTCTTGGACAATGTGTGAAGAATCCTGAAGCAGAGGGTCGACAGCCGACGGTCTGTCCGGATCTGTCCTGATGATTGATATTTTCAGATGATCCCATCTGTCTTCGATCTTAAATCCTACCCAAAGGTGGTAAATTAGGTCAAATTACTACCAAGTACATAACTGAAATATCTAACAGCAATATTCTTTGTTTACCGGGTTTTACATTACTAACCTTCAACAGCATTGTGAGGAGATCTAATGCACCAGCAATCATTCCTATCGGTTGTTGAAGTGTCTGCAACCACAAAACGTCATCACTCTCTCAGGCAGGCCTTAGAATTTTTACAAAGACTCCACTTGCAACAAACCTTGGAAGATGCAACGAATCGCAATCTAGAGATTAAAGAAGCACCGAATAGATACTGACCTGCATTGGTCTCTACTATTGAATAGGAGGAGCAATCTGAAGTTAGAGACTTGACATTTGATGAAACAGGAAAAAGCAGGGCTTGATAATAATCATACGTTGGCAAAAATAGTTGCCAAAACAGGTAGCACACGAGCTGCCAGCGGCTCCAAGCACCCCGGAACCTCCTTTATTGCCTGAATATGAGGAAAAAATTTGAGCTTGTTAAAGGAGGCACTTGCAAAACTGAAGGCCATAAACGATGGAAACAAGATCTAGGAAACTTTCATCAGGCAAAAGCAGCTGAAATCATGTAAGAAAGAGCTCAAGGATGACGAACGGATCCTGAGCATCGTTAAAAGGTTTGCAGATTTTCATCTTATAGAATGCACGAGATATGCCACACGTTCATCTACTGGTGGCATTTCAAAGTCCAAAATATATCACAAACCTACCTCAAGTATCTCCAGCGCATCAATACTGATGAATGGATCAGAAACATGTTTGGCCCAAACATTCAGAACTAAGGGAGAGATTGTAGACTCGGCTGCTGCTGATGCTTGGCCATCTGTGACGAGAACAATTTGAGCCGAGGAAAACAGGTAGCAGTGAGCTTCAGTTTTGATTTTAGTAAGCGGGTAAGAAATACCAACAGATAGTTTAACCAACTCGAAAAACTGATCAGACTTGGTAGCAAAGTTTATTACGATCAACGAAGGACTGTTCACATATGTCCACTATTCAAAAACAATTCAAACGTACAGAGTTCTACTGCATTCGACAAATAGAAGTAAGTTTAAACATCACTGCCAACGCACACATGGCAAGGCAGAAACGATCTTTAGGTAAATACTTACTCGCTTTGACCGCAGCCTGCAATGTTTCCAAAACTAGATGGAGTGTTTCATCCGAAGCCTGCAATGACGTAACCGTTTTATTGGGTGTTAGTACATGATCTTCACCTTCAGAGCAATCCTCATATATTCATTTTCGAAAAATATAATGGGCGTACCAAAATAAATCATCCAAAGAAGCTGGCATACAATCAACACTGCCACACCTCTTGCAATAAAGCTCCCAGAGATGCGAACACAAGCCGTAAATGTGGCTGCAAAACTGAAGAATCAACGTTTGGAAAGAGTTCAGCCAGTGCTCGGCATGCACCGATCTTGATCGGAGGAGGACTGCAATCACAAAAGAGGGAGAACATTAGGAGTATTGATTGACAAAGAGTCAAGGCGTATTGTACACACCACATAACCAGCAAACTTTCAAGCAAAAAAATTTCCCAAAAAACTTAAAAGGGCTCCCAAATACTCACACATCTGAAGCCAAACCCATGACCGCAGCGTAGAAGAACTGCTCAGACCTTGCCTTATTCATCTGATGTAATGGCCATATTGCACTGTTAACAATCTTCATTCGATCTCTTTTCCTCTTCAAGCTGTCAAAGAAAATGTTACTTTCATACTCAACTTTGCAATTAAGAACACCGAGGGCTGTTTGAAAACGAAGCCGAGAGCAACGCTTGTCTAACTGAAAATTCTCCAATATCAGATGCCTGGAAAGGCCAGCCACTACTCTAGCACTCGGTACATCCTTGACGACGTCTAATCATAAGACACTCTGCTGTTCATGTTTTCATAACACAAAGTGGTTAGTAGCTGCATCGACCAAAAAGTTGACACTTACAGCTGGGGCAAATTTCGCCGCGGCCCACAAAGCCCTGCCTCGAAGAAATGAACACTGATCAATACCTGCAGATATGGAATAATGACATGCCTCATGATCTCTGAAAACAGGAGTTTTAAAATCCTGTAAAGACTGCCCCTTTCAGCCAAATAAAAATGCAGAAACTACAAAAGCATTTTATACAGCATAGATGATAGGGGCATATATAATCAACGACTGGAAGGGAGATATAAGGGTACATAAAGCATGCGAAGGCCAAATTTATTTACAGAGCTAAGCAAACATGCAAGGTTTCTTACGCGCTGCTGCAAATAATCTAATTTGGGATAGTCTGCATACTACTTCTTGAACTACTTTAACAGTCGTCCCTGTCCGTGTAATAAAGTGTAAATTGCATTAACATTTTGGCTCTTAATGTGAAGTTTGAAAGCAACGATCCGTAAATGTTTGACTCGCTTACGAACTTCACTTTGGACGCCCAAATGTCACTATAGTGTCCGGATGTAAAAATTCTGCGGTGTTAAAGATCCAAACCTTGTCCCAGATCCTCAGCGCGTATGTTGTCGAGAAAAGGCTCCAACCTGAAGCTCATTGTACCTCCGCTCTGCAAATCCCGGAACCAACAATTTGTCAGCATTCAAAACGAGGAATAATCAGTTTCTCACAGCTTCATACCAGAATACCAGAACTTACGAGCTAATAATTAGAAAAAAGTACAAACAGAAACCCCTCATGGTCCATGACACTTCCCACTACTACGTCGAAAATACACGAGCATACCACTGAAAGATGATAGCAAAGATAATATGAGCACCTGAGCTTCAAACAGGGGTCCAGCAACGGTGCCGACCGCCAGAATTGCAGCTTCTCTTAACTGCAAAAAAAATTCATCTTAGAATCATCTTTACTCCAGATAGAAACATTAGTTGACTAGGCAAACATTAGTTGAGACACAACTAGAAAAGCTGCTGCTTCAATTAAATGCATAAATCCATTTTCAAAAGATCGAAAATACTGGTCCTCAAGGTTAGCCAGGTTTCCATCCTTCGAGTAGAAAATTCACTTTAACTTGCCTTCCACCAATTTTTTCTACCGGCCGCTTTTGCTTGAGCGGCTTCTACTATCCGTTTTTGCACGGCATCTACGATCGCCTGCAACGCTTTATCTTCAAAAGTTTCTACCAGCTCTTCTAACAAAAGAATACCTGGAAAATCGTAACATGCACAAAATTGAGACTAAAGTCAAAGACTAGGATCCACCGAGGTTAGACACACAAGCACACCATGGCATTAATGAAGAGAGCAGTCGGAAATCCTTAAGTATATTCTTGACCATGACAAGTTCTGCTACAAAGATAGTCGTTGACGGTGAATAATATTCCATAATCATGCATAAGCTTTTTTCAACATATCTATTGCGTAAAATAGATGTGACTCATTTCTGCGGAAGTTACTGAATGTCCTCGAGAACGTTGCTTCCCGTGACAAAAAAATGTGATTAAAAAAGAGAGATATAAGCACCTGATACTCGGCAGCTAAACGTTACATCATCCTCATCGGCAACATACTGATTTGGATCTGCAGACCAAGTTTGCTCCTTGCAGAACAAATGAACATCAAGGAAGTTAGTGCAAGTACAGAGGTGTACAAAAACTATTCTCAAGAAAGATTTATCATTCACAATTGTGCTGAGTCCTGAGATTCATGTCAATTACTGATGACATACATCCTCAAAGGATGTTCAACAAGCTTCTCCAAGTGAAAAAACTATAGTATTTGAGGACAAACTTGGTAACACGTGAACCATCACACACCGAAAACCTAGCGGATGGTCATGAGATCTTGAGACATAGGTCAACATACGCACATCAATACTACGACCTCTTATGTAGACAATATCCAGCGGTCTCGACATCAAGCCACAAGATTCAAAATAAGAACAAGCGACGCAAAGAAATATCTTCAAAATATAAGTATGAAGTTCATAATTATGTGATGGTTTGATGATTCTACCTGTTCCTCGGTCATTTGCATGTAACCAATAGTGTAGTAAACAAGATCCTCCATATTCTGTACTATCTGCACGCTCAAAGAATTTGTAAAATGTGCCAGTTTAAGAGATAAATATAAGAGTACTACAAGGGCTGGTGAAGATCTAATTTACATAGAAAAGCAAAACCGTAAATCTTGACTAGCAATAATGGTAGATGTGGACGTATGGAGATATAATACAACAATGAGAGACCGGCTTCTTACTTATCCAATCCTGTTTACAAACTGACTCATAAAATGATCAGGATACGAAAGTGTTGATTAGTGCTATGATTGTGTCTTGACAACAAAATTTGCCCGAATGAGTAGTTTGCACGCAAAAGTACCACTTCTATGAACATGCGAATGTAGCGGTACCTTTCTGAAGCGGGGGCTTGCGACTGCAGTGAGCAAAAATTCGAAAAGCTGTTGAGAAAGAACCAAACAGAAAAGATGTTTCAGGTAATTTTTCTTAGGTATGATAAAACGCAACAGAAACTCAACAAGCCTACATTTCTAGCCAGTGTGTATACATAGTTACCTGGTATAAAACATGTATACTTTCCTACAGGAAAGTGTACACATTTTTATCAGGTACAAATAGTACCTGAATTGTGAACGCCTCTAAGCTCTGATCACTGCCATCAGAGTCAGCTAAACCACCAAAAGATTCTTCTTCCGCATTTATACAGGCTGAGTCATATACTTTGTATCCAGATACAAAGGTCTGCCACAGAGGACCAAGCACCACTGATCAAGTGAATAGTTAGGAGCTCGACTTCAAAACTTGGTTGCTTGCTCCATAAGTGAAAACTGGGATCCCATAGAAAAACTCACCTGGGAACTCGGTAGTAGCGAGATTTGAAAAGTTGGTGACAATTTGTTGGAGTGACTTGAGAACCTGTGTAACAGTATAAAGGTTAGATGTTTGACAATCATTTCCGTAATTCCATTTCACATTGAAGATATCTGTGGGAGAGTCCAATATGCAAAGAAATATAGAAGACAGTAAGAACATTAATACTTAAAACCCACCACTTTTACCGACGTCTGAGTTTATCAAAACTAACCTCCATCCTCAAACTCCAGTCATCAGGATCTTCAGTCGGTACAGGAGGTGACAATATTAAGGCAAATTGCTGTAGCCAGGACTTGAGCATTGGTGCCATCAATGCTCTAGTTTCCGTCTGCACCATCCACCAGTGATATACAAGAGGTGATATACAATGATCTAGAGCCAAATCTAGAAGACTCCCAGAAGATTTTGATAGTCAGAAGACAGATCACTTGACTGCCTCAACCGCAAGATCAAATTCTGGAACTAAAACTCTCATACAAGATACAGTAGGAAGTCGAAAGGATCTGGCCTAAGCTTACCCACCTTATAGGCACCACTCATGACACCGAGGGTAGATATGCAGCTGTGAAGAACGATAAGGGCACGACGGCGCAAGGAAGCATCATACATCTGCTTGAGAAAGAAAAGTCGTCAGTCGTCAATATGAATTAGTAGTACATGATCAACCGCAGGGGCTTAGCATGCCCCTGCCGTTCATCATGTACCAACCCGCGAGGTACAACCGCAAGGGCTCTAACATCAGTCGACAAAGTACAGTTAAATAAACTTTTGAAAGTAGGCTGTTGAATGTCAACATACTGTCGGTGCTGCGACTATCTGATGAAGAGCAGGAAACAAGACAGGTACAAGTGGCGGCAATAAGGTGTCGTCTAAATCACCAGCAAACAGTGCCAAACACCTCAAAGCCCCGTGCACTGCAAACAAAACTAGCTCATTAGCACTGTACCAAACTTTCAGCAACGACTAAGAAAATATTTGCAATCATGTGGTCCATAAAGCTCTACAAATATTACTTTTATTGAGATATCAATTCAGGTACACAAGTGAAGGGAGGATCTGGAAGATAACGTATCCACTCAGCAAAAAAAACGACTTGGGCTTAGTGAGTGTGTAAAACATCCCATCCAGATTCAATAAACAACAAAGCATATCAATGAAGAAATACAGATGTCACTTCATATGTAAGCCCTGACATGCAGTCAGGGAGATGGATGCTCGAAATCACTGCATATCATCGAATACAACGCGTCTTGTATCACATTTCTAAAGAGTGCCTATCACATTTCACATGTAATATACTGACAAGTTTTGAAGTGTAGTTGTCCAACCTCTATTCACATCACTTCGGTCGCTGATAAAACCAAGTAAATAATTCATCAAGTCCGGCCACTCCTCGGGCCAATCTGAGTTTGCAATAGTTGCAATAGCCATTCCTACGGCTGTCCTTATTTTGCCATGTGGATCCTCTAAAGCTTGAGGAAGAAGGCCACGAATTAAAACCTGCACATATAACCGGCACGATTAACCAACCTCTTTGATTAATAATAATGATGCTTGATATTTGTAGAAAAACATAAGTCATAAGCGTCCACGCCGATAAGAAAGACACAATTCCTCAGTAAGGTCCATGAAGACAGCGTACTTATTTCAAAGTAAACTGACTTTGAAAATAATTCTCCCTCACAGCCTAAGTCAGTCACTATGGATTCGCATAGAGTATATAACAGAAGCATGAAGTTGCAAAGCCAAATTACCCAAAGTACACATATCAGTTAGAATATGAAGAGAAAGAAAGTGAAGACGAGACTAATGCACTTTCCAGCATGTAGGATATTATTCGGAACAAGGGCGAGTTTTGAAATGTATATCTGATCTAGAGATCATTCTACACTGTTATTCCATTTAGACAACGCAGTTCTTGCCAACTGATTGCATCAGTTGCCAACTGATTGTGAGATAACATCAGTGATGGCAAAAAGGTGTGAAAACCTTGAGTGTAGGTCTCAGTATCTTCAAGGACCTTCTCGTCACTTCTTACTACATGTCACAAAGACCGTCCTACTGCAACAGAAGAGCAGTAGGAATGCCTTCAAAATTTAGTATGAAAGCTCACTGCAAAAGTGCAAATAATCTAGCACTCTTGTAACTCATAGAAGTTGTTGTAAATAAATTATGGTCCTACTGCAACAACAAGTAATCTACAACCGCCACAAGTAGGGTGAACCAACCTTGTCTTGAGCAGAAGCTTCGGGTGGAAGAAAATCTTTCTCTCCCGCTTGCCAATGATGTTTCACGTACTGCTTCAATAAGACTGCCGCTAAGTGCACAGAGAATTAAGTAAAACAAATTTTCTAATATGAAGATGACAGAGCACGGTTGTTATGATTCAACTCTTCACCTTAGGAAAAAAAATTCAAAAAAGTTCTTGTCATTCCAGATTTCCTTGTTCATATTTTCAAAGCCTACTATGCATGGAAAGATATAAAATTTCCTTCACTGTGACTTAAAGCTTCCATCTTCCACCCTTGTTTTTTCCCAACATTTCTTCTGTTGGAAACAGTATATGGAGATGAGCGAAGAGGTTGTTCAGCATTAAACTTCATTTACACCGGAAACTCTCTTCGCTAAGAACTTGTTTTACTTCTTCTAGTTTTAACGAATTTCTGACTTAATGACCTGCATAGAGCTACGATGAAAGGCATGCGACTGCTTACAGTAGAAATTTCCCTGACGTATGAGGGTAGCACTGCATTCATACATTTAAAATGGGGAAAGACACTAACTGTTCCACTCTGAACTGAAATTAAAAAAGTCCAAACTCGTAAGGATATCTGACGCAGGCCAATTGGCACCTCCTTACTGACGGTCACCTTAGCAAGAGCAACGCCATAACCTGGACTGAGCGAGATTTAACTAAGTAAGCATGACGAAAAATAACAACATAACAAGTTTCCAATTCACACGCTCAACTGTCCAGTTTGGAACATCGCCTCCTGAGACGGCAATCTCTACATGTAATTTTCCAGAGCTCACATCCATCTTAGCTGAACCCTAAACCTCGGCCGATGCACAAACATCAACAGAGAAAAATGTGGGATTCCTGGACAGCAAGCGCCAGCACCTGGATGTATTGATGCATTTTTCAGGGCATCCTCGGCGGCGACTCGAATGCCAGGATTGGTATCAAGCGTGGCTTTCAAAACGTTGGTCAGCCAAACCAATTGACCCGCATCTGCAATTCCTGTGTTCTCCATTCTCGCTGCTCTATGAGCGGGACAAATTCCCGCTCCCTAAAATCCTGGTCTTCTATCAGCACCCCGTATTACCAAAATCCTTCGCATTCACAAAAATCACCATCCGGGCTCACTAAGATCTTTCACAATCCTGAAGCCCTCGGACAGTAGCTGTTCCCGCCCCCTTCAGCACAGCAATCATCATCCATCCACTCAAGAGTTCCTGGACCAGCTCACAAACTCCTAAACTGCTTTCTATCCGTCCGTAAATCAGTCTCTTCATCCATCCGCGGATCAATCTAGCAAACCAAACCTCTCACAAACGAATGAGGCCGACAAATTTCCTTCAGGCCAGCTTAAATTGGCATTTTGAGCTCCGCAAAACCCCCAAAAACCTTTAGCTCCGTTTGCGTGACTCACGATCGGCGCCGGACACAGGCGCAAATCAATGTTCTGGCAATTCAGGACGCTTGCTTACAGTATCCCACGCTTCAAGGCTGGCTAAGGAGAGCTCTTCTTGTGTCTTGCTGTCAGAAGAAGCATGTCTGATGTCAGTCCAGCCTTGCTTGGGCTGTAGGCACTAATCATGCTTACACCGTAAGCACGACATCTGGATCATTGATCCTATGAATACTCCGGATTAGCAACTCACAAATCCGGCCCCAATTGTCATAATCAATAATCTCTGGAATCTGGATGCAGGTTTAGGGCTTCTGAAACATCTTCATTTATCAACCAACCATTTTATTTTCGTGGACGTATGTACTCCAAAATGTAAGTAAATGAGATGTGTCGTTCTAGTAAATGAGACTGCCAGCAGGGTTGGAGTCAAGTAAATATAGCAAAAAGGATGGGAAGACCCCACCAAGATTGTCTCTGCTTGTACTCATCACATTATAAAATCAACCAAATGATAGAAGCCACCATCGTGAAGGATATTTAACCACAATAATCCCAACTAAGAACTGAATTATTCTTCTGTATATGTATTATACAGGATCATCACAGTTCAGTGCTGTTTCAGAAAATACGGGAGGTGACGTGTAATCCTATTTTTTTACTTCTATTTTATTACGAGCGAAGAGTTACGTGCCCATGCATTACACATCACGTCCGATTACAGTAATGTTGCACCAAATGATTTTATATTGGTGTCGCGCACTAGTTTACCACTTGGCATCGAGAGCTTGTAAAGCAGGGAAAAGATTATTATTTTACTCGGTCGCATACGCCGAAGTGAACTGTGAATTGGAATGTCTGGGGACGGTGCAGTGAAATCCCGTTGTGGCTGCAAAAGGTCCTTGATTGAAGTGAGGTGTGAATCCTAAAATGTCCGACTCCGCCGTCATTTGTTGGGAACTTGGGATATGTTTGAAGGGGTTGCTTGCAGCTTTCACGTCTAGGGTTCTCTTGACTGGATTCTTATTAGTTAGTCTGTCACGTGCTGCGCAATGTCGTGCGCGTACGAAGTTTGCAGAGGATTTAATACAACTCTGAGAAGAAAACCTCGAAGACCATCTTTCAGCCAAGGACAATTTTTTAAATATATGTTTTTCATTGAGCTTGTGATGTATTTAATAATAACCAGGAGGAGCTGCAGGATGGGAACTTCATTCGGAGATCAATGCATTCAGTGGCAAAGGAGAAGAAGGAAAAGCCGAGGCTTTTCTTTCGGAGCCGAATCGCCCTGATGAATTGAATAGAAGAAGTAGAACACTGGGAATGATTAGATGAGAGGTTTTATTGGAGAGTGTAGTGTAAATTTATTTATTTATTATTATAACCTAAAACTTTGCTGCGGTTATGGGCGAAGTTATCACGATTCGTATGAGACTACTGTCACCATCCATCCTCTGGGACTCTCTGAGAAGTCAGAAAAACAGGATTGGCAAGAGCGTCCGTTGTCCACTCACACAACAAAGGACAATAGGAGTGAAGTATCGATGTAGGATCGAGTCCTCATAGGATGGAAGCAGGATGGATAGCTTTAAAATGGATGTGCCCGAAGTAAAGAACAAAAGCATTTGCATCAACTGAACCTCACAATGACGGATGGCGAGAAAGAAACTTAATCATAACTGAGTGTAAAACACCTCTACATCCCACAACCTCCTCCTCAGTGAATCAGTGAAAACAGAAACTGAAAAAGATCGAGATCATGATGGAAACCTGAAGAAGGAAATTGTGAAAGACATGGATGGATACAGCTCCCCATCTTTTCTGGACATTACAGACGAGAGCAGGGTTACTTGATGAAAGTGATTGACTGATCCCTCAAAGGCATTCAAATTGAACGACACACTTCGTGACAACCACCGAAGAAATGACCTGCACATCTTCATCACAATACCCTGTAATCAGATATGAGAGTGTAAATACTTTTCAAGGGTTGACTAACGACATTCGGATAATCGAACTGATGATCAATGTGATATAAGAGAGAGAAAATGTCTGCAAGATAAAAGGTGCACACATCACTTTTTCTTATCTACATCTCTCGACAAAAACTTTCTGCACATCAGAAACATGATCTTCATCCGTTGAGTCTGAGTGTGAAAGCCTTCAATTTTCTGATTGCCTATGTGGCGTATCTCTGATCAGGAACGTTTCTTACACACTTTTTAGTCTAAAACATGAATCCAACTTACTCTTCAGGGAAGAACTGAATGTGTGTCATCAATCAAATCTTTGAGCATGGCATATCCGCACTTTGTACTTACCTCGGCTGACATACAGGAATCTGTGACAATGTATACAAAACGTGATCGTTGAAGCTAGAACTTGAGTCTTTACAAATGTTTACAGATTGAAGCTCAGACTTACAGTAAGTCCCCATGTTATAAACAGAGGAGATGAATCTTCTACTCATGAGCAAATAATGAGAGGTTCCTGCAAAACTGAATCCAGTTTGGAAGTTTGAAATGCCACCCTGGATTCTCATAAATAGAGCAAAGAATAACCAGTGAGCTTTGAAACTGTCCACCCTATATGTTGCTAATGTACCTTCCAGATCGTATTCGTATTCAACGGTAGCAATTAATACAACCAGGGAAAGTTGGACTCTCTATCTAAATCCCGTTCGCAGCTTCCAAGTGCCTCACTCTTCCGAGCCAGACAAAATATGGTACTTTCAAGAAAGGTACATAAGGTATGCCACCAGCGTTGTTCTCTTCGTAAACTGCATCAGAGATGGTACACGACCAGTTAGGGCTGTCATGAAAGTAGCACTAAATTTAATTCCCAGGCAATGAACCCACTGAGGCTGGTTTCTATAATGTGACAATAAATACTAGCGCACTTAAATCGGCTTAAAACAAGAAAGCTACAACAGGAAAGCATAAACATGAACATGGAAAAAAAGAGATAACACTCACCTCGCTCAAGAGTGTGGTCTAAGTACAGTCGACGCTCCGGTCCGAGTTCGATATTATCCATGTCAAATATGGCTCTCCAGAACCATCGAGTTAGGTATCCATGTTGCCGTTCTGGTGAGTCGTACTTCATGGATGTGTAAAAGTCCGCCACACCAAGTATTCCGACAGCTTGATCCAAATATGACAAAGCCTTGTCCACAGCTGCCATGAAAGGTGGAATCACTGCCAATACGATCACCGCAGCCATTAGCACATGTGTTCACTGTCTCGCCTCTACAAAGGAAGAAGAGTAAATGCAATGCTGCGGAATGACTGACTTGAAGCAGCCCACATAGCCATCAAGACCAACGTCCCTGCGTAAAAAGTAAGTGAAGATGTCACCCAGTACATGATGAGACTCAGTCAAATAAGTTGTGAGTTCAGAAATAGATAAGAGCATACTACTAGAAGTTAGATCTATGTCATAGGTGTAAGTGATATATTCTTTACCGGAATGAGCAACAATACTGAAGTATATGATATTGAGAAGCTCAAAACTTCACAACTTACACAGCTCAAAGAACTGATATTTGAGCTCAGCAATGAAACATTTACAGTCCATGAGAATAGGCATTGTCACTCAGACATCAGTTTATGCTATCTTTAAAATTCAGCCTCATTCGAATCTTGTTAGCAGGACAATGCACTAAATTTTCCCACATGTTAAAGTGCGTAAATAGAGTCTCTGAAGAGGACCACGTTCTCGACATTTTCCCAGCTTGGCAGACGGAGTTTCGTTCACTGAAGCAAACGAAACTTATTTTCAACCTTGGAAGTCATTACGACATCACTTACTTGAAAGGGAGTAAGAGAAGGTGACAAGGGTAGCAGGCTTTGATTCAGGCTGAAATTCGCATACGTCTGCTTCAACAACTTCGACATTTTTCCATCCTCGAGTCTGGGCCTTTTTCTTAGAGACTTCACACAGAGGACCGCAGAGGTCTACCACATAAATCTTCTCGAACTTTGACAGATCAACATACTCGGCCATCATGTCTACATTCTCGCCAGTACCACCGCCAAGATCCACCCACACTAGACCTGGTCGTTCGCCAAGGTTGTTGATTTTCTTCGCACAAGCCTTGATCATGCCCCTCCTTCCATGCAAAAATTTCGCCCGAAAATGGTCATCTGCTCCATATATTGCTCAACATCAGCTTCAAAAGCAAACCCAATGAAGAACTAACGACTTTACATGGTCGAACATCGAAAAACGGAGACCGATTGGGAAACTCTTTGTGACAATTTGAAAGTAACAAATGCCACTGGATATAGACTTTCCGGTCAAAGTGAAATACTGAAACCCTAGAGAGAATCACGAAGAAGAAGAACAAGAAGAAGAAGGATCTGAAGAGGATAAACTGGAAGGTGTCACCCATTAAGTGGAGGAAAGACTTAAATTGCATTCCAGTGTAACCTTCAGATACAAAAAAGCATTTCATCTCCACATCAATCGGATCTTTCGGAATCCAGTTCTGCTGTCAGGGTTTATCATAGGGAGAAAGGGCTTTGTTTAAACAAAACCCGATTTCTTTAGAGAAAACCATAGGGATGATAATCAGCAATGAGATCATGGCAACGATCCACGGGACAGATCCTGACGACCAGTTCTTCCATCAATGCAAAATCCGTGAAATGTAAATCAACAAAACACAAGGCACGAGCGACTGAATCGCCAATGACAGCATCGGAGCAATGTGAGAGATCGATCAAGAGAAAAACTAACTGACATGCATCAGCTTGAGGTCCATAGAAGTTCTCCAGCCGTTCCTTGTGAGAATCTCCAGAGATTTTACTGAACCAGATTGTTTTCAGCACTTGCAGATCATTCACAAGATTCTTCACCAAATCCATCGTTCCCAAAGAGGTAGAAGCGGATCTGCGGACGGATCTGCCAATGCCTCGGTCAAAGTTTCCGATTCATCACCGAAACTACTGTTCTCCTGCCTTCACAACGTCCTGGATCACAAACTAAAGGACATGACAAAGTCACAAAGCACGACTGGAACAGAGACTGCTTGCTTGAAGGCATATTCGCCCCTCGGAGCCTCTGATACTGTGAGTAACCAGTGACACAGTTCATCGTCATACAACAATGTTTTGTCACGAGTTATGAGTCATCACTCACTCACTCATGGTTACATTTACTCCATCGTTCTTCGGAATCATTCTAACGTCATCCATTCTGATAACTAGAGTACGGTAAATCTCTGGGGTTTGTATGATTTTCACTCACTTTAAATTTTCATTAATTCATAATTTATTTTCCTCACTATAATCGTTTTGTAAGTTTTTGCATTTGACAAAAGTTTCAATAAGACAACAAGTTACATGTTTTTATTGTGGCTGTTGGGAGATGAAGGATTGCGATATGTGGGTTGGTAAAGTGAGCCTTGTTTTTTATTCGGCCATTGAACTTCAAAAGATAAAAGAAATAAAATATTCAGAATTAATGTAAAGTTTCATGGAGTAAAGAGTTTTACTTGTAGTACATCCGTCCTCAACTCTAGCATTAACCTTGTTAATGCTTGGTGTCCCATGTTAATGGGGACACCAAGCTCTATAGCAAAAAGTATGGGAAAACCCAATCAAGTCTTACATGGATGAATCCAAAGGGGTAAGATGGGGCTGGCCAAAATAGCATCACAATGGGAAATATGCACTGCTGCATCTCAGATAAGATATACTAACTATCTAGGTCAAACGGTGTACATATATTACATGAGCATCCTAAGAAGTATCAACTAACGTGATTGTTCTCCTACGGATTGCATGAGCTAATGCTCTTCATATAGTAATGGATACACTTTGCCTAAAATAAGCTATATAATATACAATATACCGAAATCTGTATCGATATAACTCCAAAGCTAGAGTAACAAAGAGGTTACCTCTATGCATACCCCTATACTTGGAGACCTTGGCTACTGCTCCACTCGCCGCCCATCAAGAAAGATTGGTAATCATCCCTCCAAAACACTTTCAGTGTAAGATTTGTAATGAGAATGTCTGCAACAATAAACTAATCCTCCGAAACCAAGTATAGGTTTGCCCTCACTCGAGTCCACTGTCATACATACCAACCCTCCCTCCAACACTCCTTAAGCTCTTGTGGGTCGATTATTTCAAAATCAAATAATTGATTGGATGGTATTTTTAAAATAATTTTATTAACTAAAATTATAAAATAAATGAAGATGATTTGATTTATAAGTAGATTTGATATATTTTAAATTTTTTTCATATATTTAGCATATTTTCTAACTACAATTAGTAAAATAACTGAAAGTGCTCCTTGTCAAACAAATATACTTGACTTCATATTCCATTCGTTGATTCATTGAATCATATGCAATAGTATATTATTTAGTGAGAACTCAATTAAGGTGTGTGATAATGGACGATCTCAAATTCTCTTGGTAAACTATGGGGATTTGACCATTTCCATTCATTGTATGTGGGGCAGAAGATTCACTTAATTTAAATTTAACTTAGAACATTGCAATACTTTTTACCTTAATATTCAATTTTTATATAATGATTTAATGACAATAATGAAAATAATATCCATATTATACTAGAGAAATTTAAAAAAGAGAAATTGATTATGAGAACACACGATAATAAAACTCTAGAACATTCAAGAATGAGAAAAAAAATCAATGTCTTGAGATATTTATCATATTTATGATATTTATATATTTCACTATACATGGAATCTAGTCAATATAGAGATGGTCATATTTCACCCTATGTCATTATCACGTGTCACTCTATATCACTGCCTTGTATCACCATTGGTTAAACTTTTTGTGATATTTCTATAACACTCCGTCTCGACATTAACCTATTGTGCATTTGATTGTCATATCTACAAACTGAATTACTTCAATTCTTGAGTAAGTAAATGTAATCTCATTTAGCTTCCTTCATTACAAACTTTTTGTGATAAAAATCTTCTAATTACTTTAAAGATAAAAACTCACAAGTAATGAAATAAAATAAAAACATCTAGAATGACCTAACATAACAAGTATCTTTTAGATATGTTAGCCTACACATATCTATTCCATTTACAAGCTTTCTATGAGTTATCATAGGTATGGACTTTGTAAATAAGTCTGTAAAGTTTTCTATTGATCAAACTTATTTCACCTTTACTTTCAAGGTTGTTGAGTGGAACAAATAGGGTGGTCTATCTACTCTTGCCGGTACTCAAGTTTGACAATTCATAGCAATATGACCAAATCTTTCATAATTACAGTATTGACTCATTTCTTGTCTCCCTTCTAAGCCACTTTCTTCTCTTGAATTTGCTTCTTGATGAGGCAACATCATCTATATATTTGGATTGCAATGATCTCCTCCTTGACCAATTCCATTTGCATTGGTCCATAGTACTGATTTGTGGGAACAAATATCTCTCAACCACTATCCCAACGGCTTGTTGCTCTATCTCAGAGTCTATAGTTCTTGTCTCCGGAGGCACCAACTCACATATATCATGCAAACTATATGTATCTTTTGCACGATTGTTGATCCTTCTCATGATTTCTCTTCAAGGATGTGATATTCACTACATGTGGTTCAACACAAGATATGGCATTAGTTGTTACTAAATATTATTAAGTCATATTTGCTTCATTTTTAAAATAATCAGTCAATATCTCTACCATCCAAAAGGTATAAAAGCCGCTCAATTTTTCTTTTGAACTCTTGAGTGTACGGATCTATCTGCATGTTAGGTGAAACATACACATAGATCCGCACACTCAAGGGATGAAAAGGGAGAAAACATTTAGCAAAAAATAAATTTCTTCTAGGATTAGACTACCCAATCAAACATGAAAAACACCTTCATGAAAGAAACAATCAGCAAAATAATCATGTAATAGTTTTCATATAGTGAGTTCAAGGTATACGATAATGTTGGTTGACTCACACCCAAGATAAATCCCTTCTCTATGTTGAGGACCCATCTTGGTCCTTTGTGTAGGAAGGATAGGTACTAAAACCTCACATCCAAATATATATAGGTTAATTATATTGGATACCTTCTCATAAATAGCTTCTAAAGGTGTAATGGACTGTAAAGTTGATGGTCTTAGCCTAACTAATGTCCAAGTGTGGAGCATAGCATGAGCCCAAGCTAAAGAGGGGAGGTTAGACTTCATCAATAACGATATGGCTATCAATTCTAAATGTTTGATAAATAACTCTACCAAACCATTTGTTCCGCGTACATAATATATTGAATGTTCTACCTTGATACCAATAGACTCATCGTATTATTAAAAAATATATGACTTATATTCCTCTGCTCCATATAGCCTGATAATCTAGATGGTATGAAAAACTAGCTCCTATTTGGATAATTTGAACTAATAAGTGGACACAAGCTAAGTTTCTACTTGCTAACAAGGAAGCATATGATCACTTAGCAAAAGTATCTATCAAGACAATAAAGTATCTTAAGGATTCACATGTAGATTCTATCGGGTCACAAATATCTCCCTCAATTCTCTTAAACATAATAGGGAGTTCATGTGGAAGATTCCACTTGTGAGGATGAGTGATTAACTTTTCTAGTGCACAAAATTCAAAAGATTTCAAACTTTTACTGATTTGAGTGACTTGAAGCTTATTTTCTATTGTGTTGGGGATGATGCATCTCATCATGGACTCTTCGGGGTATCCCATCTGATCATGCCACTTATTCACACACATCACCGTGATCTCTCCCTTGTATGAAAAAATAAGAGTAGCAACATAAAGACTAGAAGAGGTAAAAGTTATTGTCTCCAGTCAATAATCTTCATCATCCAACAATAGTACCACTTCCTTGATAACGAGAATAATAGTTCATAAATGGAAATCATTACTACTTATATTTTTAAAACTAAGAATAAATTTGGTTGATGTTAGAGAATATATACCATTTGGTACATAGACATGCATACCTTGAGGCATGACAAAACATGTCTCACCAATTTGATATTGCATGGGTTGAGTATCAATTGATGACGGTGATCTTGTGTCAAATCATTGATTTTAATGAATTAAAATAATATTCGTCGCGTAATATATTATCTATTATTGTGATTTCCAACAAGTGAGAGTTTTGCAAAGAGCCTATGTCAGAAGATGAGGAGATATGATGACTTTCAAAATCATCAAAAGGATCACTCACAATATCTTCAAGCATCATAGTCTCTACAAATGTATTTTTTTGATCAAGACTTCTTCCCTTTCCATTGTCATAGAGTTTGTAGAGTACTACAAGATGAGGGGTAATCTTGCAATTGGGTGCAATATGCCATGGAGTGCCACACTTGAAATAGACCCTAGTCTCATTCTTTGATCGGCCTTCTTGCTAAAACTGACAATGAATATGATGGCGAGATGGAGGATGATGATTCATTAAGAAGGACAATGACCACTATGGGTGACCTAAGTTGCATGCAATTGCATGGTCAAGCATCATGATTTTTAAGCAAATGTTTATTTCTTCTTTTTAGCTAAGAGTAAAAAAGACATTAACTTATAATATTTTGTGTAGCGAATATTTCGGTATTGTTGGGCCATCACAATGTTGGTAGCATGGAACATAAATATTTTCTTTTTGATTATTTGTTCATCATTAATGGATTCATCATAAAGTGTAAGATGAGATGCAATCTTTTAGAGAAATGTATTGTATTCTTCTATGGTCGTACCATGCACGGGATAAAAACAATGTCTTATGATGGTCAAAACATTCCTTCAAAGCTTAGCAATAATATTTAAAGACTAGTAACAATTAAATATTGTAACTATAACGTGGTGTCAAATAAAGACCAAGGTCTTAACCAATGTCGCATCTCCGCTATGTTTATCCTATCTGAGATAATAAGTCACATTATTGCAAGTTAAGTTTACAATCTACAACCCAAACTAGATAGTAATCCCCATCAGTAGCTAGTGGAGATTCAATTTAGATCAGAAATTGCGATAAGCAACACCTATTATGTGTTCTCAATAACTATTATGTTCCTCTCAGAATGCAAAGATGCCATACGTCGGGCCTGAATGTGTCTTGCATCTTATGTATGTCCATCATCTTGCTTCTTCTTCTTCTTAACTTACAAAAACTTGTAGAAACAAAATCTTCCTCTTCCTTTCTCTTTTTCTCTCTTTCCTCACGAAAGAAGAAATCAACACACACTAAAGAAATGTGAATAGATTTACTTGTCAATACTAGAACATCAGATACTGACAACAACAACAAATCTCAGGTACAATCTTTCAAATATTTAAGAGAAAAGATGATAGAGAGACAAATAAATATACAAGCAGGGTGACGATCATGCCAACAATATCACAGGTAGGAATCACAACCCAGAGACAAGAGATATTGATGCTTGTATCCTAAGCCTTGGGCAGACAAATGAAGCTTGCAAATACGAGAAGAAGGGTGTCGCACACACAAAAACCGCACACACAAACTCTCTTTCTTCCTCAATCAGGCCCTCATTCACTTTAGACGACCAAGAGAGAAGAAGAAAGCAAGAAACCCATCAAACTAAAGGCTGGACAAGAGACTGAACAAGAGAGTGGGCGGTGGGGAACATTCAAGGGGCCGAAGGTGCCACATAGGAGAAAGAAAGCTTAGGAGATGAACATCGCAAGGGTTGGGATGACAAAGAGTAAGAAAAGCATAATTGTGATGATAACGTTTTAGAAAATAGAAACTGAGTCTAAGAACTCATGACATTGCAGTTTGAGAGTGAGAAAAAGGATCAATCTCTCGAGACATATATATATATATATTCACATTTCAAGATACAATGAATCCGATCAATCATAGCGACAATAACAAGTGTCGCGTTGTGTCACCGTCTGTTTGACTTTCGATGATATTCTTATAAAAGTGGAGAAGGATTAAAATTCAACAAGGAGCTAAATGTGGAACATAATGAAAGGTTAAATGCTAAAGAAGTAAACTTGTATATGGACTCTATGTGAGGCAAACTTTGAACTATGCTATATTTAATGACATTATTTAAACCTGATGCCATATACTCTAAAAAGGAGATTCCATGTCCATTTCTGCATGACAATGTTTAGGTGTGTCTTTGTTTTACCAATTGTATAAGGCTAGAGAAAGCGTGATACTCACTAGCTCGGACAAGAACGTACAATAACCTTGAGCTAGTGCTCAAAACCTCAAATCCATTTTTCTTCAATCTCTTTTTCAAAATTGGAATAGGTTTTGTTTGTTGGTTGTAAATGTATCTAGTACGAGAACCTTGTTATCTACCAAAAATGTTTGGTAGTGGTGATCTTCTTCTTCATTGAACTTGGTCTTTTTGGGTTTCCGATAGAAGATTGTACCTTCAACTTAGAATTATTTTGGATCCATTTTTTGTCGTTGTGATTGGGCTGAAGCACAAAGCTATCTTATAAAAGCTTGGACCCATGGGCTTCTACATAGTAGGTTGTTTATTGGACTTGAATTAGTTTTGATTGACCTACTGATCAATGACAGATTAACGATCATGGTAGGTTGTTCCTAATTTCTCGGCCTCGGAGGTATTTTGATTGAATTGGTATCGAACATAGGGTGGAAACACATTGTCAAGTCAATCAAAATAGATCAGAAGTTTCCTAAAGTCTATAGAAGTCAAAATATGACAAGCATGCAGATACCACAAAGAGTTGTTGACAGTTTAATACTATAAATTTTATTCTTTAGTGAGTTCGTGTAAACAAATCATCAGAGCCATGAACGGTGGTGTGTCCTCATTCCAAAGGTGGGGTTGTCCCATCTTTTCTTCCTCTCCTCTCTTTGTTTGTTTTTATTCCACCGGATCAAGATGTCTTCTGACAGTAGGTTCCACTTTATTCTGCTTCATGGAGTCTTTCCCAAGTCTCATAAAGTTCTGTGTGTTTTTGCTCTTTCAAGAGTAGTAGGTTCACTCAACATCTACTGAAATTGCATGTATACAAAGTTATGAACCCACATCCAGTATTTCAAAAGCCAACTTTGGCTTTTGAAATAGCTTTCATCGTCTTCCATGTGGTCTTGTCCAGAAGACGGGGCGCACCGAGATGTTGGGAAGAAAAGTTGTTAGTGTGGATCAAGTCATAACATGACTTTAATCATTAATTAATGTTACAAATCTTAGTTTAGCTGCAAAGATACTTCAGATAATCGGCACATCTGACAATTTGGTGCATGGACACAAACTCCCGAAGTCCAAGAAACTCTGTCGGGAAAATCAACAGGTTGCCGACGTGTTATATCCACATGTTTGTTTTGAACCCAGGAACAGGAAAACAGGTGAAAAGCAATGGAGCAATAGGATAACATAAATTACAAGGAGTTAAACGGTTACACGTAACACAACCAAACAGATCTGTGAATGATATTTATTCTGAGACGGAAGTATGCTTGATGCACACGATGAACGAGACGTAAGTTGGTACCAAGGAAAAGCTTGTGGCTTACCGTACTTGTGCTGGACACGAAAAACAAGCACCGACCTGTTGATCCGCCAACGGGACTATTTAAGGACAACCTGAGTCCATCATTCATCAGCTCTGTCCTCTTGATTGGTCAGTCACTCTATGGGGAGGGGATAAGGAGAGGGTGTGATTGTGTTGCGCTCCGGGTTGGTGCTTGGAGAGTACGAACATTTCATATTTTGATGTATAGTTCTTTCACGGGGCAGCATAGATGGAGCAGAGATTTGTATGTTAGCTCGGAGATGTTGATCTCATCTCCTTCGCTGCATCATCAACATTTTGTTGTTGAGTGTGTTTCACAGTGCATTTCCATTGAGATTTCATTCGAGACTGCAGAATGGAGATGAAACAAGGAACCTCCGGTTATCTATAGAATGCTTTCGAAGTTTCTGAATTACATGTGCAAGGATTAATCAACTGTAAAGTACTCCATGTGAGAAAACATATTATACTCCTCTGCAGTTACTCGAATCTGCAGAACGAAATACTACTGTAGTAGCGTTTGCATGTTCATACACTGGATTTATTTCTGTTTTAGTGGTGCGTGGAGACGTTTTCGTACAGGAAGATCGTCTGATAGTACTTTCTACCATAGCACATCGAAGATATTAACATTCTGATTTTCCTTGACGAAACGTCTCCATGTCCTTCTCGAACACACAAACTTTGGCGACAGTATTCAGACTTGGATGACATATGTGAAATACCTACCAAAGGCGCAACTTGAGGGAAAGTCGAACTTTTTACACTCATCATATCATCTGAGAAAGGGAGCCTGGGGAAAACCTGCACCCATATGAAACAGACATTACGTCTTTTGCCTCATAAGGAACTGGGATTCATCATCTCTGCTGGTGTGATTGAATTTTTATTGAACTGCACCTTACATTAAGCATGGATGGAAGATGAGCTCCAATCAATCGCCAACTGAACATCAAGTGTCACATTCAACAAGAAACAAGCGCTTGCAGGTGAATTGATCGAATCCCACGGGAGTACACGTTTCAGTACATAATCATTGTGTCTCCAATATATGCAGGTTTCCACAATTCTTCCTTCTGAACTCTATTGGTCTCAAGTCTTGCGCTGCTGTGTAGTAAAACAAGAGAAAATGGAAATACTCATAATGTTTACCAGAGGAATGCTTTACACTTGACAGACATTAGCTACAGGAGAAGACAATGAGCATGGCATTTCATTTGATGAACTTTCAAATTTGTTACAGACCAAAGCACCAATTGTTTTCACTTCAACCTCCACGGGAAGAACGGGTCTTGTGCTCAACAGTTCCAGTCAACTGATGGTTGAATTGAGCAATCCGTTTGGGAAGATATATCGAGTATATTTCATGAAAAATGGTTGATGTTCACATGCATAATATACACAAGCAATGAGGTCATTACAAAAGGTCATGGAATACTTTCATTGACGATTTTTACATGGACTGTACAGAATATTTCTACAGTTGCTCATGGAGCCACTCGAGGCTCTACTAATTCTTTACTACTGATGCTGTAAATTACATTCCTCTCGTCCATGAGAGGTCTCAAGTTGAATGAGGTGTACCCAAGTTGAATCCTAGCTTCATTTGTCCGAGTTTGCAGAGAGAATCTGTAGTACATCATAATCTTCACAGTTCACCTCTAAACTGTCATGTTGAAATGTTCTGCATTGTGCGTGCTCTGTCACTAGTCTGGGAGTGACTGGGACTCCCTGGCAGTTAAGCCGGGAGCGCTATTTTTTCCTTCAATCAGTCAGTTGCAGTTCGGGCTGACTCTCTTCACCAGTACGAGTGTTTTATGTGGCTCCAAGATGTTTTTATAGGAGGATACAAGTACCAAACATCACAGCGTCAATCGATGTATACTGGTCCATTCCCCAATCGAAACTCCCTTTTCAAACCACGGCCCCAGTAAGCACCGCACCTCGCTTTGAAACTAGAGTTCCGAACTTTCAGACTGAAATGTTGACCTTCAATGGTGAATGCAGTTCTCCCACCCTTCTGCCAACCGCAGATGGGCGTCTTTCGATCGGCGAAACTGAAGAATGTAGGCAGGATCCGATTCCAGGAGATAAGCCTTCATTTATTTATCGCGTTTGGAAGTTGAGAAACTTGACGGAGGTCATGAAGACGAAGGCGAATAGACATGGGAAGACGAGCAGCATGATAGCCACGACCGGCAGAAAGTCATACTCGAAACCGAATGTGTCTTTCACAAACTCCTTAACCTTTTGCGTACCTCCACCAGTAAGCTGCAAATCTTCGTCCGAAATGTCACCGAACTGCGAGGTAATAAGTCCATACAGAGTCCACGCGATAGGGCAGATCCAGTAGTACCATATCCACCAACCAGGAATTCTCTGCACGAAATCAAGGAATTTTTGAAATTAGTTTAGGCTCACGCCTCGAAGATAAAAGAAGCTTGCTTTGTTACAGTTTTCGGCTTAGTTATCTCGATAATGCCTGCAAATTCGAAACATATCAAGATACAAAAACTTTAAAATGCACGTTTCGAATCTATGTTGGTGCTTCTTATTCCTGAAACCAGCAGTCCAGACGAGTTTGTCAGTCCTCTTCTACCTGCACCAAAATCGACATATTGCTGGAACGCGACTACTGTTCGACTTCAAGGTAACCGTCTGGCAAACAGGGTTTAAGGTTCGAAAACTCCATGGTGAGACATCATCACTGCCGGAGTAGATATACCTTCTTAAAGATCAAGAACCCTGAGAAGAGATTGAATATAGAGTAGAAGAAAGCCGAGACAATCGCCGCAATGTTGTGATTTGGCGTAAGACCGACAGCCATCATGCCGTAGTAGGTGAAGTAAAGGAACGTGAAGAACATGAAGTACATATACCAGAAAAACTTTGCGGCTGTCCACTCATAGTTGATCATGGAGTATGTGATCAACGAGTAGATTATAACTTGGGCGAAGCAGTACGGAATTTCGATCAGAATCTGCATTCACATCAAATCCAAAACTCATGTTATCAAATAGTAACTAAATTCGCCTTTGTGCTAGACTCTTAACTACGCAATGAATCAAGGACTAGAAAGCAGTATGGCTAACTAGAGCTCAGGGACAACGTCTTGTCGGAACAAATATGGCTTACCTGAGCGATGGCATAGGGAAAAGCTGAGTACATTCCAGCAGCTCTTTCTCTGTAAAAGACTGTGCGCTCAGTTGCAACGACAGGCTGCACTGTGGATGCATTGTTGATTCCAATAAAGAGAACAGCAGCAAGCATGCTCCCCATGATACTGAAGATGTTTGACTGCGTGTCACTGAAACAGAAATACCAGGATATTTTAATCAGTAACAATGCCTCCCTATGATCACATGTTCACGATATTGTAAACATTTCACAACCGCAAGTCATAATAGTAGACAGAAGTCAAACATGTTGTGAGTAGCATCAGTAAATAGATAAATTAGGCTCCAAGACAAACTCCAGACACCTGGAAGCCTGATTTAAAAGAACTTAGTTCAATGCCTGTACGTACCGCTCCATTCCCAGCCTCCAGAAAATGGTGCCGAAAAGGAGAGCAGCAAGAACGGTAAATAGAAATCGAACATTGTTGTAATCAGGACTCCGCCAATAGGTTATGTTCTGCTTCCACAAGCAGGCAGTAGTTTGAGTCCAGAATGACTGAGAATATTGAGAGGCAAACCACAGGTCCTTGGCACCATCTGGAGGAGAGCTGAGTTCAAGAACGAGAGCTTTGTTTCTCCTGCACAACGTCCACCGTCTGATTAGTAACATGTTCTAGCGAGATTCTTGAAATACTTCCTACATCCAACTTGGCAAACTTCTAAAAGTAGTAACAAATTACAATGATGTCTTCAATGACTTACTCAAATAAAGCGGATTTTGAATAAATGTCAGCAAAATCCACTCCGAGACGATTTTCAACAGAAACAGAAGAAACCTCCAACATCCAAGTGGCTGGATTGTATCCTTCTTTGATCTTTGGTGTTCCTGGTATAGCCTGAAAGTAGTAATCGGGTACAGACAGATGAAGGTATTTCTCGTTAGATACTTCAGACGCTCGACACCCTTTTTATCCAATAAAAAAAAAATATCTTCAATTGTACTCCAGACTCAATCCACAAACCAAGTCTATAAACTGGAGCTCTTGATGAAAATTACCTCAAAGTATTCTACAAGCTTGTGGGAGTGACGTCCTAAAGGACCGGCATATATAACTTGCCCACCGCGCTTCATTAGCAGTAACTGCAAAACATATAGAAACAAGCTGTTGATTAATAGTCAAACGAAGATACACTAGCTAACGCGCCAAACTTTCTTGAAATAGTTCCTTTATTTGAATAAAACGTGTACCCACTGAGCTTTACATTCTGGAAATCTATTTTGTCGAGTACTCCTTGCCTACAAACAACCCATTGTAACCTCATAGAACACTTGCAATTAGTATGACATTAAATCATGTACCTCGTCGAAAGCTTCAAAAATGTCGATACTAGGTTGATGAATCGTGCAAACAACAGTCCGCCCCGTATCGACAGTATTGCGAACAGTTCTCATTACGATGGCAGCTGCTCGAGCATCCAGACCTGAAGTGGGCTCGTCCATGAAGATAATGGAAGGATTGGCCACTAATTCTACAGCAATTGTCAACCTCTTGCGTTGCTCAGTTGACAACCCAGACAAACCAGGTAGACCAACGAGAGCATCCTTAAGAGTCGTGAGCTCCACCAGATCCATGACTTGCTGTACGAACAACTGCAGTTTATCAAGCAAACGTCCATCAGTCAGTAAACGTGGCAGGTGATAATCACATTCATGATACTCGGTATTTTGCGAGAATGCAAACAGCTCAAGATCTTAAAACATACCGCCTTGGTCTCCTTTTCAATATTTCTGTCCAGCCGAAGCCATGCACTGTATACAAGGGACTCAAATACAGTCACTTGTGGAGAGTGAATGTCGTTCTGCTCGCAGTAGCCCGAAATTCGAGCGAACGTGTCCTGCTTTTTGGGAAATCCTGAGATTCTAATGTCACCCTCGATATAGCCCCCTGTCTTCCTTCCTGCTAGAACATCCATCAAGGTACTCTTTCCCGCTCCACTAACCCCAACAAGAGCTGTCAGAACTCCAGGTCTGAAAGCTCCAGTCACACCCTTTAGGAGCTGTAGTCTGTCATCTGCAGCTCCCTGGGCTTTCATTTCCTGGAAATGAACGAGACAGATTAGTTCAGACCATCCAACTCAGTCGCGTAATTTTCAATCGCTATAGATGTCTCTCTATCTTCTGTAATGTACATTCACAGACCCTGGAACCACTCTCTCTGTCAATCAAATTTCGATCCAAACAAAGACGAAAGTAACACTTCTTCACCCCTGAATCGATCTCTCATGGAGAGAACATAGTCTATACACGCCACAAAATGGATAAAGTCAATGGTTGGTATTCAAAAGAGACAAATAAGCTTACCGCAGGCATGTCAACATAGTACTTCACATCATCGAAACTGATTGATAATGGTTCAAATGGAAGAATCATGCCCCTCTTAACAGCCGTGCCCTCTCCTCCATGCTCAAATGAGTCTCTGCTCATTGAAGAGTGGCTAGCACCTCTCTTGGACGCCGATGGAGAGCTTATTCTGCTCATCCCTATCTCGGAAGTCACTCTGCTCCCTGACGCTGCGAGACTTCTTGGTTGCCTCCTTGACACACTCGCGCCTGGTTTTCAAAATCCATTACAAGTGAGGTCGTGCTCTGGATTTGTCAAATTGAATCTTCACAAGGCTTGACATGTAAGATCATCCAAGGAACATCGGACTGTATCTTGCTACTCACCTTGTCCAACACTGCCAGAGGCGGATCGACCAACTTGCCGTGCTTCCGCCGTTGAAGGGGTCTCCACCCCAGTAAGAGCTGCTTGTTTTTCATTATACACTTCTTCGGAGATAACTGCTTGAGACCTGCCCAGAGCTACACAATGAAAGGAGCAACAAAATGAATAAGCAATCAACCCACAGCGTCTCCCAGTATTTTCTAATCAGGTTCATACAAACGTTCCAAGGGCCAGACAACTTAACATGCAACATTTCGTGTTTTACCGTCAAACTTGCAGTGCATTTTAACTGAACATCCACATGAGCTATGAGCTAAATATGCACCTCGAGTCAGCTACGAAGCTTGGAACATGGAGGTAACTTACGATTCAAGTAGGTGATTGCTAAAGTAAACAGAACATTGAAGAGGAGAGCGTAGCCAAGGTTCACACCAACTCCAATCCAATACCAATAACCTCTCGGAAAAACACCGGAACTCTTCAGAAACGCAACTCCCAACGAGTCGTTAGATCCGCTGAGGGGCTGTTCACAAACAAAAAGACAGATATCCGTAAGACACTGACCCATAGAAGAATGTCATACCCATATAAAAAAAAGGGAAGTTTCTCCCCAGTAAGCGCTCAGTGAGTACCTTATTCCATTGCGGTGCAAGAAATTCATTCACATCGACACTGTTCTGAGCGTATGACAGAGGTGATATCCAGTATCCCCATATCCACCAGGGCTTGATAGATGTCCTTGGGAGTAGAAATCCTCCAAGAACGAAGACCACCAAAAGGGCTAAAGATCCTCCGGTGTTTGCAACCACCATGGTTCGACAAAGACCCGCAATCAAACGGAAAAGGCCCGATGCCATGGAGTGCACGCTGAACATAAGCAGAAGCTGACGGAAAAATCTGCACATGTCCAACAGGGAGTGTCACACAAATTGGAAGTTCGCCCCCCGAAAACATCACGGAGACTTAGTTCAGAAGCGAAAAAACATGTCCATGCTATTGTTTTACCTGCCAGCTGCTGGAGCGAAGCCAACTGTATAGTAGGTTATGATGACCCAGATAGAAGACTCAAGCACAGATGTGGGAATGTTTATGAGAAACTTCGATAAGGTGAAAGTCCATGGAGGATGAAACAATAGATCCCTTTGCTTGTAAAAAACAGGAAGCCGGATAATAGTCATTGACAGTTCTGAGAATCCGTTGAACAGAATATTGACGACTCCAAAAAACAGAGCCCCAGCATAAGTTTGTGCATCTTCCATGTCATCTCGGGACATCTCTGTTCTGAAGAAGGTGGTCATGGCTACAAATGCCATTACAGCGATCTGAAAGGCCTTAAAGTAGCTGACAAATGCGTTCCTTTTCATCAAAAGAACTTCCTTCTGGAAACTGAACCTGAGAAGATCCTTATACGGTACCGAGTACTTCTTGAAAGACAGAGCTTGTGGATGACTGTTACTCTTGTCGAATGGAACTGACAGTTCTCGGGCCAACTCACGACCGACATAGAATTCCTGGAACGCATCTGCAAAATCCTTCACTGACGTGTACTGGTACGGTCTTCTCTTGTCCGCCCAATATTGCTCTTGATCTTTCCTGGAAGTCACCTGCGTTGTCGCACATAAGTCAGATCAACTCATTTCACAATTATGTCAAGATTTATCAGGACAGACGACAGACTAAACCGCGTGAATCGACTATTTGATCGATCGAAAATAACTTCTCACCTCTTGTAAGAAATCGGCAACACCCTTCCTTTCGGGGCATTTGTATCCACATGACTCGAAGAACTCCAAGATGTGTTCCCGAGGTCCGTGGTACACCACTTTGCCCTCAGAGAGCAGCACAATGTCATCAAAGAGATTGTATGTCTCTGGTGCAGGCTGTAAAAGTGAAATCATCACAGTAGAGTCCAGTACATGGGCGACGTCTCCAAGACACTTGACAATTTGAAAGGTTGTCGAGGAGTCCAGACCAGTAGAAATTTCATCCATGAATAGCGTCCTCAGGGGTCCCACGATCATCTCTCCTGCAATTTAATATGACGCTTCACAATCAATTTCACAGCTGAAAAAAGGTTCGGAGGTAGATAAAAAGTTACATCAACTTGTGGTATAGTATGGCAGAGAGGTTTGAGTAAAAACCATAGCATAGAGAATTCAGTAATTCGAATCGAAATTACACAATGACTGTACCGGTAGTAACTCGTTTCTTTTGTCCACCCGAAATACCTCTCCGCATGTCATCTCCAACCATGGTATCGGCACAGATATCCAGACCAAGAATCTGCAGCAAACAATTTCTAGCTCCAATGAATTTCTCGAATCGTAATACATGGCCAAGAAGCAGCAAAGCTTGTACACTTGCCTGGCTCAAGTCTTCTCTGCTTTAACCCAGGAGGAAATCTTGGAACCACCCATTGAAATGTTGTTCTAAAATACATGTAATGTAATGCACTAAAAGGATACGTCGAAGTAGTAGCTGGGACAAACTGACCTTCATGATGTATTCTGTGATAAGACTTCCGTTGCCAGCAGCCGTGGACTGTGAATGAGCATAACGAGAGGTTAATAAAAAACTGACAGTAGAAACCCGTAGTAAAGTGAGACTTCAATGTGAACGAATGCAAACTTCCTACTGATATTGCCTTTAACCTTTTCACTAGAGAATATCTAATGAGGAAATACGTTGCATGCAACTACTGCACATTGAATGTCCTCGATTCTGCACACAAAAGTAAATATCATGTCAACAAATGCGATCTAGTACTGTTCGCTCACCTTCATGAAGAAGTCCAGGTCCGATTCAGCACGAAGTCCACGCTGCTTTTCTCTCCTGTCAAGTTCCGCCAAAAGATCTGTACATATAACATTGATACTAGGAACCATTACTGATGATATAGCAAACTTCGGTCTGGTGGACATCGATGGACAGCTTAGAAAGTTTCAAATTTAGTTAGGAGAATCCGCCTTATATCATTCACCTGGGAAATACTGAGATATTTTTATGGAGACATATACAAGCCATATGTGCAGATCCACATCCTCCCGAAGAGCGGTTCAGCTTGTTCCAGGTTCTGACTATCATGGACTCAGGAGTTCCTGCTTGAAATAAAATATCTTCTGATTCCTCTTCCAAATTCATTCTAATAGTAAAGATTTCATAATTTATCCATTTTCCAAATTTTACATGTAATTACGATCAAACTTTCAACTACGTCAGGATTAATCGATTAACTTGAGCATCCAAATCACGTACCATATCTCTCCCCAACGCCCTGGCAACGGGCCGAAAAATCAAGAGTTTCTCGCACAGTCATCTCCCCAATGTGAAGGTCATGTTGACTAACGTAGGCCGCAGTCTTTTGGGGGACAAAGTCCTTCATGTCATATCCATTGTAAGTGATCTTCCCGTCAACCTGTCAAAATTTGTGTTAAGACCAACTCATGAGTTCAACAGCTATAGGACAAAATCAAGTCAAAGTATTAATGGCAGACAAGGATGTGCCTCAATTCACTCTTCCCTGTTTTTCCGGAAACTTTTTATTGACCTCATTTAACCATATATCTCTCTGGATCAATAATTTGGGCTTCATCAGGCTTACGTTTGTGCATAGTACTGTATGAATGAATGTGAACGCAGTGACACTCTGACATCCACTGACACCCAAACAGAAGAAAGATCTCAAGTACCTTCAGGGACTTATCCAGTCTTCCAGCCAGCGCAAGAAGAAGAGTAGTCTTGCCCGAACCCGGCGGCCCGAGCAGTAATGTCATCCTACGCATGGTGTTCAAACGACATACAAATCATGCGTAGTCTTGACTATTGCAGCAGACAATACAAATCACACCATGTTCGTGAGATTATGGCAAATTTGCTGGAGAACTGGTAAAACGAGGGCGGCGCAGACACTCAACCAACCTGCCGGGCCTGATGATCCCACTAACGTTGTCCAGGATGGATACGCTTGTCTTCTTTGTCACAGGAACTCCAATCTTGTTCAAGAGGAACTGTCATTGCAAACAGCAGCTCTTTCAGTTTGCATACTAATAACCAATACAGCTTGTCATCTTCGCAAGAATGAAACGTACCATTCTGAAATTCATAATTAAGCTTAACTAAGCCCCAACAGCATCAGGGTTGATGTAACAACAAATTTCGAAATATCTGAAATTTTACATGTATTATCTCGTAGAAAAAGTGCACTCGTCTCAAAGGTTAACTTGCTCAATCGACGTTCCAAAGATTTCGACGGAGTGGAAGCAAGGAAAGGATTGAGAGATCGCGATTAACAACCGTGAAGAAAGATAGTCGCCCAGAAATTTGCAATCACTCACCTCAACAGTGTTCCGCGCAGAATTGGTCAAACTCGGCAGAGCACGACCACCAACATAGCAGTCAGCTGTAATGGTTAAATTCTCGTAGCGAACTTCCTGGGTAGGTTGTTGGAGATCCACTCTGTGGGCAAGCAAATAGAATGGACCACAGAATCAACTTTCAAATCCTATGTCCCTCACTAATGAAGGGAGCACAGATTGAACTCTGAGATTGTCTGCAATCTAGACAGAGCTCAGAGCAGCTAAAACTGATACTGAACCACCCTAAGTTCTGACCAATCGTGCAGTGTGCCTGTGGAGAGTATTCTTAACCTTTCCCCGCCATGGATACTAACCTCTGAATTCGGTTGCGTAATCTAGTGAGAAACACCTCATTATCTTCCTCGGTGCTCTTCATGTTGAAGACATTACGGAGGAGGGCCTGATTCTCCTCAATTCCAGCCAACCTCACATCCAAATGTGCAGGGGACGATTTGTTCCCTTGTATCTGTATCTGCTCAAGTATTGTAGTCCGCAGACGATCGTAGGTGGGCAGTTTCTCTAATGCTGCCCATTTCAAGGCCTCCTCATCATCATCCCCAGGTTGCCTTCTGCCCTCCGATTCCCTGGCAAAAACATTATCAGGACCAATTCCCCAATGCCTAGAGTTCCCACTCAAGCTCCTTCTGCTGCCCATACTCCTGTTCCCAGTACTGACCGACCTGCCAACACTCCATAAGTCAATCGACTGCAGGTTGCTCCCCGTAGATGCTGCCATCTTGATACGTTTGCTATGCTAGACTGAAGTTCTTAAAACTCTTCCACCGCCTCGCTTCAGACTAATTTGCTATCTTGGTTTCAGTTCCTTCTGAGCACAATTCCACGTGAAGCTGACAGCAGTCGTCGAAGAAAGTCCCGGCTCCTATAGACTCACAACGTTACAATTCTTCCACCGCCTGGCTTATGATAATCTGCTCTCCTGGTTTCAGCTAAAACTTCTAGTAAAATTGACAGCAGCCTTCGACCAACGTCCCAGCTCCTGATGACTCCAGTACAATCGACAGCAGCCTCCGAAGAGAATCCAAACAGCGATAATTTGCACTAATCTGAGTATCTTGTTAACGCTGAGAACCACGGTACAACATATCTAAGTTTTCGTCACTATCAATCCATGAGCTGATTGAACTCCCTAACTGCGCATGCAGTGAACTGGAGAGGTATATGACAGAGAAGAAGAAGAGAAAAGTTTTTCCTACAATCCCATGTGCTGGACATGGACAAATCCATGAGGGTCACTCTTCTACTGCTAAGTGTTACTTCCAGTTCTGAGTCCACTGGGCCTTATATTCCCATGGGACTGTTCCTCCTCCCAGTACGACGGCTTCTACTCTCCATGTACACGTCTAAAACATAGCTCCTCGTATGATGGGCCAATTACAATTCTGCGGGCGAATTCGTCAAGGCCGAAGACGAAAATTCCTACAGTGCTGCAAAACTCTAGCCTTGACAATGTTGACATGCGATCTCGAAGGTTCCACTCTCAGAAAGGGTGGACGGGTCACGGGGTACGCACAGAGAAGCGGAGAGAGGGAGATGACAGACAGCACACCACCGCTCAACCTTCAAGGCCAAGGATGTAGCTGTCGGGACTCCTGCGGGTTCTTCATGGCGGTTGTTGCGAACATGCCCAAATCACGCGATTATTGTTTCGTCGTCTCGTTGGGCCCCAGAAGATGCACCCCGTCTCTGGAAGCTCGAAAAGTAACACTCCAGGAGACTTGGCGTGGCAAAAGACCTCAGACTTCGGGATCGTGATTGACGCGTGGCAAACAGCACTTTCGTCGTCAGTCAAGAATCGCGATTTTCTGCTTCCTTATTTTCCTTCCGGAAACCGGTATGCTCGTACCGGGAAGTCCACCACGTCTTCCGGCAGGTCTCCAGAAAAGACAAAATCAGCAATTCAAATCGAGCCCGTGGCGACGAAAACGATCGGAATCAGAAATTTTCTTTTAGATTTTCAGTTTTGCTGATTTTTTTACTTCTTTACTTCCTGGTTTACAGGTGACCAATTTAGGTCCTTACTGGACAACAATGAACACTATATATAAGTGGTCTGGAGACAACACTATATAAAGTGGAATAGAACCAACACTTTTCGCCATTCTCCCTTGTTTCGGTATATTTGTCTGGAATTGGAAAATTTTATTTAGACTTGCTATCTTGAACTCGTATCTTTGCGAGGTAACGTTCAGACTGTGACTACATTTGATGTTCAAACCGCGCCTGAAAACCGCAGACACGTCGTGTGGCTTGACAATAGTACTGTACAGTAGTGCAATACGATTGACTGTTAAGGTTAGTTCCGCTCTACCCAGCGGTCGAACCTTCTGAGAATATGCAAATCGAACGGTGAATACGGTACTGGTATCAGATATCGGCTTGTACCGTTGTACCTTGCAGTTTAAGACTTGAAGAGCGAAATCCCTCCTCAATCCTTGGTCAGGAATTTCGAACTTTCACAGTGTAACATTCTCTAGAAGTTCAAACGTATGTGATGAAGAAAGGATTGCCCACTTATTTGACTAGAGACTATATTGTATCTTGATGCACATACCGAACAACAACCTATCAGTCCCTATTTGTAGGTCTAGCCATTTCTCACACTTATTGGGTGTTTGCGCAAGAGGGTATTCTTATGGATCTTGGCTCCACCATACATCAAAGCTTTTCCCCTCTCATGAATTACTTTTTATATATCTATGAGATTTCACCTTGCGTTGGTCCACCCATATGCATCTTCATTACTCACATAATCTTTGGTTCCACTATGCATCAAGGTTTTCTGACTCATGCTAGCTACTTTTTCTACAACGATGAGATTCCGACTTGGCTTGGTCCACCCATCTGCATCTTCATTACTCACATGTGAGTAATGAAGATGCAATGTGATATTACCTTAGAAGCAGCATGGGTGCATATGCCTCATTGCTCATTTGGAATGCTGAGTATAGCTACCCATGATGTCATTATGGATGTGATATTTACTATAACACAAGAGGTTGGATATCTCACATTGAATAAATGTTGATATGTCTTGAGTTTACTTGGGTTAGAGAATATATATATTTGGTTTGGGAGGACCATGTTACTGTTATTATTGCGGTTGTAGATGTTGTGATTACAAATCCTATGCGTAATCCCCTACTTGATAGACGGCAAGTGGAACGACAGCAGCCAAGGTCTTCAAGTATAAAAGTATGAAGAGATGTCACTTCTTTGTTTCTCTAGTCTTGGAGTTATATAGAACTATGGAGATGACTTCAACGCGTTTGTGACGAGAGTGCAAGAGAGCCTACCATACTATCCAACAAGGTATCACTAGTTAGTACTTATTGTACAATAATGGATATATAAGGGCCTAAAATATATGTAGCATATTTTAGGCCCTTATATATCCATTATTGTACAATAAGTACTAACTAGTACAATTCAATCGCATGATACTTGTTCATGTGCTCATGTAGTATGTAGAACTATGACATATTTCCCATGTGTGATACTATTGGGCCATCCTACCCCTTTGGTTTGATCCCTATAATACTTATGGGTTTCTCATCTTTTTGTTATATTGCTGAATTTCACTTAATAATAAAAAAATTTAAAAAAAACTTTGATTTCTGTGAAGTGCGAATGTACCCTGATATTTTTGTACAGCTTGTCTAGGCTATAAGAGATTGCGATGAAATCGGCTACATTTGAACACCCAAATTATTTTTTCGTCATTAACGGTCATGAGGAAGATTCTTTATGGACTTTGGTACTGAGGAGTCCTTTTCTTTTCAAGACGTGGATGAATTTCTAGAAAGTGCACTTGATTATCGATGATCTTCAAAGTTGACGAACCTAGGTTTCTGAGCTAAGATCTCTTCCATCAGGGCGGCTGGTTTCTTGTCGACCTTATGAAGTCTCGACGCGTTCTGCTGAAGAGAAGTAACCTGCACTAGTGTGACTGGCCATGTGCTATGTGTTATCTGGTCCATGGTGCTATATCAACACCAGCATGAATCGTTAAAACTTTTCAATGGTTCTAGTGCATGGGAAAGAACATTCCGTACGTCTCGCGGGGACTGATTTACTTTTGACAGATCATTGTCAAACTAAAGGCCAGAGTGAGAAACAGCTGTAGTCCACTCTGCCCCATGGCCTTTGAGATCCCACATGGTAAAGTTCCAGCCGACCTTCTCGATGAATGGACGTGGACTACTCTAGTAGTAATGGGAATACACAATAAAATAACAAAAAGGATGAAAACCCCCTCAATTCTTTCAAGATTAGAACCAAACCAGTAACATAGAGCTAGCCCCAATAGCATCACATGGGAAATATGTCATACAATAACTATGATATCCCAACTATCTAGTTCATGGAGCTAGGTCGCAATAGCATCTCATGGGAAATATGTCATACAACACCTAAGATATCTCAATTATCTAAGTCATACAGTTACAAACAACATGAGCATCCAAAGAAACGTCACCTAATGCGATTATTTTCTTATGGATTGCATCAATTAGTACTCTAGTTAGAATAATGCAAACACGTTACGTAAAATAGACTATATAATAATCTAAAGGGAATGATACTACTTGGATGTAGAATACTTATCTGCAATTCTTCGTTGCACATCAGCTTTCTTTGTTCATTTTTTCAAACAAATTTTTCTATGTCTCGGTTATATATGTATATATATATATATATATTGTAGAGATAAATAGGCTTTAAAGATAAATAGGCTTCATTAGAACACTTCAATGGAATCATAGCGTTGGGATTCCTATATGTTCCAAACAAACCATACTTCAATTCTCACACCTTTTTCTGACATTTAGTCGTTTTACCTCTGCAACAATGCATACAATTTGATTTTTGATCTGTATCATTTGAATGTGTGCATGAGTGGTTCCCTTTTCCTCGAAACTCGTGTCGCAGAAAGTACAGTATCTCACTCAGATATTTCAGGTAAGGATCATGGAAATCTGAAGGGAGTTCTTTGACCAACCAGTAGTCTAGGAGTAAGCAGAACGAGACACAAAATTGGGGACCCCAATGTTCCGGCTTTCCTCAGCAAGGGCTCTCGTGTTGAACCCCTAGACTAACCCATGTCCGGATATTTATGTTCATTTGTCATGCCCATATTTCAAAGTTTGATGGGTTTCAGACAAGTAGTATCTATCTTCTTTGATTATCTCCTCGGATGTGAGGAATTCATAAAGTCCATGTAATTTTTTTGAGAGAGAGAGACACACTAAAATAACAAAAGGCATGGGAAGATCCCATCAAATCGAACAAGGATGGTATCAGACAAGTAACATGGGGCTAGGCCCATGTAGCCTCACACTAGGAAATATGTCCTGCAGGACCTAAGATATCCAAATTATCTAGGTCAAACCGTCTACAAACAACATGAGCATCTGAAAAAATATCTTCTAACGTGATTGCTCTCCTATGGATTACACTAGCTAGTGCTCTTTGTACAGCAATGGAAACACGTTGCTTAAAATAGGCTCTATAATAAACTAAAGAGAGTGATGCACTATTTCACGAACATGTGGAAGTCGGTGTCCATAACTCCATATAATTCCAAAGTTAGAGTAACAAAGAGATGAACTATAATTGAAGACTTTGCGGAGAGTGGAGCAACACTGGAGGAGCATGGGCGCTAATGTAAAGAGAATTAAGAACCAAAAGTATAAGAATAAGAGAAAAAGAGTTAGGTACTTAATAGAAAGAACTTTCCAAAGCCACACCACGTTGACTCTTCTCTAAGAGTGACATGATAGGTTGACGGAAGAAAGATCCCAACAAGACACTACAGGTGTGGATCATGTGATTTGCACAAGGGGATATGGCGAGAGGCAATATTAGCAAACATGAACCATGTTATGAATGTGGAATCTTTAGATTTGATGTCGCAAGATTCTTGGTCTTGACTTTCGTCGGTGAAGAAACAGTACAAAATACAAAATACTCAAAATCAGTTAGTTGCTAATAAATTGATTTTAAAATAGTGTTGCTTCAAAGCATATGATAGATGAATTATTAGAAAACCTGTCATGGATAATGCAAAAATAATCAAAATTATATATTTAAGTCTAATTGATTTTTAGTATTTTTTGAAAAATTTCCATCCATTTATTAGTGTATAGTACACTAGTATACACTAATATCAAACTAATGAGGTATGTACACTCCTTTTATAATTGTCTACATACTGTTGGATCACAAGGAAAAGATAATTAAAATTATTACTAAATTAATGTGAGTTAAATCGTTGCAGATGGAAATTATAAATGGGATGTAGATTAGACAGTAAAGGTGTGGTGTACAACACAAGGATTACTTGTCCACTTGTTCATTTTTTAGATCATAATACCACCTCAAAATGGTGAGATGGTTGTGGAGAGGATAAATATCGAATTGATAACTAGGTGTAGCTTTGAGAATCAGCTTTGCCACATGAGCTAATCTCTAGAGATGCTTCTAATTTAGGTCTCACCGTATAAAGAACTCTATGGAGCGAAAGATAGGAATGGAAAGGAAGGCTTACAGCTGCATATATAAGTTTGTATTACTGCAGCCTCCTCATAGAGACTCTGATTATTTGCGTACCTCGCAGGGCGACATGAACATTTTGGAGGAAGTACAAAGGAGAGAGAAGCAGTCAGTGAGTTCACTTCAATGCAACCTTTCGAAAAGAAGTGTTGTGCTTTACGTGCCGTGAAGTTCGAGGTATTGTTGTAGGAATGCGGACATGCAGCACCAAGAATGATGTTAGGCACACCTGATACTATTGACGTCAATGGAACGATGCATTCTTATTTCGTTTGACTGCACTAGCAAGTAAGTTTTCGCAACCCTAAACTTCATTGCACCTTGAGGTTGAGAGTCCACCATGGTCCATTGAAAGTTCTGACTCTTTTCTATATTTAGCATACACCATTTGGCAGTATCTTCCTTTCCTTCTTCCCAGATAGATGGGAATCATTGAATCACTCATGAACCAACAACTGAATTTGGGGAATGACTATTCTAGCTGGAAAGTGATTTCGAGATTATAAATGCGGAAATATTTACAGCACGTATACGATTGGGATATCGTCTTGTAGTAGACAGGAGGATTTTGGTATGATCCAAGCACACGTGAACTTAGTGAGAGCGATGGAGTTTGAATATAATGTGCTTGGAGTGATATTTTATGCTCCTAACTTGAGTTAACGAACGGCTCGGACCTGTTGAAGTGGAAGTGTATACGATAGACACGCGTCATGCGTTTAACTGAAACGAACAGCTGAAACCATGTACGATACCCTTACATTTGTTACCCTTATTTGACTGTTTCTTTTAGGGTTTCCTTACATTTGTTAGCTGTTTTCAGTCCGGAGGTTTGGTTCTTCATCATCTGCACATTCACTCCAAACACCTCGGATACATAGGGTCTTCACCTCAAATCACGGGTAAACCTAGTAATATAGCAAAAAGGTGGGAAGACCCGTAAAATGGCACAAGGATGAAACTAAGGGTTGTATGGGGCTAGGTTCCAATAGCATCACAACGCACCTAATGTATCTAAACTATCCATGTCAAAGGTTCTTTATATTACAAACCATTTTAATAAATATAACATATCTTATTTCTTTCATATGGATTGCATCACCTAGTGATATTTTTAGAACAATGAATATACGATCCCTAAAATAGAATACACAATACGCTAAAGAAAATGATATCTCATCTCGTCTAATATGGGAGTACCTCGTGCACTCTCTCACAAAGTTGACTCCCATAGCTCCATATAATTCTAATACTAGAGGTGACCTCTAGTATTAGAATTATATGGAGCTTGGAAACCTTAGTTGCTACCGATTGAGTAGGATGGATAATCATTTTCTCCGAAATTGCATCATCTATAAGATATGTAACCACAACGTTGTCGTTTATGGCTACTATGGGAAGATGATGATGAATATGATGGTATATGTCATCTTTAGAGATATTGTTATAATGAATGATGTGATGGGCTCAAGAATGGGTGCAATTGAGTAAATTATCATACTATTGTGATGATTTGAAATTGGAGAGTGAAATTCACACCCTAGAATGTGTTTGGGTCAATTCTGAAAATCCTACAAGGGTTTTGAAAGATCTGATTCAATGATATATTTTACAACTCATACATGTGTTTGGATTGAAATTTCCATTCAATTGGATGAGTTTTGAGTACAGAGTGGTAGTTTGAAGTTTGTGCATCTGATTAGAGTTGCGAGGATTGCACCGCCCCATTACTTAAGTTAGTACAATGATCATAAATTTTGTTGTTAAAAGTTTTCATCAATAAAACTTTCCAAAGTTCAAACTTGGATGATTAGTTATCTTCTCCTGAAATTTAAAAGCAATTGGAATGAAGGATTGGGATGTGTGATGGTTCTAATACACAGGGGTTTACATATCGCATTGTGATACAGTTTACAATTAGACAATTGTTTCGAGAGATCTGGAGAATACAAACATAAGGAAATTTTTCCAAAGAACAAGTTGGTTTTAAAGCAATTATATGTGAAGTTTAGACAAGAGTTATTGGTCTAATTGTTGAAAACCACGATCTTCTATTGGAGTTTTACTAAAGTAATGAGCTCGAGTGTGGATTGGTGAGGAGGAGAAAGAGAGATTATCAACTCACACTAGGGTCAAGAGGGTTCTTCTACAGTCATGTGCTTAGGTGTTCTTAGAACTAAGCAATGTCCATGGGACAATGACTACAATATTAACCGGTTCTCTCGAACCAAGTATAGTTATGCCCTAACCCGAGTCTACTGAAAGGCATATCGACCCTCACTTTCATGTGAGATATTAACCCTCTATGCCAATTGTTGAAATCAAATTTGGGTGGGGCATTTGAGCTGCACCTTTGTTCCAGTGACGGTGCAAGTTTGTGGATCTTGGCTTTACCATGCATTAGGGTTTTCTTATTTACAATTGCTACTTTTTTTACAACAATGAAGTTATGTTTTGGTTTGATCCATCCATATGCATCTTCATTATTCATATGTGAGTGTGGTACTATTTTAGATACATAAAGATTTTGTATGACTCGTCGTCCATTATAAATACAAAGTATAACTACCCATGATAACATTAGGGATATGGTGTTTGTTCTGGCTGCATAGACCCACCACCAAGCTAGATGAGTTAGTCCACTATGCTATGCATGCCATATGTATAGTGAATGATACTCCAAAATGCTCCAGGTTGTGATATTTCAAAGAGATCTATCTGTGCCTTCCGAAAGATACACCTTCACTTCATGTGCTGATCCAATGCATACGACCAAACGATTCACTCGGAGCTATGAAAGTGGAATCATTGCTAGCAAGTGGCACTGCAGGCTGACGTGGGTAAAGCTACAGGTTGCAATGCATTGAACTTGGACTCCCGTTTTTTTTTCTACCCTCCGTGTCGTTTTATTACTGTCCGTTAAGAGTGAGAGAAACCAAACATTTGTTTATGCGCTTTACTGGTCAATATTCCATAGAACCGTATCCCTTGGCTTTGGATGAGCTTGTCTACGCGAAGGTTTGGAAAGTTGAGTTTTTTGAAAATGTATGAAACGTTGCTAGTAATTTTGATTGTTTTCTTGACAGTCTTCAGTGTTTTGTTTTCAGTGTTTTTTATACCAAGAGGACCTTCGTAACGTTTGTTCAGAAGAAAAAGGAGGAGCGAGTAACATAGCAAAAAGGATGGGAAGACCCCATCAAGTCGAAACGAAGGGGGTAGGGTGGGGCTAGGCCGCACCCTACCTGTTATCGTTTGTTCCACCAGGCATGTTTCAAATACCGTAGAGGAATTGTGTAAGGGTGGTTCTGAGTACAAGTGGTGTGGATTGTGGTACTTACTTCTAGCCGTACACTTACTCAGATCAGAAATTAAATTATGTGTGCTGAAAAACAAATATGCAAGTGTAATATGGGCTGATGCGTCTATCACCCAAGACTACCCTACTATGATCAGGTAACAAAAATATACTCTTTAGACTCATAATGAATTCATCCTCTTTGTACGTAATCATAATACATATATTACGTTCCATTTTGAGTGAAAAATAAGAAATTCTGACCTCCTCCGAAGGTGAAGTGATTCTGAGTTGTTCGAAGCAACTGTTTAGGGGTCACCTGGCTGGGGCTACCGACTTTCTTAGTATGAGTATGCAAGCAGTATTGTACTACGTGGCGTCAGCCATCAATTTGAAACATGCATGTCGAGCACAAATTCGGCTGCATGGAGCCCGCAAGTAATACATGCCGTCGGCCAAGTTTTGATGATAAGGAGACTACATCCAGAAAACCAACACGACATATCGTGTAGATCACAAGCGTCCCTTCGCATGTCAATGATTCCTTTTAACTTGCGCCAAGCCATACAGAGCCATCATGAGCAGTGGTAGGGAGGTTGTTTGAAATTTTCGAGAATATGTGAGTTGCAGGCCTAGTACTAGTGGGATAGACTTCACTTTTGTCCTCTAAGACGATTGTGGTTGACAAATTCCCGATGGTTTTCAGGAAAATTTGGAAATTTTAAATTTCAGTCTCGAACATTTAGTCCACAGCTTTCGATTCACTGGTTAGTATCGATCTAGACCTTCATGATTCATAACGGTCTACTGTAGATCGACAGCAAAGGCTGCTCTACACTTACCACTGACACTTCAGTGTACCGTAGACATGTTAAGGCTGGATTCTGAAGAGGCTCACAAGACACCACAGTAGTACAAGTTACAGTACTCTCATCCCCAAGTAAGAGTCGGCAACAGGGCTTCAAATTCGGTGGGTGCAGCACTGGAAGTACAGACGCATGTACTGTATAAGCCGATTATTTTATAGATTTCAGCCAAAAGTTGCATTGTTGTACTCACTGTACCTGGAGACAAGGCACGCTACCTCAGAAATATCTGACACATGCTGTACATATGCAACTGGTGAGGTCAATCTCTCACCTCAGGAAAGTACTTTACTACAGCCCATAGTTCAAGTCAATTCTTTTGTGTCACGTCGACCAGACCTTGAAAATTTTGCTAAAACACGTCGTCGGGTGGAGACTATAGAAATATCATAACTACGGGGGATACTCTCTCGAATGCTGTTGTGGAGGTCAAAACATCACAGGAACTGACTGGCATCTAGAACCTCTACATTTATAAGACGTGACATGATACGTATCCCATTTGCCATGCATCAAAATCGTGGAGAGCAGACATTCTAGTGAAGAAGTGGTATATAAAACGCGAGAGTTCAATTCAAATATTAGGTCAATGTAGTTGCAGTCAAGCGTGTCATTGGTTCCTGCTGCGCGTATAAAGCGGCGGCAAGTAAGCGAGCATGCATAGTCTCATCTCGCTTGTCTTGCTTGAAGTACTGCATAAGAACGTTCGATGGAATAGACGCAGTCAACTTACTCTTGACTTCTGTAGTCAGGAAAGAATGTTCGAGAGGTCCCATTCTTGATCCACTGGATCGATCAACTTTAAGGTAAGAAGGTGGATAACTTTCTGAACAGATTCAATCTTAATCGTCATCTCCTCAGAACCCAATAGGTGTACTGAAAATAGGTGTACTGAAGATATCATATGGAGTTTGCTGGTCCACGGCCCCATGCTATCATAGTCTCCTCAGGTCCATGTTCCATTTGGTGGACCCGGAAGCATCTTCCAACTTTCAGGTCTGTCACATCCACAACAACTGTCGATTGAGCTAGACCTGGAGGCCAGTGCCCTGCAGTATGTGTAACATTCGTAGAATATGTCCCGACTTTAGCCCATAAGAGTTCATTACAACTCATGGGCTATAGAACCACTTTTCTGCAGTGCAGGAAAAGTTGAACTTCAAAACACACTTTTTGCTTCGCTTATGCCTCTCCAGATATTTATGTCAGACTTATCTTCTCGTACAAAGCTTTGTGAACTTTAGAGAAATCTTTAACTCAATGCGATCTGCGGCATTCATATGCATGTGGCCTTGACCAATGATTTGTAGTTTAGGTCATTAAATTAGTTCCGCGCATTATTGTTAATGGATATGGAGGAGTGGCTCCATATCCATCGACAGCAGCAGCTAACATTTTTACCATTTACAGCAA
Organism: Marchantia paleacea; assembly: GCA_014180765.2. Classification (NCBI taxonomy): domain Eukaryota; kingdom Viridiplantae; phylum Streptophyta; class Marchantiopsida; order Marchantiales; family Marchantiaceae; genus Marchantia; species Marchantia paleacea. Next base: position 423,590 of record MUAA02000049.1, read on the forward strand.
AGAGTTAGATGGATTCTCAGGTGGGTTGATAATCTTTTCTACTGGTAAAAATTTTGAAGATCGATCCGCGAACCTAGCGAGATGCTTTCGTAATATACGTAGCTTTAGTTGACATTTGTTGACTACCAGCAGAATGGTAGATCAAATTTGCTGACAGATGCGAAGTCCATGAGTCTCTAAACTTGTAATGTCTTCTGGAGGTCTTAGACTGTCGATCTTCGCTGCATTCCCAGGCAATCTCAAATTGAAGTCTCGTCTGCGTGACACATGGATATCGTCGTACTGTTCTTATGATAAAATCGCCCAATGCCATTTCATTTTGTAGTATTCATCCGTTGTGTATCTCATCGATGAAATGAAGACGATCAAGTTTAGAGTCAATTCATATATGAGATAGGCAAGGGAGTCATCTTGTGGAACTCGAAAGAGACTTTGACAAGGCTGGTGTCACTTGGGGCACTACAATATCATAATTGCGTCATCCAGTGTGCTAGCTAGAGGCTGAATGCAAGTTTGTTGAACTAGACAGAATAGCAAAGTTGAATCAGATTAGGTCTGACTGAAGGTTTCTCCGAACAGTAGTTGATTCTTATGACTCTATGATTTCAAAGTCAAAGTGACTGAACCTCTCTATTATCTTATATCCATGAGAAAACTTCTGCGAGCACCTAACAAGTGCGAATCGGTGAGTTGCTTTTGAACAAGTTACTTATGTGTTTAGGTGTAGATCTCGTGTAGCGGATACAGAAACATTTCTGTATCCGCTACACGAGAAACATCGTGTCTTCATTATCACACATACTCCGGAGTATAAGAGGGTTCATTTCATATAATAAGTAAGTATTAGGAACATAGAATTCATTAGATTTATATTCAAAGCTTGAGTGACTTGTATGTGCCATCGGAGTTGGGTCAGTATTCTGAGACAGTCAATGTACATTGAAAGAAAGGTCACGGTGCAAGGGTGACAGTATTGATATCAACCGAAAATACTGCTTCACAGTTCGAATACGAATACTGCTTCACAATTCTTGCTTTTCGTTATGGACTATGAATCTCTTGAACTTCACATTCTCTATATAGTCTTTCCTATTCCTCCCTACAAGTCGTGAGATGCATGAACGATCTGCAGCCCCTGTCATTTATAGTTGCAACAACGTATTAGGTGCAGGTTCAAACGTATGATCCAGCTGTAGGTAGACACGACATCACTAGATTTTCCGACTGTTTGAGTTGGCAATCTGCAGCTGAGAAAATACCTGCAGGCAGTCTCACATACTCTACGTCAAATTTGTCAAATTCGAGAACAGACCAGAAAGGTAAGGGATTAAAAAAAATTCGGGAATTGTTTGTGTTTATTACAAAGAATTCCCTGACGTCGAAACATCTGTGATCAGTCTCAGGGACTGATCATCGATGTTCGGCGAGGGTCAAGTTGATTAACTTTCTGTTTCAGTCACTTTGAAACGATGGCAAACCAATAGAAGGGTCAGACAATGGGATGCCACGGCAGGTGAAACAAATTTCCTTACTTGATGCACACATTCTTCTTGGAAAATTCTTTGAATCGGATACGAAGAATCAGATTAGATTCTTGGTACTGGCAAATCGCAAAATACTGGGAATTTGTTGTCAGAAAAGAGCGGATATCTTCATCACCCGAAAACCTTTGGGCTCACTGAATGATTGTCACGGTCAGGTCCAAGGAGATCTCAAGAGCCTGCCCACACCCAATGCATGCTTGATTCTTTTGCGTCTTAGAAATCGTGTGGAGTCATTGAACATTCCCTGGAACGTTTTATCATAAGCTGACGTTCTCGAAATAGGAAAATCCATATCTGCCTTACCACTGACATTCACCACTAGACATGCCTGTAGGGCTTAACAAGCCATTGTAATGTTAGGGTAGAAGGAATAACTTCGAGAGCGAAGTATTCTGGAGTACGATAACAAATGGCTATGAAATGCGGTTATGAGGTAGAACTGTAATCTCTCAAATGTCCAGCAACGATTACTGCACTTTCATTATCTGACACTCATCGGAGGCTTTCTGAGAGTGATACTGAAGTCGATTCTGGAAACATACAGCATACGGTACAACCGTTACCTTCAAGGGAATCAACCGACATTCTTCGGACACCTTCTCATGAATGTCAGGTTTTAATTTGACATCATTCTGAAATCTTTTTTTTTTCTACAGAGACTGAAGTCGTCTTTTCCTCAAATTTCTGTCCTCCGCAAATCCTTTTACCTCTCATCGCACCTCGCGGTGATGTAGTCAACACAACTTTGAAATTCAACGACGACCGTAGCATGTGGACACGATCTTCGTGCTGGGCATAGAAGACCTGTTCAACCCATCTATTTGTTGTTGCACGACCAGCAAACCTACGCCGACTTCAGGCCAGAAGGATGTAGTTTCAGAAAGCAACAGATGGTCGTGAGATTCACGGTCTTCAGCCGGCCCAATAATGGGACAGAAAGGTAGAGGCGGCGGCCTGTGAGGAACGATGGCAACAGATTTACCACTAGTTAGCGGAGACTAATAAACATATGTTTAAATTCCTGATTTCTAGAAAGCGCGCGTGCTAATAATTCGGACGATCCAGGTCAATTCGAACATAAAATCTTAAACTTTCGAGGTTTTAGGAAGAGTTCAGTTGTCATCGGATGCTTGCCGACCATTCGACGCATATGTCCTTCCCTTTATTTTCCTTCTAAATTCAATTAGGTCCAGTAGCTCTTGCAACCCTAGAGAAAGATCCAAGCGTTTGTGTGATTCATTCCTTCATGCCGGCCTCGAACTCTCGCTTACTGAACATGGTGAGTCTCCACGCGAAGACTATTCGAACCACTCTAGGACGAGTTGTGTTTGTGGACGGATCCCATGTAGCTTCTTGAGAGTTAAACAGAGAAAAGAAACAGAGGTTTGTCACCGCCCTCCGATTTCAGAAGAAATTCGATTTAACTTTTGCAACCAATCTCAAGCCGATTTGATGGAAGCGGAAACGTGTGTTTCATTCTCCGTTTTCCTGAGCGAAAGCGTGATCGATCCGTGCACTCATCGACAAGTAGGGTGCGCAGGCTCAAGCTGCCAGGCATGCATTCAATCTTAGTTTGCGAGTCGGAAGTGAATTTTACTGGTTTCAGGTTGTGATTCGGGGTACTTGGTTTGGTAATCGGAGCCGAGCAGAAACATGGTGCGTACAATATAGAGTTTTTCACAAATCACTAATCATCCTTTCACAAAAAAAATTGAAGCCGATGAGTAAGAGGAATTTGTACAATTCTCCAACCGTTTGGGTCATCAAGTGGGCCCTAAATTTCCTCATACGACCAGTGAGAGTACTGAGCTCCACAAATGATCAATCGCCATGCCCAAAAATGTTGAGCCGTGCATGAGACATATTCGTGTTCACTAACAAATCGTATGAAAATCAGTCGATTTTGATCACATAGCTCATCGTGGAAAGTACTTAATTTTGTGTCAACTGGTGCTATGAGACCTACCTCACTAACAAGCACAGTTTCAGATTACGTTTGAATAGTGAAATAGGGGTTGGTGTTAGGGCAGAGAGAAGTCAAAAACAGACATCCACGGTATATATATATATATATATATATATATATATATAGACACGTTTCCCGAAAGTTTGTGGTAGTGATGTTTGATCCCTGTATGTCGGGTTGCATGGAGATCAATCTATAGTTGGACTGTCATCTTGCTGCTGGAATAAATTGAAACTTGTTTTCATCTCAAAGCAACGATCTGGCAAGACTTTCTCCTGTTGTAAGGGTGAGGAATTCTAGTCATTCTTGTGTCATCCACTCCTAATATAGCAGTTTGTCGACACAAGCAAGCTACCTCAGTGACGTGCTGGTTTGTGAGCACAAGTAGATGTTCCTCTCTTCATGCAATCTTCTCTGTTGCAGGATTTTTTCCGCTGATTTCAAGTTCTTAGACGACCCCAGATAAACCTCCTAGTGGACTAGACTTCGCAGCTTACGAGAATCCGTGATCTCTGTATGAGAAGATAAAAAGCTTGATTGTAGCTGGATCTAGCCTACTGACTGGATAGTCAGGAGAAGGGAAGGTGTCACATATAGGACTTGTACATTAGTTTCTTTTGTCTCTCTCACTGGCTGCAGTGCAGCAGCACTTCCTCACTGTTTCGTTGATATCTGAGAGGTTTGAAAGTTCTCATATTCACTTGATGTCATGTATTGAGGGACACAGCTTTGAGAAAAATTTGGCCTTTTCTCCATGGCTGTTTATATGATCAATCAGACTTGCTGTAGAATGAAAACGCTATACTTGTTTGAATACCTGCAGGTTATCACGTCAAGATTAGATAAACGACGTGAAGTCACCTTGTGATCGAAGTCTTCGGTATCAATCGTCCTTATTCAAGATGGGGAGAACTTTGGTCAACAAGGAGACAATGGACACACCTCGACACCCGAGTCCTCATTCTCCCATACCTGGGCCCGCCATCTATCTCGATGCCAGGGACAAGGTAAGCTGAATACAAACAACAAGACAGCTACAGCTTTACCGAATTAGCAGCTAAAGCTGGTGATTGCTCAGATCATATGTCAGATTGGTGGAGACTTTAGTTGTTGGCTTCAGTTGCACTTGATGATGTTTACATGGCTTATCTTCTGATTAGTAGAAGAGTGTGGAGTGGTTTTCCTAGAAGAGCTCGGAATGCTTAAAATCTGGGTTGGTTGCAGGACTTGCCCTATGATGGAAACTTGAAACGTCCTCGGGGAGCTGAATCATCATATTTTGATCAACCTTTGGGCCTCAGAGAAGAAGGGGCTTTGCTTTTGGCTGTTTTGACAGGAGTGCAGGGGAGTCCCTTGCAGAAGCTGGCTCCAGGGATGCCAGGTTTTAGCTTGCTGTATGGTGTGGGAAGTCATGATGGTGCTGCTGAATCACCTCGCCATATGAAGGGCGGTACAACAAATAAGGGCCTCAAGCTGGAGCTGCGCATGGATGCACAAGCTGGCTTGAACGCCAACATTGCAGGAAAGAAATTTCCAAAATTTCACAAAAATGTAGACCCGGTAGATGAATGTGTTGACACTACCGATCTTGACGAATTAACTGCTGACAAAAACGATGGTGCCAGTGGAAATTGGTTATTTGAATCAGCAGAGGAGGAAGAGCAGTATAAATACAATCAGGACCTTGATGCAAAAGCAGGGGCGGGAAGAGAAATAAGTCTCAAAGACTACATTGTACTTGTTAAGAAATCAGCAGGCAGACTTGGAGTGAGGACCCAAATGCTCCACGATCTTTCTCTTGGGGAGGATGTTGATCTGGGCGTTACAGATTTGCCAGCTGCTCCTCCTCCTCCTCCTCCTCCAAAACCTGGTGCAAACCCTGATGAGAAGCCGAAGACTGGAAAGGAGTTCGTTGGTGCCATGTGTGCAACCAGTCTTGTTGTGAAGAAAGCACGGCGTCTGGTGCGTTGTTCCTTGCTGAGGATGAAGGAAGTCCCTCCATCTTGTGTCAATCAGACATGCATATGTGAGATCGATCTTTCTCCGCTGTTTACAGCAGCTCTCTTCTTCTTTAGCTTGCAAAAATGTCAATAGTCATGAATGACCATCTTACTAACATTGCTCGTTGATGTGTGGGTCGAGTTGATGTAAGATGTCCTTATGAACTTTAGTTGCTACTATTCCGAGAAATTCAACTCACTGCTTCACATTCCTGCAAAATTAGAACGGGATGTATCTGCTTCGAGGTCATCGTTGCACTTGAAGAGTTTTGAAACATGTTTACTGGAGGTGTTGAAGCTAGCGCATGGGTTAAGTGGAAACTTAACGTGAAGGAAGAGTTAGATATTTTTTTGTACATAAAATTTTTATAAAGATTGAAGTGGCCACTGTGAACCATGCAGAACTAGCATTAAATTTGAGTTCGTTTAAAGTGCCTCCGATTTAATTGAAATTCCTTTGAGAACTCATATAGGTAATCTTTCCGAGAAGGAATAATAGAGTTATAGAGCTGACTGAAAATTGATGGAAATGAACTAACTACATACTACCTAGACTTTCTGTAACTTTCAGAGGTTAATTTTGAAATATTCGCCACCTTGCAGGCTGGATTAATGCATACTGAACAGCAAACCCTTGATTTGCGTGACGTCTATGATTGGCTCCAGCATCTTGGTCAATACTAACCTCACATCGAGTCGACTTTCAATTCTCCTGGAATATTAGTGTCGGAAATAGAAAGCAAAACGAGGGTTCAGGGTTACGCCCTCTTTTATGCATAAGATACATTCTTACTCGTCTAGCCAAAAATCAACTGGACCTTTCTGAAACTTCTCATTCTAGCTCTGCTTGCAATTGCTGTAGAACTTTTATTTTCATTATCCAGAGAGGTGATGCAAAAGTATAATAATCACTGGAACCAAGGAACAAACCCCATTGGTTAGGTTTTTACAAAATGCTCTGGGAGATGTAAGAAAAATTTTGAACTTCTTTACGCTATGCCATAATTAGATTCATTGCATGTGAGTTTTCGTTTCAAGAAGCTTCACGTGTTTGTAAGTTTTTTTATAACTCTAGTGACGAATTGCCAGCCTCTGCTCTCACAGATTCCAATGCTCATGCTTATAAGCAAAATCTAAACTTTAGACATTTTCACGTCATTCATTATACTTAGTCAACAACGATAAAAATCTTCCAGGAACTATTGCACCACCGGAAAATAGAAAACCAGATGCAACGAAAGCAGATGGCTCGAGCGCAGCTGGGGGTAAGGCTGAGGAACAGAAAGCAGACTGGAGGCTACCTTCTTCTCCAGCCATGGCTCTTCTGTATGCTCAAGAGGACTTGCGTCAACGTTTGGCTCATCTCTATCAAGAAAAGGTTGGTCGTTTGAGTTTGTCATGCTTTTATGATTTTCCAATGCGAAACTAATCAGAATTACAACTGAAAAATGTTAATATGTCCTCGCACACTGTTTAACAGAACACCTTGGAGAAGCGTAAGCTGCAACTAACTGCTGCTAAAAGACTTGTGGGCAAAGTGGGCGATGCAGAGGTACACCACACACAGGACTATCTCCTATTGATATTTAAAAGTCATGCTTCTCTGTCTAACGTTTTAGCATGTTATACTGTGCTAGGAGGATTCTCAAGACAGTCTTTATTACCTCATCGTTCCTCAAGAATAATAAGAAAGCTGAATATCCAAGTGAACTCCGTTCAGTAAGGTCGTTGATCAATGTATACTCAAACCTGTCTTTAAGCCTGATCTTAATCACACCAGAGTGGGAGGCAATCGGTTGAGTTGCTTGAGTTTTAAGAATCATGTTTCCTGTTGTGGGTTAGACCCAACTCATGTGAACGAACGAACAGAGTTTTCACTGATCTATATGTCTCCGTGCAGGAAGCTAAACTTGTGAACTACATCCACGGTTTGCAGACCTTGGTTGGTATCTTCATTGTCATGTGAAGCTGGATGAAAAGTTTCCAAATACGTTTCATGATAGTCATGCGATGAAGGAAATCATTGAAATTCAGAAGTCATCACGAATTATCCAGGCACTAACGACTAGAAAAAATTGTGTAGTGGCGTATTAGAATGATTGAAAGTTCCCTTTAAATCGCCAATTCTATAAGAAAGAATAAATAGTGGCCACGTAGGAAAAAACCTCCCGCTTACAAGTATTTAAATCAAAATTTGGCACCGTTTAAACGGAAATAGGTATTACAAACAAAATATAGTATACAGATATGAAATTTGAATGAAAGGATTCAAATAATATGAGGTTTCATCCATACTGAATGGTGCACAGCTGTAGTTCAAAACTAGAAGACCTGAAAACATATCTCCTCTGATATGAGAGTTCTTCAAGATCATTTTATGTTAGTAAACCTTGAGGTTACTCAGATTTTATCATTATCTTTTGCAGGAAGAAGTGTATGAAACTCTTGGAGGAAAGATTTCAGATAACCTCGATGATGCACAACATCTGGTGACCTCACCTTTCTCATTAGTCGCAATTGGTTGCAAACCAGGAGGAAATACATTTATCCACATAAAGATTTGTCCAATCTAATCCATCTGTAGATTCTTATTAGAGTATACAACAAGGTGATTTATAAGGCGGCATGTCATGGGCGTGTAGCGTATGATCATGAACGTCGAATAGATGTCAGGCCAGAGACTTCTCAAATAGCTCGAACTGCGTACACCTCGATACTGAATTCTAACCATCTGCGTTGTGCTATTCAGGACAAGCGGTTTCAAGCACTGACAGAAGAAGGTGAGTCAAATCAAAATCCCTCAACCTGCAGTTATTTCGGCAATCTCTGCATTAAACTGTTTAACGTATGTGCACAAAAAAGGACGATCACGCAGAGGAATGAGGAATTGTTCACTGGACACGCTTTTGCAGCCAAAGATGATGAAGAGGAAAGTCAAGGAAAGGGCAAGAAGAAAGGGAAGAAGAAAGGGAAGAAAGGGAAGAAGGGTAAGAAAGGAAGCAAAGGAGATGGTGGTGACAATGAAACGAAGGGTGATGCTAGTGGCACCAGTGGTGTGAGTGAGTCCGAGGGAGAGGTAAAGAGTGAAAGTGAAGGAAGTGAAGGAGAGGATAAAGGAAAGAAGAAGAAAAAGAAAGGTGCAGCTGCAGAAGGTGTAGAGAAGGCCATTGTAACAGAGAGTAAAGGAACTTCTCCTCTAGCTTCATCTCCACGAGATATTGTAAATGTAGTCTCCACTAAAGACCAATATTCACAGACAGATGATGCGGCTCTTTTCTCACTCGTAAGTTTCGTGGACTATATTTACTATCTGATTGTTCCACTTTTTCTTGGCTGTCCTAGTAACATGGATCTGAAGTAGCTCTTGCGTGTCGTTTTTGCAACGCAGTTTCTATGTAAGCATTCTCTGCGATCTGAAGGTCCCATTTTCGATGTTACTCGTAGAAATCTCTGACTCATACTCTTCCACAAACCATCTGAGCCCAAAGAGCGATTAAAATCCGAGAGTCAGTAAGAGTTGGTGACCCACTTGTGATAACACAATAATGACTTCAGCAGACTCGACGAAGCAAAACTATGCTTTATATTGTGAATGAAATCTGAGGTACCAATTCGTAGTTATATCTCAGTTTTCATACCGACTTCGTCTTTATACATGATCAGATGGAGAAAATGTTCAACGATATGGCAGATGAGGGTCCGATAGGACCAGAGGATGAAGCGACGGAACTGAGACGACTACGTAGAGAGGTGGTAGGCAACTGAAAGTTGCTGAGCACTTCGTTTCTTCTGTTCATGAACGAATTATTTTATGGCAATGTGTCCCTGATTGAACTGGGGCCAATCCTATGTTTATACGCCACAGCTTTCACTAACATCAGACGGACAGATTTGGTTTCCTCTTTACTTATGAATAATTTGGAAGGAGGGCCATTGTGTAGACCTACAATTATCAATGAAATTGACTTCCTCGTAATTAACCATGACATTTGCAGAAAAAACTGAAAGTTCAATTACGATTCTGGCGATCTCGCAACTGGGTCGAACAACACCAACATCTCATGAGTAGCAGCTCAACATCGCCTTCTTTCAGTCTGCCTGTGGATGCTCCGAGTGAGGCTGGGTTTGCTTTTTACTTTGAAAATGCGAGACATTCACTTCCAGGATTGGATGGAAGGGCTGGTCATGGAAGTGCACCAACCAATCTGACCACCAGTCATGGCAGTCCGCAAGTCAAGGTGTCAGGTGGCCCTTCAAGTGCTCCAAGCGCTCTGACAACCGCTGCCCGTCCAATGGCTCCAACTCCATACCCATCACAACAAGTGGAACATGTACGTCCAGCTCCGGTTCCTCATTTGCCAGCTGGGTTGCGATTAAGTCAAGTGGAAACTGCCCGACCGAGTAACCCACTGAACCTGAGATTGATGGCCAATGCTCCTCCTCGAGGATCTCGAGCATCACGGGGCTGGAGCGTGAGACCACAAGATCCTCCGCCTGCATTCCCTCCAAACTCCTTGGTCATTTTTGGCCGCTCCTCAATGCTTCAAACTCCTCGTGAGTCTACACCCCAAGGCCCCAATACTCTAATGCCTCAAATTGGTAACATGTCACCAAGGAGGTCTGGAATGGGATTCCAAAAGGCCTAGAGCACCGACCCTTCCTCATCGTCAACTTCATATAATTTGAATGGAGATGGTGACTTAGAGTTGTATTCTATCGAGTTTCTGGGTTGTGCTTACGGCAGCTGTCTAGGAACTTGAACCAGTTTTGATTCCCTTGAGCCCTAGAGCAGAAGATCCATGTCAACAGAGTTGGAAAAACACTTTCAGTGCATAGTTTGATACTAAGAGAGATCCTGGAATTAATCTCACAGTACATCAACTGATCATAGTCAAGTGCTGTCCATAACAGAGAGGTCCTTTGTCGAGAAATCGCTGCTTAGCTGTACAGAATAGTCCACTTTCAGTGCTTAGTTTGATACTAAGAGAGGTCCTGGAATGAATCTCACAGTACATGAACTGATCATAGTCAAGTTCTGTCCATAACAGAAAGGTCCTTTGTCGAGAAAATCGCTGCTTAGCTGTACAGAATAGTCCCTTGCTGAAAACTCAAATTCCTGATATTTGAAATAGAATGGGGTTTGACAACGCCCACAATTTTGAATGGTTGTCTCCTACCTCACGATTGTTCAGGCTTGACTTGTGAAGGACTGAAGTGATTTCTTGAGCTGAGTGTCTTGCAGAGCCAGAGGACCAAGGTTTCTCCTTTCAACGTGCTTAACTCCTCCGTGCAGTCATCGTCATCTGACGAGACAGCTGAGCTTGGGCAATTTTGTCTCCAAAGTGTACTGCACTGCACTCCTAACGAAAGTTTGTCCTTCTACCTATCCGTTGCGTTCTTGTTTGTCTTCAAGAGGTGGTGGTTTTTCCTAGTCTTTCACTTTTCAGCAACCTGTCATCTTCAAGATGTTTCATCTTCAAACTCATCGATCGACATTCGGCCAACATCGTGAGCTATTTCTCAGGTCTGTCGAAGCTTTCTGAAGTATCTCGGTCTTCAGAATGATCTTCAGGTCTCAAGGTTTCATGGTTATTCACTTCTGATTCAACTTTCATAAAGCCCACAAGTCTGGCCAGCGCTCCACTGGAATTTCACTTGTAACAGTTGCTAAACTGTTCCATTTGAAAAGCTCTATGCTCTGTTTCACCTCCAAACGAATCTAATCTGCTCAACAACTGCAATCTTAAGTGTGATCTACATACAGGAAAGACTGCTCGCCCTTCTTTCGTCTCGGGATGGGTTCGACTCCATAGAAATCTACGTCGTATAGCTAAGTGGCTTTACAGGTCGAAAGACTGCTCCCAACTGTTCGTCCCCAATGATTATTGCAGTTTGAAGAAGTCTTTTGCTCCCCAAGGACTCTACCCTGCACGTGATTTATAGGTTAAAATTGTTACACACTTTTCTCATCTGCAAAGGAGCAAGCATCAACATCTGCTCTTCCCAGGGGACCTCTGTCGCATCATCAGATCTGTTTGTTATGTACAAATTGTGACTGTCAGTCAGTTTCCTCACGCCATAAAAACGCTTTGCAGTTCTCTGCTTCCATTCCCGGAAAACATACGCTGCAATTTCAAAGTGCTCTCCAGGTTTCTACAAGTCTGCTAGCAGATGATTCAGATCCCCACCCTGGTCAGCTAAGGTACTGTAACTGACTGAACCAGGTGGTAATTTGGCACTGCTAGGTTGCTCCCTGAAGGGTTTACAGAATGTGAGATTTCCTGTAAGAGATTCTCCAGACTGTGGTCAAGGTCGTATCGAAGTTTCAAGTTTCTACCTTACTAAGTTTCAAAGGTAAATACGCAGTTACTCTTCTTCGTGTGCTGGGCATGAGATGAGCCCGACTTTATCTCATATTTCGATTGCCTCTGGCTGATGAGGTCCCAACTTGTCCTCTGAAGGTTTAGTCCATGCACATGCAGTTCCTATTGATATTTGAAACGTAGACATGACCTTATCTCTAACGTCGAGAGGTTGGTTGGACTTGTCTCAGTTGCAGACAACGCTCGATTAGATGAACTGTTATGAGTATGTGAACCAACTTTTGTAGTCAATATTTAAGCTTTATTGAAAAGTGCATTTTGTGGATGACAAAATCCAGATCGATGAATAAAGTTTGAGTGAAACAAATATACTAACCATGGGACATGGTAGAAATGTCAATAAACATGTTATTTATGTATTAAATATTGTGGACTATTATTTGGGAATTCATTAAGATGTACATTCATGAGGGTTGTTCTCTAACAAATCATTGTGATCACACTATACATAAACACTACACGTGAAGAATGAAAATGTATCTTGACTAATTGTGGAATGCGTTATGAATCATTATCTAATCTATATGTTGAAAATATATGTGTGATATGAGAGTTGGCATAAAGACAAATATCCTATATATTGAAATATTGAAAGTATATGTATGATAAGAGATTTGGCATAAAGACAAATATTTTTGTCGATTTTTTGTGGATGATAGGTTTATTATTAATGAAAGATTCTAGCATTTTTTTTGTAATTGAACATTCTCTCCACCTTTTCTATCCGCCTGATTTGTGATTGCGGTTAGACATATCCTTGATATTTGAGGGACTTGGATGGGTCATTTCCCCTACATGTATTATTACGGTAACGATATCAACTCTTGTCATTTACCTCTTAGCCCACCGATTGGGATCTATAGTGGACCATGATGAACCAATAGTTTCACCAGCTCTACTCTCTCTTAGTGGAGTCATCCTCATACTACTAGGGTTATTAGGGTTCGTCTACGCTCTTGCTCTGGCAACGGTGCGAGACATTGGCTTGACTATGCATAAAGGCTTTCCGACTCAGACCAGCTACCTTCTCTATATCAATAAGGTTTCACCTTGACTTGGTCAAGTCATCTGCATCTTCATTACTCACATATGACCGTGCAAGACATTGGCTTGACTATGCATAAAGGCTTTCCGACTTGGACCACCTACCTTCTCTATATCAATAAGGTTTCACCTTGACTTGGTCAAGTCATCTGCATCTTCATTACTCACGTATGATTGTGCAAGACATTGGCTTGACTATGCATAAAGGCTTTCCGACTTGGACCATCTACCTTCTCTATATCAATAAGGTTTCACCTTGACTTGGTCAAGTCATTTGCATCTTCATTACTCACATTATTGTGATACTACTTTAGATGCATCGGGTCCATATGACTGGTTGCCCATTCGAAGGACAAAGGATAGCTACCCATGATGTCCTTATGGATGTGATGTTTGCTATGGCACAAGAAGGAGATACCTCAAATAAAGTGAGCATTTATAAGCCTTTAAATGCCTTGACATTATTTGACTATAACATCTCTTACGTGTGTAATGGGATGTTGAGTGTCCATGTCATATGAGCATCATGTCAAGAGTCTCTATTGTTAACATAGAGCTAAATCACTCTTTGTTTGTTGTCAACGATTTGAGGCTCATAAATCAATGTACAAATCAAAGTTAATATCATAGATACTTTATTTTCATTGGCAGTTTGTCACGACTTATGTAGTGGCATCTCTAGTTAGGTAGGTGAGCATATACAAGAATAGATATATTAGTTAGAGCTAATTGAGCAGTTAACACAATTAGCTCTAACCCTAAATCCTAAACCCTAAATCCCACTAGAACTGTCGTCAGAGCCGACAACGCCGTTAAGAGACCTAGGGCTCAAGGGGTAGAGTTCAAATTAGGGCTCCTTGGATGGCAGTTTTTGAACTTAAGCCTTTGAGAGTGTGGCTCTTGTGGAAAGTAGCTAGTGCAAGAAGCTAGAGTCTTTGAAACACAAAGTGGGTTTGGCTTAACTGTAATCTCTCTTTTATGCTTTCTTTTATGCTTTGGTTATGAGCGGAGTGTCCTTGTGTATATTTTGAGAGTGGAAAAGATTACTTCAAAAACTCAAATTGGATTCTATGGTGAGAACTGTGAATTCTTCGAATGCTGAAGATGTTTTGGCGATCTATGGTAGCTCTGATATGTTTGCTATAGACTATGCATGACATTGATGGAGGAAGGCCATGGTGGCGATCTAGAAGTGGAGTAGATTCAAAGTTTGATGTGATTGATTTTGAAAATCTATATTTTCTATTTTAGTGTGTAAATCCAAATCGAGAATCTTTGAGGACGGAAGCGCTGCTAAAAATTGACAAAGTAGGTCGATGCTTATAGTTATCTTGGGGCTTAAAATTGAGATTGACTGAAAAAGATTTCAGACAGAAGTGCTCGAAGTTCAAAATGGTGTTTCGAAGTTTTCGGGTTGAAAATAGGAGTGAGAGGTTATCATCATATAGTGTCCGTTTGATCTGAAATTTGGTGGGGTGGTAGAAGATGTAAAGTATCTTGCGCATGGAAAGGGACATTATGCACAAGGTTGGCAGTGTCATAATTGCAAAATTTTGACCTTTATGATTTTGAAATTGGAGTTGAAAATTTTCAAAGTCCTGCATAAGTTTCAAACGGTGTCCGTTTGTGGAAAAAAAATTGCGTTAGGTAGCAAAATTGAAAAAGGCTAGTTGAAAGCAACGCCTTACATAGCTAGATTACCAGTGTCAGAGTATCAATCTCGAGAGTAGAAGGCCTCCAAAACTCAGTTTTGGTGTTTTTAAATGCCCTTCTAAGGCTATGTCACTCCGGGTTGGATTGGTTTGACCCCTTTGATGGATGTTTTTGAGATGAAGTATTGTTATTTATGTTTCTTGTGATTGATATACCTCCATCTTGGCTTCATTTTTGTGCGTCATGTTTGTTTGTGTTGATATTTTGTTGTTTGAAGTGTTAGTGCTACTGTATTCTGCCGATAGTGAGGTTGGATTTGCAGACCAGTTAGACTATCCATGTTTCTCCTCAGTGAGACAAGACTTGCGGATGTGTAGACTAAGTGAGTACCTTTGGTGATGGCAGGTTTCACGTTGCCCTTGTGTTACCACCGTGTGGTACCTTGGGTACCTTCTATTACGATTTCTGATTCCAGTTGGGAACTTGTTGCTGTACGGTTACGGAAGTGATACATTGGTGTTACAATGGTATTCTCTGGAGGTTCTGAAGGAGAGACTGCTTGAGTTAGCAATGGGTGCATCCGTACGAGAGTGTGATACCAACCTTGGACTTTGCAATTCACAGAAGACTCTGATTTATTGTCAGAGAGTGACGGAGCTGAGCTTGATGATATCTTGGAGTGTGTCCCCACATCGTTGTTGTAGGACATGAACGATATCTATGGGGCCACCAAGGGTCCCAAACGATATTCGGATACAGTTGGTACTATTGAGTTGGATGACTTCATACATGAGTTTGACTCATGGTGTGATTTACAACGGATGCGCATTTCTACCTTGTTTAGTCCGTTTATGGCTTGGAGGGGATTATTTCAACATTTGAAGGGTCCGCCGATGGATGATTATCATGAGTTTCGTCGTGAACATCCTAAGGAGATTGAATTCTGGAGACAATATTGGTCTCCAAACTACATTTCTATTTCTTCGGGTATAGTGTTTGATGATGTGAGTTCATCCTCTATACCTGACACTAATAATACGGTTGGAACTAGCCGAGTTGGGAAGAGTTCAGAGGTTCCAACTTTTAACCCTATTCTAGAGTTATTTGCACTGTTGAGGAAATACTACCAAGGGGTGAGAAGTAACAACCTAAGAGGCTTGCAAGAGTTTCAACGGAAGACTGGAAATAATCTCTAAGAGGCGTATACTCGAATGTATCGGTTGATCAGTGTTACCCATCAGAGATACAAACTGTCCAATATTTATATGGGATATTGGGCTGGAGTTAAGACATAGAGTGAGAGATGTTACCTTACTACATGAGACATCACCTACATTGGCCATTGTGTTTTGTCTTGTTGAGTGTATTGAGCTCAACATGCAAGAAGAGAAAGTGGTGACTGCTAGGTTCAGCAAGGATTCACCAACTTTGTCAACTCCTTCACGTTACCGGTATACAACACAAACTCAGAGTGGTTATGGTAGACATGTGGGATAGTCTGGACCATCCGGACAGAGTGGTGAAGGTGCCGCATCAAGACCATTGCCATCTTTTTCAGGTCAACAATCAGTTATTACGATGATGTGTTGTACATGTGGTGGACCTCATCACAAGAAGCATTGACTTCAAGGTCATAGGATGGATACTATTGGATCAAAATCATGTGACCATTGTCACAGACATGGTCACATGATGGATCAATGTTTTGATCTCCATCTAGAATTACGATCAACGAGAGTTGTCATGGCAGTCCTTGGAAGAGGACGAAGAGTTCAGGGTGGCAGGGGTGGTGGTAGAGGACCAGCCCCTAGTCAAGCATTAGCCCATGAGGCTAGTCATGAGACAAACATGGTATCTCGATTGGAGCAATTGGAGCAAAAGATAGCAAGTATGGCTATAGCCCAACAAAGATCAAATTCTTGAACTAGTGCCTTTACATCATACAATGGAGATGATGTAGAGTACATGTGCGCATCGGCACAACCATGTGCAATTGATGTGACTCGTTGTACAACACATACTACTGAGTCTAGAGGAGCGTCCGTGGAGTTGGATCCACAAAGAGGGGAGACTAGTCGACAAGTTAGACTTCCTCAGTCATTCGCATTGTCTGAGGCATTGAATACCTCAACCATGGCTCCTAGACAACCTATTGGAGAGATGAGGGTGCAAGGTAATATTGATGTACTCGCAAGTAGTGCTCACCATCAACATCATAAGAGGTAGTATCCAACGCAATGTTGGGGGCGGCAAAGACTCTTATTCATTCTCATGTTTTATCAGCCAAGGGTTTATAAGCGTTGGATTGTACTATGATTGACCGCCATACTTTGTGGAAGCAAAGAGGATGTGATGGTTGCTTCTAATAGTGATAACATTAGTATTGTTGATCTCAGGATCATGACAGCTACTAGTGGAACTTGGCAAGCTATTGCTGCTCAAATGATAGAGTTACCAACGAGGCCAACATATGAGGGTACAAGGGTGTCATCAAGTGCAGTCATGTTGGATAACATGAATGGTGTCTTCTATTTGGTCAGACTTTCATGAAAGGTTTATCCACCTCAACGCGTGTTGTTGGATTCTGGTGCACAACCCCTTATGTTGGATAAGGATGACCACTACCTTGAAATGTCTACCCACATCCAAAATACTCTCCACTATGAGATATGAGGGCCTCTCTACTCTGTCATATGCCTGTAATAAAACCTCCCTTGGAAGAAGGTTTGTCCATCATGGATGTGGACGATGTGCACTAGATCCTACTCTTGCTGCATCTAGCAGTACCGGTAGTCCAATCCATGACCGCATCTGATGTGCACTCGTCATCACTCGTGCACGTGGATCATCCAACAAGGGAACATTCTCCAAAATGTATGCCGATGAATAGGTCTACTATGACAGGAGAGATCGTAACACATGTAACATCTCCCGAAACATGCAAGAACTTGAATCCTATAGCCCATGACCATTACTAGCTTGTGTGTGTCCTTGACATGGCCATCCATCAATAACCAAATGTATGGTGCCATGAAAAGCAAGGTCTTGTGACCCCAACAACAAAATATATGACGACAAGGCTTGCTGATATCCTTGAACTGCCAACAATGGTAGAAGATATGGGTATTGTCGTACCAACTGTGCCACATGATATAATAAAATGCACCTCACAATCTCATCTCGCTCCACATACAAGTATCGATGTATTTGTATGCTAGACTGCAAAACAACAACCAAACATGTGCTAATCCCTCCAAATAGATCCAACACATATATAGACTCCTCTAGATACTGACAAGCAATAGCCGTTGTATCTAAAGCTGACAACATAGTGGAAGTGGAAATAATTTACTTCCTCTCCTTCCTCTCTGGATCGAAAGACTCATTCCAAGCCTAATGTATGAGCTGATCTGCCATCTGTCGTAACTGCATACATGAAGTACCTAGTGATTCATCCAACGTGGGTGATACTATTCTACTAAGACTTGGCATGATAGCCACTGTAACCATCTTTAGTTAGTGAGAACTAAAGTAGAGGTTACGCATGGAGGAGATAGATAGTCTTGAGTTGACTATTAGTGGAGTATCTAAAGGTGTCACGTCAGTAATCCGTGTGCTCTTTAGGTTGTGTTTCTTGTATGTTGGTTAGTGTGTTAGTTGGAGTACACGTTAGCAATCCATGTGCTCATAGGGATGTCCGCCATATCATCGATCCACGAGGAATTGAGTGGATGGTGGTTGTGTAACCTGATCTAGTTTGTACCTTTTTGAGGACTATATATGGAGAAAGAGAGACCATTGAGGTATCTCTCAACTTCAAAATTTCTTGAGCTATTCGAGTGGTCTCTCCTCACTTCCCTAGTGTTATAGCCACATCCTTTAGACAAGAACTATCATATGCATCCATGTTGCACTCCAACAAATCACCAGGACAAGTAACACAAGTACTGAAGGCTCCAACATACACCAAACCTCCACTTGGTAAAGGGCTAGAATCAATAATGAATTGTACAGATAATCGACTTACTCAACCTCACCAAATTGCCAACCTGGCCGATAAGAGGCTGTCTCCTCCCAATAATTAATGCTAAATCCCATCGGGTATAACACTGCCACTTCCACCAATATATCATAGGTGTCTGCAAGTTTAACACAATAGGAACTCGCATTGTAGAGCTATCTCTGACATGATCTGATTGCACTTGCATAGTCAACTCCATTCGGATGATATATGGTATAGGGGCATCACTCCACATTGGTCTTTCGCAAACCAAGACCAAGCAGTGTATGCTAACAAATCACCTATGGCAGTGATGAACCTTGTGGGCAAGCCAAGAGCTGCATTATCCACATTGTTGAGTTATCTAGAGAGGGGGGACCTTGACTTGTATGGGATTTTTGCTTCCAATGGTTGATGGAACCCAACGCTGAAGAGAGAGAGCGAGCTATGGAATTTTGTACCGGTACTACATCAATACCTACATAGTCAAAGGCATCACAACGCCATGTGTTGGATCACAAAGGTCGATATATTCTATTACAAAATGAAATCGAGGCGGTAAACTTAGTGAAGTTCTACTGATTCTATCAAAGGTCAATAGCTCGTGGAGGAGTATTTGGATAGTTTCTCAAGTTATCCCACCAGTCTAGGCCAATCCCATGCGACAGCGCTCAGCTTCACAAGCTTCCGTTCTACCCTAATTACATTTGCAGTTCAACAACGAACTCTTGCAACAGAAGAAGATGAACCTTCTTACTAATGCTACTCCTATTTATACAAAAGAATGTCTAACTGCTAAGGCTAATTGATTTACACCGAGCTCTCACTCCTCTCTCCTCAAACATCGTCGCCACCCGCCGATTTGAGTCTCCACATGAAAGCGTCAACACTCACTTGCAATTCACATATTCTCCTTTGAGTAATCTTGTCCTAATGCTTCCGTCCAAAGAAGCGCATCCCACAAATCCAGATGCCCTCTCCATCCTATCAGATTTGCCGTCTTCTTCACCCGAACTTCCTCACACAAATGTGGACACACATAGTTCCATCGCCATGCTAGGAAAGTTCCGCCTAAGTTCTTTAATCATAACAACTCCCTGGCTACCCAATCTGACTTTGGCACCAAAGGTCGATACACTCCGGTCGGCATCTTCCTCACTGGCGGCAATTGAATAGCCTCTCGAGCTCCCAAGCAAATGATCTACGTCTACTTGCCTTGTCGGCTCGTTCTTGCTTCTCCGCTACTCGTTGCACTTATTGATGTTGTTACTAACTACCCTAATCCATTGGACACTTCACACATGAGGTTTTTGAGGAGTTTCAGAAACTATTTTGCCTTTAGTATGAAGGATTTAGGTTGTTTGAAGGGATCTAATATACGGATTGATTTGACAACTTATGCATCAGTCTTCCGTCATCCCTATCGATACAATGATATGGAGAGAGATTTGATCCAAAGTAGGTGTCAAGACCTTCTTGAGGATGGATTAGTGGAGATATCATATGAAGAGTATGACTTTGTTGTGGTTATGTCAGTCAAGAAAGATATACATGACAATTATACAGATAGACGCATGTGTGATGACTAGCAATCTATCAATCGACAGACAAAATCTAATCGATATGCTATGCCTACACCTAAGGAGATCTTTGATGCGGTTGGACATGCAAAGATTTTAAGTACATTGGATTTACAAGCATGATATCATCAGTTGCGGATTCTAGATGAGGATAAGGCCAAGATAACCTTTTGGGCAATTGATTCGCATGGCAAGGATATGTTGTATTAGAGGAAGTTCTTACCATTTGGGTTAAAAAATGCACATGCTGAATTTCAAAGAGTGATGGATAGGATCCTAGCCAGACTTAATTGTGTCCGAGACTACATCGATGATAGTCTATATATAATGCTATAATGATGAAGCATGAGATACATTTGCAGGAGGTATTTGAGTGATTGATTGCTCATGGCCTCAAGTTGCATCCTGGAAAGTGTAAGTTCTTTCAAGAGCAGGTAGAGTACTTGGGTCATACCATATACCCATGAGGATTGGGAGTTCATCAAACCAAGGTGGAGGCAATCTTGCGTATTCCACAAGCCTCATATGTGAATAGGGTGCGAGTCTTCCTTGGACTTGCAAACTTCTATCATCGATATGTGCAAGGATTTAACACTATTGCCAAAGCCTTGACAAATTTGACAAAGCTAGATCAAGAGTGACGTTGGGGAGATGAACATGAGAGAGCTTTTGTTGAGCTCAAGGAAAGGTTGATATTTGCCCCTATTTTGAGGAGACCTGTAAGAGGTCGTCCCTTTCAAGTATATACTAATTGGAGTATATTGGGTTTGGGAGTATTGCTTATCCAACATCATGATGAGAGGAAGGAGTTTGTAGTAGCTTATGCAAGTCGCTCCAACAATACATCGGAGTCAAAGTATAGTTCAACACCCTTACAAATCGTAATGATCCAACACTAATAACAACATCATAACTAAGATTGAAAAGAATATGATTGTTTCACATTCCCTTTGTTACCCAAGGACATTTTATGATATTAGAATGGACGTTCTTGTATGCAAGTTTATTCTAATTTTAATTAATATTACATAGTATGACCTCTTGTAAGGTATGAAGTAAAATTCCTATACATAGATTTAAAAAATTTAACAAGTAAGGAACACAATCATGTCCAGATTTTTTTTAATCACATGCATGATTATGTGTGATAAAATTGAGGAAAGTCCATAAAGTCAAGTAAGAAAAGGCGATGAAACCCATCGTCGCAACTAGCTTTCCGTCCTCGAAGTGCTGTCAGATCTATCGTGACATGTAAACCACAATTCGTCAACAAAATGTTTACATTCGTATAAGGAGAAGTCTAGTCGGCCATTTCTTAATTTTTTATATTTTTTTCATACGATATAATGTGCTTAAAATTTGGGATTTCTCATATTTTGTAGACTTATGCAAGAATTGGTTGCATAAAAGCCGGCTGATGATGCTCTAATTTTGAAGTATAATATTGGATTAAAATACACATAGTGTCTTGAGATAAAAGCTCATAATTATTTTTTTCAAAAAATAAATATCAACTCATAGAAAAGACTCCTGTACATTTATTATATTCCCGTACAATTCATATGACGTTCTTGAGTCTTCTTATTGAAAAGCATTTCAATCAGGTTCCAAGACATTCTCATTGGGATCTGCTTTTATTTGTTTCTCTTCATCTCAATAGTACAAAGAGTGTTTGTTCGTTGAGACCTTTCGGTGAATAGTACGTATAATTTACAATGCTTGTACGTTTCATTTCGAGTTTTGACATTTTCTTGAATGGGTTGAACACATTATTCACAAAAATCTTGTGTAGATCTGACGCCATTAATTTAAAAAAGAAAAATAGATACAGAAAGGCATTGTTGCTACTAAACCCTAAATAATTCCTCGAAGTTCTCGTTGTGGATATGACTCCAAAAAGTTTAAAACTATAATCGAGGAAATTATCAAGTCTGCTTCGCTTCCTCAATTTCAATTTTTAAGATTCTAAAGGTAGTGAACTATTGTTTTTTCCCAACGTGAGATGCATATAGGACAGCAGCGTGAATGAAGTAACTTAGAGAGCAAAGTTGCAGGCAGCAGGAAGCAATCATACACACAAAGAGCTAGGTAACAAGGTTTCATATGCTTCACATGTCGAAAGGGGCAAAGTATAATAACAAAATGGATGGGAAGACCCCATCAACGCGTACAAGGATGGAACCAAACGGGTAACATGGGGCTAGGCCCCAAATGTCTACTTTAGTGAACACAAACAAAAGATATCCTTATTACCTCTTGAATCATTTTCACCACAAAGGACAAAAAAGCACGTGTGTTAACCAGTGCGGCTGTGCTCAGAATTCAGAAAACATACTCAGCACCGACACTCATTGAAGAGCTTCTAGAAAGGCTTTTCGATTTCCCCAACACTACAAATTTGTACACGTAGGTGAACAAATTATCCCAAACCACATGCTAATAATTTTAACCATGAAAGGCATTCAAACAGTGTAGGCATCATTTCTTCACTAACTTTTCTACGCCTAGATACAATAATACATCCCTAACACATGCAAGCAGAACACAAATGTATTTGGCAACTGAACTCCCCATTGTCAACCAACCGATCCATTCAAAGGTGTAGCAATCCATTGCTTGTGCTTGTTTTAGTGTTATAGTTCGATCGAGAAGGTCCATGGAAAAGGCGTACATTTTTTATTTATTTTGGCACGAGCAGTCTTCCTTTCATCCCATAATGTATGATTTCTACAGTCTGTCAGTGAAATTTTATTTTATTTGAAATTACACCTTGGTTCTGCATGTTAGACAGTATCGGTGTTTAGTGCAGAATCACATCTAAAATCAACCCTAGAAGTAGTGGATTATTTTTTAAGCTGAATATCTGAAACAAAAGTAGAAGAGCAAAGATCAATTACATAAGAGACAACGGAAACGCACCACAGAGATGTCAATTTTCAAAGCATAGAAAACGTGCGCCAAAAGTACAGTCAACAAGCGTGCAAGCTATTCTGTACTTATTAGAATATTATTTCTCACTCTGTATGCTATGTAGTATGTTGTCAATTATACTCAAATGCTGTACGTAGACATGCTGTACAAAAGGAATAGAGACAAATGACAACAAGACTTGGAAAATGAAGGAAAATATTTTTTAAATAATTGTAAAAATATCGAATTAGAAAGCAGGATATAACACGTGTCTCCCTGTTGAACCAATGTATGTAAAGCATAACCAGTGCAAATGGACGAATGGCGCGGCCACCAGCGTCACTGGAGGTGGGGACCAGCAGCCGCGGAGTCGCGGACGCTGCAGGTGAAATAGGGAAATCAGCAGCTCTGGAGCCTGGCACACAAGAAAAACAAATTTCGAGATTCTTTCTCTTTACGTTTAAGCACGAGCCAAATCCTGGCTTCCGACGCTCCAAATGGCGGATTCTTGAATGCGCGAATGGATGATCGACAAGCAATTTGAGGGGAGAGAAAGAGAGAGAGAGAGAGAGAGGGAGTGGAGGAGAGGCGGAAGCCAGGGACGGGAGAGGGTGAATGATTATGTGAGTGCCTGGGACGTGGAGAGAGGTCAGTGGGATGGTTTGGATTGGCGGACGACGGAGGAGGAGGAGCAGTTGTGATTTTGAATAACACTCTTTCTTTTTGCTCGGAGAGATTTATTATCAGTTCTGTTGAGCTCGATTAAGATCTGCTTTTCCTCGGAGTTTTCTTTTTCGTTCGTTTCTGGTCAGGTGTACACGGTCGAGTCGCGTCGAAACGGGAGGGTTGGGCTAAGTCTTTGGGAGCTCTTACTTTTCAGTGCATTATGGTCGACGTGCGATCCGCTCTAGTTTAGAGTCGTTTCTGACTCTGGACGCTGAAACTTTGAGGGGCTTCATTGAGAAGTCTTGTGCCTTGTCGACTTTTCTTGTGGTGAATTTTGTGTGGGTGTGGAAGACTTCTTGTCATTGGGAGACGGTGATGAGCTTTTCTCGTTCTGGATCATCACGTGCCAAGGGTTTTGAATGATCTGCCTTTTTGGAGGCGCAGAAGGTGGAGGAGGAGGCTTGAGGATACTGCGCTTTTTATCGTCTTTACGAAGGGTTTGAATTAAGGAGTTAGAGATTATCCTATGTGGTTTTCAGTCTCGAGTCTTGGCTGCTTACATTGTGGAGGTAAGCAGCCGAGATTTAGTTCCAGTCTTCACAAACATTTTTGTGAGGCATTTCGTACGGAAGAGAATCGACAGGGACTTTGGATAGGGATTCACATCTATAAATACTGTGCCCTGAGGAGCAATTGCTGAGATTCTGGATTTGGGATAGATATCTTGCCTGCATTTCGAAGAGGCTTGTGCGCTGATATGGCGGTCTGACACCGAATGTCTGTAGTTTTGCAGCCTGACTTCGTTCCAGGTCAGTGCTGATGCAAAACAGGGAAATTTGATGATTGCACTTTGTACAAGAGGAAGAGGAAATTACATTTATTTCTTCACAGTCGATCAAAAGCATAATGGCTGCTATACAAGAAACGTTCTCTACAATCCGGCCTGGTCCTGGTGCAAGGTTTTGTGCGGAAAAACCTCCTTCATGTTGTCTGCCAGGAGGCAGCTTTACGTGCCTCAGTGCAGCTGCGAATTCTTGCCTTCCTCTCCGTGAGGCGTGTCGGTTGAATGGGCTGCCCACTGTTCCGCTCAAGCGTAGAAAGAGCAGAATGCTCACGGGAGCGTCAAGTGCAGAGAACGAAGCGCCTGCTATTGGTCAATACCGTGGCGAGTCAAAGAGGACTGCGGTAGTTTGGTTCAAACGAGACTTGCGAATTGATGATCATCCGGGCCTTGCGACTGCAAGCTCCTACTCTCACGTTATTCCGCTCTTTGTGTTTGATCCGGTGCTTCTTTCCGGTATTTTTCCTCTTCCGTCGTGGTCTCGCTTTCCTGTAATGTTGCCGTTCTTCCACTTGGCACATATCACAGCAGCTCATATATCATTTCAAATTCTACGGGCAGACACACGTCTCGAAGCTCTGTTAACTCACAATTTGCATTATGAGATAACAAAATCCATCTCATGAGGTCGAGATTCAATAGTGAAAGCTGATGATTAATTTCTGTCACGCTTCTTCCTGTACTCATCATCTCACTCGAAATTTTCAGAGTTGTCTTAGATTTCAATCCACCGATACTTTCCTAATTTCGTTGGAGTCATGACCCTGTCGAAGACTATTACTGGACGTGTGTAGGAAATCTACTTCGCTCTTATAATATTTCAAAACACCTCCTTCCATCGTACTTATGTCTAAGAATCTATTACTTTTCATCTCATGTTGTTGATAAGGAGCTTTAATTTTTCTAAGTTGATTTATTTTTCAAATTTTATATTGATTCCTTCCTCTGTTTGCAAGGCGAGGCCATCAATTGTAAGAATTGATGGGTGCCGGTAGCATTTCAAATCCTTATGGACCTCAAATCAAGACGGGAACAAAGTTTCCGTATCTGAGACTAAGTTTAACAACTTCAGATTTGTCTCTTGGGATTTTCTGTGTTTGAAACTATGACATTTTTTGCCTTCTATTAGAGGTGTCATTTGAAGTAATAGATTTATCCTCCAGGTATGTCGGAGGAGTTAATCGATGCGCTGCAGGATGCAATTCTGGATCTTCAGCAGTCACTACAAAAAGTTGGTTCTAATCTTGTGATCAGATCTGGAAGGACCGCAGATGTGCTTCTAGACATAGCCAATGAGGTCAGTTTTGTCTAACGTGTAAGCTCATTATATGTTGAAGCAGAGTTGAGTATTTGTTATCATAGCTATTTTGATAGGCGAAGATGTTAAGGTTTCATAATAGATATCATTTACATTTAGAACAATCATCTTAGGCCGGCTTTTCCCTCTCGTCAATTTCCGCACTTCATCGTATCTTGCCAGGTTGGAGCGTTGGATGTCATCACAGAGAAAGAAATCGAGATGGATTTGGACAAACTAGTTGGTGTGGTCTCGGCTTCTCTTTCTGTGGAGACTATCGCAGGGCAAGACATGACTGTCAGACAGTGGAGAAATTCTCTTTATGATATTCAGGTAGATGAAAACTTCCTCATGTGCAGTGCGCATGATGCATGAGATCTGCTCCCTGGAAAGCTACTTAATCCACTTAATTCGTACGGTCTCTATCCCGTGTCCTTGCATCTCCTCGTGCTCAGGGTCTCAAGTACGTATTTGTTTGGCTTGTTTTGTAACTAGATCTGAAGAACATTGAATCTCAGTTAATTTAATGTCAATTGTTAGATGGATCGTGACTAACGATGTGTTTAACTGTTTCGAAATTTCGCCTGAAGAATTACGAGGAGCTTCCAGACTGCTACAAGAAGTTTCAAGCGTCCAAGCCTCCTGTGGGTTGTCCTCTGGAGCCCCCTACATCGTTACCTCCTTTACCAAGAAACTTAGAAGCAGGTATTGTTACTAGAGGTTTTGTCTGCATCATTCAGTAGGAGCGGTGAGCAAGTATTATCTGTAAAGGTTTTGCATTTGTGCACATTTAAACAGGAATTGCTCGTTAATATCAAGCCTGGCTGTCGTACACATTTCATCTTCATTAGCATTAGCATTTCGTCTTTGCTTTCTAATTCAACTTCGTGCTCATTAACTTTGACCTTCAAAGATGGAGGCTCTCATATTCGGCAGGTTTAAATCATTTTTCTCCGATTAGCGGTGCAAAGAACGCGGAGATCCTCCACGTAAGGGTTGTTCGAGCGAAAATTAGGAAAAAAAATTAGATTTCATTTTTTTACTCGATTTTGTCTAAAACAGGATTCACTAGCATCGCTCAGCCAGGGCGAGGGGTCTATGCTCTTCGGGCTATGACAGGCAAATACTTATGCATACAGTTTGAATAAAACAGGATGTGTGCCGCCCTCAGAGGAGTTACAAATTGCATGGACGTCAGCTGCATTGAAGACCGTAAATTGGGAAAGTTTCAAAGGCGCTCAAAGAATATCTGCAGAGGCAGCCCTTGGGGCCAAGTGCAATTCCAGCCCCAGTCTGTCCAATGGTGCAGTAGTGGAGAATCCATCTGGTGGAATGTTCAAAGACCTGATTGCTTGGCGAGAAAAATACATACTTGCAAGCCCCTATGAAGCCATTGAGAAGAAGCGGAGAGAATCCACGGGTGAAGCTGAGGTGAAAGACCAAGAGGGTTATGTTGTCAAAGGTGGAGCCACAGGAGCTCTTAACATTCTGCAGGGGTACTTACTGTTTCAAGAACCAACTGGAAGAGATGATTGGCAGGAGTACGTATAGTCGTTCAAGGAAACTCTATTCTTTTTGTATCATTCCTGGGCTTATTTTATCCAAGTTGTCCTGACATGAAGTAAAGGATATTTTGCTTTGTGTTTTTCTTTTATGTGCAAGAAATGAGGTGTCTCACGTTACGCACACACTCTACATACAGGGTGCACAAGCACGTTATGAGTCTAGAAAAGCGACCGGGGGCTTCATTTAGAGCGCTTTTCGGGAATTCATTAGCGCTTGGTACTCTTTCTTTACGAAGAGTTCATCATGAGGCTATAGAGTACGAAAGGGCAAGAGGTGGTGGGTGGCTATCTCCTTTTGGTTTTTCATCATTCACAGCAGCAGCAGCCATAAATGACGCTAAGGCAATTGAGGTACATATAACATGTAATCACAGGTTATCATCCTGGATTGTAACTTGATTTGCCACATATCAGATACTTTCTTTTAAATCATCTACATGGAGATATGAGATGATCCGTTTGGGCTTGACATCATGATAATTTTTATTTCTCAGTGGTATCATCTTTTGGCACACAAGAGTCGGGAACAAGGAAGGCAGAAAGGTTTTCAGGTCGGAACTTGGCGGTGGAGAGGCTACCTAGTCCAAGTAAGCCGAGAAATTTTTCTTTACTAGCTCGATTATCCAGACTTGGCCAATGTTATTCAAGTTCTGCGAATGTGCTGGAGTTCCATCACCTTCACAACTTCTCCTATTGCGTAGTAATACCAAACTTTCCAGCTTGACTGCCTGAATCAGTTTAAGTCGTTCTAGCTGAACAGATAGTTGTAGGTAAGTAGTCAACCACAAAGATGTGACAGTGTACTCAGCGCACTTCGTCCTCGAGAGCTTCTGACAGTCTTTACGTGTGTTCCATGCGTTTGCAAGTATGCGGTTGTAGGAGAAATGGGAACTCCCGTGGTCTTTGTTCATGGCTTTGGAGCTTTTTGGGAACATTTCAGAGACAACATGAAAGGTGTAGCTGAAGCTGGAAATCGAGTTTGGGGCGTGACAATGCTTGGTTTTGGGAGATCTGAGAAACCCATGATAACCTACACGGATCTAGTGTGGGGTGAACTTGTGCGAGATTTTATCATCGAGGTGGTTAAGGAGCCTGTTATTCTTGGTGGCAATTCCATCGGAGGTTTTATGTTCTACTTTTCCTAGTTTGTTCAAGTGGTTGTCGTGCATATCTTCTGCAACTTTCCTTTGGCCGGGACTGAACATTCGATATGATCAAAAGCATTGACCTCTATTGTCAACAGAACCCTCTATTTCCTCCATGCTGGTTGGCTCCTTGCCAGTCAACTTTCCTTTGGCCAGGGTCGAACATTTGATATGTACAAAAGCATTGATGTCTATTGTCGACAGAGCCTCCTATTTCCTCCATGCTTATTGGCTCCTTGCCAATCAACTTGCAAAATTAGGCCAATTTTTATTTGCAAGCTTACTTCACGTGCATACTGACTGCAGGTTATACCGTTAGTGTGGTAGCTGGACTCTGGCCTTCCCTTGTTCAGTCCTTGGTTCTCTTCAACAGCGCGGGAAGAGTTGTTCCTGATTACCAATCTCTCGAGTACCACAAGGTGTTTTAACTGAGTGTCCGTTACTTATTCAAATTCTACTCACAAGCATTTTTTTGCAGAGGAAACCGTAGCCGGGCTAACTATCTGGACTTAATCTTCAGCTCATTATTCTGCCAATCGCTTATTCATCTTGTTTTTCCTCACTTGACACAGCCCAAGGAAAAGTCTCATGTGGCATACATCGGTTCCCGGTTGCTTCTTGCGTACCTACAAAACTTAAGCAATGGAATGCTTACCAAGTGCTATCCTACGGTAAGTGAGTTGCCACTTATACCATTTTTTAAATATAGGAATATTGAAAATTACCGTTTCGACTCCTGTTATCAATCAAAGCTGCCGGGTTGAGATCTGTTGTCTGAGTATTTTCTTTCTTCAGTTTTCATATGTTCTTATCGCGAAGTGTCAATACAGGCAACGTTTTCACTTGTGATTTATTCTTGACAAAGCCGAGCAAGCTAGTGTTTTCTACCTCATGAGATATATCTGCCGCTGTGTATCTTTGTTTATTATGTTCATCTCATTATAAACCTTTTTTCATTATTTTTCAGAATCCGGAGAGAGCAGACAACTGGCTTCAAAATGAAGTGATGAGAGCCGTATCCGTGCTCCATTTTTGTCTCCTTGAGTTAATTTTGTCCTTATTAGTATAGGCTTGTAACTCTATCAAATCTGAAGGTCGGTTTCTTAACGATTTGAAAGTCATACGATCCAAATTCAACAGCAGTTCTGGAGGCTATGTTCCATTTGCGAGCCCCGCTGCCCTTGAACTACTATCTAGATCGATATGACGGCAACGTTCTGGTTATCCAGGTTAGCATCCAAGTTGGCTGAATTATGTGAGGTTTGTAGATTTAACTTCTCCTTGTAAAGGAAACTTGTCATGGTGGGGTGATCTTCGAAGCACGTGCAAACGTTCTACCTAATATGTATCTTTCGTGGAGTCCAGGGTATGCGAGATCCTCTGCATAACTCGTCTCTCCGAGCGAGCATGCTTCAAGCGTATTGCAGGAACGTTTCTATACAATACGTGAACGCAGGTATGCCTTCGGTTTTCTCTTATTTTCTGGGCACAATCTATAAGAGCTGTTATAGTCTCACCAACGAATTGCCTCATTGATTCGAGTAAATTATGAACTGCTGTGCTATCAGGACACTGCCCTCATGATGAGGTACCGGAGGAAGTAAACTCAATTCTTACTTCTTGGCTGAAAAGCTCTTTCTCTATACCACAAGCTGATGCAGCTGAAGAAAGAGAGATGAACAAAGTGTGGTTGCCGGACTCTCAGGAAGCTGCGGATCTTGAGGAGGAGCTGGAGCAACAGAGGAACCAATTATCTACTGATCCTGTGACTCGTCTAAAAGAAGAAATGGAGGAACTTGTATAAGTTACATGACATTTGTATGTTCAGGTGGAATGCAGACCATTATCACAAAGCTCGCATGGTTTGTGTTCCGCCGTGCTGCGGTTGACGGAATACAGTGAGTTTAACTAAGTTTCGACTTAACATAAGTCCAGCGCAGTTGTTGTCACCTCGTTCTTGAAGTGGAAGTGACGACTAACTCAACAACTTCAAGTAACTCATCAACCTGAACTTGGCCGTGAGGTGATCGTGCCGTAAGCCCCTGTGTAACATGTAGTTCTACCAACTTACGCAAAAGTGTTCTGTGGTGTACAAACTTCGGTCAAGAATCTTTGATTGTCGAATTTCCACAGAGTTACTTCGGTACGATTAATCACCGAAGAACTTGCGAAGTCTAAAGAAAGCTTTTTCTAGGAAGACGGGCGAGGTACGACATGTAAGAGGGCAAGTCAAGTCATTTTGAGTTTACACAGCAGTAGAAGGAGCTGCAGAGAAGAGCTACCAATCTCCAGCTTGTGTCGGCACTTGCTACAATTTCGTACTACGACCTTCAAATCTGTCCAGTACGCAGAACATTATTTTCTTCCAAAATTCTGCATACTCTCGCTGTCTTATGTGAGAACAAAATTTAGCGACAGGTCACAATCCTCCAGTGACAGATTGGCACCGCGTTCAAAGTGGTAAATTCGAGTGCATCTTTAGGCCAACATGTAGTTTCCACCCGAAGACAGAAGCAGATGCTCATGCGATGAGTCTTCATGTCTATAATGTTCAAGTCTGCAGTACAGGCTTTGTAAAGTTTGTTAATGCACGCCGCCGGCGTTCTTTTGTGTAACGGTATTGCGTCACATGATGAATTTCTGCTGCTCATAACGGTCATGTCTCTCTTCAACTTAAGCTAAACCAAGTTCGCCGCAGATTCAGCCTAGCCAGGCGTGACATGACTACAGTAGCACGGTTTCCTCACGCCGCACGTGGTTACGCCGTGGTAGTTCCTATTTTAAAACAACGTACGCTCGCTGTGCAGGCATTGGCTGTGACGGTGAAATATAGAAGGGGAGGCCTTGGTCCGGAATAGATATGGCAAAACTGTGGTGTCCGTTGTGAATTGGACTGATAAGATAAAACCACGGAGAGCTTGCTGTGGAAGTGGTTCGAGCTCGCTTGAGAGCACTTGCCACCTTTCCATCTCGGAATCGTGCTGTAAAAGGCCTCCAATTTCGACGGCTCGGTCGACAACAAGGCGCTGGATCAGCCGCATTAAAATCTCCAGCATGTCCCACGCCTACAGCGAGAGCATGAAACGGTGCTCGTCCCTTCGTCGAGGGAGGGGCAAGGCAGAGACGTGTTGACCGACTGATGTCTCGAGTATACAATCAAGGAACTCGGCCGAGCTATCCTCGAGGAATCGTTGTCCACAGATGAAAACCTTGAAATCATTGCCCGACAAGATGAAAGCGCGTATGAATCTAGAGAATCATCCACGAGCTCTGTTCTAGCCATAGAACGCTAGTTGCTAGGAGCCGAGGGCGGGTGTCATTTGAGGTCATGGTAGTTGAAGACCCAGTCCAGTTCGGACACTAGAACTAGCAACTAGGCAAATCGAGTGCGAAGGATTTAAGGCAAAGGCAGCGAGGGGTAGCACGCCAAAAGATGCCTGGAGATGGCAAGATTGCTCGCAACGAGCAGAGGGCCCAGCAGGCATCTTCTCAACCCAATCCAGAAGAAGCATGCACAAAAAGGATACTCTGGTGATGAAGAACGGTTGCCGAGCACCAAACAGACAGATCTGCTGATGAACGACGAGGTTGGAGACTCGCCATCTTATCAGAATGCTCGCCCCTCCAGATACCGAATCTAAGGCCAAGAAGTTCCCCGAAGGAAGCACACCATCGGAATATCTTCTCCCCCATAGCCAGGTCGGGTCAATCCCCATTCACAAACAGAGGGAGGACTGCGAGCAGAAGCAGGAACACGAACAAGAGACAGACAAGGCAAGACGAGCTCTAGACACCCAAAAAATCGTTCAAAGATCAAGGGGTTGCATGCAATCAACTCTCCACGAGCAAATCACAAATCCACCGCACCAGATCACGTCTCCACGAGAGAGACCGGGATACTCCCAAGTGGACCTTTCTGCGTCCTGGATGACAAGACGTCAGCCGGCAATGATGTATGTATCCAAATCCACAAGCCCCGCACAGCAGACACAGCCGCAGCAGCACCAGAAGGTCGCAGGTCACAGACAAAGAAGATCAGAGCCGGGCAGATCAGAGCACAGGGCAACAGCGAAACAAACAAATGAGGAGGATAGACGGATAGATAGATCCAGACACATAGGCTTGATTGCTAGCTACGCTAGAGTCGGCCAAAGGGTTCAGGGTTCGAGCGAACGCAAGCAAGAAAGAAAAGACTTTTACAAGCTCTTGTTCGGCTGGGCGATCAGATTTCCATAATCTGTCTTACTCTAACGACCTCGATCCGCGGACTCATCTGTATTCGGTGGCGAAGCGGCTACTGTCAGTGGTGGTCACAAACCTCTTTCATGTTCCGTGTTAACCGAAACTTTTCAGATTGGGCGGTCAGCCACTCTCTCACCGGGCTTGAAATCATTCATCACCCCCATCTCTCTCGTGTAACCGCAATTAATCATCTGATACCCCTGACGTGAACGCAAACTTTTCCCCCGATACGGTTACTACACTACCACTGCACCTTATTCCGCGTAACGCATTCCTTCCCACAAGTTGCATCTAGAATGGTAAGTGACTCTTGCATTCTATATTGCAATTATTTTTTGAAATTCTCATGAAGGAACGAGGATTAAAGACTCTTTTTGCGTTTCATTTGAGTTCTCTGGATCTGAAGAAAAGTGTAAAATGGAAATCAAGATAGTTAGCTCCAACCTGTACTTTATTTTGGAGGATAATTGAAAGAGAAACAAATTCACTCACGTCATATTCTCATAACATCAACCATTGTCATGCGTCATCAATGCCCCTTAATGTTTTGGTCATATGATTATACAACATTGATTTGCAACTATGATGAAAACTAATAAGACCAGTTCAAAAGAACATGTCTTTGAAATAAGTTTTTTTCAAATTCGTTGTTGAATTTTATATGAAGCTAAACCGTAATACTTGTTATGATTATCTTGCCTATGATATGTTTATAGTGAAAAATTTATTCAAATTTTTGATGATGTAATTCTCATTCGAAAAAAAAATTACTGATGAAAAATCAGTTAAAATGAATACATTGTGATTAAAATCAGACGTTTTTTCTAAAACCACATCTCAAATACTATTCATGAATCAATGGCAATAGCATATTGGAATCTTTTTAAAATTATATATTCAAATCAATATGAATTTATTTTTATCAGTGCTAATTATAAAAATATTTTTTTATTATCTTTTAATATCTATGTCACCTGATCTCAAATCCTACTATAATCACACAATTTAAGATCCTCATGTGAGGTGGGGGTGTCATGGAATTGTGGTTTTGCAGGTGGGATGAGATACATGATGGAATATCATGTGTCATTATCGTTGTTGCATGGATATTTCTTTGCTCTGAGAATGCCCGAGCACCTGGCTGTAGAAGAACCCTCTAGAACCTTGTGTGAATTGACAATTTCTTCTTCTTCTCCTAAGCACTCCACATTCGAGTTCATTATAAATCGGTAAAACTTCAACGGAAGAAGATTATGATAGCCGATGAAAAATTTTCCACGATCATTTCAATCTCTCAGAAAAATTTCAGATGTTTTTCTTCTCTAGATCTCTCAGAACAATTGTTGATTTGCACACAGTATCACATGGCAATATGCAGACCCCTGTGTATAAAACCCATCACACATCCCAATCCTTGACTCCAATTGCTCCTAGATTTCATGAGAATGTCACTAATCATCAGAACTTGAACAGTGCAAAGTTTATTGACAAAACTTTCTGATATCAAAAGATATGATCTCCGTACTAACTTCGTGACAGTCGGTGCAATCTTGCAACTATGACTGTATACACAAACTTCAAGCCATCACTCTATAGTCAAAACTTATCCAATTGAGTCCAAATTTCAATCCAAACGCAAGCCCGAGTCGTAAACTATATCACGGTCAACTCAGATCTTCCAAAACCCTTGTAAGATTTTCAGAAAGACCCCAAATACACTCAAAGGTCTAAATTTCTCACTCTATATTTGAATCACCATTTCAGAGTGACAAATCCTTCAAATCCATCCATTCTTGAGCCCACGTCGTAGCTCACCCTATCAGCTCTCCAACCCTATCTTCATATCTTTGAATGTCCCCTTAAAAGATCTCCAAAACTTCTCAAAACCTCAAAGAAGTTGCCCAAGTGCCCTCATTGGCCCAAACTCCAAGACCAATGAGAATGAAGAGTGTTAATTTGACCTCTAGTGTGGCCAAATTAGCTTCATATTAACTTAGAGCTTTACAACTATCCTAAACACACTACTTAGCCATCATATACACAATATGAGTTACCACTTATAAAGAGTCAAAATGACAACTCGAAACCGGCTAAGTATGAACGGAACTTCAAACAGAACCGTGGAGTTTATAACTTGAGAATAATACTCCTCGCCAAAGTTCCTAACAATCAACTCCATATGGCTTATTTTTGGTAAGCAATAGTGATGGATTGAAACCCATGTGTTGAAAGCCATCACTACTAGTAAGTTCAGATCCATAGCGCCCAAACTAAATCAAAACGTATATTGTTACGTCCCAAATCGCGTCTTAGGAAACAACAGGAAGAATAATCGGGTTTGGAGAGTTTATCACTTGTTGCAAAAAAGTATCTCCAAAATGATACACTAACCACGCTCGAAAGTGATCACGATGAAGACACCGGATGTTGATCACAAATGGATTGGACATCGGTACATCTGGACGATCATGTTGTGCTTTATCCATGTCCTACGTCGGCTCCACTTCCATCACATAAGCTCCTTAGTCAGCAAAGTGATGTGTCTAGCTCTCTCCCATACCCTTTCCATCCTGATTGCGGTTTATATCTGATAAGGTCCAAGATAATATCTCTTGGAGCCTTTTCAACATCTTGACCCTACAAAGTTGATCCAACGGTGGACTCTTAACAGCCTTACAATGTGCCGTCAGTTCTCCTAACCTAAAGTATCGCCGTGATGACAACAGCTCTGAAGATGACACATGTCATCATCTTCTCATATTAGCCGCGTCACAACACGATATCGTTCTCTTTGTGCTACCTATAGTTTCATTTCCCCTCATGGAGCCATTTAGAAAGTTGTGTGATCATCATTTTACCATGTCAGATGTGTCATCATTTTACCTCAGAAGGGGTTAAGATTCACAAAGATTAAAATTATATCACATGGGATGTGCACGTGAGACGTACGATCACATCAACATTTGTCACTTGGGGGATCACAAAGATTACGTCCATCTTTTCGTTGATCATTTCAAATATACAAATAGGTATTTTAGTGAGTGAGAATTAAAATAGAGGTTACACAAGGTGGAGATAGATAGTCTTGAGTTGACTACTAGTAGATATCACGCCATCAATCCGTGTGCTCATTAGGTTATGTTAGTTAATGTGTTAGTTGAAGTTACATGTTAGCAATTCGTGTGATTATACTGATGTCCGCTAGATCATCAATACACGAGGAGTTGGATAGATGATGGTTATGGAACCTTATCTATATTGTAACTTTTTGGATATGTGGAGATATGTGGAGTATATATGGAGATTGAGGAACCATTGAGATTATGTCTCAACTTGAGAGTTTTTGAACTATTCGAGTGGTCCGTCATCACTTTCCTAGTGTTACAATTGTATCACAATTAACTTGTTCTTTTCTTGATTATGGATTATCCCTCTTGGAATAGCAAGACAATGATGATGGCTTTAAGTTCTTGCAAGTTGTATAGAGACTAACATATGTCATTGATTTGCATGTAGAGTAAAGGGGAAAGTGAAAATTGTGGGCTGCATATATGGATGTGCTAGAGACAAATCATGTACCAAACTTTCCATTTCCCAACTTGTTCAACATTCATATTTGATTCATGGAGAAAAATATTTTCATAGTGCAACTTGTGGCCAATTGGGATGTAAATTTTATGGCTCAAGTGATGGCGTCACCAGTATCAATAATATTTCTAATTACTAGTTATGGAGAAATGTGAGATTGTACCATTAACATTCTATGTTGAATGTTGGATGGATTTGAATTGTGAACCACACTCATCGATTCCGTTCAACACATATGTAGATATTATAACTATTTACACACATAATAGAGTGTGGATGGATTTTATTGTTATATTTTATGGTGAAGAGTACTACATAGTTATTATAGGATCACCTTGGCATTTTGTAATTCATATTTTGAGAGATTGGATTGTTATTATACTTCATTGTATTAGTTTGAGTGATTGAGAAGCATAGAGACATCAACTGCCATGAGTGAAATTCTTAACTCAATCATGATAGAGATAAAAGAGTTGAGAAAAGCTATTATAAAGTATCATACAAAGCAACAAGTCATGTAAGTCATGGAATACAATATCTTTACATTAGAGAGTGAAAAGGTAGCGAGAGAAGGAGTTCGTGAGATGGAAGTGGAAACTCCAATACAAGAGACTCAACCCCAACAACAAGCAACTCCTATTGACAACAAAGAAGCAAATAGGAGACGACTTCAAGAGATGAAAGATCAAACCAATCACTTACTTTGTATGGAAAAGACATGTAAGGTGGAAGTCCACAATGGTAGGAGAGTCATGGGAGTTTTGGAGGGATGGATAATGAAAATGAATATATATCTATCATATTTTCATGTTTCTGATTTATTGTATGAATGTTCATGCGGTCCTATCTCATGGATAAGGCTCTTACATGGTACACTATATGGGAATGAATGCTTTTAGAACGAGGTGCTTCCATTTCATGGAGTGCGATGCAAGAAGGATTTCTCTATAGCTTTCAAGTGTTGGATTCTCTTCAAACCACAAGAATGAAGTTGAGGAATTTGAAGCAGAAATGAGATATACATAAATACATTGAAGAATTTTATGATATTTCAATATCTATTATAGATATGAATGGAGCATAAGCCTTGGATGTCTTCAAATAAGGCTTGAAGGAGAGGGTGCAAAAGGAGGTGATGGTGAGCAAACCATCCATAATGAATGAAATAATTGTAATTACTCAATGATTTTCATGTCCTTATGGAATCATACACGGTGAACCATCAAGCAATGTTTAAGATCCACTTAGGCCAACACCTATGGAATTTGAAAACCATCGATATAGAAAAGGATATATATTGCCACAAGAGTCACCACCCAAGTATGGAGGTGATAATCGTCGATCACTTATTTCAAATTTGTTGGATCTTGCTGCAAATAATGGAATGATAAATCGAGGAGACATGGGAGTTTGTGACAATCGCCAATGCTATGCATGTGGGAGGATATGTCACATTGCCAAATTTTATGAAATTTAATTATGACCAAAAGGAGAAAGATCCATGTTGCGATGTACTTCCAACAATATAAAAGGAGGAGAATACAAAGATGAAGATGAGATGTTGCAAGGAAACAAAGATCACAAGTATACTTGCCTCACGACCTTATTGGTTTTACTAAACGAAGAACATATGAGATTGGAAGAAGACAAGGATTGGAAGCTTATGGGACGGGCATAGAACATTGTCATATATGGGATGATGGAAAGACACAAGATGAGAGTCCTAGTTGATTCTAGAGCAACGGAAAATTTTCTTTCATAGTATGTTGCAATGAAATTAGGATTGACTTTGATTAATGATGAGCATGAGAAAGTGGAGATGCCAAATGGGTAAACTAAACCAATAGAAACATTAGCAAGGAATGTACAACTAGCCATATGCAGGTACAAGGTAAAAGATTGAATAAAGAATAATCAGATTAGCTTGATATGATGTCATCCTAAAAATGCCATGGATGGAGCAATACAATCCAGAGGTAAATTGGGGAAGAAAAGTGGTAAAAAGTAGTGGATAGAAGATTTATTAAGATAGAATCAGATATCAAAATAAAAGCTTAGCTCTCTTTATGATTGGTAAAACTGCCAATTCTAGAGATGATGTATTTTTCTTGGGACTTATAAGAAATGTTGCTTGTTCTAAGAACAATCTTTATATTTTGGACTCATTGAGCAATATTATTATAGAGTATAAGAATGTATTTCCCATATGATCTATTTGCAGGATTGCCATCTAAGAGGTATATAGATCATAAGATCGAGGTGATATCCGGTAGCACATCAACTTGCAAAGCTCTATATCATTTGGCTTCAAACAAGTTGGAAAAATATGTAGCTCAAGTGGAAGAGATGTTGAGAAAGGGCTTCATACAACCAAGTGTTTCACGTTATGGGGCACTTGTGTTGTTTGTGAAGAAGTATGGGAGTATGAGATTGTGCATTGATTATCGTGGGTTGAATCAACAACGGTGAAAAACAAGTATCCATTATTTCAAATGGATGATTTGTTTGATCAACTTCAAAGGGTTCAATACTTCATGAAATTGGATTTGAGGAGCGGGTACAACTAATTTGAATTATTGATGAAGATGTTCACAAGATAACTTTTTGTACTAGATATAATCACTTTTGGTCTTACTGACACACTTGCAACATTCATGGGATTGATGAACGATATTTTTCGTCTTTTAACTATGTTATTGTCTTTTTAGATGATATTTTGGTGTATAGTAAAAACTTAAAAAATCATAGGTGGCATTTACGAGAGATTTTTCAGGTTTTGCAAGAAAATGAGTTTTTGGATGTTGAGAATACATTTAATAGTGTTTCATGTGCATTTATCTTTTGAGAACTTAGAGAGACTTGTGGAACTTTATCGAGCCTCATTCTTTTCGTACAATCCTTCAACAGTTCACATTCTTCTCTTTCTATTAGCATGGCTTTCAAAGGGAGTCATTGTTCTACAATACGCCGTTGGAACTCGATATTATTTTCTTTTGGGAATACCTCTATTTGTCATGACTCATTTTAAAATTCTTTTGTCTATTACTTTGATCGTATTAGCTTATGTGTTCCCTTCCTTAGTGGATGATACACACATTGTAGGCCATGTAGATCACATTAGATAGGTCATGATTATTTGACTATTGAGCTTCATCTTATAGACTTGAAAGTCAAGGTGTCAAAGTGTAGGGCATGATATTTTTTGGACATCCTCCTCATCTTCATCTTATAGAGGGATGTATGACATCGAGAGACGACTTACGTATTCTAGGAATGCTAGTATAATCTACGTGATTTGTCTCCGCTATCTAGACATTGACATTGCAATTGTCAAGAATGTATAGCATGTAGATGGCCTTCCTTTACTAGGGGATCCGCATGTTATGTTTGATATATTTTCCTCTAGTATTGCTCGTTGACTCACCTATCTACTTCGAACGATTTCTACTTCACCTACATTCCTATCACGCTTGGTAGCTTTTGATACAAGGATCATGGATGTTTTGGTGACATCATCATACAAAAGAACTTCGAGTGTGTGATAGGAGATTTGACATAGAGAAAGATATCTTTGCTAATTTCATGTGGAGGGGGTATGCTTATTATCGATGGAGGAGACTTCACATATATCATTTTTGGCTAGTTGGGCACTCTCTGCAGCTTTGTTATCTTCTTGGTTTGTGATTGTAGATAGATCCATCCTTGAGATGTATGTGAGGAATGTGGATGGGGGGGGGGGGGGGAGGGTGTAATTTTCATTACATGTATTAATATGGTAAACAAGAGATGATTTGTCCCCAAAGGTACAACATGAGCTCCGATCCTTTTTCTCTTTGCCCACCGATTAGACTAAAGGCCTATAGTCTACCTTAATAGACCGACAGTTTAACATGCTCTACATGCTCTACATGCTCTTAGGAGATCCAATCATTCCTCGTCTAGTTTTAGTGCTCGTCTATGCTCTTGATCCAGCAAGGGTTTAAGCTCGTGGATCTTGGCTCTACCATGCATCATGGCTTTCCGACTCGCACCAACTACCTTTTTTACAAGGATGAGGTTTTGTGTTGGCTTGAGCCACCCATATGCATCTTCATTACTCACATGTGATTGTGATTTTGCTTTAGATGCACCATGGTTTCATATGACTCGTTGCTCATTCGCATAGCATAAGATATCATTAGGGATGTGGTGTTTACTATGACATGAGAGGATAGATACTTCACATAAAAAGAGCGTTAGTATGCCTTGTAGTTGACTCGGATTAAAACTAACCTATACTTGGTTTAGGAGGACCATGTTACTGTTGCAAATGTTGTGGTTACATATCTTACACATGACACAGTGTCTGAGGGGATTGATTATCCATCCTCATGATGGGTAGCAATAACTAAGGTCTCCAAGTATATGCGTATGCAAAGAGGTTACATTCTTTTTCTTCTAGCTTTGGAGTTATATGAAGCTATGGACGTAGACTTCGACAAGTTCGCGAGACAATGCACGAGAGTCTATCATACTAGGCAACATGGGGTATTACTCTCTTCATCATAATGTATAGCCTATCATAATATGCAACGCGTATCCATTAGTCTACAGAAAGCACTAGCATGTGCAATCCCTAGGAGAGCAATCATATTAGGTGATGTTTTTTCGAATGCTCATGTAGTACTTAGACGGTTTGACCTAGATAGTTTATATATCTTTTGTGCAATAGGAAGCATTTCACATTGTGATGCTACTAGATCCTAGCCCCATCTTACCCATTTGGTTTCATTGATGTCCGTCTTGATGGGGTCTTCCCATCTGTTTCCTATATTACTTGGTTGTTTGGATTTTTGAAATATGAAATTAGGCCACTTTCTTTCGAACGAACAGTTTCGATAAGCAGTGTTTAGTTGAGCATCAGAGAGCCTACATATATATTACTTAATTTTAAATTTGATTCCAAGCTCGTTCTTGGGAGTTAACATCCAAAGAAGAAGAACAGGAGACTGTCATCTTTTAAGATCATAATTTTCAGTCATCACTTCGTACAAGACTGAAAAACTAAACACAGTCCGTATTGCTCAAGAAAGATCCGAATAAATATAATACGCTACTACATATTTCGGTAAATCTCATACGGATAGCCTTGGATGAAAGACAAAATGAAGAAGTAAGTTGCAAATCAGATATATATCATGCAAATTTGAGACAAAGGACAAACCAAAGTGAATTGCAACATCAAAGCCACGTTTGAAGAATTTGAAGAAACCCGAAGACTAATATTTGGTTCCTCCTTAGACAAATAGAAATATTCAACTTAGCGCTAAGGTTCTGGAGTCTATGTAAAGAATGGCTGGACGAAGGTGAAAGCACTTCTATGAAACCAACTTAATCGAAGAAAAACAGTTTCATCCCTGTACGACTTGATGGGGTCTTCTCACCTTTTTGCTATCTTACTCGCGCCATACTTACTTCATCGAAGAAAAAACGAGTCATGTATACTATTTCACAAGTTTCTCCTATCCGTAACCTCAATCGTTTCCCCATCATGCTAATCATTCTCGATACTATTAATAAACCCTTGTCAGATGTGGAGAATAAAAAAGAAGGCGATAAGTACCTCAGCGTTGAAAGCCTCG
The DNA here is from genome assembly GCA_014180765.2 of Marchantia paleacea. Taxonomy (NCBI): domain Eukaryota; kingdom Viridiplantae; phylum Streptophyta; class Marchantiopsida; order Marchantiales; family Marchantiaceae; genus Marchantia; species Marchantia paleacea. Next base: position 465,635 of record MUAA02000049.1, read on the forward strand.
AATCATAAGTAGACAAGATTGTCTCCACCTCCGCGCGGCGACATGCAAAATCAACCGAGAAAGAATCCGTTCCTTTTCACCTTTTTCGTTATTTCAACCCCAACTCGTGCGAGCGTGTGATGATTCTACATGCCATTCCATTCTCATCCAAATTCCTTCCTTCTCATCTTTAGTCCTCTCACAGTGAGTCACTCACCAGTAACGAGTCACGATCTCGCCCAAAACCGAGCAATTTGTCCTCACCCGAATCGCACCCCAACACTCAACATCCACATTCAAACGAAAATGCCTCACCGAAGTATCGAACGATCCGACGGTCGAGAAGAGGCTGAGCCGCGGCCGAGAAGCTGTCAGAAGATTCGAATAGGTCGGCGAATCAAAGCGCGAGGAGGCGCTCACTGAGCCTCACTCGAACGAACTATTCTTGTCGATGTCAACCTCCACCTAACGTGGTAACGTGGCCGAAACATGGCCGGCATTCTCTGCGCTGGTCCGGGTGGTCCGTGGCTACCACAGTAGCTGGCCTGCATGATCTACGGTACGTGTATTCATTCCCCACTCCGTAGTAGCTGAGCTACATGATCTCCACCGTATCTACACCGTATTTGTACTCGCTTTTCTCGCTCTACTGCCTCAAGTCGTTGAGCATACTGAAAGTATGTATTCAGTGCTGCTGCTTTTGCCTTCCGTAGTACCGGGTACTGTGCGTACGTTGTACTACAGGTCCGCCCCTCCCCTGTTTCACCTGTCGACCATGTCTCTGCCCAGCCTCCTGCAGTTGACTCCCCCTACCTCTTGCTGAACTGGGGATTCGCACTCCTCGCCCAAAGTCGCTTTACGCCCTCTCCTGCTCTAGCCGCTTCAGTCGTATCCTCCATGTCCCACTCTACCCTACGGCCCAGATTATTACCATCTATACCATTAGTTTGCCAATCAGACTTTGATAGGAGGATCATGTGCGTCTTTGGTGACATCATCGAGCCAGGGACATTCGAGTGTGTGACTGGAGATTTGGCGAGGAAGGCGAACATCTTTGCCAATCTTGTGTGGAGTGGTAGAGCTTATTATCGATGGAGGAGGCGGCACTGCGGCGTTCTTGGCGAGAGTTGGGCACTTGTTGTTGCCTTTGTTATCTTCTCGATTTGTGATCGCAGATAGACCTATTTTGGAGATATATACGAGGGGCGTCGATGCGGGATCATTTCCCTTACAGGTATTATTACGACATACGAGAGACGCTTTTACCACGGGAGGTGCGACATGAGTTCCCATCTTTTTTCCTCTTTGGCTACCGATTGGACTAGGGGTCTGATCTATCTTGATGGACCGGCAGTTTCGGGGAGGCTCTACATTCACTCTTAGTGGATCCGGACATCCCTCGTACTACTAGAGCTCGTTCCACGCTCTTGCTCGGGCAAGGAGTGCGAGGCTCGTGGATCTTGGCTTCGACCATGCATGAGGGCTTTCCATTTCGCACCGCCTACTTTCTCCTGGGCCGATGAGGTTCCGTCTTGGCTTGGTCCATCCATCTACATCTTCATTACTCACATGTGAGTGTGGTATCACTTTAGATGCACGGCGGTGTTTATATGACTCGTTGTCCATTCGGAGGCAGAGGATAGCTACCCATGATGCCATTAGGGATGTGGTGTTTGCTATGGCGCGGGAAGGTGGATACCTCACATGGAGAGAGTGTTGGTATGCCTTGCGATCGACTAGGGTTAGAGGCGGGACTGTACTTGGTTGGGGAGGACCCAGGGTCGCGTGGGCGATGTGGTGGTTACCGATCCTACTAGAGACATATTTGGAGGGGTGATCACCCATCCTCCGAGGATGGGCGGCGAGTGGGCGGCGGCAAGCCAAAGGCCTCCAAGTATAGAGGTATGCAGAGAGGTCCACCTCTTTGTTCCTCTAGCTTTGGAGTTATATGGAGCTATGGACACCGACCGACATGTTTGTGAGGGAGTGCGCGAGAGCCTACCATACTAGGCGACATGAGGTATCACTCTCCTTAGCTTCTTGTATAGCCTATTTTTAGGCAACGTGTTTCCATTGCTCTCTACAGAGAGCACTAGCTGGTGCAATCCATAGGAGAGCAATCACGTTAGGTGATGCTTCTTCGGATGCTCCTGTTGTTTGTAGACCTTTTGACTTGGATAGTTCAGATATCCTAGGTGTTGTAGGACATATTTCCCAGTGTGATACTATTGGGGCCTAGCCCCATGTTACCGGTTTGGTTCCTTCCTTGTATGATTTGATGGGGTCTTCCCATCCCTTTTGATATTTTACTTCGTCTTTCCTTGTGTTTGCCTCTCGCCGTTTTCTTTTTCTCCCTATCTTCCAGCATAGGAATGATCTTCCCCCCATATTTCATATTTTCCATGTCATAGCATTTTTTGTGTGATTCCCTTCCTCACTTCAAGTTAGCGAGCATAAAAAACGAAAGAGAGCAATATGACAAGGGGAGACAAACTCAACACTCTTTATGAAGTTTAAGGGTGCCTTTGGAGCTACTGTATTTTTTGATTTTTTTACACGAAAAAGAATCCGAACTTCAATGCGACATAAATGCCGGGAAAAAGTCTCCGGAGCTACTATTATTTTTTAAAAAAAATTCTAGGAAAGGGATGTAACTTTGAAGAAGAGAACAGAAAAAAACACTGAAGTATTAGATTTGTCTGCTGTTATATATTTTGAGAAGCTCGAGATATGCAAGCAGAGGGAGTGGGAGAACATGAAGAATTTTCGGTGCGAAAGGGTTCAAAAGAGGAGGGAAAAAGGACAAGGGTGGGAGCGCTTAGCTGAATTAGTTAGGGGTGGTTTGTTGGCTGGCTTGTGGGGAGAGATGGATCTGTTGCAAGTTTCATCTTTTGGGCAGCGGAGTGGGGGCTGAACGGAATGGAATTCGTCTTGTTCCATGTTGTTGTTAGTTATTATGTTGCTTTTGAAGGGTGGAAAAACATCCTGGAATGAAGGAGGGAAGATGACGTACAGAGAATGACAAGTGTGGAGACAGAGGATGTAATTTAATAGAAACCGTTCATGGACTCCTTCTGCACGTAGCAAGTGACGTGAGGTAAGGAAGTTGCAGTATGGGATATATTTTCGTGGCCAGTTGAGTGGGCCCTCGAGCGAGGAAAGTTTCCGATGGCATCCTCTTGCCGATAGTGAGTCTTTTCCCGATCGTCGGAGGCTTTCGACACACCTCCGCTGCCGTCAAGTCAAATATCTTCGGAAGAGAAGAAATCGATTTGTGGGAGCGAGTGTAAGAACAAATCCAGAACACTGCACGTCATCAAGTTCTATGCGGATCTCTATAGTTAACAATGACCTTTCACCATGCTCTATTTCTCCACAATTGGAGTCTCCTAGAATTTAGGAGATGGAACCTTGGAGCGAGTGACATGAGATTTCCTGTGGAAAGGAATAGACTGCATCTATAGCATTTTTGGCTAGTTGGGCAATCTCGTCACCTTTGTTATCTTGTTTGTTGATTTGTGATTGGATATAGTCACATCCTTGAGATATATGAGAGTGACATGAATATGAGATCATTTATTTTACATGTACTATTATGACATACAAGATATGTTTTACCCCTAGAGGTACGACATGATCTCTCACTTTTTTACTCTTTGGTCACCTATTGGACTAAAAGGTCTACATTCTACCTTGATGGACCGACAGTTTGAACAGGATCTACATTCCAAGTCCAAGGAAGGTTTGCACCCTACTCACATGTGAGGGTTTTGAAATATGCAAGATTGACTCCACCTTGGTTTGCTGAACTTTCAATGTAGTGGATCCTGCCATTCCTCGTACTACTAGAGCTCGTCTATCCTCTTGCTCCGGCAAGGGTGCAAGCTTGTGGATCTTGGCTCGACTATGCATCAAGGCTTTCTGACTCGAATCATAACGATGAAGTTATGACTTGGCTTGGTCCATCCATCTACATCTTCATTACTCACATGTGAGTGTGGTATCACTTTAGATGCAGGAGGTGTTTATATGACTCGTTGCCTATTCTGAGTACATAGGATAGCTACCCGTGATGCCATTAGGGATGTGGTGTTTGATATGGCAAGAGAGGGTGGATACCTCACATGGAGGGAGCGTTGGTATGCCTTGCAGTCGACTAGGGTTAGGCTAGACCTATACTTGGTTCTGTAGACCAAGGTTATTGTGGCAGACATGGTGGTTACCGATTCTACTGGTCACATAGTTTCAGAGCGGGTGATCACCCTTCCTCTATGATGAATGGCGAGTGGAGCAGCAGCCGCCAAGATTTTCAAGGAGAAGGGTATGCAGAGAAGTCACCTCTTTGTTCCTCTAACTTTGGAATTATATAGAATTATGAACACCAACTTCGACGTGTTCGTGAGGGGGTGCACGAGAGTCTATCATACTAGGCGGTATGGGTATCACTCTCTTTAGCTTATTATATAGTCTATTTTATGCAACATGTTTCCTTTGCTCTAGAGAGAGCACTAGCTAGTGCAATCCACATGAGAGCAATCATGTTAGGTGATGCTTCTTGGGATACTCTGTTGTTTGTAGACGAATATCTTAGGTGCAGTATAACATATTTTCCAATGTGATGCTATTGGGACCTAGCCCCATGTTATGGGTTTGGTTTCATCCTTGTGCCACTTGATAGGGTCTTCAGTTACTTTTTGTTATTTTCCTGTGTCATTTGTGCTTGGATTCAAATCTTTGATACGGTGTGTATAGTGTCATGATATGCTTGTATGTCATGGTATTTAACAAGTACATCATTAGCTCATTTCTTAGCCGTGCCGGGCTGTAGAATCGAGTATTCTCAAGGATGCGGAAGTTATAGTGCACAAGTTGGGAGACTGCTAATAAAGACTGGCAAAGGACTCTCACCGTGTTATAAGCTAGGTTCAAAAATATCAAATGTATAACCTAAAAAGTTATAATTTTTTTTAAATGCATTTGAAACCCTCAACCTGAATGCTCTGCATTTCGACTACTGGTGATACTGATAGTGATATCTTTCAAGAGTGATTCTACTGATGATCGAAGGCTCACTAGTCCTATCATATCATTGGGAGATCGATGATATTGAGGATTGGAGCACACAGAACCTAAACAAAGGTTGTGCATTCGAGCCTCACATGCTCCGATAGGGGGGTACACGCTGAATGCAGAAAGGGTTGTAAAATCTAAGTCCTGTCGCGATGGAAATAATAAATTATCTTGTGAAGCGAAGGGTGGTGTTGGACGTTTAACATACTTACCCTTAGTGCCAATTCAACCAAAGTTATATATTGCTCACATCAAATAAACGATGAAGGTCATGAAGATAAAAGCGATGGTCGCTACCTTCTGCGGATCAAACTTCTCCCTTCACCTTCATTTGGAAGCGATTGTCATCTTTATCACTCCTGCTACACTCTTACGGTCGGAGTTGCGACTTTTTAAAAAATGTCGATGCGGATGATCAAGAATGAGCACTTGCTTGTTGAGCTTATCCACCTTTTGATGTGGTGTCTGTGAATGTCTGCTTGCCTCCCTACACCAGGCTCAGAGCTTCATGAGAGAACGTATTTCCAACATTAAAAACATCCGCGAACCTTTCTTCGATCGTTAGCAATACGCAACAAAGCAATTTGATCACCAAAATGGCTTCCGTGCACAATGTTGTTGTCAATCAGATGTCATCTTTTAGCCTGCTATCTTCGGTTACGGTGGCACAGAAGAGTTACAAGGTTTGAGTAATCATTGGATCTATGAAGCCACAGGCAAGCTTCATGTGGCTTGATCTATGGATGACACCAACACGAGAGGAACTCGCCTTCACCTGTAGGCACCCAAACTCGTAAATGTTTCAAAGTAGTGAGTTAAGATATTAGGGGTTTTTGTCCGCTGCGGCTTGCTAAACCCGTCTGCATCAATTATTGATAAGTAGAAACCTGGAAAGATTTGCAGTTACAGTTAGAGGCGGAGATTAGGATGGAACTGCAGGCAAAAATCTTGGATTTGCAGTTGATTGAGTTGGATTTTTCTGATTATGGTTGTCAGGATTATGCTTGATGGCCCCGAAATCTCGCCTGAGCCTTTCAATTAGGGAAAGACGGTCCAAGTCCATCCGAGAAATAATTGTTTGTCAGAATGGAATGGCGGAAGGCCAGGACGGACTCTCTTTGTCCTTCTCCCGAGTCCTCAATAGTATCTGTCCCAAAAGCGGAAGGGAAAATATCCCTTACATTCTCGATGTTACCTCTCACACACAAAGTACTTGACGGGCCGATTCAACTCGCTGGCGAGCCAGTTGTGCACCGAGGGCTCAATAATCGAACTGTGCTTAGCTTCTTCTTCTCACTTTTCACGGGTCATGCGAGAGTGAGGGCGAGTCTTTGTCCAAGTGCCGAGAGCGTATTCAACTTGACGTACTTTTTTACCCTTTTTCCGCCTCAGGAAAGCAATGTTCACTTTGAAAAGCGAACAACACCTTTAGAGTCGAGGCAGCGAGTTGATAATAGGATGGAGAGCTGATGAGCAGATGGTGCTTGATGCTTGATGCACGAGAGGATCACTCCTCGATAGAAAGCGCTCCTGACACAAGGACACTTGTTTGTTTGTGGAATCAACTTGCCACAGCAAAAGTTGCATTTCCATCTGAGCGGAGTCTCTCCTGCGAGACAACTATTTGGAGAGATGCAGAGCTGAGACTCAGAGCGTGGAGCAACTTGAGGCCGTAAGTAGTTGAGCGAAGGGAGGAGAGTGACTAAGAAGACATCATTCTCTCGTTTTGACCTTTGTGCTCTAGTTCCCTCCCGTCTTTTGAGACATCATTTCTCCTTCTTTTCGTTCAGCCACTTATCCCTAATGCGCTCACTCTTTCTCAACAGTCCTATTCCAAAATTGTGATATATTCTGGCGCCATTTTCGAACTGCTTCACACGGAGTTAGTTAAAATTTTGAAAATAATATCAAAATATTCTTTTCTTTTAAATTTATTTATTTATTTATAAAAGTCGGTATTCAGACGTTATTTCCGAAAAAATGACTGAAAAGATAAGAAACTGTCTAATGCATGAATAAATTTTCCAACGCTAGTTAAATCATCTGTACTATCTGTTATTCAATTTCTCGATACTTATGGCTTTAAATGTGAAAGCCCTCAAACTGAGAATGCTCAGTTAATGTTTTTATTCCGATTTAAAGCTGGCAGCTGGTTGAATACAAGAAACTTCTTATATTCGAACTAAAGTATATGACTACTTATCGATATTGAAAACAAGAAACTATTCTTATCCGAGTGGCGGAAGCTTACCTTGAGCTGCATCAACGTGCCAAAACGAGGCAACGAAGACAAGGCAAGAAGGGCGACTTCGCACGACCATAAACCACCACTCTCAATGTTGGGGACTGGACTGATTCAGCTTGCTAGAGATCGCTGCTGCCAAATCAGCCTGGTGGGGCGCGGTGGTTGTAAAGATGTGACCGAGGAAACGGGATTTGAGGCGACGGGACTCGGGAGGATGATGCGTGATAAGAGCCCAGCGTCACCGAGCTGAATTGTGCATTAACCACAGTCAAACATGAGATGGGGTATTGAGATGCGAATTTGGCTAAGGGCAGACAGGAGGGAGGTTGACATTGTAACCAACTGCTAAACGAGGTGACAAACCTTTCATGGAAAAGTGACTGGAAGGAGAATAAAACCTCAAGAAATAGACCTTGGCCCTTGCATCATACTGTGTAATAAACGTCCAAGCTTCTAGATCGTGTGTCTGTGGCGAGTTATTACTTCCCGTTGCTGCAGTCTTAAGAGGGTCGACCCCAGTACCGGAATCAGACAATATCAATTGACATCATTGACCATTTTGGCATCACCACACATCATTGAGGCAGCGTGTTTCAGTAGTGAATAAGATTTTTTTCCCCAAGTGTGTGAAGCGAGTTTGTACAGCGCTTGAACAGTTTTAGTTTAGTGGCTTAGTCTCGCTTCAATGATGCACAAGTGTGTGATGTGATGGCCCTTTGACCAAGACCAGAAGGGGGCCAAAGAAGGAAGGGAAGATGGAAGTTCATGGAACTCATGGAAGCAAGGACGGGAGGAAGAAAACCATAACACAAGGCCAGGGCATCTTGTGGATTCTCTCTTAGACCATGAGGCAATAATTTCGATACTCACGTGGTGGTAAAAATTATGGCTCGAGATCTTCTAGACCTCGTCGCTGCAGAGGGGAAGCTGGTTACCTGCCATATGTATGACATGAGACTGGATAAGTCCAAAGGTGTGGTAGCAGGGACGTAGTCTGCCGGTTAGATGGATAGATAGACTCAAAGAGGGTGTGGGGAACGGAGAGATGAATAGATAGACGAGATCGGATTAGATTAGATCAGATAGCTAATGTGCAGTATGAATTAGGGGGCTCATGCAAACGGGGAAAGACGTGTTGAAGAGAGAAAAGACTGTCAAAAACGTTTGCAGGGCGGGCGGGCGGGCGGGCGGGCGGGCGGGGGAGGGAAGGGGACGGGTCCCGGGGGCTTTGAGGAAGAGAAGGAGAGGCTGCTTCTCTCGATCCTGTGGGAGCGTGATGTGCAGTGAAGAGCAGCAGCTGCATGGTTCCTAGTCTATGGCATGCGGGCCGGGAGTCTGTATAATGAGCTCTGGCACATCCACATGATACTTGACTGATGTCTGGGCTTGCAGAACAGAGGTCATCTTGACCAGATAGGCTTATCATCTCATGTGAATGTGGGGTCCCGTGCAGAAAGGGTTCAGATTAGCGCACATGGAAGAATGAAACCGAATGTCAGTCGAGCGCTTGGAAAGTTTGTTTATCGAATACGTTGTAGCCAAAATTGTTCTCCTCTGACGAGGCAGTAAAACGCATTTGGAAGGGGGAATAATAAATAGATGATGGCCCACGTGCTTGCTTGCGCTCCAAGACTTGTGATTTTGCGCCTTAAAGCTAGAAAGTTTGGGCATTTTTTCACCTTGACCGTGGCAGGCAGTCAAATAGGGGGCGGGGGAAGGGCCCTCGGAAGCCCTCGATGCAGCCCTCTGCAGAGTTTTGATGGTCCGTATCACGAGGTTTGAGTTGGTGCATCTGTCCCCTGTTCAGTGACAGAAACTTCAACCTGATCAGATTCCATATTTTGAATCCCATATCTTTTCTGGGCCTGGAAGACAAAGCCCAAAGCCCAACGCACAACGCCTGCTCCTGCCCCTTCTTCGTTGCTCTCACCTGAGAGAGCAAATGAGGAGAGAGACGGTAGTTCTGAGAGCTTCTGATACATGGAGGTTGACAGTTCTGATACATGGGCTCGAGACACAAATGGTCGGTCGCCTCTACCCCAACACAACACAAGCGATGATCGTCTAGTGAGGGCCTGAGAGGTTCTGCTTCAGGCTGCCTGTCAGTCCTCTCTCGAGGCATGTCTGGGTTCGGTCCTGATGATGGGCGGATACAGACATGGAAGGAACTCCGACACACCCGAAGGCTTCATCATCGGCACCTCCCTGACCATACTGAGCCCGTCATGACCCCAATTCGGACCGAAAATGATTAGAAAGATTGCCATGATCTTTGCTGAAGCAACTCAGCTCGTAGCAAAAGGTGTACTGCACTGTACTCCCTGATCAAACTCTGAGCCGGACCACGACATTTATTCATGATTGGACAACAGATCTAAATATGCCGACACCGAAGCCCTATTGAGAACGAGTCCAATTTCAAGCTGAAAATTTACGTCGACGCAGAGAGAACAGACGATGCTCATCCCGCAAAGGGAAAAACTCATCCAGGAACCAAATCCGAACCAAATCAAGCCAGATCAAGAAGACGAGGGAACAGGAGATTTTAACAGCGAAGGCCGAAAACGCGCCCACTGATACATTTCATCTGTAGCTTCGTCTAGTGGAAATTGTCCACTTGGCGCAGACAAATTCAAGGTGATGCTTGACAATTCCTTTTGAGGACAAACAGTGGTATATACAGTCCTAGCTGCTGCTATCGGCATATCAGCGGGTAAGTGCTAGAATCCCGACAAGATTGTAAGGGACAATTTCTAGAGAGATCCGAAAACGTGACAGTGGAAGCGGGCACGAAGAACACAGCGAGTACGGCCTCATCGGTCCAGTTTCAGCTTTACGTCCTGCACTAACACTCACAAGAACCAAAACCTTGCTTTGCATTCTGCCCGCTGCTGGGAACAGCTTCTCGAGCCTTGTTCTAACTGCTATCACACTGAGCCATATGGAGCGATCACAGGATTGCTAAGAAAGACGAAGGGTTGAGCCCAGGTTGTATCTCTCCTAGCAAACCGGGTCGAGTATTACAAATGTACAAAGTATTGACAATCTTGAACGGAGAAAAGGAAGGAAAAAAACAAAACTCTTCAACGAGGAGCGTAAAATGGCTGGCTGGTCGCGGAAGCCTAGTTTCGCGAAGGAATCCCACAGTATGCACGCGCACGAACCCGCTTCATCCTCTATGATAATCCGAGTAAAGGGCGAATCCATCGATGGTCGTCGGCTCGTCTCATGACCAAAGAGGTTCCGTGAGCTCCAACGGTTCGAGTCCTCCAATTATGGGTTTCATGTGGTGGTTGAGTTCTGGAGAGGGCGGCGTTAGTGGAGGAGAGTTGTTCGTGACCATTCCGTCTTTCATATGGTGCGCGTTGGACACCAACGCGGCCTGATGCATACGTATACACACAATCTCGGCGTTGGCGACCGCCAGTTGAGTCTGCAGCTGCGCGACCTGCTGTTGGAGTGATGAAATTGCACCCACGCATCCGTAGACGGGATCGCGCACTCTCGCATCCGCTTCGTACACCATGGAGCTCACGGCATCCCCTCTCGACTGTATCGGCAGATCCTGTTCACGTGCGATAAAAGTGTCACGTCAAGCTCAGATCAGAATGAGGCAAAAAAAGCCCAAGAAATGCATCATGAGACGAAACTTTCCAAGGACGCAATACCACGTCATTAGAGAAGACTATTGAGCTATTGAGCTGTTGAGCTTTTGTCAGAAAGCGTAGCTCAATCAGACTCATTGGACGATGAAGATCTTCGTGGCCATTATGAAAAAGGGCTTGACTCGAATTTCTACAACGAGGACGACAACTTGGAGTGTCAAATCCTCGGCAAACCGACCACGTCAGTCTATTGTTTGCCCGAGAATTGATCTACCAATGTACATGGCAGATGAGCGATTTAATGAGAGCTGCGCTCTCGTCGAACTAGCATCACACGTCAGAAAAAGCCTCTTGGATTTCCAGCTCATTTCAATTACTTCTTTGCCTCGAACAAACCGACCGTTCCTGCTGCAAACAGTGACCGCGTCCAAGCGCCATCACGAGACAGAAACTTCGTCCAAAGAAACCTATTTGGCCAATGGCTTCAGTCAAGCTCAGCTCTCAAAAATTCACAGGTTCTCTTCGAAATCTTTGAAGCGTCGTCCGTAGATTCTTACGGAGGAAGTCTGAGAAGATATCGGAAGAAAAGGCACTTCACTCAGAACATGCTCCTAGTGATGGAATCTTTTTACACTGTGACCATCTGCCGCTCCAAATAGTAGTGGGTTAGGCTCCCCCAGGAGAATAAAAGAAATATGTCGACGCTTATATCAAATGTAGTGAACATCTTGTTGCAACACCCCGTATAAAATGCACGAGACCACGAGAAAAAGACGCAAAATAACTATTACTGGTATCGACTGCAGACTGAAAAACGTGCCACATTATTTTTAAATCCACGACAGTACATTCGAAGGAAGGTTTCTGATCTGAACCTGCAGCATTTTGTTGACATTGCTTGCTCCGAAAACCTTGTGCACATTGGCAAACTTTTGTGGTTCGTCCGGAGGAAAGTATGGCGCAAACACGCAGTCTCTAGCACATCGTCGTCTCAGTAATTTGCAGGCAGCGCATGGAGACATGCCTGATCCTGGCATGATTCTTTAAGACTTAAATCGCTCGGCAGAAATTCCAAGAACCCGTCACTGTTTGCGGACATTAGCGAACCACCACCATTGAAGCTCGTGACGTAATTGACAAGTCAGCACGATGGTCGACGGGCCTATCTGAGTTTCTCCACGGACACAGCCTAGTGGCTAGGTACAGGTCAAGCCGACTACGGCAAGATCACGACTCTTAACGAGAGACAGCAGAACATCTCTTTCTTGCTGTCACTCGGACTTCCAGCGTCCCTCCTCTCTACCCTACTCAGCCCGATAACGCCCGTCGAATTCTTGCAAGAAGTCACAATCCCGCTCCCACGAGACAATTATCCAATATTTACCAATGCTTCATAATCTGAAACGCCACTGACTTGACTACCCTCAGGAGACGACCACCACCATATCCTGCAGTTGCAAAATTCGCCACGAAGGCAGCGAAGAGTTCCCGTCGGGAAAAAAAGATCCTAAAGATGCACTCACTCGTTCAAATCACTCGAGCACCGACGCCGGAATAGGATCAAAGATGGGACGGGAGGGGAATGGGGTTAAAACGAGCGGGGCAGAGAGAACGCCGCGTCAACCTTCGGACCAGAGCCCAACCAATTCTATAACCCGAATACGTGCAGCGAGAGGAGTCGAGCCCCAACGGGAGCCTGAGCGGATAATGCTCGAGAGCGGCAAAGAAAGCCGAAGTCAAATGGTGGAGAATTGTGTCAACTTAAAGGCAGGCAGGCAGCCCACAATGGGCAAAAGTGGGAGTAAACCCGGAAGCTTCAGGTGGGGGGCTGCAGCAGCAGCAAATTCAAGGCTACGTGCTTGTCGACAGACACAGACAGCGATAGTGGAGACGGGATCTTTGACCAAGGGACGGGAGCAGGTAAGAACCAGAAGAGGAAGGCCGAAGGAGCAAGAGGAGGAGGAGCATGAGTAGAAACGCAGGCAAAGATTTAACGGGAATCCAAGAAGAGTTCACTCCTCGTCCCAATTGGACATATTCGCCCCAAAAGCACCTCACGCAACTATACAGCTCGATGAGCCTCGCTCGCAGCCTCGACTCGACTGTCAGTCAGCCGCTCGCTCGGGGCAAAAGGTGCTCCTGTAACATAACAGGCGAAGGGAATGAAAGTCGCCCAGAGCCAAGTCTAATATACGGAACACCCGGAGGAGGTAGCCGGGGGGCGACGGGACGGGCACTGGACCATATAGCGCACGCCAGTGGAGGAGGAGCCTTTTAGGAAAGAAAGAGGGAAAAGAACGGAAAGTAAGGGAAAGGCAAGCCAAGGAGAGGGAAAGAAAGAAAAAGCTCTGCTCTGAACGTCCGTTCTCCCCGGCCTGCTCGGCCCTGACTGCTCTGCTCTCTGTCACAGACTGCACGCCCTTCCTTCCTTCCTTCTTTCTTTTCTCCGTTCGGACTCTCTCTCCCTTCCCGTCACTGCTGCCCCTGCTGCTGGGGCCTGGCGCTGCGGCGCTCTGGAATCTCTATCTCTCTGCAGGCAGCATGTAACCCCGATTCAATGCAATTCAGGCAGTCAGACGGACTGATCTGACCGTGACACTGTCACATGAGCCCCATGCACTCCAAACCCCCCGATGGCACAAGACTCGCAGCAGCAAGATCAGATCCCCTGCGGTCCTTCTACTGCTTCTCCTTCTTCCAGATATGTACATCCAACCGTACTTCGTCCCCCTTCGCTTCCAGCCCAACCGCAACCGAGGCCCGGAAGAGCACACACGATACGCCAACAGATGAAACAAAGCCAACGAGCGGGCGAGAGCTGCCGCGGCCCACGATGCTGAATCTCTTGCCCTTGGTTGGCGCAATGGAGTCCCGGGACCGCCGTATTTCGAACACTGTACGGGCGTCCGTATGCCTTACTGCCGCAAAGTTGGAGCGTATTGTGGTAAGTGCGGGACGGAGGCAGGCAGGCAGAATCCGCAGGGAGGGTCTCTGTACCAGGTTTGACTTTGGTTAATGACGACAGTCCACGCTCTTTAATTTGTTGGCTATTTTTAACCTTAGCTAAATGTGGTGGTCGTTTATGACTCGAGCCACCGAAGTTTTCCATTGCTGCGGAGCGGCGTTGCCATTTGTGTCACTGGACCGAACTGCTTTGCGTTAGTCAAATGTGAATGTTTTTATTCTCTTGATGACTTTATTGTGATTTGGTTTGGTGGAGTGGACACCTAAGCGTCGATCGTGCGATTTGTCACGAGGTTCTGTCACCAGTTTCGTGAGAAGGACAATCTTCAGACCTTTGAACAAAGACTTCCTTAGTTGACATACTTCTCAACTTTTGGCAACAAGGGGTTGACATGAATCAGGAAGTATTGAACATCCCGTTGATATGGTGTAATTGTGCCCCCCTTCATCAATCTAGTTTTGTTCCTACATACGCTATACTAGAGGGGGGCGTGCTAGACATAAGGAGCTGGCACCTAGATTTTGGAGATTCCGAACATGAGATTGGACTACATTGCATGATGAGTATGTTCGGGCCACAAAGGTTCAGAGTCGAGTTCAGTCTCATGATACTTTTGATTCGGCGTGATTACGATGGTGTATGATCTTGGAGCATGTCAAGGAGTATAGCAGGGCTGCGCGTGCCCTTCATCCTTTGTCTATGGCTAGTTCTACTGAGGAAACGATTTCCTCTTTACGCCTTTTACATACCGTTGTCATGGAATATCGCTCACACTTCCAGCAACATCTTTGTCCACACCAGTTGGGAGTCGCCACACTATGAGACTGTGAGGCGGTATCGTTGGGCATTAGAGCACTACTAGATATCCATCCGGATTGGGTTGTCTTGCAGGTGGACGTTGAGAACGTTTTTAACAGTGTCTCACAAGCATTCATTTTTAGAGAGCTAAGAGAGGCTAATGGACCTCTATCGAGCCTCATTCCTTTCGTACAGTCTTTCAATGGCTCACATTCTTCTCTCTTTTATCAGCATGGCTTTTCTAAGGAGCGAGTGACCGTTCTACAGTTCGCCAATGGCACTCGACAGGGAGATCCTTTCGGAGAACCACTATTTGTCTTGGCTCATTATAGAGCTCTTTTGTCTACTGCTTTGGCCGTGCTAGGATATGTGTTCCTCTCCTTAGCGGATGATACACATATTGTGGGTCTTATAGATCACATTAGGCATACCTTTGATTACTTGACTACCGAGCTTCATCTTGTAGGCTTGAGAGTCAAGGTGTCAAAGTGTAGGGCTTGGTCTCCTTTGGGCATTCCTCCTCATCTCCAGCTTCCAGGGAGATGTATGACATCGACAGACAGCTTACGCATTCTATGAGTGCCAATAGGGTCCGAGGATTTTATCTCACGTTACCTAGACGTTGCTCTTGCCGAGGATGTTTTGCATATAGATGATCTTTCTCTACTAGAGGATCCGCATTTGGCATTTGATATATTCTCATCTAGTATTGCTCGTCGACCCACCTATTTGGCCACCAATTGGACTACATGTCTACAATCTACCTTGATGGACCGATTGTTTCATCAGGCTTTATATTCACTCTTAGTGGATCCGACCATTCCTCGTACTACTAGGGCTCGTCTACGCTCTTTGCTCTAGCAAGAGTGCATGCTCGTGGATCTTGGCTCTATCATGCATTAGGGCTTTCCGACTCGCACCAACTACTTTTTCTGCAGCTATGAGGTTCTGTCTTGGCTTGGTCCATCCATCTACATCTTCATTACTCACATGTGAGTGTGGTATCACGTTAAATGCAGTAGGTGTTCATATGACTCGTTGCCCATTCAGAGGGCAGATGATAGCTACCCATGATGTCATTAGGGATGTAATGTTTGCTATGGCGCGTGAGGGTGGATACCTCACATGGAGGAAGTGTTGGTATGTCTTGCAGTCGACTAGGATTAGGGCAGACATGTACTTGGTTCAGGAGAACCAGGTTACTGTGGCGGATAAGGTGATTACCGATCATACTTGTGACATAGTTTCAGAGGGGGTGATCACCCATCCTCCATGATGGGTGGCGAGTGGAGCGGCAGCAACCAAGGTCTCCAAGTATAGGGGTATGCAAAGAGGTCACATCTTTGTTCCTCTAGCTTTGAAGTTATATGGAGCTATGGTCACCGACTTTCACATGTTTGTGAAGGAATGCACGAGAGCCTACCACACTATGCGGCAGGGTATCACTTTCTCTAGCTTATTGTATAGCCTATTTTAGGCAATGTGTTTCCATTGCTCTACAACGAGCACTAGCTGGTGCAATCCATAGAAGAGCAATCACATTAGGTGATGCTTCTTCGGATTCTCCTGTTGTTTGTAGACCGTTTCACCTTGATAGTTCGGATATTTAAGGTGTTGTATGACATATTTCTCAGTAATGCTATTGGGGCCTAGTCCCATGTTACCGGTGTTGCACAGTACAATTCTTTGCTCTGAGAACGCCCGAGCGCCTGGTTATAGAAGAACCCTCTAGAACCTTGTGTGAGTTGACAATCTCTTCTTCCCCTCCTCAGCACTCCACATTATAACGGGTAAAACTTCAGCGGAAGAAGATTATGATGTCTGATGATTCGACCGATAACTTTCTCTCAAACTTTACAGAAAATTGCTCCACAACCCTAATTATCACTCAAAAAAGTTTCAGATATTTTCAAAACAATTGGTGATTTACCCATTGTATCACAAGGCGATATGCAGACCCCTGTGTACAAAACCCATCACACATCCCAATCCTTGACTCCAATTGCTCTCAAATTTCATGAGAAGGTTACTCATTATCCGAACTTCAACTCTGGAAAGTTTTATTGACAAAACTTTCTGATATCAAAAGATATGATTGATGTATTAAGTTTGTGATAGTCAGTGCAATCCTTCAACTCTAACTGCTTACACAAACTTCAACCTATCACTCCGTACTCAAAACTCATCCAATCTAGTCAAAACTTCGATCAAAACACTAGCCCAAGTCGTAAATTGTATCTCATTTGACTCAAATCTTCCAAAACCGTTGTGAGATTCTCACAAACACTCCAAATACACTCAAAGGTCTAAATTTCTCTCTCTAACTTTGAATCACCGTTTCATAGTGACAAATCCTTCAAATCCATCCATTCTTGAATCCACGTTGTAGCTCGTCCCGTCAGCTTTCCAACACTATCCTCCGATTTTTGAATGTCAATCTGGAAGGTCTCCAAAATCCCTGAAAATCTCGAAAAGTTGCCCTAGTGCGCTCATTGGTCAAAACTCCTAGGCCAATGGGAATGAAGAATGCTATTTTGACCTCTAGTGTGGCCAAATTAGCTCCATTGAAACTTAGAGCTTTACAACTATCCTAAACACTCTACTTAGACATCCTATACACAATATGAGTTGTCACTAATAAGAGTTAAAATGACAACTTGAAACCAGCTAAGTATACCCAAAAGCGATCACGATGAAGACACCGGATGTTGATCACAAATGGACTCGACAATGGTACATCTTGAGGATCATGTTGTCCCCTATCCACGTCCTACATCGACTCCACTTCAATCATATAAGCTCCTTAGTCAGCAAGGTGATGTGTCTAGATCTCCCTAGCTCTTTACAGCCTTACAATGCCATCTGTTACCCTAACCTAAAGTATTGCCATCATGACAACAACTCTGAAGATGACACATGTCATCATCTTCTCATAGTAGCCGTGTCACAACACGACACCGGTTTGGTTTCATCCTTGTGCTATTTGATGGGGTCTTCCCATCCCTATTGTTATTTTATTATATCCCTTATTCTTCATGGTTAGGGCGCTGTCAAGTACCCACAAGCGATAAATTCTCGTGGATGTACTCATTCTTGCAAGTAAGAAAAAGCAATTGGAACTTTGTTTGTTTTCACACTTGATCATAATTCTTTTCAGTGTAGAATTGTATTTGTCCAAGTAACTATATATGTACAAAAAGAATAACTCACTTGCTTATATTTTAAAATAAAACATCTAGATAATGTCTTTGAAGAACCAAAAATATACTTACTCGAATAAAATTTCCAAACATGTTTGTAGTATATAGCCTTATTACTGATGATATCTATATAAAATCTACTTGATCTTAACTTTTGAATCCAATTAAGTTGGATTTCCCCTTATAATTTATAAGTGATTTGATTCTCCTAGGGTCATGAAAATAAATATGTGTTGAATCATAATTTGCATTTGATTTGTAAATCAACTTTTTATTTCCTTATGTAATTAACATTAACAAGATTATAAAACGGAAATATATTTAATTAAAAATATATAATTTAAATAATTGAATTTAGAAATCTAATGTTTGAAATTTTTTTAAATATTTATAAAATCTGCTTACCTATAAAAATTTTACCAATCATGAAATGATGTTAAATTTTTAAATTAGTGTTGGTTGATTGCAATCTCATATAGCAACTTCAAAAATATTTCAATTTTTTAAAAATTAAAAATTATATTTATTAGAAATATAAATGAAAAATCAAAATAAATAAAAGAACAATCATTTTACTTATAAATAAATAAGTTGGTTTTATAGTCTTTCTTGACAGCATAACAATTTTTACACATTTAAATTTTGACATAAAATTTGAGTTATAAATAATTATATTACACCATTCATGAAAAAGTTACCAAATAAAATTTATATTTTAAAAAATAAAATTTATATAACTTAAAATATATAAATTAAACTAATTATTATTTGAAATTTTTTTATTATTGTGGTCATTGCACATGACAAAGAGTAAATCTCAACTCAGATTGAAAATTAATTAATATATATTTTAAAATCTAAATTTTTTAATATATTTTACATTTCAATTCAAAAAAATTAAAAAATATGAAATAAAATTTATTTATTTTAAATTAAAATAATTTATATTTTATAATTATGTTAATTTAAATTTAGATTTTGTGAATTTTATAAAATTCATCTTATATATTTCTAATTTGTATGAAATATATATTTTTATGAAAATTAACATAAATCAAATTTTCATGAATCAAATTTTAAAAATATAAGAAAGAATAATTTTTATTTAATTAAAAATAAAAATTTATGTTTCAAATGATAATTTTATTTCTTATTTCAAAAAAAATATAGGAATCATTGACATATAAAAAATTTTAATTTTTTTTCAAAATATATCTATGTAAAAATTTATGATAAAACATCTGTGTTTAATTTTGTAAAAAAAAAATAATATTTTAATGAAATATTTAATTTTCTATTTATTTACTTGTAGATGGATGTATTTTATATAATATAATATAATATTAGACAAATTTTTAGTTCATATAATATAAGCAATTATTGATTTGAATTTTTTAATGATGATTTTTATTATTTAAATATATGTTGATGATTGATGACCAAATTTTATATCTTCTATTACAAATATTTTTAACATTTTTATCTTATATAATTTAAAATTAAAATAAATTAAAATTTATCTTTAACCAATTGTGTTAATTTCGTTAAAGCATGACTATGACTATATATATCACATCTTGGTAGTATCTTATGCGCCATCAAAGAAATCCACTAGAGGATAAGATATTTTACTTTTCAACTAGAGCAAATATGGTTATAACATAAATGATAGAGTGAGAACTCAAACTCATCCCACCAAACACATGATCAAAAGAAGTGAAATCTAGTTTAAAGATCAATATATCTTCACATTTCAATCTTTTCATGATGTTCATGCTAGAACTCTAAATATCCATTTATAGAGTTGCAAATAAACTAAACAACTTGTCATTGAGTTCAATGATATACTTAAATGGAATGTCATGGGAATCTTGATAATGCACAAAATTTGTTCACAACAACAATGATATGGAAACACACTTCAAACTATCATGTTTGCTTTTGTCACGGATTGACTCTAAATTAGAATCATATGTGAACATCAATGACAAAGACTTATATCCCGTATCTCTCCGATATGTTGTATTAATGAAGTGATATTTCCTAATGAATCTCCAAAAAATTTAGTTGTGAAACCATGTATCACTAAGTTAAATATATGGCTGAAAACTTTTCAAAAGGTTTTGCAAATGTACCAATATTACACAATTATTTGATTCCATCATCACTTGATACAATCCAATTACAAAGTCCATCACCCAAAGTACATAAGACACTCCAAGGCCTCCACACAAGGACAATATGTAATATTCCATCACCACAATAACTCATACATTGTCATGACAAACAAATGCCCCTACCATAGTGCACCAAGTAGATTAGTCTTTTTACTAGGAAGACTATATATAACCTAATTGGTTTGATGTCACAAAATCATTTAAGGATGTGAGAATGTCTAAGTGTAAGGTAATGAAATAATCCTATGGCTTTTTTCCAAGTGGCTAGTCTCATCATCAATTTGGCAAAATGAATCATATGTTGATTGCAACTAATTAAAAATAAGATTCAAATTTTTTTGGAAGAAAATTATTTCAAAAAAATTATTCATTTGAGATGAAATTTTTGAATTATTGCACTAACATTTTTTCTACTTTGTAAAGTTTCAAATAGAAAATCTCTACAAAGATTTGAAATCAAATCTCGAAACTATTGTTGTCACACAAAATAATATGCACATCCCATGTAGAAAAAGTATTATAACTTTCAATATTTTACTTTAAAAAAATTTCTATTTTACAAAAATCATTTTAAGGATCTAAACTACAACTTCAAAAAACTTCATTGATGAAATTATCAAAAGAAAAATTAGTTATAAAATTCTAACCATATAACGATTAATGCGACATTTAAATCTCACTATAAATATATCATGTAAGCTATCATATAATGAAAAAAATTTAGTTAACTGAATTTTATATATAATTTTAAAATGTGTTAAATTTTTATTTTTCGAATTTTTATTATTATTTCAATAACACTACTATATGTATTTTATGATATTTTTCACTTTGTTAAAACTTTCAATAATCATAATTGATTAAAAGAAATAAAATAACCTAATCTATATGTCGGACCTTTAGATTTTGATGAAACTTTTCAAACATTTCTTTGATACTCATAATCACTTTCAAACCTTATAAAAATTTCAAAATTTTATTCAAATTGCTATCATTGGATAAATCATTATGCTCAACAAGAATAATGATATGAATATTTGTTACTTGTGACTATGAAATTTAAATCAAGTTTAACTTCAACTTATAGTCATAATATAAATGAGTAAACTTGTTGTTAATATGAGGTCAATATAATGATACAAAAGTATTCAAATATGATTGAAACTATTTTGAAATTAAATAAAAGTGAAACTTAATTATAAAATTCATCATATGAATCTAATAATAATTTTCATCAAAAATTTTGAGCATTAATTTTTTATGACTTAACTTTAATTTACGAAAACGATGTATCAAAATTCAAATATTAAAAATAATTATTTTGATAAAGTGTAAATCTTTAAAAGTATAGATAATCAAATTATAGACAATAAGATGTCAAATTACGTCAAATGGGATAAAAAGAAAAAGAATGACATGTCCTTTAAATTCATCATCTTTCACATAAAATTCTGACTAAAATGATAAATTATTAATCATGTTCAAAATTGATCACAAAAAAGGATCCAATACTGATCATAAAGTATTACACATTTTTACATTAGGTTCATTGACTCCTATTATAGTTATAGTCATATTTGTAATGAAATAAATCTCTTTTCTTTTTTTTTGCATCATGACAATTCTTTAGCTTTGATAAGTTTTATGATAATATCTTTTGAATTTTTTTTATATATTTTTCTTCATATGAAGCAAACTCAAATGGTGAGATTTAACCCGTCATACAATTATCCACAAAACCTATCATAATCTAAAATTTTTTATTCTATGAAAAACGATTCTAAAGATACATATGTTATCATCTTCTCATTTTTACACTATTGTTTGAATATTTAAGTTGTGTTTGTTACTTCAATGAAATAGGGTAGTACTTGTTTGTTCTTTTAATGAGGTATTCGTAATGAGTTTAGATGTGTCATGCAAAAAAAACATAATTTGGCCAAGCATAGTCATTTCAAAGGTTGAGACTTTTCTTTTGGCACCCGCTTACTAAGTTTTTATTAAAATTTCACTAGAGATCTATACAGTATATCTATGTAGATAACTTGATCACAATTCAGTATAACACAAGTTGAGACTACTGTTTGGTGGGCTCTTCACGGATGTAGCCATACCGCCCGCTAAGCTGACATTCAGGAAAAATTTCCAACATTCTGGAATGAAATAAAAATGCTTGTGTCATAAAAAAGGATGATTCCTCCAATAGTGCATATACACTCCACATATGAATCTTGATGCTTTATATTTAAACTAGTAAACGTTAACTAATTTGTCCTCCTAATATAAATCAAACTGTTTTTCCACGGGAGAGTAGGAAAAACATAAAGTTATTCTTTTTTTAGTGACTAAATATCATGATGTAAATATAATAATGTTAAGTTAAAATTCGATCATAATAGTTCACTTTTTTATGAGATTTATACGAAGTTGAAAATTACATCTATTTTTAACTAACCATTGAATCTCATCAATAATCCTCTGCTGTGTATTGAACCAAGTCCTCAATGAACAATTCTTTAAATTTCATTGCAGATAATGGGCAATTCAATTTCCTAAGTGACTTGAATTTCCTCGTCACCAACGAGTCTCCAACTTGGATTGCGCGACGAACTTGTTGATGTTCTGATCGTAAATTGTCTGGTCGTGTGTCCTCCCGCTTGCGGCAGAAGAAACCTGATCACGTCATAAAATGAAATTGTCAAAAAACCCCTAGAAGGGCATATTTAACACTCTATGAAGAAAACAATGTGTCTAAATATAAAAAATTCGACATGGACACATGAAATATCATAAAAATGAATGTATATGCTGGATGAACTGCCAACATGGATGGTATCGTCTAGCATGGAAATCGTCCATAATTTGTTTGCAATCTTCACCATTTTCTGTGGCCTCCTGCTAAATTAACCACCAAAAAGGAACAATTCCAGGCATGTGCCCGCCACGAATATGAAGCTAAACTGTGAGGGGTGTGACCCGAAAGTAGGGCGAATCCTACACATGTGTCCTTGTCTTTCCTTTCCTTCCTTCCACATTTCCGCCAGAAGGCCCAAACAAACGTTAGGCACATTCGCATCGGACCAAGTGACCATCGAACGATTCGATGTGGATGTCACGGACTGCATTTGCATACACTGGCTCAGTATTACTACAAATCCTCCTACCACAACTACCTGTTTGGTCCCCCATCCTTGTACGATTTGATGGGGTCTTCCCATCCCTTTTGTTATTTTACTGTGTCTCTTCTAAACCACAACAGCACATCCGAGGGAGATGGGGAAAGGCCACCACTAGCTTGCTAGCATTCCATCCTTCGCGTCTGCTGCCCTGCCCCTGCCCTTGCCGCTGCCCTCCGGGCCACGCTCCCCTCCCCGCTGCCCGTCCTTCTCTCCGCGCTCCCTTGGCCGCTCCCCTTCGCTCTCGCTCTTCTCGATTCCAGCGCTTCCTTCGCTTCGCAAACCTGCGGCCTCGGCCTCGACTCTCGATTCAGCGGACCCCGTCCTCTTTCTTCTTTGGAGTTTCTGACAGCGAGAGGAAGCGCGCGAGAGAGCGAGAGGAGGGGGCGAGGAATCTATTTGTGTCTGTCTTGTCGTTGCAGGGAGTAGAGAGAAAGCAGGAGGAGGAGCAGCAGCGTCATCGTCGTCGTCCGCGAATTGGAGGAGGGTAGGGGAGGGGAGGAATTCGCGAGAGGACGACGGATTGTTGTTGTGAGGAGGTGGTGGTTGCAGGGGAGGAGAGGGTTGGAGGAGAATTTGATGTGAGGAGGTGAGTGGAAGCGATGTCTTGGTTTGCGAGATCGTTTTCATTGAATGAAAGGTTGACGAGGAGCAAGGAAGAGCGGGCGACGGAGGTAGATGATGATGGAGAGGATGAAGAGGAGGAGGAAGAAGAAGAAGCAGGGTTGGATTTAGCGGCCATTGCATCGGCCACGGGGAAAGGTGTGAAGGAGGATTTGTCACAGCTAACGAAGTCGTTCACGCGACAGCTTTGGGGAGTGGCTTCGTTTCTGGCACCTCCCCCGCCTGAGCGATCATCTTCGTCATCATCGCCTTCGGCAGAAGCCGCTTCACAGGAACATTTGCTGCGGAGCTCGTCCAAGGATGAAACCACCACGAGTAGCAGTGGAGTAGAAGGAGTTGGGGTTGGGGATAGGGAAGGAGGGCTGGTTCAATCTGAGGCCGATTCGACTGCAGGGGGAAGGACCACAGGCATCGCATTGCCGGGCGAAAGCGATTTGCGAGTTACGTCTTCTTCTCCTCGGAAACTCGTGGATGAGGGTTCTGCACCTACCACTCCCAGGGGTGGGCCGAGACTGACGGGGCTTCGCAGCGACTTTGCGGAATTGAGAGGAAGTGTGGCGACAGGGTTCTCCCGCATTTCTTCCTCTGTTATTCGCGTCGTTGCGGGTGATGATAGTGGAGATGACGAGGAGGATGAGCCTTTCTCAACTCGTTCTAAGCCGGACAATGTTCAATCGGCACGCTCTTCAGAAGGTGTTGTTGATCAGACGTCGAAATCATCCACTCGTGGTTTTGATTCATTCCTGAAACCTTTGTTAGGTAATATGCTTGTGAGGGATGGGAGTTCTGAGGGAGATGGCACTTCCGAGGATGAAGACGAGGGGTTGAACACGAGGAAAGTCCAGGAAGATGTGAATCTAAAACCAAGGGGAACTGATTCTTTGCCCTCGGCCTTTGCTAGCGGGATCGATGGAATTTCAAAGTTTCTACTACAAATTGTTCAGGATGAGGACTACGACGAGAAGGAAGATGAATCAGACGAGCGTTTGGATGCAGTTGGTTTGACCGAAGCTGTGGTTACATTCGCCAGGAACATCGCCATGCATCCTGAAACATGGTTGGATTTTCCACTACCGGAGGATGAGAATGACGATGGTATGAATATTCTGTCACTTGCCCTAACAATTATCCGGCATGCCTCATTCCGCAAATTCCCCTTTCAATTACATTTATGGGCCCATTAGGGATGCGTAATAGAACATAGTCTTTAGGCCCCGTTTTTACTGACATTTGGATTGGTGGTATTTATCTTAGAATATTGCACAAGAACCTAAGGCCAATTTTGACAGTGTACCTTACTTTACTTTCACAGGTGAAGGTAGGGCTGTATAATAAATAAGTCTAGACGTACTCTGTTTAATTGATGGATCTTCAGCCAGGCTACCAAAGTAGATCTTTATGCGTCAAAAGGAGAAACGTTGGTGACAGGCAAAGTTTAACATGTGTAATGCAACGTACAGTGACATGCGACCTTGATGTACTTATGTATTGGAAAACAAAGCCATGAGAGCCCTATCAAGTAGCTGGTCTAGCACATAAGTAGGACTCAGATATTGGCAAGATGATAAAGTTGAGGGTTTACTACCATCGTTGGAGTCTGATCAGACATGACTTATGGGTTATATCTTCATTCAGGACTTCATTGACCCCCTCACTCTTGTGACTCATTGCGTAAAGAAAATTAGATTCATTGGTGACGTTTAGCATCAACTTGTGTATGGCATATGATACACGACCTTGTTGATGATTTAAATTGTATATCATTGTCACGAATAATTTTAACAAATATAACCGTTAAGTGACCTAATACACGGGAATTTACTGAAGTCAATCTCTTAGGGCACGTGCATCATGCAGAATGTTTACTTTTAAGCGAGACGAAGGTGCTAAGCTTAGCTACAGAGGGTTGTTGTGGTTTTTGCAGATTTTGTTATGAACAACATCCAGAAAGAACATGCTCATGCCTTGGAGGTCGCTGCTCCTGGTTTGAAAGCTTTGAGAATTGAGCTTTGTCCCAACTATATGTCCGAAGGGCGCTTTTGGTTGAACTACTTTGTGCTCTTGCACTCCAGGCTGAGTCCTGAAGAAGCACATTTACTCTCCACATCGCAGGTATTGTAAATGGCGTGAAGCACTTCGTCCTTTCCTCTTCATTTGATGGTTATAATGTTCTGAAGAGAGGACTTCAGATTATAATTCGCATGCTCTATGAATGAGTGCAACACGTGCTCACAGGGTCTGTATTCTGATGGGACGGCTCAAAATTCATGAAGGACGTCCTTTGTGATTAATTAGTGGAATACGTGCGCTGTAAGTCTGTAACTTTAAGAAGCTTCATCCTACTGAAGTCTTGTATGTTGAACGGCTCTTATTTTTGACAAGAAGGACTGCGTTGAATCTAGGGTTGGGTTTAACCCGGACTCTTTATTCTGGCCAGTTTGATTCGTGCAATTATCTATACAGTCGGTATTTTGAACGCAGTGCTCTTCTCTCTTATTTCTTCTAGAGTTATGATCTTGTGAGTTGAATAGAAGAATGAAGGATGCAATAGAATCTTCAGTTGGATTCTCAAAGCTGGTCGAGGTTCTCTAACATTAATATAGGGTAGCATTATTTGTTGCTGCCAATGCGAATGGGGGAATGCTACCTCCCGTCTTGAATAGTTGAATGCAGGGTCACAATTAAAAGTCACTAATATACTCTGAGATATGGTTTCTGGACTAGTAAAAATTACTAATGTTTGATGGCCATACAGTTTGTGTATCCATTCTGCTTCTGTTGTCTTTGCATGTTATGCTCTTTCCTTAACCATCTATTTCACTGAACTTGTTTTCATGTTAATTGTAAGCCTTTTTTAGTACTTCCATATAGCCTTCATGGACATATTCATTTATTTGCATTTCCATATAGCCTTCTTACATTTATGTGGATTTTTTTTTATTACCAGTTTAACAGTGTTTCTGCATTGCATAGCTCTTTATCTACAATCGAATCTTCTGTCTTTGTTCCATTAAAGTTGCCTTTATTTTGTCATTGTAAGTTTCTCCCCTTACTTCTATTACCTTCACCGAGAAATCACAAATTCATGTCATGTTTTGCATTCCACCAGTTTAACTATCTATATTCCGAAGCTCTACATCTACAGTCAACTCTTCTATTTTTTTTTTGTTTTTTTATATTCGGTTTGGTATAAAAGCCCAAAAGTAAGAGGATCAGGTTCGAGGTATATAGAAGGATTTACATCTCATTGCTTTACACTAAAACAACAACAACAACAACAAGAAAGAGGCATTGCCAAGCGGTTGTATCACCTGGTAATGCTTAGGAATACCTTATATACACATCAAACCATCGAGTAGTTATTTTGTAACTAGGTGAACCAAATGAAGGTGGTTAGAAGAGTTTCATGTCCCTGCTTTTCCTGGAAGCCTTGTATAGATCGTGGTAAGCGTTACCTTCATTTTAAGAAAAAGCGAATGTAAATGCGAGGAGAAGGCCTGACATCTCGTAAATGAGTGTTAAGATCTTACGTGTGTTGGGTCCATTTAAGTCCGGAAAGCTGATTGGAATTAGGAAAATGTTCTGTTGTGGTTATGGATGAATGTGTGTTGTTAAGTTAGATTCTATACTTTCAAATTTTTGCTTCCGTAATGGTTCTGTAAAGCTGTATACCAAGTCAAACGTTTTTTGAAGGAAGCTTGACTTGTTGTGAATGCATGCCGTTTGTCTTGTTGATTATGTTTATCTTAGTCACAGCGAGGGTTTGCTCTTGATTATCTATTGATGTGTGTCGAAGGGTAGATTCCATTTGTATCTGAATATCAGTTTTGTTTTCAGATTGAATTGTCTTGGGGTCATACTTTCGAGAGCTTTGGGATATTTTCACCGTTTGTCGCTAGTTTTCTGCAGCTTTTTACCTTTTTCCTCTGTCGCTAGTGAATACAATCTACAGTCCGTATGTGCATGCTAACTACAGGATTCTTCAGATTTCGTCTCTATTTTGGTGGTCATATTTGTTGAGTCCTTATTTTCACTTCACTGATTAGCCACAATACAGCACGTAATTTTTTGCATCCAGATCAAAACACACACACTTTATTTCGGTGGTATTTACCCGTAACATCCCTGTTCTGCACGTCGGCTTTGAGGAGGCTTGGAGTTTTGGTCTGTTGTCGATGTGGGAATTAAAGCACCGCGCACTTGTTTTTCTATGAACCAATCCGCTCATGGTGGTGACCCATCGCCCCACCGTCGTCTGTGCTTTGAATTCCCTTCCCTTCCATCTACCTCGTAACATTTACATTCTTATTGTTCTCAGTACATGAATAAGTTGCTCGTTTTGTCAATGTAGAACTGATTGTCAGACAGACTGCTTCCTATGTTTTGTGTCGAGAATAGTCAGCAAGAGTGCCTCATCTTGATTTGGATGAATACATTACATGTAATTAAATACGTCTGCTTACACTACGTTGTATCTTGTGATCGAAGCAGTGTACGCTCAGCATAATTTTTCATGTCTGTATGCTGCTAGAGTTGTTTCTTCAGGACTTTATACAGGCTCGAAAAGACGAGCAGCATATCTTTGAGCAGATTGCGTATTGTGTGCCAAAAAATAGATTCCTAACCATCTCTCTGATCGTTTTATAGATATCCAGATGCAGGTCTTTGTTTAAAGTGGGTCTAAAAGGTAGAGAAACCTGTGACGTAAGGAATTCTTTTAACCCCCTGGAACAGTTGAAGTAGTTGCGCTGGTTATGTCTTTATGTGGAGGTTTGGAACTATGCCAGGTATTTAAATGTCACAACACAGGATGTGATATCGAGAGTAACGCTAGGATGACCAGTATCTACGATATTCAGTCAGCTGGAGTGTTTTACTTTTGAAACTTACTCAGGGATAAATTTGAACGGCTGGATTGACATGTTCATTCTTCTGTTTGATATAAACTTCTACTGAGTTCATGCGACATGAGTTAGAGAACTCTACCTGAGTTCCCTTTTTCCACTGGTGCTAACTTCCTGTTGATGATTCCCGAAATTTATAACTCGCTATCTCTCTGTTGGTCTTCATTGACCCACTCTACGTATTGGTTTTGGAGATCCCTCTTCATTAGAAAGCGCCTCATTCCTTCGATGATCTCTTTCTTAGTCTAAAGTTTTATTGGGCGGAAGAAAATATTTGTTGTGCTGGGGAAAGGTACACCAAGGGTGAAGAGTTATAACGTTTCTGCATGCTTGTTTGACGCGATCCAACAAGATTAGGAAGACATGCAAATCTTTCGCTTCGAGTCATTTAGCTAAACTAGCGTCACGTCGATGGTTAAGAAGTTCAGTTACTTAAGCAATGCCTTCCATGCTCTCATTTGAGGTACTTCTGTCAATTATTTAAATATCTGAAAAACCTCATCCGTTATCATCACGAACCTGGGACTTTCATGTCTCAAACAGACGTTCGCGGAGGAATGATTATTGGATTTTTCACTGAAGGTGAACGTGGAATCTTCACTTCCACTAGATGTGAGTGGATCTGTAAATAAGTTTGTGATTTGTGGAAATATGTCTGAGGCGTGAAGTAATTGTTGTTGTTTCCTTGATGCAGGTGTTGAGCGCCCGGGCATCACTGCTTCGAGAACTAGAAAAGAGGGGTGCCCAAAGTGGTGATCTGGACGGGTGCAAAGATCATGACCGAGCTCGAAATTTATTGCAGGGAGAGATTGACCTCGACACACGCGAAGTCCAGGCTCCGGATGTTAAGAAAGAGGAAGTCGGAAAACTTTCCGCTCAGCCCATGGAGGAGCCCGTGGTACCGGCGAAGGTTCTGCCTGAGGCACCAGTTTCTAACCCTTCATCTCTGCAAGAGGAGAGATCCGTGGAAAAAAAACCGAGTGAACCAGGTGTGGCAATCAGGCCTGCAATAGCAGCTGAAGACAAGACAGTAGCAGCGGAGAGCAACACAGAACCAGGCGTTAAGAGATTTCCGGCTCTCATCCTGGAGGATGATGAGGCGGAGGTGGACGAGTGGCTCGATGACGAACCATCTACCAAGCAGCATGCAGCGGCTGGTGGTCAGAGTCAAACGGATTTGGGCAACATGGATGAGGATGTATCATTTAGCGATTTCGAAGATGATGACCCCTCACAGAAGGTTGCTGGCGTGAATGAGTCAAGCACATCTCTCAACCGCGAAGTCGTTAACAGCACAATCACTCCCGAGGCGAAAAGAATCGTCGTATCCTCGGTAAGAGAAGAGAAAGGAGATGGAACACAAGCAAAGAACTCAGATAGAGGAGACTCAGACGACTGGCTGACGGTTGATCAGGAGGATGTAGTCTCAACATCTTCGTCTCCATGAACTCCCCAGATTGACCCTCCATTATTTAAAAAATAATGGCTGACCTTCCGAGGGCAGCCAAGTATTCCTTTTCTCGTTAACACCTTGCCAGCATGTACTTTGTATAAGCTATGCACATAGCTGGGAGGCAAAAATAGGCAGTCATTGTAAATACAGTGGGGTTTTGATTCCCCGCGACCTCAAGTACAGGCCTGCCCATGACATGATATGCTGGCTGAGCTTGGAGATAGTGTAATTAAAGTTGGATCGCATGTACCACAACATTCATAGCGGATGGTAAGTACGCAGATGGATATCGTACATGTTTTGTAATAATATTTAGATTTGAGCTGACCCTTACGTTCAAACAGAGATCGAGTGTCTATCTCAAGGCCGATCTCTTAGCAGCTTACAGACAAAGACAAGCCTTATTTATCGAGATGAGCGTGTGGCTTGACTCACCGTTTCTGCCCTGGAGGTAGCTAGTCGATCATAGCTGCTGCTCCCTCTGTTTGGAACCAATTGATTGAAAACGAGAGAACTTTTCAAATCGAAGTGTGCTCTTTCTTCAATTGGAGTCTATCAAATTGTTTTGTTTGATGCAGAGCCCTTCATATCTTATCTCTTTTTCCCCACTCTCTGTTGAATGGGCGAAATCGAGCAGGAAGTTGTCTGGTAGTTGCCATCTTGAAGAATTTGGGTGTTACAACTGTTCCTAATCGTCAATCCTTCTCATTATCAACAACTTCAGAACATGATTAATCGAATCTGACTTTCGTTTGCTTTGGCAGTCGGACCGAACTCCGTGGTGTCAACTTCTCGTTAACACCTTCTACAAGTAAAGGTAGAAAGTAGGAAGAAAAATACAGCAATCCGAATTCGTCCCAACAGTCGGATCGAGTCTCTCTCTGCATTCCCTGTATACAAGAGGGTTTGTTTTACCAAGCGCTTCCCAGAGAATCGTCACGGGCTAACAAATAGCAAAGCCGCAAAAGATATCCTTGCAGACGTGCCATGCACGGGGAAATGTGGTCGGACTCTGAACAATTCAGTGAGCGAGATGGTGACGGCTGCCTTTTCCAACTCCAAGCCATCACACATTGCTCTACACCTTGCAGGATTGAAAGTCCATATGAAACCCGAGATGTGGAGTAGATCTTCCTCTACTGGAGTACTACTTCTTCTACCAAGACTATTAGCACGAGGATTCTATGTCCATTCGTTTCAACGGCTTTGAAGGCTGTCGGTCCCATGGACACGACACGACGACAGCATTCAAACTCGAAATCCCAGCGAATTTGTTCTGCACGCAGTTGGATATTCCCGCGCTGTTGCGTGCGTTCCAGTTCGAAAACTGGTTGCCCTGTAGTGTTTCTTCGGAGCTGCAAGATTGACTCTGTCAGCAGCACTTGCTTCTATCCCTCTGCCCATCTCGTGCTGTGGTTCCTTTCTTTTCAACGACTCGTGAGTCTAGTTCCACAAGTTAGTTAGTTAGTTACCGAGTCTGTATGTGCAAGTGTGTAACTCACACATGCTCAAAAGTTGCTTTGATACTTCTCTCTTCTCTTCTACTCGTCCCTACCTGCCTGCCTGCCTGCCAACTAACTCCTTCACAGATTTCAAAAAGTTCAGGTTACGTCGCAGTAGTGTCCAAGAGGGCGAGCTACGTTTTCAATCGTTTGTCTGACCAGTTCTTCCATCCCAAATCCTTGGCGATCTCATTCCTTCGAATCCGACATGGAAATGCCACAGGAGGACGACACTGCCAGGAAACCAAGGTATGTATGTATGTGTAGTATGCATGTCTGCTGCTGCCTGTGCCTGTGCCTGCATCGAGCTGTTGTGCAAACCGCACTTCACGAAACTACGCATCCGACATTTATTCCCTCGGTGTGGTTTTACTGTTGAGATCTTGGACGTCTTCAAACTTTGTTTTTCTCCTGAATCTCAACACCTATACTCCCTCCCAGTCACCTGCTGCTACCTCTCGTTCCAGTTCCTGCTACGCTACTTGTACTGTACTCGGAAATCTAGATCAGTCCACTACCTTGACCACCTCCTGCTGCTCATCATCATCATGATCCAACTCATGCGCTGCCAAACAAGATGAACCAGGGCAAAGACATATTCTGATCGCAGCTCAATCTCGCAAGAATCTCGAATGGAATACATGTTCTATGCAGTCGAAGACTCGAAGGATCCTTTCTACGTGAATCTGACTCCAGAGTTGGGAATGCCATCATTACAGTTGTGCTCGGCGGATCTAGACGAGCCTAGGTTAGGCTAGATTATCACACTGGCAAAGAGACACAGACTAATGTCGTTATTAGTCTTTTCAATCGAAGCGTTGTTGGTGGACTGGGTTGGTATGTTGTTCCTCGGTTTCCATTTTGACCTCGGTCAAGCGCTCATGGACAGCCTCTCACCATGCTACGAGGTCGTGTGAGTGAATCAGTGTGTGTGTGGGTGGAATTGCTGCTCTTGTCCTATTGGCTTTCGATTCTATCTCATCTTTTTGTACTAATTTAGCTTTCTATTTTACTTTCCTTGACGGAGGCTATCCAACAATTTTCTATGTAAACATCCCTCTACAGATGTACCACTGATGATTAACCCAAATACAACCTGATTCATGATTCAGTAATTTGGAGAAGTACCGAATGACTGAAAACCGTTACATGTTAATCATTTCCTATATATGTAGAAAGGAAACCATTAATATAGCAAAAAGTATGGGAAGACCCGCCAGGCCCCAATAGCATCACAATGGCAAATATGTATTGCTGCAACTAACCTAAGATATCCTAACTATCTAGGTCAAAAGTCTGCATACTACACGAACATCCACACACGCATCATGTGATTGATGTACTATGGATTGCATCAGCTAGTGCTCTATGTAAAATAATGGATACATGTTGACTAAAATAGGTTACATAATAAGAAAAGGCTAAAGAAAATGATACCCCTTGTCACATAGTAACCTCTCTAGTGAACCTCTCGAAATCGGCATCTATAGCTTCATATAACTCCAAAGCTAGAGGAACAAAGAGTTTCTATGCATACCTCTATACTTGGAGACCTTGGAAGCTGTTGTTCCACTATCGACCATATGGGTAATCACTCCCTTCGAAGTTATGTTATGAGTAGGTTATGTAACCACAATGTTAGCAACACTAACCTTGTCATCCCCAACCAAATATAGGTCTACCCTAACCTACATTCGATTGCAAGACATACCAACATTCCCTCAATGTGAAGTATATACACTCTCGTGCAATAGTAAACATCATATCCCTAATGTCATCATGAGTAGCTATCCTATACACTCCTAGTAATAATTATATATGTGTACTATATATATCACTTGAGTTGATTTATTATATATATCATTTGAGTTGTTGAGTTTTGTTTAGTTCAAAATCTTTGCGAACAAGTGAAATATTACTGAGTTATTACTGTGATTTTGTTTCACCTTTTCAATGAACACTATGCTATCTATTGAAGTCGTGGTACTAATGTTAGAGTCAAACAACAATAGTGGTTTTTCTTGTTTCTAATGAAAAGGGAAGATACGAGGGGTATGAGACATCTAAAGACCTCTTGATTATGAGCTGCTTTCAGGTTCCCATAGGTTGGATAGGGGTATGGGAGACCAGCAAGTGAGCTTTCTTTAGTTAACAAGTATTCAAAACAAGCTAATAATTGAAAGCCAAGTAATATAGCAAAAAGGATGGAAAGACCCCATCAAATCCTACATGGAAAGGGGGTAGGATATGGCTAGGCCCCCATATCATCACAATATAAAATATGTCATATTGCACATAAGATATAATAACTATCAAACAGTCTACATACTACATTAGCATATGAATAAACAATTCTAATTGCTTTTGCACTAGAGATATACTTGTTGTGGATTGGGGATTTGAAATTTCAAATCTCACAAAGCAATTATAGCTCGTTAGGTAGCCCAATCACCTTGCAGTGGCAGGTCTCGAGTTAGAGTCTAACCTGGACACACCTCTGGCAGCCCCTGGTATTTGATGCTTCTCAGAACCCTTTTGCTTGCAAACAATGCAAGAGGATGAAATGCTGGTAAGAGCCTCTGGCCCAAGCTGAAAAATGTTGTAAAACATCGAAATATGTTCTTCAGTCGCCAACGAGAGATTCCAGCTCTCTTGGTGGCACACTTGCTTGATACTGGTCAGTCTCAAATTGGGCACACTTTGGGGCATGTGGTTTCTAAGAAACAGTAACGATGTTTTCCAACACCAAGTAGGTTAGAATGATTGTAAGAGCTAATGTGTTCATGGTGAATATCATCTAAACCCTAGAAATATGCTCGTCGGTTGCATGCTTAGTTTACATCTGTTTCTTACCTACGTGAAGCGGCAGAATGTGTAATTTTTAATTGTTTGTTTGTTTGTGAATGTGTAACTTCAAAAGTAGTGCATCAAGGATCGTACAGATGGATGCATTTGATGGGTGGGGAAAATAGTAAAAAAATTGTCAATTCAATCCTGCACTACGATTGTAGTCAAGGATAACACCTCACGACACACCCTGTTGGTAGTCAACAAATTCGGTTCATGAGAGAATATACGAGGCTCTTACGGCATGCAGACGGTATATCAAGGCGAGAAGTATCAGCGAAATATACCGCTACAACCAATATGCAGATGTGATATGAAAGAATCTTTAACCCCTGAAAGTGCCAAACAGGAGTCGAAGAAGAAAACTGGCTGTAACCAAATTTCTGAGCTATCTATTTGGATTTGATAACACCGATTGACTACATGGCAAATTTGCGCGTTCAGGACTTGTAATAAAACAGGAGTCGTATATAACGCGGAGAGACCTTCTTGTGACTTTCTTCATCTTCCCTCGCTCCCTCTAGTCCTTTTTTCTTCCATTCCTATTCATTTTCCGAGCTCAACTCCAGAAACAATGAAATTTAAGAAACTCCCTACGTATCCATGAATTCCTTTCTTGCTGCTCTAATACCGATGGTGCCGATCCTGATTGCCAGACCCGGACCACCTCCATCACCACTAACGCACAAAAGATCATGATCATGTCCTGCATGAAGCCCATGAAAGAAATGATGCTCTGCTGGAGAAAGATGTAACAAACAGCAACACGGTTGCAGCAAGTTGTATGTCTACTACTTGCATTAAGTATATTTCTACGAGTGGCCGTATGAAATTATCATGAATGGATGGTTTTTAAAAAAAAAAAGAAAAGAAAAGAAAAGAAAAGAAAAGAAAGACACCAAGAAATATAACAAAAATTGCTGCACTGATTGGTATGAGTCCACTTCGAAGACCGTCAGATGATTAGTGTCCAATGAGGTTGGCAAACCTTCTCATCTGGTCGTTATGTTATTATTCATTCATTCATTATTCATGGACGTCCCTTGCCACTCCGTCCTTTGGATTTATTTCCCAGGAATGGTAGTTTGACCTGCGAGTCAAAGGCTGGACCACCGTGCTCCCTTTGTCTGATCTAAACATTGATTATCATTATTATCATGTCTGGAATCTATTATGTTTTTCCTGGCTGGGTATGGACTTCCTTATCGGGGGCATTGATCATCCTTGTGAGTGAAATATTTTTTCCCTTCCCCTCTGAAAGATTTACTGCAGAGCTGGAATCTGTCAGTATAGACGGGAAAACTAAAACATACTGCTCTTCTTGGCTTGAGCATGAATTTCCATTTTGCATGTTTGTAAATTTTGAGTCTTAATATTATTTTTTATTTCTACTATTATTTTGTTTTATAAACTATAATTTTTTGTGAAAATATCTCCCACGCTTGGATAATATTAAATTTTTGTTGTTGTTCTCCAAGCTTATTGGGAAGAAGATTGAAGCCTAAATTTGAAGCATAGCATCTTCTAAAAGTTGCGCAAGGTCTGTTCGGGGAAAGACATCCTGAAAATCCATGTATAGATAAGGGTGCTTGCTTTTGCACGCCGAAGTGCTACTAGTTGCGCAAGACTCATGAATCATGATTGAGAAGGCTATAATTGACTCTAGCAAGAAACTGTTGCTCTCTTGTTTGCCACCAACGGCGGGAACTGGATCCTCTCGGATTATGATTGCGAACATCTTCCAGTTTGGAAGCTATCCACAAATGGAATCAACGACGCCTTGGTTTTTCATGATACTCTCCCTGCCCAACTAAAACTCACATCCAAGTTCCATCTGACTCATCGACAGATTTTTCATTCATTGGGACGCCTTCCTCCGTTTCAATGTGACAGCCATTATTGATTTAAAACAAGTTAACAAACACATATGGAAGTAATTGAAGTAAATATGTTTTCTATACATTTTATTTTTTCAAAAGTGCTAGGTCAACAATCAATATATATATATATATATGTGTGTGTGTGTTAGGAACCTCTTTGTTGCAATTTTACTCATGCAAGAGTAACAAATCATTTGCTTATTTTTTAATCAATCATATATATATTATAAATTTTTTTTCTGAAGGGGATGAATATATTTTAACTTTTACATGGATAATTTGATATTATAGATCAGTTACCTTTTTTTCCCCATCACATGTTAAATTTCTTGAGTTTCATTTTTTTTGTTCTCATAAAGATTGAAGCCTCTACACAGAAATAGGTATTTTTTTTTTGAAAAATATCATCAATACTTGGCATGAAGGTTGAGGAAGACATAAAATTATTTATTCAACACATAAATATTTGACATTCATCTTGTTCACTTACGTGAATTTATCAATGATATACAATCTGATGGTGATACTTATCTCACCATGACTCGTAAAATATTCATACATGTATTAAATGCAATGTATATTTTTTTATTTATAGAACTTCTAACATATTATAAACGAATATTCTGTATGAGATATAATTAGAAGTATATGTCTAAAGATTGGATAGCCATAAATTACCTTGAAGCAAAAACTTACATTTTGAAAAACTATTTCCTCTTGAAATACAATAAGTCAGATGAATTCCATAATTATGATATAATTTTAATCTAATAAAAAAATATAATTTCAAAAATGAATTTAATTATCGAAAAAAATATCTGCATTTAATGATAATTTTTTTGCAAAGCTTTAAATTATTATAAAAAATCTAATATACACAATAAATTTTTATTTTAAATTTTTTATTTTGATTTCATATTTTGCATAATTTCATCACATATTTTTATAAAAATTATTTTTCAAGCTAGAATTACTAAAAATATAAATATTAATAGGATAATGGCTAACTTGTACTACATTGTGATACCAAAAAATCATAATTCAAGACATGGAATGTGTATATAAACCCATCAAATCATCAATACAAAATATAGCTTCTTATATGCTTATTTGCATATGATGTGCATTGTGAAAATAAAATATTATTATTAATATTATTCATTTTAAAATTAATAATTAATAATTATTTTTGAAAATTTAATGAAATAAATTTTAAAATTTTTTGCTCATATTTTTTGATAATATTATTTATAATAAATATTGTTTGATTTTGAATTATAAATATTATTTTTAAATTCAATTTTTTATGTATATTAAAAAAATTTATTTATGAAATTTATTCAAAATTTATGAATTTAAAATATTTTTTAATTTAAAATGAATTAAAATAAATTATAATTTTAAAAAATAAAAATAAAATTAAGAAATAAAAATTTAAATATATCATTAATATTTTTGTAGTTTTAGTTTTGAGTGAAAAAAATTGGCTTTTTTTTCAATAATTAGTTAAAATTTATCTTAAAATTTAAAAAAAAAAATATATTTCAAATTAAATAAATTGGTTTTAAAATAATATTTTAAAATATAATTTTGCATTTTTGTAGATTATCAATGAAGTCTTATCATTTTATGGATTGATATATAAAATTTTAAAATTATGAAACTTTATCATTGAATTTTTTCATCAGTTTTTTGACATCATAATATTATAGTGTCCAATCTTATTTGCTATAAAAATTTGATTGAATTATTTTTTATTGTAATATTATATTTTTTAAAATTTTAAAATTTGTTTCAATTTTGGTAGTTTGATTTTATATATATAAAAATAATTTTTCATTATCGAATGGATGCATTCAAGATTTTCAATTTGCATGCATAAGCCAACTTACATTATTTTATATGTTGTTTAGAATGATTGAAAAAAAAACATTTCAATACAATGGGATATGGGTGTATTTCATCTTGTTCTACCACCTTGGAAGAATATGATGAAAAAACATTGTTGAAATGTTGCAACTTGAGATCCTAGAATATTGCAGTTAGTCCGCTTTAAAGACTACAAATTTCATGCTTTACTTGTGGCATCAACCTTATATTCTAACAAGAAATCAACGGTTCTTGGATTCCTCCCCATCTTTTTTACAACAACTTGGAAGAATGTAAATTGATAATTAACTTGGGACTCCTTGAGTATAGTGGTTGCTCCATCCTAAACACATGCGAATGCAAGGAAGGCGGTCATTAAGAGTTACAGATTTCGTGTGAAATTTTGTCTCCCTCTATCCAATGTGCTGTTCATCCTTGTCAAGAAAATGATAGTTGAGTGCTGGAATCCATCTCAACTGCCAACAACAACAACCTGATGGATTTTTTTATGGCACGTTTGATCTTGGACAACTTGAGCTGTCATTTAAGAATTCCAAATCTATGCACAACTACTTCTGTACAACTCTCCCGTCTTAGAACTTACAGTGCGAGCATGCATTGTGTGTTTAAGAATTCCCAATCCAACATTTGGTACTCTGCCCATTGACATTGGTACTATATGGAATTGTTCTCTGCAACTCGGGTGGATCAGCTGTAGATGGAAAGGAGTTGGTTGCAATTCATCTTCTGGTGGCAACGGAAATGACATGCTGAAAGTTTTGTTAGGAGCTTCAATTGGGACTGCTATAGCATTGCTGGATAGTTGCACACCAGATGCTTCTAGATGCATCGCACACAATACAACTGTCAAATAAGAATGCACCGACTTCATGCACAACAACTGAAGTATAACTCTTCTATACATTGCAACGATTCCATGAAAGGTTTTGTGTGCAAGAATACCAACTCCATACTCAACTCTTGTCACACACTTTCCTTCCTTCCCCAACCACGAAGAGGAGCATTTATGGTAGTGTAAGAGTACCATCTTGTCCCAACCACTTGTGCATCTCTATTTCAATTACCGCCGCAAGATTCGAATCGAAGTAGCTATACGAGACTCAAATTCTTCCCTCCACACATTTTTCCTTTGACAACAATAACATTTATAGAAGATTATCAGTACATGCACAATTGGTCTAGCATACTCCACACATTTTACCTTGGGCGGCAACAACATTATTAGATGACTTTCCACTTCATGCTCAACTCGTCTAGCACAACTTAATTGGCATAGTCCAATTTTCAAAAGACTTCATGCACAACTCGTCTAGCCCAACTTACTTGGCATAGTCCACACATTTTGCATTTGGTGGCAACAAAATATTCAAAAGACTGTCCATTTCATTCTCAACTCTTCTAGCGATTTCCGTTTCAACAACGTAGCATTAATGAATACCCACTAGTAGTTCCAACACATCCACACTTTGTGCACTCTTCCGACCATGTCATGTTCACAGTTATGCTGATGTCGTCTCAACTTGTTGTGCTCACGGGACAAGAAGATGACCTAACTCATGCCCAATTGTCACCTAATCTCTCCCATTTGCAAACGAGACATCCACAAAGAAATGTCCGATCCCCATAATGTCCAACGACTCCACACCTTGTGCATTTCGCCTACCATGTCAAAACATCTTCACAATCCGCCTCAACTTGTTGGGCACACGTTTTGGCTTTGCCAACGAGACGTTCTAACAAGACTATCCATTTCATGCGCAACTATCACCTAACCTAAGATCTTCCATTTGGCTCACACGACATCTGCATAGAAGTGTCCAATCCCCATTAATGTAGAAGTACTGTGCGGAACAAATCATCTTCACAATCAAACACAAACGGCCTCAACTTGTTGTGCACACGTTTTCG
This sequence comes from Marchantia paleacea, assembly GCA_014180765.2. NCBI lineage: Eukaryota > Viridiplantae > Streptophyta > Marchantiopsida > Marchantiales > Marchantiaceae > Marchantia > Marchantia paleacea. The sequence goes on from MUAA02000049.1 coordinate 505,858, forward strand.
CTTTGCCAACAACAACATTGTTCTTACAAGACTCATTCCATCTCAAGCGCAACTGTGACCTAACGTCTTCCATTCTTCCATGCCCATCCAACCAGAGGCACCTTTACGTAGAGGTGTCCGATCCGTACTCCGCCGCAAATGTTGTGTTGGTCGCCTCCTCTGCCGATGGCGTGTTTCAACCAACATAACATTTACAATGCAACACTCCATGCATCTCAACTTGGACGCGAGATGTACATCCACCAAAAGCAATAGTAATGCAAGAATACCCACTTCATGTGCGTTGCGAACTTGTGACATACAATTCTGGTTGCAAAACTGAAGATTGCATGCAAATGGGGCTCGCTTAATTCCAGCACGCATTTTGCGTTTCACCAATGCAACTCGGTGTCGTTCCAATGTTATACTTCTGAGTTTTTCTTAACGATGAAGAAATCCTATCAATTTCAAATCCAACTTCCCTCGTGACGTTTCATATTTGATGTCCGGATACTGTGTAGAAAGAATGCTGAACCATCTAATTTGGAATTTATGAAGTTGTAAGTTCTTTTTAAAGATTCCATCCAAGAACATTTAATGCGCAGATTTTATAATATCATAATATAATACAACTCAATCAATTTATTTTTTCTTCATTGGCATTTATTTGTTAGATATTTCAATTTATTTGTATTTTAAGGCTCCATACAATAATGTCTGATGCGTAAATTTCATAATAGTATTTTCATTTTACATTGATTTTATTTCTTAGTTTTATGAATCTGTAAGTTTCTTTAAAGGTTCCACAGCTAATAATGACCTTGATATACCTCTTAAATAAGCTCAGTCTGATTTCTTATTCTGTCATTCAAGATTTTTCACATAGTCAACATTCACATCAAGTAATACATTTGGGGGAAAACCTTATTTCCTGCATAAGCATTTTACTCCATTAAAGGAACATGAAGGATTAGGATAATTGATCCCACTCAGCATTCAGGCCTCATCTTTGAATCATAAAAATTAGTCCTACCCTACAAAGAACTTTTTTTACTATTTTTTCTTGAGGCATATTTTCTTACAAAGAACTTCTTTCCATGACATGATTATAGTTGTCCAGAAATGGCAAATTTATTATCCTTAATTTCTGTGTGTGAAGTACAGCACTTTCTATGTCTTCTAAGAGATATTTCTCTGAAGAACCGCAACTAGTTATCAGATTATGTTTTTCTGTACATATAAAAATAAATACCTACGCTCAGATCCACCAAATTTTTACCTGCTCCAGCTGCCAGCAGCCACTCCTCCACTACAATCAGTTTGCAAGAGAAGTGAGGGCTCGATGAATTGGGAATCAAGTTCAAGACGAAACCAACCAGAGGCATGACAGAAAGTTCCATAGCTGGGCTGAGGAAGGGACAGTGGACATGGTCGATGACACCATCCCCACCCCAACCCAACACCAACATCAACATGGAAACTTCTGATGGTTGAAAATGTCAACCGGAAGCTCGCTTGATTCGGAAGCAAGAAGTGATACTCAAGCCCTCCTTGAGCAAGCTACTGATTGATTCCTCTGCTCCTGCGATATGGCACAAGTACAAGCTAGACCAAAAGCCTCAGCTACGGGCTTCTATGATGTAAAGTTATCAAACTCTTCCTCCTGCTTTATGGCCTCGCCTCGCCTCGCTTCGCCTCCAATCCCCTCCCCTCCCCATCCCATCCCATCCCATCCCTTCCCTTCGATCTGCTGCTCTTCGTGCATGAAATTCTCTCCTCGTAAGTATTTCTCTCGGTTAATTTCACATGCGTATCGTCGCCCACCAGTGGTATCGGACATGCCATTTGATAATAATAATCTTTTCCTTCGAGAGCTAGCATTTTGCAGCTGCATAGGCTGGCAATGCTGGCCGAAAAGTTCAACTCACTTTTTGATGCGACTTGGAGATGATGAATACGACCCTATACAGTGGTTGCGAGACTTGTGCTGATTCTACTGTTGGAGGTCAAAATAGATGGAAACTAGAGTGTGACATAGATTAGGCATGGAGTTCAGAGGGCTAGCACCACGTAGATTAGTAGCGAGGCCTACGGTGCCCAAGAGTCCTCCTGACGCCATTTGGTCGAGCCAGGGTCGTGATTTATGGCAACTGGTTGTGGAGCTGGAGAGGGATTAAAATCCACTCCAATGGGCACACCTCGTGAGGGCAGAATTCTCGCCCCAAAAAATGATTGTGTCTTTTTAGGCTCCTGGGATGAAACGGAAGGTCCAATCCATTCTTTGCATCCAGTAGCAAAGGATGGATTGAGTGTGGCTTGGGGTACATGCATTTATGGCATAAATGCATGAGATTTTTTCTAGAGCACGGACACACGCATGGCAGTCAATAATCTGCATGTATTGTAGTGCATAGGTGACAAAGATAAACTCCAACAGAGATTAGCATGATGGAAAGTAGGATCGGATCAGAGATCCTCCCCTCCAAGGACCCTTTTTGACTGGAGCTTCTTAAGTAAGACAGTGCATCCACAATCTCTGACCACTTGACAATGGTCATTGTTTATACTAGTTAGGATATCGAGTTGGTGTTAAATAAGACTCGAGAGACACTTCTCATCGACAGAAATAGTAAACCGAGGGGAGAAAAAGGCCGATGTCGTCCATTTGTACAGCGAGGACTAACGACATCTTTCGGAATTTTCTTGTCTAAATCGGTGTTGGAATTGTACGAGTTCGTTTAATAAATATAACATTTTCGCTGCACTTGCGTTTCTTCGATCCTTCCTTCCTTATCACATGAACGTGAATATTGAATATAATCGCCATTTGATGTGACAATTCTCTTCGTCAAGGTTACCCAACGTCTAAAGATACCTAGTGGAAAAAAATACCGTGACAATGATCTTAACCTCAAGCTCGTATTAGCTGCCCCTATGACGACGTTCTAGAATAAATCCAGATTCTAATTCTGCGAAGCGGAAGCGAAGAGGTCAAAGATTGCTGCACACGTACCACGTTATTCCCGATCCGAGAGACAGCCTCCGTCCCATGACACGAAATGATTCTTCAGTTGGAACCTGCTCTTGATCCCAGGCTTCCCATCATGTCCAGAGTCCAGTAGTCCATGAGATGAGATGGATACGCAACAAAAATCCAAAACCCGAGCACCGTGAAGTGGGAAATGCAGAACTGGTCCAATGGACAGAGGATCGGAATATGATGTAATCATGCAAAGCCTTAGCCCCATCATCAAATTAGCTCATCAGTTTGACGCTGGATTCCTGTTGAAAACTAAGAGCTAACGAGAACAAACTCAAATACAACAAAAATCAGTCACTTAAGCAACGGGAGGGTGCCTGGGCTCTCGCGGCCTTTTGTTGCCCATGCTCGCCCGGTTGTGTAGATCCATGAGAAAATTTAACAGATTATTTTACCCCATGTCTGATAAATACCTGCCGGAGTTGGTAGGACTTCGAGGCTGTTGACGAAATTTTCATGGAAGAAATTATGTTACAGCGTATGGCTGGAATCAGATCATGCCTTACAACGTGAGGTGTGTATCTACGTTCAACCGCATTTCGATGATATTGGAACTTGGAAGAGACAGCCTTCGTTCGTTCATTCGTGCTGATGAATGTCATGGAAAGTTTGTCTCATATCTTTGTAAGTTGGTGATGGTTGTAACGTATAGTATTGTATGGATTTGACTTTCTTATCCAGTTGTAAAGTGTGAGGTCTCGTACCGTCTGCAGCTGGACCATGATATGAGCATTTTGTAAAGTACTGCAGTGGGAGTACATTTCTGGAGAGCATATATGGTCAGTATTTTCGATGGGACAAACACGTACTTCCATTTGGGCTCCTCGTCTCTCACTTTCTATCTCTGTTTGTTTCTTGTAAGAGAAGAGGCGTTTGATGTCTCATGTAAAGAGAGATATTCACAACAATTTAGCGGTTGGTTGGCCGAGTCTTCCTTCCAGATTCTCCCGTTCTGATGGATCAGAAAGGATGGATCAGATCATTTTTTTCTTTTGTTAATGTTTGGTGACATATGGAAAAGAGTTCGTCTCCTGGGTGAATAATATTTGCAATATCATGTCCATAGCATGCCCCTTTCGAATCCCTGATCTTTCTGTCACGAATTATGTGTATTTTTTGTCCCTTCAATCATTCAAATATTGCTGCACGCTGCTGCGAAAAGGTGACAACCTTCTGCCACATTCGCATGAAAATCTTTACGTTAACTTTTTTTTGTCTTTGTGAAAGTCGGAAAAGAAAAAAGAAAAAAACTTGAGAGGTCCAAGCTTTCCCCCAGAACTCTCTCGCCACTTAATTTATATAAATAAATAATTTAATCTATATACACAGAGAATGGAGTAATGAACACTCTAAAAATGGTCATCATAATCCAGTCCCACACACACCAATGAGATGCCATAGATCCAAATACTTTACTCCCACAACCGCCTACGTCGATTATGCTCCTGCTGCTGCCAAGCAAATATGTTCCAACACAAGGGGATGAGGGAGTCCAGTCCAGGAGAATGAACGAGCTGAATCGAGCCCAAGGGAGGACGATGATGGGACGGGGAGCAGCGTGCGCGGTTTCACCAACATGACAAGTTTACGACTTTTCTCATTCGAGGACGATGTGGAGGACAAGAGATGGAGACATGTAGCACTCGTCACCCTCGTCCACCGGTAGCAGTCCTAGACTGGACAAAGTCAATCGGTACGTACGTACCTCGTTCATTCATCCAGCAATGATTTTCCTCCATGTTCCTCTAACCTGGTTACAGGAACATGTCGTTCGTCGTTGCCCGGAAGGAAGAAACAAACAGTTTGTAGCAAGAGCAGTAGCCGTGGTACCGTAGTCGTAGTAGCTGGAGTAGACTGTCAGTCGGTCAGTACGAGTCAAGTGGTAGGAGAGTAGGGTGTACGAAAGACAAGTAGGTCTGCCTCGAATTTCCAGTGTTGCTTTACGAGAATGAGTAATTAAAAAGCCTGGAGTATTTATAAGAGATGTGAAATTCATCTGAATGAGTTAAGATCTTGTTTATCAGAGTGTAGGGGTCGAGGACGAAAATTCAAGGGTATAAAAAGTCGGGTCGAGTACGAAACCTCAATCATAATGGGGTCAAGGAGTAATGACCTTTTTCAACCATGATTAACTCATCATCCATTCAGGTTCGTCCACGTGATACAAGAACATGAGAGATTATGCCTAGTCTTAAAAATATTTCTCGTTTCCAAACTGCGAAGAAAACATCCGGAGGACCCTAAACCTGCGTAATAATAAGGTCACCACGTAGGGGTCAAAGGAAGTTATGACCAGTTTTCAATCCAAATTATTATTGTCCCCCAAGGGTCGTACGTGGAGCACAGCAACAAATTTCCACCACTCCCAGTAAATAATGCTTTTCAAATCCCTATACTCTTCGGAACGCCCTCCGAGTACCGGGATGCCTGGTCAAAGAAATATTTATCATTTTAGCTCCTTTTTGTATTCCAACTTTAAGCCGCTTGACGTCACTAACTGTGACTACAAACAAAGGGTGCGTGCGCTGTACAAGAACAACATACCGAACTCGGAACGGGAGGCATATTGATTGCCGATGATGATTCTGATGATGATGAGGGGGAGCCAGGCTCAAAAAACTCCGTAGGCTGGAAGGAAAACAAGTCAAAGGGAAAAAATTGGAAATTTATTTAAAGGCCTCCCTCCCCCAAAGTGGTCAAGCCTGCGCGCAGTAAGGCCATTTTTTACGAATTAAAATTTAACCCATAAGGCTTTACAACGACGACCCATGATTTAGTTGCTCCTCCCTCCCCTTCCCTTACTTCGAGATACCTGCGGCCGGTAACGGTCAACAGCTATGTTTAGTAGTGCAGATTCATCATGCCATCCATCCCTTCGTGCTTCCCGCTTCCTGCCCTCCTTCCGTCCGTCCACCTTTATTTGCTATGCTTTGGAGTCTGGATTCTGAGATGCGGATGCGAGTGGACGGAGCGTCGGACTGAAAGGAAGGAAGGAAGCATGGAAGCACGAAGGGGAAGGACGGATCGGTGGTCTCGACTTGTCTTGTCTGGAAAGTTGGTAAGACTTTGAATGAATCGAGAAAGGAAGGGGAACCAAGTAAATATAGCAAAAAGGATGGGAGAAAGAATCGAGAATCGAATCGAGAAAGTGAGAAAGAAAGAAATGCAGAGAGAGAGAGAGAGACTTGGCACCCCTTCTCTTCTCTGCCCCAATTTTGATGAATGCTTTGGAGGGTTCTTGCATTACGATGCAATGCTTTGCCCTGCCCTGCCCTGCCCAGCCCAGAGAACAAGGTCTTCACGATTCAGGGAGTGAAATCAGTGATCCGAGCTCCAGCTGGCTGCGGGTGCGGGTTCCGGGTTGTGGAAGAATGATCGAAGAAGATCGAGCCTCGTGGCCACCACCTTGAGATAGGGATGGGCAGAGTGATGAGCAAGAGAGAGAGAAAATGTCCCATGGGCAGGCACACAGAGAGAGGCAGGGAGCGAGGGAGATGGCCATGGGCCCGGGCCACTGGAGGGGAGGCGGGACCAGTTTCAGATCAAGGGAGGGGAGGGAGTGATGAATTAAGGAGTCGATGAACGACATTTGGAGAATAATCAAAATGACAAAAGGGAGACTGTTCAATCAAGGGGCTGAGCGGGGGAGTAGGAAGGAAGCAGATGATGTTTTGAGAGTAATCAGACAGACATGGATAGGTGGGGGCCGTTTGCTGCTGAGTGAGCCACGGAGCGAGCGAGCGAGCAAGCAAGGCCGAGAGAGCGAGAGGGATAAATCACTGCAGTGGTATCCTTTCATGAGTCACTAATTCGCTCCGTCGCTCGGAGCATCGGACTCGGTCCAAGAAGCTCAGCTCAGGCTAAACTCAATTAAACTAGCTAGGCTGAATGATGGAAATGACGAGTGTACGGAGGAGTACCCGATCTATCTATCTATGAGCGAGCCTGCCTGCCTGCTCGAGCTCCAACTCCGCCTCTGCCTGTCCTAGCGTGACAAAACTAGGGCCAACGAACGAACGACGTCTGACTTAATCCCAATAATGAGACAGACAGACAGACAATCTGATGAACTAAGTAAGAAAATCAGTTTGTTGATTGATATCGTTATTTAGAAAAATAGTCGAGATAGTGGCAGATCTCGTCCTTCGGCGTCGTCACCAAACAAAGCCTCATTAGAACCTCAATAATGGCAGCAGCAGCAGCGGGATGAGTAGACGAACGAGTGAGTTCCATGAACGGAAGAAGACGGCAGTGAGGGAAAAAGAAGGGGAGAGAGGCCTCCCTGTTCCTTTTTTGGGTGTCACCAACCAGGCTCCGCTGATCGGACCTTAATAATGGCAGCAGCAAGTACCGAAAGGGAAAGGTAGGAGAAGGGAGGCTCTATTAGGACAAGGAAGAATGAATTAAATTAGTTTAGAACTCGGAGCATTAAGAACGGCCGGGCTTTGGGTGGGTTTGGTTTCCTTTCCTTTCCATTCCGAGCCTGTCACCAAACTAAAGCCGGTCTGACCATCACCAATTATGGCAGCGATCCAAAGCGATGGCAGCTGAAGAATGTAGAACCTGACTACGGGCCTAAACTTCTCTACCTGTCACCCTCCGAGATGGCACCAACAGGGACTCATCTGACTGATTGCAACAAGGGTACACGATCTGCGCTCGGACTCATACCTCCGGCGAGCGGGCGAGGGGGCGAGGGGGCGACCGAGGTCTGATCGGATCTAGCTCATGGCAGCCAACTGACTGGGAGATCTCTTCGGGATAGAGACTTGTCTGAACTCTCCGACGTCACTCGCGATTGCAAATCTGATGTCAAGCACTGCTGGAACTGTGGCAGTCAGAGCGGGTAGATTGACCAGCTTCGTTCTATCCAAACATCGTGACGTGCTGACGGTACGATCTACACAGAATAGGAAGAGAATGAAACCATGCAATTTGATTGATAGATTGATTGATTGAATGTATGAATGAATGAGCCTGCGCTGCAGTAGCCGCAGCAGGCACCGAGCTTGAAGACTCGTCGAGCAGCCATGCGCTGCTGGCTGCTTGAGCCCCATCCCAGCACCATGTCGCCGACCGCACTTCGATAGAAATGAGGCAAAGTGAAAGGAATGAGAGGAGATGAATGCTGCTCATCACGCACTGCTCACAAGCATAAACAAGGCTCCTATAAAGCAAGCAAAGTCGAAGTTCCTCTCGCCTATCAGACATACAGACAGAGACTGGGTTTGCAAATGTTGCTCGTGACCACGAGCAGTTTCGATGCAAATCTCACAAACAACACGACGGTGATTCACACATGCTGCAGTTTACGCCGCAGCCAATCCACACGAAAGGCGTCAACAGAATGCGTTCCATGAGAACTTGGGACCGGATTCACGTACGAAATGAAATTCGAAGTCGAAAAAGAGAGGAGGGACGACCGGGAGATAAGATTGAAGACATTTACTTCAACAATTGATGTATGGTTTAAAGTACATGTAAAGTACCGTCCATGGGTACATTCACCGCAGAAGATGGAGACGGTCCTATTGAGCATTTGTACACTGTCCGAAAATTAATGAATGAACTCTCTGTGGTCGCGCTGGTCAGACCCGAGTTCGTGCGTCGCTGCCATCTAAGCTCTGTCGGACTATCTCTATAACAAGAACTCCAGGTTCGCCCCCTCCCTCCCCTACGCGTTCCCTCCCTCCCTCCCTCCCTCCCCTCTCACCCCTTCTCTTCCTCTCCCCATTTGTGGCCCGATTTCTTCATCATCTTCTTCTGTCCACTGTGTTTCTCGTTTTTGTATGGAGTCGAGAAAAGGCTACCGTATCTGAAAGCAACCGCTACCCTCCATCAATGAAATCGAAACTACGGGAATGAGTTACTGAAAGATCTACAGATTCTACGCTGCTCCTCTCCTCAGATCCTTTCCGCTCAGTCGCAGAGCATGACGAGATTGATATCCACTTTCCACAAATTAAGCGCTCCAGATGGCGACCTGATTTATGGCCTACATAAATCATAGACTCTGCGTGGCCTGCCTGCCAGCTTGCCTGCTGCACAAGTAATCTTGAGCAAATTTTTAAAAATGGGCTCCTGAACCTCCAGCAAACCCGTTGAACTGGCGAGTTGAGCATCAGTGGGGAACTAATGCGGTGGGACGGAGTTGCGAGTGTCACTAGGAACATGTGATTGGATAGTGATTCATTCCTGCTTTGTCTGTACGATTCACCTCCTCCTGGCATCGCGCGATCAAGAAAAGCCCGTGGAGACGAAGTCGGGCTCAGGGAAGGCGAAATCCATTGCCAGTCCTGCGGTCGGGGAGTTGAGGGTCCCCATGTTGTAGATGTTGTTAATGCCGAATCCCGAAGCCATTGCGCCCAGCCCCACGGGGCTCGGCAGATTCGGGTACTGCGAGGAGAACCTCGGCGACAAGCTGAAATTCGAAGGCGACAAAGGAAACGCCCCCTGAAGGTCTCTCAGGGATGGCCCCCCTCCATTGACAACATTGTCCATCCTCATGCTGTCTGCCTGCTGTTGCACCTGCACCTGCTGCTGCTGATGCTGCACCTGCTGTTGATGCTGCTGCTGCTGAACCTGTTGCTGCTGATGTAAATTACTATCACTGGCAGCCATGCTCTGGGCCAACTGCCGCATGGCGATGTGGCTGGGGGACTCCAGGGAGTTGGCCCAAATCTGATCATTCGGGGACAGCGCAGGGAGCGGGGAGAAGGAATGGGGCGAGAGCATGGGGAACGGGGAAATTCTCTGCGTGAGGGGCGAGAGCGATGAACCGAAGCCATTGAACGGCATGCCATTGAATCTCTGGCCATTATTGGGGGTCGACAGCTGCATCCCATTGGGCATGGTGGGCTTGGCATACGAGAACGTCGGGCGCAGAGGAGGCGGAGCGAACTTCTGCAAGCGCGCGTTGCCCGTCGGCTTCGGAGCAGGTTGTTCGCTGGGCGCTGTTCCCGTCAGTTCCTGCACCAGGCTGCGGAAATGACCTGCCTCGATCTTGTACACGGTTGGCTGCGGTCGCGGCGGGGCAACGGGGCGCCGTATTCCCTTCTGGATTTTGCCCGACGACTTGTTGACCGCAAGAAGACCGTGTCGCTTGTTCATCTCAGACGAATCCGAAAGCTCCATCGGAGCTGGCGCTGCTGCCATGTACCGAATCTGTTCGCCCTTCAAGAATCCAAACAGGGAAAAAAAAGTTTATATAAATTGCTTGTCGAGAGAAAGACAGAATCCCTGGACATACACTCAAACCACACCACAACACAAACACAGTCACCCGTCCGACACGGACGACACACAAATCCCTCTCCTCAGCTCAATCCTCTGCTCCACTCTCAAAGTGCATCATCATCATCGGCCTCGTGATCTACCTGTCTATCTATCTATCTACTTATCTATCCATCTCTGGTAGCTAAAGATATTCAACCACCTGAACTGAGCACCCCATGCCTGGCTTGCTTGCTTGCACAGGGTACTGCAATCTTCGGAGCTGTCAGCTTCACCCTGACTATGCTTGCATATATGGCAGCACTCTCTAGAGGAGGAGGGTTATAGTATAATCCGGGCCACCTTGGGTGCCACGGTCTAGAACGTTATCTCACCATATCTCGTCTGTCAATTTCAATTATGTCTTCTACTTGCTCTCCCCTTTGTCACCCCTGTAGTACTTTTCCTGGACGCCTGTATTTGTTTTCCTCCTTCTATAATCAAAGAGATAAGAGTAGCAAAATGTTGTAATAAGTTGTAGGACATACGGGGGAATCACGCTCCTGCGCCTTCACTTCACGGTAAGAACGTAATGACCTCCACAGACAGCCACCGATGTATTAAGCACCAGACCTCCAGAACCAGGGTGCGGACGAATACGTGTGCGCAGCAAGAGAAGGAAAATCTGTCCCCGCCTCCGTCAAGCAGAATCCATTCACTACGATCACATCAAAGGAGCTCGAAGAGCGCTCGCCAAAGACACCAAATTGGACTCGATTCCTCGTCCCCTCACACTCTCATGACCAAGAAAACGCCCTGGCAATCGATAAATCAATCACTCAATCGCGCGAGCTCAACCCTCCCTACTGAAGGAACGAAACTGAGACGCGTAAGCGCGAGGGCTTCGAAGCAGATGGCGCTGCTGCTGCTGCGTGCGAATGGAATATCTCTCCTGACTGTAGCTAGCTCAGAGGCCACCACAATCTCTTTCACTCTGAACAACCCCCCCACCCAACTAGCCAGCGAGCCAGGCCGCCCGGTCGCCGAGCCGAAGCTCTGCGCAGAAAGTGACTATGCTGACGATCCTCCTCCCGCTCTTCGTTGTCGTCGCTGCTGCTGCTGTCTGCGTCCCTGCCTGCCTGCTAGTAGCGAGTGCGTCCCACGAGAAAGAGAAACTGAAAATTCTAACGACTGAGCGAGTCAAAGCAAGGCCTAAGAAGAGGACGAGGGGCGAAGAGAGAGAGAGAAGGCAAGAAGCGGTGCAGCAGAGGAGGATCTAAGAAGGAAGGCAGGAAGGCGAGGCAAGGGGAGAGGAGGGGAAAGCGAAGCAAGTGAAGGTAAGGGAAAGGAAGAGGAGGGACGGAGGCCCTCACCCACGCTCTCGACCTGTCTCGCTTCTGTCTGTCTGTCTGCCTGTCCGGGATGGGGTGCAATGTGCTCGACATCTGCTCGCCACTGCTCTCATAAAGGTGGACGAGTGAACGCATGCGCCATCCTCCCCCTTCGAGAAAGACAAACGACGCAACCCTACCCTACGGTTGTTGTCCTACGGTACATGTCCTACGGTTGTCCAAAGCCCAACCACGGTTACGCATCCCCTCCCTAACCCCGCTTCGTTCCCCTCCGCTGGGCCCCTGCCCTCCATTTCTCTTCCCTTCCCTTCCAGCGCAGCGGCAGAAGTAGCTGCTGCCTGCATGCCGCTACTGCCCCTGCGGCGAAACGCAGCACAGGCGCCCTTCGCAGCTCTCCAGTGAAGGGGAAGCGTAATAAATGGCGCCGCCGGGCGCCTGCCGGCAAGTCTGCTCGCCGACCGGACAAGGCGGAGCGGGCCAGTGGACCTGTACATTTTGCAGTAACCGGTTTGTAACCTCCCGGACGGACGACCCCGTCCCCAGTGCCGTAATCCCACGAACTTACTAACAACACGTCACGTTCCCCGCGTTCCCACCAGCGCGCTGCTCCGATACCGACAGCGAGGCAGGTGTTCCTAAGTTCTAATAACGAACTTCTCTCCCCTTTATTGGGATGGCTTATCGGTTTATCTGATTCGCAATTTTCAAGCGAGGAAGGAAGGAAGGAAATGCTACGTCCGTGTATTTTCTGTCATCTCTATCCGGGGCTTAAATCCTGTACGTAACTTAATCCATGGTGGTCTATCTTTTTATTCTTTTTATGCTTTGTTTAATCAATAATTATCCACTCCAGACATTCATATGTTGTCAACTTATTGCATAAAGTTTCAAATGTTCGGAAAAATGTGATTTTCTTTGACAGATTTTATCCGTCAAATGTCTTCTTTGCATAAGCTGTCCAGGATTTTACGCTCTCCCCTAAATATTCTTTTCACAAATAAACTTGACTGAAAAATTTTACAATTTATTCAAGGCCTGTAGATGCACGAATTTCCTCGCTTCCAAGACACAGAATATGGACGGATGTACGTGAACATTTTGCGTCCATCGGTATCCAAACAGCACGTGCCTCTTGTAGGCATGAACCCTCTAGCATGCCGGAAATCATCAGGTTCTGCCCAAAATGTCGAGATTACGCGTTACATGTAGACAATGTTGGCAGAGCGGTCGAACTCGAACTCCAGTTAGACCGTAACTGGTCACATGTGACTTGAAACTCCTCTGTCGAACCCTCACGGGAGCAGCCTAACTCGAGTCCGGTCAAGTCCAATCAGGACGCAGATTTGTCAATACAGTACTGAAATTCGAGGTTCGTGGGGGTTTGGGTTCAAACCCCAGAGCTCCTCGAAACTGGACACGGATCAGATCATTTTTCTGTCCTTACCGACTTCATCCTTTAGTTGATGGACCCACGGAGTACGGGAACAGTCAACCCTCTCAATGCCTCTCTGTCCATGGCCTTTTCAGTCCGGGCACAGTCAACTCTTTCAATGCCCATCTGTCTATGGATGGGCTTGCATGGCATGGCATGGCATTAGCCCATGTATGATGCGCATGGGCAGGATACAGTTCAGGTATTGCTATCTATCGGTTTATCTAGATGGTTAGGTAACTTAGGTCCACTATAGAGTTAAGATCTGATTTTGTAATTTTCTTACCTCTTGAGGCGCCTAGTTTCGACCGGGGGCTTACCAGTTCAAAAGCTTTACTTGTTACCGCTAACTGGACTCTCCTTGTCTCCACTGATCGGAGATTTCTTCCTAATCCGGTCTTCACCCACGGAATTTAACTGTTACCGCCGATTTTAACTTTTACCAATGGCTGTTACTTAGGTAAAATGTCGAGTTTACTTCTTACCGCCACAAGTTCTACCGTCCCCTCGCTGTAGCTGAATGCCAGAGGGACTTGCTGGTGTGTTATGATTATGAATGAATCTTTCCCTCCTGTCGATATGATTACACGATCCAAACGCTGCTCGGGAGAAAAGATTGGAGAAACAAAACCAGTTAAAGTCCAGTGTCCAGTGTCCAGTGCTTCACTTTGGCTCCCTTTCAATTTTTGGGGAAACTTGAGTAAAAACCAAATTTTACGCTACTATGCTAGGGGAAGAAGCTAGGTGGATTTACCGCCCTCTCGAGGTTAAGGATTAGTGAAAGATCTTTATGAAAATTACATTTTCTGGGATACTTCGGTGAATGGTTTTCTCAAATGTCGGCTTTTTACTGGCTCGCCCGGGAAAAGCTGTAATGACGTTCTTATTGTATGTGCTGCCAAGGTGGGTAACCATGGACGAAGTTATGAGAGCCATCGGACAGGCCCACCATCGCTCACCTGGATGATAGTTGGATATGTACAGCTTCCACGTGTTGGAGAGGTGGCCAACGATAGACTGCCCGAGTTTCTCCACTGTCGATGTCGCCTTCTAAATTTGGTCGCGACCCACCACCCCTTTCTTGACAAGAATCGAGAGATGCTCTGATTTCTGGTTTTGCGCATGGGCTCTTATGCCACCGTGAACGAAACCTGATGTGTTCTTGTAGATGGATACAATGACACTGCATGATATATATATATATATATATACATATATATATTGATATTGTTTTCATTTCGGAAGCAAGAGGAAACCAAGATCTGAGTGAGACCTCACATGAAGAGGAGAAACTTGTGTTTTATTTGAGACTTGTTTATATCAGTTTTCTTTTATAATATTTTGGCTTATCTAGCTCGTTGCATGGCATACTGAGATTTAAAGAAGATCTTCTCATTCATTTTCTTAAGAGTGCATTATATGTGATCATTCTGACAGAACGTAGGCGGCTAAGATGGCTCAGTTTGTATTTATGAGATAATTGACTCTAATTAAACTATCAGGCATGCTACTTTTCCGGAAGAAAATGGGAACAATCTTTAAGATTTGAAGAAGAAATAACAACAGAAATAGTTTTTTACTTGGATCCACAAAAGCTATGTCAACAACAAAGAGGAGCAAATTTTACAAATTAAATTGCAACACATTTTGAATGGTCATGTTCTCGCTTAGTATCAGAAAAGAAAACCTTAATCAGATAATCAAATTTTGCATGTATTCGAGTACATTTTACGCTTCCTTTGCAAACTTAAGACTACTGGAATGAAGTTCGTACCACAGATTTATGCTGTCGTCATTTCATTTGTTCGTCTCATTCTCATACGCTCCCAGATTCAGCGCAACAAAATAGAAATGAAAAGTTGAATCAAGAATTTGCCAGATTTTTCTCCAAGTACCTGATCTTGATCTTGCTGTACTTCTTCTTATATTAAGTACCTTTACAACCCAATCTCTCAACTGGAGTAATAAGGGAGGGGATGTGAAATGCATGGGTCCGATCAACTAGCAACCATCAAACCATGGGTTAAGTTTAGCCGGACAGATGTGTGATACTCAACTCGGTGCAAGAAGTCAGCCCCGTGACAGTATATCTTACGTAGTTGATGGCCTTGTTTGTCAAGCATGTGTCTCCGTTTGCCTTTACAGGAAGACGACGTACGTAGAATGTAGCGAGATAGAAACTCTACAGATATACTGTCCCCTATTATTCTGCAGCCTAATGATTCTTCACAATATTCCATCACATTAAGATTTCACACAACTAAATTCTCTTTAGCACAAACCACCTTGAATTTCAAACATTTTTTTGTTTGGGTTTCACAGCGGAGATTAATCCTAAAATCAAGCGCTACTTTTCTTCTACAGTAGATCAGTTGCTCACACACAACCAAATTTTCACAAATCATAATGCTTTCAAATGACAGAAAGAGTATTTACCCAGATCACAAAGTGTCACACTCAAACCAAAGTAGATAAGTAGGTTACTTTAGGACCAGAATCCGTTCCCAAGCTTTTCCCTCGATGAGGTATGTTCCCAAAATCAGTACAAACAAAAGAAGCTAACTGCTAACTGGTTGTAGATCAAGACTAAGTCAATTGGAATTTTGGTAACAGCATAGTGCTAGTAGTAGCACCTACGATAGACAGCTTATGAGGTGGATGGTATAAAAAAACTAAAATTTAGGCCTTTTTTAACCTGTAGGCTCTCTCCAAATTTCATGAAGGCCAACAAGTCTACAGTGAACAACAAGCATGTCATGGTACATAAACTTCAAAGAGTGAAAGTTGCATGTCATATACACAAAATGTTGGAGGAGATGAGCCAAATATTCCCTGAAGGCGGCTCCAGTTTATCCTTGAAATATTTTAGTATTACATTTGATTTTGTAAGTTGATTTTTTTTTAAAACAAAGAAGTTCTCCAATTCCATTATGGAGACCATTTGAAGATATGGAAACCATTTGAAGTTCGCAGTAGTGATGGACGCCAATATCGTGACAGGTAATGCAACCCCACCACTACTATCAACAGTAGTGCTGATGAGACCAGGAAGTGATAGACCATATTACAGGTAAGGATGCTCTGTCTCTTTCAGCCTTGAAAATATATATACCAAATTGCTCTGCGCTCGAATTCGATAGAATTCCTCCAAATATGTAATTTATTAGATTTTAAACCATATTTAAAGATTAGTATTTTGGTGATGATTTAACAAGAAGGCACTTGAAAGCCATCAAGCCGTTTATGCCAAAAAGCCGATCCGCTGTTCATACCAAAACCTCATTATGGAGACGTCATACACCAAGAGAATAAGAGAATAAGAGAAAAAAAAAAACCCAAGAAAATGGCAAAGCCCAAGCCAGTAGAGGAGTCTGCTTCCTCCCTCATTTACCTCCATAGACTCTGGATAAACCCATCCAAATGCAGCCACTAGAAAGGATTCTGGTACCATGTTTAACAAGAAACTAACTCCTCGGATCAAATTCTCTTGCCGTCTTAATGTGGAAGTCACGTCAGCACAATATATTACTAATAAAACTTTCCAGGAATCAGATTCCCGAAGAATCATTTTCTTGGGCGAGGTCCAACTCTTAGGCCAACAGTTGAAAAGCTGGATCCACGCTGACAGGGAGGTTTAGGAGCCTTTAAACGCTGCGGTGAGGCTCGGAGAAAGGGCCGGATTTGAAAAACCTATCCAAACACATGACCGTTGTTCCATCACATTGAGTAAGACATAGCTAACCATTAGTAAGGATAATAAACCTCTAAGCCTTTGGGTTTCTTTCTGTCAAAAATACAGAATAAAATGGGCCATGCACGGTGTTCAAATGTGGACGTTTGGACTGGTCACTGGAGGCCCCGGGCAAATTTAGAAGTTGCATTACGAGAGAACACGTGGGTGATGATGGTTGAAGGTGAAGCAAAGCGAAGCACTTACGAGCAAACATGGTTCACTTCTTTAAGCGAGTCCAAGATTCTGGGGGTACTAAATCGAGCAAATTATTGAGGAAGGTTCTTCTCTCCACGAGATTACACATCCGAGTGTAATTTTAGCATATCGTTATAGCCCTATTAGCCCCTAGTTGCCAAGATTAGGTGGGGTCGACTGATATTGACCACTGCTCGCATTTTATATGGATCCCCAGACGAGACTATATTTGACTTGTTTTCGATGAAAGATATAACCTACTTCAGAGCTGCATCCCCTGTTTCATGGACTTATTCATATCCCTATGGAGAAGCTTGAAATTAACCGGATTAAATTTTTGTTCTACCATCATAGCTAAATCCCAACATCAACCTCACAATCCTTAAGTATAACTATCCCCCCCTATCAGATTTCGGAAACATACCAAGTCCTAAATGCTGCGAGGCGCTAATCATTACTAATATGATGTTTTGTTTAATCATAACAAAAGTGTGGAAGAGTTTTTCTCGCCATCATAGATGAACCAAAGTATCCTAATTAAACGATGATAATGTGAAAACATTATCATGAGGTCGCTGGGTTCCGTGGAGAGTGGTTAGGAGGCCGGGATTAGTTTTTCCCACATTGTGAGGTTATACTTTACTGAAAGTTAAGAGTGAATATACAATTCTCTTGGTTTTTTCATTTTGGTTCTATTGGTATATAAATTAAATACTATGGAGAATTATATAGAGAATGATTAATGATTTTATTATTTTTAAAGTTTTGAGTGATTTTTCTCAAATTAGATAGATGGGTCGGGTTTTTTTTATTCTAATCTTTTCATTTTCCTGCCTTGGATCTTATAATACCTAGTTGGAAAATTATGCAGATAGGAAAAGAAAGTTATGAGTTATTTTAATTTTTAGGTTTTTGATAGTTAGCATTTCCTCGTGTGAGGTGGTATGTCGCGGATGTGTAGGTGGGAGGAGATACATGATGGAGTATTGTGTGTCCTTATCTTTCTATTTGTGCTAGCTATAGCTTCCCTTCCCCTCATGGGTCCGTCTAGAGTAATGAGTGATACACTATGTCCGATGTGTCATCACTTCTTTACCTCACAAGGCGTAAAGATCTAAGTGGAAAAGATGCACAAAAATTATGATTGGACCACTTGGAATCACATCGATATTTGTTACTACGGGGATCACACAGACTAAGTCGATCCCTTTGTTGATCGTTCATGATATATCGATCGTGTCTTGGGAGTGGTTAGCACATCAAGCAAGTTCTATTCTGGGGCTTTTTGAGACTAGATTCTCATATCCACGCTTATTCCATATGCTCCCTCGTGCAATCCATGAAGAGGTTAGAAGGACTTTTTGTTTATCGCTTGATCGGTTGGCACATGATCTCATAGACGAGTTAGAATGGTTTTTGTTTCTCTTACTTACACAATGTTGTGTACATTATACTAGGGGGCGTGTTGGACATAGGGAGGTTGCAGTTAGATTTTGGAGATTCCGAGCAAAGGATTGGCCTATATTGCATGAGGAGTCCGTACGGACCACATATGTTAGGAGTCAAGTTCTGACATATGGTACTTCAGATATTTCATGTTGGGGAGTATAGCAGAGCCTCACATGCCCTT
Source organism: Marchantia paleacea (assembly GCA_014180765.2). Classification (NCBI taxonomy): domain Eukaryota; kingdom Viridiplantae; phylum Streptophyta; class Marchantiopsida; order Marchantiales; family Marchantiaceae; genus Marchantia; species Marchantia paleacea. The sequence continues at coordinate 524,431 of MUAA02000049.1, forward strand.
CAACCTTTGTCTATAACTAGTTCTATTGAGTAAACTATTTCCTCTTTATGCCTTTTACATCCATCCATGGACGAGAGAGTATCATTAGAGGTCTTGGAGTATCAGCGAGATGAGCCATTATGTCTTGATAGATCATTTTTTACCCATTCTCTATGCACAACCCCACAACTTTCCTCAGAGGGCTTGTTAAGGATGGTATATGAACATCTTAGATATTACTTTCATCCATATGATTTTTCTAGTGGTTTCACGGAAATATTCTAGATGGCTGCATTAGTTGCAAGTGGGGAAATCCCGCTGTTAGTCAATCAAATGCTAGGTGTTAGTCTATTTTTTGCAATGGAGAAACATAGTGTCGCATGGACATTGCTTTGCTCTGTGAATGCTTGAACGCATTGCTTTAGAAGAACCTTTTTGATCCTTGTCTGAGTTGATTTTCTCTTTCTCCTTCTCACCAATACACATTCGAGTCTATTATAAACGGTAAAACTCTTGCATAAGAAGCTCATGGTATTCAAAAATTGGACCGTTAATTCTTCACAAATAATTGCTTAACAATCTCCTTGTGCTCTCATTAAATTGGTTATTATTTCTTTTCTTTGGATCTCTCACAATAATTCTTTAATCATACACTCTATCACAGGGCAATATGTAGATCCATATGTACTAAAACGATCACACATTCAAATCCTTCACTCCAATTATTTTCAAATTTCAAATAATCATTTTTTATCATTTAAGCTTCAACTTTATAAATTTTTATTGATGTAAACTTTTGATAGCAAAAGTTATGATCACAGTATTATCTTCGTGATAGTTATTGCAATTTTGTAACTATGATTGTGTACATAAACTTCAAGCTATCACTATGTAATCAAAACTCATCAAAAGCTTCAAATACACTTCAGGATCTGAATTTCACTCCCCAACTTTCAATCATTTGAATAGATTGATAATCCATTTAATTGCAACCATTCTTGAGTCCACCTCATAGCTCTTGCTGTCAGATTTTCAACACTTATTCCAAATCTCCAAGTGATTCATGTTAAGGCTTCCAAAACTCATCAAAACCTTGAACAATTTTACCTAAGTGCATCATTATTGCAAACTTCACTACCAATGAGAATGAAGAGTGATTTTTTTTTACCTCTAGTGTGGAAAAATTAGCTTCATATTAACTTAGAGCTTCAAAAATAACCTAAACACACTACTTGTCTATCATATAAACAATATGAGCTGCAATGAATAAAAAGATAAAATAACAATTCGAAACTAGCTAAGTATGAACGGAACTACAAACAAAACCGGGGAGTTAATAATTTGAGAATAATACTTCTTGCCAAAATTCCTTACAATCAACTCCATATGGCTTGCTTTTGATAAACAATAGTTATGAATTGGAACTCACATGTTCTATATGCAAGTTCAAATCCATAGCGCTCACACTACATCCAAATATAAACTGTAAAGTCGCAAATCGTGCCGTAACAATCAACTGAAAGAATAATCAGATCTAGAGAGTTCATCACTTATTGCATAAAGTTATCTCCAAAGTGATATATAATCACGCCCAAAAGTGATCACAATGAAGACACCGGATGTTGATCACAAATGAATTGGACATCAATACATATGCAATATCATGTTGTTCTCTATCCATGTTCCACGTCGGCTCCACTTCAATTAGATAAGCTTCTTAGTTAGAAAAGTAATGTTCTAGATCTCTCTTTTATCCTTTGCACCCTAACTACATTTTATATTTGATAAGGTCCAAGATAATATCTGTTAGAGCCTTATCAACATTCTCATCATATAAAATTGATCCAATCGTGGCTCTTCACATCCTTAAAATGAACTATTGGTCATCATGATCTAAAGTATCCTTGTCATAACAAAGGCTCTGAAGATGATACATGTCATCATATTCTCATAGTAGCCAAGTCACAACACGAAAATAGGAGTCAGTCGACCGATTACTATTGGGGAGATCTTATTACGTCTTGTTAGTCGTACTGTGGTCATGCAACATCGTTCCCACTTCCAACAACATCTTTGTCCATACCAGTTTGTGTCGTCACATTAGGAGATTGTGAGGCAGTATTGTTGGACATTAGAGCATTTTCAAATATCCATCCGGATTGGTTTGTCTTGCAAGTGAACATTGAAAATGCTTTTAATATTGTCGAACGTGCATCCATCTTTAGAGAGCTTAGAAAGGCTTGTGGATCTTTGTTGAACCTTATCAAGTACCAATGGTGGACAGTAGAACCATGACTCCCTCCTATGAAAGTAAATGTTGATAGAAGAGAGAAGGATCCATATTTGTCATGGCTTATTATATAACTCTTATGTCTATTGCTTTGGTTGTGTCATGTTGTGTGTTTCCTTCCTTAGTGGATGATACATACATTGTGGGCCATATATACCTCATTATGCATGCCTTTGATTATATGACTATCGAGCTTCATTGTATGCTTGAGAGTCAAGATGTCAAAGTGTAGGGCATGGTCTACTTAAGACATTCCTCCTCATCTCTAGCTTCCATAGGGATGTATGACATCAACAAACGGATTATGCATTCTTTAGAAGTGCAAGTAGGGTCAAAGGACTTTGTCTCACGCTACATAGATATGACACGTGTCGAGGATGTATTGAAAGAAGATGATCTTACACTACTAAGGAATTTGCATGTGGCATTTGGTATCGTTTTCTTGAATATTGTTCGTCGATCCACCTACTTATTTTCTATGATTCCTCCTTCATCTACATTCATACCACGCTTGATAGTCTTTGATAGGAGGATCATGGGCATCTTTGGTGATATCATCGGAACGGGGACCTTTGAGTGTGTGATATTAGACTTGGCACATAGACAAACATCTTTGTCAATTTCATGTGGAGGGGTAGGCTTATTATCTATGGAAGATACTACACATATAGTGTTTTTGGCTAGTTGGACATACTTTGCACCTTTATTATCTTCCCGATTTATGATTGCAGATAAGTCCATCTTTAAGATGTATGCAAGGGACACAAAGGAGGATTATTTCCTTTATAGAACCTATTATGACATATGAGAGATGTTTTACCCCAGAGATACGATATGAACTTTCATCATTTTCATCTTTGCCCATCGATTGGACTAGACACATACATTCTGTTGATGGATTGATAATTTCAGCATGCTCTATACTGTCTCTTATTCATCCGGCCACTCCTCGTACTAGTAGGGCTGGTCAACGCTCTTGCTCCAGTAAGATTGGAGGCTCATGGATCTTGGCTCGATCATGCATCATGGCTTTCCAACTCGCATCAAATGTCTTTTTTACATCGATGGGGTTCCGCTTTGGCTTGGTCCATCCATTTGCATCCTCATTATTCACATGTTGAGTGTGGTACTACCTTAGACGCAGTGTGGATCCATATGACTTGTTGCTCATTCGGAGGTCATATGATAACTACCCATGATGTTATTAGGGATGTGATGTTTGACACGAGAGGGTGGATACATAACATGGAGGAAGCGTCGGTATGTGTTGTAGTCGATTCGGATTAGGTCAGACCTATATTTGGTTAGGGATGAGGTTAATGTTGCAAACATTGTGGTTAGAGATCTTACATGTGCTAGTGTTTCGGAGTGGTAATTACCCATCCTCCTCGCTGGGTTCAGAGTGTAATGACAATAACTAAGATTTCCAAGTAAATGGATATGCAAAGATATCATTTTTTTTACTTTAGGTTTGAAATTATATGAAATTATTTACATCAACTTTGACATGTTAAAAATATACTAAAATGTACCATATTGTATAACATAGGATATATTCTTTTTAAATTATTGTATATATTTTTTTATTCAATATACATTTATTACTAAACATAGAACATTAGATTAGTAATCATATGGTTATTCACATGCTCATGTAAAATGTATACCTTTTTGACTTAGGCAGCTGGGATACATGACGTGCACTAGGACATAATTTCCGTTGTGATATTATTTCCCATATAATTCCTTTGGTTTCATCCATGTACCGTTTGATGACGTCTTCCCATTATTAATATCATCTACTTTGGCTCCTTGCACTGCACTCGGTGCCCGTCCAGAGGATGGAACCTAGAAGGACTAATAGGTTGTTTTGTGTAATCGTGGCTAAAGTACGGAGGTTTGAACTTCGAAACGAGTCTACATTTAGTCCCTTTCGGGCTGAGGATGGGTCCAATGACACGGAGTGACGGAGAGCTGATTTGGATGGTGTTGGATCATAGCTGCGCTTTTGTAAATGGCGAGGGCTTACGTTTCCCTGAGAGCACGAGAGTTTACAAGAACATGTTACTTGCTGCTGGGAGCATGCAGTTCTAGTAACGAGAAAGAGTGATTGGCCGCGCTCTAATCAAGAAAAGGGAGGGTATTGGGGGAGGAGATATTTATATTTAATTGCACGTGTGGTTTGGAAATCCTTGATTTGTGCCGGTGCTCCAGGTCAGGTGACATAACTGCTGCCAGTAGGTGGTCAGCCCAGGGAAAAGATTTCATAACCCGAGTCGTAACCACACCGGGGTAACCATGGTCCAGGCGCAATACCGGCCAATACCTGTAACTAAGGCGGGCAAATCTCGTTTGACTGAAAATTTTCTTTGACCAGCAGAAATTCTGACACGGTAACTAAGGCGGTCCAGATATCTCTGGTCAAAGTAGAGCTTTGACCGGTGGCGGCGGCCGCCTTCTTGTCACCGGAGATGGCCCCGCAACAATCCCGGTAGCTCGATTGGCGGGTCAAGACTCCTCATGAAATTTAAATCAAAGTAACTACAGCTTGATCTACTCCTCTCTTTTCAAACGAACTACAGTTAGATACAGGAGTCGCGATTCTTCTTTCTTTTTCTCATTATTTTCGAAAACAAAATTCTATTTATGGCGTGCCCGTGCTTGCCCAGGCCAATGATGTCGTTCTCCCTGTAGCCATGTTTTTACTTTCTCATGATTTTGGTTTCATGTGAAATTCGTATAATGACCAATGGGAAAAACATCTCACATGATTAAAATCATTATGTGGCTGGATTTTCGAGCCATGCACAGGTCTCAATATTGCCTTTTCTTGAGTTTGCCTTTGTGAGAGTCACCCATCATTTGATTTGCTTTCTCTTTGTGCTCTTTATCTTTGACTTATCCTAGTCATTAATTTCATGGGAAAATACCGCACATGTTTTCCTCCAATCACTAAATGTTTTGTGCATTTGTTATAAATATCTCCTTGTATTCCCTTCTGGACGTCCACTATTCATCCCATGAAAAGACGTAGATACATTAACAATAAACTAAAATGTTCCCTGGACTCCATTGTTGCAAACAGAGAAAAATACGTAATTCTATGCAGGAATATACATGTGTTAATACACTTACCAAAACTGCAATACTTTATTCTGTAATGAATGTTATAGATTTATTTATTTAATTTTTTACATATACATATATGTTGTATGTGTATATGTACCCGCAAAATTTTGTCATACATTATTTATATACTATAGGACGTTATTAGTCGTAAGTATCTATGACATGAAGATAAGACACATACTTTGATACACCCTTTTTGACGGAAAACAATCTCCACAAAGTACCCTGTTTATTACAACCTTATACAATGAAAGTGTGAGAATCTCTTTAATTTTTTCCTCGTTTACTCAAAAGCCTCCATGTCTTTTGTGATTTTCTCGTTCTACTTTATAAAAGCTGCTCTTCTCCAACATTGGTCAAAACTGCTCCTAGTAAAACTTTGGGTGGATGTTAAGATTTACATGTTCAACATGCTACAATACAATTCCTCATACAATGCCCAAAATTCTAGACAATAAGAAACTTCGTGGACTTTAAAGGTCACAAACTAATACTCAAATTGACTTCAGAGCATTGTGAAGGGAGAAATTTGAAAAGCAAGAAGCAACTGTTCTTCCCTTTATGCAGCTGCAAATGTTTGTCAAATACTCAAGCCTAAATCTTTTTCTCAACGGAACTAGAGTTGTTGCATGCATGAGATTGGGTTCAAATTATCCTTATTTTTTGCTTTTTGACATTTTAAAAGCAATCAGTCGTATGCATTGGGGTCGATTGTGCATGCATTCTTTCGGTGCAAACTGCTCTGACCTACGATGTTCAGGTCAACGTTAACTATACGCATGAGCTAAAGCTGAGCAGAGCATAGCAAAACCCATAAGTTTGTCTAGTACAACACTACGAACATTCAGATCTCGTCGAAGGATGTTCCTCTCCACTTGTCACCATCCTGGAGCATTGTACATTCCTCAGACTCCATATTTCGAAGCATTATATGTCTCTAAATGATCATGTCCTCCCGCTTCCCCGAATATTGCTCTCCATCATTACATGTCTTTTATATTTTGCAGCATCAGAGTATATCTATTGCTAATGGTGCAAGTAAATCCAGAAAAAAAGAAGTATATTTCTTGGGAAACTGTGTATTGTATACGAATCCATACACTTGTTCTAAACTCTACTGGAAGAGACTTTTTGGTACGTAGAGTATCCAGCCTCATTAATTTTCATTAGATTTAGAATATTCCAAGTATGGGATTGAGTTACATTGCACTCATCTACAATGTAACCAAATAGGTATGTTTGTCACTTGATACTTGAGATTCAGCTCGATTTCGGAGGTGTAAGATATTGGAGAGTATAGCAAAGCCGTAAGAGCCCTTCATACTTTGTCTATGGCTAGTCATAATGAGTGGATCATTTTCTCTTTACACATTTTATATTTGCCCATAGGCGAGTGAGTACCATTAGAGGTCTTGGAGTATTAGGAAGATGAGTCATTATGCCTTGATAAATCACTTTTTGTCCATTCTCTATGCACAACCCCATGCCTATCCTCAATGGGCATGTCATGGATGATTTATGAACATCTTAGAGATTGCTTTCACGTATATGATACCTCTAGTGGTTTTACTAAGTTGTTCCAAGTGGCAGCATCAAGAAAGGAGATTTCGTTATTAGTTAGCCATATGCTAGTCGGCTTCTCGCGATGGATAAGGACACTGGGGTATTAGACCCCTTTGTCCTTCTATTGGGGAGGTCTTATTGCACCTTGATAGTCATACTATTATCCTTCACCATCATTCCCACTTCTAACATCATCTTTTTCCACACCAGAATGGAGTTGTCATATTAGAAGATTGTGAGACGATATTGTTGGACATTAAAGCACTCCTAGATTTGTTGAGCCTCATTTCTTTCGTAAATTCCTTCTATGATTCATTGTAGAAATACATGTTCCATTAACATAGTTTTTCACAAGAATGAGTCATTGTTTTATAGTCCATAATTGGTACTCGAAAGGGAGATCTATTGGAAGGATCCCTATTTGCCATGGCTTATTATAGAGCAAATCTATATTTTGCTTTGGCCATGACAAGTCTTCAATTCCCATCCTAAGTATATGATACACACATTTTGGGCCTTGTAGACCACATTAGGCAATCCTTTGACTACTTGACTACCAAGCTTCATCTTATAGGCTTGAGAGTCAAGATGTCTAAGTGTATGTCACAGTCTCCTTTGGTCATTCCCCATGATCTCTAGCTTCCAAAGGGATGTATGATATCGATATACAACTTACATATTCTTGAAGTGATAGTAATGTCTAACAACTTTGTCTCATATTACATAGACACATCATTTTTTCTTAGGATGTATTGCATGTAGATGAACTTCTCTACTAGGGGATCCGCTAGTGATGTTTGGTATACTCTCGTCGACCCACCTATCTATTTCCCATGGTTCCTTCTTCACATACATTCATATCATACTTGACAGCTATTGGTAGTAGGATCATGGACCTCTTTGATGACATTATTGGACAATGGACCTTAAGTGTGTAACATAAGATTTAGCTCCAAGACATATATCTTTTTCGATTTTGTGTGAAGAAATAGGCTTATTGTTGATGAAGGAGATAACACATATAACATTTTTGGCTAGTTGGACACCATCCACATCTTTGGTATCCTCCATATTTGTGATTGCATATAGGTCCATCCTTAAGATGTGTGTGGACATTGGTGGGAGGTCATTTCCATTACATATATTATTATGGTAGACAAGAGATGCTTTGTCATTGAGCTATGATAGGAGCTCCCATCCTTTTCTTCTTTGTCCATTAATTGGATTAGAGTCCTACCGTGATGGAATGACAGTTTCAACACGGTCTTCACTCTCTCTTATGGGATCCAACCATTCCTTGTTCTACTAGGGCTCGTTTACGCTCTTGCTAGAGCAAGAGCGTAGCTATCGTAGATGCATGCTCGTGGATCTTGGCTTGACCATACATGAGGACTTTTTGACTTGCACCAACTACCTTTTCTACATTGATGAGGTTCTACCTTGGCTTGGTCCACCCATCTACATCTTTATTACTCACATTGTGATGTGAATCTTCATTACTCACATGTGATCACATCGTGATACTACCTTAGATGTAGTAGGGGTCCATATTACTCATTATTCATTCAAAGGGTAAAAGATATATACCCATGATGCCATTAGGGATGTGGTGTTTGCTATGGCACAAGAGAAGGTGGATACCTCACATGGAGGGAAAGTTGTTATGCCTTGCAGTCGACTCGAGTAAGGGCAGACTTGTATTTGATTCAGGAATAGCAAGTTATAGTTGAGGACATTGTCGCATGGACATTTCTTCGCTCTGAGAACACCTGAACGCCTGGCTGTATAAGAACCCTCATGAACCTCGTATGAGTTGAGAATCTCTTCTTCTTCTCCTCAACACTCCACATTCGAATTCATTACAACCGGTAAAACTTTAGCGGAAGAAGATTATGATAACCAATGATTGGATCAATAACTCTCACCTAAACTTCACAGAAAATTTCTCTACAATCTCTTTGTTTTTTTCAAAAAGTTTCATATGTTTTTCTTCTCTAGATATTTCAGAACAATTGTCGAATTACACACTATATCACAAGGTGATATGCAGATCCCTATGTACTAAACCCATCACACATCCCAATCCTTAACTCCAATTGCTCTCAAATTTCATGAGAAGGTCACGTATCATCCAAAATTCAACTGTGGAAAGTTTTATTGATGAAAATTTCTGAAAGCAAAAGATATGATCACTGAACTATCTTCGTGACAGTCAGTGCAATTGTGCAACTCTCACTGTATACACAAACTTCAACCTATCAGTCCGTACTCAAAACTCATCCAATTGAGTTGAAATTAAAATCCAAGCACAAGCATGAGTTGTAAACTATATCTCAATAGAATCAGATCTCTCAAAACCCTCGCAAGATTTTCGAAACCATCCCAAATACACTCAAAGGTCTAAATTTCTCTCTCTATTTTTGAATCACCATATCAAAGTGACAAACCCCTCAAATGCATCCATTCTTGAGCCCACATCGTAGCTCTTCCCATCAACTCTCCAACCTTGTCCCTAATTCTCCAAATGTCTCCCTAGAAGATCTCCAAAACTCCTCAAAATCCCCAAGAAGTTGCCCAAATGCCCTCATTGGCCCAAACTCCAAGACCAATGAGAATGAAGAGTGTTAATTTGACCTCCAGTGTGGCCCCATATTAACTTAGAGTTTTTCAACTATCCTAAACACAATATTTAGCCATCATATACACAATATGAGTTGTCATTAATAAAGAGTCAAAATGAGAACTCGAAATTGGCTAAGTATGAACAGAACTACAAACGGAACCGGGGAGTTTATAACTTGAGAATAATACTCCTTGCCAAAATTCCTAACAATCAACTCCCTATGGCTTATTTTTGGTAAACAATAGTGATGGATTGGAACCCACGTGTTGAAAGCCACCACTAGTGGTAAGTTCAGATCCATAGCACCCAAACTAAATCAAAACGTATATTGTTACATCCCAAATCGCGCCGTAGGAAACAACTAGAAGAATAATCGGGTCTGGAGAGTTTATCACTTGTTGCAGAAAGTTATCTCCTAAGTGATATACTAACCACGCCCGAAAGTGATCATGATGAAGACACCGGATGTTGATCACAAATGGATTGGGCATCAGTACATATGGAGGATCATGTTGTCCTCTATCCATGTCCTACGTCGGCTCCACTTCGATCAGATAAGCTCCTTAGTCAACAAAGTGATGTGTCTAGATCTCTCCCATACCCTTTTCAACTTGACTACGCTTTATATCTTATAAGGTCCAAGATAATATCTCTTGGAGCTTTTTCAACATACTGGCCCTACAAAATTGATCCAACGGTGGGCTCTTAACAGCCTTACAATGCGACTTGGGTTATCTTAACCTAAAGTTCGCCGTCATGACAACAGCTCTGAAGATGACACATGTCATGATCTTCTCATAGTAGCCGCGTCACAACACGACAACGTTGTGATTATAGATCCTATACATGATATAATTTGGGAAGGGGTGATTACCCATCTTCCTGGATGGACGGCGAGTGGAGCGGCAGTCAAGGTTTCCAAGTATATGGGTATGCAAAGAGGTGACCTTTTGTTCCTCTAGACTTGAAGTTATATGGAGCTATGGAGGCCGACTTTGACATATTCGTGAAAGAATTCAGGAGAACTTGCCATACTAGGCAAAAGGTGAATCACTTTCTTTAGCATATTGTGCATCCTATTTTAGGTTGGTGCAATCCATAGGAGAACAATCACATTAAGTGATACTTTTTTATATCCTCATGTAGTATGTAGACAATTTGACTTAGATAGTTAGAATATCTTAGGTGGAGGAGTACATATTTTCCATTGTGATGCTATTGGGGTCTAGCCTCATCCTACCCCTTCGGTTTAATCCTTGCACGAACTTGATCAGGTCTTCCCATCCTTTTTGCTATATTATTTGGTTTTCCCATTTCCTGGATGAAAACCCTGTACCATTCAAAATTCATAACAAAATATAGTCATACAACATATCGTCAAACAATCAGAAATCAGATCGATGATTCACTCCAAGGCCTCATGATACTGGTCGAGTAATCAATCGCTGCCCAAGATCTACTGAAGCTCTCAAGTGAAGGTTGAAGGTGGTTACAAACATCTTCAGTGCTTCGCTAACCCTGGGAACACCATTAAGTACAATAGAATACAGCTGATCCTGGGAATACATCTACACAAAATAGTACATGACTGTACGTAGTTTCTACAGCTGGTTCCATGAGGATGTAGGTTTTCATCGTGTACGGCTGTGCTTGTCATATTTCGGTGACTTCCATGGGCAAGATGTGGCGAGCCAACATGTACAGTGACACAGACTTAAGTTGATGTCACCGAATTTCAATGAACTTTCCCAGGGACAAATTTCTGGAGGATTTGACTTGATTAATCTAATCCCCATGGGAGAGAGAGTTGGTGCGCCAAGAATCATGTATACAAATCGCCAACTAATTCTCTTGAAAATACCACTGCCATCAGCACTATTCAGCTTGCATACGCTTAAGCTAACGAATTTCACAGGTTAACGAGAATGGGTGCTTAGAACAGGAACAGGATCCAGGAACAGCAGCGCCCAGAATTATAGCAAGATGCATAGAGAAACCCACCCAGTCCACAACACATCAAACTTCGTCCGTCTCTGGCAACCGTATGTGGTTTGGTCAAATTGCGTATGATCTTATTCTAAGGGCAAAACAAAGAAAATTCCTAGCTGGAAAAGCACAAAGCACAACCACGAGGAGCACTAGCAGGAAGAATGGCAAGTGGGAGCATGCATGGGAAAAATCAGATCCCAACTCAGGGAGTGATATGGAACTATTCTGTCTTGCGTCACGACTTTTTAATGGGTTTTTATAGTTTACTGAGTGAGTTATCAAGGCACTGCGGACACATAGACGCCCACAGTGTGTACACAGAGATGGCGCCTCCAAGAAAAATGGCTAGATGCAGGGCGATATGCAATCACCACGATACCAAACTGGCATGGAACTGTTTTGCTATGCATTTGAACTGTTCAATTTGCAACCATACTGTAGAGAACGTTGAAAAAACCATAATGTTGAACCACCATGCTATACACAAGGAAGACACCACCGAGAAGAATGCCAAGATACATGGAGTTGTCTGGTACTAACTCCCACTTCCATATGGGACTGTACTTCATGCATGTAGGCCCTCGATACCGTGTAGTTATCTTCCGTACAAATAGTCAGAGCATGCAGTTGAATAACAAAACACACGGGAACAAATTGTGCCAAAGACATAGGCTGCTTCTAAGGAGATGGGCAACGCCATGGACGTGCGTTTATTCTCCAATGCATCCCGAATTTTTTATGTTGAACATATGGCACTGTTGTCCAGCCTACAGAATCTGCTGTAAACATAAGGGAAGAGCATGTGGGCACTATCGTAGTGGTGAGCAAACATCATACCGGGTTAACATAATCTCAGGAGTATCGTTGGCACGATGCATACATCTCCAGAATCAACCAGCCATGGCATGAATGAATGAGAGCAGATGTCATTGATCAATTTCATCAATAATGAATTCTCACTATCGCTCTGATAGAAGTCTTGCAGTTGCAAAGCAATAGGAGAGACGTAGGTTACAAGTGAACCACTATTGAAGAGAAGACCGGAAAATTTTCAATCAGCAATCTCAAAATTTACAGGTCAAACTCTTTGATTTTGAAAGGAAGGTAATGGCACAGTTTTGTATCATGTTTGATTCTAATCAATCAATTGAACAGCCCTCGGCAAACGATCCAACTGTGCTACCTTGTCTCGGTTAATTGAAGTGTGCAATCGTGACCACGACTTGAAGTGATATCAGGATCAATCTTTGCGAAGCGAGATGGATGGTCTATCTATTACTACTGCTTACTGAAATTCGCTATAGAAGATTTGTGTTCTTCTGTAAGATGAGATTGGTATCTCTAATTTTCCTCATTGGTGGGTGCAGATTGAGGAAATTTCAGAAGTAATTATAGCTCTGTGTTGTTTTAAGTATTATATCAGGCTTGACATTCATAAGTCCTATACACGCTGAATCCGCCAGAACTCAATGAATCTTGATTTAACATTCACCACTGACGTAGAGCTCATGTTGAGGTTGGAATCATAAGAAAGCTAGACTGCAGGCAGGACCAGAATGGCTTGAAAATTCATTTAGTTTATGATTAGTTCATGGTTCTGGAAGGAGAAGGCACTTGAGAATCAGTATGAATTCAGACCAGTGTCACATCATATGACAGGCTCTAATATGATGAAGTCTTGAGATATTTTATTTTGAGAAAGCATTTGATGGAATCTCAGAGAGTCATTCAGTTTATTAGAGTCAAGCATCTGCTACAAACTAGCAGAAGTCTTCGATGAGAAAGTAGAGCTGAAGGACATCAGCTGTAGACACATTCTTAGCGCATGGTGAAATCACACTCATTGCCATGTGGACAAATGTGCCACACCAAGTATAGAAGTTACACATACTTTCACGTTGTTTCATCCAGCCGAAGGTTATCACGAGATACGGATTAAATCTTGAGTATTCAAAGGTAGCTAGCTGCTAGCAAAAATGAGACACACAAGACCGAGCTCACCAACTTCGGTTCCATGTAGTAGGTACGATCTGAAATCCTCATGAGGGTATGATGAGATGATCCAGTCAAATCGAATGTTAGAATAGAAACATTCACTTTCCGCTACAGTAGACGATGCACCTACTGTTATGGCAAGAGACTCTTGCATGAACGCAGTTTTGACCATCTGATTGAAAAAACGAGTGGATCATATTTAAGTTCATGATTCTCACAGTTTTTTGTGATTTACATCTCGTCTGAAGTATCTGTGTGGTAGGTTGTAAGCAGACAATGTACGCTTTCCATTCTGTCGAATCAATATGTCTTGAAGAGTGATTGGCATAATACTAACTTTCGTAAGCTACAAGCTCTTCAAAAACTAGTCTGAATGCCTTTCCTCTATGCAATATTTGGACATCATTTGGTAAGATTTGCTTTTGATCATATGCATCAAACAATGAAGATGATTTAGGGGGAAAAAAAAGTTTGGATGCAATGGATACAACACATATAATACTGTCGAAGGAGATTCTATTCTCAACAAATTGTTTTGCTTCTTTATTACGAGATAGACATACACTTTTCGATAGTGACAGTTGGGAATGTTTACTTTCTCAACTTTTAGAATGTAATCATATATGTCTATTTAACATTAGCTTTGAAGTTCTTTTCCTCTGGAACGTTGAGCCAATAGTACCTCCAATCATTTATAAATGAAATGTAAAAAAAATAAATAAGCTATTCGAAAACAAAAAATCAGTGTTATCCATTGATATATATTAACTGAAGACATCAAAGAGTTTCTCAAAGGGTTCAATAAGAAGGATAAGAGTTGGCCACTTGCAAAGACTATTGAATGATCAAAAATTGAATACAGATATAGATTTTTTTTGTATGCCCTAACACTGTCAGTGTGAAGATACTTTCTAAATTGTCATCAGATTGTGAAATATCAAAGAAACCAAGTTTATTAATGATGAGATTACATCGATCATAACCTTTAATGATTAATTTTCTCGACAAGATTAATAAAGTATTGATTCGTAAACATAAATAGATAATTAAAAAGCATCTACCCTAACATGAACATGAAGGAAACTTTGCAGTGGCATCTTTACGCTTAACTTTGTCACTTAAATGGAAACATTATTTAAATTACTAGTACATACTCTATAGTCCTTGGATTTATAGTTTCTTACTAACTGGGAGATAGAATTTATTCCGAATACCCAATTATTAACTTTCAATTTCAACAATAAATAAATCAGAAATCTTGACTAAGGTAAATTCTCAAAGCAATATGATAGCATGCGGATGGATCTAACCACCATTGATTAAACTTCGAGATCTTGTCTATACTTCCTGATTGTTAAGTTTTAAATTCATTTATTATTGAAAAAATATCGCTGATAATCTGATTCGTGCACGCAATATGTTTTCAAAGTCAAACCTACTCATGATCACAATAAATTACTCATCCCATGCTTAATCTTGCTTAACTATATGAACTATTGGAAGCGAACTACAATGGAGAACTCTATAAATACACTTCTGACACATCGAGGGATAGATCAACTATTCGTGAATTATTTTGTCTGTAATGTGTGAGCTAATTGATCATTGATGATCCACAATTATACGATATGTTTGTTTCTTCTTTTCTTACTTTGAATCTCGTTTCTCAAATCCAAATTTCAAATTGCAAAAAAATAAATACACGTATTTGTATCGTAGAAAAATCATATGTACTTCCTTCATAGCTGGCATCTTTCTGACTTTATATGTGACAATTAATATATCAGAAGGTTTTTTAGATTGAAGGAAATATACTCTTCACTGTCTTTTCCCTACCAGTGACAGAAGGATTTTTTAAATGACGCACAAGGATGAAATCCGCCGACTTTGCTTTATACTTGTCTAGTCATTTCACGACCATTTTGAGCACCATCTTTGTTGTCACTGCTGGGCATGGTGGAACACAGGCGACGAAAATCATAGAAATCGATGGAAAGGCCATCAAACCGAACGTGGCCAGAAAGTTCCAAAGAAACCCAACCACGGACGGAAAGGCCAAGGGAGCACAACCCAGGACCAATCACTCCCGTAAGTCAAGAGACTTCTCTCAACCGCAGTCAAATCATGAAAACCAGAGAAGATTATATCCTCTAAAAAGATACAAGTGGATGGAGAGCACGTTAAGCATACACAGAAAAGAGCGAGAGAAACAACGGAGATACAAAATTCACTTTAAGAGAACATGGAAATCAATCACCTTTGGTTCAATGGTCGAGTCATGAATCTCTCGAAATTCTACATTCTATTTAAATCACTTGTTTTGGAAAATGCTATAAGATTTTCGGATCTTTGAGGCTGAATTGTACACTATTTGGGTCATTTAATTATACCACCGTTGGGGAATGGATTTTGATATGTTTCTCAAGGGGTATTTAGGGATCTTCTATCATATCCCTAGTTATAAAATAAACATTGCATAATGGGATGAAATAAGAATATTTTCTCGTAAAATAGAAAACATAGCCCTATTACTAGTAGATCTACTACTGTACTAGTACTCCTCATATAACTACTTTGAATTCATAGAGTCTCACGACTGCCGGACAACCCGCTGAATAATCTGGTGCCGCCACTACATGATAACTATTAATATGAACACGATTTTTTTAATATTTTTCTTCACTGTGACATTGTTCATTTAATCTTTTGATTATTTTTGTCCTAAAGTAATATCACATAAATATCCGCCTTTCTATAATATGAAACATTTTTTTCTAAAGCTTGATGATTACTCTGTAGCGAGGTTATTGCTGTACATAGAACTTCACGTAGCTAAAAACAGTAAACAATTGAACTACATTCATATTTGTTTGAATAATTCATGGCTAGTACTGTGATAGTACATGGACTAGGAATTTTAGCGTACACAGATAGTGATTCAGTGATTTCCAAATGAATCGTCAATGTGCTGGAATCTGCATGGTTAGCTGTACTTTGTTGGGGCGAACGATTAGGATTAATTCTGAAAAATCTTTAATACCTTCGGGCATATCGATTCTCGAAAGTACCCTAACCTCAATCTGACAACGTATACGCCTATGGCTGACTAGATCACCACTGTCTTTGTAAAGGCCATCATTTGCTGCGTTCTTCTTTCCACTCTCGTACTTTTGCGTTTCTTTCTGTAAACTTGAGCGGGCGTTCTTTGCGTTTGATCGTGAATGAGACATCTTCTTGAATTAGGTTTCCAAGAGCAATAGAAACCTCGGAACGTCTTCGTCGATCTTCTTGGTTATCCCATGTGGCTTTGTGGCAAGGCAGAATCGAGGGAGAAATGTTCCGCTGATCGATCGGGCTGGAAGAAAAGATCCAAGTTATTAATTTCGTAAGAGTGAAACATTCAGAGAGACCACAACCTCAACAGTAATGCACGAAAGAAAAGATTATTGTCACCCAAGAATCGACTGATCTCTATCTTGAACACCACTGTCACTTCGAAGGCATAACATTCTGTTACTTGAATTTTACGTAATAGTCCAAAGGTAGATCTTCATCACCTGCGGATTCTCAAACTGCTGTTGTTATGACATTTAGAAAGATCAGATTCTTTACAAGCTAGAAACAGGAGACAAGCAGTCTAGTGCCTGTTTCTAGCTTTGGCACTGGATCTTGTCAACGTTCTGTTGTTATGTGTGCAAGAAGTGCACGTAGGGACCAATCTGTGCTCTAGTAACGTCTCTCATCAGAGTCAGGTTTCTGGTGAGTTCTCCTAGTTAATCAGGCGAGTGACTCCAGTCTTTGCGCTCTGTATCTCGCTCTCTGTTTGTCTCGGCAGCCTTGAAGGTGAAGTTGAAAGGTTGCTGGCTGACTCGTCGTCTGTCTGTCTCTCTCTCTCTGTCTGTTTGGTTTGTTTGCTGTACTTTCATCACAAAATAAACATTGCCAAGAAACGGTGACTAAGGCCGGAATCGGATCGCAGGAGCGACGAACAACAACAACACAGCAAGAGCAAGACCATCACCATTGGATGGATTGATTGAGCTGGAAATGTTGTCACGGAAGGAAGGTGACTTGCACCGACTGATCATGACTAAAACTGACGGAGGGAGGGGACGGAGGGAGAGAGAACCTTGCCCCCTGCATGAATTTGAGGATGGAACAATGAACAGACTGACCGAAAGAAGAAGAAGAAGGAAGGAAAGAAAGAAAGAAGTTGGAAGATGCATCACACTTTTGGTGTACGTTTTCTTGAAGGTTGGAGAGGAATTGACCAGACGATACCAAGACCAGATTGGACTGACCCGAAAAATCCGAATGACCGGACTGGACCGATTAAAATGTGTGACCATGCTTCTAGAAATCCCGTACCCTTTGCCAGCATCTTCTTAGGGTGCTGTGCTGCCGTTTCGCATGGAAAGCAAGCCTCAGGGAGAAAGGCATAAATTAATAAGCAGTCTGGAATGAAGTGGTAACGTTATATTATGATGAAATTTACCATAAACCAACAAACAGATACACGACAGCTTATGGACTTGAAGATCGTGGTAAAGCATGAATCCAAGGAAGCAACGCTTTACCATATTTGGCTTGCCCAGATCGATCGAGAGAAGACTGTAGTTATGATTTCTACCGAAGAGGTTAATCGTCTGTCAGAAGAGTGTCATCTGATTGCCTCCTCTTCCGATCAGTCTGAAGAAAATGAAAATGCCACTTTGAGGAAGCTTGTTGGCCTCGATAAAAAGCTCAAAAGCTTAAAAGCTACGTACTGGACCATAATCACAAGTTATGAACGCCAGTAGCTCGAGGGACTGAGTATCCAAAGACATGATTTCACGATCAGAATAATTGCTTCTAATTACTTCTTTCAGTCTGTTGCAGATAAAATTGCGTCTTAGACACGGGCATCTCTTCACTTCCGGAGGTATCAAAGGATCGACGGCTATTTGTCAGTCATAGTATAATTAGACGTCCCTCTCAAGTTTCAAGCGGCTGGACAGGCAGACAAAGCGCGAGATCCGGCTTTGGAAGTATTCGATTTTGAAGACCTTCCAGCAGCCATCCGTCCAGCAAAGTTTAAGAGGAGCTAATTCGGGTAGGCAGGCCTTTCTTCCTCCTTCGATATCATCGACACGGTTTCTCAAGCGTTCTCCATGCGCCGTTTCTCAAGCAACTGCATAAATTTTACGGCACTACTTTATGAACCCTGGAGTTACCACTCTTCACCGTCATAACCCCATCATGCCCTGAGATTCTACGCATCCGGTCAATTTCGATTCATAACTGATAAGCCATGCTCAATGGACACCAAATCGGTGCCTTGAAAGTATTGGCAACTTCAACTTCAACCGCAGTCGTAACAAGACTTCCCACCACGAAAGAACTTCGTCCGGTTCAAGATTGCCATTGGATTCGTGGGAATTTTGCTGATGCCATTCGGAAAGACAGAATCATCAATCACTAACGAGAGGATCAGGTTTTCGTACAAATTAGGTTCCACTCCTTGCACTGTGCCTGAAGGGAACGGAGACAGTGAAATGTGCAGCTCAAATTCGCGGAAAGCGCGTGAAACTGTTATTTAAGAGAAACGAGGTTATAAATATATTTAGTAGTTGGTATATTCGTACGAACGGCTTCTGAACGCAGAAGACTGACTTACTGGCTGCCTCTCTGTCTGCCCGTGGTCCAACGTATGTATGTATGTGCTTCATGGGTGCAAATTAGTGCAGAGAATTGACTTCGATAAATTAGTGAGGTACAATCGATTATCCGACGATGTTCCCCTCTTCCTCTTTACGCGCTTTGGAGCTGGTGTTGGTGTTGTTCGTTGGCCGGTCTTCTCGATTGACCGATTGATGTGCACAAGCGCGCTGCTTCGTCGTTCCAGTCCGACGCAGACAGCGAACGCGAAGTGAAGGATTCCACGGAAGCGAGCACCGAGGAGCATTTGCGTCACGAGACTGAGACCGAGACTGACAGTGGAATCTCCGTGCGAAAGGCCCGTGGATAGATGGAGTGGAAATTGGGGATTCAGGTCTTTCTCCATACACGTCGTTTTCTGTCATGCGAAGGACCGAAACTGACAGAAGAAATGACGAATTTCAGATTTCGTCGGTTTGAGTTGGCGCATAAGAATCGCAATGCAGTGCAGTGAAGTGAAATGAAACTAATCTCGACTCATGTATAGTTTCGTGTTTGAATGTATCTCTGCTCTATCTACGTCCACTTTGCTCGCCGTCGTCAAGGTCTTGTGTTTCTTTGTTTGTTCACTTGAGACGTTATAGCGCAAACTACTCTTCAGTATGCACTTTCGTCAGGTCTCTTTTACGTATGACAAAAGCTCTCATGCGTAGAGAATTTCATTGGATCGCATGATTTAGTATTTAGGCTCTTTCTATTGATTTCTTTCTATCTCTTCTCGTTTTTCTATCTTTCTTACAATATTCCCCACGGCAGCCTTCTATGGCTGTATGTATTTTGCATATACATGCAGTATTAAGAGATTCTCGTAGAAACCAAGATCTTGTGAAGTGCATTCTGCGAGTTATTATACTTTGTCTTCGGACTTTCATTCTGCGAGTATATATAGGTTAATTGTACATGTGTGAATAATACATGGCATATGGTGTGGACTCTACATGGATAGGTTTTCACATTTATTAGTTTAACAAGTTAGAATACCTAAATATAAATCAATTAAATATATTGGTGATGTATTAGATGTAACTCTTTTCTTTATTCACTATCCCGACCAACAGTAAAGTACTTCAATCCTACATTTCCTGACCATCGATAGTGAAATTAGAATGGATTTTCTGGCAATTCACGGCCATTCTAATTTATGCAGTTACGTTTCAGGATTTCATTGATTAAAAAAAATATCTTTCTATTTTTTGTATTAACTTAATATTGACATAAATGAATTTTCATGAAATTTAGTTTCTAAGATATAATCATTTTCATAACCATTTCAAAACCAATTTGAGGCCAAAAATTTTTAAAAACCTTCTTAAATTTCAATTAAAATTATTATCAGTTCATCGTCAATAAAATTTTTAAAGCCATCGTTCGAAGATATGAACAATACATATAAAAAAAATTCCTTTTATTAATGAAAAAAAATTTCAGCTCTTCCTATAAGAATTTCATCTATATATTAAAATTAAAGTAATTCAAGTGTTAGAAACTTGAAAACAATGGAAATGCAAAACTTAATTATTAAATTAATTAGTACATTAGATGATTTTACACTTGGTATAGATCATTTCTATTACAATCAAATTTTTTAATTCTAATGTCCATAAAATTACATCATTTATCGACGTTGATTAAATACATAATGAATTTTTCTGATAAAAAACATAGAATTTATATCAACTAAATCATTTTGATCAAGTAGATGAAATTCATTAGCTTGAAATGGCTTGTGAATACCGTGCTCTTAAATTACCTTGGATAATCTATCATTTTTTACCTTTAAACAGGTCTCGTTGTCCTGTGTTTGCTATGATACGCACTTTAACATTTTTTTGGTGACCCCGCAGTCATGCGTAGTGAGTTAAGAATGGTTAACCCTTACAAATATAGGATTTAGGGCGGCTTGCCGGCCGCCACCAGTAGGAAAACTGGTCACCCAATTACTTGTAAACCATGTATTAATAACATGTACATTAGGAATGATCCAAATTCACATATACAGCTAATATTCAGCTCTGTCTACATACAACCTCTATCTACAACCTCCAGGTCTTCCACCCTTAACCTTGAGATACCAACCCAAGAATACTATCAAACGGATTATTCAACGAACGCTTAAGGATTGATATTCTACTTTGAGTGGATTGCGTGCAAGGGAGTTGTCATGCACGTTATGGTTTAATAAGGCAATTCTCTCTCTACAGTCATACAAATAAACCCATTTATATGGTTATCACAATTATACAAACGTATGTGCAAGCGTTAGTGAACAAAGAAACCGGCTCATACATGCATCGGGGATGTAGGTGAAGTTTGTTCCCTTGATTAAGTTCTTAAGTTCCACTTAATTTCACCGCGTGTCATGAAACTGTTCAGCTCCTAACAAAGATTCATTTACTAACGCAATCTCCCTTAACTCGAGAGTTACGAGGAGGATTCAACGAATGTTGAGATACCAGTCACAGAACGCTTGAGTACTGACTTCAACTTTGGGGTGCTTGCGTGCGCTAGGGAATCAGAAGACACCTCCCTCTCACTGACAATAAGGCAGCTTATACAATAGTTAACATATTCTTTCCTTACGAGAGCTGGTGTCGTTCCCTTTTATTGAATCCGCAACACGAGTGCTCGCGTCGTACTACCTGCACTTCAGAACACACCGTGTACATCTTTGGTACACTCGAGTCTTTAAATATGCCTTGGCCCCTAACAGTGCAACCTTAAGGTACAGCAGCATTACGTTCTTTGCCACGACCAGTGAAGTCGCGGTACTTTCAATGCAAATACGATATACAGTCGATAAATTGCAGGTTTCAAATAAGGCAGTGCTCATCCAGTTTCCAATACCCTGGCAGTAATGAGCCACAGGGAGTTCCTCATGTGATCTGGTCGTCGGTCTTGAAAGCAGATGCGCGATCGTGGACGGATCGGTCTGCTGAAATGTGGACCACACGTAACCGACTTACGTTATGAAGTGTGGGCAATGTGGAATCCAGATTTCTCAAGAAGAATTGTCATTGATGCTCGATCGGAGCAAAATAAAATGTGATAGTTTTATAACAGGAGGACATTTACATTCTCCATAAAATTTATGATGAACTACATGTACAATTCACAAAAAATCATCCCAGAACAGGTTATCTCTCGTGAACGTCTTGTCTAATCTAACACGTGATGATTTGTCCTTTGACAGTAAAGATCGTTTCCTATATTCCCGCAAACTACGTCCTCCCAGAATCCGAGACACACTCGGAAGTTTGAAAGATGTTGCATAGTTCGCATCACCAAAATTCCGACAACCAAAGGGGCCTCTCTGATTGGCCCCCATCCTGGAAGTTCTTGAAAATCAGATAGGAATAAGTAACCCTAACTTTTCGAAGTCGACCTTCGCATTTCGAAGAGTAGAAGACGGAGTTGCTGATGCCATGGTACTAATACAAATTGGGATGAAATCGTCCGGGAATGGAACTCCCTTCTTGCGCTTTGCGTAAGTGCAAAGTAAGAGCGTAGTTGTTAAGCTGCACACACACTAATAGATTAATAGAGGAAAGCGAAATAGAGGCAGCTAGAGCTACATAATTGCTGAGTTCTTTCATAGCTGCAGAGGCCATCTCCAAATACCAGGTCCCTACAGTGTGCACCAACCACACTGACTGTTGAAAAGAAGGATAGCGATTCCAGCAAAGAGGCTTTTATTGCATGGGAGCCAAACAAATGAGCGAGGGAGGCATATGATAGCAATCGCGTGAAGAAATCTGGAAGAAACTGTTACGACATTCATGTTCTCAGAGTGACCCTACTGCCGCTTGAGAGCTTAGAGAGGCCGGGAACAAACAGCTAAAGCACTACAGACTCGAAAAATCCTTGAACGACAGCCACATGATTTCAAGAAAGCACAGGCAATGAAAGAAAAACAGCCGCACAAGCAGATCCACTAGCGCGAGTGGTTTGGAAATCAGATCGAAGTCAAGACTGACCATTCCACATTTGGTTGGAATATCATGCTGAATATTCCCATACAAGACAAAATACTTCTAGTAATCATTGCCTTGGGTCTCATTAGCTTCGAGACCGAGACGAAACAAGTTACTTCGTAGTACACAGTTCAAACTAATGTTCAAACAATTCTTCTAGTTGTACACTAAGGTTTAACATGCTAACAAGGTAAAACATTCTCGTGTGCAAGTGGGAACAGGAAGGAAAAAAATTAATAACCAACAAATCGTGGAAAAACAATGCAGATGATATCGTACCTCAAGACTCCGAAGCTGTTCTTGGTGTTGAGTAAGAAGCTGCTTCACTGCTTCCAGTTCCCTGGATCGCTCTTCATGCTCCAGTTGGCGTTCGTGCTGTATAGCAACTGCCCTTTTAAGGATGTGGTTATCTCTCAACAATCCTTGGAGTTGTTCCTTGAGGGCCATGTTTTCCTGCCGAAGTACCACAACAAATGTTAACTACATACGTCCTAAACAATTGCGGAAGATTCATGAGTTTGGAAGATTCATGAAACTCAAGAAACAAATGTAAAACAATGGATTCTTACTTTTCTAATAACCTCTGTAACAACTCCGGTGCGAGAGGCAACTGTTTTCTCGAAGGCCTCCAACAAACGAGTAGCCCGCATCCTCGCGTCTTCCAAGTCTGAAGCACTCAACATCTCCCTCACGAGAAGGTCGACCCACTCGACTCCATCGCCAGGAATAGTTCCAGCGGGTTGTTGGCATGATTTATCGTCCCCTAGAGAAGTTTGAACGGCAGTAGTTTGTCCATACCCTGCAGCATGAAAAGCATCAAGTTTACGCACGACGTACCAGGAAATCATGCGCAAGCTTTTCTTTCGTGCATTTGCGGTTTCCACCCTTACCGCAGATAACTCTAAATATCTAATACTTCGAGACGTCACCCGCACTCTCCCTCTGGAGTCTCATTCCTATCTTCCAACGTCTCCATAAACAATGGAGTTTCAGAAAGGACTTGACTCGGATCAACAGAAACCAATTTTTAGAAGGCCTAACCACCTTCACTGACAGCCGCACCACTTGCTGATGATGAGGGTGCACCAGAGGTAGTGGCTTGCCCTCCATTCTCACAAGGGTTGATTATTTCACAAGAACTGAGCCTGAGATCAGTTAGGCTCTTGATAGCAGAGTCCAAATTCCTCCCGCACGACTCGTAGACTTTCTCCACTAGCTGAACCAACGCCAAAAACAATGACAAAATGAGAAGAAAAAACATACAACGACGAATTTCAACATCACAACAAACAACTCAGATACTGTACTAAAAGCTGGCCTGAACATTCATATAACCTATATGTTCCACTGATCGGGTATTCTCCTATTGATACACTGCTCTCGGCCCACGAGACGAATGAAAAGCTCGTGAAAAAGTTTCGCTGGAAGTCCAACGCTTATTATGCTAGGGCTCTATCTTCAGAAGAAGCACCTCAAAAAGCAGAACCTTCAATAAACCTTCCACATAAGGACTTCAACTGACAAATTTCGCTACCCATAGAGAATAACAACCTTACCTGTCCATCCATCTCGGGAAAAGAAGCTCGAAGCTGTGTAAGATGCTCGTCCAAGTAAGAGACTGAGGGCCGCCCAGGCGACCCCGCCTCCGCAGCTCCTCCTGCGCCAATTCTTATGGGCGAGACAACGGACTGGAAGCGGATGGGAGAATTGCCCCCACAGCGGATTCTTTTAGCGATTGGTGGCGAGCCGTGCAGATCGTCGAAAAGGGACCGCTTCCCGCAAACCACCGCAGACATTGCAACAGTCACCACAAATGTAACGCCTCTGACAATCTTCCCTCTCCTTCACCAGAGATTTTCCGGCAACAATCTGCGTGTACAACACGTGCAACACCAACAAAACAGTCAATGGACATTCAATACTCAACGATAAGGCACAAACAATTCTCTTCCCAATTGACGGCAACGAGGTTACTAGTACTCATGGTTCAGATCCGTCTGATGTACTGTAGTTTCACGATCATGTCACCATGAGAACCACGAGAAGGAAGCCGGTTAGTAATCAGGTCCGGCGCTCCATAGAGTGTTTCCCACAAGTCAAGAATGAGAATGATGAAGAGTACTACAGAAGGCTAGCTTCAACGGCCTGGGAGACAAATTCGTAATCCTTCAAACAAGGAATTCGAAACGTCATAATGGTCACTGGGCCTGCAAAAACACGACCTTCTACAGGTGGCATAATACATCCTACATGAGCTACCTGCAGTGTACCATCCCCAACCTTGAAAGCGACCTTTCTCGCGGATCCATTCGGCAAGTATCCAATTGAACACTCTAACCGTTAAATGCATCGCAATTGCTGCTGTGACGAGAGACGGTGAAGAAGTTAGCAGACTTACGTTTAGGTATTTGCCGATGTGCCCAACCAGAAATTAAACATACGGACAAAAACATTCACTGAGTGCCTCGATGAATCCAAGCACTCTCATAATCCAGCCCGTCCTAAAACGTTTGCGAAACCCAATTCTCCCTAAGAATGAACTGAAACGAAAAATTCTCCGTAGCACTAATCCACTGGGTTACTGGCCCGTCACTACTATTCCTTTCCCTTAACAAAATGTCCAATGTTCAATGTTCGCCAAAGGTAGGGCGAGACACGGCTTGCATGGCGATAAGTTCGAAATTATTGCTAGTCACCACACCAACCAAAGGTCTCGTTCACTTGAAAAAGGGCGTTTTGTGCTGACACAGGAGGGATGTGTGAGAGCAGACTGCCAGCCCCCTCAAATAGTACGGAGGAGTCTCCCAGACTAGAGAAATTCATGGACAAAGAGACGGCTGCGTGTGTACCGTACGCAGTTGATAGTAAGATCAACAGTTCAGAATCGGAAATTAGACATCCCTGAAGGCTTTCGAACAGTCGGTGCGAGCACACTGGATGGGCCTTGGGTTGGGCATCCCAGGCAAGGAAATTCAGGGGGTGCCCCGATTGTTTGCATTGAGACCTAGGAATGTCTCGTACTTCGGTGATCCGCTCAGAGGGCCAAGACTGATGAAACTCCGGGACAGAAGACTTAATGTAGGAACAAAGAGTTCTCGAGACCCCAAATGCCCGAGTGAGCAGATTGGGTTGAATCAGCAAGCAATATAGAAAGACTTGGAACTAGAGGAGACGGGGGAGGCCGAAAAGAAGGACGTGGAGTCCGAGAAGGGGTAGGAGGAAAGGCAGGAACCCTTGGTGGGGAAGGAAGAAAGTTAAGCGATCACATTGGCCTCCAGAAACAGGGCAATAAGAAGGAAGAATTGGAGAAAAAGGCGGGAGCGGCCGAATGTGCCGTCTTGGTGACGTTAGATTGGAAGAGACACCTCCTTCTTCAACCACGAAACATCTCATTCTACTCTACTCGAGATGGCCCAGAGGTAATAGATACATACCACAAAAAGTGCTTCTCTTCTCTGCTCTTCTCCTCTCTTCGTCCTCACTTCAAATTAGCCTGTGTCTCTCGTGTCTGAAGTCGGTGGTCAACTCTTCAACTTCAAATCCAAGTCTCGTTTTTAGGGTTTTAAGATAATGACTCGTCGTTGCTCTGTTCCCATTTCACCTCACCTCAGGCCCTTCACAAAATCTACCTCTCTCTCTCCCTCTCTCTCTCGCTCTCACCTCATCGCTCGCTTCCTTCCTTGCTTCCCTTCTTCCTCTTCCACCAAGTTGTTGCTGGACTTCGGCCTCGACCTGGTGCTGCTCCTCCCGCTTCTTCACGATCATTCAATCGCATATTATCTCGGCTGCAGCTGCTGAAATGCGCTATGAGGCTGCTGCTCCACCTCCTCCTCCTCCTCCTGGCCGCTGCTGCGTCGTGTTGTTTGGCCACCACCAGACCAGCACCAGCGCCATAGCTCTAGATCTCTCTTTCTTCTCCTACTGACTTACTTGCAATTAAAGTAAGAACACGTTTGTCCGGTCCGTCCTCACCCTAGACACGAGTTAAATACTGGTCACCTTAATTCCTTCGCCTGACCCGCAGGAGCAGCACCACCAGCACCACCACTGCACCAGCTGCTGCATCTCATCCCATCCCATCCATCCGTGACGTGGTCCACCATCTCCATACCATTTGCGATTTTCACTCCACTGTTTCCGCCACTGTCCACGAACCGTTTTGTCCAGTCCGGAGCTGGACATTTTTCCCATCATTATTGGGTCCGGATTCCTGGACCGAGGCTTTGTTCTCTCTGCATTTCGCCGTCGGTGATATCATTCCGCCAACAGGTGGCAGGGTTGCGAGCATGGTTCCTTGGTCCTCTCGGCATGATATTGACTCATCTTTGAATAAGTTCCAGTTTTCTTGCTGTGATGTCATTTTGACTGCGAAGTGCACACCTGATTTGAAAAACGAAGTATAATAACAAAAAGGATGGGAAGACCCCATCAAATCCAACAAGGATGGAACCAAACTGGTAACATGGGGCTAGGCACCAATAGTATCACACTGGGAAATATGTCCTACAGCACCTAGGATATCTGAACTATCCAAGTCAAAAGGTCTACAAACAACATAGCATCCGAAGAAGCATCACCTAACGCGGTTACTCTCCTATGGATTATGCACACCTTATTATGGATGCAATCACAATGGGCACTAAACATTATGGGGGATGAAGGATCCTTGCACAACTTGCATCTCTGGGAAGCTAAAATGAATATATATATATACTTATATCGTGTATATTATTTAAGGAGGTGCAGAGTAAATGAAAGAATCTTAAACCTTGGACTGGAAATTACCGAATCTAGTCTTCAGCTTTTTATCTCTGCTGCAATTTTTTTAGTCACGAATGAACCTCATTACTAATGGGTACCATATTTCTTCACATTATAGCTTTGAAAATATTGTTGATAAGAAGCCGTAAGCAACAGGTGAGATCACGTTGCTTCAATACAATATTAGGGATTCAATATTGGTACAACCAGCGTTCATGTAAACTCATATTTCGTCATGATCATCGATATTACATCACGTCTCACAATCCATTTGATAGCCTCATTTTATTGGTTTTGAAGAGTGTGATTGTAGTAAGGGGTTCCAAGACGCCCTACTAGTTCAACGGCATCCCAACAAATATTTTTTGGCTGTCGGGATTTAGTTTTACAAGATCCCACACCATCAAACATGACACAGTATAATAACAAAAGGAACGGGAAGATCCCATCAAATCGAACAATGATGGAACCAAACCGGTGTCGTGTTGTGACTGGGCTACTATGAGAAGATGATGACATGTGTCATCTTCAGAGTTGTTGTCATGACGGCGATACTTTAGGTTATGGTAACAGATGGCATTGTAAGGCTGTAAAGAGCTAGGGAGATCTAGACACATCACCTTGCTGACTAAGGAGCTTATCTGATTGAAGTGGAGTCGATGTAGGACATGGATAGGGGACAACATGATCCTCAAGATGTACCATTGTCGAGTCCATTTGTGATCAACATCCGGTGTCTTCATCGTGATCGCTTTTGGGTATCTTAATTTGGTTTCAAGTTGTCATTTTAACTCTTATTAGTGACAACTCATATTGTGTATAGGATGTCTAAGTACAGTGTTTAGGATAGTTGTAAAGCTCTAAGTTTCAATGGAGCTAATTTGGCCACACTAGAGGTCAAAATAGCATTCTCCATTCCCATTGGTCTAGGAGTTTTGACCAATGAGGGCACTAGGGCAACTTTTCGAGGTCTTTAGGGATTTTGGAGACCTTCCAGGGGAACATTCGGAAATTGGAGGATAGCGTTGGAAAGTTGACGGGACGAGCTACAACGTGGATTCAAGAATGGATGGATTTGAAGGATTTATCACTCTGAAACGGTGATTCAAAGTTAGAGAGAGAAATTTAGACCTTTGAGTGTATTTGGAATGTTTGTGAGAATATTACGAGGGTTTTGGGAGATGTGAGTCAATTGAGATACAGTTTACGACTTGGGCTAGTGGTTTGATCGAAGTTTTGACTCGATTGGATGAGTTTTGAGTATGGAGTGATAGGTTGAAGTTTACGTAGCAATCGAGTTGCGGGATTGCCCGATTGTCACAAACTTAGTACATCGATCATATCTTTTCATAACGGAAAGTTCTGTTAATAAAACTTTCCAGAGTTAAAGTTGGATGATGAGTAACCTTCTCATGAAATTTGAGAGCAGTCGGAGTGGTGGATTGGGATTTGTGATGGGTTTTGTACACAGGGATCTGCATATCGCCTTGTGATACAGTGGGTAAATCAACAATTGTGTTGAGAGATCTAGAGGAGCAAAACATATGAAACTTTTCTGAGTGATTGAAAGGGTTGTGGAGTAATTTTCTATAAAGTTTAAGCGAGAGTTATCGGTCCAATCATTGGATATCATAGTTTTCTCCCGCTAAAGTTTTACCGATTATAATGAACTCAAATGTGGAGTGCTGAGGAGGGGAAGAAGAGATTGTCAACTCACACACGGTTCTAAAAGGGTTCTTCTACAGCCAGGCGCTCGGGCGTTCTCAGAGCAAAGAATTGTCCTCTGCGACACTTGTAACATGGAGCTAGACCCCAATAGCATCACACCGGAAAATATGCCCTACATCACCTAAGATATCCGAACTATCTAGGTCAAACGGTCTACAAATAACAGAGCATCCGAAGAAGCATCAGTAACGTGATTGCTCTCTTATGGATTGCACCAACTAGAGCTTTATGTAGAGCAATGGAAACATGTTGCCTATAATAAGCTATATACTAAGCTAAAGAGAGTGATACCCCATGCCACCTAGTATGGTAGGCTCTCGCGCACTCCCTCACGAACATGTCAAAGTCGGTGTCCATAGCTCCATATAACTACAAAGCTAGAGGAACAAAGAGGTGACCTCTCTGCATACCTATATATTTTGAGAGTTTGGCCGCTGCTGCTCCACTCGCTGTCCATCCTTGAGGATGGATTATCATCCCTCTGAAACTGTGTCTCTAGTATGATCGGTAACCACCACATCCGCCACAGTGACCTGATCCTCCCAACCAAGTACAGGTATGCCCTAACCCTAGTCGACTACATGGATTGCAAGACATACCAACGCTCTTTCCATGTGAGGTATCCATCCTCTCGTGCCATAGCAAACACCACATCTCTAATGACATCATGGGTAGCTATCTTTTGCCCTCAGAATGAGAGAATGGGCAAATAATGATCTATCAAGACATAAAGTCTCCTTTGGCTGATACTCCAAGTTCTCTAATGGTATCTCCTCGCCCATGGGTGGATATAGAAGGCGTAAAGAGGAAATCGTCTCCTCATTGGGACTAGCCATGGACAAAGGATGAAGGGCACGTGCATCCCTGCTATACTACCCGGCATGTCCAATATACTACACCATCGCAATCACGCCAAATCAGAAGTATCATGTGATTGGATCCAACTCCTAACTTGTGTGGCCCAAACAGACTCCTCTTGCAATGTAGCCCAATCCCCTGCTCAAAATCTCTGAAATCTAGTTGCCATCTCACTATGTCCAGCACGTCCCCCTCTAGTATAACGTAGACATCATCGCAACAGTAATAGAAATAAAAACCACGCTAACTCGTCCATGGGATCGCGTGCCAACCGATCGAGCGATAAGCAAAAAAGCATGTCTAACCTCGTCATGGAGTGCACAAGGGAGCCTATGGAATAAACGTGGACATGGAAACCTAGTCTCAAAGAGCCCTAGAATCGAACCTACATGGGAAGCTAATCACTCCAACGACTTGATCGGTATACCCGGAATGATCAACGAAAGAATCGATGTAGTCTGCGTGTTCCCCGAAGTGACAAATACCAATGTCAATATGATCGTCCTCCTCACGTTGTCGCATGGATATTTCTTTGCTCTGAGAACGTCCGAGGGCCTGGCTGTAGAAGAACCCTCTAGAACCTCATGTGAGTTGACAATTTCTTCTTCTTCTCCTCAGCACTCCACATTCGAGTTCGTTATAAACCGGTAGAACTTCAGCGGAAGAAGATTATGATAGCAGATGATTCGACCAATAACTCTCACTTACACTTTACAGAAAATCTCTCTACAACCCTTTCAATCTCTCAGAAAAGTTTCAGATGTTTTTCTCCTCTAGATCTCTCAGAACAATTGTTGATTTGCACACTGTATCAAAAGGCAATATGTAGACCCCTATGTACAAAACCCATCACACATCCCAATCCTTGACTTCAATTGCTTCCAGATTTCATAAGAAGATCACTCATTATCAAAACTTGAATTGTGCAAAGTTTTATTGACAGAACTTTCTGATAACAAAAGATATGATCTCCGTACTAACTTCATGACAATCAGTGCAGGCCTGCAACTCTGATTGTATACACAAATTTCAAGCTATCACTCCGTACTCAAAACTCATCCAATTGAGTTGAAATTTCGATCCAAACAAAAGCCTGAGTTGTAAACTATATCACAATTGACTCAGATCTTTCAAAACCCTCGTAAGATTTTTAGAAACACCCCAAATACACTCAAAGGTCTAAATTTTTTACTCTATGTTTGAATCACCATTTCAGAGTGACAAATCCTTCAAATCTATCTATTCTTAAGCCCACGTCGTAGCTCGTCCCGTCAGCTCTCCAACTCAATCCTTAGATCTCCGAATGTCCCCCTAAAAGGTCTCCAAAACTCATCAAAACCTCGAAGAAGTTGCCCAAGTGCCCTCATTGGCCCAAACTCCAAGACCAATGAGAATGAAGAGTGTTAATTTGACCTCTAGTGTGGCCAAATTAACTCCAATTTAATTTAGAGCTTTACAACTATCCTAAACACACTACTTAGCCATCCTATACACAATACGAGTTGCCACTAATAAAGAGTCAAAATGACAACTCGAAACCGGCTAAGTATGAACGGAACAACAAACGGAACCGGGGAGTTTATAACTTGAGAATAATACTCCTCGCCAAAGTTCCTAACAATCAAATCCCTATGGCTTGTTTTCGATAAGCAATAGTGATGGACTGGAACCCATGTGTTGAAAGCCACCACTAATGGTAAGTTCAGATCCATAGCGCCCAAACTAAATCAAAATGTAAACCGTTACGTCCCAAATCGCACCGTAAGAAACAACTGGAAGAATAATCGGGTCTGGAGAGTTTATCACTTGTTGCAGAAATTTATCTCCAAAATGATACACTAACCACGCCCGAAAGTGATCACGATGAAGACATCGGATGTTGATCACAAATGGATTGGGCAACGGTACATCTGGAGGATCATGTTGTCCTCTATCCATGTCCTACGTCGGCTCCACTTCGATCAGATAGGCTCCACTACAATCTATCTTGATGGACCGACAATTTCAGCAGGCTCTACATTCACTCTTAGTGGATTTGACCATTCCTCGTACTATTAGGGCTTGTCTTCGCTCTTGCTTTGACAGGGGTGCATGCACGTGGATCTTGGCTTGACCATGCATTAGGGTTTTCTATAGGAGCATAGTTCTTAAGATAAGTAGGATTTTTTTTGGTTTTTGTGAATAAAGCGTTATATTCGGGTTCTCTTGAAGGTATTCGTCCGAATATATGTTTGTTAGCTAGGAATACCATTGGGGAGTTCACAGTGAATGCGCGAGGGAATTTAAGCGCGCATTTGGGCGGCGGATTGAGGAAGTGTCGAGAGAGAAGTCGATGCCAAGAACTTGCGGAGCGGCCAAAGAGAGAGAGAAAGCTAGTTGCAATGTCGAAGCGTCGAGCCGGAGGAGTTCCAAGCCGGGAAGAAGTACGGCGATGGGGAGAATTCGGCCGCTTATTCTCGATGGCGGATTGGACTCGGCGGAGTTCTTTGAGGTTGAAGAACCTCGGTGGAGCGTTTCTGTCATGGCAATGGGATTATGTATGCCCGGAGCTGTGCAATGAAGTCCGGAGAGGGAAGCCGCTGACAGCAATTGGGAGCAGAGCACATCCGGAGAAGTGGGATGCGAGGCTATGGGCGAAGGCTTTAGGGCCTTAATCACGAAGAGGACAAAGGCGGAGTCGATTGGGAGGGATCGGCGGTGCATACGGCGTTCACCTTCGCCGACGGCGGAAGTGGTTCAACCCTAGGGAGAGGAAGGGGACGAATGGCTACAAGCTTGACTTGATCAAAGATGTATTCGGAAGGAAGGTGGCACTTACCTTGAATCGGCTTTTTCGCCCATGAGAGAACAACGTATGTGAGTATGCATAAGGTGAGGATCGTGGAAGGGTTCATTGGAGGCACTATCCAAGGCGGGGAGAGATCTTTGCGAAGAATGTGCAAGCCATGGCGATTTGAGACTAGAGAAGACGATAAGAGTGTAGTCTATCTCTCGTCTTTCTTAGTACACACTGTATCTTGGTTGGGTGGGCGACGATAAGGAGAGGCATTTATATCGGTTGGAGAGTGGGTTGTCGGACTTGGATGCGGACATCGACAAGTGCAAGCGGTGGGTCGACAAGGAGTCTAGGCACGAGTGTGCCTCCGAGCCGAAGAGAGCAGGGAGAAGTGAGGCCGGGCGGTACAAAGCAAGCCCGATCGGACTCGGCACTGGAGGTGATTGGGATGTCGAAAGAGAAAGAGAGTAGTGGAAGAGAGTCCCCCTGCCACTCTAGAGGTACGAAGAGATGTAGGCAAGAAGAGGATGGAAGAAGTAGGACCGGCCAAGTCCTCTCAACCGAAGATGATGGCGGTGAAGCCGAGGCCGAAAGCCTCGAAGGAGATTGCAGAACCCATGGCATCGGTGGCCGCAACCGCCGCAGGTTGGAAGGCTGTGGTGGTCCCGGTATTCTTTGGAGTTGAGCGAGATGGGGCCAATGTATATGCCAGGGTGGGACCCTCAAGCGGACGGGTATATGGAATTGATTCAAATGATGAACCGTCTGGCGTTGGGAAAGGAGGATCAGTCCATCACGGTGAAGGAGTTGACAGAGAACGTGGACAAGTTGTCCAAAGAGAAAACCGAGATGGAGAAGAGGGTTGAAGAGGCGAAGAAGGCCTCTGAAGAGATGCATCGTATTCGAGTGCGGAGATCCATTTTGTAGAGAAGGAGAATGCACATCTTCGGGAGACAGTTCAGGATTTAAAACGAAGATTGATTCATGTGGATGTGGAAGCACCTGCGAAGCTGGAGAACCTTGCTAATAGATGTGCGCAACATCTATTCACACGGTGTGACCGAGTTGAAGTGCAACGGTTAGAGCAGTTGGTGGTAGCGATGGAGAATCCTGGAGACTCGAAGGATAGAAGGAAGGAAATGTACAAGGCATTGGGTCGGAATTTCCGAGAGACTATGGCTCTTCATCGACAGGAGATCGCAGCAGATGTATAGGAAATGCAGTTAGGAATCGACGCATTTACGCAAGCAGCAGAAGTGCGATCGAGCGGCTTAGATCAGAGTAGAAGACTTAGGAGAGAGCGATCCGTGTAGGAGACGGTTAGCTTGACAGTTAGGAGTAGCAGTTAAAACATTCATTATAAATAGTCGTAGGAAATAAAGTGATGGATCTTTTATCTTCGCAAGTGTCCAAAGTGTTGGATTGCAAATTGTAGTCAGGGTAGAATGAGCACTCGAGGACCTGGTGTCTGCAGGCTGACATTGTGTCGACTGAAACGTGTATCCGTGAAGTTACCCGGATATTCGATCCACGATTTGAGCATGCAGCAGCATCATAAGTACTCTAGGAGGTGTTTCGCCGAGACGCAAACTTGTAATGAGAGAGATCCCCATCTCGAAGTAAAGCAAATTCTTTGAATTCTATTTCTTCGTGTGCGTGAAATTGGTGATGTGGTGGGTTTATGAAGGAATTGAGATTGAATCGATTGCCTTCTTGGTAAATGCTCTTCGGACTCTGCCGGTCGAGGAGTTAGAAAAGATGTCTAAATGCTTATTTCCCTTCTTCGCTAGTGTGGTTTGATCCCTCATTCCCTTGGGAACGAATCAATATATACGAATTCGGACTGAATAGTGCTTCTTGTGCTATTACATAAAAAGTCTAACTTTTTTTGGCGCCTTCTTTGGGGAATGAATTGATCCGACAGCTAGCCAAGAAGGGAAGTTTCAGGTCGCAATGGTGGCCACAATTTTGCTTCTCTATAGCCCACCTTTCCATTGCTTGTGAAAGAACTCAACCCCTCTAAGAGAGAAGGGAGGGGTGGGAAATTGTTGGGAATGTCCAGCGCCTTCTATTAGATCTTCAATTGTGCATGACGGAGAACCGGCTTCTCACTAATCGGTCCGAGAGGGAGCCAACGGTGGATGTCCTATCGACGGACCCAGAGTAGAACACCCCTGAACTCACTACCAGAGGACGGCGTGCCGATGCACGTCAAGAACTAAGACAGAAGGAACGTGAGCAAGGGTGGATCCGACCCTTGGGTCGTTGAAGGAAGAAGACTCCCACAGACCCGGACGAGGTAACCAACGTGAAGGGTCACATTCTTCCGCCGTCCACGAAGAGCAAAGCGTCCACGTCGAGAGGAAGAAGTCGAACCAGTAGCCCTGGACGTTTGGAGACTCGACAAAAGGGCAGCAGCTCTGATTCTTCGGAGGAACGGATGAGCGCCAGTACCTCTACCTCCACCCGGGCCGTAACGCCTTCGGGAGACGAAGCATCCGACGAAGAGGAACGGTGGTCGGCCTTCCAAGAAGGGCCCACAACCATCGCTGCTATCAACAAGGGCGAGTTGAACGAACTCAAGGTAAACCTTGAACCGCAGTTCACGGATCTTCACGTGAAGGATCAAGCTCGACCATCACCAAAAATGGCGGGGCCGATTACCAAGCAGCAGTACCCCAAGTTTAAGGGTACTACCGATGAAGATGATGCCGACTCATACATTCGGACTTTCGAAGCCATTTCCACGGCCAACAAGGAACAAGACCCCATGGACCGAAGACGAATCTTCCTTGGACTCCTTCGAAAAGGGGCCCGGGTATGGATGAATAATCAGGAAGAGAACCATGTGGCCGAAATAGCCACATGGGAGGGGCTCAAGAGCCGATTCTTGACCCGATTCAGGGAGATGGGGTATGACAAGGTGCTCCTGCAAAGACTGGGTGTTATCCGAAGGGGGAAGCATCAGAAGCTCAGGGAGTATACTGAGCCTGCTAGACCGGATGCCAACGACCATTGCCAACACCAAGCCATATTCGGCGGCAATGGCAATCGAGTGGTATGTGTCTGGTTTGGGGAAACATGACTGATCGGGGAGACCTTCGTCGAAGGTCGGACCCGAATCTGATGGGAGGCGATCATTCAGGCTGCGGAGGCGTACGAATTGTCGAATATTCATCGACATTCGGGGCAATCCTCCAAAGGTAAAGGCCGGACAAAGACCCGGGGTAAGGGGAGTAGGAGACGAAGTCCATCCACAAGTAGCTCCTCTTCGTCCGAAGAGGCGACGAGCTCTTTGGATGAGGAGTGGAGATATACCCCGAAGAAGAAGGAGCATCATCGCATGAAGGGAGGCGATGACGGAAGGAAGGGGATCTCCTCCAAAGTGGAAGAACTGACCAAGTCTTTGGAGGAGTTGAAGGTGCACTTGGTCAATAATAAGGACAGACGGAAATCGCCAATGCAAAGTAGGGCGAATGTCTGGTGTACTATATGTAGGAAACCGGGGCACACCAATTCGGAGCACCAGCCGAGGGAGAGCTACCCGGCACATCAAGTAAGCTGGGGAAGCTCGAGTGAGGCCCCACCATATGAACCTACCGAGGAGGACTACTCCTATGGGGTGCAGGAGGGCACTCCCATCCCACCTGTGCATATCCAAAGATATGCTCATGTGGACATGGCAACCACCATGCCACAAAGGAGGATGGGAGGAGGGCCTCCTCCACCTACCAAGCCGAAATGCTACAAGGTGGGGCGATGGGGCATTGGTCCCCCCCAATGCCCGCAACCGAGGAAGAGAATACTCTACCAGCCCATGTGCAGCAATTGCAGGAGGCCGGGCCTTACGAATGTGGAGTGCGATCAGCCCCCACAGGCCCGAGGGGAATCGGAGCGGTACCCAGCCCAAGGGGTTCGCTTTGTGACCCCACCGAAGCGCGACGTGGGGGTGAACCAGGTAAGCCTGGAAGACCGACCCCTACCCATGGGATCAGCATGGCCAGAAGAGGTGGTCGAGGTGTTGAAAGTGTCTACGCGAAGCCAAAGTGCCGCTCCCTCCTCTCAGCCTGAACGGTAACTTCACGGATACACGCTTCAGTCGTCACAATATCAGTCTGCAGACACCAGCTCCTCGAGTGCTCGTTCTACCCTGACTACAATTTGCAATCCAATAGCTTGGACACTTGCAAAGATAAAAGATGCATCACTTTATTTCCTACGACTATTTATAATGAATGTTCTAACTGCTACTCCTAACTGTCAAGCTAACCGCCTCCTATCTTGATCATTTCTCTCCTAAGTATTCTACTCTAATCTAAGCCATTTCGTCGCACCTCCGCCGCTTGCGTGAATGCGTCGATTCCTACTCGCATTTCTGTACATGCCCGCGATCTCTTGTCGATGAAGAGACATGGCTTCCCTGAAATCTCGACCCAATGCCTTGTACATCTCCTTTCGTTGGTCCTTTGAGTCGTCGGGATTCTCCATTGCTACCACCAACTGCTCTAACCGCTGCGTCTAAACACGATCACACTGTGTGAACAGATGATGCGCACATCTATTAACGAGGTTCTCCAACTTTGCAGGTGCTTCCACATCCACCTGAATCAATCTTCGCTTCAGGTCTTGCACCGTCTCCCAAAGATGAGCATTCTCCTTCTCCACAAAATGAATCTCCGCACCCCGAATACGACAGATCTCTTCGTAGGCCTTCTTCGCCTCCTGAACCTTCTTCTCCATCTTAGTCTTCTCCTTGGACAACTTGTCCACATTCTCAGTTAGCTTTCTCACTGTGATGGATTGGTCCTCCTTCCCCAACGCCAGACGGTTCATCATATGAATCAACTCCATATACCCATCTGCTTGAGGGTCCCACCTTGACATATACATCGGCCCCATCTCGTTCAACTCCAGCAATACCAGGACCACCACAGCTTCCAACTTATGTGACAGATGTAGTACCGATGCCATAGGTTCTGCAATCTCCTTCAAGGCTTTCGGCCCTGGCTTCACTTCCATCATCTTGGGACGAGAAGTCTTTGTCGGTTCTACCTTCTTCTTCCCTACATCTCTTCGAACTGCTAGAGTAGCTGGTGGACTGTCTTCCACTACTCTCTTTCTCTTCCTCGAAGTTCCAATCACTTCAAGGTCTGAGTCCGAATCAGGCTTGCTCTGCACCGCCGGTCTCACTTCTCCTGTTCTCTTCGGCTCAAGTGGAGCACTCGTTCCTAGACTCCTCGTCGACCCACTACTAGCATTGTCGATGTTCGCATCCAAGTCCGACAACCCACTCTATAACCGATACAGCTGCCTCTCCCTAGGCGTCAGCCACTCCAGCTTTGCATACAGATGTACTAAGAAAGACGAGAGATAGACTACACTCTTATCGTCTTCTCTTAGCTTCGTCGCCATGGCCTGTGCATTCCTCGCAAAGATCTCTCCCCAGTTCACCCGGATAGTTCCTCCAATGAACCTTTCTATGATCCTCACATTGTGCATGCTCGCATAGGTTGTTCTCTGCTGTGAGAAAAGCTGATTCAAGGTGAGTGTCACCTTCCTCCTAAATACATCCTTAATCAAATCGAGCTTGTAGCCATTCGTCCCCTTCCTCTCCCTAACGTTGAACCACTTCCGCTCGTCGAAGGTAAATGCCGTGTGCATCGCCGATTCCTCCCAATCGATGTCGCCTTTGTCCTCTTCGTGGTTGCGCCCTAGAGCCTTCGCCCATAACTTTGCATCCCACTTCTCCGGTTGCGCTCTGCTTCCAATTGCTGTCAACGGTTTTCCTCTCCGGACTTCATCGCACAGCTCCGGGCACACGTAGTCCCATCGCCATGACAAAAACGCTCCACCGAGGTTCTTCAACCTCAGCAACTCCACTGGAGTCCAATCCGCCATCAGAATAAGCGGTCGAATTCTCCCCATCGTCGCACTTCTTCCTGCTGGAACTCCTACGGTTCGACGTTTCGCCATTGCAGCTCTTGCTTCAGCCGCTCGGCAAGTTCTTGTCATCAACTTTCTCTCAACAATTCTTCAATCCACCGCCCAAACGCGCGCTTAAATTCCCTCGCAATTCACTCGTGTGAACTTCCTACTGGTACTCCTATCTAACAAACATATATTCGGACGAATACCTTCAAGAGAACCCGAATATAACTCTTTATTCTCAAAAACAAAAAAAATCCTACTTATCCTAAGAACTACGCTCCTACAACAATTAAGAACTACATTACCCATATTGTTAAGTTATCCAACTTCTCATGCATACAAGGAAGAAGGATTTGAACTTATATGACATTCTTGCTTTTAGAAGTTGGTGGAGCCTAATGTTGATGAGAGAAAGCAAGTTTTGGGACTTTATAGTGATGTTACATCAATACCTACATTGTTGTAGGTATCACAATGTCAGATGCTGGATCAAGCCATGAACTTGAATTGCTTGATATGGATTGTGAGCCTTGGAGTGGCAAAGCAAAGACACATGTGATCCATATGTGTGATTGTAAGACCATTGTTGAGTTTAGGCTATTTGAAGGGACAAAATATACAAATTGACTTGATAATTGATGCATTAGTATTCCTTATCAATACAATGATATGGAGAGAGATTTAATCCAAAGTAGGTATGAGAATCTTCTTGAGGCTGGATTAGTAGAGATATCATATGGAGAGTATGCATAAGTTGTGATGATGTCAATCAATAAAGATATACATGATAATTATACATATAAATGCATATGTCATGGATACTGATCTATCCATCAACAAAAAAAATTTGATCTATAAGATATGCATACACAAATTTTTGATGTAGTTGGCAATGAAAAGATCTTTTGAACATTGGATCACAAACAAGATATCATCACTTATAAATTTGAGATGAGCATAAGGCCAATACTATTGAATCTCCATAACCAAAGTTCTACTTTATTCTCTCACACAAACTCTCAACATCCAACCTTCATACCAAACTCTCATGACAAATCTTCTATCTAAGGAATCTTACAAAGATTCAAATATCACTCAAAAGGTCGAGATCTTTCTTTGATGTTCAAAATACTCTCCAAAACCAAGCTTGAAAAATACTTCTTAATTTGTTTATTTAAATTATTTATAATTTTACTTTAGTAACTAAAATTAACTACTATATAATTTTTTCTTACTTAATTATGATCTTTATTTTGATCACAACTCCCAATGAGAATGATTACATGTTAATATGTAATTGATATATTTGGATTTCTTGAAGCCGATCTACCCTCTAATTGACTTTGATGTATCAAATTAATCTTGATTTTGTATTTAATGGTCTTAATTAAGTCAAACCAATCAAATATTAATCAAGTCAATGAAAGTCAAGATAGCCATGATATGAAATATGACCCTTGATTCATATTAAACAACAAAATAACTATTCTCATCATCCATTTTACTACATAAAAATTACTCTATTTATTTTTTCAACTTAATCATAGTTAGTTAAACATAGTTATGAATAGAGTAAATTTGATATTTAAACTTAATCATAGATAAAACCACACTTTATATATAATCATATTTTATTTTATAGATACAACCATGTGTCTTACAAAGCAGTACTTACCCAACATGATGATTAGGGTAATGAGTTTATAATAGTCTATGCAAATCACTCCAACAAATCAACAAAGTCTAAGTATAATTGTGGCAAAATAAAATGGTGACAAGCATTTGGGCTATGACACATTTAAGATGTTATTTTTTTAGAAACTACTTCATTCTTATCACTGATTATCAAGTGTTGAAGTGGTTGATGAAATTATACAAGCTTGATGAAAGCTCACATAATGAGTTTTTATGTTATAAGACTATGATTTTATAGTTGTACACAGATCTAGAATGATGAATAATGATACAGATGGATTAAGTCAAAATCTATGTATAAGGATGGTTTGATAGTAAGCCAAGACATCCATGATGACATGATGGTGTTTAAGTATATTTGTACATATGTTATGATGGGTATTTTGGATGCCAAAAAGCAAGATCAAGTTTTATAAAGAGCTTTATGTTATTTGGTGACGTAATTATTAGAACAAAAATATAACATGTGTCATCTTCAAATTTGTTTGTCATGATGATGATATTTTAGATCAAGATAATTCACTGCTCATCTTAATATTGTAAAGAGCCAATGATTCAATTAACTCTATAGGATGGGGATATTGATAAGGTCTTGAAAGATATTATCTTAGATTTTATCAAATATAAAAAAATGTGACTATGCAAACAACAAGGGGAAGATTTAAAATATCATTTTGATGACAAGTGAGCTTATATGATTGAAGTGGAGTAAATGCAAATTGATGCATGTTTCAAATGTATCAATGTGTAATCCATTCATGATCAATATCCAACGTCTTCATCATGATAGTTGTTGGATATGTTTAATATATCATTTTAGAAATAAGGACGGGGGTGAAAAATTCACAACAAGAACTACAAAGTGAATTTATGAATGGGAGCAATTGAAGTGATTGTTGGTTTTTTGTGGTGATTTGAAGTTAAAGAGTGAAATTCATATCCTATAATATATTTGGGGTTATTTTAAAAATATTTTAAATGTTATGAATGATCAAATTGAGCATTCATATAGTTTATCACTCAAGTTTGTGTTAAGATCTAAATTTTGATTCAATGAAATAAGTTTTGAGTAATAAATGATAGTTTGAAATTTGTGTGTATATTAAAAATTGCATGATTGCACTAAATATCAAAAAATTACTATAGGGGCAATAATTTTTTTTATCAAAGATTTTGATTAATAAAACTTTCTAAAGTTGTAGTTTTGGCACTAAAAGATTTGTTTGTGAAATTTAAGAGCATTATAAATGAATGATTGAAATTTATAACAATATTGCTATACAAATTATGCATATCGTCTTATAATACAATGGATGTTTGGAACATTAGTCTTGGAGATATGAGAATGAATTACATTTGATAATTTACAGAAAACACATAGAGATTTAAATGCAATTGCTTTTGAAGATTGGGCAATGATTAACAATTTAGTGTGATCTATGATTCTTGACATTCATAGAGTTGTGACTCATAGAAATGTCAAGAAAGTTTTTCTACTATTAAATATCATGTATTCTCAAAATGATCTGATAAATATCTAGCTCTAGATACAGAAATCATTTGAACAATTGGTGAAGCAAAGTCCTTGCAACACCGGTGATTTAGATGAAAAAGGTAGATATCTTCTTTTTGTATGGGAAGATGTCAGCATTTTTGTTGTGACACTTTCATCTCAAATAGGATAATTAAGCATGTATAACTAACTATGCTTTCTAATATGGAGAGCATAGTTGATCATACATACTCATGAGAAGTTAGGTCATATTGGAGTGAATTGGATATACAACTTACTTCAAAGTCATTGTTGGAGGAATATGTAGTAGTTTGTGATGAAATGTATGGTATATCATCATGTACTTGCATCATTCAATGCCCTTACATTTCAATCACATCATGTATTGATTATGAATTTTGGTTATTGTTAGAGCTAGGATTTTGCATGACATTTGTCATTGACTGTACGACATCATCAGTATATGTGAATGTATAACATCATCAATAAACGTAATTATCAACATGAAATCTGCGAATGGAAGGTCGATATTCATC
Organism: Marchantia paleacea; assembly: GCA_014180765.2. Taxonomy (NCBI): domain Eukaryota; kingdom Viridiplantae; phylum Streptophyta; class Marchantiopsida; order Marchantiales; family Marchantiaceae; genus Marchantia; species Marchantia paleacea. The sequence goes on from MUAA02000049.1 coordinate 567,462, forward strand.
TCATAGGATGATATCATAACGCAAAGTATCTTTATGTTGAGCAATAACTAGGTTTTCAAATGCCATGGGTATTACTATACGAAAGAGTTACGCCCTTTAGGAACACACCCTAATCCAAACATCAAGGTTATCCAAGTGAAGTCTTAGACTTGGATAACCTTGATGTGATACATAGTGGGCGGTGGAGATATTTTTGATGTGATAAGCAAGCAAGCTACTTTGACCGTTACATGATATGGATTATAGATAGGCGACTAACAATGGGACATTGTAGAACCTTGCCTTATGATCTTAGCCCCACGAAGGACATATCATTTTAAAAGACTAAATGGCAACTTGATGGTAGAGGAATCTAATCGCTAATTAGGGGGTAGATTGTGATACACTTGTGTTGATGTATGACAATCTATGTATTGTGATATTTGATATGACATCAATGTATGTTGTGATGTGATATGGATGTGCATGACTACTACCATGACTTATGTAGTGACACCCCTAGTTAGGTAGATGTATGAAAGCAAGAGCTGATATATCAATTAGAGTTGATATTACAATTAGTGTCATTCAAATTGGACCTGCCATTAGGGCAAATAACGGCGTTAGGAAACATAGGTTTCAAGGGTTAGAATTCTAATTAGGTCCCTTAAAAAGTAGTTTTCAAAGTTGAGCCTTTGAGAATGTGGCTATGGTGGATAATAGTTACCACATGAAGCTCAAATGTTTGAAGCTCAAAGAGGGTTTGGCTCGACTGTAATTCCTCTTTTATGCTATGGTTATGAGCGGAGTGTCCCTGTGGGTGTTTTGAGAGAAAAAAAGATTATTGTGGTACACTTGTGTTGATGTATGACAATCTATGTATTGTGATGTTTGATGTGACATCGATGTATATTGTGATGCGATGTAAGTGCACGACACACACATCATGAGGTTGTGAGATGGTATCGTTGGGCACTAGAGCACTCCTAGATATCCATCCGGATTGGATTGTATTGCAAATGGACGTTGAGAACACTTTTAATAGTGTCCCATATGCATCTTTCTTTAAAAAGCTTAGAGAGATTAGTGGACCTTTGTCGAGCCTCATTCCTTTCATATAATCCTTCTACGGTTTACCTTCTTCTCTCTTCTATCAACATGGATTTTCACAGGAGGGGATCATTGTTGTACAATCCGCCGTTGGTACTCGACATGGAGATCCTTTGGGATGATCCCTATTTGTCATGGCTCATTATAGAGATCATCCCAAAAGATCTCTATAATGATATGTATACTGCTTAAGCCAATACTCTATATAGTACTTTGGCCATGTCAGGTTGTGTGTTCCACTCCTTCGCAGATGATATACACATTATGGGCCATGTAGACCAAATTAGACAAACCTTTGACTACTTGACTACCAAGCTTCATCTTGTAGGCTTGATAGTCAAGGTGTCAAAGTGAAGGGTATGGTCTCCTTTGGGCATTCATTATGATCTCCAACTTCCACAAGGATGTATGACATCAACATATTGCTTACAAATTCTTGGAGTGTGAGTAGGGTCTAAGGATTTTATTTCACGCTACATAGACACAACACTTGCTAAGGATGTACTGCATGTAGATGACCTTGACACATTCAACACCTTTGCTATTCTCCTAGTTTGTGATTGTGGTTAGGCCCATCCTTGAGATGTATGCGAGAGATGTGGAGGGAGGAGGGATCATTTTCCTTACATATACTATTATGGCAGACGAGAGATGCTTTGTCCCCGGAGTCACAATATGAACTCCTATTCTTTTATTCTTTGCCTATCGATTGGACCCATAATCTATCTCGATGGACCAAAAGTTTTAGCATGCTCTACACTCTCTCTTAGTGGATCTAGCCATTCCTTGTACTATTAGGGCTCATATACGATCTTGCTCCGGTAAGGGTGCATGCTTGTGTATCTTTTCGACTCCCACCAACTACCTTATCTACATCAATGAGATTATACCTTGGCGTGATCCATCCATGTACATCTTCATTACTCATATGTAAGTGTGGTACTGCCTTAGATGACCATTCAGAGGTCAAAGGATAGCTATCCATGATGTCATTAGGGATGTGATGTTTGTTATGGCACGAGAGGATGGATTTCTCATATGGAGGGAGTGTTGGTATGTCTTACAGTCGATTCAAGTAAGAGTAGACCTATATTTGATTCGGAAAAATCATGTTAATATTACACATGTTGTGGTTATAGATCCTACATGTGAAATAATTTTAGAGGGATGATTATACATCCTCTTGGATGAATGTTGGTATATCTTGTAGTAGATTTGGATTAGGGCAGACCTATATTTGACTTAGGAGGATCATGTTACTGTTACACATGTTGTGGTTATAGATCTTGTGGTTATAGATCTTACGCGTGACTAACTTTCAGAGGGATGATTACACATTCTCCTTGATGGGCGGCGAGTGGAGCAACAACAACCAAGATCTCCAAATGTAAGGATATGCAAAGATGTCATCTTTTTGTTTCTCTAGCCTTGGAGTTATATAAAGCTATGAACACAGACTTTGACGTCTTCCTGAGAGAGTACACAAGAGCATATCATACTAGACTACAAGGGGTATCAAATTTTTTATTATGAAGTCTATTTTAGGTAGCAAGTATCCATTATTTTACATAGACCACTTGCTCATGCAATTCATATGAGAGCAATCATCTTGGGTGATGCTTATTTGGATGTTCGAGTAGTATGTAGACCCTTTTGATCTAGATAGGTTGGATATCTTAGGCGGAGTAGTACATATTTCCCATTGGGATGCTATTGGGTCCTAGCCCCATCTACTCCTTGGTTTCATTCTATGACTTATTGGGTCTTCCCATCATTTTTGTCATATTACTAGGTTTTCTTCGTGTGAATCCCATAATGCAAAACGCCGAATCCAGTGATTTCCAATGACAAGATATTGGTTGATATCTTTTGCTAGAAGGCTTAATTTCACCACCTCCCAACTTTCTACAGCACACGATCACTAACCTCCGGTTAAGATCACTAACATTGGGGCCTAGCCCCATGTTACCGATTTGGTTCCATACGCTTTGATGGGGGTCTTCCCATCCCTTTTGTTATATATTCTTTGTCTCATCATTTTGGTTAAGACAAAGTAACGCGACAGTTTTTCTGACAAGAATGGCATCAGGAACGTAAGCTCCAAGTCTGAGTTGAACCCACCGTCTACTGCAGGCCGTCATCCCTACAGTTGGGCGACCTAAAACCACTGTCTCCACAGTACAAGCCTACGGGTCTAAACATTTGCCTTGGGAAGTGGACCATATTCCCTTCTCGCACTTCCGGTTCTACTGCAAGATTTTGTTTTTTACTTACCCAACTTGACCTACTTTCAACTGAAATTATGACATCTTAATTGTTTGTCATAACCTAACCTAACCAACGGTTTCCGCCCGCACCTCAGGCTACCAACCCTCGTGCTACAGCAGTTACGTGCCAGTCGCCAATTTAATTGCGAATGGTGGACTGGTTTTGGTGGCAATTAGTTTTGGTGAGAATGAGAGTGTAGAGTTGGTTACGAGACCATATAATTTATTTATATATTGTAGGGTTATATTTTTTATATATTATAATAATTAAATAATATTTTTTTAATTTGAATTTTATTGATATCTAAATTAAATATTATGGACAATGGTATAGAGATATGTCAATGATTTTGTTACTTTTAGGGTTTTTTGTGATTTGTCTCAAATTAGAGTAATTTTTTTTTAAAAAATTTAATTCTTTTCATAAATTGGTTGTATTAGTACATTGTTGGAAAATTATGGAGATCTGAATAAAAAGTTATGAGCGTTTTTAAATTTTAGGGTTTTCATAGTTAACATTTTCCTATCCTATGTGAGGTGTTGTGGTTTTGCAGGTGGGATAGATATATGATGGAGTGATATATGTCATTACCGTTCTATTTATACTAGCTATAACTTCACTTCCCATCATGGGACCGTCCACAATGGTGCGTGATACACCATGTTTGGTATATCATCGTTTCTTTATCTCGCAAGGGATAAAGATTCACATGGAAAAGATGCACAAAGATTATGATTGGACCACTTGGGATGTGCACGTGAGGAGGAAAATCACATTGATATTTGTCACTTCGGGGAACACGCAGACTACATTGATTTCTTCATTGATCATTCTGAGTTACCGGATTCCGGATCATTCCGGTCGTGGGAGTGGTTAGCATCCCATGCAAATTCTATTCTAAGACTTTTTGAGACTAGGTTCCAATGTCCACGTTTATTCTATAGGCTCCCTCGTACACTCCATGACAAGACTAGATGTGCTTTTTGCTTACAACTCGATCGATTGGCATGTGATCCCATGGATGAGTTAACGTGGTTTTTGTTTCTCTTACTTCTATGATGGAAGGTTCCACGATACACACCATTGTGGAATCTATGTTATACTTGAAAAGGGGGGAGGCATTGGAGATTTCGAACCATGGATTGGACTACATTAAAGATGGAGTTTGTACGAGCCACAAGTTAGGAGTCGAGTTTAGCCACTTGAAACTTTTGATTTGGCTCGATTGCAATGGTGTAGAATTTGGGGGAGACCGGGGAGTATAGCAAGGCCATGCGGGCCATTGTTACTTTGTCTATGGCTAGTCATAGTGAGAAGATTATTTCCTCTTTACGACTTTTACATCCACCCATGGGTGAGGAGATATCATTAGAGGTCTTGGAGTATAAGCCAGAGGAGCCACTATGTCTTGATAAATCACTATTTGTCCATTCTCTATGCACAACCCCACGCTTATCATAAAGGGGCTTGTCATGGATAATATATGAGCATCTTCGAGCTTACTTTGAGGCGGATGATCATTCTAATAGTTTCATAAAGTTATTTGAGATAGCTGCATCAGTTGCAAGAGGGAAGATTTCATTGTTATCATGTGTTGGGTGCTATTTGGCTTATCGTAATGAAGAAGTACATTGAGGGCATTATACCTATTGCTATCAAGGAGGTCTTATTCCGTCTAGTTAATTATACAGTGGTCATGCAACATTGTTCACACTTCCAACAACATCTTTGTCCACACTAGTTTGGAGTTGCCACATTAGTAGGTTGTGAGATAATATTGTTGGACATTAGAGCACTTCTAGATATCCATCCGGATTGGATTGTCTTGCAGTGGACATTGAGAATGTTTTTAATAGTGTCTTACGTGCATCTATTTTAGAGAGCTTAGAGAGGTTGTGGACATATATCGAGCCTCATTTCTTTCATGCGGTCTTTCTACGGTTCACATTCTTCTCTCTTCTATCAACATGACTTTGTCAAGAAGGAGTCACCATTTTACAGTCCGCCGCTAGACAACCTTTGGGAGGATATCTATTTGCAATGACTCATTATAGACCTCTTTTGTCTACTGATTTGGCCGTGTTAGGTTGTATGTTCCCCTCCTTACAGTGTGGATCTTGTAGACCACATTAGGCAGAACCTTGATTACTTGACTATTGAGCTTCATCTTGTAGCCTTGAGAGTCAAGGTATCAAAGTGTAGGGCTTGGTCTTCTTTGGACATTCCTGATCATGACATCGACAGATGGCTTACACATTCGAGGAGTATCAGTAGGGTCCGAGGACTTTGTCTCATACTACATAGACACTGCATTTGATGAGGATATTCTGCATGTAGATGACCTTCATATACTAGAGGATTGATATTTGATATTCTCTCGTCTAGTATTGCTCGTCGATCCACCTACTTTCTTTGCACGGTTCCTCCTTCACCTACATTCATATCATGCTTGACAGCCTCTTATAGAAGGATTAGTGATGTCTTTGGTGACATCATTGAACTAAGTACCTTTGATTGTGTGACATAAGATTTGGCAAGGAGACAAATATTTTTGCCAATTTTGTGGAGGGGTAGGCTTATTATTGACGGAGGAGACTACACCTACAACATTTTTGGCTAGTCGGACACTCTTGACACCTTTGTTATTTCTCGATTTGTGTGGAGGAGTAGGTTTATTATTAGAGATTGCATTTATAGCATTTTTGGCTAGTCGGACACTCTTGACACCTTTGTTATTTCTCGATTTGTGTGGAGGAGTAAGTTTATTATTAGAGATTGTATTTATAGCATTTTTGGCTAGTTGGATACTCTTGGCACCTCTGTTATCTACTTAATTTGTGATTGCAGATAAGTCCATCCTTGAAATGTATGCGAGGGACGTGGATATGGGATCATTTTCTATACATATACTATTATGACATACAAGAGATGCTTTATCCATGGACGTAGGACATCAGTTCTCGTCTTTTTCCTCTCTGCCCACTGATTGAACTAGAATTCTATAGTATATATTGATGTACCAACAGTTTCAACAGACTCTACATTCACTTTTAGTGGAACCGGCCTTTCCTCGTACTACTAGGGCTAGTCTGCACTCTTGCTCCAGCAAGGATGCATACTCGTGGATCTTAGCTCGATCATGCATCAGAACTTTTGACTTGCACAAGCTACTTTCTCTACATCGATGACGTTCCGTCTTGGCTTGGTCCATCCATCTACATCTTCATTACTCACATGTGAGTGTGATGTCACTTTAGATGCAACATGTGTTCATATGACTTATTGCCCATTAAGAGGTCAAATGATAGCTACCCATGATATCATTAGTGATGTGGTGTTTGCTATGGCGCGAGATGGTGTATATCTTACATGGAGGGAGCATTGGTATGCCTTGTAGTCGACTAGAGTTAGGGCGGACCTATACTTGGTTCGGGAGGATCAAGTTATTGTGGCAGATGTGGTGGTTAACTATACTATACATGACACATTTTGAGAGGACGTGATCATACATCGTCATGGATGGACGGCAAGTGGAGCGACATCAACGAAGATATCCAAGTATAGGGATATACATAGAGGTCAGATTAATATATAATTTATTTTAGATAACGTGTTTCTATTATTCCTAGAGAAGTAAATGGTGTTATCCATAGAGAGCAATCACTTTAATTGATGATTGTTATTATACTATGATATTTGAAGGCCGTTTGGCCATATAGCTATGATATCTTGGGGGCATATTTCCCATTGTGATGGCTATTGGGTGCTAGCCCCAATAGCCGGTTGGTTTCATCCATGTACTACTTGATGGGGTCTTCCCCTCCTTTTTGTTATTTTAATGTGTCCTCATACGAGATCCATGATGGAAGACTTGCAGAAACCTCATTTCATCACCTATAGTAAAACACGATCACCGCAAGACCGCAAATTCCCCCTCGGTAAAAGCGCAGCGGAGAGAAGGTAAAATTTCGTCTTGCCTCGTGTACAGAAATGCGCCACATTCGCTCGACATTCCGCGGACGTTGCATTGGGTTTGCTGAACACACTCATCGACTAACGAACGAACGAACCGTACGTCGACGACGCGCGACAGTCTGCTGGCTGTGGAAGGTTTGATTCGCACGCTCGCTCGCTGGTTGTGCTGGCGGAGGTTGAGCGATCGATCGATCGTATCGTGGCGAAAGGTCGCGTTGATCGTGGTGGTGGTAGAGATGGAAAATCTTCTGCTTTCCATCGTTGTTGCGATCTTGCTGGCAGTGGGAATGTCTCTTGTCATCCTCTATCCGGCTTTTTCTGCTAGTAAGCTCTCCTCTCCTTCTCCTGCTTCTTGTGATTTGTCGGCTGTGGAGTTACGTGGTTTCCTCGGTTCTTGCTTTAGACCAGTCTTTTAAATGGATCTTGGATGATTTGGGCGTGCATTGTTGGAGTTGACTGTAGACGCGAAGGTGGAGATGGGAAGAGTGGTGGTAAAGATGTAATGCAGCTGGCTGGTGGGGTTTTCTTCTCACTACTTTGTTTCTCTCATAAATTGAGTTGAAGAAGATGAGATGGCGGGACAGACAGTGGAAGTTGATGATGAATGAATCCGAAAGAGTGTGGTATTGCTGCAATATAGATTGGCGGGTGGCCGGCCCGCAGGATGTTTTTTTTTTGTTCTCTTCAAACCTCTCTTCAGCTTTAGGATCCAGAAAGATCAGGAACCAAGGAGGTGGGTAATCTCGAAGGATTTTTTTTACCATTTCAGCATTTTTTTACAGATGGTTCTCATTAGCTCTTCTGGATCTTTATCGAGCCTGGAGCTGGGTAACGTGGGTATAGGACTATTAGGCGGATTAAGAACGTGGACGGAAACTTTTTGGGATGGAGAGACTTTCACGGCATAAGACGTCTCCTTCTTTTGGAAATTGCCTGGTGCTGGGTTAGCAAAGAAGGCGATGGATTTTTGTTGGAGCTGGCCCTAAGTTTTTCTTCTCTCGCTCTTGCAGGGACTGAGCACGGAAGATTGAGTAAGTCGGGTGTAGAGAATGCGGCTGTCAAGGTGCTGAATACAATCCCGCAAAGTATTGCTCTTTCTCTCACGATCCTGCCGGATCTCCATGGGCCGATTATTTCATTCACTGATTCACATTCATTCATTACTCAGTCTCTGAATTTGCTCAGTATTTTTTTTGGGAAGTCCATGTTTTTTCAGTAAAGCTAAGAAACTCATTCGCAGATACATTGAGTTCTTTTTATTTGTTTGCTCTCAGGACAAACCCACGGAAAAGCGTAACTACACTGCCGAGGAAGTTTCTAAGCACAACAGCGCGGAAAGTGTGTGGTTGATCATAAAGGACAAGGTATGAACCTAGTTATCCTGCCCCATCTTTCCAATCTCTCGTGGTCACACAGTTGTAACCACATAGCTGAAACATATCCCAGTCCTTATACATCAAATATACGCGAAATTGACAATTGGTTTTAATATATCCGCTACTTGTCTATGCTGAACTCTCTTGAGCTCTTCAGGCCATATACTGTCCAGTCAGCTTTCTTGGTGCATGTTAAGATGCATATGATTGCGAGTGGATGGCTTACAGTCCGGAGAAGTCAAATTGATGGATGTATAATGCAAGTTGCTTTAGAACGTTCGATGATTTTCTGGGAGTGTTAGCTCGGAGGTCCTCGTGAGATAAGCCGCTCTATTTTAGTTTCTTCCCTGTTCTAACAGAGAGGTTGATGCTCAGATATATGATGTGACACCTTACTTGGATGAGCACCCTGGAGGAGAGAGCATGTTGAACAACGCGGGTGGGGAAAACACAAAGGGGTTTTACGGGTTAAGTTTCTACCCTTAACTTACTCATTCTTTCACTGGGTAGTGAAAGTATCATTTTATTTTCTTCCAACTTACTCAGTATTTTCTTATGTGGATACAGCTTTTACCATGTTGAAAGAGGCTTAGTTTAAATCAGTCTTGAAGATTGCAGCTGATGTTCATAGTTCATTGTGACATTGTAACCAGGAATCCTCATGTTGCTAGTAAGCATTCACTTGTGGTCTTTGGTACGCATGTTCTTTCTTCAAGTACTTTTGTACGAGGTTCTTTGTTGAACAGTTCTTGCCTTTGATCTAGCTTGAAGATAGCATCTCGACAGAGAGGATTTACGCATGTTGTTTGTCGGGTTGAGGTTGTGGTAGGGACTCGCAGAATACGAAGTTTTAGAATGTGTTTGCCTCCAACATTTGTTCAATGTCGGAGGCAAGTTTGCCCATAGTGACTCAATTAGCTAGAGTCGACAAGATTTGAACGCTGAATTATTACGCCAAGTCTTCTTCACATGTCACGCTGGATTGTTTTTAATCTGAATGTTCGGGCCTTGATGTGTATTACAGACCTCAACATCCAGCATGGGCATATGAAAGACTGAACGACTACTACATTGGCGAGTTGATACAATGACCATCTTGTGACACTTCATGAAACGCTTGCATACTGTCACTACTGCTCTCCGATCTGAGGGTAGCACAATGGAGACCTCTGAAATGTTTTCTCAAGTCTGCAGTCTACAAATGGTATGTCCGGGTACCCATGAGTTCGCTTGCACCACTAAGTATCAAATTGGGAGTAGATGATTCCTTTGATGGGAATGTCCCAGATAGGCAGATCTCTTTATATCAGGTGTGCAACAAGTCGTTGATAGCAAGCACCCGTCTGCACACAAGGTTTATGTTCACAAACTTTCGAGTTACCCAAGTCTTTCCTTCTGAAATTTCTGTCATAGATTCTGGATTCTTATGTTGAAAGGTGGGACAGAGTCTAGTAGTCTTCAAATGATGGCAAGCTTGACGACCATTTTTCTAGAATCAAAGTTGGATCAGTGTGGAGTTTTGTTTATAGATTCTGAGTATTAGGTTTTGTTATACTCTCTCCCAGGAGCTTGTATTGACCGTGTGAATTTCAGTACTTGCTGTACAGCACGAAAATGTTTTAGATTAGTCGGTATTATTGCTTCTGGCTAATTTTTCAGATGTCAAATCTCTGCGTGTACTACACGAACTGTTTTTTGGAGACAAGCTTCATTTTGTCTTATTTGTTACGAACTACAGAATCAATGCAGTTACAAACCTGTGATAAAAAGCTGTAAATTCCGACCAATGTGGCAGGTTTTTTCAAGCAAAGCATGTGCAAAATAAATTAAGCATGGAAGTTAAGCTACAATGGGGAATTTTCTCAGCATCGTAATACCTCAAATCATATGTATCTCGCAGGCATTCTTCTCTGCTGATTTGCAATCATGACGATGAGTCTTCATTGAAGTCTAGCTATTTTCCGCTATTGCAAGCACACATTTTTAGTGATGTCAATTCTCGGCCTTGCCTAGCAAAACACGTAGTATTCATCATAGTTGTTAGAAATCGAGATTGTAGCTTCGAGAAATCCTCGACGGCATCCAGGCGCGGAATAAAAAAGAAAACGAAACTAGTAGAGGAAACAGAAAATAATATCTTCTACTAGCAATAAATGGTTTAAGCTATCAGCCTAAGTGAAATTACAGTTGCTCTCGTTCAACCTCGAAGCCAATCATATATTAGCAATGTGGAAATATGATACTCCAAAAAATAGAAGAATCTTGAAGATTACAAAGTTTATAAACTTGTTTAAAAACACAAAATTAAGTTGAAGTTGTGCCGAGTATCAACGGTTATGTGGAGCAGTTAGTATGTTGATTTGTGATTTTTGTTTGAGAGGTCTGAGGTTATGTGGAGCAGTTAGTATGTTGATTTGTGATTTTTGTTTGAGAGGTCTGATTGTTACATGGTATGGATTGCAAATAGTCGACTATCGATGGGGGCAACACACCCAAAGAAGAGAAACACTCTTTACTTACTACCATACTATTCACTTAGATTATCTTACGTTTGTTTTCCGCGGCCAGGAGCCCAAGGATACAAATCCTAGGAGTCCAAGGACACAAATCCTAGGGATATAGTCTCACTTAGTTTCAAATTCACCAATAATCGTTCCGGCATTTCACCAAATCTCCCCCATTTCAATTAAATATTATAGAGTTCATTGTAAGTGATTATTAAAAGAAAATGTTACTATACAGACTTGTCATTTGTGTTTGAATTCAATAGTAGCAATTGTTGATGTATTTGTCAAATCTGAGGTATTTAAGGTTTGTGATTTTCTGGATTTAAATTTGAGAGGAAATCTTTTTGAATATAGATTGCACAGTGGATTATATACAGTTTGGAATAAAAGATACTCAAAATAATCAAGAGATTAGATGGAAGATAAAGAATGTAATCTTTTGACATTTCCTATGATTGAGCAAATTAATATTATGATCTGATGTGTGTATTGATAAGAACCGCTAGTTTGCACTTTATGACATAAATGTAATTTGTTTGGAAAAGGTTGCACCATGCACAACGGTGTGATTTATTGTAATTTGTATGATATAGTCCACAATGTTTTTGTATATAGTTTATATGAAAGAGCTCATCTTGACCTTTTGAGATATGAATATATTTCGACAGATTTGTAAAAATCACATCTCATTTCGTACATGATTTAGGTCAACTTTGTGATAGAATAATATGTTAATATTGAATGCACTTAGCAAAATCACGAAATATTATATTTTGTATTCAAAATGTTTTCAAATTTATTTAAACTTTTCATCTAGATTTCATTTTAATTTTTGAAAGATTTGTTATAAATATATTTTTATGGTAATTTTTCCAATTTTGTGCTTGTGTGGTGAATTTAAGATAATAAATCAATCTTATATTGTAAAATATTATGGTAAATGTAAAGTTTATAATATATTTTTTATTTTATATATAAATTTTCAATGCATATCAGTTTATGAGCTAAGAAATTTACACAATCATAAATCAAATTCATTTTTTTATTTTTTATATAATTTTTTTTTTCAATTTCCTTAATGACTTTTGATATATGATTTATTCATTTGGCATCCAATAATCTAAAAAGTTGTTAAATATGAACCAATGATATAAAATATATTTGCATGGAAAATATTTGAATTGATATTATATTTTTGTTGTATAAGATCTTTGTTTGTCTTCATTATTTCAAAATCTAATGAAAAATAATGATTATTGTTGAATATATATGTAATCTAAAGATGATAAAAAAATAATAATTGATTTAAGAAAAAAATGTAAATATGTTTAAATGCATCCATGCTTATATCTCAACACATGATATCGCATTTAGACTAACAATATATAAGTGAAATTTTAAATTAGTTTATTTGCAGAAATACTTTGATATTTTTGCACAAATGATTGATTTGTAATATGTGCAAAATCCACTTGCCAAATCTTGGGTAAGTTTGTAAATCAAAGTGAATAACTTTCAATTTAACATACATATATATAAACCTTGCTCAAGGAAACAAATGAATGTAAATAAACCTATGTTTTATTTGTTTGTTTGTATGAAACTATATAAAATAGCTCAAATTTAATCACTTATTTTCATTATTGGAGGAATAAAAGTATTTAAATACCAGGTTTTAGTTCATATATAACATAAAGTTATTATTATTTTTATCAAAAATTATGAAATAGTTTTTTTCATAGTTTATTTAAATTTAACAATTATTTTCTTTCACATGTTATTTGAATTTTATGTGAATACAACTTGGATGCTTAAAAGACATTACAATGATTCAAAAGTAAAACCATTTGTAGGGGATTTAAAAGTATGATATGATGTCTATCTATAATAGCTCCCAATAGTATATTTATAAATCTATGAAAAATTAATAATAAATTCAAAATATTATATATATATATATATATAAAATTATTTTTTCATTTTTATTAGTAACATAAATTATAAATATCATCAATACAAATTTAATTTTTTATTTATGATTGTGTTGGTTCAGATTAGTTTTACTAAATTTAAAATAAACCTCATATTTGTTCATGTAACATTTGCTATTAAACTTTTGTTTTTAGTTATCAATGTAATGTACAAAATAAATATTGAGCTAGCACATTGATTATAGGTTTTTCTTTTAATCAAGTAAGAATTGTGTATATAATTGAAAAATCTATCAGTAATTTTATTTAGTTTAAATTTTATATAAACTAATATTTTTTTTCTATTTTAAGTAAATATAACTCACAATGGGAATTGAGACTTTTTATTGATAGCAAGATTTGGACGCTTTGCAAGAGTTCATACCAAATATGACCAAGATAAAAAAGATGAGAAAATGTAACATGACCATAAGTAAACCAAACTCTTGATTACTTTCAAAAACATTATCAGATACTAAAGTAGCACGGTAACTTGATTTTATGACATGATGATACTTCATGGGCATTGTTTAAATTATTATTAGAGATCATTTAATCAATAAACAGATTATAACATTGTTACTTTATGTGAGCAGTTTGAATAAATATTACAAGTGACTTATTCAATAAACATATTTTAATATTGTTACTTTGTATGGAATTAATACAAGCTATAGTATTATGACATGTGACATAGTAAAGAAAAGTAAAAGATTATTTATATGTTGATCTAATTAAATATCATCATGTTAATTTGACTTGCATGTAAAAAAATAAATGAACATGTAGGTATGTCTTTCTAGATATTTCATATGTATAAGTGGACTAAGATATAATATATTGTGTGGTGTGATTACTATAAGTTTTCAAAATTTTGTACCAACCACATGTCAAATGAACATATAGCTTTAACGAATATAGAATTTTGATTTGATAATTGATCTTGAATGCACTTTGACTATGTATGATCTACAATATGTCTCATAAATGATCTTCTCGTACATATATATTTCACATCACAACATATATCAATGTCACATCAAACATCACAATACATAGATCGTCATACACCATCACAAGTGTATAACAATCATTGATGTAGGCTTAGGCACAATCAAGTCTAGCTAGGATCATATCCATCATTCTATGGAACTCATCATGTGCATTCTTCAACCCAAACAATAAGAACTTCCACTAATACAACACATCATTGTCATGCGAATCAATTGTCCAAAAGGTTGTATTGGCGTTATCCTCATCTTGAATTCGTAACTGATGATATTTTGCTGGTAAATCCAATGTATTGAAAATCTTGAAATCCCAACCACATCAAAGATCTCTTCAGGTGTAGGCATAGCATATCCATCACATTTATATGTCGATTGATAGATCATAGTCATCACACATACGTCTATCTATATAATTATCATGTTTATTCTTCTTGACTAACATCATCATAGCAGAGGCATACTCTTCATATGATATCTCCATTAATCTAGCCTCAAGAGGGTTTTGATATTTATTTTGGATCAAGTCTCTCTCCATATCATTGTATAGATAAGGACGATAAAAGATGAGTGCATAAGTTTTCAAGTCAATCCGTATACCATGTCTCTTTAAACATACTAAATCCTTCATAGTGAAGTCAAAATAGACCTAAAACTCCTTAGAAATCTCCATATCCTACGTTTTTCTACTCTTCTCCCTTTGGAACCAATCTCAATATCCCAAATCTCCTATCCATCAACACTAGAGATAGAAGACATAGTATTTGATTACTAAAGGATAACCTTTTTAGTAGAAAGTTTTTCTGCTCTCTCATACCATGCTCCTTTAGCTCAATATGAACAACTCTAGCTTGAAAAAAGGTTTATCGACCTCAATATGTATTGTTGGATTTTGTTGCACAACCCCTTATGTTGGATAAGCATGCAACTCTAGCTGTAACCTCTTTAGTTGTATCATAAAACTCAGTTTTATGATATATGATAACCACCACTTGCTCCATGTCAAAAACTCCAACCATACTCAAAGAAGACTCTATTTCTACTTATCTAATATCCCCATAAGACCAAGGATGAGATCTTGGGTACTTCTTGTCGTCAACTTTTGTCTCCATCGGCTCGGTAGGCAAAGAGCTTACCAATGGTCGTACAGTCACATATGTGGACCGCATGCATATCTGCTCATCTAATCCAAGGCTAACAATCCATGTCAATCAATTTAGGTCCATGTTTGACCAAACACATGCGTCTTGATGTCTCCGACAATGTAGGTTCTGTTGTAGTAATAATAGAAAAGCCCATAGCTTGCTCCCTCTCTTTAACATTGGATTCCACCAACAGCTTCAAGCGAGAATCCCATACAAGTCCAAATCCTCCCTCTTTGTATGCATTGGAAGTTGGATAACTCAACAATGTGGATAATGTAGCTTTTGACTACCCCACAAGGTTCATCACTATCATGGCTGACCTTTCAACATAGACCACTGCATGGAAGTGTCTATCCACATTCAAAATACTCTTCATTGTACTACACTCCGTCATATGCTAGTAATAAAACCTCCATTGGAAAGAGATTTTTCCATCATATACATATACGATGTGCAATAGAACTTACTCTCGTTGCATCAAGAAATATCGCTAATCCAATCCATGACAACACATGATGTGCACTTGTCATCACTCATGCATGTAGATCATCCAACAAAGAAACATTCTCCAAAATGTATGTCGGTGAATAGGTCTGCAGTGACTGTGTGAGAGATTGTAACACATAACATCTCCCAAAACATGCAAAAATATGAATCTTGTAGCCCATGATCATTACTAGCTTGTGTGTGTCCATAAAATGGCCATCAAGCAATAACCAAACCCTAAACCCTAATGTATGATGCCATGCCGAGGAAGGTATTACGTTCCTAACAACAAAATACCTAATGGCAAGGCTTGCTGAGATCCTTGAACCGTGACAATGGTAGAAGATCTGAATATCTTCACAACAACTGTGCCACAATTATTGTGACCAAACAGAAGAAGCCAACATACAAGCATACCAAGGTGTCCTCTTTGCTTTCAAAACGTATGTCTGCCAATTGTAATACATGAGATGATGACACCGTGAAAGCTAATAAATCCTTGGTTGAAAAAATAGAAGAATGAACAAGATTGGTCATCCCCACATTGCTCTAGATGCTACCTAATATGATGACGATGGTTGGGCCCTACTTGCTTCATCTCCAAATACATCAATATTGGATTCCACGCTCATCTCTCTAGTAGGTCGTCTAGAAGCCATGGATGAGGTAATCAATGCTTTATACAATGTGAACTATTGAAAAAGTCTGACTTGTCTGCCAGCCTTCCCTCTTTGTGGATTCAAATCCACAGATATTCCTCTAGACTCAATAGTTTGTGTTGCACTTCAAGTCATAACAACTCCACTTGGTTGTGTTGCTCCACACATAAACTGTACAACATCTTTATCATATGATGTAGAGCCACTAGCTCCAAAATCTGACCTTTGCTGGGCTATAGCCATACTGATTATCTTTTACTTCAACTTCTCAAGTTGAGATGTCATGTTCACTTCATGGTAAAAAATACAGTGAGAAGAATGTCAATATCTAGCTAAATTGATAATACATGACCCACAATAGTAGTGGGATGTCCTTGCGTTCTAAATGATATTTCTCAAAGTCAAACTTTTTTAGTCCTCCCTTAATTATTTAGACAACTCTTTCTACTAAATCATAAGCCTCAAGATGATCTCTTGAGGTGGTACAATGATCAATCAATGTTTGATCACACAAATTCTCAAACTTATTAAAAAACTCAGTATTCTAATCAATCAACATCTCCAATGATGCTCCAAATTGGCTAAGGTTAGAAGTTAAGAACACATAAGGTGTTTTCTCACTTGACCTGTTAAGAAATGGCATCAATTCAACCTACTAAGAAAAAAACTCCACCATGAGCAATACTTATTGAGGATGACATACACTCAATGACAAAGGTCATGCAAAATGCAAACTCCAACAATGTCCAAGACCTATATCAATACAATATGTAATTGTGGTGTAAAAACATAAAATGATGCTTAAACATAATCTTATATCATACATCTAGCCACAAATAACTACATCTTAGTCACCATACAATCATATTCTTGTAAAATAAGAGCACATTGAGTAAGCTTATCTAATTACATAAACCAATGTAAAGGTTGATGATATTTGATGACAGTGAATAAGTTTTCAAACATATAATATGTGAAATGTGTCACAACCCAAATAGCTATCAAACATTATCTTTGATAAGAAATGTAATTTGATTTTGTTGCATTTTGAGAGTGATTTGCATAGACTACCACAAACTCATTCCCCTTATCATCATGTTAGATGAACATTACTTATAGATACCAATATATCTTAATTAGTTTGAATCTAAAATGAATAACCTATCATTAGTCTCCTTAAAATAGGAGCATATCTTAATCTTTGTTTGAGATTAACAAAAGCTCTCTCGTATTCATCTACCAATATGATTCATAATGCAACTTTGTCAACTGTGTCAAGACTTTGACAGTAGTGCTTAATCCTAACACATATTGAGCATAAAAGTTTGCAAGTCTAAGAAATGTTTGCAATCTACTTACATCTTGCAAAATACTCACATCTAAGGATTGCAAAGTATACAAAAATGTCTTCATCTAGGTTTGTTGAACTTCCAATCCTCCTTGGTATAAATATTTGAAGCCTACTCACATCTAAGGATTGTGATTTACTCACATCTAATGATTGCAAGGTACACAATAGTAGCTCCATCTTGGTTTGTTGAACTTCCAGTCCTTCTTGGTATATGATATGATCCAAGGACTATACCTAATGTTGAAAGATTTACATCTTCCATGATGCAATTTGAAATCATGAACTATCAATGCTCAAATACCTCATGCAAATATTTCTCATGTTCCACCATTGTAGCATTATATAACAAAATATCATTGATATAGGCTTGAACACGATCAAATCCAGCTATGATCCTATCCATCACTCTTTGAAACTTAATAGGTGTATTTTTAAACCCAAAAGTAAGAACCAACACTTATACAAGACATTCTTGGCATGAAAATCAATTACACAAAAGGTAATATTGACTTATTCTCATCTCAAATAAACAAGAATAATATCATGCATGTTAATCCAATGTACTTAAAATCATTACATGCCCAACTACATCAAAGCTCTCCTTAGGTGTAGGCATAACATGTCAATCAGATTTTTTTAGTCGGTTAATAGATTCATAGTCATCACACATATTTCTATTTTTATAATTATCATTTATCTCTTTATATGACAATTATGGTATTATCATAGTAGAGTCATACTCTCCATATGATACCTCCATCAATCCAGCCTCAAGAAGGCTCCTAACATCTATTTCATATCAAATCGCTCTTCATATCACTATATTGATATCCAAAGGGACAATAAAAAATTGATGGATTAATTCTCAAATCATTTTATATACCATGTCCCTTCAAATGAAGGCAAAATAGTTACTAAAACTCTTTAGAACTCTTTGTTAGGAGTTAACTCAGGTCTTGAGTAACTCCGGTTAGTTTGACTATATTTAGTTAGACTAGGGTTAGGGCTGATACTACTATATAAGAGGGCTGGCAGAAGCTCTCTATGACACAATTAGGGTTATTTAGTAAAGTGATTCTGTGTGTTCTGTGGACGTAGCCTTAGTGAGGTGAACCACGTATTTCATGTGTCGATTCTTGATTGCATGTGTTTCTCCTTGTATTCTTGTTTCGGACAACAATTGGTATCAGAGCGGGGAGGAGAAAATAGATTTGCTAGTTTGGGGACAACTGCCTATCCAAGACCTATCAGTGGAATCGCCGAATTCCTCCTCATGCGCTCGAATATGTTGTGGCCCTTGGAGTCCGGTTCTGCTATCAGTTTTGCCTTGAGTTCCTTCGAGGGATTTGATGAGATCGCGAGGGAAAAATGAATGCTCGCTTGGTTCTCCAGTCTCGGTGCAATTTTGGCTATCTTGTTTTCATCCTGCCAAATCTTTGGCCTATAACATCATAACGGCTGGAGTCGCCTGATCCTTTTGGGTCAAGATTCGGTTCGATTCGTGCAGACTGTGAGGAGGCGCGGGGCAGGATGTAAGAGGAGGTCTTGGACGAGATATGACAGATTATGTGAAGGCTTGCGATCGCAGTGTGTGTGTCATATCGACGTCGAGATGAGGATCATGAGGAATGAATGAATGCGTGGCATGGCTTGGGGTTCAAGTCCCTAGGATTACAAAGGTTGAACTTAAAATTGGAGAAGAAATTGCCCGATGTCCCAGCTGCTCTCTTTACATCACGGTGGTGTATAATCCGGAGGATTTTTTGGAAACCAAGACGAAGAGTCAAAAGGTCACTATGAATGTTCCCAAAAAGCCTCAACTTACTGCCATCATTGTCGCTTGATCAGTGTATCGTATATTGGTTAGTGTATTGCAATTCTGCTCTGGAAGAAAGAGCACATGTTACCACGAGTATCATAGAGACATCACGGGAAATATAGAGGCATTGCAGTTTGTCACTGTGTTGAGACACTTGGGGTAGTGACTAATTGCGAGAAGCATCCTGGTTTTTGGATGAGAAGCCGATCAAGTACTCTGATGTTTTGTACACATTGGTCCTCATGGCGGAGCTTGATGTCTGAAGTTCATCTTGTATCATTTAAGAGTTTCGGGCTCCAAATGTGAGTGGAGTGGTGAAGATTGGTATTCATTAGCGGTACTCACAACCACACGGAGGGCTGGACACTTTTTTTATTGGGTTGCCCAAGGCGAAAGTAGTTTAGGAACTAGAAGTTGGCTTTGAATTTAGGTCGAGTTGGAGTGGAAGTTGAAATCGAGATCGGTCGCTTGGTAGAGATTTGAGGGTTTTTACCAGAGCAAAGGCTCAGCCTTTGCTGAAAGCGGTCGTATCAAGCCATCCACTACATTGCGCTCACGATTTCAAGCTCCATGATCGGTCACATTCAAGACTGTGACACACCCAAGGAAGCTTGGGACGCATTGTCACAGATGTTCCATTCGGGAACAAAAGCTCGGAAGCTACAGTTGCTGCAGCAATTCAACACCGTCAAGAAAGGCTCGATGTGTGCTAGTGACTATGTCAATCACATCAAGCAACTGACAGATCAGTTAGCATCTGTCAATGTTCAACTTGATCCGACTGTGATTATTGGTGCGACATTGCAAGGACTGCTTGCCGAGTACAAGAAGTTCATTACGTCAATTTTGAAACGGAACTTTGCTCGCCTCTATCAGAGCTCCTATCACGACAAATTTCAGCTCAATCCAAGCTTTCTTCGTCATTTTCGCTTAAGTACTATGCAGGCGCAGAATCGCGAACACATTTCATTCTTTGTCTGCGGGTCAAGATAGACGCATTTTGCCAGTATATGGAGTTTTGCATGTTTCTTGATCGAGATGCAGAGGAGCTGTTTTTCCGCCCTGGTCGCGGAGGTGTTCTTTGTGTTCGTTTTGTATCTGTGCAGGTACTTGCCGTGTTGGAGTCGTGATTTCCGCTCGTGACCACAACCATGGCAGAATTCGTGTGTTGTGGATCAGGTTAGCAATGCGTTCACAGTTGCGCAACTGGGTTGGTAGTGAGGCATGCGTGAGGGCGGGCTTCAAATTTGGTCGTAGAGAGGCTATTAGCTTCATGTGTGCATGCGACAAAGGATTTTTGCTGGAATAGAGATAGGTTCCTCCACTTCCGATATCGTCTTGTGATGCGGCTACTATGAGAAGATGATGACATGTGTCATTTTCAGAGCTGTTGTCATGACGGCGATACTTTAGGTTAGGATAACCGACGGCATTGTAAGGCTGTAAAGAGCCGGAGAGATCTAGACACATCACCTTGATGACTAAGGAGCTTATCTGATCAAAGTGGAGTCGATGTAGGACATGGATAGAGGACAACATGATCCTCTAGATGTATCGATGCCGAGTCCATTTGTGATGAACATCTGGTGTCTTCATCATGATCACTTTCGGGTATACTTAGCCGGTTTCAAGTTGTCATTTTAACTCTTATTAGTGACAATTCATATTGTGTATAGTATGTATAAGTAGTGTGTTTAGGATAGTTGTAAAGCTCTAAGTTAAAATGGAGCTAATTTGGTCACACTAGAGGTCAAAATAACATTCTCCATTCCCATTGGTCTAGGAGTTTTGGCCAATGAGGGCACTATGATAACTTTTCGAGGTTTTTAGGAATTTTGGAGATCTTCTAGGGGGGATTCGAAGATATGAGAATAGGGTTGGAAAGCTGATGGGACGAGCTATAACGTGGGCTTAAGAATGGATGGATTTGAAGGATTTGTAACTTTGAAATGATGATTCAAAGAAAAAGTGAAAAATTTATATCTTTGAGTGTATTTGGGGTGTTTCTGAGAATATTACGTGGGTTTTGAAAGATTTGAGTCAACTATGATATAGTTTACAATTCAAACTTGTGTTTGGATTGAAATGTTGACTCAATTGGACGAGTTTTGAGTACGGAGTGATAGGTTGAAGTTTGTGTATATAGTCAGAGTTGCAGGAGTGCACTGTCTATAACAAAGTTAGTACATCAATCATATCTTTTGATATCAAAATTTTTTGTCAATTTAACTTTGCACAGTTAAAGTTCGGATGATAAGTGATCTTCTCATGAAATTTGAGAGCAATTGGAGTCAAGGATTGGGATGTGTGAAGGGTTTAGTACACAGGGGTCTGTATATTGCCTTGTGATACATTGTGTAAATCAACAATTTTTCTGAGAGATCTAGTGAAGAGAAACATATGAAACTTTTCTGAGAGATTGAAAGGGTTGTGGAGCAATTTTCTGTGAAGTTTAAGTGAGAGTTATTGGTCCGATCATTGGATATCATAATTTTCTTTCACTGAAGTTTTACCGGTTGTAATGAACTCGAATTTGGAGTTCTGAGGAGAAGAAGAAGAGATTGTCAACTCGAGGTTCAAGAGGGTTCTTCTACAGCCACGCGCTCATGAATTCTCAAAGCAAAGAAATGTCCTATGCAACACCGGGCTCGAGGCTTGGTCAGGAGTATAAAAGAGAGCGGTGTGACTTTTTTCGTGTGTCTCGGTGAGCGGGCGCTGGTTCTTGGTCGAGAGTGCGTTCCTTCTGCGTTTGCATCGGAGTGGATTGGAGGTGGGAGAGTGTGCATTCGGGCTTGAGAGCAGTAGTATCTCTTGTGGTTAAGGGATTTTTACCTAGGGTAAATTTCCTTTTTTGTCATATGAGTGGGAAGAAGTCAAGTTTGAAGGTTCCATTTGATGACCAAACGACACAAGGGACAAGTTCAGGGGCTAGACGGAGCGAGATGGCAGTCATGAAGACCGGAGGAGCTGGATTTGACATCGTCAAATATGATGGATATGGTGATTATCTTCTGTGGAAGATGCAAGTTAAAGGCAAGTTGAAGGCTTCCGGTTTGGGCAAGTCATTGAGGCCTAAACCCTCTACATTCAATGATGAAGACTAGAAGGACCTTTAGGAGCAAGCGGTGAGTATTGTTATACTCCATTTATAACCTTCAGTTCTAAAACAAGTTGATGAGTATGACAATTTTATTTTATTGTTTGAGGCTCTTCAGCGATGGTTTCATCGCTAAGAATTATCAAACAAGTTGTCCACCTCCTTGAAGCTGATGAGCTTCAAGATGAAAGATTCAGGTACAAAGATACAAGATTACATTGATGCATTTGTTATTGATATTCAGAATCTTGGAGAGAAAATAACTGATGAGAGGAAGGCCCTTCATATGTTAAGCTCATTACCTGCTTCATATTAGTCATTGTCACGAGTGTTGCTCCATCGTGATAGACAAGCGATCACTTACAATGAGGTTGTAAGTGCTCTATTGACTAATGACCTACAACAGAAGATGATGATGCCCTCTACTCCATCCTCTTCATCTGGTGCGGCACTGAATATGATCGGTGGACGGTCATAATCACGGAATGACAAGGATGGGAAGAAGTTTGGATCTAGAGGTAGATCCATATCTAGGGGTAAATCCCAAGACAAAGATGGTGGTCTGTTGACCAATGTGGCTCAAGATTTTGATGAGGAGGATGATTTGCTTGAAGATGGACTATGAAGTCAGAGGTATGCCCTGTGCAACTCACCAAAGGGCGTTGGTGATGTATGGATTCTGGATAGTGCTTGTTCTTATCACATTTGTTACATTAGAGAGTTTTTTCATACTTTCTCAGTATCAAACGGTGTAGTTCTTATGGGAAATGATCAACCCTTTAGAATAGAAGGTGTTGGATCTATCCAGATTCACATGTTTGATGGAATCAAACATACGTTGACTCACGTCAGGTTTATACCTGAAATGAGAAAGAACCTTATCTCTCTTGGAATGTTAGATTCAAAAGGCCTTGAGTGGAGTTCTATACAAGAAGTACTTGAGGTGAGAATAGGTGATAACATTATCTTAAGAGGACACAAGCATAGAAATCTGTATGTGCTAGAGGGCAATACCATTTGTGGTGAAGTCAATCTTATCAAACATGAGATGGCTCATGTTTGACATTCTAGAATGGGACACATGAGTAACAGGTAATTGACCTTCCTTCGAGATAGGGGCTTGTTATTTGGTTTAGATAAAGTTGACATGGAATTTTGTGAGCATTGTGTTATGGGCAAGCAACATAGAAAAGCCTTTGGTGATGGAACTCATAGTTCCAAAGAGTTACTTGAGTATGTACATAGTGACGTGTGGGGACCCTCTCCTAAAACCTCACATTCTGGGAAGTGGTACTATGTATCGTTTATTGATGATTACTCAAGATTTGTGTGGGTATATTTTCTCACACAAAAGTATGAAGTCTTTCCAACTTTCAAAAGTTGGAGAGCACAAGTTGAGACTCAGACTAGTCACAAGGTGAGATATCTATGTTCGGATAATGGCGGGGAGTATACTTCAGAGGAGTTTAGAAGTTACTGCAAAGAGGAGGGGATCACTCGTTATATCACCACGGTTTATACTCCGCAACAAAATGCTGATTCTGAGAGGCTCAACCGAACAATATTGGAGAAGGTGCATAGTATGTTGAGCCAATCTGGTTTACCATATGAATTTTGGGCTGAAAGTGATGTAGATAGACATTTATGATGATTACTCAAACAGTCGATTGAGACCTGGAGAACCCGAACATACGCGTGTAAATATCGTGTAAATCTGTCTCCTTCAAGTGCAATCGATTTCTTGACACCGTTTGAATTGAGGCACAAACGGAGTGCTGATTATAGTCATTTGAGAATTTTTGGTTGTACGGCTTATCCTCTCATACATAAGGAGAATATGACCAAGTTGGATCCTACATCCAAAAAATGTCATTTTTTTGGATATGCAAGTGGTGTGATAGGTTATAGACTATGGGATCTTGTAGCTTGTAAGGTGATTGTTAGTAGAGATGTTTCTTTTGATGAGCCCAGATCATTGAAAGAGGGGGAGATATCTCAAGCTCCCCATACTGACAAGGGCAAATCTCCACTCACGGATGTTGTTGAGGAGCAGATTGATCATTATGGTTTTAATGATGCGCCACAAGGAGAAGCTCTAGAACAGATGGAGCAAATTTCTGAACAACAAGAATTGGAAGAGCAAGTCGTCGTTGTTGAGCCTCAAGACACAGCACGAAATGATGGAGATCAACCAAGACCATCTACTAGGAGATCATCAAATCAGACTAGTAAAGCTCCCGAAAGGTATGGAACATGGACTGATTCATCTATTCTTGAGGATCGTGATATTGAATCTGATAATGATGATGGCAATGCGTTGATTTTGGAAGAAGGAGAACCTTGTTCATATAGAGAAGCTCAAGCCTCTATCAATAAGCTTGAGTGGGATATTGCTATGGAATGTGAGATGCAATCGTTTGTTGAGAACAAGATTTGGGAGCTAGTGGAGCTTCCACAGGGTCACCCTTTGGTTGATAGCAAGTGGGTGTACAAGTTGAAGGATAATCCAGCGGATGAAGAGAAGAGGATCTTCAAAGCCAGGTCGATGGCTAAGGGCTTCACACAAGAGAAAGGTGTGGACTACAAAAAAGTCTTCTCACCTGTAGCAAAGTATGCTACAATTCGTTTGGTATGTGCACTTGCTACGATATTTGGTCTACTTATGGATCAGATGGATGTTGTCACGGCTTTTCTATATGGATCTTTGGAGTAAGAAATCTACATGAGACAACCTATTGGCTATGAGAAGAAAGGTCATGGGAAGTTAGTTTGTAGATTACTCAAATCTCTGTATGGATTGAAGCAAGCTCATAGGCAATGGAATGCAAGATTTGATGAGTTCATGAAAGCACAAGGATTTTCATAGAGTGTGTTTGATCCATGTGTTTACATGAAGAAGGTGAATAATGAGATATTTAGCCTCATTATTCTATTAGTCTATGTGGATGATATGCTTATTTTGGCAAAGGAACAATCCAACGTCGATAGATGAAGGATTTGGATGAGTCCAAGAGGATATTAGGTATGGATGTTCACAGGGATTTGAAGAAGAGGAAGCTATGGTTAAGTTAGGGCAAGTACATTCAGCATGTGTTTGACAGGTTTAACATGACAGACTCTAAAGGAGTGTGGACTCCTTTAGTGGTGCATTTTAAGCTCTCAGCAGCTCAATGTCCAATTGATCCAACTGAGAGAGGAAAGATGTCGTCAATTTCCTATGAAAAGGCAGTGGGCAGCCTCATGTATTTGATGGTGTGCACTAGACTTGATATTGCTCTAGCTATGGGCAAGGTGAGTAGGTACATGTCAAATCTAGAAAAGGTGCATTGGGAAGCTGTGAAGTGGATTCTCAGGTACTTCAAGAGTACTAAGGATTATGGTCTTTTGTTTGATGGTTTATTGGATAATGCCAAATCCTTATTGCGTAACGTTGATGCGAACTATGGACAAGATCTGGACAAGAAAAAATCTACAACTAGGTATGTGTTTACACTTGGAGATGGATGTGTTAGTTAGAGATCTACCTTACAAAAGTGCATAGCTTAATCAACTACGGAAGCCGAATATGTAGCAGCATCGGAAGCAGCAAAGGAGGCTATTTGGTTGAATAGACTTATCACTGAGATGGGGTTGAAATAGGATGTTGTAAATCTCCATTGGAATAGTCAGAGTGGCTTAGATCTTGCAGCAAATCAAGTGATGGATAGCAAGGTGAAGCACATCGACATCAAATATCACTTTATTAGAGATGCAGTTTCTGATAGGAAGGTTGAGCTAGTCAAGATTGACGGTAAACTCAATCCAACAGATGCTTTGACCAAAGTTTTTCCTTTAGATAGTTTCAAGAGGCATTGTGCTACTATGCAGGTTTTGCACAAGTAGCACTAGTAGAGTTACTCTAGCAATTGGTTGATTCTTGTATATGCTTTACTCCTTCCTAGTTAGGCTACGGCTTAGTTCTAGTTAATCCTTGTTTACAGGAGGGCCTATGCTTCAGGTTTCCTTCTAGGACTTCCCGCGGATTATGTATATGGATAACAAGAGTTAGAGACCCCAAGACATGAGTCAAGGGGGAGATTGTTAGGAATTAACCCAGGTCTTGAGTAACTCTGGATAGTTTGACTATATTTAGTTAGACTAGGGCTAGGGCTGATACTACTATATAAGAGGGCTGGCAGAAGATCTCTGTGACACAATTAGGGTTATTTAGTAAAGTGACTATGTGTGTTCCGTGGACGTAGCCTTAGTGAGGTGAACCACATATTTCATATGTTGACTCTTGATTGCATATGTTTCTCCGTGTATTCCTATTTCGGACAACAACCTTCATATTTTATGTCTTCTTCTTATCATTTTAGGACCAATTTCAATACCCACATCTACTTTCCATCAACATGTCATACACATATATATTGCATCACAACATACATCATTGTTACATCAAACATCACAAAATATAGATTTTCATATATTAGCATAAGTGTACCACAATAATCTTAACTACTCTAAAATGTCCACAAGAACATTCTGCTCATAATCATAGCATAAAAAAGAGATTACATTCGAGCCAAGCTTACTTTGAGCTTCAAAAACTCCTAGTTTCTGCACTAGCTACTATCCATCATAACCATCCTTTCAAATGCTCAACTTCAAAAATTGCACTCCAAGGAGCACTGATTAGTACTCTACTCTTTGAGCCCTAGGTCTCCTAACGGCTCTATCGACTCTAATGGCAGTTCAAGTACAAACAAAGTTAACTGCACTATTGATCCGAATTGGTGTATCTATTCTTACATGCGCGCACCTATCTAACTAAGGATGCCGCTATATAAGTTGTGACAATTATGATTATAGATGTAGTAAGGTTACAATTGTTCACATTGAACTAGTGGAGTTTAATGTGGAAAAGTAGAAGGTTTTTTGCTCAAGTGAGGGTCTTTAATTTGTGTGGGCCACATTAATTTAAGTAAACTATTTTTTTAGCCATCTAACATTAACTTAGGATAAGTTTTTTGGACACAAAATCCACATTAATTTTTCAACATTTTAAAGGAGCTAGAGAATAAGCTAGAGCTCATTTGTCATTAATATTAGTAAGAACAATCTTGTACATGATGTAAAGACTCTCATCTTCATCCTTGCTTGCAACTTTTGCTCATGGGACTATGTGAGAGACAGTCAGGTTTATGCTTCTATAGTGGACACTCAATCCATAGCTCCACCTACATTAGATTCCATAGTGAACAATCATGCCATAGCTAAATCAACGTTAGATTGTGAACTTTAAATTGAAGCTCAAACAGATAGTGAAAATGCATGACATAGCTAAATCTAAACTAGATTGTGAAATTTCAATTGAAGCTAAATCGGATAATGAAAATGAAGATAGGCATATTTTGATGTTCAACGAGAATGAATTATGAGCATCACTTGATGTTGACACTGTAACAAAGTCAATTAAAAAATATTTTATTCAAGATATGTCAACCAATCAAGATTGAATTTGAATTGTGAAATGGAGGATGAAAATGCAAACACACACAAGGTGAAAAAAGTCCGATCACAAGGGCAATTCATGCATTTTTATCTAAATTTTCATCTATTTTTTGATAAGTTGAAAAGAAAAATTATCAGAAAGTGAGTTGATGATAGAAGAAATGTAACAATTGATTGAAATGAATAAATAAAATCGATCAATTTTAGGCATAAAGGTATACTTTGTGCATTTCTTGAAATCTGGAAAGGGTTGTGGAAGAAACACAGAACATTGGATCACTTGGCTACATAAAAAATTGAGAGAAAAATTTAACAGACTTAAAAAAGTAGGGATAAAATTTTCATCAAAATTGTTGCACTCCCTTGCTCGACATCTTATAATAGATTCCACTCATCCATAATTTTGAGTAGATTTTAAGATGGAAATCATGTTCATTTCTGAGAAAATCAACACTCAATGGATACATCGATACATGACAAAGTACAACATTGTGGGTATATATCTACCCACAAATATCAAGCATGGAAGTTAAATATGACTCCTGAACGCATGTGTCAAATTGACACATGTAGTTGTTGCTCTCAAGTTTCAAAATGAAGTGTTAAATAAGAATTTTGTGAAGAGTGTTGATGAAACTCATTTTGTGATGAATATGGATAATGAAAAGCTCTGCGTTGATAGTGATGTGAAATATGTAAATGTGGTATTGGTTGGAGTAGGAATGATCATGGTTATTCATTTGACATAGGTGGAAATTCGCGTATTGATATTCTTCTCATGATTTTTCAAAATGAAACGTGCTGAAATATTTATAGCCTTCCAAAAAAATGTGGTTAGAATGATATATTGCACATCAAAACAAGGTTTCATGACATGAACTGTGTGGGACGAATGTTTGAATGGCTGAATCAACCACAAATTCAACAAACACAATACCAAGGTGATGACAAATGAGTCATTTTTATTGTGATAATTATGGAGAATACAATCATAATGCTGCTATACAAACATCATTGAGCAAATTGAAATCAATTCATATGGGAAGGTAGACATACTCTTCATTCAATTTATGGGGATATGGTCTTATTCGTGTTGTGCCACTTACATCTTAAAGAACATAGTTGGTCAAATATGCTCATGAGGAGTTAAATCATTTTGGACTGAAGCGTTTACTTCAAAGTTCTTATAGATGAAGAGGAATGCATATTGAGGTGCATCAATTTATGGCCAAATTTATGGTTTGTGATCGTGTTTGAGCATCAATCAATGTACATACTCTATAGTTACATCGCCTATCGATTATGGACTTTGGTTATTGTTGCAGCTTGGATTTTTCCAGACCTTTGCCATTGCCTATACAATATCATCCATATGTGTTGGTTAGGTTGGAGCATTTTTCCAAGTGAATTGAGTTGATGGCATTGACTCACAAGACAAATCTGGAAATAATTTATGCGTTTTTAGACTCCATGCTTAGCCGATTTGATATACCATTGGAGATGTTGACTTATGATGGTACCATATTTTTGGGCGAGTTTCATGCTTTGTGTGATTGAGCATCGATCCATCATTGTACCACCTCAAGAGATCATCCTAAGGCTGATGCTTTGGCAGAGAGTTCTTTAGATGGTTAAGAGAGTACTAAGAAAGCTTGGTTTGGAGAAAAGTCATTTAGGAGACTTAGACATCTAGCTACCATGGTTGGCCATGAGCTATCGATTTAGTTGGCAAGCATTTCAAGCATCGTTCTCTCCGTACATTTTGTTATATGGTAGAGATCAAGACTTATTTGGAGCTATCCGTCGGAAGTCAACTGAAGTTTTGGACTTGGATAATCCTTATGTTTGGATTAGGATGTATTTTTCGATTACATGATTCTTTCATAGAGTAATGCCCATGAAATTTGAAAATATGGCTATTACTCATCATAAAAACACTTTGTGCAACGCTATTATCCGAGGAGATGAATATATATCTTCAATTCATAAATTTCATGTAGGTGATTATATTTACTTGCATCAAAGTACACCAATCATATTGAATGTTATACGATTCTATGAGTATGTGAGGTTTTACCTTCTGAAGTATGTGAGGTTTTAACTTCTTGAGTTTTGGTATTAGAGGTTCATGATGGAGTGATTTAGAAGGATCATGTGCGTAATTGTGCATCATGTCACCTTCAAAATATTAATGGTACCATAGATCCAAGTTTTATTAGTTGTGTGAGGAGACTTGAGATGTATGTTATGTGAATGAGCTGGTGGAGCAGATAAATAGAGGAAGAAAGTTGGATATTAGATGGATTGATGGAAATCAACAACTAAGTCAATTTCATATTAGCAAAAAGTTGAGTGAACTCTTCCTAGTCACAAGAATAGTTACAATAAATGGGAAGGTGTAAAGTAGATCAAGTGAGGTACCAGTAACAACAAAAATGTTTCAAACATTCACACCTTAAAAGCAGTAATTACATGATTTAAGGAAAAATTAAGCCACAATGGCATTGCAAGTTGTGGTTTGAAAGATGAATCAATTTGAACTCTTAGTCTAACATCTCAATATTGGACAACATGTGTCTCTATCTCTATCACCCAATGGATAACATTGGCAAACATTTGCATTCAAATATATGACTCTTGAAAACTTTTTTTAGTCATCCGTTAGAATTCTTGCAACCCTTTATGCTTTTCAATCCTCACCCACTCGCAATCTCTCAACCGGAAAAATAAAATAAAATGATTAAAGGTCCGAACTCTTGAACTGTAGGAGCATTGTTCTTAGAATAAAAAGGAATATTTTTTTATTTTAGTGAAATAAAGCATTATATTCTGGATCTTGGCAGTGTATTCATCCGAATATATGAAAGTTAGGTATTTATGAATATAGCTAGAGAGTTCACACGAGTAGGATGATAGAAATTAGATTGCGCAATCAGTTGGTGGATCCAAGAAACATCAAGAACGAGGGGGTGTGACAAGAATTCTCGAAACCAAAATGGCACCACATTGAAGCTAACTCGATGTCAAAATGAAGGACCATGAGAGTATCGATAGTGCAAAGTGCATCAATGGGGAGAATTTGACCACTCATTTTAATGGCGGATTGGACTCCGGCGGAATTGCTACGGTTAAAGAACTTAGGCAACGCAATTCTATCATGGCGATGGGATTATATACCCAGAGCTATGTGATGAAGTCTGTCAGGGAAGATCGATGCCAACAACTAGGAGCAGAGCATAGTTAGAAAAGTGGGATGCAAAGATATGGACGAAGGCGCTGGTTCGGACCTATGAGGATGATAAAGGCAGAGTCGATTGGGAATGATTGGCATTGCATACAGCCTTCACGTTCGACAAGGCTAAATGGTTTAATCCTCAAGAGAGAAAGGGGATGACAGGCTACAAAATCGATTTGATCAAAGATGTATTCTAAAGGAAGATAGCCTACACACTGAATCAACTGTTCTCACCACAACGCACCACCTATGTCAGTATGCATAAGGTGCAGATTGTGGAGGGTTTCGTGGGAGGAATCATTCAAGGTAATTGGGGAGAGATCTTTGCGAAGCATGTGTAAGCGATGGCTATCAAGTTGAGAGAGGATAACAAGAGTGTAGTATACCTTTCCTCTTTCTTGATGCATCTGTATGCGAAGATGCAATTGTTGACCCCTAGATAGAGACAACTATATCGATTGCAGTCTGGGCTATTGGATATCAAGATTGACATCGACGATGCCAGTAGCAGATCTACGACAAGTATTGAAGTGAACGCACCGCTAGAGCCACATAGGACTAGAGAGGTCATGAATTCTACGAAGGAGAAACTCGGCTCAGACTCAAAAATAGAAGTGATCGGATCGTCTCAAAAGAGGAAACGGACAGTAGAAGAAGAGAGTCCTCCTCATGCTCCAACGGTCAAGAAGACGGAGCTCGGGAAGAAGAAAGTAAGGAGGTGGCAGTCCTCAAGCCTTCTCGTCCGAAGGTAAAAGTGACGAAAGAGATTGCTGAGCCTCTTGCCTTTGTTTTACAGTTGTCTTAGAAGTTGGAGGTGATGGTCCCAGTGCTGATGGAGTTGAACGAGATGGGATCAATGTATATGCTAGGATGGGACCCTCAAGCAAATGGCTACATGGACTTGGTTCAAATAATGAATCAGTTCAAATGATGAACATTGAATCTTAACTAGAGTAGAGGATAAAGCCAATATGGATATATCCCAACAACTATTAGATTCTAAAGATGATTTATTTAATTTAATGATGGAGATATTGTATTGTATGCAATGGCACAATCAAATGCAATTGTGACTCATGATGTGTAGGGGCGTACTTAGATGAGTTGATAGGATTTTTTTTGTGTTTTATGAATAAAGTGCTATATTCGGGAGAATGTGGAGTATATTCTGATGAATATGTTGTATTAAGAGTGTACGAGTATGAGTTGAAGTCACAACGGGAGAGATGCGCAGTACATCGGGCGTTAGGATTGTTAAGGCGACGAAAGGTTTGTCATAAAGATCAAGGGCTCATATAGGTATGTGCCAAGAACCTGCAGACTCAGTGAGAGCAAGGAATTGAGCAAGAATTCGATGTCAAGTCAACAAAGGATGAGAGTGCCTATGACGCGTATACCAGCGATGGGGAGAATTTGTCCTCTCATTTCAATGGCGGATTGGACGCCGGAAGAGTAACTAAGGTTGAGAGAACTGGGCCGAGCTTTCCTGTCGTGGCGTTGGGATTATGTGTGTCCTGAGTTGTGTGAGGAGCTTCGACGTGGAAAGCCAATTGCTTCAATCAAGAAAGCCTTGCGCCGGAACCTTTGGGATGCGGATTGTGGGCCAAGGCACTTGGACGCAACTATGACGAAGAGAAGGATGGCGTGGACTGGGAAGGGTCTGCGATGCATACAAGATTTAACTTTGATGAGCGTAAGTGGTTTAATCCCAGAGAGCGGTGTCGCATGGATATTTCTTTGCTCTAAGAACGCCCGAGCGCCTAGCTGTAGAAGAACTCTCTAGAACCTCCTGTGAGTTGACAATTTCTTCTTCTTCTCCTCAGCACTCCTCATTCGAGTTCGTTATAAACCAGTAGAACTTCAGCGGAAGAAGATTATGATAGCCAATGATTCGACCAATAACTCTCGATTAAACTTTACAGAAAATTTCTCCACAACCCTTTTAATCTCTCACACAAGATTCAGATGTTTTCCTTCCTAGATCTCTCAAAACAATTGTTGATTTGGACACTGTATCACAAGGCGATATGCAGACCCATGTGTACAAAACCCATCACACATCCTAATCTTTGACTTCAATTGCTCCTAGCTTTCATGAGAAGGTCAGTCATTATCAGATTTTGAACTCTGCAAAGTTTTATTGACAGAACTTTCTAATATCAAAAGATATGATCTCTGTACTAACTTCGTGACAGTAAGTGCAGTCTTGCAACTCTGACTGTATACACAAACTTCAAGCTATCACTCCTTACTCAAAACTCATCCAATTGAGTCGAAATTTCATCCAAACGCAAGCATGAGTCGTAAACTATATCACAGTCAACTCAGATCTCCCAAAACCCTTGTAAGATTCTTGGAAACACCCCAAATACACTCAAAGATCTAAATTTCTCACTCTATCTTTGAATGACTATTTCAGAATGACAAATCCTTCAAATCCATCCATTCTTGAGCCCACGTCGTAGCTCATCCCGTCAGCTTTCCAACCCAATCCTCAGATCTCCAAATGTCCTCCTGGAAGGTCTCCAAAACTCCTCAAAACCTCAAAAAAGTTGTCCAAGTGCCCTCATTGGCCCAAACTCCAAGACCAATGAGAATGAAGAGTGTTATTTTGACCTCTAGTGTGACCAAATTAGCTCCATTTTAAATTAGAGTTTTACAACTATCCTAAACACACTACTTAGCCATCCTATACAAAATACGAGTTGCCACTAATAAAGAGTCAAAATGACAACTCGAAACCGGTTAAGTATGAACGGAACTACAAACGGAACCGAGGAGTTTATAACTTGAGAATAATACTCCTCGCCAAAGTTTCTAACAATCAACTCCCTATGGCTTGTTTTTGGTAAGCAATAGTGATGGATTGGAACCCATGTGTTGAAAACCACCACTACTTGTAAGTTCAGATCCATAGCGCCCAAACTATATCAAAACATACACTGTTACGTGCCAAATCGCGCCGTAGGAAACAACTGGAAGAATAATCGGGTCTGGAGAGTTTATCACTTGTTGCAGAAAGTTATCTCCAAAATGATACACTAACCACGCCCGAAAAAGATCTCGATGAAGACACCGGATGTTGATCACAAATGGATTGGGCATCGGTACATCTGGCGGATCATGTTGTACTCTAGATAACAAGGAGCATGATCCTTTCGATCGAAGAAGTATTTTTTCCGGTCTCCTTTGTAAAGGGACGAGAGTATGGATGAACGATCAGGAGGAGAACCATGTGGGAGAAATCGCCACATGGGAGGGACTTAAAGCCTACTTCTTGGCAAGGTTCAGGGAGATGGGATACGATAAGATCCTTGTTCAAATACTTGGAGCCATTCGACGGGATAAACACCAAAAGCTCAGGGAATATACCGAGCAATTCCTGAGTCTGTTGGACCGGATGTCGGTTATCACGGTGAACATCAAGCCATATTTAGTGATGATGGCCATCAAATGGTACGTATCCGGGCTGGGGAAACATGACCATGACTAGGAAACGTTCGGCCGGCGGGCGGACCAAATACGGTCGAAGCAATGATCCAAGCTATTGAGGTCTATGAGTTGTCGAATATACATCGACATACAAGATAGAGCTCAAAGGGGCAGGCCAAGCGGCCGAAGACCAGAGGGAAGGGACGAAGATGAAGGAGTCTTTCTACAACTAGTTCATCTTTTGTCCGAAGAGGGAACTAGTTCGTCAAATAAGGAGTGGAAGTATGCTCCAAAGAGGAAGGAGGATCATCACATGAAGAGAGTCGATGTAGGACGATATGGGATCTCTCCAAGGTAGATGAGTTGACCAAGTCCTTGGAGGAGTTGAAGGTGCATTTTATCAACAACAAAAACAGGCGTAAGTCACCAATGCAGAGGAGGATGAACGTCTGATGTAAGATATGACGGAAGCCGGGGCATACGAACTCGGAACACCAACCTAGGAGAGCTACCTAGCTCATCAGGTGAGTTGGGGGAGCAGTGGCGATGACCCACACTATGATCAGCAACAAGACTTCTACTCCTATGGGATCCATGAGGCTAGAATCACTCCCATCCCGCCTGTGTATATTCTCCGATATGCACCAGTGGACATGGCCACCACCACCCCTCAGAGCAAGATGGGCGGAGTACCCACCTCACAGTTAAGGCCAAACGTCTACTACAATTGTGGGACAATAGGACATTGGTCTCCACAATGTCCACAACCGAGGAGGTGAATATCCTACCAATCCATGTATAGCAAATGCCAAAGGCTGGGTCATACAAATGTGGAATGCGACCAACCACCACATACCAGTGCGGAATTTGAACGGTACCTAGCATAGGAGGTCCGCTTCTTGATCCCATCCAAGCAAGATTTGTGGATCAACCAGGTTAGCTTGGAAGACCAACCCCTACCGGTGGGCCAGGAATGGCTAGAGGAAGTAGTGGAGGTCTTGAGGGTCTCCACCCAAAGTCGGGGGGATGCGTCCACCGAAGTCCAAGAAAGTAAAAAAGACGAAGAAAGGACTCATGAGGAAGCCACTTCCGGAAGCCGCTCGAGCTTCCACCTCCAAGGAGCCAAGGAACCAATCCTCCCCCTCTACCTTTCCTATGGATATTCGCACTCAGGTAGAGGGGTCCCTGAAAGAACTCACTCAGCAGGAGAAGAGGGTGGAAATTCCCCGAAGGCAGGCCCCGACCATGATCCTGACAAGACCACAACCCCATGAGTTGGGGTACTATGACCCACTGGCTGACCTTGCATGGGTCAAGGCGAATATCACGATGAAGAAATTGTTGTATGACAACAAAGCATACAAAAGAATGCTGATCAAGGCCTTGAAGACCAACAGCGCGCGGATGACAAGGAAGGAGAAGCTCCATAAGGTATACTCGGTTGAACAGGAAGATCTGGGGGCTCTGGAGATCAAGGTGGAGATAGCCGGATGTACATTAAGGAAGGTGCCTATTGATTTGGGCTCCGGTGTGAATATAATGACGGAAGACACCACCCATGCTCTCAGGTACATGATACAATATTAACACTAACATGCTACTATTTTCTACTTGATGTTGGTAGAAGTTACAATAGACTCATAAGTTTATAATACGAAGCCACATCTTGAATACTATGATTGGCGGACCAATCTCGGACGAGACCCATGGGAATACTTCGAGGAGTCCTGACCCGCATTGGAGGAGTTTCATTCCTCCTAACTTACATTGTGTTGAAGCTACATGAGGAAAGTGGATACAAAGTCTTGCTTTGAAGACATTGGTTGTACATGGCGAAAGTCATCATGAATTGGCAAAAGCGGAACCTCACATTCTTTGACCCAAGTGATACTGATGATCGAAAGGTCACGGTTTCGTGGGATAACCCAAAGTATCAAGGTGATATGTCATCAGATTTGGGAGTCACCGAGCTTAGCGAGTCAGACTCTGAATCTGAGTCAAACTCATCCGAACTCATGGACGTCCGGTATCTTGAGTGCTACGGGGTAGACGAGGACCTGCCCAAGGAGGAGCAATAGAAATTACAAGTCAGTGTGGACAGAAGTGAGACTAGCCACATTGACACAATTGTTGAACCCAATGCGTGTAGGGAAGTTAGTATTAAGTCTAAGTTTATTCTCAGAGTAGGCAAGTTCCTGAGTAATGCAACCTTGACTCAATTATTTCGGGTCCTCACGGCCTATGAAGATGTGTTCGCTTGGAAGATTGCGGATATGAAAGGTATACCTTGCCAATGGGGAGAGCATTATATAGACCTCATAGAGGGAGCAATCCCAGTAAGGAAAAGATAATACCGGTTAAATTTGAAGTACTCTTTGTTGATAAAAGAGGAAATTGATAAATACATGCAAGCATGCATTATTTACCCCATGTTGAGCAGTGAATGAGTTACCCCAATTGTCATTGTACCTAAAAAGAACTCTGGGAAGATAAGAGTGTGTAAGGACTTTAGAAAGTTGAATGTTGCTACTGTAGCAAACCAAAATTATTCCATCACTGAGCAAGAACCTCTTGGAATGATGTATGCCGTCACGAAATTCCGGCATTATCTTCTAAAATATGAATTTGTCTTTCATGTAGATCATTATCCACTGAATTACTTAGTGTAGAAAGCGGACTTGTCAAGATGAATTGCTAGGTGGATGTTGCTATTGTAGGAATTTGTGTTTATCGTGCAGACGAAGAAGGTCATCCATCATACAAATGCGGATTTTTTGTCTCGACTAGAGACGCACGTTCCGGACAATACTTTGGCCGATGATTTTTCAGATGAACAATTGTTTCACCTAAAGGAGTAGAAGGAGAGGCAATACTATGATCAATACCATTAGCTGCATTCCTTGGAAATGCCAGAGGGGATGACACCTGAGCAGAGGATGATATTCATCCCAAAGCAATGTTTTACCAGTTGGAAAAAAAGATGTTGTTTAGAATGGGGGCGGACAAAGTACTTTAGAGGTGTTTAGAATCATACGAAGTCAGAAGAGTGGTACTGTAAGACCCAGGGTTGTACATATAGGATAAAATGTAAGTATATCTAAATTGTGCCTAAGTTTATCTTAGTCATGACTATGTTTAGCTAGTTATGGTTAAGTTGGAGGAAAATATAGAGTAACTTTTGGTGTGGTAGATGAGAACAACTATTTTATTGTTTAGTAGGAATCAAGGAATAGATTCCATCACATGGGTATCTTGACTTTCCTTGACTTGGACTAGTTTTCATTGATTGGACTCGGTGAAGACCCTTAAATCTAGGGGCGAGATTGATTTGGTACACTAGAAGTCAATTAGGGAGTAGTTGGGCTTCTAGAAGATCCAAGTGGACCAATTGCATGTTGCCATGTACCCTTTTCATTGGGGTTTGTGATCTCTACCTCGTTTAAACTTGGTAAGAGGAAGTTACATGGTGATTACTTATAGTTACTAGGGTAAGATTCTAAGTAGTATAAATAGAGAGGTTGAGAAGCACCTCTCAAGTAGTTTTTCAATGTAAGTTAGTTTTGGGAGAAGATAGTGTGGTGATCTTAGTTTTGGGGAGCTTGGTTCTTGGAGACGTCATGTTCGGAGTGGAACCTTGATTCAATAAAGACTTTGATTACCAAAGTATCCCTTTCCTTTTGAGTGATATCTTACTCTTGGTGATAATGTGCATAATAGAGCTTGGACTTTGAGAGTTTGTGTAAGAGTGAGCAATAGGGTCATGGTCATAGGGTAGGACTAAGTCCTTCTAGATTCATGATGAGCTTCCAAAAAGCCATCGGAGGTAAACCTGAGTGAGAGTCAGCCCGGAGGTCACAGTACGGACCATGCACAAAGAAGCGGCATGAGGTCATTATGCTCTGTAGAATACGGTTAAAAAGATTCTCGCTGCATGGTATTAGTGGCCGACCATGTATAAAGATGTCCATCATTTCATTCAGAAGTGCGATGCGTGTTAACGGAAGGGAAGACCGACACCGACCATCCGATGGCCTTTAAAACCTATCTTACCCTTAGCACCTTTTGAGAAGTGGGGGATAGACTTTGTGGGACCCATCTCACCAGCAAGCCATGGTACCCGGAATAGATATATTCTGGTCGTAACGGATTATGCTACGAAGATGGTGGAAGGGGTGTCGCATGGGCATTGCTTTGCTCTAAGAACGCTTAAGTGCTTAGCTGTAGAAGAACCCTCCTGAACCTCATATGAGTTGACAATCTCTTTTTCTCCTCCTCAGCACTCCACATTCGAGTTCATTACAACCGGTATAACTTCAGCGGAAGAAGATTATGATATCTAATAATTGGACCAATAACTCTCACCTAAACTTCACAGAAAATTGCTCAACAACCTTCTTGTTCTCTCGGAAAAGTTTTATATGTTTCTCTTCTCTAGATCTCTCATAATAATTAGCGAGTTACACACTGTATCACAATATGATATGCAGACCCTTGTGTAATAAAACCATCACACATCCCAATCCTTGCTTCCAATTGCTCTCAAATTTCATGAGAAGGTCACTTCAACTGCGGAAAATTTTATTGATGAAACTTTATGATAGCAAAAGATATGATCATTGTACTAACTTTATGACAGTCAGTGCAATCTATCAACTCTAACTGTGTACACAAACTTCACGCTATCACTTCGTACTCAAAACTCTCCCATACCCTTGCCACCCTAACCATGCTTTATATTTGATAAGGTCCAAGATAATATCACTTGGAGCCTTTTCAACATCCTAGCCCTACAAAGTCGATCCAACCGTGGGCACTTAACAGCCTTACAATGCACCGTCGGTTATCCTAACCTAAAGTATCATCGTCATGACAACAACTTTGAAGATGACACATGTCATTATCTTCTCATAATAGCCGCATCACAACACGACATCGGTAGTCACCCGAAGAGATGATGTGAAGATAATGGCCGAGTTCTTCTTTAGCCAAGTCATTTGTAGATACGGTTGCCCCTTAGAGCTTGTTAGTGATAGGGGAACACATTTCTTGAATAACTTAATTGAATAACTTACCTTGTATTTTCATTTAAAGCATCGCAAGACTACCCCTTACTACCCAAAGACGAATGGTCTTACGGAGAAGTCTAACGGATTGTTGTGCAAAATTCTCAATAAGGTGACGGTGAGTCATATTTACAATTTGGAAACCAAGTTACTAGCGGCGCTGTGGGCATTCTAAATGGTAGAAAAGATTACGACCAAGCAAACGTCGTTTTACTTAACGCATGGGATGCATTCCATCATGCCAGTTGAGTTTGAGGCTCCCTCGTATCGAAT
Organism: Marchantia paleacea; assembly: GCA_014180765.2. Taxonomy (NCBI): domain Eukaryota; kingdom Viridiplantae; phylum Streptophyta; class Marchantiopsida; order Marchantiales; family Marchantiaceae; genus Marchantia; species Marchantia paleacea. Next base: position 607,710 of record MUAA02000049.1, read on the forward strand.
TCTGGTGGAGGATCGCTTGGGATGGAGGAGAGTCAGTTACATAGATTACTAACATTGCCGCAATTGGAGGAAGCAAGGGACGAGTCCGATGATCTGATCAAGCAAATTCAAGCCAAGCAAAAAAAGAAGAATGATGTGGGACTCTATGTAACCAAGGTTGTAGCGGGTGACAAAATGTTGTTATATGACAGCCGTTACATGATGTTCCCAGGAAAGTTACATCTTTGGTGGATGGGACCGTACGTGGTTAAGGAAGTCTTTGACAACATATCCATGCAGTTGCTTGATTTGGAGGGTGCGGTGTATGCTACTAGTGTCAATGGCTGGCGCATGAAGAAGTACAATGACTGAAGATATTTGCGGGGCGCTCACATTTAAGGACGGACGTATGTAGGAGCATAGTTCTTAAGATAAATAGGAATTTTTTAGGTTTTATGTAACCATCTTTAGTTAGTGAGAACTAAAGTAGAGGTTACGCAAGGAGGAGATAGATAGTCTTGAGTTGACTATAAGTGGAGTATCTAAAGGTGTCACGTCAACAATCCGTGTGCTCTTTAGGTTGTGTTTCTTGTGTGTTAGTTAGTGTGTTAGTTGGAGTACACGTCAGCAATCCGTGTGCTCATAGGGATGTCCACCACATCATCGATCCACGAGGAATTGAGTGGATGGTGGTTGTGTAACCTTATCTAGTTTGTACCTTTTTGAGGACTATATATGGAGAAAGAGAGACCATTGAAATATCTCTCAAATTCAGAATTTCTTGAGCTATTCGAATGGTCTCTCCTATCTTCTCTAGTGTTACAATGGTATCAGAGCGAACTTGCTCTTTCCTTGAGTGTGGATTACCCTTCTTGGAATAGCAAGATCATGATGATAACTTTAAGTTCTTGAGAGTTGTATAGAGACTGGCAGAGATCATTGATCTGTATGTAGAGTAAGGGGGATACGGAAAATTGTGGGCTGCAGGTATGGATGTGCCTGAGAGAAATCATATACCAAACTTTCCATTTCCCAATCTATTCAACATCCATATTCGATTCATGGAGAAGGATGTTTTCAAAGTGTACCTTGTGGCGAAATGGGGTGCAGATTTTATGGCTCGAGTGATGGCATCACCAGTACCAATGATACTTCCGATTGAGAGTTATGGAGAAACATGAGATTGCACCATTTACATTCTATATTGAATGTTGGATGCATTTGAATCGTGAACCGCCCGCACCGGTTCTGTTCAACACGTACGTAGAAATTAGAACAATTTACCAACATAAGAGAGTATGGAGGGACTTTATTGTTAGGAATTATGGTGAAGAGTACTACATAGCTATAATAGGATCACCTCGGCCTTTTGTGATTCTTGTTTTAAGAGATTGGATTGTTATTATACTTACATTGTATTAGTTTGAGTGGTGGAGAAGCATGGAAGCATCAGTTTCTATGAGTGAAGTTCTGAACTCAATCATGATAGAAATGAAAGAGTTAAGAAAAGCTATTGTAGATGGACATACAAAGCAACAAGCCATGGAGGAGAAGATCTCTGCATTAGAGAGTGAGAAGGTAGAGAGAGAAAGAGTTGGTGAGATGGAACTGGAAACTCCAATACAAGAGACTCAATCCCAACCGCAAGCGACTGCTATTGCCAACGAAGAGGCAAATAGGAGATGACTTCAAGAGATGGAAGATCAAGCCAATCTCTTACTTCGTATGGGAAAGTCATGTAAGGTGGAAGCCTACAAGGGCAGTAGAGCCATGGGAGTTTTGGAGGGATGGATCATGAGGATGAAAATACATCTATCACATTTTCATGTTTCTGATTTTACTGCAGGAATGTTCATGCCGTCTTACCTCATGGTTAAGGCTCTTACATGGTACACTACATGGAAACGAATGCTTTCAGAATGAGACGCTTCTATTTAATGGAGTGGGATGGAAGAGAGCTTCTTCAAAACTTTCAAGCAGTGGATTTCCTTCAAACCGCGAGAATGAAGTTGTGGGATTTGAAGAAGAAAGGAGGCATACATAAATACATTGAAGAATTTCGTGATCTTCAAGTATCCATTATGGATATGAGTGGAGCAGAAGCCTAAGATGTCTTCAAAGAAGGACTGAAGGAGAGAGTGCAAAAGGAGGTGATGGTGAGTAATCCATCCATAGTGAATGAAGCAATCGCAATTGTTCAATGGATTTTGGGTGCTTATGGGATCACACACGGTGAGCCATCAAGCAATATTCGAGAACCACTTGATCCAACACCCATGGAGTTGGGAAACCTTCGACGTAGGGAAAGATATGCACCATCATGAGGACCACCGCCTAGGTATGGAGGTGATAATCGTCGATCATTTATTCCAAATTTGCCGGATCTTCCTGCAAATAATGGAACGGTTAATCAAGGAGGAATGGGGGTTTGTGACAATCGTCAATGCTACACATGTAGGAGGATAGGTCACATTGCCAAGTTCTGTAGAACTCGATTAGGACCATCCAGAGGAAGACCTTTGTTGCAAAGGCCTTTCAACAATATGGATGGAGGGGATTACGACAATGAAGATGAGATCTTGCAGGGAAACGAAGATCACCATTAAACTTACCTCGTGGCCTTACTAGTTCCACTAAACAAAGAAAAGGCGAGGTTGGAAGAAGATAACGATTGGAAGCTCATGGAGGGACCAAGAAACAAGCACGATTGATTGTCACAGATGGTATGATGGAAGGACATAAGGTGAGAGTCCTAATTGATCCTGGAGCAACAAAAAAAATTTTGTCACGATTTGTTGCAATGAAATTAGGATTGATTTTGATGAAGAATGTGAGTAAGAATGTGGAGTTACCAAATGGGCAAACTGAACCAATTGAGACATTAGCACGGAGTGTACAACTAACCATAGGCGGATACCATGAAGAGATTGAATGGAGAGTAATCCGATTAGCTCGATATGATGTCATCCTAGGAATGCCATGGATGGAGCAATACAATCCGGAAGTAGATTGGAGAAAGAAAGTAGTAAAAAGTAGTGGATGAAAGATTTACGGAGATAGAAGCAGATCTCATAATAGAAGCTTACCTCTCTTTGTGATTGGTAAGACTGCCATTTCTAGATGTGATGTATGTTTCTTGGGACTTATAAGAGATGTTGCTGGTTCTAAGGACAATCTTTACATTCCAGAATCATTGAGCGATATTACTACGGAGTATCAGGATGTCTTCCCAGATGATCTACCTGCATGATTGCCACCTAAGAGGCGTGTAGATCACAAGATCGAGGTGATACCCGGAAGCACGCCAACGTGCAAAGCTTTTATTTGAACGTCAAGAAAGGAAAAAATAAAAAGAAAAAAAAGAAAAAAATCAGGTACATTAATTAATTGTACATTTATCGGGTAGAAAATCAAGAAGGTTGGAAATTTTTTGAAAAAGTTGGATGCAGCACCGGGACTTCCCGGGAGGTCACCCATCCCAATACTATTCCGGCCCAAGGGCGCTTAACATCGTTTGGCTCCAAACGAGTTGGAGGAATGTAAAGCTCAAGTGGAGGAGATGTTGAGAAAGGGGTTCATACAGCCAAGCATTTTTAACTCATGGAGCCCATGTGCTTTTTGTAAAGAAGAAGGATGGGAGTATGAGATTGTGCATTGACTATCGTGGGTTGAATCAACAAACGGTGAAAAACAAGTATCTATTACCTCAAATGGATGATTTGTTTGACCAACTTCAAGGGGTGAAGTACTTCACCAAACTGGATTTGAGGAGCGGGTACAACCAAATTCGAATTGCTGATGAAGATGTTTAGAAGACAACTTTTTGTACTAGGTATGGTCACTTTGAGTATCTAGTGATGCCTTTTGGTCTCACTAATGCACCTGCCACATTCATGGGATTAATGAACGATATTTTTCGTCCTTATTTAGACAAATCTGTTATTGTCTTTTTGGATGATATTTTGGTATATAGTACAACCTTAGAAGATCATAGGTGACATTTACGAGAGGTACTCCAGGTTTTGCGAGAGAATGAGTTATATGCTAAAGCTTCAAAATGTGAGTTTGGCAAATCTGAAGTAGATTACTTAGGCCATCGAGTGACTGCGAAAGGAATCCAAGTGATGAGTGAGAAGATAGAAGCCATACAGAAATGGATAGCACCAAGGGATCTGTGACCTCCGGGCTGACTCTCACTCAGGTTTACCTCCGATGGCTTTTTGGAAGCTCATCATGAATCTAGAAGGACTTAGTCCCACCCTTTGCCCATGATCCTATTGCTCACTCTTACACAAACTCTCAAAGTCCAAGCTCTATTATGCACATTATCACCAAGAGTAAGATATCACTCAAAAGGAAAGGGATACTTTGGTAATCAAAGTCTTCATTGAATCAAGGTTCCACTCGAACATGACATCTCCAAGAACCAAGCTCCTAAAAACTAAGATCACCACACTATCTCCTCCCAAAACTAACTTCCATTGAAAAACTACTTGAGAGGTGCTTCTCAACCTCTCTATTTATACTACTTAGAATCTTACCCTAGTAACTACAAGTAATCACCATGTAACTTCCTCTTACCAAGTTTAAACGAGGTAGAGATCACAAACCCAAATGAAAAGGGTACATGGCAACATGCAATTGGTCCACTTGGATCTTCTAGAAGCCCAACTACTCCCTAATTGACTTCTAGTGTACCAAGTCAATCTCGCCCCTAGATTTAAGGGTCTTCACCAAGTCCAACCAATGAAAACTAGTCCAAGTCAAGGGAAGTCAAGATACCCATGTGATGGAATCTATTCCTTGACTCATACTAAACAACAAAATAGAAGTTCTCATCTACCACACCAAAAGTTACTCTATATTTTCCTCCAACTTAACCATAACTAGCTAAACATAGTCATGACTAAGATAAACTTAGGCACAATTTAGATATACTTTCATTTTATCCTATATGTACAACCACGGGTCTTACATTTACCCCGGACCAAGATTTCACTCCGTCCTCGGAGTGAAAGAATCTGATCGTCGATGAAACGGCTTCAACTTGTCGTGATTCACCCGGTCAAAATGTCGTCCTCCCAACTCCTTCAAATCGTAAGTAAAGTTTCCCACACCTTGTGAACTATGAAAGGACCAAAGTACTTTGGAAGAAATTTCTTTCTTGCTCTCTTATATCTAATGGAATCGTAAAGCATTACCCAATCTCCTTCTTTGAAAATCTTCATCTTCTTCGTCCCCAAATCGATTATCATGATACTTCTTACGCAATTGTTGAGCCCGCTCCACACGTACCATGCCCACTGACTCGAGCCTCCTCCGGCTCAACGGTTGTTGACATCTTGATTTGATAGCTTCTACTCCATTCTTCCTCTTTAACTTCCGTTGGATAGTTAAGAAGGTCGTCAAATCAAATTGAATTGGAAGCTTTGACTCGACACCATATACCATACGGAAAGGTGAGTACCCTGTTGATGTCTTCCAAGTCGTCCGATACTCCCACAAGATAGCATGCAGCCTTTTTGTCCCAATTTTGCTTGCTCCGTCCATGTCTGCGCATCCTTGGCCAACATCATGCAAAGCGTATAGTTGGTTCGCTCTGCCAACCCATTAGCATTTGGTTTGTAGGAAGTAGTCACCCTTGCCTTGATGGAGAAATGACCTAGCATGGCTTGTATAATGCTTCCAACAAACTCACCACCTCTATCAGATACAATTTCTAGAGGGCATCCGAATCTAGTTATTATCCTCTCATATAGAAATCTACCCACTTCTTCCTCACTAGTAGATTTTAGAGGTCTAGCTTCTACCCACTTGGTTAGATAATCTGTAGCTACCACAATGAACTTGTTACCCCGAGGGAGTAAGATTCAAGGGTCCTACAAAATCTATTCCCCACTTTTCAAAAGGACCTAAAATAGGAACTGATGTCAAAGGAGGGGTTTTCATGGACTTTTAGCAAAAGCTTGACACACATCACAACTCTTGCAAAATTCCACACAATCTTTGAAAATGCCCTTCCAATGATAGCCTTTGCATCTAGGATCTTAAATGCGATTACCTTTCCCCGCAAAGTGTCCTCCACATACCGAGCCTTCATGAAACTCCTTCATAAGTTGAATTGACTCCTCCCTTCCAACAACCCTTCCGAGTAGTCCATCTGCTCCTTGATGAAACAACACGTCCTCTATGATGGTATAAGGTTCACATCGCTTCACCAATGCATTCCTCTCCCGTGAATGCATGCCTTGGGAAACTCTCCCTCCGAGATGAAATCCCATATCCCCTTGTATTCGGCCGGTACCTTTGTTATGGTGTCCATCATCAGCAAATCCTCATCTGAAATGTATCATCCTTTGGTTGATCTCCTTCCTCATCGTATGCTCGAGACATCAAATCGGCATTGGCATGTTTCTTACCGGGTCGATCCTCAATGATGTAATCAAACTCATGATAACAACTTCCATCGGCTATCCTACCCTCGGCATTAGGCTTGTTGAAAATGTACTTCAAAGCCTTGTGGTCGATAACGATAGTAAACTTCCCTCCCAAAAGATAGTGTCGAAACTTCTTGAGTGAGAAGATCACTGACTAAAGCCTCCCTTTCGGATCCTTGAATAATTTCTCTCTCGCACCATCGTCTACTAGCATAAGCAATTGGATGATCATGGCTATCTTCATCTAAGCGGCTTAGAGTGCATCCTATAGCAATGTTTGATGCATCCGTGTAGAGAATGAAAGGTTTACCCCAATTTGGTTTGGCTAAAATAGGAGCCGTTACCAACGCCTTCTTAAGAAGTTCGAGCGCCACATTTGCCTCTCCATCCTTGAGGATTAAATCATAATCCGTCCCCTTCTTCATGTAAACCGTCAAGGCATAAGCTTTGTTGGAGAAGGAAAAGATGAACCGTCGATAGTATCCCACCATTCCAAGGGCCTCAACTTGGTCAACGTCACGGAAAAGGTAAGTCCGGGATGCGTTTCACCTTTTCTGGATCCACCGCTATACCATCTTTGGAGATGATGTGCCCTAACAACAAACCTTCCTCACATCCAAAATGCATTTTTCTGGATTGAGCGAGGCCTTGGCTTTCTCCAACCGTTGTAGAATTTTGATCAAATGATCAAAATGATCCTCCTTCTTCCGTATACACAAAAATCATCTATGAAATCTCGCACAAATTTCCCAATAAAAGGTTCAAACACCTTGTTCATGAACCTCTGAAAAGTTGTTGGAGCATTACATAGACCAAAGGGCATTACCCTAAAGGCAAAAGTTCCCCATGGCGTGGTAAAAGTGGTTTTGAGCTGATCTTCGAGCAATTTGAATTTGGTTATAACCACTATAACCATCTCCAAAACTATACCACTCATGACCTGCCACCTCCTCTAGAATCTCATCTATGAAAGGTAAAGGATAGTAATCCTTCTTTGTGACGGCATTCAACTTCTTGTAATCTACGCATACACGTAGCTTACCATTCTTCTTCTTGACTATCACTATAGGAGAAACCCATTCAGAATTCTCTACCTCATAGATGAAACCCGCATCCTTTAGCTTGTCGATCTCCTCCTTGACCACCACGGCCGTTGGTGGATTTATCCGACGTTGCTTCGACGCGTCTTGGACGAGCCTTCTCCTCTAACTCAATGCGATGAGTTTCTAAGGTTACTTCCTTCAAATCCTTGTAGCTAAAGGCAAAGACATGGATATATTTTCGAAATATATCCAAGAACCTTGACTTCTCCTCCATAGTAACCTTGGGACCAAACTTGAGAGTGGGAGAGCCGTCGAGTTATCTCATCTTCACTCATCTTCATCTTGTCGGGATCTTTCACCACCCCGGCCTAGGAAGTAAATCCATTGCAGCAAGAACTTGAACTTGAACATCATCGTCCGAGGTATCTTCAGATGATGTCTCCTCATCGGATCGACATGTTGGTGTCAACCTCTGAAAAACTACCACTTTCTTCACTCTCGGACTACGAGTAATCACTCGTAGGTCTATCCAGAGTCCGAGACCGCTCCTCCGCCACTTGTGAGAGGGACCTTCACTCGATGGTTTTTCGGCCCTATCTGAAGGTAACCCTTATGCCACCGATCAGTTGTCCTCATGACCCTCAACCAAGGTCTTCCTAACAACAAGTCGTAGCTAGCCTCCTCAAGCACTTGAAAGGACAACAAGGTTTGAACTCCCATCACACTTACCACCACCTTGTCCACCACTCCAATGGGTCGCACCTTTTTGCTTGTTGGCCATCCCAACAATGATGTTGGAAGGTCTTGAAAGCTTCATCCCCAACTTCTTCAACAAACGTTCGACATGGCATTCACCGCAGATCCACCATCCACTAGTACATCCGAAACATCACGTCCATTAATGCGTACTTCAATCTTGAGCTTGAGTGCATACCTCGAGGCAGCGGCATCCACCACTCCTACTCCAACATTCGCCATGGAAGCTTTCCCCTTGGATCGTCGCTTCTTGGTCCTTTTGGAGCTTAGGCCTCCCCCTCAACTCCTTTCTTATCGTAGGATTTAGAGCAATCAATTGGCCAACAGTTATATTGGCTTTTGATTCCCCATCATCCTCCACCACGTCGTATTTGAGCTGGGTAGATGAAATGGAGAAATCATCCATTCCCAACTTCTTTCTCGGTGCTCTCGGTTGACTCACACCCTTTGGATCGAGTGCTCCGGCTTGGTTGATCTTCCATTGAGATGGACTCCTCACGCAAATCTTGCTCTCTTCTTCTCGTGTGCAAGAATATCAACTCTGGAACTTATAGAGCTCTCTCCCTTCTCAAACGTGCACCGATGAGGAAACACATCAATAGACGCTTCTCCCTTATCCTTCGATTGACTTGGAGCAGGAGTAGAATTGTTGTGTCTAACTCCATCATGTTGTCGAGGATTAGGACAATTTCGTTGGAAATGAGGGCCTCCACAACTAAAGCATGAAAGCTGTGAAGTTCCCTTGTGGTGGATTTCCTTTTGGAGGATAATTCCCATACCCTCTAGATCCTCCCCTACATTCTGATTCCTCCTCTCCCATAGTTGTACTACGTTAATCTTGAGATCAGCGAGTGTTTACGTGATAGATTTCAACTCATGGTGCAAGTCTACCCTTTGGAGAATTTACTCTTGGCGCAACAACAACAGTATGAGTTGCCATTCTAACCACAACAGGTGGTGATGCTTCTCTAGCCACCAAGCTAGAATCATCGTCTTCTAGGCTCTCCTCCATTCGAATAGCAATGCGAATAGCCTCAACCTTAGAAGAGGACTTTTCATATCTCACCTTGCTTCGAATCTGAGGCTTCAAACCTCCAATGAAGTTCTTTGTCAACATCGTCACAATCCCCACCATGGTTGGCTCGACCTCGTCTCCACTCTTTCTCAACACCACAGCGTGACTCCAGCTTCTCCGTTCTCTCTACGTATGATCTCACCTTCTCACTCTCTCCTTGCTTCAAAAAGGTGACTTCACACATCAGCTTCGTAACTTTCATCCGGAAGAAAGTTTTCAACAAGATTCTCCGTCAAACTCTCCCAAGTGTCTTCCTCCACATGCTCCTTCTTGTACTCATTGTACCACTTCAATGCAGAATCCTCAAGAAGTCGGGCAAAGGATAGCCCATTCGGGTTTCCTTCTCTCATTGTTTCCTATGCATGCCCTCTTGAAGTCTCTCACAAAAGATTCTACATCTTCTTTCTCTCTCCCATAGAACACGGAAGCTTCCCCATTTCCAACTCCTTTTGTCGTTGTTGTTGGAAATTTATACGGGACTCCCTAATACAACACAAACAAAACTAGCTCCATTCTAGAGTAATTCATCAATGGCAAAATGAGCGGAATTGGTTGGTCCAAGATTGCCATGGCTCTCTCCTCTCCTAAACACACTATGAGCCTTACCCTCATCGACATCTTCTCGATCATTCTGAAAATGATCTCCATCTTCAGTTAGAACTTGAGCCACATGGAGATTTCAACTTTTCGGGTATCTGCACTCAATTTATCTTCAAAGCCCTCCACTAGTGACTCCAACAGAGCTTTCACGCCACTACACTCGTGTCCTAAGGGAAGTCCGGTCACTCCACAATTTTCACAATAGTTTCCACTCTTGGATTCATGGGGAGATGATGGTCCCGGATGAAGGTTTAGCTCTCCCACGTTTCGTCTCTCTCTCAACCTCCGATCTTTGGTCCTCAAAGGACAACTCACAAGCTTATGTCCCTCCTCTCCACAATAGAAGCAACTCTCACGTTTCGCTCTCGGGGAACTTTTTAGTGTCCTCTCTTCAAACTCCACTCTGAACTCCCTCGTGTTCGAATCCGCTGAAACAATCACGTCCAGCCCTTGAGGTATCTTAGATAACGGATCTTCCAAAGAGGTTGATCTCCCATTTTCCAATGAGTGTCAAGTCATCCTCACTATGCAAAACACTCATGCACTCACTCTCTCGGAATGACCATAAACAAGGAAAAAGTAAATCTGAAAAGTAAAGCAGTTTTGCTCACTTTTATACCCCCTATACTTCAGGTATCATAACTTTCTCTATAAAATGATCTCTCAACGAAATTTAAACCCACATGTAGCTTAGCTCTTGATATACAATCGTGCAAAGTTTCAAATCCTGATTCAATTCTTGCACGAATTGATAAACTCTGTACACTTTTTCCCGAGAGCTATCTTTCAAAACCCGTCAAGACCTAGCAAATTCTAAACATCATAACTTTTGATCTAGACATGATATGACTGTTATTTCAAGTGCAAAACGTATCCCATCTACTAATCTAAAATCAATAAAATTATCGGAAAAACTTTGGAAAATAAAGTTTTCCTCCCAAATACATACTATAGCACTCTCGCCTCATCCCAAACAACACTTAAGTAAACAAAATGTACAAAATAACTTCCAGGCTATCATATAACACTACGGATACACAAATGGTACATTACTATGCATCATGATCTCGGTTCGCTCTTTCCCCACAGTCCTCTCCATATGAGTTCTCATCGTTGCGCTCTCACGGGCAATAAACTGGATTCGGAACATCTCTTCTCCTTCTAGACTGAGGTCCCGGCAACGGAACCAAAAATGTGACCTCCGGGCTGACTCTCACTCAGGTTTACCTCCGATGGCTTTTTGGAAGCTCATCATGAATCTAGAAGGACTTAGTCCCACCCTTTGCCCATGATCCTATTGCTCACTCTTACACAAACTCTCAAAGTCCAAGCTCTATTATGCACATTATCACCAAGAGTAAGATATCACTCAAAAGGAAAGGGATACTTTGGTAATCAAAGTCTTCATTGAATCAAGGTTCCACTCCGAACATGTCATCTCCAAGAACCAAGCTCCCTAAAACTAAGATCACCACACTATCTCCTCCCAAAACTAACTTCCATTGAAAAACTACTTGAGAGGTGCTTCTCAACCTCTCTATTTATACTACTTAGAATCTTACCCTAGTAACTACAAGTAATCACCATGTAACTTCCTCTTACCAAGTTTAAACGAGGTAGAGATCACAAACCCCAATGAAAAGGGTACATGGCAACATGCAATTGGTCCACTTGGATCTTCTAGAAGCCCAACTACTCCCTAATTGACTTCTAGTGTACCAAGTCAATCTCGCCCCTAGATTTAAGGGTCTTCACCAAGTCCAACCAATGAAAACTAGTCCAAGTCAAGGGAAGTCAAGATACCCATGTGATGGAATCTATTCCTTGACTCATACTAAACAACAAAATAGAAGTTCTCATCTACCACACCAAAAGTTACTCTATATTTTCCTCCAACTTAACCATAACTAGCTAAACATAGTCATGACTAAGATAAACTTAGGCACAATTTAGATATACTTTCATTTTATCCTATATGTACAACCCTGGGTCTTACAGATCAAACTCAGCTAAAGAGTTTTTTAGGTCTTATAGGATTTTATCGCAGATTTGTTAAAGCTTTTGCACACCTTGCCCAAGCCTTAACATCTATGCTAGGAAAGGGTCAAAAATGGAGATGGAAAACCGCACAAGAGTTAGCATTTCAAGCATTGAAAGATGCTCTCTTGCATGCACCTATTCTCAAGTGATATGATCCTAATCGACCAATCAAGTTGGCTACTGATGCATCAGGTACAACAGTGGGTGGAATTCTTCAACAAGAGTGGGAGGATGGTTGGCATCCGGTTGCCTTTTTCTCCCGAAAGTTGAAGGCAGCTAAGCAAAACTATCACACAACTGAACGAGAGGAGTTAGCCATTGTTTTGGCCACGAAACATTGGAAGCACTACTTGGGAGACCATGAGTTTGTGGTAGAAACCGACCACAAACCATTGGTCTATTTGGATACTTAGAAAGATCTCTCCAAACGATAAATTTGATGGGCAGACTGGCGTCAACAGTTCAACATGAAGATAGTGTATGTGGAGGGCAAGAAACAACTTGAAGATGCTCAAAAGTGTTGATACATGAATGTCGTGTATCAACAACATCATAGAGGTGAAAATCCAAGTTGATTGGTGGTCTCAAATGATGGCTGCAACAAAGGAGTATGAGGAGATCATGAAAGCACTTCAAGCAAAGACGGCAAGGAAGATTCAAGGTCTAGCATTTCAAGAGTAGCGTATATGGATCCCACAAGATCCAGATTTATGCACAATGGTATTGTTAGAAGGCCACGATACAGCCATTGCAGGTCACATGGGAGCTGAAAAGACTTTGAAAAGCATACAACGAGTGTACTATTGGCCAAGGATGCGGAAAAATGTAAAGGCATATGTTCGAAGTTGTGTCGCATGTCAACAAAATAAGGCGGGGAATCAAAAACCAGCAGGTTTACTACAACCCCTTTCCATTCCCGAACAACGATGGGAACATGTTACTATGGATCTAGTATGTGAGTTACCAAAATCTCTTTAGGACATGATTCAATTGTGATATTTGTGGATAAATTGAGTAAGATGATACACATCCAACCTACCACAAAGACAGTGACGGCACTAGAACTTGCTCATCTATATCTAGATGCAGTTTTTGTGAATCACAGATAAGCAAAGTCTTAATCATAAATAGAGGAACTCATTTTACTAGTTTGTTTTGGAAAACCTTGTTTGGTTTATTCAAAACAAAGCTAGCAATGTCTCTGACCTATCATCCTCAAACTGATGGTCAAACATAGAGGGTCAATAGAACAATAGAGGATATGCTGAGAGCATTCACCTTGGAGGAACAACAAGAGTGGGATACTCTTCTGCCTTTAATGGAATTTGCATATAACAATTATGTTAATGCATCCACAAAAGTGTCTCCATTTTATTTGATGTATGGTGCTCATCCTTTGACAACTTCTAGTTTGTTGAGAATTCCTAAGGGGCAGGAGTTTTCAACCAAAGTTGCGACAGTCAATGATTTTGTGGAGCACATACACAAAGGACTACATCAAGCAAAGGAGAAGTTGATAATTGCTCAAAATCGACAAAAGCAATATGCAGATGCTCATCGCAGGGAGGTGAATTTTCAGGAAGGAAATCAAGTTTGGCTATCCACGACCAATTTGTCACTTGTAGGAACACCAAAATTGAACCCTCGATTCATCTGTCCTTTTGTGGTGTTGAGACGGGTTGGCGATGTGTCTTACAAGTTAGAGCTCCCGTTGCATATGAAAATACATCCCGTATTTCATGTGTCACGATTGCAAAAACATGTACCACGTCCCAAGCAGTTCACAAATCCATCAACCCCTCCTCCTTTACCTACTATGGTAGCAGATCAAGCAGAATTTGAGGTTGACAAGATTCTCAAAAAACGGATTCGGGGTCACATATACCCAAAAACGGAGTATTTGGTTCAATGGAAGGGATATCCATCATATGAATCAACTTGGAAACCGGCAAAGAACTAAGCCAATGCACCTTTGATCGTTCAAGAGTTTGAACGTGTGAGAAACGAGGACGTTGCATCTTAAAAGGAGGGAGATTTGTAACCATCTTTAGTTAGTGAGAACTTAAGTAGAGGTTACGCAAGGAGGAGATAGATAGTCTTGAGTTGACTATTAGTGGAGTATCTAAAGGTGCCACGTCAGTAATCCGTGTGCTCTTTAGGTTGTGTTTCTTGTGTGTTAGTTCGTGTGTTAGTGGGAGTACACGTCAGCAATCTGTGTGCTCATAGGGATGTCCGTCACATCATCGATCCACGAGGAATTGAGTGGATGGTGGTTGTGTAACCTAATCTAGTTTGTACCTTTTTGAGAACTATATATGGAGAAAGAGAGACCATTGAGGTATCTCTCAACTTCAGAATTTCTTGAACTATTCGAATGATCTCTCCTCACTTCCCTAGTGTTACATTTTAGTGAAATAAAGTGTTATATTTTGGATCTTGGTAGTGTATTTCTCCGAATATAGGGAAGTTAGGTGTGTATGAATATAGCTAGAGAGTTCAGACGAGCATGACGATAGAAATTAGGTTGCGCAATCGGTAGGCGGATCGAAGAAACGTCAAGAACGAGGGGGTATGCCAAAAACTTGCGAAACCAAAAAGGTATTTGAGTGAAGTTAACTTGATGTCGAAGCAAAGAATCATGAGAGTACCGACAGTGCAAAGTGTGTCAATGGGGAGAATTCGACCACTCATTTTGATGGCAGATTGGACTCCGGCGGAATTGCTACGGTTGAAGAACATAGGCAACGCATTTCTATCATGGTGATGGGATTATGTGTGCCTAGAGCTATATGATGAACTACATCAGGGAAGAGCGATGCCAATAATTGGGAGCACAATGCAGCCAAAAAAGTGGGATGCAAAGCTATGGGCGCATGCGATGGGTCGGACCTATGAGGATGATAAAGACGAAGTCAATTGGGAAGGATCGACATTGCATACGGTCTTCATGTTTGACGAGGCTAAATGATTTAATGCTCGAGAGAGAAAGGGGACGAACGGCTACAAAATCATATTTGATCAAAGATGTATTCTGAAGGAAGGTAGCCTACACATTGAATCAACTGTTCTCATCACAGTGCACCACCTATGTCAATATGCATAAGGTGCGGATTGTGGAGGGTTTCGTGGGAGGAACCATTCGAGTTAATTGCAAAGAACGTGCAAGCGATGGCTACCAAGTTGAGAGGATAACAAAAATGTAGTATACTTTTCCTCCTTCTTGGTGCATCTGTAAGCGAAGATAAAATGGTTGACCTCCAGAGAGACACAACTATATCGATTGGAGTCTGGGCTATTGGACCACAAGGTTGACATCAACGATGCCAATAGCGGATCTACAAGGAGTATCAAAGTGAGCGCACCGCCTAAGCCACGAAGGATTGGAGAGGTCAAGACTGCTACGAAGGAGAAACCCGGCTCGAACTCAGAAAAAGAAGTGATCGGATCGTCTCAAAAGAGGAAGCGAACAGTAGAAGAAGAGAGTCCTCCTCACACTTCGACAGTCAAGAAGACGGAGCTTGGGAAGAAGAAAGTAGAGGAGGTGGCACTCCCCAAGCCTTCTCGTCCGAATGTTAAAGCAACGAAGCATATTGCTAAGCCTCTTGCCTTTGTTTTGCATTTGTCTGAGAAGTTGGAAATGGTGGTGGTCCCTGTGCTGATGGAGTTGAACGAGATGGGACCAATGTATATGTTAGGGTGGCTACATGGACTTGGTCCAAATGATGAATCGGTTGGCCATTGGAAAGCAAAACCAGACCGACACTATTTGAAAATTGATAGAGAATGTGGACAAGTTGTCCAAACAGAAGGCCGAGCTAGAGCAGAAGGTCCAGGAGGCAAAGAAGGCATATGCAAAGATTTGCCTTATTCGGGGTGCATAGATCAAATTTGTCGACAAGGAGAGTTCGCATCTTCGGGAAGCAATGCAGGATCTGAAGAGGTGATTGAATCATATCAACGTGGAGGCATTTGCAAGATTGGAGATTCTTGCGAATCGGTGTGCTTAACATATGTTTGCTCGTTGTGATAGGGTAGAAACGCAACGGTTAGAGTAGATGGCAGCAATAGAGAACCCTGGAGATTCCAAGAAGCGGAGGAAGGAGATGTACAAAACCTTGGGTCGAGATTTCAAGGAAGCCATGACTCTTCATCGACAAGAGATGCAGTTAGAAATCGATGACTTCACGCGAGAAGTGGAGGTTTGGTCGAGCGGCTTAGATGATCAAAGAAGATTTAGGAGAGAGCGATCTGTGAAGGTGGCAGTTAGGAGTAGAAGTTAGAAAATTTTGTATAAATAGTCGTATGAATAAAGAAATGGGATCCTGACTACAATTGAACCACAATTGTAGTCAGGATAGAACGATCCTAAAGAGCCTCAAAAAGCTGATGTGATCGACGTGCAATTGGCCTAGATTGATGCTTGACGATTGTGAAGATAGCCAAGTATTTGTCCAGGAATCAGCGTTGTGTAGGAACACCCATGAGTACTTTATTGAGTGCATCACCTCAACTCAAGCTTGTAAGAGAGAGATACCCATCACTAAGTAAATGGTGAATTCACCAATTCATGAATTTGCTAGAACACTTGTTCTTGATGTGTGTAAATGTTGGATGGGAATTGTGTTATCGATGGAATAGGTTCTTTGAAGGTTCTGCCATCTCGCTCTTCGGACTGTGATGTCCAAACTCACAAAACACATCTAAACTCACATTCACTTCCTTGAAAGCTTACTCGGATCCTTTATTTCCTTGAGAACGAATCAAAAGACTACACTCTCGCTCATATTGAGATTACTGTGTCATTACATGAACTCTTTTCAACTTCAATAGCTCTAACTATATCATCAGCAATGAGAAGAGAAGATGAACTTGCCTCACCAACTGTTATATTGAAAGTAATAAAGATAAGATTTGAAAAATAATATTTTTTCATTTCAATCTCCTCTAGATGTTCACACCAGCTTTCATGATAATCGTTCATCATTCGACCCTTCAAATAGTTACTTTTTGCCATAAACAAACTAAACAACGTAGAGTTGCACATCTTTAGCAAATCATCTCATGAGTAGAACTTCTGAATGAAGTCATCAAACTCAATGATACCTACTATATTGGAATATTTTTTGATATACTTGGTGTTCTCATATGACAAGGATCCATGTCCCACACACTTAGTTTCATCCCCCTCCAATTCCAAATTAAGATCTTATGTCAACCTCAATGATCAAGGATGATAATGCACACTGCTTCAAATGCATCCACTACTAATATTAGAAGTCTCTTCTTTAGAATCTCTAAATTAAAATACCACATTGCTTTGGATGCACCTACTACTAATACTATCAATCTTTGCTTTAAAATCTTTACAAAATTCAAATGCAACATGAATTTGTCATCCCAATAAATGCATGCACAACATCTATTGTGACCTTTAGGCTTACTCTCACTTAGGTTACCTCCAAAGATTTTTTGGAAGCTCATCATAAATCTAAGTTTATATAATGAGCCCCAATTAACATAGCCATGTTGCATCCTTGTATATAAACTTTCAAAATTCAAACTTCAGATTGAATTATCGTGACAACTTTTCTACCTAAGCAATCTCACAACAACTCAAATATTACTCAAAAGGTCAAGATCCTTCATTGATGTTCAAGGTATTCTCCAAAAATAATACTTGAGAGGTGTTTCTCAACCTTTTTATTTATATTATTTAGAATTTTACTTTAGTAATTAAAAATAATTATGATATAACTTTCTCTTATCATGTTTAATCAAGATAGAGATCACAACTCCTAATAAGAATGGTCAAATGGTAACATGCAATTGGTCCACTTGGATTTTCTAGAAGTCAAACTACCCTCCAATTCACTTTGATGTACCAAGTCAATTGTGCCCCTAGATTTAAGGATCCTCACCAAGTCAAACTAATCAAATACTAGCCAAGTCAAGGAAAGTTAAAATAGCTAGGTGATGGAATATGACCCTTGATTCCCATTAAACAACAAAATAGTTATTATTATCAAAAATTCCTTATTTATTACTTTAACTTAACCATAACTAGCTAAACCTAATCATGATTAAGCTTAACTTGATGTTTAAACTTAGGCATAGATAAAATTTCATTTTATATATAATCAAACTTTATTTTATCTGTACAATCATAGGTCTTACAATACTCAATTAAAACCATAAATAGTAACATAAGATATTCATAGCACCACATGATGTTTCCACAAGGGTAAAGTGAAACTTGTTATCATCACATGCACTCACCTAGTCTACATATCTTCAAATTTTGTCTCACTAAAGAGTATCTATGTTTCTCTTTAGATACCCTAACTGGTTCACAAGTCTATTATCATTAGTAAGAGTCATCATCACATGCACTCACCTAGTCTGCATGTTTGTAAATCTCCTCTCCTTTAAGAAAAACATAGATAGTAGATTGGTCTGTAAGTCTAGCCTCATTAGTAATTATTATCACAACATGCATTCAAGTAGTCTATAGTTCTATAAATTTTGTCTCACTAAAGAAAAACATAGATAATCTAACTAGCATGCAAGTTCAGTCTCACTATCAACAACACACATGAGAACTCACATCCCATACAACAAAACATCAACATAAACAAACATGATTGATGCACAAATAGAAAGCCAAGATGGAGTTATATCAATCACAAGAAATAGAAATAAAAATATTTCACCTTAATAATATTTATCAAAGTGTTAAATCAACTCTTCACAAAAGGACATAGCCTCAAAAAAATAAAAAATATTTTAACTGAATTTTAAAAATATTATGTTATATAGGTTGATAATATTACGTTGATTATTTAGCTATTAAAGATATATGAATATTTTTTTGATCAGACTTTATAAGCATTGTTCTTAATCCGGTGTCATCATCTTTAGTTATTAAGAACTAAAATATAGGTAATGCAGGGTGGAGATAGTTAGCCTTGAGTTGACTATCAATTAGACTTTTATGATGCTAGTTGAGCAATCTCTATGTTCAAAGTGATTTTCACCATGTCATCAATCCACGAGGACTTGGATGGATGGTGGTTATGTGACCTTATCTACTTTGTACATGTCTGAGAATTATATATGAAAAAAGAAAAATCATTGAAATTATATCTCAACTTCGGAATTCTTGACCTATTTAAATTAACTATCATCACTTCTCTCATGTTATATCTGGTCTCTATATTTCGTATTTTAATTTTTTTGCAAATGAACATTGTTATTATCTTCAACAAGAATTCTATGATCTTTGATTCAAATTTTGTACCACTCAATAATTAGTTTTTGCAATTTTGACCCTATTATTGCTTTGGCAAATATCTCTACCCCAAACAAATTACTTTAAATAAAGGATGTAACGTATTTTGTTTGGGAAACGTTTATTAGAAAAAAAAAATCAAAAATTTGAGACAAAAAATTATTCACAATAATTATAGAATATGTTTCTTCAGATTGAGTTGGATTAAAAGTACAAATGACTATCAAATCTTCAATCAAACAAACATTTCATGATAAATTTATAACAAATTGCTACTATTTTTTATCAAACAAGCACGACATGATAATCCTACAACAACCCGTTGTTATTATAAATAAGAATATTTTTTAACATGAATTTTTGAACTATTATTATTATTATTATTTATCTTTTTTCATTAATATCAATTTTTAACACCAATATCGTTATGAGCATTGACCCACTTGATCAATTTCCATCAATGCTTTTGACCTTAAAATTTTCAAAAATTTTCAAATCACACAAGATATTCATCCCACACTCCGATCATTATCTTCAAATCAAAGAAATTATAGTCAAACCAAATTCAATTTGTGCTCCAAAGTATCAAATTTCTTATATTAACTTATATGTGACCATAGTTATAGTCTTCAAGTCTCAACTTCAGAAATTACACTTCCAATAATCTAATTCAAACTCTACCATTTGAGCCATATGTCTCCTAACAATGCTACCAATCCTAACATGACCTCCAATGCAAAGGCACATACTGCACTATCATGTTTTATGTACTCTTATATGCACTTACCTAATTAGTTAAGTATATTGTTATATATGTTGTGATATTATATTGCAAAAATAAATTTGATTGAACAATTTTTAACACATGGATGGTTTTGATACATTTTATTAATAAATCAATTAAGTAAAAAATGAACATAATATCTTATAATTATATCACGAGATTAAACAATATAATTCAAAATCTTCACATTATTTCTGAAGAGGATGTAAAATTAAATTAATTTAAACATAATAAAAACTAAAATTTATAAAAAATATATAAAATTATTATTATTATTATTTAATTAAAAAATAAATTTATAAAATAATATATTTATTTAAAAATAAATACTTAAATGACATTTTGTAAACTCAACCTTTACAAGATGGACCAGTTTATGGCAATGCAGTGGTGTTATGCCTCATGGAATGAGATCTCGTCAGGCACAATCAAAAACTGCTTCCATCACATTGGACTCTTTGAGGCTGTAGAAAATGACGTTCCGCCGATTCTCAAAGAGAAATCAGTGGAGGAAGAGCTTACAAATGTTCTTAACATGTTACCTCTGTGAAATCCGATATCGATTGCGTCGTTGTTGAAAGTGGCATTGAGCATGTCTTTCTCAATGATGAAGAGATTGCAGACCTTGTCATTGACCATGACGTCAATCCAATGACCACAGATGATCCAACTGAAGAGGAGGAACCAGTGGAGCTCTCACGTGCCGAGAAGCTAAATGGGCTTTCGGTGATGATCTCGATTTTAAATCCTACAGATCTTGCTGAGTACCAAGTGCATTGTCAGCTATGCAGAATTCAGAACACCCTCCGGTTCGAAAAACTCCAACAATCGACACTTGATGTCTGACTCGAGTAGTAGTAAAAACCTCTCCAAAGTTATATCCGTCGTTGAGGCTATAACTTATGCTTTATAACTTAGTCTCCATTAAACAATGTCTGTTCCGTCATTTTTTGATCACTTATGGGAGGTTATAACTTAGCGGGGGATAACTTATCAAAGTTATTACGGTACAATGATCAAATTCATCTATGTGATACTTACCAACTAAAAATTATATAATCAATATAAAAAATAATATTAGTTATATCAAATAAATGAATGATTGCTTCACATCATTTTTTTTACCTTTATTTGAATCTTACACAAAAAATTTGAAATTAATTCAATGTACACCAATCAATGATAATTAAGTTTGAGACTAAGTCACGATTTCAAGTGGATTGTTGATGATACTATATGATGATTTGAAATGGATGGTTGGTAATCTTATTCTATATGAACATGTTATGGACATAGTCATGATTTTTGTGGTTTTTAGATAAAAATCATAGTCTTTTAAGACATTTAGTGAACATCGTCATGATTCATTAGGCTTTTAGACAATTTAGTAAGTATAATCAACAACTTTACGTGCATATGTCATTGTATATACACAATAAAGATTCCCAAGACATTCTCGGGCATCTCAAACATGAGCTATTCATGCAAGTCCTCCACATGTCCTGTAGGAGTTTTACACTAAATTTACTATGTGTCATACAGCAAACAAGTCAGTGAACACGAACCTTTCATTATCAATTATTTTCGTTTACATTTGACTGACCATAGCCTCTTACATGTTTATCGAGGGTTTGAGTATTTTTTATATATTTTGTCCACACTTGCACCTCCACTCACTTCTATTATACTTTTGTCGTCTCGCTTAGTACCATACGGCTACTCCCTACAATTCCGGAAGCCGTGCTTTTAGTTGAAACAACCATGGACATGCCCAAATGTTCACACTTGCCATGGTCCGCATAGGCAGTGAAAGAAAACGCTCAATTGCTATACCCACTCGTTCAGTCATGAAGAGTAGTCTAGGTGGCTAAAAACTATATTGTTGGTGGGTTATAATTGGTTTCTTTCTAAATCGTGTAAAGGAGGAGAACTGAGAGAATGAGGGCGGGATCCTCTCCCACAACAGTTTATCAGTAAAATACCACGTGTACTGTCAAACTTTTCAACGGCGAAACCTAATCGAATGAGGAAATGATTTTGAAACTTGGAGACCGAGGACTGAGACACTCAGTAACGCATGCGTTCATGGACGCAAATGAACTCAAAGCGCATGACGAGTCAAGAGTTTAAAGTCTCAATTGACCAGCGCCATCCAAAGCAGACGACGTGTCAAAAGTTCAAGTTTCCCACAGTTTGCTGCCACCCTATGTAGAATCGGCGGCAGTACGACAGGTGGCCTTGTTTGGTCAATACCGGGTAAACGGGTACTGGTCCTTGTCAGCCAAATTATTCTAACAACGTGCATCCTCATGTGGACAACCGGGCTATTTAAGCGATACAGAAGTTTGCACGCTAAATCTAATAACACCTACAATCTTTGAAAATGTAGCCGTAAAGAGTACCCTTACTCAGGCTCCCTGTTGGTAAATATAAAACATTCGGACACGGTACTATTCTCACGGCTCAGATTTGATTACAGTTCATTCTCGCATGCGCTGGTTCCAATGGAAGGGGATATGTTCACATTATGGTGGAAATCTAGCAAGAAAAACCAAATTGCTGATCTAATCGGAAATACGCTGATCCATAGAGTAATGCACCAGTCTCAAAACCTGAACGCTGATGCATAGCCGTAAGAAAACAAAGTCAAATATATCACGACGACCTTCTGTTGCAACAAAACCCTTCTACCAAAATGCGACAATTTTAAAAATTTGGCATTCGTGCATGTCAGAGCAATGAGTAAAGCTTTTGCAATACAGAGTTTGAAAGTTCCGCATTCTGAATGCCGATGTCTATTGCTCCAAACAGCAGGAGTTGAGAAGTACATTAGACAACCAACTCAACGCAACAAGTTTTATAGATTCAAGCTCCAACGATACCAAAGCCTCCACGGGAGAGGTACACATTACACAGACAGAACTAGGATTAAGCCTCGAAATTACTGCCTCGCATAGCAAAAAGGTAGCAACTCAAACTTTATGAACTTCAGTCACAACGACTGCGCTGAACGGAAGCATGAGAAGCAGGTTACTGCAATCCACATGTAAGAGTACAAACAAAGCAATTTATCAACTCAGTTGGAGGTCAAAAAAAATGGAAATGCATGGTGAGTACGAGGCAAACATTCCACTGATCAACGTGTGCTTTATGAAGAAAACTGTTAGTCAAATTCGATAAATATCAAAAAGAATTCCAGCTGACTTGATACCCGCATATACTTTGAAGAACACTCATCTTTGACACACTGAGCCTGGTTGGGAACGCTGACAAGATTTAAATGTAACTCACAGGAACTATTGCGAAAAGGTTGTTATGTAGTTAATGTGCCTGATTGGTTATCATAGACCACAACTCTTCTGATCCAATAAGACAAATTCCACAGCACACTGAATGTACGTGCTTCAAAAATAAAAGAAACCCTTACTGACAGTTGCACAAAAAAATTCTAACAAGTAGCCAAAACTCGCACAGCGTATGGCACTTGCTAATTTAGAATGCAAAAAACAAGTATCTGAAACTCAAGACGTGTGAAACAGTCGGTCATGCTTTACTACAAATGGACCAAGCAGAGTGGGTAATGGCTCCATGCTTCCACAAGCCCCCATTCAATGAGAAGACTTCGAGCTGAACCTTTGCCCAAATGAGTCACAAGCTATAGGGGAAAAGGGTAGAGCATGCTATCTTCCTGTACATGCCTGTCAATGAGATGCAACCTACACAGCGGTTGTGCTGCAAAATGACATGCAATGATGGGTACTAAACCCATTGAGAACACATATTACACAATGTTGTTTAAAGCATTACAAGTCACCAAAAGTGCCTATCTAGTCAACATGGCCATCATACTCTCTCCTCTTGTCCGACCTAAACTTACTACTCCCCGTGTTGGACTTTTAGAGAGCCCTTCAAGAACGGGAGAGTATCTTTGTCTTTGAGGACTTACCTCCCCTGTTTGCAATAACCTCGTGCCAAGTCCAGCCCCAAGCTCTTGGCTCCAACTTGCAACTGGCAAAAGTGGATCATCGGTATCCGGCAACAACCCTTGCTTGCTGCTGGTCCCCTTAGAAAGCACGTGGTTTGCATTTCTCGAAGCACTGTTCAATGCTCGCCGCCAGGAGCCGAATGATGTACCTCCCTCAGTGACTGGAGTGCGGAGGCGCGTTCTGCTTCCCTCGTCTTTCACAGGAACCTCTCCTGTCTGTTCAGGAGACTCAACGCCCTGCCCCGACATCGCAGCAGCTTTTTCCATGGCTCTCTCAGATGCGTGAATTGCATCTGCAGCAATCACTGCCGCCACTGCTTTGTGCATAGCAGCATCTGCAACCGCGTATAGAGCCTGCGCTCGAAGCCTTTTGGCTGTTGCTTCCTCTCTCGCAAGCTTGGCCTCAGCTGCCTTCGCTATGGCAACAGCTTCCAGGTCTACATCCTCAGTATCAGTTTGAGGGAATGACAAGGTAGATGTTGAAGGTGTATCAACAGAAGGCTGAACAAATTGAGAGAGGGAGTGGGGACTGTGAACCATATCAAGAAACCTCTCTTTCACGTGTCCTTGCTGTGCCCGTAATTGCCGCTTCCTTTTTGACTCTTCAGCTGAAGCAAGCAACCTCATCTTTCGGGCTTTCCTCCCAGTCTTCTTCTTCTTGTGCGGTCTGGTAGTGGTTGTCCTTTCCGTTCGAGCTACTGGACTACTCTCTGCGTGAGAGAAAGTGACACCAACTCCAATGGGCATGACCTGCTCTGAGAACGTGGAAGAAATGAAACCCTCGCCAGAGACTAGGGCGTTGAAAGAATCTGACAGATCCACAGCCATTGATTCTGTGTAGTTGTCCTCAGAGATGCGTTGCCGGCCATACTTTCTAGATCCTGATTTCAAAACGCGCAAACAGGCGACTGTTATTCAGCGTCGTGATTGCTCCATCCTAATTCGTCCAATTCAAATCACGACTCATATATCGACCAGTACCGACAACTTCTGAGACCTTGATTCTTATCTCGACTCATTTTGATTTCCTCCTGTTTGAGCTGAGGTGCACTGTAAATCTAACTAGGAAAGATATAGAAGAAATCAGTTGAGCATTTCATTGTAGTTCTCTGATTCATGATCATCAAACAATATTGAGTTCATGTGGATCAGTCACAATTACGAGACGTACCATACGAAGGGCCACTTGAACTCTCAAAGTGGGCAGGCCGCTTAGAAGGACTGTCTAGGAAGAAGTCACTAGCTGGACCTGCCAACGTCCATTGCCTTGAAGAGCTCCCGCCTAAGCCCTGCTTCCGTTGCGACCGCTGCTTCTGCATCTTGTTGCGATTCTCCAACCCTCTAGGTCGCAAGCAGAAAGCAAACAAAGGCGGTCTTTTGCACATAGATTGCAGTTGCTGTTTATTTGCAGTTGGAGAATCTTCTTGAAGTTGGTTGACTTTCACTTGCCAATCCTCCAGCAGCCTCTGATATTGTTCCCAAGGTGCTGGCTGTTGAAAAAACAAGAAGGCCACAAATCATTGGCAAGAATGAACAAAGAGAAGAGACTCTGATTGCTCGCGAAATGGCTCGCAAGTCAACAGATATCATGATGAAAATAGCTGGTACAGAATTCCAGACTAACCTGGAAATGACGAACAAGGGCCATGCCCTTCCGATTCCTCTTGTCGTACCAGTGCCCATGAATCGCTCTTATGGCTTCTTGAGAAGCCAGCGTCTGGCATATCTCAGACGCGACTTCGCATGTCAACAAGGGTTCCTGCTGCGGGCGTACAAAAGAAATTTTTTCTAATTTGTCCATAACCTTCTCCAGCGTATCCTCCTCAATCCTAGGCCTTGACCTGGTACCTCTGGAACTGACCTTCTCCGTGTTGACCAGATTTAGCCATTCTTCGTCCTCGCTGTCCATATCGTAAATGACTCGTGAGCTGGTCAGGGCTGCCTCCACTTCGCCCTCAGATTGGTGTATGTACTTGGAATATGGACGCACGAAACGGACCCCTGTCTTCGGCAATTCCTGAATTGGCTTAACACCAGGTATTGGAATGTGCCGCACGGTGGCCGCTCTGACACTTCTCTGAAAACATTCTTCGTGTAGATCCTTAAACAGCTGCCATTGCTTTCTGTCCACAAATTCCAGACTCCAATCTTTACCACCTCTCCACATCATAGCATGTGTAAATTTATTAGATGTACCTGTAGCAACAGGCTGGTCAGCTTTGTAAGCGAACTTGCTCTCGCCGTGAAGAAAGACAGACAGCATCCAGCTATTGCCGTGCCCAGACTGGAGTTCGACGATTGCGCCGGTCTCCCGTAAGCACCTGTCACTCCTTGTGATCAGCACATTGGCGCTGCAAGGCACCCAACCCGAATCTGTTGATCTTCGGAGTGAATGTTCTGACAATGCTTCAACGTCGTCCCCATGAACAGGACTTGGACCCTTCCTCCGCCGTTTCCTGGGTTCCAATCCATCAGCGGCAACTTCGTTCATGAATGTCATCCCACAATCATACCAAACCTCTTTTGACTTGGAGTTCAATGAGAAGGCCTTGTTTGTATTTGCTCCAATGATGTCCTGGTCCAGAGAACTTGGACTACAAACTGTCAAATTGCTCGAAAATGTAGAAGTCAAAACTGAAGTCCCACTCTGATCATTTCTCCCAGGCAGCGAGGACTCCGAACACTGATCAAGCGCACGCTTTCTACTCGTCTCGAAAACAGGGGTCATGGGCTCAGCGCCGTCGCCAGTATCCCTCACGTCAAAGGCAAGCCCTGACATACTTCTGTCCTGAGGAGCTGCACAGGAGTTTCCTGCAACACGCCACAATCCTTTATTTGTGGGACACCTTCGAAGTTTCAGAACGTTTACTCTGGGGAGAGAAGATTCATCAGCTTTTGGTTCTGCCGCTGATGAAGGGGCAGGACACCCGTTCCCATCCACGTCAGAAGGGGATGACGTATCTACACTGTCTGTTATGACTGCAGCACCACTACTTTCTATCTCAGCCCTGGTCCGTTTAGAATATGGTCTCCCACTACGTGTATCATCACCTAAAGGAAATTCGGCATCCGCTCCATCGCAGATCGTATCTGGACTAACGTCCACAAAACCACGCTTCAGCCCCTTCCCAGCTCTGCGTCCCTTTGCAGATTGTGCCTGTGAATCTGAAGAAGCTTTCATGGAAGCAAAGTCTTCTCCACTGCAGTCTTTCTTGCGTAAATCGGCATCGAAAGACTCACAAACTCCCGCCCCTTCAGCAGCAGAGGTTATCTGTAATCTATCCTCCGTATCAGACAAGTCTTCGTCATCGACAGTATCAACACTTGACACTTCAGGCCACTGAGAAAACAGACCACCCATTGGTTCTTCGACAACGACGGGTACCGAATCGAGAGCGCAATCGGTGCTTACTTCCTCAAAGTCACCCTGTTTCTGAAAAACTCTCCTCCAGAAATCTGTTGAGATTCGAAGGAAAGACTCAATACTAGGTAGGCCATAATAGGTTCCTACATCGGTACATCTCCGCATCATCGTTCTCGGATAAACCTCTGGGAGAATTCTACTGGCGGATGTGAATAAGAGGACGGGCCCCGCTGCTGCATACGAAGCTTTATCAAGTACCACCTGTCACAACAAATGAAAAAAAACCCCTTTTCAGTATCACCATTAGCAAACATTCAGAGCCACCATTCATAAATACTGAAACTCAACTCACAGGCCTCCATGCGGCAGAGTAAAACAAACACAAACAAAAGTCAGCCAACACAACGAGCAGATGGAAAACACCCGGTTATGATACACTTACAAATACAGATGACACTGTTCCAATGGTTAAACCCCTCCCGACTTGTAAGGCAGTCCCTTCTATAGCGAGTACCTCCCGTGAATGAGGTCTAATGTTAGCAGCTGAAATAAGTGGTGGTGATGGTCTTCTGAGAGCCTCAGACAAGGTAAATGCACACATCGATATCTCCTCAGGTGAAACGAGTGACAGAGGAATCCAGCCTCCACGCCACCTTGCATCTAGGGAATGCAAATCAAATGTGGGAGTAGAAGTAAGAGGCATAGATCCCCAAACCGACATAGGAGTAGAGTCACATTCATCAAGAACGCCTTCCACTCTACAGCGGCAGATGAACTCTTTATCAAGACAAGAAACCCAATCGAGGTCATCAGGGACCTCCCCCGCCCCATCTTGACTTGCGAGACCCGCAGGATATCGATCGAACACAGTGCAATCACCCCGTTTATCAGCCATGTGATACGGCCAGCGAGTGCAGAAGTGGCAACCCAAACGCGATACAATATCCCGAAGATTCTCCCCAGGAACATGGTCGAAAAAGTCCGCTACCTCTTGGAGGTCTGCTACCACTCTTGTGCCCCAAAAGCGGGTCAAATGTACAGCAGTTACTCTATCTGCGAGTAGTTTTCTGATCAAACACCGAACCAAATCTTCGCAACACTCGCCCGAAACGTAAGGTACACCGAACCCGAAATGTTTGCAAGACTCGTATAC
Source organism: Marchantia paleacea (assembly GCA_014180765.2). Lineage (NCBI taxonomy): Eukaryota > Viridiplantae > Streptophyta > Marchantiopsida > Marchantiales > Marchantiaceae > Marchantia > Marchantia paleacea. Next base: position 636,214 of record MUAA02000049.1, read on the forward strand.
GGCTTTGAGTACCATGAGAATGATTGCCGTCATTCCCACGCAATAACCCCAAAGACCAGAGAAGCCACATCTGGTGCAAATATCGTCTATTGTTAATCTCAGCAGAGACAGTAGACTCCGCCGACCGTAGTAAGTGCCCACCTCCCTGCACCCCCAACCTTGTGGGTCATGCCGAGCTGATTCTCCCGTAACCGAGGCAACAGGAAATTGCCTACAAACTGCCTCGGAAGATGCATCGAGCAACGCCTGCATGTACGAAGGGTACTAAAAGATCATCAATCCGACACAATCTACAAATCTACAAAACCAACCAGAGATCTATACTTACCAAAAGCCGATCCAGTAAATTTCCATAGTCGCTCTAGGATCACATGCAGAAAAGATTTTCTTGAGAAGCGTCCGCTCACAAATAATAATTCATGCGGTCTAATAATAGTAAGACGTTCTATTTTCTATGCGGTGGACGTCTCTATCCTCTACGGACGACAACTCTATTCTGCTGATCTCCTTGACACCGTGCGGGACGTACTTTCCTGCGGTGCCTTCACAATTCAAGCGCACACCCCAGACCCAAGACTGTGAACCAAGACTCGTCAATACTTACATAAAAAATGGATCCCCTTCGCACGTGAAACAAGTCAAAAAGCGCAGACCGAATCTGCACAGTCTGCAAAAGCGAGGAAATACATCGCTGCACGAGAGGAGCAACCCCTGCTCCACTGATTCGCGACGAACAGTCCGCAGAAGGGATTTTTGGACAAGGTACTTGGACTCTCTCGAGAAAACTGGTTCGGGGAGTAAACTGTACATGTGTGCCAAAAGTGGAAACCACCAGGCCCATGGTAGGCTCGACTCTCGAAGTTGGAAATTTCGAACCCGGGAAGAGCAAACGTTCAAAGCTACGCGCAGTCCCACTCCGCTCCTGGACTGATTGGCAGCCGAGGGAAAGACGTTTGTGGTCTCTGCGCGGATCAATTAGGTACGGATTGTAAGAAAGGGTCATCCTCCTCCTCCGAAGAGGCCCAGGGCAACCTGTCCTACGTGAAACTCCGCCTGGACGCATAATCGAGAGTCCATGAGACGCATCGGCGTCGTCGATGGATTTCCCAACACAAGCACCAGAACTGCACGAATCTGCATTATTTTCCACTGAACTCAAAGAGAACCCCACCACAGTCTTGGTTTGTTTACAATTCTGTGTGCGGGCGATCACAAGGTCCGACAAGTCTTGCATCTTAGTCCTCGTATGCCCTAGATGGCCATGGAACATACGAAACAACGACAGGGGCCTCCGTGACACTCGTAGAAGTGACAAAACGCCAGGAGCCCCAAAGTACGTGCCAAGTTGCAGTGTGTCATCCCTCAACCTGCTCCACTTTCCCAGCCCGGAAATCCGCAAAGAACTAAGAAACCGCGGCCCCTCCAACCCCACTCCAAAATACAATGGCCCATCCAAATTAACCTGCCAGAGAGCAAAAAAGACTTTACAACAATGCGGCATCTTGAGCACGGTTCTGCCAATGCAAACTAAGCAAACACCGCGGCCCCCAGCTGTTCGGCAGGTATCGATTTGTTTTCAATGTGGGTGGAATAAAATGAAAAATTTAAGACAAAAAAGCCATGAAATACAAAAACATAAACTCTTCCGGACATATCACTCAACAGGGCAAACAAGTCAGCCGATCGCAACTCAAACCAAATCCTGCAACCTAAACGACCTCGATTACCATCTTGCCTACACGAAAATAGGACAGATAGACTCACATGAAGAGCCGAAATTACACAACTGGCTGCTGACAACTGCGAGACAACAGGTTCAACGACAGGAGCACAGGCCAGAGGGCCCTCATCTTGTTCGACTCCTTTCTTCTGGACCTTACTTGACTGATGTGTTTCTCTTCGATACACCTTAAGTCTCTTAGGTCTAACCCTGTAGTATACTTTATCTGGTGGATGTTTCATATCAGATGAAGGAATCGTAACAAGGGGTAAGGGAGATCTTAGCACCTCCTGGTTGCTGGACTCCTCTAGAGTCGAGGGCGGCAATTCGAATCTCAGATGCATAGATTGCAACGTAGGATCCTCTGCATCTGCATCACTCCCAATGTGGGCCGCCTCTTCTTCGACGCTCTCTGCTGCTAAACTTCTACTCTCCGTAGCCAGATCAACAAGCTCAGTAGTACTGATACTCCGCTGACGGACAACCATTTCTCCTGACATTTGTTCCCCAAACATGGCTCCTGTGGCCCCGTCCGGACCAAAATTTCGAAAGCTGGGCACGCTATCTGAAGAAGGCGGAGCATCGTCATCACACGAGGTGCATTCCTCGCTCTTAACCTTGTCATCAGATGTAGTGTCGTGAACAGAAGTGGGTGAATCGGCTTCACATATGGTGTCATCCTCATAGTTTGTAACATCGACTGTCGACGTCACAGGCGACCCCACAATACCACACTCGTGTTCGGAATTATTCTGTAAAGGTGACAGAGGATCAATTGCGCTCGTGGTGCCGGCAATTCTTTCCCCGCGACAAATGGTCAATAACTCCGGCCCTGCTTCGGCGGCTTGAGGGTGAGGAAAAACCTTCTCTTCATCCTCAGGGGCCTCATGATCCTCTACAGAACTAGATTTCACTTGAACTGAAGGACTTTCCACAGGCTTTCGATCTTTAGACCGCTTGCTCTCAGCAACCTTCCGCCTTATGACAGCGCTAGGCTTAATGCTTGCAAAAAGCCGATCGTTGTCACGAATACCTCTCCTTGCGACTTTCTTGCCGTCTGTGGATTCCGTAGCTGAATGTCTCGTGCGGGTCTGTGAGGCACTACCCTTACGACTACTCTCCTTGCCTGCTCTCTTCCTGCGCTCATTAGTTCCATCCGCCGTTATACCTTTCCCTTTGCGGTCACTCGGCCCGCTGGTGCCCACACTTTGAGCCCTCTTCTTCCTGCGCTCGTAAACTTCCAAAACAGCCCGCTTGGCATTCCCACGACCAAGTTTTTCACCCTTCGTTGCTCTCTGTTTGGCATCTCCCCGCTTCCTTTCGAGACCTTTCGCAGAATCCGTTTTCTTCCCACGCTCTGCGCTTCCTTCAGCTTTCTTCTTTAGTTCTCTATCTCCTTCCAATTTCTTCTTCTGCTCATTAACTCTACCTGCCTTCTTCCTGTGCTCACTTGGTCCATCCAATTTCTTCCCCTCCTCACTGACTCCATCACTGACCTTACGTGTTTTCTCATTCTCTCGTTCCCTCCCCACCTTGCTCCTGCGCACTCCTGTTCTTTCCGCTGGCGGCTTGTCATCAGATGCGCTAGTGCTCCCGTCAACAGCATCACCACGGTGTTTATTACTCTCGTCACACTCAGCAATGGACGCTGAGTCGACTAACTCTGCTGCTAGGTCCGAGGACGGAGCGGCATATCCAAAGGCATCTCCAGATAAAACCTCTAGTCTGAAAGATTCCTTCTGCAACTTAAGCCACTCCTCGTCATGGTCATCGTAAATAATCTTGTGCTGCTTCTTCGCACTGTTGTACGCTTTCACTGAACCGTAATACCACTTTTTATCCAGTGGCCAGAACACCTTGATTCTTCGACCCACGATGTGCGGTCCATCCGAATCGCCCAGACTTACTTCGTGAAAGCGCGTGCGCTTGACAACCTTTTTAATAACAGGTGGTTTTGGCCTCGGTCGAAGAGACCTCTGCTCTGTGAGTTCAGGAGGTTCTGAGGAACCTGCGGCATTTACTGCTCCTTCGCTGATCTGAAAAACAGATCCTCCTACGGCGTTTGTGTCCTCGGAGTGGCTGGTACTGCCTGCACTACCGGCACCACTCTTCGCTAATTTCAACGCATTGTCAGATGCAGCGGCCTCGGAAGTCCTAGATTGGGTGGCGGTACCTGACACTTGCTTCTTTCGCACGCCCTCAGACTTGGAGTGCTTGCGAATCAGAGACTCATTATCTTCAGCGTTAGCCTCCCCGTTCGCCAAAGAAATGCCGACCTTCGACTTCTTTGACAGTCGAAGAGTTTCCAAAGTAGCGTCCCCGTTGGCGTCCGCCGCGCGCTTGGACCTCGATGATGCAGGTCGAAGAGGTTGGTTCGCACTGTCGCTGCGACCACAACTCGTTTCGATTGCCAGCGCCAAACGATTCTGTCCCGCAAGTATTAAGCCTCCAGTCTTGGGTTTCTTGGTCGCCGGAGTAGAACGAGTGGGACTACCAGAAGCACGGATCTGAGATTTCTTGGAGGCAGAGGATATGTCTTCGGAACTAACCTTGGGATTTTTGGATGCCCGATAGTCGCGAGAAGACCGTGACATCGGGATCATAACTGGCGGTGCACTCTTCCCCTCCATGCAATTCCTAGATGCAGGCACCAGCGTAGAGTCAGAACAAATATCACCCAAATCCTTACAACATAGAACTGCCTGCCAATAAGCGGCTGAAGCATCACTGCCATCCTTACTGACTAAGAGCGTGCGCTGGCCCAGTTCGACTCAGAACACTGCCCACCCATGCATCCTTGCCATGTCTAGCGTGAGCACAGACAGAGCACGACGACGACGTCGTGCCGAGATCAAAACAGGCTCTTATTTGCAGAAACTTGCAGCTATCGCCTGGCGACCAATCCTCCCTACACAAGGCGCATACCCGCATACTTGGCGTTGCATCCGACGCCCGCCTACCCAATTTTTTCAAAACCTGCCATGCACCATCATCAACAACAGCTCTCCGCCTCGGCCTCGGGCCTTCCCATCGCCCAACGACGCTCGGCTCCCTTCCTCCCTCCCTCTCTGCCGTGCTCGCTCTTGGCCTTGCTCCCTCGCTTCCTTGCCTGGCTTCCTTGCACCACCACACCTGCCCCTACTCTAACAACAACAACAACAACAACATCGCTCCCCCTGAGATCAGCCCGTACCCCTACAGTTCCCACAACAAGAAGAAGAGAAGGGAGACGAACAAGCAGCAGGCCTGAGCGGCGTTTTCATGTCCGTCATCCGGGCGATGTGAAGAAATGAACGCACGCAACCACGGACGAAAGAGCAAGAAAGCCGTCAAAAGGCCACACAAACACCCACTACCCCAAAAACTTTCCTCCCCTTCCTCCTCCTACTCACGAGGCATCATCGCCAGCCAGCCAGCCAGGCCCCTCTCCTCTCTCCCTCCCCACCTCTAGCCGAGCAGCGGAGCGAGCCAGCCCCCTCCCTGCCTGCCTGCCTGCCCCTGCCCTGCCCTGCCCTGCCCTCCCTCCCTTTGCTTTCCCTCTCCCTCTCTTCTCTTCTCTTCTCTTCCCCTCCCCTCCCCTCCCCTCCTCGCCTCCTCCTGTCGCCTTCCCTCCCTCCCACTCCCTCTCTGGCGTACGAGATGCGCAGATCCGACGATCAAGCCTCGGTAGTACATAACGCAAATGTTTGCTTTGGTATGCCTGTAGCAACCAAATATTGGACGGGGCCTGCGAAACCAACAGCACCCACCCCGACCCAACCAAAAAGCGACCCCCTCTCACAGAAAAAAGGATATATCCTTAAAAAAAAAGTTCTCCCCTCTCCTCTTCACTCCTCCCTTGCCCTCTCGCCCGCTCACCTTTCTCCGTTGTCTTCTTTCCCGTACGGCATATCACCTCTCGCCTCTCTATCGATCAAATCAGGAAATAGATCGCTTTCGCTCTTCCGTCCCTCCGAGCTTTCCGAGCCGGGCTCGAAAGCGACAGGCGCCAGAGTTGTACTCCGACAAGTGCCTACCGTACCAGCCATCGCTCACGGAGTCGCTCGCAGTCACATCCCCATCTCCATCTCCTTCTCAATACGGTCCGGCCCGCATGTCTTCGCTCGCTGCGTCTGGGGCCTGGGCATGACCAGTCGCTCGCCCGCTCGCTCGCTCGGTCAGTCTGCAGTCGTGGGTGGGTTAGAAATTAGAATAGACACGCACAGTCCGGACTCAGATTCCGACTCCGTCCGTTCAGCCCTCGTGAACGTGATGCGTGGCCGGTTAGCGACACTAGTGATTATGCAGGCTGCCAGGCCCGCAAGTACCGCCAATTGAAAGGATTATGGCTTTGTATAGAACTCCTCATGCGACGCGAATCAAGTGCTATTATGAATGAAGTGACCGAGTCGAGACTCAAGTGGTTAGGGGAGTCTCGTATTTTCCGTGAGCAGCACGGGGAGGGAGGAGCAAGAGACAACGGAGGGGGAATATTTTCGGAACAGGCGACAGAGAAAGGAAAGGGGGCGGACGCGTCGGATCTAACATTTACTTGGTTGAACCACGGACGCGTTCTCTGAGCCGGGCTTTGAATCTTCGTCCATAAATAGGGGAGAGCGGAGAGAAGACGTTCGACGTCCGACGACGAGGCAGCGGAAAGAAGTTGGCAGCATTTTGAAGTGGGTCAGAGATCGATGTCCGTCGTTGCTCCCGAGAACGAGAGCCCATAAATGCTCCGGGGGAGCTTAACCTAACCTACGACGCTGTAGCTTACCGCAGCGGACCCGACGTCACCAGACCTGGGCAAAGGTAGGTTAAGACCTAGGGTCTATGTAGGTACCTGCGTCGTGACCAAGTGAACCACATGAGCGGCGAACCTGTTTTGATCTCCGCACAGAAGTGTGCTCTCCTCGCGAACTGAACCCAAATCCTGGTTCCCTGATATTCAAACGAAATCGCACCCTCTGCGTCCAGTGGATGAAACTCTCAACCAGATGCAGACATTACACGTGTTATGTTTTGGCCATTGTGACATGGCGTTATGGTACGCTCACCCCCATCCAATGCATTCTCTTCTCTACCCACATTCATCCATTCATATCAAGCTGTCGGCGTCTTCTTTCCTCTAAAAATTGGAAACTTTGCTCCGCCGCAGCAGGTTTACACTTGGCTTGGGAACCCATTTCTTACCATGCCAAAGCAAAGGAGGTGGTGAACCGGAAAGGAAATGGGGAATAAAAGTGAATGCAGCAGGGAGACTGAGGACATTGCGAACCCCGCGTGTAATATCCAATGAAAGAAAGCCCTACTTGATATGCAGTATTATAAACACTAATGGTATTGAGAATCTCACCTAGCGAAAGCTGAATAGCCACTCTACGGATGCTGAGTTGACTAATTAAAGTCCGGAAAATTGGAGCGATATATCCTGAAAGAAAATACAGTGGCCGCAGCCAGTAAGAAAAAATCAGAAAAGTATTGTAAAGCCCGTGATTAATGCACTGATACATGTATATGCGTTGCAAGTTACAAGTCTATTACACTGACGTGCTCAAGTGCTCTCACTGATGAAAAATTATGAAACCAAAACTCTGAAATTTATACATTTGATCATACGTGACAAAATTGGCCAATTAAAAAGGGCAGGAAAATACCCTCGGTTTACGTGACAGACATCTCACATTCAAAAGAACTGATCATTTCCCCGGACCTCCGAAAACAACACATTTCTTAAAAGCCATTGACTCCCGATCGTGTTCGTGAAGTTCTTTTTATTTATTCCAAAAAAGTAATGTCTTTTCACCGTCGGCAATTTCCTTAATAACCAGAGGGTTAAATATTCTCCTTCGTCGAAACATGTGCTAAGTAAGAAGCACCTGAAGAAGAGAATATTTTCTAACGTATGACATCGTGAGGAAAGATTCGGCCAATGGAACGCTATGGATCCACAATGTTCTGGTTTGTGCCCGTTTACGGAGTGAATGATCGTTCCCTAGAGCATCCGCATCGATATCACCGGCCTTACCTGCTATGACGACGGTGGGCACCGCTCGTCATGCACATTCAGAAAGGCACATCCACGCCGGCCCATGAGGTAGCTATGTGTGACCCTTGGCCCACATGCACCGCTGGATCTGGAACCATCGCTGTGCCATACCTCCCAAACACCATCGGATGTGGCGGGTTATCGATCGGGGCCATCCGATCGCCAATCGTGAGCATGACACCGACTGCCAGCCGTGAAATTCCTCGACGGCAAGTCTCCCCGCTACTGCCCCATGGACATGGGTGGGTGTCGAACATCATGTATCATGCATCCAACGGCCGTTCCAGGACGATGGACTTCTCAACACCGACAGACGGTAGAGAGTGAGACCTTCAACTCAACGAACTCCAAACGGCTCCGTGACCGTCGGATCTGGGATTTACTCAGCTAACCAGGCGGTACAAAGGTGCGCGCGCACACAAACCCATCCATCCATCCACGCTCACTGGACAATTCCAACATCATCTACGGTATCAATACGTCATTATATGGGATGTATGCGTGCAGGCTACGTCAAGGGCAACGTGAAGGGCAAAGAGAGATCCGGCTGGGGCAATTGAACGACGTGGATTAAAACACGTGGCACTACTGTCTGGTGCTTCTCGAATCACTTATTTGAAGGTGTTTCCCGCAGCGTCTTTCGAAAGACCGCTGAAAGCAGCAGCTGTTCGCTCAGTTGGGAACAAACAAAAGGTCCCGCCGGTGAGATGGACTCGCGTCGAAGACCGCCACATGGATGTCCTTCAAATGAGGCTAACATAATACCAGAGTCCTGACATGTACATCGGGGCAGTTCCCACACTTCAGCCGTCCCAGTCTACAGCAATGTCACACATCTTGCGTGTCTAGAAACGGCCCACACTATAATTGCCTTGACATGCTGATGACATCACTCGAGGACCATTTCAGGGTAAGGAGAGCCTTGAAACTGATTGATATGGCACAATGCACAGTGAAAGCAGATAGCAATTTCTTGCTTTGATTTTCTGACCCGACGTTTAGAGTAAGTAGCAAGGTCGCATTGATGTAGAATTGACGTTGAAAGGACAGTACTTTCCCTAGAATTGTACGTCCAGTCCATGCGCAGGAAGGAAAGACGGCAAATCAAATTAAACCAGTCAAGAAAATACGTCGTCTAGCGGACATTATTCAGTACTAAGAAGACAATGAAATCCCTACAAATGCATGCACACTCCGTAACTCTAAATCGAGGCAGTTCGCGGGATTGAAGAGTACTTGAAACTGCCCAGATAGGTTAGGTCCGCTTGAGAAGTTTTCGCTCTCAAAGGAGGCTTTGCTTCAAGGCCCCGCCAGTCAAGTAAAAGACATTACTCGCAGTATTGGATGTTGCATTGAAAGTTTCTAGAAGGAACCCTGTATTCCAGTTTGTTAGGAGGTCAATCTCACACCTGCCTCTTTCAATAGTGCTCATAAATCACAGGTCGAGACGTCGGAGAAACTTCAACAGTGATTTCTACAGTTCTGTTTGATAAATAAATTTCGTATGTTTCAGATATTGGGACTTTTGCCCTTGATTTACGCCTGGCCGTGTCAGCAAAGGACAATTGTCCACAATAAATAGTTGAATGCCGATAGACAGGTGCCTAAAGATCTCCACACAGTCCATATGACGACTCTTATACCATTATTGTGTCCCGACTCATCAAAGCCTATTATTGAGCTCCGACGAGGCTCGATGCTTTCAACACACTCCAAGGTGTCTTACAATGCTGAAAGGACGTGACTCTGAAGACCTGATGAACTAGCTCTTCGTACAAAGAAATATTCGTTAGATTCTACTATTCTGTGAAAGAAAATCCATGAACAGAAATATAGCCCTGAATTATGGTAACATAGGAACTGACTGACGACTGGAGCTAACTAAATCATCAGTCCTGAAGGTACATAGGACAGTGGTCCAATACTTCATGAATCCGGAACAAAGGATGAGGACATCACTTTACTGGAAACTACTCTCGACAGGACAAGAATCCTTTTCACACCTCCTAAATTACTGCGCTAGGAGAAGAATTACAATTCGTTAGGAGAAGATGCTGCCACTAGTACATTATCATGGGACATCTATTCACTACTTACAGAGAGAACAAGAGCTCTAGGGATAAGGATACAACAAAAGTAGCATCTTCCTTTCCGAACAATCAAATACGTGATACTCACATCGTGTGCAAGGGATAATATCCTGGTGAACACATTCACAATTTCACAGCAGCCAACCTTCCCACCTTTGATTTCTTTCTGGTAAGGTCTTAGACCTTGCACAATAGACTTCCAATCTCCTATACTTCACCCTACCTAGCCAAGTCCTGTAGAGGCCTCAGCATGATTAACTTGTCAGCCCTATCTACACATTTCCACGCCATAACATGCATAGCTCGGTATCTCCACATTTAAGATCCAACAGCTGTCAAGAAGGTGCCACTCATCACTACACCCTACACATTGCACAAGATAGATATGTATCAAACATGCAAACGAAGAACTCATGGGGTGGATTCTTTGCTGTACTTGAAGATGTGATGCTCGGAAAGTGACTCGTTTCTACAACTAAACCCACTAGTCGCTGTCGGTGGTATATAATTTCCTATCCAAACAAATTTATTCAAAATTGGTATCCGCAAATCCAAACTGGGCATTCCTAAAAGCTCACAATACGAATTCAGATCTTTGAAGATGTTGTTGGCATACCTTGCACAGCTCAGAATTGCAATGATTCTTCCTTTCAAGATTCTAAACTGCCCAAACAGAGAAGCATTATGACAACTTTCTGGACGACGTGTTCGGATGCGATGAAAGAATCACCTTGACTGGGGAACAAGTGAAAGCTGAACTTGAACCTAAAGCCGCTCAGAAGTGTAGTCTGAAGAAACATTGCCCACATTGTGTTTATAAGAGGCCGAAACAAGAATTCTAGATGGGACTCAAGAAATTACTGTATGCGACATGAATATTATTACCCTGATGATTCTCTCATCCAACAAAGTTGTTCAGAAATAGACTAACCTTTACAACAGCTAATGAACTGACTTTACTCAAACGTTAAAAGCACTATTTACTAAGGAAAACCATGTCTACTAAGAGAAGGATATCTGCAAAATAGGCAAACCCAAGACCATGTGTTTGGGTATGTAAGGTTTGACAAACTTAAGAGAACTCCATAAGCAACCCCTTTTCGTAACTACAAATCTAGCAGGAGCACTTCCTATTCTACACCCCGACGGACGATAGACATTCACCAAGTCGTCTATATTACATTACCTCCAAACCCTGAACCCTGTCAGCTCAGTAGACATAAGTAACACCCCGTCACTAACACTCGTGTGACCAGTTTGGTACTTTAGCAAACTTAAATTTCATTGCAACTAGCCAATGCATTTCAACTGAACAACATAAACGTGTCTGGAGGAGAACATCTTTCAAAGAGAAAGTTCAGGCGTTCCACACTTCCGCAAAGTAGGAACAGCGAAATCCACTGGCAAATGCTACAGAGACAACCTTGGAATAATTCATCCTAAGAAGACACGATTAAGGGACATCATCCAGATTGATTAAGAGGCCCGATTAGTTTTCGTCTTTACCCACCTGGACATATTTCTCAACAATAATATAAAAAAAATGCCAGCTTCAAACACTTCAACATTCTTCATACCAGACTCTCAGCCGCTGAACAAACTGCCTACACTCATTCAACAGAACCAGAAAATGGCATTCCAACAACCCGTTACCAGACAAAAGCATGGGAAATGCTCATGTGAACATCTCGCTGGTGTAGCCAGGCCCCTGCTCTTTCCCTAAGGAAGAAACTGCACCTTGAACATGGCTTCCGTAAGTAGGTGTACACTGAACAAAAAGCAACCAGCTGTCGATGAAGGGACAACAGAAACAGTGCAGAAGCCAGCAAAATTACCAGCTAGAGGAGCCACCAGGCGACAAGGTGGACCCAGAAAGGCTGTCAGTTTACATCTGGAACGAGATCTTTTAAGTCGTCCATTCGATCCTGCTGCGAAATGATCAAGTCCTGCCGCCCAGCATGGACAGAACGTAAAAACGAAGTCACAAAACACAGGTCTACTTCTTCAAATCTTCCTTCTCTCCTGCGAACGGTTATGTATTCACAAACCTCTACAGAAATGCGTTACTCTAACATCTCTATGGAAGCAGCCTGTCAAGAGCAGACTTAGAGGTGGACAACAACTGCCTGGCCTGGCATTTAGATTCGATCCACATGCGCAGTCGGCAAGGTCAGCATGAAATTCCCTTCTTGGCCCTCAAAGACTCGAGGGCTTTATTTCTCAGCTCCTTTTCAAGTCGCTTTTGCTCGTCCTCCGTTTCGTCATCCTTCCTTCTATGAACCTCCCTCGGACCAAAAACCTCTCTTGAACCATGATGATCATCATTTTCTTTCTGCAGTCTGCCATCCAAAACTCCATTGTCGTCCACCGCATCAACACCTACTTTCAGGCTTTTCGAAGCACGCTTCTCTCCCTTTCTCCTGTGCTTCTCCTCTCGCCTTCTACGCTTTTCCTCTTTACGAAGACGCTTCTCTTCTTTTCGCCGCCTTTTAGCTTCGTGCCTCTCTTCACTACTGCCAGGAGATTCACTGCCTTCGTCGTCATCTCCCGCATCGACAGCATCCTTTCCACTTGTTGTACTTTTCTGAGGTCTAGGAGCCGGTTCTTGATCCTCATCCTCTGATTCCACAGCTGGTCCTGCCACCGACTCTTTCCTGTCTCCCGGCTCCTTAACTTCATCAATACCTACAGCACTATCAGATTCTACACGGAAGCCTGAAGCAATCTTACTGGCAGTTCGGTTAGCTTCTACATCTTGGAGATCAGACCTCTCTCGTTTCGCTTGCTCTAACACAGCTTCTTCTTCATGATCGTTATTCCCAGTGACAATTATTTCCGACGGACGACTATCATACCCGTCCCTTGAAGCCAAACGTTCTTGTTCACGATAGAATTGTGGTCGCTGCTGGGTATTATCTCGCTTATCTGCACGATCGTTTCTCCGCTCCAACCGTTCCCTGAAAATTAGCAAACAGCGCAGGTCATTTGCAGCTCCTTGCAAGCCCGAACACAGAAGTCAACAACAACAGGTCGAATCTTACTCCACTAAAGATTTGATATGAGCTCTTTCTTGATAAATTAGAAGACACTTGGATCAAATTCCAGTTAATGTGATTGATTTCTGAACGTGGTATCGACGGCTTGAAGGAGGAGACAAACAGAGACAGCTCCGTAATGTCCTCCAACATTATCACTACAGACAAGGAGAAAAACACTGAAATTGGGGAAGTTCCCATAGAAAATAGATGTGACCCTGGCTAAGACTTTGTGCTAGAATACTCATCTAGAAAATATTTGATGAACTAACAAAACAGAGTCGAAACAGTAAAGAACAAAAATGCAAGGCGTGAATCACGGGCTGGCCTTACATACTCACAACATACATACTATAAGCAACTTAACTCTGATATTGTGAGCCATAAACTGCAGAGAGCTGAGGGGGAATCAAATCAGACATCAGCAGATAGTCTGCACAATCCCAGATGCTATCCAAGACCAGGACTTATTAAGCTGGAGTTTTTACTCTTAAAAAAAAAAGTCGTGAGCTCAAATGGACAACGAACCTACTAACCAACGAAGACATCTTCAAATCATCATACAGTCATATAAACAAAAGATCGAGTGAGCAAAGAAACGACAACAATGCAATGAAAGCTGGAAATGCACGAACAGCTACAAGAATGAAAGGACTACTTACGATCCACGGCGGGTCACTTGATAGAAAAAGGTAAAACTTTCCAAAAATTGAGTGAGAGTGGCACCTACCCATCACGAGCAGGGCGTTCACGGTCTCTTGCATCATAGCCATTCCGCCGACCTCCTCCGAAGTCCCGACTTGAGCTTCTTCGTTTTCTGTAAGGACTTCGGTTCGCTGGACCTCCTAGTTCCCGACTTGGACTTCTCCGTCTTTGGTACGGACTCCTGCTCACACGAGATCCTCGATGTCTGCTTGGACTCTTCCGCCTATGAAATGGACTCCTGCTTCGGCGACCAGCACGATCTCTGCTGACACTCCTCCCTCTGGAATAGGGACTCCTGCTAGGACTGTATACCACGTCCACCAAGTTCAGCCAGTAAAATAAACACGGTTACAGAGGCTTCTATATGTTAAAATGACTTACGAGTAACGACTATTAACAAGAACATTTTGGCAGCTCTCCAACTCACCTTCGGCGTGCTAGTGGAGGTGAGACAGATGCGCTTGGTGACCTTCTCCTCACACGAGGAGACCTGGGACCTCCCAGATGACGACGGGGAGGCGAAAGTACATTGACAGGAGACCTCCTCCTAACTCGAGGTGGTGTTCTACTGCGATGTCGTGGTGGTGATCTTGGTGGAGGACTCTTTCTCCGCCTCGGAGGGGAACGTGAGTACAGCGGGGAGCGTCTGCGCCTTGGAGGTGACCGTGGCGGCAAAGGCGATCGACGCCTAAATGGAGAACCAGATCGTCGTCTTCTCCGAGGTGACCTGGATAAGCTTCTTGAGCGTCGTCTCCTTATAGGAGGAGGAGAAGCGCTGCCAAATATCAATATATGGATGTAAATACGCCATAATTACTTTGGCCGAGGGTTCCTTACGTCGATTATTGTTCGGCAAACTGTTTAACGATTACTAATGACCATCAACGTGTAAGCGAAGGCTCCGAAAAATGATAACATAGAAGAAAGAATACTGCAACCTACCGAGAAGGACTCGAAGATGAGGATCCAGATCCACGTGGTGATGCCGAGGACCTCCGCAAACTCCTCCTGCAAAAACATGAAAGAACTAAGACCGGACGCATTTACAGAGCAACCTCAAACCCAGTTAGTTTGTGAGCTCCACATCCCACTTCGAGCCATTTGAATGCACATTTTACACTGGCTATTATATACAGAAAGAAACAACACATGAATTGCGGAATGGCATACTTGAACGGTTCATTCAAGTTTTCTAGCTGTAGAAACGGAGTCATTAACTGTCCAAACTTCTACATCTAGAACTGAACCTTCATGGACACAGCAGTGGCAGCTCCGGCAACAACAACCACCGGTCATTCTACTTCCAGAAGAAAGAGTGTTTCATGTCTTCTACATATACAATTAGTAAACAACTCCTCTGTGTAGGGGACATTAGCTAAAATCAGGCTACTTGAATATCATAGATGAAATTCTTTCAGCACGGCACACGTAATCTTAACCCCCTAAAATCCTCACAGCTATTTACAACTTACAAAGTAGACGAAGCGAATAAGAAAAATCAAAGTAACTTCTTCGTGAATATCTCAGATAGTACAGGAGTGAAGAAATGTCCATAGTTGCGAGATGTGACATCCAGAAACACCAAACCCATGAGCTGAAGTTCCTACCTAGACCTCTCCTGGAAACATTCAGAAAATCCATAAAAACTGAGAACATTGCAGATAAACATCAAGGGGTAAGAAGGAAAGCATGTTCGAAAAATAGTACTAGAGTGATAACGCGCGAACTGACGTATGTTAAGCGATAATTCATCGCTGACATTGAAGAAGGATATATTCCGTACGAAAGTCATAAGAGTAAGTTCATATTAAGACTGTATCTCAACGTAGTAAAGAACTGAAGAACTGTAAGCATGAAGTCCAGGGATTTCGATAAATAATTAGATTCTAGTCTTTCTACAAGTAATGCAGAAAGCATATGAATGAGATTTACAACGCCGAGCTCTATCAGTGAGCGCTTGTTTAAGTGAGTTTTGCTAAACCTACTGAATGTCAAGGGTGGATGCACAAATCCATGCAGCTCAGCTTAAAAGGCAGAATCTTGACCTTCTATCCTCTTCATTTTCTTGGATTTTACTTGTTGGGCCTCGGTTTCTTTCTTTCTTGAGGTTTTTGCATCTCTTTCAAGTCATGTCTATAAGAAATCGGATAAAGATGGAGACCAGACAAGAGATGTATATCAAGCAAAAAAATCTTCTTGACAATCTGTTATCCAAAACCAAGTCCTGGAAGCAGTGATTGATACTTCCCATCCAATATTCTGTACTGGACGACACGACTTGGCGCCAACGAATTTCAACAGAAATAGAATTAATTAGTCAAAAACGATTCCTTGTTCCTGGCAGATAATTTTTTTACACGATATACTACACATGATAGGAAGCAAGTAGGTCTAGGGGTCCAGCTGAACTAAAGGTACCAACCAGCACTTCAAAGGAATAAGCAGTAAGACTTATCCATGAAATGTGATTAACGATATCTGGATACTCCATGGGCGATTATTCTGATGAAAATATTAGGATGTATGCCAAGGTTTAAGTGTTAACTACGAAAATACTAGTGTCTGAGGGCTCTAGTATTGGATATAACCGGACCACAAACATAGTTCTCGTCGAAAACTGAAAGTAAAATAACTCTTACATTATCATCACGTTGCCATCACACTCACGGCGACCGTCTCTCCATTTGAGATGTCCCCTTTTGAAGACATATTACGTAATTAGACATAGTCCTTTAACTATTGACTCGTAAATATATTCACGTCTCTACATTAGAGACAGAAAATAACACGAAGTAAGCTTTTCTGATGATTTTCGAGACTTTCTGCCTCAGCCGTTTGGGAGTATATTATTTTGATAGTTTGAGCAGTTAAAGCATTAGAAAAGGGAACAAAAATGAACGGAAGTGGTGATGAGATTAATGAACGTTGCAATCTCCTCAAGAGATTATCATATGTTCTTCGATGAAGAGTTAAACAACTAACAAGAATAACCAGAGCCACTCACTGGCACTCAAATACATCAACCTCCAGACACACAAAGCGACCAAGGACAAAGTCGGGACATATAATAACACCAATAAGATCAAAGCGTATAGTAACATCTTGGTCCATGCTGTATACTTTCACAACCGCCAATTTTCAGGATATGAAGTTTACAATAAGTTTGGTCCTTTCAGGGATGATAAGTTTCAACCTCTACTGTACTTGATGTAACTTCTATATCCCGTAATTTTACAAGGCGCATAGTGGCATACGACCCTACCAACAAACTGCGAGGGTTTCTGCTCACTTAGGAAAGTAGCGTACCCGTTCCTGCCTCCATGACCTCCGCCTTCTTCACCACCACGCCTGCCAGGTGAAACACTTGTCGAACGTTTCGTGGACTCTTGAGGCGCACTCTGAATCGCCAACAGAAGTAAATTAAATGGAAGATCTCTTCAACTTGTCCTGTCTAAAAAATTGAAGACATAGCAGAGAGACTAGAAGACTCACAAGCTTTCGCAATCGTTCCTGTTCTTTCCGTTCTTCTGCATCTTTCTCCTGCTCTTCTTTCTTACGTTGAACTTCAGACAGGATACGCTCCTTCTCATCCTACAATATTTTGAGTAGTCAATTGAGCTGAACTGTAAATTAACGGATAGTTTGGCAGCAATCCCACTTTGCTCAACTCCATCGTGGCCCACCAGGCTTGACAACTGGCTTCAGGATAACGAGGCCAAGGCAATACCCGAGGGTAAAACACTTGTACACAGACTTCATTCCAAATGAAGATTCGGGGAGAGGTCACCGTGGAGCACATTTGATCACACTGATCAGTCTGCAACGGTCCCTGAGTAAACCTAAAACCTTCATAACAAACATTTACGTGGGTCTCTTGCAGAATAGGGTGGAGATGCTCTAATTGTTTGATAAAAACAACAAATTATCTCAACAAAAACATGGAGGTGGAACGGATCAGTAAATGTACTTTCTTTTTCTTCGCCTCCTCAGCCTTGGCATCTAGAAATTGCTGAGGGATGCCACTAATGTTGTTTTGTGCACTCGTTAGGAGACTCCACAATTCCTTCATAAAACGGCCTGTATTCTTTTCCATAAAACCTGTGAGCTGGATCTGAAGATGCTTGCCATCAGCTTCCTGCAGCCCCACATGAATGATAAATAAGTGTACATGAGAGGCAACACTCATGCAAGAAGTGTGCTTCAATCAAACAAATAGAAACTTACTGCTTATTATTTCCCAAGAGCAATAACTCTTAGATAGAAATTACCTTAACATCCAACAAACCGTAGATGAAATTGATTAGAACCTCGTCCTCAAAACCCAAAAGTTCTGTAACTCTCGTTGCAATCCATGGCCGTATGACGTCCATTTTCACTTTGGCCATTTCAATCTGCCCACGCACCACGATATCAGCAAGGGCCCACAAGATTGAACCTGACTCTGCCACACATACTCAAGCAGTGACAGGCTTTCAGGTGTCGATGTATTGAGCGTCCAAGTATTAGGGTTCACAGATATATTAGCATTAGAAGGTCAACTTCATTTTAGTTTATTTACAGTTTGTTTTCAAAATAAGCTCCAATCAGGTCGACGAAATTGCAGTGGGGTTTAAAACGGCGAAACATCTCCAAAAAATGACCAGTAACTATGCACTTACGAGGACATCCAGCTCAGGAGCAAACTTCTGTGTCTTCAAGAGTTTCGACATTTTGTTTGAAAAACGGGTGTCCTGGTCCGCGGACGTCCCCTGCGAGAAAGAGGTCAAGTATGATGATGTCGATAAAAGCAACAAACACCTGCACAAAACTTTACAGTCTTACGCTAGAAAACTACACAAAAGGACTACGTCTTGACAGAATATGAAGTCAAAATGTTACGCAAAAAGACCGAAACAAGTGATAAAATCGACAACACAGCTCTTGCATCAAGCCACCAAATCTCTGCCTTCCCACGACGACTAGATCCCCAGCCTCATCTTCTTCCTTGAGCGGAAAGTATGACACACCCTGAAGAAACCGCCCGACATGTTGGGGGACGTTCAGCACCTCCAAACGTCTTGGAAAGAACCTTACTCCAACCTTTCCAAATTGTGACGATTTAGAGTAATCAAAAAACAACAAAAGGAACCAAAACAAAAACCGGAAAAAAAAAAAAAACCACCAGGAAGTAATCCACAGTTCTACCCTCCTTCGATTGTTCTTATTCCTACCGCATCCTGATTCTCCTCCTAACCCCGTCCCCGACCCTTTTCTTTGTGACGTGTTCTCGAGACGAAACGAACACAAAACCTCGTCTGCTCGTGTTCTACCTCCTAAACCTGTCAACCCTCGACCTCGACTCCCTCCCGCGAAGAATAACCTGCATTTCTGTAAGTGATCGCAATCTGCCTCTCATTTCTGTCATTCCCTCCTTTCCCGTCCTTCCTGCCTTCCTTCGAGTTACCACTCCTCTGGTCGGGTGGACCCCGCATCCACTACACGTACGAACTGGACGCCCACTGTACCTCCAACTATGATTTCCTAACGTTCTTGCTCGCTCAAGGTTTGGAACCTACGACCCCGTGCGTGAGACATGTCCGCCTTCACTGCAACTGGAGTACCTGGTAAACTGAGACTATAAAGGGAGTTGGACCCATTCTCCAGGGACCCATTTTATTTTATTATTTTATTTCTTCTCTTTCCAGGGACCCATTACGCATGTTTCATGACTACAATACCCTGTTCAAAGTCACATCAGAGGTTTCTCCTATGTAGCACAAGTAGAAGGTAGGACACACTAAAACAACAAAAGACCCTATCAAGTCCTACATGGATGAAACCAAATGAGTAACATGGGGCTATGCTCCAATAGCATGACAATGGGAAATATGTATTACTCCACCTAACATATATGAACTATCTAGGTCAAATGGTGTACAAACAACAACAACATGATTGTTCTCATGTGGATTGCACCGGCTCCTGTACATTGTAAAGCAATAGAAACATGTTGACTAAAATATGTTATACAATAAGCTAAAGATAGTGATACCCCTACCACCTAGTATGGTATGCTCTCGCGCACTCTCTCACGAATATATCGAAGTTGGTATCCATAACTCCATATAACTCCAAAGCCATAGGAACAAAGAGATGACTTCTCTATATAACCCTATTCTCCCATCCCTTTTGTTATTATACTTTGTATTTGATTCTTGGAGACCTTGGTTGTTGCGGCTCCACTCACCACCCATCCAAGATGATCACACCAACACTCTCTCCATATGAGGTATCCACCCAGTTGTTGGTCCGAATGACAGGAATACATTCAGAAGCAACATGCAATCAATGCACTGCAGGGACAGAAATACGTGGTTCACCTCACTGAGGCTACGTCCACGGAACACACAGAGTCACTTTACTAAATAACCCTAATTTGTGTTACAGAGAGCACCTGCCAACCCTCTTAAATACTAGTACCAGCCCTAGCCCTAGTCTAACTAAATATGGTCAAACTAACCAGAGTTACTCAAGACCTGAGTTAACTCCTAACAATCTCCCCCTTGACTCATGTCTTGGGGTGTCTAACTCTTGTCACCATATACATACTCCATGGAAGTCCTATAAGAAACCTAAAGCATAGGCCCTCCTGTAAACAAGGATTAACTACAACTAAGCCGTAGCCTAACTAAGAAGGAGTAAAGCATATACAATAATCAAACAATTGCTAGCGTAACTCTACTAGTGCTCCTTGTGCAAAACCCGCATAGTAAAGACAATGCCTCTTGAAACTCTCTAAAGGAATAACTTTGGTCAAAGAATCAGCTGGATTGAGTTTACCTTCAATCTTGACTAGCTCAATCTTCCTATCAAAAAACCGCATCTCTCCGATAAAGTGATATCTGATGTCGATGTGCTTCACCCTGCTATCCATCACTTGATTTGCTGCAAGATGTAAGGCACTCTGGCTATCACAATGGAGATTTACAACATCTTGTTTCAATCCCATCTCAGTGATAAGTCTATTCAATCAAATAGCCTCCTTTGCTGCTTCCGCTGCTGCTACATATTCGGCTTCTGTAGTTGACTGAGCTATGCACTTCTACAAGGTAGATCTTCAACTAACGCATCCACCTCCAAGTGTAAACACGTACCCAGTTGTAAACTTCCTCTTGTCCATATCTTGTCCATAGTCAGCATCAACGTAACCCAACAAGGATTTGGCATTGTCCAATAAACCATCAAACAAAAGACCAAAATCCTTAGTACTCTTGAGGTATTCGAGAATCCATTTCTGACTTCCCAATGCACCTTCCCCGGATTTGACATATACTGCTCACCTTGCCCATAGCTAGAGCAATATCAGGTCTAGTGCACACCATCAAATACATGAGAGGCCTTAACGCCCTTGTCATAGGGAAATGATGACATCTTTCCTCTCTCAGTTGCATCAATTGGACATTGAGCTGTTGAGAGCTTAAAATGTGCTGCCAAAGGAGTCCACACTCCTTTAGAGTCTGCCATGTTAAACCTGTCAAGCACACACTTAATGTACTTACCCTGACTTAACCATAGCTTCCTCTTCTTCAAATCCTTGTGAACATCCATACCTAATATCCTCTTGGACTCACCCAAATCCTTCATCTTGAATGCAGATTTCAGTTGCCTCTTGCATCTATCGACGTCAGATTGTTCCTTTGCCAAAATGAGCATGTCATCCACATAGAGTACCAGAATAATGAGGCTAAAGATCTCATTATTCACCTTCTTCATGTAAACACATGGATCAACCACTCCGTGAAAATCCTTGTGCTTTCATGAACTCATCAAACCTTGCATTCCATTGCCTAGGAGCTTGCTTCAGTCCATACAAAGATTTGAGCAATCTACAAACTAACTTCTCCTTACCTTTCTTCTCATAGCCAGTAGGTTGTCTCATGTATATTTCTTCCTCCAAAGATCCATATAGAAAAGCCGTGACAACATCCATCTGATCCATAACTAGACCAAATATCACAGCAAGTGCACATACCGGACGAATTGTAGCATACTTTGCCCACGGGGAGAGAAGACTTCGTTGTAGTCCACACCTTTTTCTTGTGTGAAGCCCTTAGCCACCAACCTGGCTTTGAAGATCCTCTTCTCTTCATCCACTGGATTATCCTTCAACTTGTACACCCACTTGCTATCAACCAAAGGTTGACCCTTTGGAAGCTACACCAGCTCCCAAGTCTTGTTCTCAACAAACGATTGCATCTCACGCTCCATAGCAATGTCCCACTCAAGCTTATTGATGGAGGCTTGAGCTTCTCTATATGAACAAGGTTCTCCTTCTTCCAAGATCAACGCATTGCCATCATCATTCTCAACTTCCATATCATGATCCTCAAGAATAGATGAATCAGCCCATGTTCCATACCTTTCGGGAGCTCTACTAATCCGATTTGATGATCTCCTAGTAGATGGTCCTGGTTGATCTCCATCGTTTGCATCAGATCTTGAGGCTCAAAGAACGACAACTTGCTCCTCCAATTCTGTTGTTCAAGAATTTGCTCCATCGTTCGAGCTTCTCCTTGTGACGCATCATTAAACCCATAATGATCAATCTCCCCCTCAACAACATCCGTGAGTGGAGATTTGCCCTTGTCAATAAGGGGAGCCTGAGATATCTCCCCCTCTTTCAATGATCTGGGCTCATCGAAAGAAACATCCCTACTGACAATCACCTTACAAGCTACAAGATCCCATAGCCTATATCCTTTCACACCACTTGCATATCCAAGAAAACAACACTTCTTGGATGTAGGATCCAACTTGGTCCTATTCTCCTTCGGTATGAGAGGATAAGCCGTACAACAAAAAATTCTCATACAACTATAATCAGCTCTCCGTTTGTGCCTCAATTCAAACGGTGTCAAGAAATCGATTGCACTTGAAGGAGACAGATTTACCAAAAACACTACGGTATTTACAGCTTCAGCCCATAATTCATATGGTAAACCAGATTGGCTCAACATACTACGCACCTTCTTCAATACTGTTCGGTTGAGCCTCTCAGAAATAGCATTTTGTTGCGGAGTATAAACCGTGGTGAGATGACGAGTGATCCTCTCCTCTTTGCAGTAACTTCTAAACTCCTCTAAAGTATACTCCCCGCCATTATCCGAACGTAGATATCTCACTTTGTGACCAGTCTGAGTCTCAACTTGGGCTCTCCAACTTTTGAAAGTTGCAAAGACTTCAGACTTGTGTGTGAGAAAGTAGACCCACACAAATCTCGAGTAATCATCAATAAACGATACATAGTACCACTTCCCAAAAAGTGAGGCTTTAGGAGAGGGTCCCCACACATCACTATGTACATACTCAAGTAACTCTTTGGAACTATGAGTTCCAACACCAAAGGCTTTTCTATGTTGCTTTCCCATAACACAATGCTCACAAAATTCCATGTCAACTTTACCTAAACCAGGTAGCAAGCCCTTATCTCGAAGGAATGTCAAGTACCTGTTACTCATGTGTCCCATTTTAGAATGCCAAACATGAGCCATCTCAGGTCGAGATCTCGTAAGATTGACTTCACCACATATGGTATTGCCTTCTAGCACATACAAATTCCTATGCTTGTGTCCTCTTAAGATAATCTTATCACCTACTCTCACCTCAAGTACTCCTTGTTTAGAACTCCACTCAAGGCCTTTTGAATCTAACATTCCAAGAGAGATAAGGTTCTTTCTCATTTCAGGTATAAACCTGATGTGAGTCAACATACGTTTGACTCCATCAAACATGTGAACTGCATGCATCCAACACCTTCAATTCTACAGGGTTGATCATTTCCCATAAGAACTAAACCGTTTGATATTGAGAAAATATGAAAAAACTCTCTAATGTAACAAATGTGATAAGAACAAGCACTATCCAGAATCCATACATCACCAACGCCCTTTGGTGAGTTGCATAGGGCATACCTCTGGCTTCATAGTCCATCTTCGAGCAAGTCATCCTCCTCATCAAAATCTTGAGCCACATTGGCCAAAGGAGGATCAAGAGTCTTGTCTTCACACAAAGCCCTTCTTGAAGTGACCACTCTTGCCACACTTCCAACAGACCACCGTCTTCTTTTCTTGGGATTTACCCCTAGACATGGATCTACCTCTAGATCCATACTTCTTCCCATCCTTCTCATTCCTTGATTGTGACCGTCCACGAATTACATTCAGTGCCATACTAGATGAAGAGGATGGAGTAGAGATCATCATCTTCTGCTGTAGATCATCAGTCAGGAGAGCACTTACAACCTCATTGTAAGTGATCGTTTGTCTATCACGATGGAGCAACACTCATGACAATGATTGATATGATGCAGATAATGAACTTAACAGATGAAGGGCCTTCCTCTCATCAGTTATCTCCTCTCCTAGATTCTGAAGATCAATAACAAGATCACCAAAGGCATCAATGTGATCTTGGATCTTCGTACCTGTATCTTTCATCTTGAAGCTCATCAGTTTCAAGGAGGTGTACAACCTATTTGACAACTCTTTGCGATGAAACCGTCGCTGAAGAGCCTCAAACAGCAATGTACAATTGTCATACTCATGTCTTCATGACTGACATCTCGCTACGTCTAGGTGCTAAACTCGTCCTTTGTGTTATTCGGTTGTCAAAAGGAACCTCCAAAGTTAATTTCTTTCCACTCATATGAGTACAAAAGGAAATTTATGGTGGGATAAAAAACCTTATACCAAAAGGGATACCTCTGCTAAGCTTATTACTCTAATGCTACTTATGCCCAGTCTGCAGTTCCAATCTGCATGTGAAGCTCCTCAGTCCACTCTACTGCAAGGCTTGCGGAAGAGAGTCAAAGTGCATCCTATCTCTCCAACTCCTTCATTGACCAGCAATTAAGCAACGGCTTTGGCTCCCAGCCTTCTCGTATCCACTTCGACTGCCTCTACCTTCTTCCTCTTCAGGTCAAGAGCTAATTTGCGAGCCTCTACCAGCCCATCTATCACTGATGTGGCTACCTGTTCCCTAGCTAGCAAGCTATCATTCCTCAACTTTTCCAGATCAACCGCGACGCTAGAGTTCTCCTCTGTTTCGTCTTCCCTAGTTCTACTTAACACAGCAATTCACGCCTCCTGTTCCAGCACTTGGACGAGTCGACTCCGTTATGGAAATAAACCTCAATCTCTTCCACTCGGAACAAAAGGAATAACCAGCGCCAACGACCTCCCTTCTTAACCTTGCCCTGCTCCTCTACTCTCTCTCACTTAGCCCAAATGGTATCGCCCTCATTCATCGTTCGACGCGGCCAATTCAGCAAACTTGATACCTCGATTGCTTCCTTCACACGATACGACTCCCGCTTAGATTTACAAAAGGTAGAAGGCATATACTCCTCACGATATTCACAATGAGAGCGAGAGAGCAAGCCGAAGTGAGAGAGGCGCCCATGAATTGCAATTTCACCTCGGCCGCAACTCACTTCCTCCTTCAAGTCCTCGGCTAAATGATCGACGAGATCTTAGCAAATTCTGGGGAAATAATCCCCTTGGAAGACCGTACTCCTCCAGAAGATATGGTAATGTCTTCTAAACTTTTCCTTTCAATATGTTGAAGAAGTTTTCCAATCAGTCCGAGTGGGGAAGATAGCAATCATATTCGACATCTGACAGATCCCATCAAATCGAAACAAGACGAATTCTTCCGCTTTTTCTCTCCCCCAAAGTCTTTCACATTCGATTTGGTGCAATTTACTGTGATTATTCACATCCGTTTCTGCACATATTCTCTATCTGAAAAATAGCCGATTGCTACTCCCCTAGAGAAGGATGTGTGTCTGCAGGTCGAATAGTAATTGGTTTATCATAAAATATTCGAATCCATAATTTACCACCTCGACGAGCGTAGCGAGTTATAGCTCTGCGACCTCCTTCTATTTGTCGACTTGATGATCCTCTCGAGAAATCTGCAGAGGTACAATCTACATTCGTACCAGATTTTACTCTACGACAACCGAAACAGCTGCATATGATACTCTAGCTTATGAAACAGTGGATGACACATCTCTTTCCCGAGAAATTATATTAACTCCCTCAGTAGACTAGTTCGCCCCGATGTTCACCCCCACTGCTCCCCGCATAACGCAAAAATTGTAACATACCACGAGCTCCAAGAACCTCATCAAGACGTCTCACTAGCTTCGGCATATCCTCACCTCCACCGTTCCAAATCCCAACACGAGAACTAAAATTTCCTCCACCTCTGCAGAATTGCTCTGTTCGGGCCCAAGCTCTGATACCAATTGTTGGTCCGAAAGACAAGAATACATTCAGAAGCAACATGCAATCAACAGACCATAAAGGAAATACGTGGTTCACCTCACTGAGGCCACGCCCAATTTTAACACACACGTGAGTCACTTTACTAAATAACCCTAATTTGTGCTACATAGAGCACCTGCCAGCCCTCTTAAATACTAGTACCAGCCCTAGCCCTAGTCTAACTAAATATGGTCAAACTAACCAGAGTTACTCAAGACCTGAGTTAACTCCTAACATCAGTCGCGCCCTAGCAAACTCCACATCTCTAATGGCATCATGGATAACTATCCTCTGCGCTCCGAATTGGCAATGAGTCATATGAACCCTTAATGCATCTAAAGTGATATCACACTCACATGTGAGTAACAAAGATGTAGATAGATGGACCAAGCCAAGACATAACCTCATCGTTATAGAGAATATAGCTGGTATGAGTCAGAAAGTCTTGATGCATGATCGAGCAAAGATCCATGAGCTTGCACCTTGCAATAGCAATAGTGTATACGAGCCCTAGTAGTATGAGGAATGGTTGGATCCACTAAGACTATAAGCGGCTAGTTCAAGTAGAACAAGTACGAGGTATGTTGAAGAGAAGGAAAAACGTAACCCGAGAACATCCTAGACGCCCTTCCATGTTCACATTTATTATATATGGAAGCATAGATCTTCCTGATGCTAATTTTGTTCTCTTGTACAATATTTCAATTTGGTTCTTAATTTTATATTTTTGTACTAAAATTGACAACTTATTCAATTATAAAATATTCATTTTATTTTTTTCTAAATCAATCAAGGCTTTAAAGTAAAGAGACAAACATCTTACGGAATGGCATGTAGCTTGAACAAAATTAATTCAAGTATTCTTTTAGAGTAATTCATTATTTTAACGTTTTTTAATATATTATATGTAAAGATATATGTTATATAAATATTAGTTACCTCAATGTAATAGAATGAACATTTCAGTTGAAATTAACTATGTTATATGAATTGAAAAATCAAAAATTGTGGCAAGATAGTTTTACAATATGCGCTTATGCCATATTTTCACATGATTCTAATATTTCTCATCTATGCTTTTCAAACATGATTCTCATGAGTAGTTCTGAAGAATCTAGTTTATCTCGTTCGAATGTTTCACACTAACTATGAAATTATGTTGAATATTGACTTTTAATGCTTTAAGCATGTGCCATATTGATATAGTAATATGTAAATTGATAATTATGTTGTATTTATGTGGTAAGTGCTGAATCAGACTTTTAAAGAGGTTGAAACATGTTACTATATGATTAATTACATCTATGTAGTTTATCATATAGCTGCACAACTTCATGATTTGAAATTATGGTAGTTGATGTTCTTTTGTGTTTTGTTTCAAACACAAAGTAGAAATTTGATGCTTTGTTTCATCATTGATTATTAATAGGTGAGTTTAACGTGAGTGTTAAACACATAGCAAATAAAAGGGGAAAAAAGTGCAATGAAGATATATTTGACAACAATGGAAATCATATGCCTAAGTAGTCTTAGCCTAATAGTCAAAAGATAAATGCTTATCCCTCCAAATGCATCTCTAATGTTATTTATGCTAATTATGAATTATTGTGTTAGAATGTTCCCAAGAAGTAGTCAATCAAAACAATCTTCTTTTCAATTTAAACATATAATCTCATCTTAAGATATCTTTAGATATTTCTTTTTACATTAGAGTTTCAAAATATAAATGTAGAAAAATAACAAATTTTTTAAATAATTTTTTTCATATAGTAATATTAATGACATATTTGTATTAACACCATACTATATTTACTCTCTAAAAAATATATAGTATATTTTTTAGTGAACAACACTTCCTATCATTTTAATTAGAGCTCTTGATTGAAGTGAAACATATAAGAAATATTAAAATTAATTTCTTTTAAAGAAAAGAATAGAGAATGGATTATTACTTTCTAGAACAGTATTTTTTTTAATCAAATTAAATCAATTAATAAGTTTATGATTAACAATCCATGATTTTAAAAATCTCTTGATAAATAGGTAAATATCAAAACACATATATCAAGTGATATTATTAATCAGTATTTTTGTTAATTATTTTTTATTTCATTATTTTTTGATAAAATATAAGTTAATAAATGAAATTTTTTGTTGAATGAATAATAAAAAAATTAATTAATAAAAATAATTTTTTGAAATTTAAATAAAAATTCGAAAATTTGTTAAAATTTTTAAAAAAAATTTGCAAGAAAATTTATATTTATTTTTTATGTACAAATGTATTCAAATACATGTTATGTCATATTATCTTGTATATTTGTTTCTTTGCTGCTCAATTTATAATTTTAAATACGTATTTTTATTATTTTGTTGATAACTATGTGTGTATATATTTATTTATTTTGATATATAATTTTGTAATATAATATATTAATAAATTTACATCTATTGAAAAAATTTCATAATTATATAATTTTCATATTCAACATATCAATAATTTTTCAATGATAATGATGTGTCTTGAAATAAAAATTAATTTGTTGTCATTAAATTAATAAAAAAATTTAACAAAATTTAAATTAAATTAAATCACAAACGTATAAGTTATTTAATTTTTAATGTTATAAATACACTACATAAATTATATACTTAATATCATTCAAAAGACAACATGTCTTTTGAATGAATACATTTATAATGAGATTCAGATTTATATATTTTTTAAGTGAATTTAAATATTTGAATTATTTTATGAAATTTATATACATTTTATTTTTATGATGCATTATACATAAATATCATAATACAACATATATTGATATCAAAACAAAAATATCAACACAAATACAATATAAATCATTACATTTTTTGAAATAATCATATTTAAAAGTATGTGATATGATATTATAATCTTTGAGATCATGTGTTTGAATATTACTATAATTCGTCTATAATAATTTATTCATAAAAAATATAATATAACAGTCAAAATAAAATGTTGATAAAATAATAATTTTTTTATTTTATTTATATTTCATTTTGAATTTATTATTATATCTTAAAAGTAAATAATTGATAACAAAAGAAACACAAAGTATAGTAACTAATATTTGTGCTCGACAATTAAACTTAAATCCATATTATAATTGACTTTTAGAATTGTCATGATACATATTTATTTGATGATACTTTCAAATAACATCATATGCCTATAACATTAGTACTAATAGTTTCATGGAATAAAATGATGTATTATATAACAATTTAATTTAATTATTTAAAATAAAATTATAGTTTAAGGGTTAATATTTAACTTTTAATATTTTAATATATAAAAATTTATAATTATAATTAGCATATTTATATTCTTAAATATGGTGATTATTGAACTAAAAGATATTATATTTTTCACTAACACATGCAATCAAACATGTAATCATCTAGATTGAAAGATTCAACTAAATATGACAAGAGAGATAAAATTAATTTATAAGTTCTATCATATAATTATAATGAGAAATATACAAGTAGTATTTGTTAATTAAATCAATATAACATGAGCAATTCACGAAGAATTAGAGAAACTCAATGTACAAAATGTAATTAATTTTTCTACAATCCACGTTTTATATGTAATTTGGTGTACATTTTTCTCAACCAAATCGTCAATTTGAAGATTTTGTTGTAAGATTTTACACAAGTAACAAATGCTCTATCATATAAGACTTTAAATTAGTTCAACATGCATATAATTCATCATGAACATATCATAAATATAATTTTTTCTATAAATTAAAAAAACATATATGTTTTCATGTTTCACATTCAAAAGATGTATCATTTTTTTGTAACTTTCATATATTTATAATATATAATTTCGGGAATCGTCATCCAAATAGTCCATCAAATTACTAATACAAAGATATTGTTATGCCATATATTTATCATCAATATTTTAAATTTATGTTCATTCAAACAAACTCATTTAATTACCAATACAAAGATAATTGAATGTAATATATTCATCGTAAACATAATTATTTTAGTTCCAATTAAAGAATCACTTATTAGTACATTAATAGTCCAATATCATCATGCCATACTCACAAAAAAAATTATCAAGCATAATGGATATCAAACTTACATTATATTTGCATAGAAATCATCATGCAAATCATTCTATTAGCCAATCTATTCCATTATAATTGTTAAAATTGACATTGCGTTGCATATTATTATCAATCATATATAACAATCATACTCAACTTGCTATCTTTTTATTAAATAATAAAAAATCACAAAATATATTTTTATTTTATTGATTATATCAAAATATGAAGATGCACTATTATTGAAATTATTATTGTCATTTGTTTACGCCATGGAAAATGTCAATTGATGATAGTTAATCTATTAATCATCAAAAAATCTGATGTTAATTCACAAAAATTACATTTGTTGAAACATATGTGGTTTATAATATGTTATATACGAAAAATATGTTTAAATAAAAAATCAAGTAAATCATGCATTAAATTCCTATTTATCATCATGATATGATTTTATTGGTTGTGTTATGCTTGATAAAAAGTTTGCAATTACAAGTGCAAGTGTTTAAAAATCATCATGACTCTTGAAATGACATTTATAGTTAAGTATGTACATATAGTCAAAAATATATACAATTATTAGAGTTATTTTCATGCATATATATATATATATATCATCACAACATACATCAATGACACATCAATCTTTTATACGCTATAAACGTACATAAGGATAATCCGCTCAACATCATAGCATAAAAGAGTATCAGAGTTGAGCCAAACCTACTTTGAGCTTTTAAAAAATATAGGTTATGACATAAGTTAATGCTTTCCTATATGCATATTATCAAAGGCTCAACTTTGAAAATTACACTCTAATAAGACCTAATTCCAATTCTACCCATGTAACCATAGATCTCATAACGGCGCTATAGGTTATAACGGCACGTCCAATGAGAATGATGTTAAGTGCACTATCAATTATAATAACTATATATACTATTGCATACACATATCTTCCTAACTAGAGTGTCGTTACATAAATTATGACGTCTATTTTGCATATACATATTGCATCATAACACATCAAACATCCCAATACATAGATCATCATACATCAACACAAATATATCACAATCGTGACTTGAACATGCATTTAGATCATTCTATTACAATATAACCATCTAGTTTATTAACATAATATGACATTTTTTGAGCTAAAATCAAGAGGTCATATATGCAATCCATTACATATAACGGTCAAACCAACTTTCATGCTAACTGCATTGAGGACATCTCCAATGCCCACTAAACACCACATTCAAAGATGTCAAATATAACATATGCCATCCTCTCAAATAAGAACCATAAATATACCATCCTCTTGAACAATAATCACATATCAACATACTAATAGTTGCACAAGCTTATCCACATAACATACGTCTCTACCCAATCCACACAACTGCCAAGATTGCATCCATAGTATTATCAATGTATGGAAGATGACATGGCACATAATTACACACATGATCATTCCAAACCACACACATTAGGAGCCTTTGACCCAAAACTCTAGAAGCTAAAACCTCATTTACTCGTTAATCTTTGAGACCAACATTAACATCTAATGTGGTTGATACAATATACTACAGGTGAACATAATCACCAACCTGAAATTTACAAATGGAAGATTGATATCTGCCTCCTCATTTGATGGTAGCATAACACAAAGTATCTCTATATTGATATATAGTCAAGTTTTAAAATACCATAGTCATTACTTTATAAAATGGTTATGTCGTCTGAATACACATCCTAAACTAATCATTATGGTTATCAAAGTCCAAAACTCTTGACAAATAGCTGCATATAGGTATAGATTGCTACCATATAATAGTAAGGTAAATAAGATGTTAGAAATGCATGTTGACTAAATTGATAGTCCATGATTAACCACAATAGCTCAATGATCATAGTCTCCCAAATAAACTTTCTTTGAACAAAATTTTAGTCCTTTTAATCCTATATTCACCATCTAAACAATTCTCTTTACCAAACTATTAGTCTTAAGATTATTTCTTGAGGTAGTATGATGATTGTTCAACACTATATCACATAAAGTTTGAAATTTGTCTAAAAACTCAATATCTCGGTTAATCAACACCTCGTCTAATGCACCAAATTGACTAAGCACATAAGTTACAAATGCATAAATAGTTCCCTCACTTAATTTGTTGGGCAATGCCATCAACTCAATCCATTTGGAAAAATGCTATAGCATGATCAACATATTTCAATGGTAAAGATTTTATAAAATCCAAACTCCAAAGATAACCAAGTCCCTTAATTGGTAGGGGATGTAATTGTGGTGTATGGGAATTGAATGATGCATTGTAACCATCTTTGGTTAAATAGAACTGAAATAGATGTAAATCAAGGTGCATATAGATAGTATAGAATTGACTATTAATATATGCAATCTATATGTTCATTATGTTGTGTTTCTAGTGTGTTAGTTAGTATTAGTTGGAATAACACAACAACAATTCATGTGTTAAAAGTGATGTCCTCCACATCATTGATCCACTAGTATTTGAATGCATGCTGGGTGTGGAACCTTATCTAAATTGTATCTTTTTTGGGACTATATATGAAGAAAAAAAATCATAAAGATTATATCTCAACTTCACAGTTTTTGAGCTATTCGAGTGGTTTGACCTCACGTCCCTAGTGATACAATGATATTATAGCTATCTTGATTTTTCCATGAGTGTGGATTACCCTTCTTGTAATACCAAAACAATGATAATATCTTTAAGTTCATAAGAGTTGTATAAAAACTAGCAAAGTTCATTGATCTCCATGTAGAGTAAGAAGTAAAGGAAAATTTGTGGGATGTAGATAAGGATGTGTTAGAGAGAAACCCTGAACCAAACTTTCCATTTTCTAACTTGTTCAACATTTCATATTTGATTCATGGAGAAAGATATTTTCAGAGTGTACTTGTGGTCAATTGGGGTGCAGATTTTATGGATTGAGTGATGACGTCGTCCGTACCAATGATACTTCCGATTGTCAATAATGGAGAAACATAAGATTGTACCATTTACATTCTATATTGAAAGTTTGATGGATTTGAATATGAAACCATCCACCTAGATCAACACATATGTAGAAATTAGAATGATTTATAGATAAAATAGAATGTGGAATGATTTTATTGTTAGAAATTATGATAAACAGTACTACACGTATATTATAGAATTATCTTGGCCTTTTGTGATTCATATTTGAAGAGATTAGATTGTTATTATATTTACATTGTATTAATTTGAGTGATTGAGAAGCATAAAAACATCAGTAACTATGAAAATTTTTTTTAACTCAAACATGATAGAGATGAAAAAGTTCAAAAAAAACTATTGTCTAGAGCTATACAAAACAACAAACCATGGAGTATAAGATCTTTGCATTAGAGAGTGATAAGATAAAGAGAGAAAGAGTTGATAAGATGGAAGTGGAGACTTCAATAGAAGAGAATTAACCACAACCACAAGCAACTCATATTGACAATGAAATGGTAAATAGCATACGACTTCAAAAGATGGAAGATCAAGCCAATCTTTTATTTTGTATGGGAAAATCATGTAAGATGAAAGCTCTTTTTTTTAACATTATTAATGTTATGGCTTGTCTTATGATGTTTTTTTTTGACTTGATGTTACATTTATATTTATCATGGATTTCATAAAATTACTTTTTTTTCTTATTATGATTGCTCATATTATAATCCTTATGATAAGATTACAAATTTGTTGATCTCAAAACTGAACACCACTTTTTTATTTTGAATGCTCATCACATTATTTTTAAAATAAGACTATTAATTTGGGGTATCAAAATTCATCATCATACATGTATTTACTCATAATATATCAATATAGTTTTTTATTATTTTATTATTATTTGTAATCATTTTTCTTTTGATTTTAATAATATTGTGATAATTATGATCTTGTAAATTTTTATCAATGGATTATTTCAAACTATATGAATTCATGTAACTCTACACTCAGTATAATTTGTGTTTGAAAATATTTGTTCATTTAATTTAAAGATATCTAATTAACTTATTTTACCGTCTCTTATTTTACTTAGCACTCTTGCTTTTTGCTTCTCAATGATTGATTATGAATAAAATATTTTTGCAATACTCTCTAGAAAGATAGCTTGAAAAATTATTTCAAATTTGTATAATTTATTTTCCAATATTTTATTGACTTTATTACTTTTTACTTCTTGTTGAGTTTGATAAATCCATGTGGTTATACATACCATGATAATTTTCATTTGTTTAAAACTTAGGCTGTTTAAATGGATGAATTTTATTTCATATTTTTTTTGTCCCATCAATATTTTTTTTTCTCCATTTAGTCTTTAATTATTATAAATTGTACATATATATGTTTCCATATTACCTTCTAGCAGCATGGAGCAATGGTTGAATTCCATTGGTGATGTTCTTTTGTTCTTGTGTTGTGACTATCTTTAATTATGCTCTCATCTATTTTAGTATAGACCTTTTGTCATTAATATGAAACATCATTATATCATTTTCTATGAAAAAGTAATTTATTTAAGCTTAATTCTATCAACACATTGTACGTAACAAGTAAATATTACTTTATTGTTATTCTAGTGATTCCTATTCATTTTTTTATTTGATGCTCGCTTTATTAGTTATAATATGATGTAAAACTTTTCCTTAATGGCTCAATTTATAATTTTAAATACTTTGTCCATCATCATGGAATGATTTATCACTTTCAAATTTTTCAGATTCAAATCCATTTCATTGTTACAATATGAACATACTTTAAACGTTTTAAAGTTATTTTGCTTCTAGATTTGTTTGCTAACCAAATAAACTTACTATACTCATCATAAAATCAAGGTTCTAGCTCAATCTCCATAATCTTACATTTTTATTTTTCAACTTATGAACTTTGGATTGCTTGAAACCTAAAGCCAAATCCATCCCTTGATATTTATATTATCAACTAGATATAACAGTTTTACTAATCCTAATTAATTTCAGATATGATTTGTTCATAATATGATTGTATTAGCATATCATATATTTTCATCATGATAGTTTTATTTTTATATATTGCATGAGAGTAATTTAGTGTTTAAAAGACTAAGATTATTCTTTTAATGGTAACTAACATTTAGATAATTATTATAAAATGATTAAAAAAAGTAGTTTTCAAATAAATTGATTTTAATTAGAAAAAAAACAATGAAGAAATAATATGAAGTAAATATAATAAAAATAGAAGATTAAAATAATAATAATGACTTGATAATTCAAAAACTTTGTTCTTACAAAAAAGTAATTCAATTATTGTCTAATGAAACATCAAGGGTTGCATGATGAACTATTGTGATTTCTTCACAATCCCACTTCATTCTAAGTTTACTGATAATATTTACTTTAAAATGACACACATAATAATTGCATTATTATCCATATACCAATGGTTCGTTTCAATAGATCTTGAAGGGTTAGGATTGTAGCTCTTGATTTAACTTTTGAGGTATTATTTGTCACAACTCAGAAGTTGAGTCAATAGAACGCTTGATGTACACATGATCTATAGAATATTGGATCCTGAAATTTTATGCATGATTTGAGTTTGTGAATTGGGATGCCAAGGATTGGTGTGAAGATATAACATGGCACTAAGTGAAAGGGTTTGTGGCGGAGTAGAGTTCATGAAAGTTGTTGGGTCACGACCCATTCCACAGTTTGTTTGATAAAGAATGTTCCGATTTAATATAATTTTAAAAAAATTTCTTTCCACTTTTTATAATTATGTAATTGTATATCTTTTGAAAATATATACCATTATAGTTATCATTTCTTGTGAAGTTTAGAAAATTCAAAGTTTTTTTATTAGAACAAAAGGGCCCAATTGTTCAAACTTGTCGAAAAATATGTGTGGGCATGTAGTAAGTTAGTTAAAGAGCAAATTTTAATGTGCATTAAATTGAGCGTTTATTGTGTAAGGTTGCAGAAATTTCATTCAGATTTCAATTTGCAATCACATCAGTTTTTCCTCTCGATCTGCTGTTAACTTAACGTGTACATCGTCTGTGAAATATGCTTCACATCTAGCGCACTAATTCTTGGAGGGTACTCCAAATAAAGATCGACACACTAAAAATTGTGAATAGTGTTCTTCTTTCCTGTTATTAATAGCAGCGTGTGGGCCACACAGATGGATGCTCCAACATATTATACAATAGATATCAATGGATATCATGGATGTAGCCCTACTGAAGAGGACGATTACCGTCGAGACGGACGGATACAGATCGACGCTTATAACGATGGAATTTCACACTTTTACCGATGGAAAATTTCGCGAAAAGTCAGACGAGACGAGCCGAGAGTCGAGAGTTGATGGACGACGACACTCGAGACATTGGATAGTAGAAGTTGTTAACTTCAGGAAGAAACGCTCCCTTCTTTGAGAGAGACGAACTCGCTTGGTCAGTCGATCACACACTCACATGGGGATGTCCTGGAGGCCGAGAAAGACAGTTGATTGATTGAGAAGAAAAGAAGAAAATTTAGTGATTTTGGATGGTGGTGAACCATGTTTATCAAGCGGTTTCTTCAGAAGGCGGGAGCGGATACTGTGGGTTTTCTGTCCAGCCATTGTTTCGATTGATTACGTGTGTTGCTTGATCTGCTGCTTGGATCGCCTGGACCTGCTTTGGTTTGGTGGATGGATGGAAGTTTGCTTGAAATTTTGCTGGACCACTGAGGTATCTTGAGAGCCTGAAAGTTTCAGCCTCAGTTGGATCTGATCAGTAACAAATCACAGCCATAGTATTGCAACACTTGATCCATGATCCCTTTCTAAAGAACTTTCTTGATTTTTTCGTAGTTCCCTTTGATGAATATTGTATGGTAATGCACGTGTGATAGACTGTGGAATGGTTAGATGTCAGACATTTTGAACTCAGCGCCGATGGTGTAGTCCGAGCCTGTTGTTTCTATATTTTGGTTTCAATCATCTGGATCCAAACACCAGCAATCGACACTAGAGAAAGTGTTGGTTAATTGACACCATACAGCGAGGGAACAAGCGATCCAAGTTTTAGAATCGACCATAATGTCTAAATGACAGGCATTGACGTTCTGTGCCTTGAAAAGTAGACTCCGAAGAATCCGAAGATTCGTCTTTGATTCTCTCGGAACTTGGATTTGGAAGAGTCTCTGGGCATTCTTAGAAGGATCTTGTGCTGCTAGGTGTGTGAAGGATGTGTATTGTTGAGCCGAAAGTTCAAAATGTGAGTCTCACGTGGTCTTATGGATGGAAATTTCAGCCGGCAATACCAGCAGGTGGTCTAAAAGCATCACACTTGAATCCTCAGCTCGCTGTGCACCATGGAATCTTCTACTCAGCCTCAATCCTAGCCTACGAGCCTGTTCAAAGGCTTCTTGCTGTTGCCTCAACGTGAGTTTGTTTAACTTTTTAACGATTGTAGTAGAAACTTTTCATCATCAATTACTGAGTCTGACTCATAAATTTCGGGTTATTTCTTATCCTATTAATAGATGATCAGCATTGGATGTCGGAATTTGAGTATCGTGTTTAATTTTCAACTAGCAGCATCACATGATAAGTTTTTTCCCTTCAATAGCCAGCTGGAAGGTGCTAGCAGTCCAGCGACCTGTATCCAGTAGTAGTTTACAAAGCTCCAAGGTTGTGAAGAGAGGAATCATGTGCGCATTCTAGTTCAAGAAACTTGCTTGAATCTCTTGCTCTTGACTGTGGTACATAAGTGCTTTGTTTTGTGGTCAGATCCAGACATACAATCCGTGAGACAGGAAGAGATAGTTGAATCTTATCTTTTTCTTTTCATTATAGAGTAAAGTATATTCTGTGGAATAACAATCTGAATGTACATTTCCAGTTGACCATTCTAACCAAAGTTGGTTAGAGGGTTAAGGCTGATGAAGTTGGTGGTAATTTTCAAGAATCTAGACTAGCAAAGTCGTCCATGTAGTTATGAAGAGAAAGAGCTGATACGTTTGTCTTGGATTTAGTGCTACAACGCAAACACGACTGGAGGTTTGCCACCCCTGAACGAAGTGAATTCAGAAACTTATTTTATTTTATTGCTTTTCGAACTGAGCTCATACAGTGATGGACGAGTTAAGCTGCAGGGTGCTGATGGTATTGAAGCACTGCTGCAATCACCCAGGCAGTTGGCCTGTAAATATTTGGAGGTTAGTTTACATTGCGCTTCTCGACGTGATCAAGCATCGGTTAGCTGATATTGTCGAACTTCGCTTGAAGCAGTTCCATATTTTCGCAAGAAGTTGAATTTTCTTTTAGAAGGAAGAGAGAATCATCTAACGTTTTTTCCATTGTGTCCCCTGATGCAGTTTATGAACAATCGAGGTTTTCTTGTGCAAGTAAACACACAGAATGATATTGAAGTAAGTTGAACATCCTCTACATTACCGAGTGCTTCTGTTCTTTTGAGATGAGACATTTTTCTAGCTTTTTGTATTTGTTTACTTTCACCGCTCATTTGCTCCAAGTTCCAGGTATTACCAACTTTGGGACGATTATGAGCTCCCCTCGCTAGTTTTCTAAACATTTTCGATTTTGTTTTCAAGTTATATCTCTCATGAACGTTCCTTTTCGCAGGTGTGGGACTACGAAAGAAAAGAGGTTGTTTGTCACCAACCTTGGGCTGGAGATATCACCAGTTTCTACGTACTTCAGGGATCTCCTTTCATGTATGTAACATATTAAGTGAACTAACGCGACTGACTTTCACACGAGTTTGCTCGTGCCTCTTGATTGTGTTGATTCCTCAAGCTCGAAGCGTAACTTATAACTTCATATGTGTGTATGTGTGTGCATCAACAGGTTGGTTGGTGAACATTCTGGTCTCGTAGTCGTGCTCCAATATGCCGAAGAGGAGCAGCTTCTGAAAGGAATGTCCTACGGCATTCCTGCACATATTCCGCTCGGTATAAGTCATGAGTATCATTCTTCTGAGGTGGAATTTCTGTTAAATTCAAAGCAGGAAATCTGGGCACATTGACCTTGGTGTTGCTACCATAACAAGTCATTGTCATATTCCATTTCGTGGATGCCTTAACTAGCAATTGTGTAAATGTTGTACGCAGGTGGACTTGTTAGAGCTGGAAGTCAGGATGCTCCTTGTGTGGTCTCGACTCTTGCGCAGCCTGATGTCCTTTATAGCAGGTAACTTCTTGCATAGTTTCTCAGTCTTTGGTCTGTATTTAGATGCTGAATTGCCAGCGCAAACACCTTAAGGAAACCTTTCATCCTCATCTGTCTTGGTTTGACATTTTACGAACAGGTTACTCATTGCTTATGGGAATGGCCTTATTATCCTATGGGGACTACACGAGAACCAAGTGCTTGCTGTGCGCGGAGGTACTGAAAATCAACGCCGTGAATTGTCGAATTTCGCGAACAGCCTCAAAGGCCGTGCTATTGCTACTTCTAAGCCTTCAGACGATGACGAGGAAGAGCAAGAAATATGCTGTATGTGCTGGGTCTGTCCGGTTGGTAGTGTTGTAGCTGTGGGGTACACGAATGGTGATATTTTGCTTTGGGGGCTGCCAACTATCATCAAAGCAAAGGGACAAGTGGAGATGGAGCTTGTCGAAGGCCCTGCCTATTCTGGTGTACCCATAAAGAAATTGGATCTTGCACTTGGTATGGTGAAGATGCCGGTTGTAGGTCTCACCTGGTGTGCCAGTGGAAATTCCAGCAGGGGAGCCAGTGGCAGGCTCTACGTTTTTGGAGGTGGGGAAGTGGGTCGACCCGAAGCTCTCATGGTTAAGTTTACTGAAACACGAGCAAATTCTTGTTTTGTAAATTGGTCTGTCTGTTTTGTATGTCTCTCGAACTGAGTAGTGCGTAATTGTAGCCCTCCTGGCTCGTAGACTCCACGATATTGACCAGATTCAAGAGTTCTGGAGGCGTTGTCTTCAAGAAGACTTCTCAGGGGAAAATGTCTCGGTGGCTGATTCCCTTTTTAACCCTGCAGGTGCTCTCTTTGGATAGCTCAAATCCTGAAGAAGGCGGTGAGAAGCTTTTGCAATGGGATCTCACTTTACAGGGCCCTTTCGCAGACATGGCATTGTTACCACCTTGGCCGGCTGGTGATGGTCTCTGTACTCCTGCAGCAGCTCTAGTTCTGCTCATGAGTCCAGGGCTGCTACATGTGTATGATGAACTCAGTATTGCCAGTTACTTCGCTTCTTTAGCTGAAGGCATGCCCTCTCCTCCACTTCCACAACCAGTGCCATTACAGCTCCATGTAACAGAAACAAACGTATCTTGTGCCAAGCTGGTTTTGGTTTCAAATGATGGAGTGGCTGCCCAAGCTTTGCTTCAGGTACCTATTTAGACTAGTCTGGAAATGAACTGCGTCTGTGCATGGACACACAAGCAGTGATAAACTTGAACTTGCAAAGTTTGTGGCTGCATTCGTAGCTGTTTCGTTTGTTTATCGTTTTGCAGAAGTTACCTTATGAATACGCTGTGTGGATTCTTATACCAGATGCCGCCGGTAACAAAGAGTTCAGTGCCTTCTACCTTGCCAGGTGGTACCAAATGGCCTATTAGTGGAGGTAAGCAAGTATCAACGGGTTCTTCTTCTCATACCAAGGACATTTTTGAGAAAAATATCTACGTGACAGGTCATCGAGACGGGGTTGTGAACTTCTGGGATGCTGCTTCACCTTCTTACAACCTCCTATGCTCGGTGACCAATCAGGTGGCTTTTCTGCGAGTCACATTTTTTCGTAATTAAAAATCAGCAAAACGCGGAATTTTTTAGGAATCTTGACAACCTACAAAAATTTGCAGCAGTAATGAACGGTCTCTTGACGCATTCACGTGTTGTGCAGAGTAAAGTGGGCGGTGATTGCCCTGTGACAACGATGGAGTTTTGTTCTTCGCCTGGTTTGCTTGCCACTGGTGATGAACACGGCATGGTGTGTCCTCTGATATCACTATATATATGCTCTTTTGAGTTTGAAGTTTGTTCTGTTGTGACTCTAGTGGTTTGTAGTGGTGTTTTCTAGTGTCAGATAAGATGCACAGAATAGCCTCTGGTTCTCCAGCTTGAGGCTGAGCACTTAGAAAAATAGTCTATTACGTAACCTACGTGCATATCCAGGCTCCTTGGTGACTAGAATTCTAATCTTCATAACGATTTTTTCATACCTGAAGGCGATTTCTGCATACTTAGACCACTCCCTGCAAGTTGGGCTTGAGAAGTTATCTCCATTGCAAACTATCAGAATGAAATGTGTATTGTGCAGGTGTTTGTTTATAGGTTGCAGAAGGAAAACAGTGAAGTACATTGCCGCATTGTCACTCGTGGTGTTGCCAAAACCGAAGGTAGAGTGAGTGTTCGTATACTAAACTATTTGATGTAGTTTTATATACCAACTCCAATTAGGCTACACGCACACCCTTAGGTCTTGTCCCTTTACACCACGTGCCTTTCTCTGTCTTCTAACACCGAGCTCTATATCATGGATTACTTCAATGCTCGTGAGTTCTCGAGTAATGCTCTTATAATGAGTCTTCTGTAAATTAAGTGTTTCCGCTCGCCGCTGACAATTATCCACATATCAATCTGTCCTTCAATCTACACAACAGGACTGGGTTCACTTAGGCTGCTCCGGGGCCATGGACCCGCCTTTCAAGATGTGGGCTTAAAGTCGATCAGGCCAGAAAGTGGGACGAGTGGCATGTTCCTTGTAACAACTTATTTCTTGTTGGGTTCTCGTCCTTGTGTTTGTGGAAGAGGTGTGCACCATGTTATTTTGTTCGGACGTTTTGGAATGGTTTGTCGTACGTGCTCTCAGTCCCTTAATTGTCCAGAGCGGTTTAGTATCCAATGCGTAGGGCTTCAAACTATCACTGCGATGCCAGTTATAATTACCTAACGATCCCATAATCCTTGGAATCTCCGTGAACTTAAATTGCATTCATTCAATCAATCTCTTTGTCTTTTCTTTGAACTTTCTTACGTTTGCCGTTGATCGTTTCATGGTTCTGATATCTGGCGCATCAGTTTTGTTGTCTTCTTCAGACGTTTCAAAAATCATGTCTGTCAGTGCATTCTGGACTTTGGTGTACAGATATCCTTCATTTTAGGAATACGTTTTCTCGACAGTCCCCACAGTTGCATATTCTATGTTTTGTTCTTAATCATATACTCTCTTTATTTCGTCGTAGAAGTTTATATAACAAATTATCTTTTCAAAGGGCACGAGGGTTACCTTCTCAGTACAGTTCATGGAGCTTCAGACATCGACTGGAGTCTATTGTTGGTTTCCACCAGTACAGAATTGGAGTCTTTTTCAGATCAGAGTATAACGTGCTGAAAAGTCCCTTGCTCGCTGATTACGATGAGTGGTCGTGTATGAATCATTTGTGCTGACAATCTTTGAGTGTGGTTTTGGAATGTGGATGCTGCAGAGGAATTGCAAAAGGCGAATGGAATCTTTGGTTGCTTTCTTATTTTAAAAGTTCACGAGGCTCCCATTCGATCAGTAGCTCTTGCAAGCTGTTTATTTCGTCTAGCTGTTGGTGACGAACGAGGCAATGTATGTCTTCTCTTGTTTGTTTCTTGAAAAAAAGTTCAGAATAGATGGTGAAGTTGAATTGCGAGCACATCCAATACATTTGAAAGTTGAATTGGTTGAGGCTTGGAAGTCCCTTTCTTGAACTATGGTCCAATCAATATGTTCCACGTTCGACTTTTCTGGTCCATATTTAAATCCTGAAATTTGTCGTTAACTGTGATTGCTTATTGACAGGTTTCCATCGTGGATTTACAGTCGAAGACTGTTATTTTATATGAGAACTGCTTCTCGAATCATCCTTCCAGCATTTTGTCCCTTGCATTTTCAGCTGAATATGCATCCACGTCGATTCCGCAGTCCCCTGCCTCCTCATCACCCAGGATAAGAAGTCAGCTAGATCCAACAAGTCATGTACCAGTATTGTATGTACTCGGGAAGGATGCGAACATGGTTGCTTATGATGGTAGTACAGGAGCTGTCGTTGGTCAAGGGGCTTTCAAGCCCATGCATTCCTCAACAGCTGTTTCTTTCCATCTTTTAGGTGAGAAAATCTCTGAGTTTATATGTAAGTTTGACGTTATAATGGTTTAACCTGTACTTCAAAGGTTTCCTAGGTGTCAATATACAATTTGATGTAAGGTTGTCACTTCTCTCAGATGCCGATGGTGCTCCAATTTGTCTTCCAAGTCCTTCTCCAAAACAAATCGTAGAAAGAGGAACCGACGACAGCGAATCTGCTGAGAATGAGTCAAATAGCAGTGAAGAACCGAGTTCCGTACCCTCTTGGACATGTTCAGAAGCCCAATTTTTACTTCTTTGCTGTACAGATTCGTTGCGTCTTTACGCCACATCTGCATTTGTACAGGTTTGTGACGCGCCGTTTTTCTTGTTGAATATGCTTAACTCGTATGTAGAAGGATTCATTTTTGAAACAGTGTTGCCATGTTTAAAATTCGCGTGTTTCCATCGTTCCATGTTCCAGCCTGTGTTTGTTATGATGTAATATGATGTAGAAATTGTGTACACTCACTTTTGCGTCACTGAATGATTGGAATGTAATACCAAATCTTTGGTTAGGGTTTGTTTCCAGCACAACGTCTGCTCGCAAGACAATTTCCTTATCCTCTACGTCTACATATTCAATTTTTCAATAGATCTACTTTCCAACCAAGAGGGTTTTTTGTCATATTTACACGACATCTTGTCTGTTTGAGAAGATGTGGAGTCCATATATGTAAACATCTCGAAAGGAAATATTTCCGTTACATACATAGCAATCTATAATGGAAATCACATTTCTACGCTCCCCCAAATACTTTTCCTTTTGTCTGCGTGATCTTCTATTCCTCTGGCATTTGTCTTTCAGTTCTGCTCTCTCTTATAATTTGTGTAAGATGTTTTCTTCAGAATCTTAGATTTACTTGAAAGTTTCT
Source organism: Marchantia paleacea (assembly GCA_014180765.2). Taxonomy (NCBI): domain Eukaryota; kingdom Viridiplantae; phylum Streptophyta; class Marchantiopsida; order Marchantiales; family Marchantiaceae; genus Marchantia; species Marchantia paleacea. The sequence goes on from MUAA02000049.1 coordinate 680,258, forward strand.
GGCAAATGAAGCTTTTGAGTATGTCATTGCTCGGTATACATGATCATTTCACGTCACAGAGTTCGTAATAATTAGTTCTTCTCACTCCTTAGGACTCGTTGAAACTTATTGTGGAGCGATTCACCGAAGAACTTAAGAAATTAGGACAAGAGTTGGTATTGAGATACCCTAAAAAAATCAAAGTTAAGAAAGTTTATTGAATGAACATCCACTTTTAGCTGGATTTCCGCGGAATTAACCTACATTTCCGCGGAGTCTTGAGGTCGTGATCAGTTTACGACCTGAAGACTTTTCAGTGGTTTTCAGTTCTTTTGCGCTCCAAAGTTCGTGATCTTGACCCAGCGGAGCCCTCCCTCTTCTTATGGAATCACACCAAGTGGTCTTTTATAGATCTATGTTTTTATTGTAGTCCAGCTTTCTTCAGGCACTAGTTGTCATATAATTCACGCATGTAATGTGTTTCTTCCGCATAGTATGACTGTCACTTTTAACACTGAATGATCCATCCCAAGTACGAATTTTCTTCAGTAGCTTTCTCTTCATTGTGGTGATCCTCCGTTTACAGTTCTCAAAGGCTCGAATACTCCTGTCGCTTACCTTGTAATTCTTGATTTGTGCCGGCAACACCTGGTGAGGACTTTGGATGTGATGAGAAGCTTCTTTCGCTTAGTAGAACAGTTTCTTGTAGATGAATTCAAAAGTTGGCGTTGGCGAATTATACATTTTCTCATGTGGATTGTTTTCAGTATTAGTTTATTCTTATGCTTCTACTTATCTCTTATAAATGACATCTAGTCTCACGGTCATCGTTTTCTCCCTAATAGACGAAATAAATACGATCATCTTTGTTGAATTACATGAAGAAGAATTCTATGCGGTTTGCTTGACCTTACTCCAGATTTTTTATTTCAGTTTTCTGCTTGATACCGATTCACCCATGAGCTCTCTGCATGCCTTTACTTCAAGGAGATATTTACATCATAAGTTGGTAGGAGTTCTGAAATTTCAGGGTTAATCTTTTTTCTGTGAACCCTCGCGCGGAACACGCTACTGCAGTTCGTCATAGCGTTACTACCTAGTCACAATAACTAGTAGATAGATTCGATCCTTCTCAAGGTTTGTCAAGCTATATGGTGATAAGTGTGAATATGATCTTCTCTGAGGCATCGATTGTTTAACAGTTGTGATTTTCATTGTTTGTCTCACTTATTCGATTACTCATTCTACAAATCTTCTATTTTGACGACTGCCCATCGAAAACTTAATCCCTGGCCTAATGCCTTTCTCGTCTCAGCTACGTGGCGTCATGACCTAAAGGTGGCGTGCGGATTTCTATATTTGAGATTACTTTATGTATGATGGCTGGTTATTAGTAACGATTTAGCTGTGGAAGACTGCTCTTGTATCTTTCGTATTGTTTTGCTCATTGAGCTTCGATCTGATGTTGCATCATAAGAAATTCTATTATAATTTGAGGCATTCTTTGTACCAATTAAGCATCGTTCGCCAAGGTTTTCTGGATAACCGCACCTGTTATGCTCTAAATTCCGTGCTTGTTCAGTTGTGATCCACTGTGTATCACCTTCGGTTATTCTCTCTTTCTAGTAGTAGTAATGGTGCCCTTAGTCTGGATTGTCTTCTGTTCTTGTTACATGCTTTCAGGATTTGTCATCAGTCTTTTTAGAATTTCGGTTTCTTTCTTATCGACGCATGTTAAGGCTTTGTGGTTGGTCATGTTCTATGTGTATTTAATTTGCAAAACCTTTGGTTCCTTTGTTCCAGTTTTCTTTTCATGATGAGATTCTTCCGATTTGAGGAATGCTTAAATCGTGATGCTTGGCTTTCCTCTTGTCGAATAGTCCGTGAGAACGAACTGTTTTGAAATGCCAGGGTCATCCTGCATCTTTGAAAAAAATCAAACTGGAGAAGATATGTTGCTGGACATCAGCTTTCCAGGAGAAGACAAAGGAGTCGGGATTGATATTGTTATTTACCAATGGAGACATTGAATTTAGGTGAGAATTCTTGGTGTGTCTCTCCGTTTTCGCAAGGAAGATTTAAAACTTTTTCCATATTTTAGAATCATATATCGGGAGGCTTCTGCCTTGGTCGCTTATCTTTGGTTTATTGGTCTTATTGGGCTTGGATTTTGTAGAATACTCAGGATTACAAAACAGTTCATAATGCGCACCTCTTTCATAACATACCAAAACTCTTACACGATCAGTAAATGGTTATGGGTCAGATCGTTACCAGATTTGGAATGTGTGAAGGAGACATCCTTGAGCGTGTGTGTTAATTGGAAGATTGAGCTGAATGAGTTGCTTATGAAAACTCTGGGAAGTAATAGCAGAGGTCAGCTCGTTCTGGTAAGCTTCCCGATTCGGTTCTCGTTAGATCTTCCATCCTTCCTTTCAGTTTTGAAGATTCATGACATGGTTTTTGTCAGTGCTTATTCAACTGTTTTCAAAGCTTCAGTTCATTATCTTGTGAATGTTCTCGTTATTTGATTATTGAAGGGCAGATGCCACATTGTCATTCACGACGTTGTAGAGTATGTTAAAAGCACTTGACGACCTTTTTTGAGTGCTGATGTTGCCTCTTTGCATTTACAGATAGATCATGGTAGGGAGGTTGTACAGATCTCATCTCTGGAAGAGGATTCTGCCAGGTACTGATCTAACCTCCAATATTTTCAAACTTTTTGCATACAGTTATACACGAAGGATGTATTTCATTTTTGAAAACTTATCCGATATCTTTGTGCAGTGTCCAGCTACTACCTCAACCACAACTCTATGACAGGGATGTTGCTTTAGCAGATGAGCATGCCAGCGCGGCAAGGAATATTCCAAAGAAGAAGGTGAATATATTTTCTCGTCACTCAGCTTGTTAACTTACTCAGCACACGAAATTTGTGGATGAACTAAAAGAGAGACTTAAATACAGACATGAAGGGATTAGATCAACAGTTGTATGGCGCTGACAAGGTCTGAAACTAATGTTTGCAAAACGCGTGTACTAGTGAGGTGTTTTGAAGTTTGGCAAGGTCTATGCGTAGCAAGGCTTTTCAACTAGTTTGATGTCGAGGACAGGTGATTTAGGTTGGTGTCCGGCTTGTGAATTTTGAGAGGAAGGATGCTACAACTGCTTGGTAATTACGTCTTACTGTCAATACCCTTTTGATTTGCGAGACTTCAATCTCGTGAGTTCATTTAACCAATGAGAGTCGCTCCTTAGACTACAAATTTGATCAGGAGTTCTAATAGCTAATTCAAGACCTTTGTGCGTATGGAAGTCTTATTTCCGATTGAGTTTGAAATCTTTTGTACGACTCAATCAGTTCTTTCTCTAAACATGTATTGTTTGAATCAAAAGTCAAATATGCCCGGCATGGAAGGCCTTCTGAAAGGCGTGGTTGGTGGAGTTATAAAAGAGCTGAAGAACGCGCTTGATCCTGAAGTACAGCACGTGCATTCTGCATCAGAGCTTCCAAAATTATTTTCTACACGTCCATTTACCATACCATCGACGCATACAAACCGATCTAAAACTGGGGGTGAAGTTTCCTCGAGTGATAACTTGGACATAGGTAAATTCTAGCAATGGTGCATTGCTATGTACTGCGTCAGATTTATTACTTTGGTGTGAAGAACACTTTGGTAAATGCTTCCTCTACTCTTTCATGTATGACATGTTACGTCTTGTTTCTCTGATTTCAGATGATATAGATGTCGAGGACATGCCATCAGGACCTACAGCTGCTGCTGAACCTTCCAGTGGCGGAGGATTTGGAAAATTTAGATGGAGCTTAAAAGGTACGTGAACGGAAGCAAGTTGTAGATCTACCTTGACGGTAAGAGGCTCTTATATTATGTAGCGTCTTTTCCAAAAGGCTTATCCATCTATTAGAAATGGAAGCCCTTAGGAAACAGGATATAATATCTACAATGGATATTTGTCAGGAGAAAGTGTTCATTCAAAACGCATCACTGCGATCGCACAACATGGAGGATACAAGCTAAGTTTGAGTATGCAACAATATTTTGATGTTCTGAACTTTGTAGCAGCAGTGGATCAGGATGTCTTCCATATGTATCACCAGTGCCTGATGCTCCTATTGACTCTCCTGGATTAGCCATAGCTTGCTACCACTCCCCTTTACCCTCAGGTGGGCTATGAGCAGCAACACTAAGGTCAGAACTCTCTAGATAGCACTCCTCACACTCGAATTGAGACCAACTCGAAATTCAGCTAGAGTGCTAACTGCACCCCCACTTATCAGCAATCCATCACCCAAAGGTACCTGAGGAAATGCTCATTGGCAAGGTGTGTACTCTGACCTATGTTCTAGCAATATATACAGAGTTCATGGCTCAAACTTGAACCTGAGGTCTTAACTCGAAAACCTAATCTTAAGGTGGCTGATGGCTTCCAAACCCTACTTCAGCCCTATTAAATTAGTAGTTACCTATGGTAAAAGTTAGTAACTAACTTTTACTATTTACAATTACTTATTATTGCTAAAGAGAGAAAGAAACCGACTCTGAGATTAACCATTACATCACAATACAGTTGGCTGAATTCTGTAAGAACTCTGGAGATTTGAGGTTTTCAATATACAATACAATATAATGAATTAGTAGTATATCCATATTTTGCCCCGATCATGCAGGAAAGGAAAAGACGAGTCATGAAGCGGAGGGTGATAGAACGAAGCTCTTTGAAGGAGGGAAGGAGGCGCCTAAGGCACGAACCGCAGATGATATTCGGGCGAAATATGGTCACCAGAGAAAAACTCAGGTATAAGCCCCTGAGACCTTTGGTCCGTGGTTTTGCGTGATCAAAATGAAGATGGTGATTCTTGTTCCAGGCGACGTGGGTTTCTTTCTGTATGTTCGCTTACATCATGTTGTCTAATTTTGTACTTATTTCCAGGGTGACAATCGGTAAGCGAGTATCTTACAGTTGCACATTCTATTACATTCTATATTGCTGCCCACGTGAATAACTCGATAGAGGAGTCAGCCACCAACTTGAACAATCGTGTTTCACTCATGAGGTTTTGGTACTCTTTGCAGGAGGTGTCAAGTGTAATGGAAATGGCTAGAAACAAGTTGATGGAACGTGGTGAAAAGCTGCAGGTACTCCTTTTTTATTTTTTTTTCCTTTTACCCTTACTGTGTCTAGCGTTGAAAGATGAGACATACCATTCAATCAAGAAGATTGAAAGCCGATGGTCTTGAGTCCTGCCTAAGAGTTGACCTGTTCCTGACTGCTTTGGGCCTTGAAGAGTATGGGATCCATTCAGTTTATGCTTCTTCGAGGTAGCTCACTAAATGTCGGTAGATCCTTCAGTTTTGAAGTGGACCTGTAAAGAAAACATTGAGGTCTCATTGGATCCATTAAATGTCGCAAGCAATGATTGAGGAGTGAAAGTTTTCGCATGATCCTGCAGGGAATTGAAAATAGAACGTCGGAGCTGGAAGACAATGCAGAAAATTTCGCTTCAATGGCTGAGGAACTTGCGAAAAGAATGGCTGCAAAGAAGTGGTGGGAACTTTGAGGAAGTTCACCCATTCTTCACGTGTACATGTAATACAAAACTATCGTATAAGTTTTTTGACGTAGCAACCTAAACCAACTACCTTCATTCATTTTGACATACACGGAGTATACAAACTCACCACCAGAGTGACGCTCGATAGCTTGTAAATAAGCGATTAACCATGCCTACTAATTTTTCTCTCGTGCTTCTTGATGTCGATCTTTGAGAGTCGAGAGATATTTTGATTTGAGTCTCATCCTCACCCATCTTGTCTGGTCCTCGAGGCTCCATGGAGGCTCCCTCGAATTGACTGGAATGTTTTCTTGCCTAGACTTAAGTCCTGTTTTCCATCGTCCGTGGGCATGATTAGATGAAAGGAAGAATTGTTTGATAAGAGGCCATCCTTGGATTTAGTCTTCTCCTCCTTTCCTACGGGTCTCTAAACCTGACCTTGTTCTGTTCAAGAATTTGTCCGCGTTCCAACTTTAATCCAAATGATCTTATATAACGTTCTTGTGTTATGATCCCACGCGGATCCGGTGGCACATTCGGTTGCTTACCTGCGTATGAGCACACGGCTTTCAAGCTATAAATTCTCATTATGTAAGTTAGTCTTTTACTTTACAAAAACAGGAGATTGTCATCTAGTGTCACTTAAAGTAATAACGCACTGTTTCTCAATGGCCGTGTTTCTCAGGAGCGCGAATTACTTGGTCTGGTTTCCTCGTCTCTCAGACATCATATATATCGACGACGAAAAGAGTCTATGCCCAATCACCACAACTGGCGTTTATATGTCGTGTGCGAATCGTTGTTACAGAGGTCCTCATGATTTATCTTGTATATCTATATATATATATGACGTCAGTTCACAAGTCAAACCCCAGTATGCTAGCCGTATTTTCACTCATCGTCGATATTCAATTCTTTAGAATCTCTTCCGATGGAAAACCATGATCCACATTACTGGACGCGAGGTTTCGACCCCAAATTGTAGAATGGATCCATTCTACAATTTGGGGTCGAAACAATTTGGAAACCGACAAGGCTTAAGAAGGATTGTGAAATAGTTTTAACGGAAACGACTTGAAGATGAAGCAAACATTGTTGAAATTCTGATTTGGATTGTACTCGAAAACTGCCATAGGGTGAACTAGGTCCTACTAAGAATCATTCTTCAGTTCGAGGCGTTTTGAGTTAGTAGCTCTGGGAAGAGCACAGAGCTACTTAATTGGTGTTTACAGTGAGAAACAGCAATTTCAGACCCAGATGACATGCCCTGCAGGTCTAGTTGGCAACATACAAATCGGGGGCTTATTCATAAAATGGGGAGAGGACAGAGTAAAATAACAAAAAGTATGGGAAGATCTCCTCAAGTTGAACTTGGATGAAACCAACCGGGTAACATGGTGCTAGGCCCTAGTAGCATCACAATGGAAAATATGTCCTACTACACCTAAGATAACTATCTAGACATATTTCCCATTGTTTACAAACGGTTTACAAATAAAAGGAGCATCCAATGAATCATTACTTGACGCGATGATGACATGCTCTCCTATGGATTGCATCAGCTAGTGCTCTCTGTAGAGCAATGGAAACACGTTGCCTAAAATAGATTATACAATAAGTTGAAGAAAGTGATGCCCCATGTGGCATAGTATGATAGGCTCTCGCGAACTCCGTCACGAACATGTAGAAGTCGGTGTCCATAGTTCCAGGTAACCCCAAAGCTAGAGGAACAAATAAGTGACCTCTCTCCATACTTGGAGACCTTGGCTGTTGCTGGTCCACTCATTGCCCATCCAGGAGGATGGGTGATCATCCCCTCTAAATCTGTGTACGTGGTGGTTATTGATCATACACGGTAACCACCACGTTTGCCACAGTAATCTGGTCCTCCCGAACCAAGTATAGATCTCCCCTAACATTAGTCGACTGCAAGACATACCACCATCTCGTGCTATAGCAAACACCACATCCTTAATGACATTATGGGTAGCTATCCTCTGCCCTCCGAATGAGCAACGAGTCATATGAACACCTGCTGCATATAAAGTGATACCACACTCACATGTGAGTAATGAAGATGTAGATGGATGGATGGTCGATCCAAGATCCACGAGCCTGCATCCTTGCTGGAGCAAAAGCATAGACGGGTCCTGCTAGTACGAGGAATGGTCTGATCCACTAAGAGTGAATGTAGAGCCTGCTGAAATTATCGGTCCATCAAGATAGATTGTAGACCTCTAATCCAATCGGTTAGTAAAGAGGAAAAAGATGGGAGCTCATGTCGTACCTCTAGGGGTAAAGCATCTCTCGTATGTCGTAATAGTATTTGTAGAGGAAATGATCATGTATCCATGTCCTTGCACACATCTCAAGGATGAGCCTATCTGCAATCACAAATCGAGAAGATAACAAAGTTTCAAAGAGTGACTAACTAGCCAAAAATGCCATGGATGCAGTTTTTTCATCAAAATAAGCCTAACCCTCCACACGAAATTGGCAAAGTTGTCTTCTTATGTGCCATATCTATTCTCACACACTCAAAGTTCCAATGATGTCATCAAAGTCGTCCATGATTCTCCTATCAAAGTCTATCAAGCATGATATGAATGTACTTGAAGGAGGAATCATGTGAATAAGGTAGATGGATCGACGAGCAATACTAATTGAGAGTATATCAAACGTCACATGCGGATCCTCTAGTAAAGGAAGTTCATATACATGCAAAACATCCTCGGCAAGTGCAACATCTAGGAAGTGTGAGACAAAATCCTCGGACCCTATTGTCACTCCTAGAATACGTAAGCTATCTGTCAATATCATACATCCCTCTAGAAGCTGGAGATGAGGAGGAATGTCCAAAGGAGACCAAACCCTTAACTTTGACACATTGATTTTCAAGCCTACATGATGAAACTCGATAGTCAAGTAATAAAAGTCTTGTTTAATGTGGTCTACATGGCCCACAATAAGATATCATCCGCTAAGGAATGGAACACATAACTTGACATGGCCAAAGCAGTAGACAAAAAAGCTTCACAATGAGCCATGAAAAATAGATGTTCTCCCAAAGGATCTCCCTATTGATTACAAGGGGTAGACTTTAGAATGGTGACTCATTTCTAGAAAAAGTCATGCTAATAGAGGAGAGAAAAATGTGAATCATAGAAAGATCGTACGAAAGGAATGATGCTCGATAAAGATCCACAACCTCTCTAAGCTATCTTTAGAGAGCATGAGATACTATTAAAAGTGTTCTCAACGTCCATTGCAAGACAACCCAATCCACATGGATATATAGAAGTTCTCTAATGCCTAACGATACCACATCACATCCTCCTTGTATGAAGACTCCAAATTGGTATGGACAAAGATATAACTATAAGTGTGAACGATGATCTAGGACCATGGTATGGCTAACTAGACGTAATAAGACCTCTCTAATAGCATTTGGTCTAATGTCCATAGTTTCTTTCTCCATCGTAAGAAGCAGACTAGAACCCAACATCTAACTAATTGACAACGTAATCTCCCCTAGCGCAAGTGATGCAGCCACCTAGAACAACTTAGTGAAACCATTGGAGGGATCATCCACATGAAAACAATCTCAAAGATGGTCATATATCATTCATGATAGGCCCCCTAAAGACAAGTGTGAGGTTATGCATAGAGAATGGATAAATAGTGATCTATCAAGACATAATGACTCCTCTCGTTGATACTCCAAGACCTCTAATGATATCTTTTTGCCCACGGGTGGATGTAAAAGATGTAAAGAGGAAATAGTCTCTTCAGTAGGACTAGCCATAGACAAATGATGAAGGGTCTGCCCGACCCTATTATACTCCACTGCATGCCCCAAGATCCTACATTGTCGTACAATGACACACCTGACATGATGTATCACGCACCGCTGTCGCATGGACAAAGCTTTACTTTGAGAACGCCTGGGCGTCTGGCTGTAGAAGAACTCTCCTCTTCCTCGTGTGAACTGACAATCACCCTCTCTTTCATCTCCTCATCTCTCCATGCCCAACTCGTTGCACCCGGTAAACTCCAGCGGAAGAGGATCGTTGTAACCAACGATTGAACCGTTAACTCTTAGCCAAACTTCGCAGAAAACTACTTTGCAACCATTCATAACTCTCGGGAAAGTTTCACATGCTCTTCAATTCTAGATCTCTCGTTACAAATGTCGAACTATACCCTGTGTTACAAGGCGATATGCAGACCCTTGCGCACTAAAACCACTATAAACTCCAATCCTTTGATCCAATTGCACTCAAATTTCGCAAGAAAACGACTTATTATCCAAGCTTCAACTCTGTCAAGTTTTATTGACCAATCTTATCCATAGCATGAGTTATGATCGTCGAACTAAATCAGAATAACAGGCAATCGCAATTCGGATCGTGTACATAAATTTCAAACTACTGCTTTGCACTCAAAACTCAACCAATCGAGCTGAAATTTCGATCAAATCGCAAATTTGAGTTGTAAACTCTGTGTCTATTGAATCCGATCTGTCAAAGCCTTCATAGAATGCTCAGAATTCACTCAAACTCTCCCATCGGTCCAAATTTCACTCTCCCACTTCAAATCACCACACCGGAGTGTCAACTTGCTCAATCGCCTTCATTCTTGAGCCAAAATCCTAGCTCTCCTCGTCAGGTCTCCAATCATATCCTTCAATCCTGAAAAACTCCCTTCAAAGGCTCCCGAAACTCCTCAAAACCCCGAAGAACTTGCCCAAGTGCTCTCATTGGTCTAAATTTCCCAACCAATGAGAATGAAGAGTTCCATTTTGACCTTTAGTGGGCCAAATTAGCCACAACTAACTTAGAGCTTAACAACTAGCCTAAAAACACCACTTAGCCATCATATAGGTAATACGAGTTGTTGCTAATATAGAGTCAAAATAACCACTTCGAAAGGTTAAGTATAAACGGAACAACAAAAGGGACAGGGGAGTTTATAACTTGAGTATAATACTCCTCGCCAAAATTCCTAACAATCAACTCCCTATGACTTGCCTTTGGTAGACGGTAGTGATGGATGAGGGGACCCATGTGTTGAAAGGCGCCACTATCGGCAAGTTTAGGTCCATAATGCTAATATCAAATCAAAACGTAGATCATTAAGTCCCAAGTCGCTACCGTAGGAAACAATTGGCAGAATGAAAGGATCTGGGGAGTTTATCACCACTTCCATAAAGCTATCTCCAAAGTGATACACTAACCATGCCCCTAAAGTGATCACGATGTAGACACCGGATGCTTATCACAAACGGATTGGGCATCGGTATATCTGGAGGATCATACCGCCCTCTATCCATGTCCCACTTTGGCTCCACTTCTATCGGATAAGCTCCTTGGTCATCGGCGTTCTAGACCTCCCCCTTTCCTTTTCGGCTCAACCATTTTTATATCCGATAAGGTCCAAGATGATATCCCTTGGATCATTATCTACATCCCAGCCCTAGGATGACAATCCAACCGTGGCCTCTTAACGGCTCTTTACAATGAGCCGTCGGCCATCCCGACCTAAAATATCGCCAAAATATCGCCGTCATCTCAACAGCTCTGAAGATGACACATGTCATCATCTTCTCATAGTAGCCGTGTCACAACACGACACCGCTCTTAGCGGCCCCATGAGAGGAAGTGAAGCTATAGCTAGCACAAAGAGAATGATAAGGATACATTTCACTCTAAGTCTTTGGCTTTGCAGAGTAGATTAACAATCAAGAATCAACGTAGTCTGTTTTCAAGAACTTAGAATAGAGAACAAGTCCTCTTTTCATGAAGATCAAAAATTCGAAATCACCTTATTGTTACTGTAGAATATCTCACGATGCCACCAATCTACCCTTCGTCGAATGTTTGTCACGGGGAGGAACATTTTTTAGTGGTTGAGACTGGAGACATGTTTCTGAAATTCAGTCAATTAAATTTTATATGCTTCTTGTACAAATAAACTGCGAGATAGAAAATTATAAGTCTCCATGTTGATAGTGTGCATTTAATCAACCCTATTCTGTGACGTTGAGTTACTAAAGCGAGGCTGGGGTTCGGTGTTCAATCATGCTTAGTCTAAGAAACTAAATATTTTCCTTTTCTGTTTAATGGAGAATATTTATTTGATGGCTGCAGCGATTTGGAAGAGAGTATAGCAATTTATAAAAGATGATCTAAATCTTGCGAAATGATAGTAATTGATTCATCTGGCGAACGGAAGGAGCCAAAGTAAAAATGTTGGACCCCAGTTTGTTATTATCCAGCTAAATAACATCATATATTGAAAAAATCTTCAATTTTCATGCATGACCATATATTTTTTCGCAAGTGATTTCATTCACTCAAATTAATTTGTCTTCCTAACTTCGATTTTCGTATATTTTATCAGTTCGTTTCTTGATTAGCTTGCTCAGCATCCCAGACCTGCTGGATACCACCAAATGGGGATTCATACATTATATTTCATTCAATCACATCAATTACGATCCAATTTATCGGATAGTTTACGATAAAAACCATCAATTTCCATCCTAGAGATTTTTCCTGTTCATATTTCCTGAAATCTTCACAGCGTTCAGATTTTCCAGGCAGTCGAAAGTGAGTAGGAAGTCAACATTGCTTCCCTGCAGACAATTAGAACTCCCTATAACTGGAGTAAATACCAAAAATAAATTCACACTGCCTCTGGAATGCATGGCTATTCAGCAGTATCTTAAGAGCCGAGAATCAATTGTAAATGTTTGTCATCTTGATAATCGGCTATTATCAGGTAGAGGGTTGCCATAGATATACATAAAATTATAGGTTTTAACATGGGGCCGCCAGTGGATGACGTTTATTGTGGACCCACAAATTGATAAACAAATTTCTGATTTACGTATTCTAGAACAACGGTTGGAGAGTTATGTCAGGGGATTGAAAAATCCCTCTTCACTTTCCCGTGCGTTTTATTAATTTTCGTGAAACATTCTCTTTGTTTCTTTCGGTAGGTTTTTCCACACAGGACTTTTATTCCATGCCTTTTGCCTCTTTCGCTTCTTATCATGCCGAATGCAATGGTTGTTTCCTACGTAATGTGTATACATAAAAGTCGTTCTGAAAAGCCTCAGTTCAGTATTTAGGTCTCCTGCCGCTCGTGTGTTATGGCCACGAGATGAACCGTGCTTCCTTCTTATTCTTGAAGAACGAATTGTTATATACTGCCTATATATAGAGTAGACTTTACTCGTCCTGGTCGTACGACACCATTTGGGCCGAACAAAACATGGCACAAAAAGTCTTACTGTCCCTGTGCAGACATTGGCTTTCAGAGGATATATGCGCACGTTCACATAGAAAAGATGACATCGAGCGGACTTGATCTTCAGCTACCAGTCGAGTGGATGTAGTGTATGCTGAGCAACATCCGCATCTCAAATTAGGCTCGAGCAATGATCAGTCCCATGCACGCGCTTTATTGACCGGGTCCTCATGTCAAACGTGGTTAGCAACAAAAACCTGCCCCACTGCTGTGATACAAACCTGGATGCATTGCGGAACATAAAAGAACCAGATCACGTGATCGACTCTGGTACCGGTGAATCTGGGTATGCCAAGGAGAAGAGCGTCGCGGCGTTAAGAGGCCAATTATGACGTTAAATCTATCCACTGACGGTGTAGATCAGAAGAAGTTTACACCTGCCTGTAGAAAATTATGCCACCTTTCTAACATGGTAAGCGTAGGAGGAATCTCATGATCGATTGGTCTCTATAGCTAATGATCTCTATTTGGACCATTCTTGACCGAATTTCCTCATGCGTCGAATCCGTTATACACGGATTCGACAAATGGTCGTCGTCCGTAGAGGATAAGGGTAAAATAGAGAATTTGTCATCATTTTCATCTCCAGCCTATCACTCATATTTCAAACACGAGTGTAACTATTACTCCCTTCGTTATCCTTGTCCTTTTTGAAAAAAAAATAAATTCATTCATCCTTGAAAATGTGAAACTGCCGTTGATACAAGCTGACGCCACTCCTGGCAAACAGCTATTGGGATTTCTACTAGAACTTGGGTTCTATGAACGGAAGATTAGCTCACTATCAACATCTTTACTTACAACTATTCACGGATTTACAGGGATACCCATTTGTTTCCCATCTGGAATATAAGTTCAGTCATGCATTCAAAAACTGAATATATTGTGAGGCATTTTCTGAAATTGTCATTTTGGGATTTACAAGACATGTTTAATATTAGAATTGTGACGATAAGTGTTTTTACATAATGAATGGGTGTGTGGAACAAAAGTTTTGATACGAGGATTATGTCAATCTAATGAGTGGCTGTATATTGAGTCGTTGATAAACTACATACTGTATGAATGTGGATGTCCGCAATGATGTCCTTTGTCTCAAGCAAGACTTCAATGTCTAATTCATTAGAACTAGTAAACAAATGATTCATCTGAAGCATAGAAACATACAAAGCTGTGTAACTTACTAGAAATTCTTGAGGGATGAATTCTGTCTAAACATTTTCATGACTTTGATTGCTAAAGAGAGAGAAGACATAGTATCTGATTGCTAAACAACAACCTCTTGAGCAGCAAACTTTTTATGCTCTCTCATACAAGTTTCCACTAGCTCATCCTGAACAACTCCATCAGTTCTAAATGTAACCTCTCAATTTATATCATAAAGGTCCGTAGTGGTAACCACCGCTTGCTCCACGCAAAAAACTCTAATCATAGTCAAAGAATACTCTACCTCTCCTTCTCTAACATTCCCATAAGACCAAGGATGAGATCTTGGGCACTTCTAGCCCCTAGCATTTGCCTCCACCATCTCGGTAGACAAAGAGTTTATCAATGATCTTGCACTCATATGTGGACCGCATGCGTCTCTGCTATGCCAATCCGAGACTCACAATCCATGTCAAACAATTCAGGTCCATAACACGACCCAACACCTGACATTGTGATACCTCCGACAATGTAGGTTTGATGTAGTACCGATACAAAATCCCATAGCTTGCTCTCTTTCTCTTCAGCGTTGGGTTCCACCAACCGTTTCCATCGAGAATCCCACACAAGTCTAGGTCCTTCCTCTATGTAGACATGGGAAGTTGGATAACTCAACAATGCAGCTCTTGGCTATACCATAAGGTTCACCACTGCCATGGGTGACCTGTCACGACTTATGTAGTGGCATCTCTAGTTAGGTAGGTACGCGTATACATAAACATATACACCAGTTAGAGCCGGTTGTGTAGTTAACGCCGTTCCCACTGGAACTGCCGTTAGGGTCGATAGCGCCGTTAGGGGTCCTAGGGCTCAAGGTGTAGAGTTCAAATTAGGGCTCATGGGAGGGCAATTTTCGAAGTTGAGCCTTTGAGAGTGAGGCTATGGTGGATAATAGCTAGTGCGGAAACCTTGAGTCTTTGAAGCACAAAGTGGATTTGGCTTGACTGCAATCTCTCTTTTATGCTATGGTTATGAGCTGAGTGTACTTGTGGACGTTTTGAGAGTAGAAAAGATTACTTTGAAAACTCAAATAGGATTCTGTGGTGAGAACTGTGAGTTCTTGGAGCCCTGAAGGTGTTTTGGCGAGTTTGGATCGATAGTAGCTTCGATCTGTTGGCTATTGAGTGTGCAAGGCGTTGATGGAGTACAGTCCATGGTGATGATCTAGAAGTAGAGTCGATTTGAAGTTGATCTTATCGATTTTGAATTTCTGTATTTTTTATTTTAGTGTAAATCCAAATCAGATATTTTTGAGGGCGGAAGTGCTGCTGAAAATTGACCAAGTGGGTTGATGCTTATAGTTATCTTGGGACATTAATTAAAGATTGGCCGAAAAATATTTTGGACAGAAGTGCTTGAAGTCTAAGATTTGGTGTTTCGAAATTTTCGGATCGAAAATAGTAACAGCAAGCTATCGGATTATCATATAGTGTACGTTTGATCTGAAACTTGGTGGGGTGATAGAATATGTGAAGTTTGTCGCGAAGAGATAGAGATGCCAGATCCAAGGCTAACAGTGTCAGAATTGAAAAATTTTGAGGTTTAGGGGTCTGAAATCGAAGTTGAAGATTTTCAGAGTCCCGCAGAAGGTTCAAACAGTGTCCGTTTGCAAAAAAATAAATTACGTAAGGTAGAAAATTGATAAGACAACACCTTATACAACTAAAGTACCAGTGTCAGATTATCAATCTGGAGAGCAAAAGACCTCCAAAATCAAGTTTTTGTGTTTTCAAATAGCTTTTTGAGGCTATGTAAGTCCGGGTTGAGTTGGTTTGACCCCTTTGATGGATGTTTTTGAGATGGAGTATTGTTCTTTATATTTCTTGTGATTGATATACCTCCATCTCTGCTTCTTGTTTGTGCATCACGTTTGTTTATGTTGGTGCTTTGTTGTTTGTGGTGTTGGAGCTCATGTGTGCTGTCGATAGTGAGGCTGGATTTGCGGACCAGTCAGACTATCTATGTTTCTCCCCATTGAGACAGGACTTGCGGACCTGTAGACTGGATGAGTGCTTGTGGTGATGGCAGGTTTCATGTTGCCCTTGTGTTAGCACCTTGTGGTACCTCGAGTACCTTTTGTTACAGTTTCTGGTTTGAGTTGCTGTTTTCAGTTCCAGTTGGGGACCTGAATTTGTACCTGAAGTGATACATTAGTGTCACAGTGGAGTTCTCTGGAGGTTCCGGAGGAGAGACTGCTCGACTTAGCATTGGGTGCACCCGTAGCGGAGTGCAGTACCAACCTTGGCCTTTGAGGTTCACAGAAGACTTTGATTTGGTTTCAGAGAGTGACGTAACTGGGCTTGGTGATATCTTGGAGTGTGTATCCACACCGTTGTTTTGGGACATGAACGATATTTTTTGGGCCACCAAGGGTCCTAGATGATATTCGGGTACAGTTGGCACTATTGAGTTGGATGACTTCATCTAGGAGTTTGACTCATGGTGTGATTTACAACGGATGTGCAACTCTACGTTGTTCAATCCGTTTATGGCTTGGAAGGGATTATTCCAGCATTTGGAGGGTCCACCGATGGATGATTATAATGAGTTCCGACGTGAACACCTTGAGGAGATAGAGTTATGGAGACAATATTGGTCTCCAAACTACATCTCTATTACTTTGGGCACAATGTTTGGAGGTGCGAGTTCATCCTCTATACTTGGCACTGATGATACGGTTGGAGCTAGTAGAGTTGGGAAGAATTCAAAGGTCCCAACCTTTAACCCTATTCTGGAGTTCTTTGCACGGTTGAGGAGAGACTACCAAGGGGTGAGAACTGACAAGCTACGAGGCTTGTAGGAGTTTCAACGGAAGACTGGGGAGAGTCTTTGAGAGACGTATACCCGAATGCGTCGGTTGATCAGTATTATCCATGGGGTGACAGAGGCACAAGCTGTCCAATATTGGTATGGGATATTGGATAGGGAGTTGAGACGTAGAGTGAGAGATGCTACCTTACTACAGGAGACATCACCTACGTTGGCCATTGTGTTTTGTCTTGCTGAGCATATTGAGCTCAACATGCAAGAAGAGAGGGTGGTGATTGCTAGATTCAGCAAGGATTCACCATCTTCATCAAATTTTTCACGTTACCAGTCTACAATACAAACCCGGGGTGGTTATGGTAGACATGTGGGACAGTCTCGACCATTCGGACAGAGTGGTGAAGGTGCAGCATCTAGACCATTGCCATCCTTTTTAGGTCAATAATCAGTTGTTGGGATGGTGTGTTGGACATGTGGTGGACCTCATCAAAAGAAGGATTGTCTTCAAGGTTGAAGGATGGATCCTATTGGATCAAAATCATGTGAGCATTGTCACAGACATGGTCACATGATGGATCAATGTTTTGATCATCCAGAATTACAATCAACAAGAGTTGCCATGACAGTCCCTGGGAGAGGACGAGGAGTTCAAGGTGGCAGGGGTGGTGGTAGAGGACCAGTCCCTACTCAAGTGTTAGCCCATGAGGCTAGTCATGAGGTGAACATGACATCTTGACTGGAGCAGTTGGAGCATAAGATAACAAGTGTGGCTATAGCCCAACAAAGATCAGATTCTGGAGCTGGTGCCTCTACATAATATGATGGAGATGTTGTGGAGTACATGTGCGGAACGGCACAACCATGTGCAATTGCTATGACTCGTAGTGCAACACATACTACTGAGTCTAGAAAAGCATCCGTGGAGTTGGATCCACAAAGAGGGAAGGCTAGCCGACATGTTAGACTTCCTCAGTCTTTCACATTGTTTGAGGCATTGAACACCTCATCCATGGCTCCTAGACAACCTAATGGAGAGATGAGGGTGCAAGCCAATGTGGATGTACTTGGAGATGGAACAAGTAGGGACCAGCCATCAACATTGTATGAGGTAGCATCTAGCGCAATGTTGGGGCTGGCAAAGACTCTTGTTCATTCTCCTGTTTTCTCAGCCAAGGATTTATTGGCGTTGGGGGTGTCATCATCCTATGTACTACGATTGGCAACCACACTTTGTGAAAGCAAAAAGGATGTGTTGGTTGCTTCTACTAGTGTTGATCTTGGGATCACGACAGCTACTAGTGGAACTTGGCAAGCTGCTGCTGCTCGAATGATGGAGGTATCAGCGAGGCCGGCATACGAGCATACCATGGTGTCACCAAGTACGGTGATGTTGGATAGCAGAAGTGGTGTCTTTTATTCAGGAAAGGTTTATCGACCTCAATGCGTGTTGTTGGATTCTGGTGCACAACCTCTTATGTTGGGTAAGGATGCACTACTTGGTCTTGGTTTGCAAAAGACCGATGTGGAGAGATGTTCATTCCAGATTCAGACATCTCTTGGAGGTTCTAGTGATGCCCCGGCATCATACATCACCCGGGTGGGATTGACTTTGCAAGTGCAACCGGATCATGTCACGGATAACTCTACAACGAGAGCAGGTGTTGTGGTTGTTAATATCCCAAGCTCATCTAGTTGATATAGGTCGATTAGTGCCTGATGACTACAAGCCGTTGATCTAGGGTTGTTATGTACCAATGGTACAGATCTGTTTAGGGTTTATCCAAGATTAGGGCTAACCCAAAATTAGGGTTTCCCTGTACTCACCCTATATATACAGGGGAAGGCAAAGCCTTCCTCATTTCATTCATGTACACTCTCTCTCTTGTCCCTTTGGTGTGCTCTCCTCTTCTTGGAGTGATTCATGAAGAGTCGATTTCTCAACATGGTATCAGAGCTTGGTGGGAGCATTAGTTTTGTAGATTAGACATAGAGGAGTGCTGGAGATCAGTGAGGAGTGTGCCTCATAATTGGAGGCTGTCCCGCTGAAGCGAGCAGATTGATGGGGAACCGTTTTGTGTTTTCTCAGAATCTTCAATCGCGTTTTCGGAGGTCAAGATGATCGTTTTCGACCTATTTCTGATTGCCAAATTTTCTATGGGAGTCGTCTTGCGCAAAATGGTTGAATTTGGTAGCCATGAAGTTTTCGTGCGATTTGGAGTTGTTGGTGGTAGTTATCGCCTTTTCCAAAATCTTTGAGGAGATGTTTGGAGGCCTAAACGAGGATTTTTAGAGGTTTGAGGGTTTCTACCGGAAGTAGAAACCCTCAAACCTCTAAAAAACCTTCGTGGGGCTAACATCAGGAGGCCGGGTGCTACAATGCCCCATCGTTAGTCGCCTATCTGCAATCCATATCATGTAACGGTCTGACACCTTGCCTGCCTGCGCATCGAGGACATCTCCACCGCCCACTGGGCACCGCATTGAGAGGAGGCGTCAAACATGACATATGCCATCCTCTCGAACAAGAATCACAAATCAACATACTAGCTGCTCCACCAACTGATCCACATAATATACATCTCAAGCCTACACATACAACTGTCACGCTTGGGTCCATAATACCATCAATGTTTGGAAGGTGACATGGCGCACAATTATGGACATGATCCTTCCAAATCACACCATCACGACCCTCCAATACCAAAACTCTAGAAGGTAAAACCTCACGTACTCATAGAATTGTGCGATCTTCCGTAACATCCAATGTGGTTGGTGCACTCTGCTGCAAGTAAACGTAATCACCAACATGAAATCTGCGAATTGAAGGTCGATATCCACCTCCTCGGATGGTAGCATAACGCAAAGTATCTCTATGCTGAGCAATAGCCAGGTTCTAAAATGCCATGAGCATGACTCTACGGAAGAGTTCTGCCCTTTGAGAACACACCCTAACCCAAACATCAGGATTATTAAAGTCCAAGACTTCATCTGACTCTCGACGGATAGTTGCAGGTAAGTCTGGATCTCTATCATATAATTAAAAGTACGGTGAGAATGACGCTAGAGATGCTTGCTAGCTAAATCGATAACCCATGGCCAATCATGGTAGCTAGATGTCCCACTCTCCAAGATGACCTTTCTCCAAGCCAAACTTTCTTATTCCTCTCCTCACCGTCTAAACAACTCTCTCTGCTAGACCATCAGCCTTAGGATGATCTCTTGAGGTGGTACGATGATCAATCAATGCTCGATCACACAAAGCTTGAAACTCGCCAAAAACTCAGTACACTGATCAGTCAACACTTCTGCTGGTGCACCAAATCGGCTAAGTACTGCAGCTAAGAACACATAAGCTGTTCCCTCACTTGACTTTTTGGGCAAGGCCACCAACTCAATCCACTTGGAGAAATGCTCCACCATGACCAACACATATCGATGATGTCGTATAGTCAATGGCAAAGGTCCTGCAAAATCCAACCTCCAACGATAATCAAGTCCCATAATCGGTAGAGGATGTAATTGTGAGGTAGGAGCATTGAATGATGCTCGAACATGATCACATACCATACATCTAGCCACAAACTGTTGCATCTCAGTTTGCATACCTCTCCACTTATAATGACTTTGAAGTAAGCTATATGTCCACTTTACTCCAAAATGACCTAACTCCTCATGAGCATGTCTGACCAACTGTGCTCTCTGAGATGGAAGTGGCCCCACACAAACGCTGCCATCTCCCCATACTCGAAGAAGGTGTCTACCTTCCCATCTAAACCGTCGAGCTCTCTATAAAACTCAATCCCGCTCCTTTGCACTCAAGGTGCCCAACAAAGCACATGTACGAAGATACTCCAACACTAGCATGTCATCATGGATGTCTCGGTTTACCATCAAACCGTCCTCAGTCTCAACGTCTAAGGCTAACATATTTGCTCTCTTACCCACGAGAGATATCATATAGCTCTCAAGCGCCAACATACTCAAAAAGGCAGATGCATGCCAACCCGGCATCATCTCATCATCAGTATCACCGTGCCATCGAGCCCCAATTTTGTCAACTTGACTTGTACATGAATTTGGACTTAATCCATCTGCATCACGGTTCACCATCCAAGGTCTATGAACAACCGTGAAATCATACTCATGTAAGATAAGAGCCTATTGTAAGCTTGTCTAATTCCATCAACCATTTCAATGGTTGATGATCATTGATGAGAGTGAAGGAGTTTCCAAACAAATAACATCTGAAATGTGCCACCGCCCAAACAGCTGCCAAACATTCTCCTTCATAAGAACTATACTTGACTCCATTTTGCATTGTTGGAATGACTTGCATAAGCCACTACAAACTCCTTCCCCTCATCATCATGTTGGGTAAGCACTGCTCCCCAACCCAACATACTCCAATCAGTTTGTACTTGAAACAGACGACCTCTCACAGGTCTCCTCAAAATAAGGGCAGATGTCAACCTTCCATTGAGCTAAACAAATGCTCTCTCCTGTTCATCTCCCCAATTCTGCTCTTGATCTAGCTTTGTCAGCTTTGTCAAGGCTTTGGCAATAGTGCTAAATCCTCGCACATATCGACGATAGAAGTTTGCAAGTCCAAGGAAAGCTCACACCCTACTCACATCTGAGGGTTGTGGAATACGCAAGATTGCCTCCACCTTGGTTTGCTGAACTCCCAATCCTTACGGGTATATGGTATGACCCAAGTACTCTTCCCCGCTCCCGAAAGAACTTGCACTTCGGGGATGCAACTTGAGGCCATGAGCAATCAGTCGCTCAAATACCTCCTGCAAATGTATGTCATGCTCCCTCACTATAGCACTATACACTAGAATATCATTGATGTAGGCTCGGGCACAATCAAGTCCGACTAGGATCCTATCCATCACTCTTTGGAACTCAGCAGGTGTATTCTTCAACCCAAATGGTAAGAACCTCCACTGATATGTAAGACCCAGGGTTGTACATATAGGATAAAATGTAAGAATATCTAAATTGTGCCTAAGTTTATCTTAGTCATGACTATGTTTAGCTAGTTATGGTTAAGTTGGAGGAAAATATAGAGTAACTTTTGGTGTGGTAGATGAGAACAACTATTTTGTTCTTTAGTAGGAATCAAGGAATAGATTCCATCACATGGGTATCTTGACTTTCCTAGACTTGGACTAGTTTTCATTGGTTGGACTTGGTGAAGACCCTTAAATCTAGGTATTTAGATTGACTTGGCACACTAGAAGTCAATTAGGGAGTAGTTGGGCTTCTAGAAGATCCAAGTGGACCAATTGCATGTTGCCATGTACCCTTTTCATTGGGGTTTGTGATCTCTACCTCGTTTAAACTTGGTAAGAGGAAGGTACATGGTGATTACTTGTAGTTACTAGAGTAAGATTGTAAGTAGTATAAATAGAGAGGTTGAGAAGCACCTCTCAAGTAGTTTTTCAATGGAAGTTAGTTTTGGGAGAAGATAGTGTGGTGATCTTAGTTTTGGGGAGCTTGGTTCTTGGAGACGTCATGTTGGGAGTGGAACCTTGATTCAATGAAGACTTTGATTACCAAAGTATCCCTTTCCTTTTGAATGATATCTTACTCTTGGTGATAATGTGCATAATAGAGCTTGGACTTTGAGAGTTTGTGTAAGAGTGAGCAATAGGGTCATGGTCATAGGGTGGGACTAAGTCCTTCTAGATTCATGATGAGCTTCCAAAAATCCATCGGAGGTAAACCTGAGTGAGAGTAAGCCCGGAGGTCACTGATACAACACATCCTTGCCATGCGAATCAATTGCCCAAAAGGCTGTCTTGGCGTTATCCTCATCTCAAATCTGCAACTGATGATATCCCGCTCGTAAATCCAATGTACTCAAAACCTTTGCATGCCCAACTGCATCATAGATCTCCTCAGGTGTAGGCATAGCATATCGATCAAGTTTTGTCTGTCGATTGATAGATCGGTAGTCATTACACATGCGTCTATTTGTATAATTGCTATGACGGTCGATAGATTATCGTCAATTGGTAGTATTTGGATGTAATGCATATACTCTCACATCCAAAGAAAGTAGATCTAAGCTGGATTTTACTTCCAAGAAATGTGTTTTTCTTGGATATCAGAGTGGTGTGAAGTGTTACAGGTTGTGGGATTCCCTTAGCTTTAAGTTGATTGTCAGTAGAGATGTTTCGTTCAATGAATCCAAATCATTGAACGAAGGGGAGAAACAAGGAGGTGCTCTCGTAGAGGAGCAAGTTCCTCAATTTGAGGAAATACAAGAGCATGATGAGACTAGCGAATCTCAACATATGCTACCACATGAAGATCAAGTTGACTCATCAATTAGGAGGACGTATGGACGCTCTATTCATGCTCTTGAACAATTTGGCCAATGGACTGATTCAACTAAGTTAGGAGATGAGGATCTCTCTCTTGATGAGCATACAAGGCTCCACTATCTCAGTGTGAACAACTCCTGCTGGTGTAGATGTAATCTCTTGTGTTGTATCACAAAGGTCTAAAGTGGTAACCACCGCTTGCTCCGCGTAAAAAGCTCCAACAATACTCAAAGAAGACCCTACCTCTCCTTCTCTAACATCCCCATAAGATCAAGGATGAGATCTTGGGCACTTCTCGCCCCCAACTTTTACCTCCACCGTCTCGGTAGGCAAAGAGCTTACTAATGGTCTTGCAGTCATACATGTGGATCTCATGCGTCTGTGCTCAACCAATCCAAGGCTCACAATCCATGTCAAACAGTCCAAGTGTAGGAGCGTAGTTCTTAGGATAAGTAGGATTTTTTTTTGATTTTTGTGAATAAAGAGTTATATTCAGGTTCTCATGAAGGTATTCGTCCGAATATATGTTGGTTAGACAGGAATACCATTAGGGAGTTCACACGAGTGAATTGTGAGGGAATTTAAGCGCGCGTTTGGGTGACAGATTGAAGAATTGTCAAGAGGAAGTCGATGCCAAGAACTTGTTGAGCGGCCGGAGCGAGAAAAGAGAGCTGCAATGTCAAAGCGTCAAACCGGAGGAGTTCTAGCAGGAAGAAGTGCGATGATGGGGAGAATTCGACTGCTTTGATGGCGGATTGGACTCCAGCGGAGTTGCTGAGGTTAAAGAACCTCGG
Source organism: Marchantia paleacea (assembly GCA_014180765.2). Taxonomy (NCBI): domain Eukaryota; kingdom Viridiplantae; phylum Streptophyta; class Marchantiopsida; order Marchantiales; family Marchantiaceae; genus Marchantia; species Marchantia paleacea. Next base: position 704,233 of record MUAA02000049.1, read on the forward strand.
GGGAGCATTTTTGTCATGGCGATGGGACTACGTGTGCCTAGAGTTGTACGATGAAGTCCGGAGAGGAAAAGCGCTGACGGCAATTGGAAGCAGAGCTCAGCGTGAGAAGTGGGATGCAAAGTTATGGGTGAAGGCTTTGGGGCGCAACCACAAAGAGGACAAAGGCGGCGTCGATTGGGAGGGATTGGCGATGCACACAGCATTTACCTTCGACGAGCGGAAGTGGTTCAACCCTAGGGAGAGGAAGGGGACGAATGGCTACAAGCTCGACTTGATCAAAGATGTCTTCAGTAGGAAGGTGGCTCTCACCTTGAATCAGCTTTTCTCACCGCAGAGAACGACATATGTGAGCATGCACAAGGTGAGGATTGTGGAAGGGTGAGGTGGGACTACCCGGGTGAACTGGGGAGAGATCTTTGCGAGGAATGTACAGGCGATGACGACGAAGCTAAGAGAAGACGATAAGAGTGTTATCTATCTCTCATCTTTCTTAGTAAATCTGTACGCGAAGCTAGAGTGGCTGACGCCTAGGGAGAGACAGTTGTATTGACTGGAGACCGGACTGTCGGATTTGGATGCAGACCTCGATAGTGCTAGTAGTGGGTGGAAGAGGAGTCTAGGGACGAGTGCTCCTACTGAGTCGAAGAGAATGGGAGAAGTCAGACCGGCGGTGCAGAGTAAGCCTGATTCGGACTCAGACCTTGAAGTAATCGGAACTTCGAGGAAGAGAAAGAGAGTAGTGGAGGACAGTCCACCAACCACTCTAGCAGTTCAAAGAGATGTTGGGAAGAAGAAGATGGAAGAAGTAGGACCGGCAAAGACTTCTCGGCCAAAGATGATGGCGGTGAAGCTAGGATCGAAAGCCTCGAAGGAGATTGCAGAACCCATGGCCTCAATTCTACAGCTGTCGTAGAAGTTGGAAGCTATGGTGGTCTCGGTATTGCTGGAGTTGAACGAGATGGGACCAATGTATATGCCACGGTGGGACCCTCAAGCAAATGGGTATATGGAGTTGATTCAGATGATGAACCGTCTGGCGTTGGGGAAGGAGGACCAATCCATCATAGTGAGAGAGCTGACAGCGAATGTGGACAAGCTATCCAAGGAGAAGACTGAGATGGAGAAGGAGGCGAAGAAGACCTACGAAGAGATCTGCATTATTCGGGGTGCGGAGATCCATTTTGTGGAGAAGGAGAATGCTCAACTTCAGGAGACGGTGCAGGACCTGAAACGAAGATTGATTCAGGTGGATGTGGAGGCACCTGCGAAGTTAGAGAACCTCACTAACAGATGTGCGCAACATCTGTTCACACGGTATGATCGTGTTGAGACGCAGCGGTTAGAGCAGTTGGTGGCAGCGATGGAGAATCCTGGTGACTCGAAGGAACGGGAAAGGAGATGTACAAAGCGTTGGGTCGAGATTTCAGGGAAGCCATGGCTCTTCATTGACAGGAGATCGCGGCAGATGTAAAGGAAATACAGTTAGAAATCGACGCATTCACGCAAGCAGCGGAGATGCGATCGAGCGGCTTAGATCAGAGTAGAAGACTTAGGAGAGAGCAATTTGTGTAGAGGCAGTTAGGAGTAGTAGTTAGAACATTGATTTTAAATAGTCCTAGGAAATAAAGTGGTGGACCTTTTATCTTTGCAAGTGTCCAATCTGTTGGGCTGCAAATTGTAGTCAGGGTAGAACGAGCACTCGAGGAGCTGGTGTCTGCAGGTTGACATTGTGACGACTAAAGCGTGTATCCGTGAAGTTACCCGGATATTTGTCCATGAGCTGAGCCTATCTGTAGCATCAAAAGTACTATAGAGAGTGTTTTCGCCGAGACGCAAACTTGTAATGAGAGAGTTTTCCATCTTGAAGTAAAGCAAACTATTGAAATCTATTTGTTGAGTCTGTGAAATTGGTGATGTGATGGGATTGTAAAGGAATTGAGATTGAATCAGTTGCCTTCTTTGTGAATGCTCTTCGGACTTTGCAGTCACGAGTTAGAAAGATGTCTAAATGCATATTTCTCTTCTTTGCTAGTGTGGTTTGATCCCTCATTCCCTTGGGAACGAATCAATCTATACGAAATTGGACTTAATAGTGCATACCTGTGCTATTACACCAGGTCCATAGCCTGACCCAACACCTGACGTCGTGAAGCCTCTAACAATGTAGGTACTGCTGTAGTACCGGTACAAAATCCCATAGCTTGCTCTCTCTCTTCAGCGTTGGGTTCCACCAACCGCTGCAAGCGAGAATCCCATACAAGTCCAGGTCCTCCCTCTCTGTAAGCATGGGAAGCTGGGTAACTCAACAACGTGGGTAATGCAGCTCTTGGCTAACCCACAAGGTTCACCACTGGCATGCAATTGTAGCTACAATACGTGCTTTCGTTGTAGAACTATCAATGACATGATCTAATTGCACTTGCATAATCAACTCCATCCGGGTGATGTATGGAGCCAATGCATCACTAGAAGCTCCAAGAGATGTCTAATATGAAATGAACATCTCTCCATATCGGTCTTTTGCAAACCAAGAGCAAGCAGTGCATCCTTATGCAATATAAGTGGTTGTATAGAAAAATCCAACAATACCCGTTGAGGTCGAGAAATCTTTCCTAAAGGTCCAACCATACTGAAGACATCAATTCTATTATCCAACATCACCACACTTGGACACCCTGGTACGTTCGTATGTTGACCTCGCTGATAACTCCATCATTCAAGAGACACTAGCTTGCCAAGTTTCATTAGTATTTGTCATGATCCTTGGATTAACACTACTAGTGTTGTCAATATCATAAGCAACCACCACATCCTATTTGCTTTCGTAAAGTATGGCTGCCAATTGTAATACATGGGATGATGACATCCCCAACGCCAATAGATCTTTGGCTGAGAAAAGAAGAGAATGAACAAGAATCTTTGTTGCTTTCAACATTGCACTGGATGCTACCTTAGACAAGGTTGATGGTTGGGCCCTACTTGTTTCATCTCCAAGTATATCAACATTGGTTTGCACTCTCATCTCTCTTGTAGATTGCATAGGAACCATACAATGCCTCATACAATGTGAATGAAAGAGGAATTCTAACTTATTGGCAGCCTCCCCTCTTTTTGGATCCAAGTCCACGGATGATCTTATAGACTCAATAGTATGTGTTGCATTATGAGTCACAACAACTGCACCTGGTTGTGCTACTGCACCTGGTTGTGCTACTGCACATATATACTCTACAACATTTCCATCATATGATGTACAAGCATCAACTCCATAATCCAACCTTTGTTGGACTATAGCCATACTTGCTATCTTTTGCTCCAACTGCTCTAGTTGAGATGTCATGTTCACCTCATGATTAGCCTCATGGGTTAACACTTAACTAGGAGTTGGTCCTCTACCACCACCTTGAACCCCTCGTCCTCTTCCAAGGATTGTTATGGCAACTCTCGTTAATCATAATTGTGGATGGACATCAAAATATCAATCAATCATGTGACCATGTATGTGATAATGCTCATATGATTTTGACCTTGAAGTCAATCTTTCTTGTGACAAGATCCATCACATGTCCAACACACCATCATAAAAACTGATTGTTGACCTTAAAAGTATGGCAATGGTCTCGATCTGACACCTTCATCACTTTGTGTGGATGATCAAGATTATCCCACATGTCTACCATAACCACTCAGGGTTTGTGTTGCTGATTGGTTAAGTGAAGGAGTTAATGAAGTTGGTGAATCCTTGTTGAATCCAACAATCACCACTCTCTTCTGCTACATGTTGAGCTCAATATGCTCAACAAAACAAAACATAATGGCCAATGTAGATGATATCTCATGTAGCAAGCTGACGTTTCTCACTTTACGTCTCAATTTCATGTCCAATATCCCATACCAATATTGAACATCTTGTGCCTCTGTCATCCCATGGGTAACACTAATCAACCAACTCATTTGAATATATGTCTCTCGAAGATTATCCCCAATCTTCCGTTGAAACTCATGCAAGCTTCATAGCTTGTCAGACCTCACTCATTGGTAGTCTCTCCTCAACCGTGCAAAAAACTTTAGAATATGGTTTATAGTTGGGATCTCTAAAGTCTTCCCAACTCGACTAGCTCCAACCGTATCATTAGTGCTAGGTATAGAGGATGAACTCGCAACACCAAACATTGTATCCAAAGTAATAAAGATGTAGTTTGAAGACCAATGTTATCTCTAGATATCAATCTCTTTAGGCTGTTTATGCCGGAACTCATGATAATCATCCATTGGCAGACCCTATAAATGTTGGAATAATCCATTTCAAGACATAAATAGACTAAACAAAGTAAAGTTACGCATCAGTTGTAAATCACATCATGAATCATACTCATGTATGAAGTCATCCAACTCAATGGTACCAACTATACCGGAATATTGTTTGGGACCCTTGGTGGCTCCATAGATATCGTCTATATTCCACAACAACGGTGTGGGTACACACTCCAAGATATCACCAAGCTCAACTTCATCAGTCTCTAATATCAAATTAGAGTTTTTTGTGAACTTGAAAGGCCAAGATTGATACTGCACTTTGCTACGAGTAAATCCACTACTTATCTGAGTAATTTCTTTTTTGAAACCTCCAAATAACTCCATTTTGACATCAATGTATCACCTAGGTAACCGTACAACAACAGGTCCCCAACTGGAACCAGAAATCGCAACAAAAGATACATGAGGCACCAAAAGGTATTAACACAAGGCAACTTGAAACTTGCCATCATCATAGATACTCACCCAGTCTATAAGTCCGCAATTCGTATCTCACTAAGGAGAAACATGGATAGTCTTACTGGTCCGCAAATCAAGCCTCACTATCGGTAGCACAAAGGAGCACTAACACTCCAAACAACAAAGCACCAATATAAACAAATATTATGCATAAACAAAAAGCTAAGATGGAAATATACCAATCACAAGAAACATAAATAATAATACTCCATCGCGAAAATATCTATCAAAGGAATCAAATGAACCCAAATCAGATTAACATAGCCTTAGGATGGCATTTAAAAATACTAAAACTCAGTTTTTGATGCCTTCTGCTCTCCCGATATTGATATCTGATATTGATATTCGAACTGTATAAGTTATTGCCTTTAACTAACCATATTCAACTTTCTACTTAACACAATTGTTTTTTTCCAAATGGACATTGTTTGAAACTTTTGTGGGATTTTGAAAATGTTCAACTTTAATTTCAGATCCCTAAACGTCAATATTTGCAATTTTGACTCTATCAGCCTTGTGTTTGACATCTCTATCACAACGTGAGATACTTTATATCTTCTATCACCTCACCAAATTTCAGATCAAACAGACACTATATGATAATACTATAGTATGCCGTTCCTATTTTCTACCCGAAAAGTTTGAAACATCAAATCTTGAACTTCGAGCACTTCTCTCCGAAATCTTTTTCAGCCAATCCCAATTTTAAGCCCCAAGATATCTATGAGCATCGACCTATTTTATCAATTTACAGCAGAATTTTTGTCCTCCAAAATTTTTTATTCAGATTTAAGCACTAAAACAAAAAATATAAGAATTCGAAATTGATCACGCCAACTTTAAATCGACTCTTCTTTTAGATCGCCACATGACCTCCATTTTATCAACGCCATACACACTCTAGAACAAACAAATAGAAGCTACCATCAATCAAAACTTGCCAAAATAACTTCAGCGTCCCAAGAAATCACAGTTGTTACTAGAGAATCCAATTTGAGTTTTTGAAGTAATCTTTTATCTGCTCCTGCATGCGCGCACCTAGCTAACTAGGGATGCCACTACATAAGTCGTGACAAACATAATCTTGAGCATGCATTAATTTATTTTTAGACCTCTAGAATAATCTAAACTTTTGCGTGTTGTAAAATTTTAGGATCTAGAAAAATAATTTTTTTCTTATAAAAATGAGGTTTTTCATGAATTTATGATAGTTTTAATAGTCTTTGTTTTAAATATAAAAGTATAAAATTATTAAAATTATTATGATATATAAATTATAATATAAATGACTATTATTAATCATCAAAAATATACATATATTCTAATCATCCCATTGAACAAATTCTGTATTCTAGTATGTATCAATTAGGCAATAATTTTCAAATTTAAGGAAGGATGACATGTGTTATATTCAAAGCCGTTTGTTTGATAATCAACGACTCATTGTAAATTTGTTAAGAGCTCATGATTAGATTAATTTTATATGGTGGAAAATTTGATAAGGTTCTTAGAGATATTATCTAGGACCTTATCAAATATAATGAGTGGTCACGGTGCAAAAGGGAAGAGAAAGATCAGAAATATCACTTTGTTAATTATGAAACTTATTTATCACGACCTATGTAGTAGCACCTTTAATTAGATAGGCACGCAAGCAAGAGCACATACAACAATTTGAGTCAATAGTACAGTTAGTGCCACTCCTATTGGACCTGCTGTTAGGACCGATATTGCCATTAGGAGACCTAGGACTCAAGGAGTAGAGTTCGAGTCAAGGTTTCTTTGAGTACAATTTTTGAAATTGAGTCTTTGAGAATGTGGCTATGAGGCAATATGCTAGTGAATGATATGGATTATTTGAAGCTCAAAGTGGATTTGGTTTGACTGTAAGTTTTATTTTATGCTATGGTTATGAGTGAAATGTCATTTTGGATGTTTTATGAATAGAAAAGATTATCTTGAAAACTTCAATTTGATTATGTATTGAGTATTTAGAGCTCTAAAGTTATTTTGATGAGTTTTGATTGATGATATCATTGACCTTATTATCATTAAGTATGTAGGACATTAATAAAGTAAAGATCATGTTGACAATCTAGAAGTAGAAGCAATTTGAAGTTTTTATGATCCAATTTTGAGTTTCTATTTTTATAAATTGAAAGCTTAATTTTCAAATCGATAATTTGGAGGACGGAAGCGCTACTAAAAATTGACCAAGTGAAATTAATATTTATATTGATTTTTTTTTTAGATTAGTATTGGTCGGAAAAGATTTTGAACAAAAAAATCAAATTTCAAGAATTATTTTTCAAGTTTTGAATCAAAAATAGGAGTAATAGGCTATAGAATTATCATACAATGTCCGTTTGATCTAAAATTTGATGGGATCCTAAAAAATATAAATAATTTGCATGAGGATAAAAAGTTATTAATAGAGTCAGTAATGTAAGAGTTGTGAAAGTTTGACATTGAGGTATCTGAAATTAGAGTCCAAGATTTTTGAAATCCTGTAGAAGTTACAAATGGTGTCCGTATGTAAAAAACTTTTGTAACATAGAGAAATAAAAATGGTTTTAATAGCTTGATTATTAACGTCAAATTATTCATATGGAGAGAAAAAGGTCTAAAAAACTTCATTTTTATGTTTTCTTTGGCCTTATAAGGCTATGTTAATCCGGGTTGGGTTGGTTTGACCCCTTTGATGGATGTTCTTAAGATGGAGTATTGTTACTTATGCTTCATGTGATTAATAAACCTCCATATTGGCTTCCTATTTATGCATCATAATTATTCATGTTGATACTTTATTATGTGAGTTGTTAGTACTCTTGTGTGTTGCTAATAAGGAGGATGGACTTACAGACCGACCAGTCAAACTACCTATGTTTCTCTTCAATGAGAGAAATTTTGGTCTTGTAGACTAGTTGAGTGCATGGGGTGATGGGAGGTTTGAGGTTGTCCTTGTGTTGACATCTTTGGATATTTCAAGTACCTTTTATTATGATTTTTTGTTCCAATTGGGAATCTGTTGCTGATACAGAAGGTACAAAGTTGATACATTGGAGTTCTATGGAGGTTATGAGGGAAAGATTGCTAGGATTAATTGTGGGTATCCCCGTAGCGGAGTATGGTACCAACCTTGACCGTTGAGGTTCACATAAGAATCTGATTTGGTGTCAAAAAGTGACGGATATGAGCTAGGTGATATCTTAGAGTGTGTTCTCACATTATTGGATGATATCTATGGGCCACCAATGGTCCAAGATGATATTTGGGTACAGTGGATACCATTGATCTGGATGAGTTATCCATAAGATATCCCCCTATGTGTCACAAATGATATAGTTGGAGCTACTCAAGTTGTGAAAAGTTCATAAGTTTCAACCTTGAAACCTATTTTGTAATTCTTTTTTCTGGTTGAGGAGAGACTACTATGGAATGAGATTTGACAAGCTAAGAGGCTTGCATGAGTTCTAGTGAAAGATTGGGAAAAATCTTTGAGATGTGTATACTCACATGCATCAATTAATTAATGTTATTTATGAGATAATAAAGTCACTGTAGTTGGATCAAAATCATATGAGCATTATCATAGACATGATCACATGATTGATTGATGTTTTGGTCTCCATTGAGAATCATGATCAGTGAGAGTCATCATGACGGTCCATGAAACATGACAAGTAGTTCATGGGGTGGTGGTAGAGTACCAGCCTCTAGTCAAGTGGTAGCCCATGAGGCTAGTCATGAGGTGAACATGGCATCTGAACTAGAGTAGTTGGAGCAAAAGAGTTTAGGGTGGAGATGTTGTATAGTTCATATGTGTATTAACATAACCATGTGCAGTTGCTATGATTCGTAGTGTAACACAAACTATAGAGTCTAGAGGGGAGGGAGGACGGAAAGTCAGACTTTCTTAGTCTTTCACACTATTTGAGGTACTAAGTACCTCATTCATGGCTCCTAGATGACCTACTAGAGAAATGAGTGTTAAAACTAATATTGATATACTTAAAGAGGAAGTAACTATAATTCAATCATCAACATCATCTATAATAACATCCAACCCAATGTTAGGGGCAGCGAAGTATTTTATTCATTTTTTTATTTTTTCAACTAAGGATTTCTTGGTGTTGGAGGTGTCACCATCCCATGTATTACAATTGCTAGCCACATTTTGTGAAAGTAAAGAAGATATGTTGGTTACTTATGGTAATGACAATAATAGTATTGTTAATCCTAGGATCAAGATTGTTACTAGTGGAACTTAACAAGTTATCGGCGCTAGACTGATAGAATTATAAGCAAGTTCATCATACAAACGTAATAGGATGTCATCAAGTGTGACAATGTTAGATAATATCAATGGTGTATTCTATTTGGTTGGGCCTTTAGAAAAGTTTTATGGACCTCAATGAGTATTGTTAGATTCTAGTGCACAACCCCTTATGTTGGATAAGGATCCACAACTTGGTCAATATGTAGAGATGCCCATTTTAGATTTAGACATATCTTTCAGGTTCTAATGATACATCACCACCATATATCATTTGGATGGATGGAGTTGATTATGCAATTCCAAGATGAACATGTCACAGACAAATATATTATATGAGCATGTGATGTTGCTACTCTTATGATGTATTGGATGCAGTAGTTTTATATTTGATAAGGTTGGCATTGATTATTGAGAAGGGACATCCCTTAATTGATAATTCGATTATTGGTGCAGTTTATTATTATTTCTAACCCTCTATTGAGCGGAGGTTTGACATATGTTATGACCTTCAATGCTTGTGTTATAGTTGGCTTGGTGATTTGTTGGAGGAAAACATGGATGCAAATGACAATCCATGTTTAGAGGATGTGTTAACTATTCCAAGTCTTAGTGGAGTAGTGTCAATCACATCTAATGAGTCATTAGAAACGTCATGTATAGAGCTACAATAATTGATAAATCAGCTTATATATCATGCTTAGAGTGTGTACTCACATTTTTGATGTGAAACAATTCAAATTATTGCCATTTTCACTATGTTATTACTTTTGGATACAACATCTATTGCTAAGTAGTATCAAGAGAAAGACAAATGTATGAGGTTTGGCTACTATTTTGCAGTCTAGCAAATGATTATATCAATATATTTATATGGAGCAAAATGAGATTGCAAGATATATTTCATAACGCCATATTGCAGTGATGATGAGACAATTTCCATATCTTTTATCATTATCAGTGATTCAAGAATATCAATAGGTCTTGTCATCAAATATTTCATTAATGTGGGTGCAAGATCTTGCTCGGTATGACACTATTCATTTGATCATTGCTGGATAACCATGTTTGGGACATACATATGTCGATCAAGGATTACAAGATTCATGCTCTTGCATGTTTTAGAAGATGTCATGTGTGTTATGATCTCTTCATAAATACGTGACCTATTCATGAGCATAAAATTTGAAAAATATTCAGTTATTGGATGATTCACGTGCACGAGTGATGATGAGTGTACACAAGGTGTGGTCATAGATTGGATTAATGATATTTCTGGATGCAGTGAAAGTAGGATCTCATGCTCATGATAAGAATGTTTTTTCAATTTCTTCTGAGGGAGGTTTTATTGCGGACATATGAAGGAGTCAAATCTCACAGTGAAAAGTATTTTGGATTTGGGTAGACATTCCCAGATAGTGGTTTTTGTTGATAGGTCACCCATGGTAGTGATGAAACTTGTGAGGTACCAAAGGATTGCATTACTATCATTGTTGAGTAATCCAACTTCCCATGCATACGGAAAGGGAGTATCCGGACTTGTATGGGATTCTTGATTGCAACGGTTGGTGGAACCCAATGATGAGAGAGAGTGAGAGAGAGAGAGCTATAAGCTTTTTTATTGGTGTTATAATAATATGAACATTGTCAGAGTCATCACGACGTCAAATGTTGGGTTAGGTTATGGATATGAATTTCTTGATATGGATTGTAAACCTTGGATTGACTAAGTAGAGATGCATGCGTTCCACAAGTGTGATTGCAAGAGCATTGTTAAGCTCTTTACTACCAAAATAGTGGAGGAAAAACCTGGAGGCAATAAGTGTTTAAGTTCTCATCTTTGGTCTTATTGCGATGCTAAAGGAGACGTGAAGTTTACTTCTACTATGGTTTGAATTTTTTATGTTGAAAAAGTGGTGGTTATCACTACATAACTTTATGGTAAATCTCAAGAGGTTAAAGTTAGTCAGTTGGAGTTGTTGACACCAAGCTAGTCGAGTCTAGTATGAGAGACTAGAAGAAGCTTTATGCTTAAGAGGTTGTTGTTTTAGCAACAAGATACTACATCTTGTACCTCTAGTGTCAATGGAGGAAAGATTTGGGATATTGAGTTTGGTCCCAAAGTGATAGGATGAGAGAGATGTAAAGTGTGGAGGTTTATGAGGAGTTTAAAAAACTGTTTTGACTTCATTATGAAGGATTTAGGCTATTTTAAGGGACTGCATATACAAATTGGCTTGAAAAATTGATGCACTAGACTTTTGTCATCATTTGTGATACAACAATATAAAGAGAGATTTGATCCAAAGTAGGTATCATCATCTTTTTGGGGGTAAATTAGTGGAGATTTCTTATGAAGAGTATGCCTCTACTGTGATAATGTCAATCAAGAAGAATATACATGATAATTATATAGATAGACGTATGTGTGATGACTATTGATCTATCAATTGATAGATAAAATCTGATCAATATGCTATGCCTACATCTAAGGAGGTCTTTGATGCGGTTGGACATGCAAAGATTTTTAGTACATGGATTTACGAGTGAGATATTATCAATTATAAATTTGAGATGATGATAAAGCAGCCTTTTGGGCAATTGGTTCACATGGCAATGATGTGTTATATCAATAAAGGTTCTTACCGTTTGGATTGAAGAATATATTTGCTGAGTTTTAGAGAGTAATAAATAAGGTCCTAGCAAACCTTGATTGTGTTTGAACCTATATTGCTTATATTTTGGTATATAGTGTTACAGTGGTGTAGGATGAGGAATATATATAAAGAATATTTGAGAGATTTATAGCTCATGACCTCAAATTCCATCTTGGAAAGTGTAAGTTCTTTCAGTGACCATGAAGAGTAATTGGATCATACCATATACCTAGTAGGGTTGGAAGATCATCAAACCAAGTTGGACCTAATTTTGCATATTCAACAATCCTCAGATGTGAGTAGCGTGTGAGCATTCCTTGAACTTGCAAACTTTTATCATCAATATGTGCAAGGTTGCCAACAAAATTGCCAAAATCTTGACAAATCTAACAAAGGTAGATCAAGAGTGACGTTGGGGTGATTCACATGAGAGAGCTTTTGTTGAGCTCAAAAAAATGTTAACATCCATTCCTATTTTTAGTAAACTAGTGAGACATCATCCCTTTCAAGTACCTTTTGATTGGAACATGTATGGTTTGAAAAAAATGCTTATTCAACATGTCGCTCCAATAATGCAATGGAGTCAAAGTTTAGCTCTTATGAAGGAGAATGTTTGACAATCATTTGGACAGTGGCACATTTCAAATGTTATTTATTTGGGAACTTCTTCACTCTCATCTCTTTTAATCAACCATTGAAGTGGTTGATGGAATTAGATAAGAGTTCATCGTATAACCTTACATGAAAGCTTGTTCAATGAGCTCTTATCTTACAAAAGTATGACTTCATGGTTGTACATAGACATGGAGTGGTTAGTCATGATGTAGATGGCTTAAGTCAAAACCCATATATAAGTCAAGTTGATGGGATTGTGGTTTGATGACATGGTGATACAAATGAGGAGATGGTGCCGGATTGGCATGCATATGACTATGTTTTTGAGTATGTTGGCTTTTAAGAGCTATGTCATATCCTTCTTGGTTAAAGAATGGATAAATTATCCTCGGATACTAAGAACGAGGATATTTTAACAGTAAGGCAAAACATTCATGATGATACGTTAGTGTTGGAGTATCTTTGTACATACGCTTTGGTGGGCATTTTGCCAAGGAGCAAGATTGAGTTCTTTAATAAACTCAACGGTTAAGATGAGAAGGTAGACATCTTCTTCATGTATGAGGAGATGACAATATTTGTTTGTGCCACTTATATATCACATAGCGTAATTGGTCAGACATGTTCATAAGAAGATAGGTCATCTTGGAATGAAGTGGACTTATAGCTTACTTCAAAGTCAGTATTGGTGGAAAGGTATGCAGACTCAGGTGCAATAGTTTTTGGCCAGATGTATGATTTGTGATAGTGTCTAAACATCATTGAATGCCCTTACAATACAGATACATCCCCTATCGATTATAAAACTTGATTATTATTGGAGTTTGAATTTTGCATGACATATGTAACAGACAGGTTACACAAAGGTTTGGTCATTTGCACAGATTTACAGTTAGTTCCCAAGGGAATGAGGTGTTATCTTTCTGTCAACGACGAATATGGTTGTTTATGCTTCTTTTGAAGACTCTGGACATGCATAGTCCGAAGAGTGCTGTGACAGAGTAGTCCAAGACCACTAAGTCAAATTAACAAATCATTACCCATCCATTACATTGCACTGAATTACGCATGTAATTGAAATTAGACTCCAGATTTACTGATGGGAGTTGATCACTCCTTTACAAGCTGTCGACGAGGCGATGTCCTCGATGAAGTTCTACTGCGAAGTGAATCCGATTATGGCTCATGGACGAATACCCGGGTATCTTCACAAGTATCATGCCCAGTCAAGGCCAATCGAACGCAACATTCAATAGCTTCTTGAGCACTTCATTCTATCATGACTACAATTATGGTTCTCAATGAACATTTGTAAAGAAAGCAATCCTTCTACTCTAACACTACTCCTATTTATACAATCTACTCGCACCTATTCCTAATCGTCGCCTACACGGATCGCGTCCGACTATAATTACGGTTCACCTCAAGTTCTTTCGATGACATCTCTTCCTTCAATGCAAAGACATCGACGCTCATCTGCAATTCCGTGATGTCCTCTACGATCTCCTTTTGATGGACTCGCATCGCTTCCTGGCATTCGCGTCCCATGGCCTTGTACATCTCTTTCCTTCGATCCTTCGAATCGCAAGGGGTATTCATCGCCACTATCAAACGTTCCAACCTTTCAGCCTCCACATCGTCACACCGATCAAAATGGTATTGCGAGCACCTACTCGCCAAATCTTCTAGTCTAGCTGGCCGTTCAACATCGACTTCATGTAATTGCTGCTTTGCCCTCTTCAACTGCTGGTGAAGCTTCTCGTTCTCTCTCTCGACAAATTTCACTTATGCGCTCCGAATTCTACAGATTTCTCCATAGGCTTGCTTTGCTGCGGCTGCTTCCATTGTCACCTCCGCCTTCTGCTTCTCCAGACGCTCCACAGACTTTGTCAACTGCTTTATAGTGTCCGCCTGATCCTTCTTCCCACGCAAAGGCGGTTCAAAGAATGAATCAGCTCCATGTAAATCTTTTTTTCAAGGGTTCCCCTGAATGTAACTGCTTCCCATCTCGTTCAGCTCCATCAGAACTGGCACCACCACATTCTCCAGCTCCGGCACCAACTGTAGCACCAAAGAAAGTGGTTCTTCTATTGCTACCTTAGTTGCTTTCACCTTAGGCCGCGATGCCTTCAGTACTAGACTTCCTGATTGCGCGATTTCCTTCAGCTTCCTCTTCTTACTACTGGGCTCCGCAATTATCTCCACACTGGGACTTCTCTTCTCTGTGGTCCCCACGGAGTCCTTCCTTCCGAATATGGCCTCTTCCTCATCTCTCACTGCCTTAGCTCTTGCCTCGTAAGTCATCTCCTGCTGATTCGGTCTCATCGGTGACTGTACACCGTCATCTTGGTGGGGTCCCACACTTCTCGTCAAACCACTGCTGCCATTGCTCGCTGCTGGCCCACCCAAAGTGCTGACCACGCTCACTTGATATCTTCTTCTTTCTTGTGACGTCAACCACCCCATACGCGAATACATGTGTACCAGAAACAAGGAGATATAGATTACTCCCTTCTCTCCTGCTCTCAGCCTTTGTCCCATCGCTTGCACATTCCGAGCTAAGATTTCTCCCCAATTGACGTTGATTGCTTCGCCGACAAATCCCTCCACTATCCTCACCTTATGCATACTTACATAAGTAGTTCGTTGTGGTGAGAAGAGTTGATTCAATGTATACATTATCTTCCTTCGGAAGTCGTCCCGAATAAGATCGATCTTGAAGCCGTTTGTACCCTTTCTCTCTCTAGGATCAAACCACTTTCGCTCGTCGAAGGTGAATGCAGTGTGCATTGCCGACCCTTCCCAGTCGACTCTGTCCTTCTCCTTCGAGTAATCTCTTTCCAGGGCTTCAGCCCAAAGCAACGCATCCCACGAGTCTGGATGTCCTCTCCAGCCTATCGGGTTTGGTGTCTTCTTGGCTCGAACTTCTTCACACAACTCTGGGCACACATAATCCCAACGCCATGCCAAGAACTCTCCTCCCAAGGTCTTCAATCGTGCTAATTCTTTAGTCGACCATTCTGGCTTCGGCACCAAGGGTCGATATACTCCCGTCGGCATCTTCTTCACAGGCAATTGAATCGCCTCACAAGCTCCCGATCGAGTGACCGATTTCCTCTTCATTTTGGCTACTTGACTCGACGCTTGTTCCTACTTCTCCGCGGCTCGTTACGCTTGTCGATATTGTTACTAACTGCCTTAATCCGTTCGACGCTTCAGAGCTCCTTAACAACTTATTCGTCTTGGTCATCTTCACACTTATTTCTACTATTCGTATTCGGCGAACTGTACTTGCCCCGAATATCGTTTATTTATGTTCCAAAAACAAAAAAAACAGTCTGAAACCTCTAAACACGTCCCTACAACATATGTTATTGATTGAATGACATTGATATGTGTTGATCATGGTGGAGCAATTTTTTCAAATGGATTGAATTGGTGACATTAACTGAAAAATCAAGTGAAGGAATTGCTTTTGCATTCTTAGCTTTTATGCTTAGCAGATTTGATAAAAACACTAGTGGAGGTGTTGACTGACCATGGTACTGAGTCTTGAGGTGAGTTTTAGGATCTATGTGATTGAATTGTTATCAAGAGATCATCCTGAGGCTGATTGTTTGGCAAAAATTATTGTTTAGATAGTGAAGAGAGGACTAAGTATGTTTGGTTGTCCTTGCTGCGGTTAGGAGTCTAGCTAGTTAAATCATTATATGATATGAATTGCAAGCAAGAGACTAACATTCGGGGCATTGTAGCACCCAACCTCATGATCTTAGCCCCACAAAGGGCATATCATGTAATGGACTAGATGGCTAGCTAATGTTAAATGAACCTAACGTCTAGTTGTGGGAATGATTTTGATATATTTGTGATGTTATATTACAATCTATGTATTGTGATTTTTGATATGATAGCAATATATGTTTTAAAATAATGTATGTGCACAACAATTGTCACAACTTATGTAACTGCACACTTAGTTAGGTAAGTGTGCACATCAAAGAGCAAATATAACAATAAGTGCCGTTCGGATTGTATATGTCATTAGGACCGATAGCTTCATTAAGAGACCTAGGACCCTAAGGATAGAATAGAAACTAGAGCTGAGTGCAAATTTTGAAATTGAGACTTTGAGAATGTGGCTATGAGTTAGCAAGCTAGTGTAAGAACTGGATTTTTTGAAGCTCAAAGTGAATTTGATTTGATAATAATTTCTCTCTTATGCTATGATTATTTTGACTAGAGGGTACTTATAGACGTTTTGATAGTAGAAAAGATTAGAGGATGATTGTGATATACTTGTGATGGTTAATTACAATCTATGTATTGTGATGTGACAATAATATATGTTATGATGTGATATGTATGTGCAGTACATCACTTATTGAAGTGGACCCAATATGGAACATGTATAGAGGACAACATGATAACACAGATGTAATGATGACCAATCTATTTATGATCAACATATGATGTTTTCATTGCGATCACTTTTAGGCATGGTTAATATTTCAATTTGAAGATAAATTTATGCTATCTTCATATCATATTATTCTTTCACTTGCTCCTATGGTAAAATTCGAGACTTGAAAATTTATATTTTGATTTATTTTGAATGCTATAGAACTTTCCAATGCTTATGACTTTTAACACATGTCTTCAAATCCATCATTACTATTTACTGAAAATAATCATATCAAATTGATTATTAATAATTTTAAAGAGAATTATTACTCTCAAGTAAATTACTCGATTCTATGTGAAATTTTATTTATCCTTAGCTGATTTTGAATTTTTATTTTAACTTTATATTAATAGAAAAATTAATTATTTATAATATTACTAAATAGTCTATTTAGGTTAGGTTTAAAATTCTAAGGTGGAATGAAGCTACTTTGGCTACACTAGGGATAAAAATATCCATCTTATTCTCATTGGTCATAAAATTTTTGATTAACTCTAGCAACATCATATATCATGTTGCTAAAAGAGTTTTTTTAATTAACTTCATTGCTCTAAACTTCATGACCAATGAGAATGAAGAGAGATAATATATCAAAAATTCACTTAATTACATTAATTTTTCAATCCACATCATAGGTCTCGTCATGAGCTTTTCAACCCTTTCTTTCAGTATCTTAATAATTTTTGAGAAGGCTTTCAAAACTTATTAAAAGCTCGAATAATTTTCACAATCTTCATCATTGGTCTAAACTTTATGAAAATTTAAAATGAAGAGTGATTTTTTTGATCACAAGTGTAGCTAAAATAACTCCATTCCAACTTAGAGATTTAAACCTAACCTAAATACTACTTAAGTATAATATAAATAATTTAAATTATTATTTGTGTAAAATTAAAATAATAATTCAAAATCAACTTAGTATAAATTAAATTATAAATATAACTTAGTAGTTTATTTTTTGAGAGTAATACTCGCCAAATTTACTAAAAATAAACTTACTATGGTTAACTTTTGATAAAAAATAATGATGGATTCAATCTCACATGTTGAAAGTCATCACCATTGGAAACTTAAGAATCATAACATTCAAATTAAATCAAAATGTATACTGGTATCAAATTTTACCATAGAAAATAATTCAAAGAATAATTAGGTTTAGAGAATTTATCACTCGTAGAATAAAATCACCTCCAAATTGATATGCTAACAATATCCAAAAGTAATCACAATGAATATACCAGATTTTGAACACAAATAAATTAACCATTGATACATATGAATGATCATGTTATGCTCTATCTATGTTCCACATAGACTACAATTTGATAAGATACCTAACCCCTAATCAGCAAAGCAATTTATTTGATTTTCCACTTTTACTTTGCACCCTTAACACTCTGAATATTTGATAAGATCCAAGTTAATCTCTCAAAGTATTGTCAATATTCCCACCCTTTAAGTTAATCAAGCCATGGAATTTTTAAGAGAATTGCAATGAGCTTACAATTATCTTGATATAAATATTACCATCATGACAAACAATTTTGAAAATGACACATATCATCATTTTCTTATAGTATCCACGTCATAATCCAATAGTGCAAGTGAAGACACTATACACTAGACTAGATGTGGAACATCAATTGTGAACATATCTTCAACTATGGCCAAGAAAAAGAAGAAGACATTAGAGGACTAACTAAGAGCAATAATAGTTACTTTGAAGAACTCATGAAGAAGTATGAATTCAATAAGAATGTGAGTCAACAAGCTTGTTCACTGTGAAATAAAAAAAATAAGTCTAGCCAAGCAGAGATTATTGTTGAAGCAAAGACAAAGAGGAAACTTGTCACTACTTATGTAAAGGCACCTTAGTGAGGTATATGCGCGTAGTCAGTAGCAGATATAGCAGCAATTGCTTCTATATTGGTCTCCGTCACCCCGAAGTAGTCTTCCCCACTGCTTGTAGTAATCTGTGCACCTGTTTGACTTACACTCGCTGCATTTACAACGAAATCAACCAATCCAAGGTCATTTAGGAATACTAGCATCGTCGGCATTATAAAAGAATCTGGTGAAGTCCTATGTTACAAAAGAACAGTCATTCTCGTCTAAGTTGTTAGCCAATGGGCTACGGAAGTGGACATTATGCTCTCACTATAGCAATTAAAATGAAGAGTGCTCTTGGATCCTCTAACATAAGGCTATGTCTTCAGCCGTTGTTCTAGAATACGTAGATCAGAAATTTGATTATCAATATGTGAATATGTGTGTCCACAATAAACGTAATCCACTAGCGGCTACATGTTAAAACCTATGATTTTATGTATATCTATGGCAACCCTCTACCTGATATTAGCCGAATATTACGATGAAAAACACTTGCAATCAATTCTCGCCGTTAAGATACTGCTGAATAGCCATGCATTCTAGAGGCATTATGAATTTACATGTGGTATATACGCCAGTTATAGGGAGTTCTAATTGTCGGCAGGAAAGCAATGTTGACTTCTAACTCTCTTTTGACTGCCTGGAAAATCTGGACCCAGTGAAGAATTCAGGAAATATGAATAGAAACAACCTGGCTGTAGCGTTTTGGAATAGAATATAGCGAATAATAAAAGATGATTTGAATCTTGCATACTGATGATAATTGATACATCTGGCGAACGGAAGGAACCAAAGTGAAATTGTTGGACCCCATCTAAAACTGATCTAAGTAATTTAGTTCACTCAAATTTATGTGCCTTCCTAACTTCGATCTTCAAGAGCTATCAGCTCGTTTCTTGATTAGCTTGCTCAGCATCCCAGACTAGCTAAATTTCACTAAATTGGGGATTCATACATTATATTTCATTCAATGAGACCAATTAGGATCCAATTTACCTGATAGTTTTCATCGAGAAAAACACCAATTTCCATCATAGAAACTTTTTTTCCATTAAAAAAAAGGGAAAATATTGAGCTTCTTACACTCAGCATGATTGAACACCAAACGAGCACATTAAACTCAATGTCGCAGAATAGGGTTGATTAAATACACAGTATAAACAATGGAGACTTACAACTTTCTTTACTTCTCACTGTTTATTAGTACAAGAAGCGTACAGATTCACTGAATTTCAAAAGTATAACTCCAGTCTCAACCAATACACAATGTTCCTCTCCGCGACAAACATAAACCAATGGTAGATCGGTGGCATCGTGAGATAATCTACAGTAACAATACGGTGGTTTCGAATCTGTGATCGTCATGAAAAGAGAAGTTAGGACTTGTTCGCTAACTGATTCTTGGTTGTTAATCTGCTCTGCGAAGCCAAAGATTTATACAAGCTATCAGATGAATATTGTCTTGTAAGAGATGTGAATGTGCAAAAAAAGGCCTTGATTCTAAAAAAACTCATTACGATCAATTTTATCAAGATTATAACTCTTGCTATATGGGACAATGTTTTTGTTATACATGAATTCTTTGCTTTCTTTAGGAAAAGATTTAAGCCTCCAGTTTGTAATATGGATATGCGCAAGCAGTTCAAAAAGTACAGAAGTTTGCACATTCACATCTCTTACAAGACAATATTCATCTGATAGCTTGTATAAATCTTTGGCTTCGCAGAGCAGATTAACAACCAAGAATCAATTGCGTGAAGTCAACACTATTGGTATCCAATCTATTGTTACAGTTATTGTTACGCAATTCTTCAGGTGACCCATCTCGATCTTCATTGCAGAGTTTGTAAATTACATTTTCAGAATGGTGATGCAAGAGAAAATCCATATAAAGGAAATTAAGTAGTAACCATATCTGAGTCAAAATTGCCAGCGATATTTTTTTGCCATCTATTTCCAAGGATGTAAGGAAAGAGAAGAAAACTTGCAAATATGGAGCTTGCGTTGTAGTTTGTTAAAATGAACAAAAAGGCTAAAGTGAGAGCCTAATTTCCAACTCATAATATGCCTTGTTTAATAATATGAAGCCCCACAACTAGGACATGAGTTGTTTGGAAAATAATAAATAATTTTGTTGGAGAAATTTCCAAGATCTTACAGCTACCATCCCACAAAATCGTTCAACTTTTTTTTCCGTCCAAGAACATGTGAACAATTTCTAAGTCTAGATCTACATTTAAAGAATCATCCGTTAGATCGATTGATTAATGAATTGTCATTCAAAATCCAGCACATGTAATGCATGTGTTGCGAACTGTCTGTGCTTCCGACATTTTCTGAACTGTTACTAATTCCTGAATGCGAATATGAACATTTCGAATCTCTTTCGTATTGTGGTTTCGCATCTAGCTTTCAAATATATTGTTCAGCAAAGGGCTACTGCTTCATTATAGACATTTCGTCAAAAACATACGTTAAAAACAGTTGCTATTGTTGTTCCAAGTTGTATCAGTACAGTCTTCAACATTCCAGTCTGCTTCATGATATATACTTATTCCTTTGAAATATCTCTTTGAATTCCAGGCTAGGTAGCTTCGTCTTCCTCAAATTGCAGCGCACTTTGAATTCACTTGGACTGTACACTTTTTCTATGAGTGCATGTCCGACAACCGCAGCGGGTTATGAGCTGTAGCTTGAAACAGTTTAAAATATGCCAGAATGTGCTACACTGCACGCAATTTGCTTAGATGCCCACTGTTTTTTAGCTGACGGAGGGCTTAAAAGTGACTTATGGGAGCACTCGGTGAGATCCAAACTTAAATATCTTTGTGACAAAACGTGATTTCTTACGCCGAGTTCGAGGCAGGGAGGTGCAACTATTCTGGAAAGTGAAATCGTACGATCGGACTGTCCTGCTTAATGACTTTGAGGTCCTGGTAGAAGACGGAAGTGTAAAGGAGTGTAAGTGATAGCAGCGACTCATAACCCTACGTTGAACTCAGGCTTTATGACAAGCTAGGACTGCAACGTGATCATCATGCGTGGCGTAAGCTTCAGTAGTTCTTCAGAAGGATCTCTTGATAAAAGAAGATAACTTTTTTCCTCTAGTACGTCTGTCTTCCAAATAAACCATGTCTCCAACATTAGGGTTCAGAAGTGAACTAATATATTAGAATTATTGAAATCCTTACATTGATGGGCTTGAAACCTTATAGATTCAACTTGTGCTAAATCATAAGGAGAAGATAATTTTTTATAAAAAACAAATTATATGCTCTGTAATGTCAGGAAACACAATGTCCTCATACATGGATTGTTGAGAAACTAATGACACATGGGACAAAATGTGCATATCAAAAAACATGTAATATGGACTATACCCTGTTGAACTATGTGAATAGGCTCTATATGACATGAAAAATAATAATAAAGAACTCTCCTAATTTTCAACATTTTGTCTTTTTCTCATTTTAGATACAGTTTCAAGCACGGTTTGATTTAATCGTTCAATCAATTCATTTGCTTAAGGATTATATGCATTCATCATTCGATGTCATACATGGAAAATGATGATAAAGTACTCTCCCAATTTTCAACAGTATGTGTTTCATTTATTTTGGATACAGTTTTGAGCAATGTTAGATTAAATCGTTCAATCAATCCGTTTGCTTGAAGATTATATGCATTTGTCATCCAATATCAAACTCAGGTGGATTTCAAGAGAAATTCATCCCTTCATCTGTAAAGCTTTTTTACATCCAACATACACATCATTCTTGCAATTGATGCAGGTAAATAACTAATCTTGGGCTGATATAAATCCACATATGGAGCAAAAAAACTGCCAGAAATTTTTTGTCAGTTCCTAGACAACAGCATATCACACTCCCCTTAGTAGAGAGTACTTTTGCTCAGTCAGAGCTAGTCTATTTGAAGCGTAAGCTTCCACAAACTCACCTGGCTATTTTTGTGATGTAGTGTAATCCCGTTGAGCAAGCATTGCTACCAGTGCCTGAGGTTGCAAATCTGTCTATAAACATTAACTTAAAATCTGGATGTTTAAGGATGAAGGAATGGTTTAAAAAAATATTTTTTGAGCAAATGACATGATTTCTCTTGTTATTTAGTTCACATCCACTATAGGTTGCCAGTCACATCACATGAATGACTCATCTTTGATGCAAAATTTTCTATCCACATCTTGTAGTACAATCCGGAGTTCAAGAAAAAAATATTGAATGTTTATCTTGAGGCCTAGGCAAATCTACCACACATTCAACTTTGTCGAGATTTGATATGATTTCTTCACTGATAATCCAAAAACCAAGGTAATTGACGCAAGGTAAGAATATAAATATTTCTTTGTTGAAGCCAACAAACCTGCATTAATTAAAGCTGTCAATCCCAAATTTTTATTTTTTTTTACACAACACACTATTCATTAATCCCTAAAATCTCACAGGGACTTTCTTCAGCCTCATAGACATACATAAGCATTCATATAAGCCATTCTTTGTCAAAAGAACTGTCTTCTTCTTGCTCTAAGGTCACCTTTTGATCTGTCAATAGGCAGATTTTAAAATCAATCACAATTGTAAAATTTTTTAAGAAAATTTAACATATTATCAACCAACGACATAAGAAAGCTATCTTTTTTGTGATTTTATATAGTTACCGATAGTAAATTATCACTCTTTTAGAAAGTGTGTTGTTCCAAATTCATTCTTTTTGAGAACAAGTATTACTAGTGTTGCTTATAAAATAGACAAAGGAATAATGATAGCTATGTTTAACATTTTTTTCACCTCTTGTTGAATAATTTCTTCTTTAGTCATAGAGTTTCGGAATGGAGGCAAACAAACAAAAGGATTACTTCCAGTGTCAAATGAAATGAACTATCAAATCTGTGGTTCCATATTTTGGAAACTTTGATTTAAAAGCTGTGTTGTTCTTTGAGGAACTCAAAATTTGATTTTTCTCAACAACATTGAGACTTGGTAATCACACGGAGATCTTTAGGATGTCTTACATTGTAAGAAAATTTGATTATAGAGGATAATGAAGTTGACCACCAGATTTGGATAGCATCTCTTATAACCTCTTTTGTTTCATAGATTGAACTTCAACTGATATTGCCCGTTTATCTAGTTGATTGATAACCTTATTCAGTTTCTTATTTACTGTAAACATCGACAAAATTTTAACAAAACGCAAGTCTTGTTGCTAAATTCTAGCAGAAATCAATTTTTCAGCCCTAAGGTATATCAAAATGTAGTGGAAGAACCCATCGTGGTGGCTCAAATTCAATATTCAAAAATGCTTGGACACTGAAATGCCCTTCGAACCTGCGAAATAGTTACCCATTAAACGGCGAGAACTGTAAAGCCCTTCTTTCGTAAAGACAAAGAAGTGTGAAAAAATCCTAAAGCCATTTCTGGCCTTCAGTCCTTGGGATAAAAACCCAAACAGTCTTTTTTAATTATTATATTATTTGAAGTATTATACCAATATGCATTTAAAAATTTTAATTGATATTTGTGAAGTTGATTATCCTTCTCAAAAACAAAGATTAGAAGTACTTTCTAGTCTTTTGAGTCATTGCATCCTTGAGAAGGGTCCAGCAGAAACCGTTGCCAGATGGGAGAGTCTTCATGGGGATGAAGCCAAGTCTGGCTATCCAGTGTGGTCTATTCCAAGCTAAGGCCCGAAGGATCATTAGCTTTCTGGGAAGGTTTCTGGCCTTCGGTCCTTGAGATAAAAATCCGGACAGTCTATTTCAATTATGATATTTTTCGAAGTATCATACCAATACGCATTTTAAAGTTTTAATTGATATTTGTGAAGTTGACTATCGTTCTCAAAAACAAAGATTAGAAGTACTTTCTAGTCTTTTGAGTCAATGCATCCTTGAGAAGGGTCTGGCAGAAACCGTTGCCAGATGGGGCAGTCTTCATGGTGGTGAAGCCAAGTCTGGCTATCCAGTGTGGTCTCTTCTAACCTTAGGCCCGAAGGATCATTAGCTTTCTGGGAAGTTTTCTGATCTTTGGTCTTTGGGATAAAAATCCGAACAGTCTTTTTCAATTTTGATATTTTTTGAAGTATTATATCAATACGCATTTTAAAGTTTTAATTGATATTTGTGAAGTTGACTATCCTTCTCAAAAACAAAGATTAGAAGTACTTTCCAGTCTTTTGAGTCAATGCATCCTTGAGAAACGTCTGGCAGAAACCGTTGCCAGATGGGGCAGTCTCAATAGGGGTGAAGCCAAGTCTGGCTATCCAGTGTGGTCTCTTCTAACCTTAGGCCCGAAGGATCATTAGCTTTCTGGGAAGGTTTCTGGCCTTCGGTCCTTGGGATAAATATCCGAACAATCTATTTCAATTATTAAAATTGTTTGAATTATTATACTAAGACGTATTTTAAAGTTTTAATTGATATTTGTGAAGTTGACTGTCCTTCTCAAAAACAAAGATTAGAAGTACTTTCTAGTCTTTTGAGTGAATGCATCCTTGAGAAGGGTCTGGAAGAAACTGTCGCCAGATGGGGGAGTCTCCATGGGGGTGTAGCCAAGTATGGTTATCCAGTGTGGTCTCTTCCAACCAAAGGCCTGAAGGATTATTAGCTTTCTGGGAAGGTTTTTGGCCTTCGATCCTTTGGATAAAAATCCAAACAATCTATTTCAATTATTATAATTTTTTGAAGTATTATACCAATACGCATTTTAAAGTTTTCATTGATATTTGTGAAATTGACCATCCTTCTCAAAAATAAAGATTAGAAGTACTTTCTAGTCTTTTGAGTCAATGCATCCTTGAGAAGGGTCTGGCAGAAACCGTTACCTGATGGGGCAGTCTCCATGAGGGTATAGGCAAGTCTGGCTATCCAGTGTGGTCTCTTTCAACCTAAGGCCCTAAGTATCATTAGCTTTCTGGGAAGGTTTATGGCCTTCGGTCCTTGGGAAAAAAACCCAAACAATCGATTTCAATTATTATATTTTTTGAAGTATTATACCAATACGCATTTTAAAGTTTTAATTGATATTTGTGAAGTTGACTATCCTTCTCAAAAACAAAGATTAGAAGTACTTTCCAGTCTTTTGAGTCAATGCATCCTTGAGAAGGGTCTGGCAGAAACCGTTGCCAGATGGGGCAGTCTCTATGGGGGTGTAGCCAACTCTAGCTATCCAGTGTGGTTCCTTCCAACCTAAGACCCGAAGTATCATTAGCTTTCTAGGAAGGTTGATGGTAGTTTAATAGGGTCGAAGGTTTAGACTCATGAAAACTCATAACTTTCACGCGAATTGCACTAAATGTGTTTTGTTAAAGGGATTAAAAATATCCAAATAAGACTTTTTGGGCTTTATAAGATTTGACATATAATTGACATATTTCAAAATGCCATAGTGGAAGGAAATAAAAAAATTGTAGATATTCCTAAAAACTTAGAAGCTTTTGTTCTTTTTTGGTCTGACAGAGAAAAAATTCGAAATGGTAAATTTTTTTAGGTTTATCATTTCGATTTTTTTTTTGAAAAATGTTTTGCAAAAATCAAACCCGCAAATATCTATAGCGTTATTCTCCTCCCTCCCTGCCCTTATAAACACACATGGAGAAAAACTTATACATGTGGTTCAAGTTTCCCTGCGTGTGGCTCGTCCATGATAATTTATTCAAGGTCGTATAAATTTGAAGCTTGTAATGTCAAGAAAGTCTTCTTTTTTGGACACAACTTCCTCTGTAAAATTAAAATATTTTTTATTGACATAATCATCTTCGAAACAATGGCAACATATGAATACTCAAGAAAGCTTTGCAAGAAATTTTTTTGTAATATTGATCATCAATCATCTTAATCATTTCACGTCATATAAATTTATTAACTGCGTTAATATATTTAATGGCTATTGGCTAGTAATATATAGTTTTAATATAAAGATTAATATAATTCACTTTAAAACTAGGTAGCAAGATATTTATCTTCAATGGATATATAGAATTAAATCCAAGTAGTATATTTTAGCTAAAAGCTTGATGAACAATTATATTTATCTTCATAAGAATATCATTTTTACTCATGATAAAATATCCATGAGGTATAGTTTTTTCTCACTAGCATTGATATATCGTCTTGTGCATGTACACATCTGATTTTTAATAAGTAACTTATCGACTATAGCATCAAGATAAGTCTTGATATACAACCTTTATTAAAAATTAGCAAAAATATAAATTATACAAAATACTTACAAATGTGTTAATGAAGAATTAATAAAATATTTTTTTTTGATACAGGATTTTAATTATTTATATGCTAAACGGTTAAACTTTGCACTGTGTATCCAAACTTTCAAAATGTAAGCTAACATGATATGATTTATCATTAAATAAAAAAATATAATAAATATTGATATCATCAACAAACTTTAAATCTTGTAAATAAAAAATTGTATTTTTTATTTCAATTGAACTTAAATCTCTATCGTTTATACCAAATGGTATTTGCTCATGCAAAGATGTATCTGATTCACCTGAGTTGTCAAAATTATCAGCGTAGTATCCTAGAGCTTTTGAAACTAATGATTTGTCTCTTTGAAATGGTACTAAATTTTGTTTTGCTACAGCACTATTGTTATTTTCCACCTTTCTCAATTAATAATAATGTTTCTTATCTTTTTGAGCTCCCATGCTTGCTAAACTTTCATCTGTTTGTTTGATTTGAAAATCTAATCGGGCTTGATGCTTTTTCAAATCTTTGATCATCTTTCAATTTCGAATATCAAGATCATCAATTTAAATATCTTTCATTTATTATCAATTTTTTTTATTAATTAAAAAGAATTCACCTTCATTGTTTTATCTTGATATTCTTAATTCTTCTAGAATAATGATGAATCTTTTTGAGAATCACATTCTTCATGGGTCCACTTTTACTCCAATAAAAGATCATGTGTTGGGTACAATTTATCTTTTTGTTATATAATGATGTAAATGGTGGGCAACCATATTTCAAAAGATAGATTACGGTTGAATATTTGCTAATCTTCTATTATAATATAAATTGAGTGACTAAAAAAATACGCAAGAGTAAATTAAATTTTGCTAAAAGTTAACACAATGATCATGAACAGATTTACAGTAATATACAAAATAAAAGAGACAACACAAGCTAAAACTTGATTATAGTATTACTCTCTAAATCTACTCATAACAAACTTTTGATGTTTAACCTTATGTTTACAATAGTAGCAAATGTGAACTCATCTGTTAAACATAATTCTAGTTGAGATGCTCATGTCCATCTTGAACTTGATCAAGTCAAAATGAAAAAAGTAAGATCTAATTCCACATCACTAATCATCCTTGAAAAATATAGGATTTAAAAAAGCCATCACTGATGCCATAAACAACTCATCAAAGTGAAGAATCATCTAAACTCTAAAGTAATCATGCAACATACAATGAAGCTTTATGTAAAATTGGTATGTCTTTAGAAAATCCAAAGCAGTAAAATGTCACGTGTTCATCCTCCATAACTCACTCCCTCTACAACTCACTCATTTAAACTCTTATCATCAATTAAATTGTTTGAACTCTCTTGTACCTCCATCAAGCCTAGCTCTTATTTATAAACCCTCTAATATGAAGTAAAAAAAACACATAATCTTTAAGGCCAATCAACAAGAAGTAATTGAAAATGTTGACCATCATCTCATTGTTGAAATCCATCTTATCACCAACACTCCTTTTATCACTAAAGGTCAACATAAGATTTACTTATAATGACATAAAATAAAACAAAATCCTCTATATATTTTCATCCCCAAAATAAATAACAGAACACGTTTCCAAACCCTCTAAATGTATGCATTCTCTAGCATATGACAACAAATATAAGTTGTGATTTGCATCAATCTGTATCTTCTATGCTCTCACCAAAGATAATTCTATCAAGCTCTACATCTTCACCTTGAAAGATATAAATGTAATGTACTAGTAACATTATAAATATGTACACTTTATTACTTCAAATTCATTTCCAAGGGAATGAAGTGTAAAATAAACCAGACTGGAAGGTGATATTAGAATGTTGCTTTCTTTAATATTTTGGAAATCAAAGCCCAAAGAGCAGTGTGATTGTCACATACTTCTTATATATACAAGAACAACTTTGCACACACAAATTCACATACAAAAACTTAATCCCAACAATCAATTTGAATGAGGGAACTCTGAAAGATAGTTCACAGCTGAAAGCGGAGTTCAAGGCTGCTTGCAGAGGTTTCTCAAATATATCAGAGGCAATACGGGATTATCCAAAATGAATCCCAATGGTAAGCCTCTAACATTATTTTAATTTCAAACCGTTTCCCTCAAGCTGGTCGTCAACGAAGAAGACTTACAACGAGGTTGGTTTCTAATTAGACATGTTGAGTAGTATACTATTGCAATACTTGAAATTGTGGAGCTTGTGTTATTTCCACAACTTGCAAAAGACCTTCCGAGTTTTGAAACTTATGATTAATTTGTTTCCAGGTGTGTATGCGAATTATAATATTCGCCTTGATCAGATCAAGGGTTATGGGTTTGATTATGACTAAATGTTTCTATTTGAGAGAGAGAATTTTCATTTATACGGGTTGATGGTATTGTCAGACTAATTCCTCTGAAGTTCTCTTGATGATAAAGCAGGCGGTGACAAGGTTAGGTCAAATTTCTTGTTAGCTTCACTGAAATTTACTGCCAACTTCTATCGTCAATGTCGAGATCACACCACACTACCAGCTTTGAGAGAAATTGTTATATCATGGCTACACAATTGTCTTACTTTTAGAAGAATCTCAGAATGACACCCTCAATCCTATGTTAAACTTCTTTTTAAACTACTTTTACATTTAAATACTCTTATTGTCACCTACACATATAGCTCTTTCCTACAATTTTGGTCGATCTTTGGAGCATCCAATCCAGTCTCAATCTCCCTAGTGACGATATCAATTTTGAGTTGCATCTTTTGAATGTGGACTACAATCTTTTGCCTATGCAACAACATCAACTCCTTGCATACCCAACCGATTTCCTTTTACCTCTCCTCCCTTCAATCCTTGGAATCGCTTGGGTTCTCCATAGCTTCCCCATCATCTTCAATTATTGTGCCTCTACCTCATCACATCAAGCAAAGAGGTATTGTGCAAAGCAGCTTGCAAAGGACTCCAATCTTATGGATCGTAAGATCTCCACGTGATTCAGACATTGCTTCTGCTCACGCATCTGATACTTCAGCCGTTTGTTCTCCTATTCTATAAAATTGATTTCTGTTTCTTTGATATGATAAATCTCGGCGTATGACATCTTCATCTCCTTTGCTACCCTCTCTTTATCCTGTTTCTCTTTAGTAAGACGATCCATGTTAACCAAGAGCATGTATTGTCTTACTAAGCTGAACTATTATCCAAGTCTGGTCTTGCTTCCCTATTGTTACTCAATTCATTATTTGAACTACCTCCATGTAGCCATCTTCTTGGGGATCCCATCCCTGAATGTAATCTTGAGCCAATTCTTTTAACTCCATCAAAATTGATACCACCACTAATTCCAGCTTATGAGCAAGCTTAAGAACCCATGACAAAGGTTGTGCAATTGCTACCTCCTTAGTTGCTCAAATCTTTGGCCTAAGCATCTTAGGTCCTTGCTCCTCCACCTTCTTGCCCATCTTCTATTTCTTACTCTTTAGCAAAGGTTCTCTAGTGATCTCCTTACTAAGACTTCGGATGTGCTTCCCCTAAGATCCAACTAACCCGTCATCATCAAAGATCTACTCTTTGATATTTTTCATAACTCGATTTAATTCATTCGAAGGTATCTCTTTCTTGCTGGCAATCCTTGTTCCTATACAGGCTTTAAAAGGCTTCATGTCTACTTGTTGCTTGCATTTTCAATATCCATTTCTTCATCCAATAATCCAGACTTCAATACTCCTCTTCTCCTTATGAGTCAACTAGCTCATCCTTCAATACATATGTACCAAAACAAAAACATATAGATTACCCCATTATCTTCTCCTTTTAGTATTTCTTTCATCAATTGCAAATTCCTTGCAAATATTTCTCTCCAATTGACTGTAATCGATCCTCCAACAAAACTTTCAACAATCCGTACCTTATGCATACTCATATAAGTGGTATGTTGAGGTGAAAAAAGCTGATTCAAGATAAAGATGATTTTTTTTCTAAATTCATTCTTATTCATTCGTCTCCTTTAGGTCCTTCGGATCAAACCACTTTATCTTATCACAATCAAATCTTGTATACGAATCTTGAACCTCCCAATGTAGTCCATCTTTCTCCATCTCAGAATTTTGGCCTTACACCTTTGTCCAATCTATTGCATCTCACAACTCAGGTTGTACTCTTATTTAGATTTGATATAATGCTTTCCTTTTGTAAACTTTTTCACATAATTTTGGATACAGATCCACTTTGGCATTGGTATCAAAGTTCTCACTTGTCCCCTTGGTAATTACTTCGCTCTCGTGAATCAAATAGTCTCTGTCACATTTGACCTGGTCTGCAATTTCTTCTTCATTGCTCCTTCTTGCTAATTCACACTTTTTCTATTCAATTTTCTTTTGAGAATTTGTATTCTAAATAGATGATGAAAATGTTGATTCCTTCATGAAAAACACTATTTGCTTCTTTCTTCTCATTCTTTGATTCAAACCATTAACAACACTCCTGCCCTTGTCAGGTTTCACGTGGCCATTCGTATGTTCACTCTCACATTTTCAGACTTCTTCACTAATTTACCAATTCATATTCATCGCGATCTCAACTAGGTGAATATCCCTATTTCTTCTTTAAAAATGAAAATTTTTAGTTAAAAAATCAAACCACGTTTTTGTAATAAAACTTCTCAATAATGTTCTTATCCCTTTTCTTAAAATTTTTTACTCGTTTACTTGCAATAGGAATCTTGAATTGAACCTTGAGCTCTATCTACCTTCAGTTATAAATATGAGACATTGTCATGAACATGGACAACCATATAAGGCCTAAATCAATACTTATAGAACTTCTTAAAAGCACTATATTTGTTGTTTAGACTATTATCATACACTAGTACTCAACCGTCTTCATAGATCTCCCTTGATCTTAGACAATTATGTTTATCAAAACCAGCTTTATTCTTTAAACAAGAAGCTTTCAACCTTTGAATTGCTATCTCCACATCCTGTGATCTCTGCTCCAATTGAAAAATTTGAAGGGCAAGTAG
Source organism: Marchantia paleacea (assembly GCA_014180765.2). Classification (NCBI taxonomy): domain Eukaryota; kingdom Viridiplantae; phylum Streptophyta; class Marchantiopsida; order Marchantiales; family Marchantiaceae; genus Marchantia; species Marchantia paleacea. Next base: position 736,181 of record MUAA02000049.1, read on the forward strand.
ATATTCAACTGACATGTTATCCTCCCAAGATAAAACAATCTTAGATATTTTTTCTTCAATAAGTATAATAGGCTTATGCCTTTACATCAACTTCATGATCATGTATCTTGTTAATGAGCTAAGAATATTACGGTCAGCCCATAAAGTAAGTAATAAAAGCCTTGGCCATTCTATCACAAGGCCCTCTACATGCTTTTACTATGGCCTTTACAATAGATGAATGATCACACTCCCTCATGATTGTAAGTACGGGTTAATGCTGACTTAATCGCACACTTAGTGTGCGATGTGGTAGATGAGATTTTTAGCCTTAGCTCAAGAGGACTTCTTCAATCAAGTGGAAGATTGAGCTTTGAAGAAAAAATCCACTTAAAGGATTTACACATTTTTCTTGGAGGATGTGATTTTTAGATTTGGTTATGAGGATGAGATCACATCGGATTGTGGAGAACTAAATACTCATAATGCTAAGGAACAAGTGACACTGACTTAATCGCACACTTCTTCAGCATTATGAGTATTTAGTTCTCCACAATCCGATGTGATCTCATCCTCATAACCAAATCTAAAAATCACATCCTCCAAGAAAAATGTGTAAATCCTTTAAGTGGATTTTTTCTTCAAAGCTCAATCTTCCACTTGATTGAAGAAGTCCTCTTGAGCTAAGGCTAAAAATCTCATCTACCACATCCCAACTCGCATGATAACTAAATCCACCACCCACTTGTAATGCATTGCAAGGGAAGGGAATATATAGGATGTAGTTCATTTTAATGTAATGTTTCCAAATACATTTGACAAGTTTGACATGATTCCATAAACCAAATTACATCTGTATACGTATTGTACCACTAATACCTCCTCTTCTTCATTTTGGTTAAATGTTGTGTAAATATCCCTGATTCAACTTTCATAAAACTCTTGGATGAACACCTCTTGAGCTTCTACTTCACACAAAATCCTGTGTAGCATCTCTCCAACCTATTTATCTTGTCTTCATAGGTTATTATGTTATAAAAGATAATTGTAAGTCTTCTGTCATATTCCCTTAATACAACATCCGTCTAGTCTAGTTTTATGGTTAATGTCTTGAGGTAACAACCAATATATAATCACTTCCCTTCATATAGATATCTATAAACAAAAGATATTTGTCTTCTCCTTTTTAAATTCTTGAATAAAAGGTTATGTCCACATCCTTTGTATTTTCAATCAAATTCTCCTCATTCTCATACTTAGCTCAAGAAAATATATGTATTATTGGATTATCCTTTCTAACTATATGCAAAACTCAAAGTTCATGGATTTGATGTACACTATCTATCATAGCATGGGAATATCTGAGGTATAACAATTGGTGATCATTCCTAATAGTAGCAAACAATCTGTTTCCACTACTACTAATGCTTCAATCATGTATTGTTTCTTAATTTTCAAAGGTGTAACCATTTTTCATCATTTTTATTTTACTTATAGGTAACCTTTTTTGCCTTTCTCTCAAATACTTTGCTCCAAATTGCACTTGAAATCAATTTTCATCTTCATCATCTTATCTTACCACCCAAGCAATAACTATTATGAATCAATTTTCTGGATTCAATGACACTTGCTTCTTCATCATGTGTTCCTTAAGGCTTCCATGCATAGTTGTTTCTCCTATCCTCGACAACACTTTCTAATATGTATAACGCTAAATGCCAAATTACGTTCCCTTGGATCAAACCACTTAGTTTTATCTAAGTCGAATCACATGTATATTACGGAGCTATCCCAATCAAAGATCCCATCCTTCTCTTCTGCATAATCTCGTGCGAACACTTTTGCCCATATCATAGCATCCCATAACTCAGATTGTTATCTCATTCCAATCTAATATGTTAACTTCTTCATTCGAACCTCCTCATACAACATACATAATCTCACAACCATGATAAGAACGCAAGTCCCAAGTAATTCAATTGCAAAGCATTCTCTGATGTCCACTCCGACATTGATATCGAAGGTCTTACTCGTTCCACCAGTAACTTCTTGGCACTCGTCATTCGGATAGTCTCTTTCACTCTTGATCGTGTCTGCAGTTTTTTCTTCATTATTCTTCCATAGCACGTTACACATTGGCTCACTTAATTCCTCCAAAAAGTTCGTATCCTTGGTCGACAAGAGAAATGACGATTCTTCTTGAGAAACTTCATTGTCTCCTTCCTCTTTGCTCATTCACAACTTCCTGCGTCATACACTTCACCAGCCCTTCGTATGTACTTCCATCCTCTTTGGACTTCAATACTCTTCGCCAAATTCTATTTTCATCACAATTCCAACTATGCCGAATATCCCTATTTTTGCATAAAAATAATAAAATCAGCCTTACTTTACTACCTATGCCACCGCAGATAGTGCGAATACTTCCTGGAACAGTATTACAACATGTATTACATTTTGTATAAAAAGGACTAAGGTAGTTAGGAGGGTATCTCCAATTTGCAAGAGTTCTGATAGGAATTGATCCTAATTAGCTGAGATAGAAAGGAATCTTGTGAAGTTGAGTGGAGATCTTAGTGACGTACTAGACAGGAGCTCCAATTCTTGTGAAGAAAACCAGGAATTCGGCCCACTAGCTTTTGCCATTGGTGATTTCTTTGGTAGGACTTCTACAAGCTTGCACTTGATACATGAATCGACTTTTATAATTTAGATCCCTCATATCAATAAAGGAATCTCTATTTATGAAGTATTTCTGAATTTGCCTATGACTGATGGGAATTTGTGTGAAGTATGGTTCAATTCTTTGGACCACGATGTCTAAAGTCTTTTAGAGATAACTAATGGATCACAATTGGATTAGTAAAGATTTGAATAAGATCAATTTGTTCCAAAAATGTAAATTTATATTACACTCCATTAAAATACTGCCAAAATTTCATGTTACCATTGCTTTGATTTGACCAAATATAAGTGTCTTATGGTTTCTCACACAAGCCAACAATATAGGGTGCTGTACAAATTAAATAAGGTTGAGGAGAATTATGGAGCTACTCCAACCTGAATCACAAGTAGCGTTTAAAAATAGGCCATGTTGTAGATATTTTTTTTAAAAGGATGCAAAGACAAGACAAACAAGAAAAATGAGTGCAACTACCAGATCTAGTGACCTCTTAATCAGGTTATGGAGAGGCCCCCAAACTCTGGAGATAGATTTCTAGCTTTGTTAAATGTTGTTTCATATCCAGTCCAATTCTTGGACTCTTAGCTTCATCCACTCTAGACTTTTCTACCTCCAGGAGTAGGTGACAGCAACCTGGTGGACTAGTCTTTTCTAAATTGTATCACACATGTCTTTTTGTAAGTCATTTTGGACAAACAAACTACATGAAGCAACTTTAAAATTGAATGGAATTGAAACTTTAAACTAGTCACTTTGCTACTGCTTCGCTTGTTTGAACGGCCTATCTCAACACAACATCCTGCAGCAGAAACAACATCAGAGATAGAAGACAAGAGACAGATTCTGTATTGGATTCATTAAGTGCCCACACATACCATCCAAAAGTCGGGTTACTCTTGTGGACAGAAACATGTCTGTATGAAATTCCAAGAAACATTCAACTTCAAGGCTGACGTCTACGAAGAATTAGAGCCATGAATACTCAAGATATAGCTCTCACCACTGCCTCAAGTCTGCACTGGGTTGCAGCTGTCGGTATCTCGATGTAGAACAAGAATATGAGTAGCTGAGAAGCTCAATGTCGAAAGATTACTAAACGTATATGTACGTGTCTATTCGCCGCCCTTAGCAGATAGGCCAGCTGATTGAAAGCCACTCCAGCCATTTTACTTCTGGATAGAGAGCTTTTGCAGTTGTTACAATATCTCTAGCTTGAAGTCAAAGAATATGAGTAGCTGAGAAGCTCAATAAATCTGTTCAGACCGGAAGACTCGGATCTGAGAGGCAAGTTTAGGATCTCGGTTCGGTGAGTGGTCAATATGGTCGCACTGAAGGAAAATGATGCTGGTGGAAACTCCGTGTACGTAAGGAAATCTGTTCTGAGCAGACGTCATCATCAAAACAGCCGTTCATCTTGTTCTAGAATAAAACAGGAGACTTCGTAAATCTTGACGAGATACTGTACTTTACGGCCAGTCGTTCAATATCTTATTCGTTGGTGTGCGGATTTGTTGGACTATTGACTATATATACTCGGCAATGACGTGCAGAGACGAGCGTTTGCTTCCGCGGATCAGAGAAACTTATTCTCCAAAGGAAATGTGTTGAGTGCAGTGCTAACCAGTTCCAGATGCAGCCTTATCATGGTTCACGAAATCTTTCGATCGTCAGACAAAATGTACAGCACAGTACTTGCAGAATCTATCAGCGTAAGGTTGACGGTTTCTAGATCTAGATATCTTCAGCCTTCAGCATGGGATATGTTAACGATATCATCGACAAAGATATCTGTGTATACCCGGGTACAACAGATGCTATTTACATCCCTCCTTGAATTTTATGCGCGATCTCTTCTGTTGAAAACACAAACATGATTTTGGATTTTCTCCTTCTCTGGCGATATGTTGAGTTCTTAAATTTCATTTGCTCTATTCTCTTCAGCGCTTTCTGTCAAATGTTCTAACAACCAACTGAGACATGTCGGTTGCCGGAACGTGGCGAAATCAGCTGTCATCGTCAAGATTCCAAATGTAACTGAAATCAGTTGTTTCTAAGAAGTCTTTGTCCATCCCTGATTTGGTGTTTTTATTCTTAGTGAGCTAATTAGTCAATGGAACTTTTTCCGGAAGTTAAGTGTGTAGGTTTCAAGAAACCAGGACCAAAATATTTGACTCAAGAATGGAAGCACACAAGGGAAGCTGATACGAAGTAAACTTTCTCTCTTTGACAGCCAGGGACAGAGGATTTTGTTCCACTGGGTTCATTCATGCACAAACCAACAAATTATGCAGACGACACACAAAGTGCAAACTGAATTTTTCCTCAAAAGAAAAAGTAAAACTTAACCAAGTTGAAGTTGCTGGGACAGAATCTTGTCTCTTTTCAGGTCAACAACAGCTATTAGCTGGATTCCTTGGCAATTAGTTTCTGTCCTGGCTGTTCGGAATCCCCTGGTCTTTCTTATTCATCATAATCTTCAAAATATATAGTCTATATCGGGTCTAAACTATTTCAACCTTATTTCTAAAATTTGATTGGCATTCCTTAAACTTGTGAGACTTCAGTTGAGGTTCCGTGGAGATGTTGCAGATCAGATCCGATCCAATCTCTCAACTTACACTGTACAGAAAGCTGCGAGGGACAGGTCCGCGCAGCTTCGTAGTATTATCGCAGAGGCAGGTTCTTACCCCCTGCCTTCTTCTTAATAGCGGAAGGCATTCTGTCATCGGAAGCAGAAAGAAGAAGACACTGGATGCAGAATAGATGTGATACAGGGGAAACGTGATTGCCGGAGCGGAACATACTGACTTATGAAATGATGACGTTGGGGAACTACATCATCGATACAAACCTTGAATGCATTCAGCAGAGATTATGGTTGTGGGGATGCAAGCTGGAATGGTATGCATTTCGCAGAAAATGGAGGTTCACCAGTGCAAACGACGAACAAGAATTGAGTCTAGAGGGCATAGGAGAAACTGTGGAGAGCACTGCTGAACGGAGAATGGAAATGATGGCATGGCATCGACCTGATGCATCTTGCTGCGGGATGTGCATGGCGACCATGAATAGATCTCAACTGTGAGTGCGGTCTGGCTTCTGGCAAGTTCTCATGAACGATAGGTGATCTTAACATCAAATCTGCCTCTGATCCTCACAATTTATCCTCCTATTTGGTGGCTCAAATGTCTTCGAGTCAGAATTTTCGTTGTAAGGCGTGTCCTTGACTCTCTGCACTGGTCGAATATCAACGCGGCTTTTTTGACCAGAATATGATTTTATTCAATATTTTAAATAAACGTGCCCCTATTCGTTAATATGCAGGTTGACACTATGTTCATAATGTTGACTTCAGCATGTTCGAAGAAGGAGAGTGTCTTTCACTCTCCTAATAATGTCAAGACAATTGTGTTCCGAGCTCATTCAAGTATTAATCGAAAATGTACATGTATAGACCGCCGCAAGACTGATTATTCGGGAATCTATTTGTGCCTTCCAGGGGTTATGATAACTCCTATATATTGCTGTGACAACTTACATGTCATCCGGTTCTCCAAAGCGTTTCGAAACTTTGGTAGCCTGCAGCTCATAAAAAGACTTGACCCTCTGAGGAAATCCACAGATAATTCTTCTGTCAGTCCGAGTTCTAAGTCTGCTGTCTAGCGCGGAGTCAATCATGGCTAGAATGACAATGCACTTGCTGACCAGAAAGGCCTCGAGGTCCAAGTCAAGGTTACCTCCATTGTCACCAAAGGTATGCAATTTCCCGAAGTACTCGTAGACATTGCTGTAAGAGGTCTCGAAGGAGTTGAAGAAATTGCAAATTTCACCAGTTCCAGAGAGTTGCTAGCTATGTAGCCTTCTGATGACAAAGCGTATATAGAAATGTGCTAATTGCGATTTTAAACCTATTGTTGCTTGGTCCTGTAGCGGATCGAACTCAAGGTGCCAATGTGCTGCGAAGGATGTGAAGAAAATGTGCGGGATGAACTAACATTACTAGAAGGTGAGACTCTAATTCCATATCTTGCATCGTGATGCGTCTGAACGTTTCAGCTCCATGTCTCGTGTATGAGTATCGTCGGTGCCCTCCAGCTACAACTGATATATGAATGGTGTATTCCGATTCTCATTGGTCATTCAGGAGTCAAAGAAATCAATATAGACGTAATCACCCAGAAGGTGATTGTCCTAAGCCACTACGATGTCAAATTAGAACCCTGCGTTGTCTTAAATGCTGTGAAGAAGGTTAAACATCGGGCGGAGCTATGGAGCAAATGACATCCAGAGCTGTTCCACATTCGAGAAATCTGATCATGATATCAGGAAACTAACATTGTACCTACGAGCTCACCAAGAGCTCAAATCTACGAACTGTGGACTCTGTAAGCAGTCATCATGAGCGATCATTCATATCTTTCAATTCTGGGTTCCTCATCGACCCAAATTGTATATATATAACACAGGCACAAACTCAGCAATTTTTTTAATAGACGTGCACACTTTGAGGATCACATTATGAGATGTTGATCAAAGCTAGAGCAATAGAAGCAATTTCAGATCAAACCCTGAACTACTCTAGGAAATTTGTGATTAATTGCTTCTATATACCACTTTTCAGTTAGCTGATTCTACTTTGAGAAGAGTATTTCTAACAACCTGGAGTCACCAATGTATATTCATTTTTTTAAAGCTTTGTAACTGAGAATCTACGATTTTCTGTAGAATCTCCTCTGTTTAAACACTGGACCTGCTCACATTATCATTGATGTACCTCTTTCCAGAATTGTTTACTGTTTAGAAACATATATGCCCATGCTGTGCGTTGAGATTTGTAAATTCCACACTTCGATCGGAAGTGGATCTCATTTTCAGAAACTCCGAATTTCGCACCCTTTGAGACCACACAACCATCGAGAAATGTATTTTAAAGTATAAATTTAGAGCTTCGCGTCACATCGTGGGCTGCACGCTTTTGAAATAACAGTGGAAAAGATTCAACGGCTGATGCTGTCAACATTAAGTCAAGATTTCTTGACGGTCTGAAACTGCTTGAAAGTCGTTGGGGACTCTGCCATTTCGAAAGCTTTGATCTCTTTCTGTGCAAGCTCACACGGGCTGGGCTTGTTTTTGGGAACAGAAATCGGTGGAGTTAGCAATTGCTATATGAATCGATAAACCCGGAATTTTTTTCTACTTCAAGACGAATCCACAGATTTGCAAGTTGTATGTGCTGAGCCCATAATCAAAACCTACAGATCTAGACCTCGTGCACCCTTTCGAAGTTTAAAAACACTACACTTGATCTTACACCTTTGACTTTCAGCAATGTGTGAGCTGTTATTTCGTAGCATGAAGGTAGTGTGGCATCAACGTTTTCGCAGCAAATTATTACGGAAGCATTCTGACATGGATTGCCTCTGAAGTGAGAGTCAATTCATTTCTATACTGTACGCGTCGGTCATGACATAGGACTGTTGGAGATTGAAAAGAGCGAGGCTGTAGACTGTCTGGCTCTGAGGACAGTGGTCAGTGTGTCCTTTAGCAAACACAGAGTTGTTCAGAAATCCATCTAGCATAGGAAGCTGCTATGACTGACGAGAGTGAAAAGTGGAAGTCAGGAACTCCTGTTAAAAATAAAATTGAATATTCTGCAGCTTCAAGAAGAGACATGCATCAAGAAAGAGAACGAAAATGGTGGACGAAATTATCAGAAGAGGTGACTGAAAGCAAACGACTTCCAATATCTCTATACTTGCAACGTAACGTTTAACCATCTTACTTTGAGAACGGCGAATTCAAAGAATTTAAAACATAATAGTAGACAAGAGGGCCCCAATCTACTTCTAAATTTTATCGATCATTCCATCCATGGGAATTGCCCAAGCCCATCGGCTCGGTTATTAAGTACAGAGTAAAAAGGTAAGAGTAAGACATCTTTCTCTTATTAATGACTGAAAAGCAAGTTCTACTCGTTATCTAATGTCAGAACCTGGAATCTTCGATTTCACATTCCAGTCTTTGCACAGCGGACCGTATCAGATATAGCGATGGGACCTTGAGCTGAGAAGTATGATGAACTTAAGCTGGAAAAGCACCAACCGCTCTAGCTACGGGGTCGTCTCCACGCGCATATGAATTGGTGAGGACCATTGACGATCAAAGGCATTGAGAAGAAATGAACCACGATTCAGTTCTTACCTACACTCCGCACCACTCCAAATAAGATATCGAAGGAAATTAGTAGAATCGACTGTTTCTTATCAACGATTTTCATGAAAGCAGCTCAATTTTTTTATTATTACTCGCAAGACATATTGTCTGCTGATAGCTTTCCACGTACGGATTTCTAACATTTTACAGCTTCCACTAGTCAGTTGAGTGAAAATGAATTTGTTTCGTAAATATTTTCCACTGATAACATAATTCCTATCTTAAGACCCAAAAAAAACGAAATTCAAAATCTTCTTACATTCTATGTTTAAGGAAATATACCTTCTGGTTAATTTTATCCTTTCTTGACCCAAAATTCGTCTCGAATTGAAACACAAGGAACGCCATAGTTCAGAATCTACATGAAAATTCAGTGGAGAAGTTCGTCTTTGTTCTAACGTCTTCCTCCTGTGAATTCCTTCATCTCAGCTCATGTCTATGTGAGGAGACAAGAACACGGGAGTTGCGAAGGGTTGTCTTTTACTTAAGCACTCTAATGATCTTTAGTATTGACTGGCGACGATGAACTGCAGAAATTTGTGAAGACATTCAAGTGACGAGAGTATAATACATATAATTGTTACTCCATCATGTATAATAATTCTCTACAATGAAAATCATCACAAGCATGTATTGGGTAGATATATCATTGACAACACCTGTTGATTATTAGCAAATGCTTCCAGAAACTCATATTGCTCAAGATAGTTCACGTTGGTTTTGGACCTTCGATACATCTATTGATATATTTTAACCACAAGGTTGACATATAAATCTAACGAGGGAATTCTATCTAAATTTGGAATATTCTTAAATCTTTTTCAGCTAATTTCAGTAGATTGTGAAATCTGTATGTATCTCTACATTCAACTCTATTTCCAATATAAAGTCTTTACGTATAGTACAAATACTATATCTTCGAAGATTCTGTTGGTTCAACCTATCCCTTCAAGGATGTATAACTGTTGTGAAATAGGGTACTTTAGAATTATTACTATTATTTTAGAACTAATGGTCCTTGGGATTAGGATTGTATTGATAAAAGAAATATCCAGAGCTCCCAATATAACAAAAAACAGAAAAAATTTTGTTGATATATTTATTGTATATTGTTTCTATTAGTCTAATCTATCTTGGAGATATGTTGATTACATGAATTTAATTTTTTTGCCATTTTAGCATCTGCAGAGTTGTTTTGCACTTCTATGGTTCATATGGATTGAATGAAGGACTCTTTGGATTTTAAGGCCTATAACATAGTATTCTACAATGATCTTATCAATCTATTTCAATTTTTTGTGTATGCATTTATCCAATTTGTAAGATGGTATCAATGCAAAAATTGTGAGAAAATTTTATTGCAATAATAAAGAAAATTAGCATAAACAAAGTAGAGCTAGTTGAGCAATATTTCATTGGAATAATTTGGATTTATTAAAATCTCAAATTTGCAATTCTTAATTTTACTTTGGGGATCTTAATAACAATTTTGGTTAATTTTGTGTAGAAACAAAATACATCTTTTTTTATCACCTCACATTAATATACCAAACCAAAAAAAGATAAAAAAGATCAACCAGTTCAACATTATATTATTATATGATTTATATCTAACCATCCACTTCATTTCAATTATCATATTAGATTCAATAATTGGACACGTTCAGAGTGTTGAAATTTTTTAAAAGTCATACAGTAAATTAACTTATTGTTTGAACCATCATCTAAGTAAGAAAAATGTAATTGTTACAACATCTAAACTTTATCAAGCAAGAATCTGACATTATGCATAATTATGATTTGGATCAAAACAGTTGTTGATCTATAACCTAGCTTTTCAGAATATGTTTATTATGGTCACATGAAATGTATTAGAAGATCAATATAATGCATTTTAAATTTTAATTTATTGTAATTTGAATTTGAATTTTTTATGTATCAAAGATTAGTATCTTTGCTAATGGATGAAGAGTAGAAGTTAGACTCTTATGCTAACACATCTTATAGCAATCATCAAGAACATGCATATATAGTATGTAGAGATGGAGGCAGATAATCTTAAGTAGAGGTGATAGCAACATCAGGGTACAAAAATGATTCTTATAACCACTTCGGCAGATTAAAAAATTATTGCGCCAATGAGTGTAAGAATAATCATAATGATATTATGTTTGGAATTATTTCTTAAGAAAACTACATGACCATGGATGAAAATAGAGGATCTATTTTGGTGATAATGCATGACCTCCACATGCTACATTATGGTATCAACTTTGACTAGTAAATTGATTCAAAAGAAACATATGACATAAAATAAAATAAAAAAACTTCATCTCTATGTTATCAATGGAGACTCTACTGATGGTGCTCACATGTGTTGTTTCTTGCCCTTAAGACTCACTAAGACATGAAATCCAACTATCATTGAAATTTTTACTTTTTTTCAGGTTGCTATCATCAACCCTCTATCGCATTTTTGTGGACCACATTATGATAGACAGAAGTAATATTGATATGCTGTTAGTTGAAATTGACCAAATTGCTCCGTAAAATATTTATATTTGGATGTCATGAGTACAAATCAGTACGAATTTAGTTGTATATGTGCTTGTCCAAATGTAAGTAGGTGTAGGACCCTAGTTAGGAATTTTAAGCTTGTTTTTTTAGTTTTCGGAATAAAACGCATGATATTCGGCGGAATTGAGTATTGACGAATACGAAGATGACTCTTAAGGCGAATATGCATGTTGAGAAGAGTATGTGTAGATTGAATCCGGCGGAAGCAATTCTGTTTCGGTTAGGGTAAAGTTGTAACTGTATCGTTGAGCAGTGGCGGGCGCAGAACCAGCAGAGTGACACGATGAAAAAGCGAGTGGCATTGCGATCGGGAGCACGGGAAGCTATTCGATTACCTCCTCCGCAGAAGATGGCGAGTGTAATTAGACCTCTAGTGCCAAAACCGGACTGGACGTTGGAAGAATTGAAACGATTGAAGCAATTGGGCGGAGCGTTCCTAGCATGGCGATGGGACTATGTCTGTCCGGAGTTGTGTGAAGAAGTGAAGGCCAAGAAAGTTGCCATTCCGATTGGATGGAGAGGTTATCCTGATTCCTGGGATACGATTCTATGGGCGGAAGCATTGGGCCGGGATTATGCAGAAGACAAGGACGACATCGACTGGGAAGGATCAGCTTTGCATACAAGATTCGACTTCGATGAGTCCAAGTGGTTTGATCCTCAAGGAAGGAAGGGGACCAACAGGTTCAAGATTGATTTGATTAAGGATGATTTCCGATGGAAGATCATGTATACGTTGAATTAGCTATTTTCACTGCAGAGAACTACTTACGCTAGTATGCATAAGGTGAGAATAGTGGAAGGATTCGTCGGAGGAAAGATCAAAGTCAACTGGGTAGAAATATTTGCTCGGAATGTGCAGGCTATGGGACAGAAGTTGAAAGCAGGAGAGAAGGCAGTAGTGTACATTTCCTCTTTTCTGGTACACATGTACTCAAGGATGGGGTGGTTAACTCCAAGGGAAAGAGTGAAGTATCAGATGGATGCAGAGAATGTTTTGCGAGAGCCGAATATGAGTGAAGCAAGTAGTGGATCAACGAGAAGTGTGGGTCCCAAAGAAGGAAGCAATTTGCAGTCACCAGTTGCAGGCGAGATGCCTTCATACGAGTTGAATGAAGTAATGCGGGGGATTGAGGAAGCTGTATTCGGAGGAGAGGATTCGGCAGGAACTTCGGGGAAGAGAGTGTGAAGTCCGAGTGTAGAGGAAGTTCGAACGCCGGTCAACAAGAAGCGAAAGTTAAAGGAGATTGTTAAGCCGAGGAGCCCGGTGCCGAAAGTATCAAGGCCTAAGGTGAAGGCATCCAAAGTAGATGGTGGAGAACCGCTCTCTTCGGTGTTGCAGTTAGCCCAGAAGTTAGAAAATGTAGTTGTCCCTGTTCTCATGGAGTTGAACGAGATGGGAACAGACTATATTCAGGGGTGGAATCCTCAAGAAGACGGTTACATGGAACTCATTCAGTTGATGAACCGCATTGCAACAGGAAAGAAGGACCAGACCCAGACTATTAAGCAGTTGACAGAGTCGGTGGGGCGTTTGGAGAAGGAGAAGGCAGAAGCACAACGGGAAGTGACAGCAGCGAAGAAGGCTTATGGGGAAATATGCAAAATCCGCAGGCAGAGTTGAAGTTTGTGGAAGTCGAGAATGAGCGGCTTCGGAATCAACTGAAGGAGGTGAAGCGCCAGTTGCACGAGATCGATACGGAGAGACCAGCTAGATTAGAAGTTTTGGCTAGTAAGTGTGCAAAGTATCTTCTTGCCCGGTTTGATGATGTGGAAGCTGATCGATTGGAGAGATTGACCACGGTGATGAACACTCCTGGCGATTTTAAGGAGAAACAAAAGGAGATGTACAAAGCGATGGGTCGTGACTGTCAGGAAGCGATGCGAATTCATCGGAGAGAGATCGCAGAAGATATCAGAGAGTTGCAAATCAATGTTGATGTTTTCGCCTGGCGTGAAGAGACATCATCAAAGGGTGCAACAGATCTCCGAAGTTGTAATCGGATGCGATCCGTGTAGGTAGCGATTCGGATAAGACGTTAGAATTGTGTATAAATAGGACTAGAGTAGTTAGTGGAGACATCTTCAATTTGCAAGAGAAAATCAGGATTTGTTCCTGTGTAGCCAGGGTAGAACGGAAACTCTCAAAGCCGAGCAGAGATCGCGGTGGCCTACCTGACTGGAGATCGGATTCTTATGAAGATACCCAGGAATTCGTCCCACGAGTTTGGCTATCGACGATTTCGCCGGGAGAACTTCAGCGAGCTTACGCTTGGTGAATATTACCTCTTGTAATTAGGATCACCCAATCTTAGTAAAAGAATTCCTTCTGGAAATTCTTGGAACTTTATGTCTTGATGGGTTTTTAAGTTATGAATTGATTCCACTCTTCGGATTGTGATTGTCCAGAGTTGATTAAAGAAGTCTAAACGCACCTATTCCCCACTTGATATTCGGTTAACATCCCATTCCCTTGGGAACGAATCAATAAACACTACAATTACCCAATTCTAATGTAACCTTGTTGTTACATAAGAACTAAGTTGTAGACGAACTTTTTCTTGGCGCCGCTGCCGGGGAATGGATCTGTTAACATGCTAGTTCCGGTGGGTGTACTATATAGTCTAGAACCATTTTAATGTCAGTGGCTGTCAAGCAGAAAGAAGAGACTGAAGGGTGTATCCGATGTGTCTCTACTCTATCACATCGAGCAAATAGATGTTGCGCACACTTGTTGGCAAGGATCTCCAACCTTGCAAGTGCCTCCATGTCAACCTGATTCAGTCGCCTCTTCAGATCTTGCACCGCTTCCCAAAGTTGCAAATTCTCCTTCTCGATAAATCTGATCTATGCATCCCAAATACAACAAAGTTCTACATACGCCTTCTTTGCGTCTTGGACCCTCTGTTCTAACTCAGTCTTCTATTTGGACAACTTGTCCACATTCTCTATCAATTGATGAACAATGTTTGTCTGGTCTTGCTTTCCAATGACCAGCCGATTCATCATTTGGACCAAGTACATGTATCCATCAGCTTGAGGGTCCCACCCTCGCATGTACATTAGTCCCAGCTCGTTCAACTCCATCAACACCACGACCACCACCATCTCCAACTTCTGAGACAACTGCAAAACCGAGGCAAGAGGCTCAGCAATCTCCTTTGTCTCTTTTACCTTCGGACGAGAAGGCTTGGGGAGTGCCACCTCTTCTACTTTCTTCCTTTATCGTTCTTATAGGTCCGACCCAATGCCTTTGCCCACAGCTTTGCATCCCACTTCTCTGGCTATGCTCTACTCTTGGTTGCTGGCATCGCGCTTCCTTGACGTACTTCATCACATAGCTCTGGGCCCACATAATCCCATCGCCATGATAGAAATGCTCCGTCCAAGTTTTTTAACCGTAGCAGTTCCGCCGGAGTCCAATCCGCCATCAAAATGAGTGGTCGAATTCTCCCCATTGATGCACTTTGCACTATCTATACTCTCATGGTTCTTTGCTTCGACATCAAGTTAGCTTCACTCCGACGCCTTCCTGTTTCCACGAGTTCTTGAAATATCCCTTCGTTTTTGTTCCCTATATTTCTTAGATATGTCGGCTGATTGCCCAAACTAATTTCTATCATTCTGCTCGTGTGAACTCCCTAGTTATATTCATAGAAACCTAACTTCCTTATATTCAGACAAATACCCTTCCAAGGTTCCGAATATAACGCTTTATTTCACTCAAATAAAAAAATTCCTACTTATACTAAGAATTATGCTCCTACAAGACGAGAAGGAGATAAAAATCTGTATAGGTGACCATTGGCAATAGATGTTAGGATTGTGTATAAATAAAAATAGTTTTAATATAGAAGTATCTTTTTTGTTGCAAGCATCACTTGAGGGCTGTAAGTGTCTAGCCGGGATAGAACGAAAGTTCAAGAAGTTGATGTTTTGATGTGCATTGATAGCATGGACTGAATATGAATGACTGTGAAGTTATCCATGAATTCACCTACAAGCTGTAGTAATATTAATCTGCCTAGGAGTACTTTGTCATGCTTTGCCTTGGCCATGCAGCTTGTAAACGAGAGATCTCCTCCCATCAATAGAAGGAATTACCTTTTGTAATACGATTGATCATTTATTTAGTCTGATTGATGGGTAATTAGTAACATCTTCCAAATAAGGAAATTCTTACCATGTATTCATAGGGTTCTTTAGATCTCGAGGTCTAGAGTACTCTAAAGAAGCATAAACTCGATTTCCCCTTCTAGTTGCATTGTTCAAGTATCTTATTCTACTAGGAACGAACCTTAAGTACTACTTTATATACTTTGGGTATAAACCTTGTGTGTTATATAATCAAAGTATACTAAAATATTATTTTTTCTTGGCACCGCTGCCAAGGAATGAGCTCATCCCACAGCCTAGCCATGAAGGGGGGACCCTTATCACTAAAAGAAATATAATTCATGAGCAATGTCAGAAGATGCCAAACAGGGCAGAATGAGAGAATATAGACAGAGGGGTTGTGATGGTCACTTCTGGAAGTTTGTTCAAAGAAGAACAATTCACGTCAAAGTTATGGATCCCTGACTTGAACCACTCTTGGAAGTGCCATCAGCCATGAATATTGGACAAGGAGACATTGTCCAACCAGACTCCTATTGATTCAAAACCAAAAAAGAAATCGTTGGAGGAAGAAGAAGAACGCACCGCTAAGCCGACTACTCGGGCACGACAAGTAGTAACTTGGGAAGAACTATGGAAGAAAGAAAGAGAGAGAGGGTGGATACGCTTGATCAAAAGGAGGAAAAAAAATTGACTACTTCTCTTGACCAACTCTTGCGGGTGAGAGGGCACGAGACTGGGAAAGCATAGGAATCTCGCACAACCTAAGTAGACGAAGGTGCTACCTCTAGTGGAGGGTAAACTAGAAGACCCTGAGAAAGCAGCCCACGGAAATTGGAGAGTCAATTTTCTTCCACAACTAGTACATCTAACTCTTTTGACAACCAGGGGAGCCCTAGCACCAATATGTCCACCCGGGCAGTAACGCCTACAGACGGGCTCAGCGACATGCTGAGAAGTGGTTGGCCTTTCAGGAAGAACCAACTGCAGTGCCAATCTCTCTAATAAACGCCCACCTCATTCCTCAAGAAAGATTAGAAAAGAAATTTGCAACTGCGTCTCCTACAATTTTCCCTCACACCTTTCACTAGCCACCATGTGTGCGCCAATCACCAAACAGCAGTATCCTTGGTTCAAAGTAACTTTGAACAAATATGATGCTGATTTTGTACATACAAACATTTGAGGCCATTTTCACTGCAAATAGAGAAAATGACCTAATTGATTGTCGTCAGAAGTTTTCCAAACTTCTACAAAAAAAGGCTAGAGTGTGGATGAACAACCAAGAAGAAAACCATGATATCAAAATCATAACATGACGGTCTCCAAACTTGATTGTGGGAAATAGGGTATGACAAGATTCTTCTCCGACATCTAGGGGCTATCCAACGAGAGAAGCATTAGAAGCTTCAAGAATATACACAATAATTTTTAAGTCTATTAGACGGATGCCATCAATCACAATCAACACCAAGCCATATTTGACATCAAGAGCCAGAGAATGGTATGTGTTTAGACTAGAAAATCATAATCTAGATCAAGAGACCTTTTGCCAAAGATCAGTTCTAAATACAATCAAAGTTATGATCCATGCAACCCAAGCCTATGAGCTTTCCAATATCCATTGAAAAGGAGCGTATGTAACAGACAGGTTACACAAAGGTTTTGTCATTTGCACAGAATTACAGTTCGTTCCCAAAGGAATGAGGTGTTATCTTTCTATCAGCAACGAATATGGCTGTTTATGCTTCTTTTGAAGACTTTGGACATGCATAGTCCAAAGAGTGCTATGACAGAGTAGTCCAGGACCACTAAGTCAGATTAACAAACCATTACCCATCCATTACATTGCACAGAATTACGCATGTAATTGAAATTACACTCCAAATTTACTGATGGGAGTTGATCACTCCTTTACAAGCTGTCGACGAGGCGATGTCCTGGATGAAGTTCTACTGCGAAGTGAATCCGACTATGGCTCATGGACGAATACGCAGGTATCTTCACAGGTATTGCGCACCAGTCAAGGCCAATCGAATGCAACATTCAACAACTTCTCGAGCACTTCGTTCTATCCTGACTACAATTACGGTTCTCAATGAACACTTGTAAAGAAAGCGATAATCCTACTCTAACACTACTCCTATTTATACAATCCTCCCACACCTATTCCTAACCGTTGCCTACACGGATCGCGTCCGACTACAATTACGGGGCACTTCAGGTTCCTTCGATGACGTCTCTTCCTTCAATGCGAAGACATCGACGCTCATCTGCAATTCCCTGATGTCCTCTGTGATCTCCTTCCGATGGACTCAGACGCTTCACGGCATTCGCGTCCCATGGCTTTATACATTTCCTTCCTGCGATCCTTCGAATCACAAGGGGTGTTCATCGCCACTGTCAAACGTTCCAACCTTTCAGCCTCCACATCGTCACACCGAGAAAAAAGGTATTGCAAGCACCTACTCGCCAAATCTTCTAGTCTAGCTGGCCGTTCAACATCAACTTCATGCAATTGCTGCTTCGCCCTCTTCAATTGCTGGTGCAGCTTCTCATTCTCCCTCTAAACAAATTTTACTTCCGCACTCCGAATTCTACAGATTTCTCCGTAGGCTTGCTTTGCTGCGGCTGCTTCCTTCTGTACTTCCACCTTCTGCTTCTCCAGATGCTCCACATACTCCGTCAGCTGCTTAATAGTCTTTGCCTGATCCTTCTTCCCTCGAGAAGTGCGGTTCAGCAACTGAATCAGCTCCATGTAACCATCTTCCTGCGGATTCCACCCCTGAATGTAACTACCTCCCATCTCATTCAGCTCCATCAGAACTGGCACTACCACATTCTCGAAGCCAAGGCTAATCAGTAACACCGAAGAAAGTGGCTCTTCTACTGCTACCTTGGTCGCTTTCACCTTAGGCCGCGATGCCTTCGGTACTAAACTTCCTGGCCTCGCGATCTCCTTTAGCTTTCTCCTTTTACTGCTGGGCTCTGCAATTATCTCTACACTGGGGCTTCTCTTCTCTGTGGTCCCTCCGGAGTCCTCCCTTCCGAATATGGCCTCTTCCTCCTCTCTCAATGCCTTCGCTCTGGCCTCCGAAGTTACCTCCTGCTGACTCGGTCTCATCGGCGACTACACACCGTCGTCTTGGTGGGGTCCCACACTTCTCGTCGAACCACTGCTGCCATTGCTCGCTACTGGCCCACCCAAAGTACTGACCATGCTCACTTGATATCTTCTCCTTTCCTGTGACGTCAACCACCCCATACGCAAATACATGTGTACCAGAAACGAAGAGATATAGATCACTCCCTTCTCTCCCGTTTGCAGCCTCTGACCCATCGCTTGCACATTCCGAGCGAAGATTTCTCCCCAATTGACCTTGATTGCTCCACCGACGAATCCCTCCACTATCCTCACCTTATGCATACTTACATAAGTAGTTTGTTGTGGTGAGAATAGCTGATTCAATGTATACATTATCTTTCTTCGGAAGTCGTCCCGAATAAGATCAATCTTGAACCCGTTCGTCCCCTTTCTCTCTTTGGGATCAAACCACTTTCGCTCATTGAAGGTGAACGCAGTATGCACCGCCGAACGTTCCCAGTCGACTCCATCCTTCTCTTTTGAATAATCTCTTCCCAGGGCTTCAGCCCAGAGCAACACATCCCACGAGTCTGGATGTCCTCTCCAACCTATCGGATTTGGTGTCTTCTTGGCTCGAACTTCTTCACACAACTCTAGGCACACATAGTCCCATCGCCATGCTAAGAATTCCCCTCCCAAGGTCTTCAATCGTGCTAATTCTTCGGTCGACCATTCTGGCTTCGCCACCAAGGGTCGATATACTCCCGTCAGCATCTTCTTCACATGCAATTGAATCGCCTCCCGAGATTCAATTGCATGTGATGCCCGTCGATGTTGTTACTAACTGCCCTAATCCGTTCGACGCTTTAGACCTCCTTAACAACTTATTCGTCTTGGCCATCTTCGCACTTATTTCTCCTATTCGTATTCGGTGATACCTACTTCCTCCGAATATCGTTTATTTATGTTCCAAAAACAAAAAAAACAGTCTGAAACCTCTAAACATGCCCCTACATACGTCCGTCCCTAGTTGTGAGCGCCCCCGCGAACATCCTATTCGTAGTAATTCTTGATTCGCCACCCATTTACGCGTGTGGCAAACAGCGCACCGTCCAAATCCAATAGCTGTACTGACCCATTATCAAAGACTTCCTTGACTTCGTAAGGTCCCATCCAACAAAGATGGAGCTTCCCGGGAAATTTCATATAGCGGCTGTCATATAATAGCACTTTGTCTCCCGCCACCACCTTATGCGGTCTCAACCGACTATCATACTTCTCCTTCCGGCGAAGCTGAATAAGCTTAGTCAGTTCTTCGGCTTCATCCCGAGCTTCCTCTAATCTTGACAATTCCAACAGCCGATGAAGTTGGCTATCCTCGACTTATAAGCGTTCCTCCACCAAAATTCGATACGTCGGGATTTCCAGCTCCACTGGCGTAATTGGGTGCATCCCGTAAGTAAGATAAAACGGAGTTTGCTTAGTCGTGACCTTTTCCGCGGTGCGAAAAGCCCAGAGTGCAGCTGGCACTTTCACGTCCCAATCGTAAATATGGTTCACCGTGACTTTGGTAAGAATTTTACATAGTAGGCCATTAGATTTCTCTGTCAACCCGTTAGCTTTGGGATTATACGATGTCGTCTTCCGATGTTTGATCTGGAAGTAGGTGGTGAGTTCTTCAATCAGGTGATTCAGGAAATGGATACCCCTGTCACTAACCAACTCCAGTGGACACCCGTAGCGACAAATAACTTGATTAAAGAAAAATTCAGCTACCGTCTTAGCATCGTCGCGTCGGGTTGCCACCGCCTCAACCATTTTAGTCGCTTAATCCGTAGCCACCAGGATATATCTTTTCCTCGTTCCTCTGCTGGCTGGTGAAATGGGCCCTACAAAGTCAATACCCCATTTTTCAAAAGGTGCCAACGGCAAAATGAGCTTTAACGGCCATCGCGTTGTCTGCGTAGGTTTCCCAATTCGCTGGCAGGCGTCACATCGCTGAATGAATTTATGCACATCTTTAAACATGGTTGGCCACCAGTAATTGGCCGCCAAAATCTTCTTTACTGTATTTCGCAGGGCATAATGTCCGCCCGCGGCTTTCTCGTGCATCGCTCTGATCACCCTGGTGACTTCATGCGCCTCCAGGCATCTTCGTAGGACGTAGTCCGCCCCTAGTTTGAACAATATTCCTCTTTCTAGTTGATATGGCGCAGCTTTGTGTACAAAAACCGTGCGTTGCTCAATTGACAATCCCTCCGGTAATTCCAGCGTTCGTAGATAACGGTACAAATCATAGTACTGCGTGTCCTTATACTCCGTAAGCTGCAACAACTGTTCGTCTGGAAATTCATCGTCTACCGCTACGGCTGGTATCTCTGTTTCCAGTCGCGACAGGAAATCGGCATTCGTATGCTGCACCCCTTTCGACGCTTCAGACCTCCTTAACAACTTTTTCGTCTTGGCCATCTTCGCGCTTATTCCTCCTATTCGTATTCGGCGATACCTACTTCCTCCGAATATCGTTTATTTATGTTCCAAAAACAAAAAAAACAGTCTGAAATCTCTAAACATGCCCCTACAGCGTACATCTAAAAAGGGGTCTCTCGCCACAAATGGATCAAGTCTAGGAGCAAGGGGAGAAGGAATGAAAGTCTATCAATGAGCAACTCCTGCATCCAAAGATGAATCCAGTTCTTTGGACGAAGATTGGAAGCATAGCCCCAAGCGGAAAGAGGGACATTGTATGAAGCATATGAAGAAGGGACGAAGACGGACTGAATCAAAGGTGGAAGAGCTAACTAAATCATTGGAGGAACTAAAGGTCCACTTGGTTAGCAGCAAGGACTGACTGAAGTCACCTATGCAAAATTGGGTGCACCATCTGCCGAAAGCCGGGAAGCATAAACTCTAAGCATCAGTCCCGGGAGGGCTACATGGCTTAACAAGTAGAATAGCCGCTCGTATGGGACTCATCTGTCTACAACACTCCATCCAAAGACCATGCTTATGCACTCCAAGAAATAGGAATTACCCCCATTCCCCCTGCGTAGATTCAGTGATACAACCCGATTGACATGGCCACAACCACTCTAAAGCGGAAAATGAATGGACTTGCCTCTGTAGGGCCTCCTCCATGACCCAAAGCATGCTAATATTGTGGGGCGGTAGGTCATTGATCACCTTAGTGCACAAAACCTACCTACGGATCTCATAACAACCCATGTGCATCAAATATGGCCAATTAGGACATACTAATGTAGAGTGTGACCAACTCCCTCAACCCCGAATGGATTCGGAGCGCTACACCTTCCAAGGAATATGATTTGTCACACCGAGCTCTAAGTGTCCGGCCTAAGTGGCCCAAAGAGCTAGTTAACGTCCTCATGATGGCTATGTGAAGCAAAAAGGACTCTTAGCAGCCCCTAGAGTCAGTTAAATAGAAGCAGTAGAAGAAGGCTACCGTTAGATATCATATCTCACCATCGCAGATCGGAGTACATGGCAGGAAGTACTAACTCGGCCACATTTCTACTTGACATACAAATCGAAGTGGAGGGGTACTTACAAGAACTCAACCCAAGGCGAGAACCTTCACTCACTTGAAATCCCTCTAAAGATAGAAAAAAGAGAGGAAAAGCTGCAAGAACCCACAATATTGTATTATTCCGCTGATTTGGCGGAAATAAAAGTGAATATCACGATGAAGCAATTCTTGGAAGATAAAAAAGTTTATAAAAAAATGCTTATTAAGGCAGAGCCTCATTCATCCTAACCTACATTATGCTAAACCCATAGGAGGAGAGCGGATATAAAGTTATGCTAGGGACACCTTGGTTATATGGAGCAAAGGTCACCACCAGCTAGCAAAAGCGTAATCTCACCTTCTTTGACCTGAGTGACACCAGTGACCCGATGATCACTATATCTTGGAACAATCCAAAGTACCAAGGTGAGATGTTGTTAGATTTGGGGATCATCGATCACCTCCATAATCATACAACAAAAGGTTCCCAGTTTGAACTAGAAACCGCAACAGAAGGTACCCAAGGCACCACAAGGTGCTAACACAAAGGCAACCTGAAACCTGCCATCACCACAGGTGCTCACCCAGTCTACAGGTCTAAATGTCCTGTCTCATTTGGGAGAAACATGGATAGTCAGATTGGTCCACAAATCTAGCCTCACTATTGGCAGCACACAAGAGCACTAACAATCCAAACAACAAAGCACCAACACAAAAAAATATGGTGCACAAACAAGAAGCAAAGATGGAGGTATGTCAATCAGAAATTTGATGTGTTGATAAAAGATATAAAGTATCTTGAAGCGGGGATAGAGACAAGACTATCATTGTCAGAATTGCAAAATTTTGACGTTTCGGGATTTGATGTTAGAGTAGAAAATTTTTGAATTCTTGCAAAAGTTTCAAACTGTGTCCGCTTGTGAAAAAAAAAATTACATTATGTAGGAAATTGAAAACAACTGATTTAAGATGACGCCTTATTTATCCAAATAACTAGTATCAAATTATTGATTTGAAGAGCAGAAGGCCTCCAAAACTTAATTTTTGTATTTTTAAATATTCTTCTTAGGCTATGTTAGTCCAGGTTGGTTGGTTTGATCCCTTTGATGGATGTTCTTGAGATGGAGTGTTATTATTTATGTTTCTTGTGGTCAAACGGACACTATAGGATGATCTGTGTTAATATCCCAAGCTCATCGAGTTGATATAGGTCGATCTTTGCCTGATGACTACAGGCCGTAGATCTAGGGTTGTTACGTACTGATGGTACAGATCTGTTTTGGGCTAACCCAAGATTAGGGTTTCCCTGTTCTCACCCTATATATACGGGGGAAGGCGAAGCCTTCCCCATCTCATTCCTGTACACTCTCTCTTGTCTCTTTGGTGTGCTCTCCTCTTCTTGGAGTGATTCCTGAAGAGTCGTTTTCTCAACATGGTATCAGAGCATGGTGGGAGCATTAGTTTTGTAGATTAGACATAGTAGAGTGTTGGAGATCAGTGAGGAGTGTCCCGCTGAAGCGAGTAGATTGATGGGGAACCATTTCGTGTTTTCTCAGAATCTTCAATCGCGTTTTTGGAGGTCAAGATGATCTTTTTCGACCAATTTCTGATCGCCCAACTCCCTATGGAAGTTAACTTGCGCAGAATGGTCGAATTTAGTAGTCATGAAGTTTTCGTGCGATTTGGAGTTGTTGGTGGTAGTTATCGCCTTTTCCAAAACCTTTGAGGAGCTGTTTGGAGGCCTAAACAAGCGTTTTTGGAGATTTGAGTGTTTCTAAAAAAGCTCGTTTAGGCAGGTAGAAAGTGAACTTTGCTTGCCTCTGTCAAAGCTCCTACCACGAAAAATTTCGGCTCAAACCGAGCTTTCTTTGTCATTTTTAAACTTAAGAAATGCGCACGAGGCAGTAATCGCGAACACATTTCCCCCTTCATCTGCAGGTCAAGATAGGCGCATTTTGCCAGATCCTGGAGCTTTGCTTGTTTCTTGATCGAGGTGCAGAGGAGTTTTTTTTTTTTTTTCCGCCCTAGTCGCGGAGGTGTTTTTTTTCTGTGCAGGTACTTGCCGTGTTGGGGTCGTGATTTCCGCTCGTGACCACAACCATGGCAGAATCCGTGAGCATGATCACTGGAGAGAAACTCGACAAGAACAATTTCCAAACGTGGAAATTTCGAATGAAGACCTTCCTTCAAGGCCAAGGGCTATGGGAGCTTGTGACCGGGGAGGAGAAAGCACTAATAGTGGTTCTTTGGTGATCTTGAAGTGGCGAGACATTGCGTGAGTGGAGAAAGCGGTCGTATCAAGCTATCCACTACATTGCGCTCACTATCTCAGCGTCGATGATCGGTCACATTCAAGATTGTGACACACCCAAAGGAAGCTTGGGGCCAGCGTTGTCACAGAATGTTCCATTCGAGAACAGAAGCTCGAAAGCTGCGATTCTTTGCGACAATTCAATCTGATCAAGAAAGGCTCGATGTGTGCTAGTGACTACATCAATCACATCAAGCAAGCGGCGAATCAGTTAGCATATGTCAATGTTCAACTTGATCCATTGTGATTATCGGTGCGACATTGCGGGGGCCGCCTACCGAGTACAAGCGGTTCATTACGTCCATTTCCACAAGAGAACCTCTTCCCAAGCTGGACGAACTCGTTCCGATGATGTTGGGAGAAGAAGTGCGAGTTACGGGCACTTACGGTGCTTCGTCCGACCCGCAAGAAGGTGTGTTTTTGCAGGTTACGGAGGTCGAGGTAGAGGTCGTGGCGGAGGAGCCGGATATGGTGGTGGTAGAGGTCGTATGCGAGAACAAGGCCCTCAACCGGTTAGGTGCGCCACCGGCTACCCGGAAGAAAGCGAGTTAACACCTGCAACTCTTTGTCACAAGAATGGCCACTATGCCAAAGATTGTTACAAGCGTCAAAAGCGATCTGGCGCTTCGGGCCAATGAGGGGCCATGTATTTCTTTGAAGAAACGACTACTCGTTGTGACACACGGAGTTATCTTTGCCTTCGCACGTCTGATTGGGTGATCGATTCCGGAGCTACTAGCCACATGACGCCACATCAAGAATGGTTTGCGTCGCTCGACACTGTGGAGACTCCTCAGTTCATAGTATTTGGAGATGATACCAAGCACGAGATTAAGCATAAGGGTAAAATTCCGCTTGATATTCTAGGATCTAATTTTTCTGGAATTGGAAAGCGTTTTACATGTTCCTACTCGATTTCGAAATCTGTTATCATTAGGCGGATGGTAGAACAAAATTTCCAATTGCGTTTCAACAAAGATGGATGCTTTGTTGAAGACTCCACAGTCTTGTCGTAGCTCGAGGTAGCGAGGGTGGTAGGCTGTTTCAAGCTAGATGCTACTTTTAATTAATGTCGATGCTTGACCAACTCTCTGTCATTACGAGAAAGTGGCTTTTTGTAGTATCGACATAGATATTTGGCACAAGCGAATTGGGCACATGAACTTTCGAGAGACTGAAGACTCTTCGAGTTGAGATCTAGTCACGAGGTTTGCCCAACTTCATACTTTCGACCCCACTGCCGGTGTGTCCGGCTTGTCGGTTCGGCAAGCAAGCTAGACAACCCTTTAACGGATCGGGGTAGGAGAGCGACCAAGCTTCTCGAGCTGGTGCACACAGATGTATGGACTTCTTCTCAACCAAGTTTATCGGTTTTGAGTACTTCGTGTCCTTCATTGATGATTTCTCTCGCTACACACAGGTTTACTTCCTTAAGAGCAAGAGCTCTTGGATGTGTTGTTAGCTTTCCGGACTTTCCACACCTTGGTGGAGAAAGCAGTATGGACAATCTATCCTTTGTCTACATTCGATGGAGGAGGCGAGTTTCTATACGGAGAATTCACTTTGCTTACCTCGTAAGCATGGCATCTGGCCGAGAAGACTTGCGGTTATACTCCACAATGAGAATGGCGTTGCGGAGAGGAAGAATCGTCACATAGCGAAGGCTGCTCGTGCTATGTTGAAAGAAGAACACTGCCTAGACCATTAAGGCGAAAAGGCATTTCCGTTGCGGTGTACTTGATGAATCGAACTCCATTGCGGCGGTTCACAACAAGACCCCGATGGAGATATTCACGGGCCACAAGCCTGATTACTCATTCTGAAAGTTTTTCGGTTGCATACGTTATGTACACATTCGGATGAGAAGCGCAAGAAGCTAGATCGAGAAGTGTATTTTCCTTGGATATGCCTTAGATACGAAAGGATATAGATGCTATAATCCTTCCTCTAGGCAATTCTATATCAGTAGAGATGTTGTATTTGAAGAGTTGCAATCTTGGTATGCACTGCGATTGTTCGGTCATACCCACTTTTCTTCTTTGAAACTTCGCCAAGTAGTCCGTCCCTTTTGTACCTTCATAGAGTGGAGTTTCTGGAGTCACACAGTCTAGAGTCGAAGTCATCGTACTGGAGCTGCTACGGATGAAGTTCACCGAGCACCATCCAGACGGACTCCTAGTCTTGAGGATCATCTTATTTTGCAACATATGATGTCCTCACCACGGATACCGATATTCATCCGTTAGATGAAGCGTCCCGAGCGGCCACTCTTTGGAACCTCAAATCGAAGCAAGGGGAGACAAGCGGTACATCGTCTGCGCCCCTACGAAAATCGAGAGAGTTCGGCATCTGTTCAGCGATTTATGCATGAAAGTTTCCTTTGCGATCATCATGCATACATGACTCACGTTCTTCTTGAGCCAAAAAACCGAAGTGCGCTTGAGGAGGCGATGCACAAAAATGAGTGGATTGAAGCCATGGAGACAGAACTTGATGCGCCGTCACCAACAAACATGGGAATTGGTGGACTTACCTCAAGGTAAGCGATTGGTTGCGAGATGGGTCTTCAAGGTCAAGCGCCTTTCGGATGGCCTTTGTATCTCGATACAAGGCGGATTGGTAGCCAAGGGCTACGCAAGCGACATGGAGTGGACTACGAAGAGGCGTTTAGTCCGGTTGCCAAGATGGCAACCATTAAATGCGGTGGTTGCTATTCTTTGTCAACAAGGGATGGCGATTGCATCAAATGGACTTCAAAACGCCTTTCTCAATGGAGATCTCGGCGAGGAAGTCTACATGCAACAACCACACAGTTACGAAGATCCGAAGTTTCTTTCCGAGTTTGTAAGTTAAGGAAATCCCTCTATGGGTTGAAATAGGCTCGAGGCATGGTATGAGAAGATCAATTCCTTTCTCATGTCTCTTGGATTTGTAGTCTGTCATTCGACTCATCGCTATCTTGCATGAGATCGGGAGTTCATGTAGTGATGATTTCCATCTCGTAGATGATCTTATTATCACTAGGAACCATGAGGAGATGATTTCCCGCATCAAGAGTATCTTATGTTCGAATTTGAGATACAAGACTTAGGATATCTTAAATTCTTTCTTGGTGTGGAGTTTATCACAGAGGGAAAGGATATGTGGCTAATACAACGCCAATATGCTTTAGATAAGCTTAAGGAGTTCAAGATGTCTGATTGTAAACCAATAGACACTCCTCTACAACAAGGTCTAAAGCTAGAGTTAGACGATGGAGAGTTACTTGCAGATCCCGCTTTGCATGCAGACGGATGGTTGGGAGTTTGATTTATCGACTATCACTAGACCGGATTTGAGCTATTTGTTGGTCTAGTCGATCGGTTCTGCATGCTCCACGGGTACCGCATATGATGGCGGTTAAGCGGATTCTCCGCTATGTGAAGTCCACACTTCATTTTGGACTTCGATCTGATTTGGAGGTGAGTGAACTTGCATGGCTACACCGACGCTGATTGGGCGAGGAGACATTTACGGCGGGAGATCCACGTCACGGATATGCGTTTGGACTTGGGAGTGCGGGTGTGAGTCGGGCTTCTAAGAAGCAACCGACCGTGGCACTATCTTCCACGCAGGCGAGGAAGTATCGTGGTGCTATGAATGTCACGTGTGAAGCGAGTTTGGCTTCGTTCCTTGCTTTACGATATTGGAGTAGATTATCCTAGTCCTACTGGTTATCCTAGCTAATAACATTAGCGACATGATGTTAGCCAACAATCATGTTTTTCATGCTAGGACAAAACACATTGAGGTGCATTATCACTTTGTTAGGGAGAAGGTCCTTGCAGGAGTAGTAGATCTTAGATACGTACATACAGGAGATCAGGTTGCAGATATTTTCACCAAAGCTTTACCTAGAGAGTCGTTTGTTACATTTCGACATTGTCTAGGAGTTCAGGATGTACAGTTGAGCTTGAAGGGGAGTGTTAATATCCCAAGCTCATCGAGTTGATATAGGTCGATCTTTGCCTGATGACTCTGGGCCGTAGATCTAGGGTTGTTACGTCTCGATGGTACAGATCTGTTTTGGGCTAACCCAAGATTAGGGTTTCCCTGTTCTCACCCTATATATATGGGGGGAAGGCGAAGCCTCCCACATCTCATTCCTGTACACTCTCTCTTGTCTCATTGGTGTGCTCTCCTCTTCTTGGAGTGATTCCTGAAGAGTCGTTTTCTCAACAATCTGATAGCTTGCCATTCATATTTTTGATCCGAAAATTTTGAAACACCAAATCTTGGACTTTGATCACTTTTGTTTGAAATCTTTCCCGGCCAATCTTGATTTTAAGCCCAAAGATAATTATAAGCATTAACCCATTTTTTCAATTTTTAGCAGCGCCTACGCCCTCAAAAATTTTTGATTTGGATTTACACATTAAAACATCAAATACACAAACTTTGAATCTACTCCACTTCTAGATTGTCACCATGGCCTTCACTTCATCAATGCCGTGCACACTCTGCATTAAATAGGTCAAAGTTACTATTGATTAAAACTTATCAAAATATCTTCAGCATTCTATAAACTCACAGTTCTCATCGCACATCCAATTTGAGTTTTAGAAGGTATCTTTTCTACTCTGAAAACGTCCACAAGGACACTCCGCTCATAACTATAACATAAAAGAGAAATAATAGTACCAAATTCATTTTGTGCTTTAAAGATTCCAACTTTTTGCACTATCTACTCTCCACCATAATCACACTTTCAAAGGCTCAACTTCAAAAACTGCACCCCAAGAAGCCCTAATTTCAACTCTACATTTTGAGCCCTAGGTCTCCTAACACGCAATCGGCCTTAATGACAATTCCAATACAAATGGCACTTATTGCATAATCGGCTCTTATTGTTGTATCTGTTGATGCATATGTGCACCTACCTTACTAGAAATATCGCTACATAAGTCATAACATCATATCTTATGTCATATTGAAGAGTTCCTTCTTAAGTAGTCTCAATTTCCAACCCAAGCAATTCAAATCTCCTCTATTCTAGACGATAGCCTATCAATCTATGAGAAGGGTCTTACTCTTTTCTTCAAGTAAGAAGGTTTTATCACATTTGATTTTGAATTCAGTACAAGTTGTGCATGAGAAAAATCAATTTTGTTATAAATTTCACTTTTCTGAAGTTTTTTTTCCAGATGTGACAAAAATTCATATATGAGAGCATCCTATCAATGTCTATCCCTCCATTTTCTTAGACATAGAATCATAGACTTCTTTCTTGGTGTAATTATTAGAAAAATGAAAGTAGACTTTGTTTGAAACTCGTTCACATTCTTCTAGATCAGTCCTTTGCGGACAAGGAAACTTCCGCTTACATTTGTATCACACGACCTCTGGTAATCCTTAGATCATAAACTGATAAAAATCATGAATATCAACTATATTTCAAGCTATACAATATATTAAAAGCATAATGACATACAAGTTGTCCCTTCATCTTGTATGATCGTGAATTGTTTTCATTCTCCTTTCCACAATATTGTCTAAGGAAAACATCTAGCTCATTTTTCTTCAAAGAGAGAAACTGTCTCCAACACCCTCACTCATAGAGGAAAAAAACATTCACACAAACAACATTAAAGGAAAATAATTCTCTTAATTTTTTAACATTAAGTCCATTAGTCAAAACCTTATCTCTTCTACATTGTGTTTGTAAAATAATTTTTGTAACAATAGACTTTATCTCTCCAAATCGATGATAAATTTGGCTAGATTGTACTCATCACTTTCATCACATGATATGTCATGTTCTTCATGCAAAGAAATATCATGGTTAAATGACAAGATGAAATTTTAATTTATGTGAAATGAAAGACATCCTAACTATTCTATGAGATGTCACAATCCTTTTCATTCATATAACTATCCAACAACTCCATAAAATCCTCCATCACAAAGCTTAGACTTGATTCTACTTCCTCTGTCAATTCTTCATCTTTATTGTCATTCACAAATAATCTCCTTGTTGCATTGTTTGAAATATGCATTTGTATAAAAAAATTTCAAATTTCATGTTGTGGATGGACCATTGAACTACTTCTACCATTCATACTCTTCAACTCCTTCTTTGATGTTATAAGCTCACTACCTTTCATGTCTATCTCACAATATACATACTTTTTCTTCATGACCACCCTTTGATTGCGGATGCCATGGCCCTTAGGAGTGGAAGATACTACAAGTGACTCATCATTCAAAGAGGCTAGAGAAATTATATGTGTATCACTCTTTACTTTTGCAACCCTCAATTGAACTGACTTGGCTCTCTTCATTATCAACACTCTCCTTTGAAGAGGAGTCAACACCCTCTGAAATAGAGTTAGACTCAGCCAATGGAAAATTTTCCACTTAAATGGCTTAGAAGGAAAAAATATGAAAAGTGTATTCAGAATTTGGAGAAAGCTTCAACGGTTCCCAAAGTGCATTTTGCACTCCCCTACCACATTAATATAGATGTTTTAATGCTTCTTCTAACATAGTGAAACTATGACTTTGAAATGATGAAGAAGATGGAGTTGACTAAAAACACTAGGAGTTAAGAACATCTGTATAAAGCTAGGAGCCAGAGATAGCTCTATTGCACTATGAGTTGAAGACAACTCCATTGCACTAGGAGCCAGAAATGATTCTAAGTTATTACAAGATATCTATAAAAAAAATTGTATAAGCTCTTGGATCACTTTTCAACTAAATCTCATGCCCCTTTAAGCTCAACCACACTTTTCACACTCTTTTGCTCCTCAATCTTGCATCAAATGATCACACAAATTTCTTTCATGCTCCTTTTATACTTTCTGGGTGGTAAAATAAAATGAAACACTTGATAGCTCTACTTTTCCAACTATGATTGTTGATATTCAAAATGCATGTATTGTTATGCAAAAATAATAATTCCTGTATAACACACTTGTAGAGAGGGTTTGATCAGATTCTAACCATCATGGAGATGATTACTATTTTTCACTCTTAAATCATACCTGAGTGATGATTAGGGCCAAACATTTTTCATCATTAATGGTGATTACTTCCATCAAAAAAATTAGAGCGGCTGAAAAGAGATTAAATTTCTTGTAGTTTGATCACATTTGACATTGTTTGATTGCCGGATCATTATCCTAATCATCTTTAATCATAGTTTGTTGCTGTGAAAAAATGGGAGATCTCATTGACATTGGAGACTGATACATGTATCACTATTTGTCCAACAATTTTTCAAATATTTCGTTTAATTATTAAGAAGTCTGAGAAGTGATACATGTATCACAAAATATACTTTCTGGATTCATTGCATACAGAAGGTCAATTGCTTTGACCTTAAAAACAAGGATTTCAAGCTTTCATTTTGCGTAATCATTATTTCTCAAATTTTCCAACATTTCATAGGAATCCCATATTTGACATCTCTTTTGCTAAAAGAGTTAATTTTAGATATTTTTTTAAAAAATATGACTATGGCGAACCAAAAACTATGATACGTCTGTGATATTTCATGAAAAAACAGTATCTCAGTAAAAATGTGTGACAAATTTTACTACTTTTCAAATTTACTCCCATTTCATGATCATATGATCTATTTCATCTGTCACTTTGCTCTAGACAAAAAGTACACAAAACTAAAATTAAACTAATACTCGGCTTGTCTTGTCCTCGTGTCCTCGGCTGCCTTTGATGAGGGGTTGATTGGCAAGTACCGTGAAGTAAACATATCTGCTCTTTGTGTTGATACCTCCACCATCTCCGTTTGTTGGTTTGTAGATTTTCACGATGTCACCACAAGCAGAAAAGTGATTTTTTCAATCTGTCATTAACCGCTTTCTCCCTCATTGATCTTTCAAAACCCTTCACAAAGGCCATTTTCTTGTTGTCAACACGTCCACCACGAGGAGCACTGCCTCCAAAGGGATGCATCCCCATTGAATCTAGCACCTCTAAAACTTCCAAAATCTATATTTTTATCCCCACCAGATTGCCATGCCTCATTAGCAACAAGAGTTTATCAAGATCCATAACATCCTTGTGAAGGACACTTTTTTGTTAAACTCCACAAAAGCAATTTTTTTCGTGTTTCCACTATCTTTGTTGATAGGAATTTAAACTTTAGAATTTCACCTTATTGCAATCATTGAAGTCATTTCATAGCAGCTATTCAGCATAGTTGTTTCTATCAAAACCTTTGACAAATACTATCTTATCATTGTCTCCATGTGTT
Organism: Marchantia paleacea; assembly: GCA_014180765.2. Taxonomy (NCBI): domain Eukaryota; kingdom Viridiplantae; phylum Streptophyta; class Marchantiopsida; order Marchantiales; family Marchantiaceae; genus Marchantia; species Marchantia paleacea. Next base: position 768,928 of record MUAA02000049.1, read on the forward strand.
TAACTTCACTCGCCATCTCCACTTCCACCAAAGCCCCCACTGTCTTATCCAAATGGATTCACAATCAATGTTTCCTATTTAGTTCTTGCCCATCAAACATAAGAGCTTTAGTCATTGATTTCATGTCACTGAACTCCACTTAAGTCATCCCTTTAATATTAGCATTATCTTTGTCAATTAAAATTCACACATTTGTTATTTCAAAACTCTTTAAAAAAAAAATTAAAAAACTTCAAATTGAGTCCTTAGATTCAAACATGTTGAAACCTTTAAAAAAAGGCTGTCAGCTCAAGATCATCTTAACCACAACCTCCCCCAGTGAAAAACATCATAAGAATAATTTCCTGCTAGAGTTGAGTGATAAGTATTATTGTCTATGCCCCCACATTAATTTAGCTTTATTAACAACAAGAGTTTTTTCATTGAATTCTGAATCGTTCAGCTCCAAAGCCTTTTTAAATTCATCTCGTTTACTGAATTTCACATAAGCAAACCCTTTGAGTCCTCCACTCTCTCTTACACTTTTCCAACCAAGGTTCACACATCTACACTGAGATTACTATTGGGTTCAGCAGATAATTAAATAGGAAGAAAATATAATCTTGCAGGACGGAAGTAAACTTGAGATAAATGAACAAAGTGAACAAGACAAACAACTTTGTAGAAAAAAATACAAATGTAAAAAAAACTCTACGGCATAAAACAACCACAAAAATAACATAAAAAATGGAAAAAAATTGTACATAATTATTCATGTACTCACACTTCCTTGACGGAAATAGCAAAGTAAGCCATGCACATTAACAATCTATCAAAAATCAGATTTTTTTCATGCCACTTTTGAATCAATCAAACTATGTAACATATAAAAAAACTTGAAAAGTATGACTCTGAAGTAGCTTTTGTCTTTTGTGTTTTTTTTTGTAACCACATAGGCAATCTTGGAGAAATATGTATCATTTGGAAGTGTTCATGTTTCTTCAATTAATATTATAAAACATGACACATATATCATTTCACTATTGTAGTTTTTCTCCATGGTCATCTTTTACCATATAATTTATTAAATGATATATTTATCACTCTCATTGACAAATCTGTATTCTTTAAATTTTGCAAAGGAAGTAAAGTCGAAGAGAGATTCAAGTTGATAATAAAAAAGAAGAACTTCAATCAAGTTTCAAACTTGGCAAACTTTTTACAAGTTGTCCTTTTGGACAACTTGTAAAATTTTGTAACGAGAGCTAAGGACCAACAAAGTGTCAATTTAAAAGCCAAAGAAGCCTAGGAGTCACAATTTTGGCCATAAGATCCAAGGGCAAGACCTTGTGGAGATTTCTTTAACAAAAATATTTTAATCTTTTAAAAATTCATCATAAAAACAGATTAGTCTTTGAGGATTGTTCATATCACTTACAATTAAAAGATACGTGATGCAGAGAATTACAATGTTTTGAGTTTAGAAGAAAAATTTTCTATTTTTGTTGAAACATAGTGATCAACTAGACAGCTATTGTGATATAGCTTCCATTTCTCAAATGGGTGAAAAAAATGATATAGAATGTTTTTTAGCATTGAGGAAATTGGTACCAAGTTTAATTTTTTAATTTTTGAGCAAGATAGGATTTCTAAAAAATCCTATCTTGCTCATCTTTACCCTCGCGTTAGATATTTTACATCTCCTATCACCGCACCAAATTTTAGATCAAACAAACATTATATGATAATCTGATGGTATGTCACTATGCTATTTTCAATCTGAAAACTTCAAAACACCAAATCTTGGACTTCGAGCACTTCTGTTCGAAATCTTTTTTGACCAATCTCGATTTTTAGCCCCAAGATAACTATGAGCATCGATCCACTTCGTTAATTTTTAGCAGTGCTTTCATCCTCAAAAAATGTCGATTCGGATTTACACACTAAAATGAAAAATACAAAAATTGGAAATCGACTTTGATTTTCTGAACTCCCAATCCTCCTGGTTATATGGTATGACCCAAAAACTCTACATGCTCCTGAAAAACTTGCACTTTTCAGGATACAACTTGAATTCCTTAGCAATCAGTCGCTCAAATACCTCCTGCAAATGTATCTCATGCTCCATCACTATAGTACTATATACTAGAATATCATCGATGTAGGCTTGAACATAATCAAGTTTGACTAGGATCCTATCCATCACTCTTTAGAATTCAGCAGGTGCATTCTTCAACCCAAATGGTAAGAACTTCCACTGATACAACACATCCTTGCAATGCAAATCAATGGCTCAAAAGGCTATTTTGGTCTTATCCTCATCTCGAATCCACAATTGATGATATCTTGCTTGTAAATCAAATGTATTGAAAATCTTTGCATGCCCAACTGCATCAAAGATCTCCTCTGGTGTAGGCATAGCATATCGATCAGATTTTGTTTATCGATTGATAAATCAATAGTCATCACATATAAGTTTTTATATATAATTACCATATATATCCTTCTTCATTGTCGTCATCACATCACAAGCATTCTCTGCAAATGATATCTCCACTAATCCAGCCTCAAGAAAGACTTGACACCTACTTTGGATCAGATCTCTCTCTATATCACTAGATTGATAGGGATGACGGAAGATTGCTGCATCAGTTGTCAAGTCAATCCATATACCAAGTCCCTTTAAATAGCATAAATCCTTCATACAAAAGGCAAAATAGTTTATGAAACTCCTCAAAAACCTCCACACCCTACGTCTTTCTTCTCCTATCACTTTGGGACCAATATCAATATCCCGAATCTCCTCTCCATCCACACTAGAGATAGAAGATGTAGTATTTGATTGCTAAACGACAACCTCTTGAGCAAAAAGCTTTTTCTGCTCTCTCATACCAGGCTCCACTATCTTAGTGTGAACAACTCCTACAGCTTTAGCTGCAACCTCTTGAGTTGTATCATAAAGATTTGTAGTGGTAACCACCGCTTGCTCATCGCAAAAAACTCCAACCATACTCGAAGATGTCATAACTTATGTAACAATGTCTCTAGTTAGATAGGTGCGCGTATGTAGAAGCAGATATAGTAGTTAGAGTTGATTGTGCAATAAGCGACGTTCGTACTTTAAGACCCATGGTTATACATATAAGATGAAATGTGAGTATATCTAAATTTTGACTAAGTTTTTCTTAATCATAACTATGTTTAGCTAGTTATGATTAAATTGGAGTTAATATAGAGTAGCTCTTGGTGTGATAGAGGAGAAAAACTATTTTGTTCTTAAGTAGGAATCAAAAAATAGATTCTATCATATGGATATCTTGACTTTCCTTGACTTGGACTAGTTTTCATTAGTTTGACTTGGTACACCAAAGTCAATTGGAGAGTAGTTGGGCTTCTACAAGATCCAAGTGGATTAATTGCATGTTGCCATGTACCCTTTTTATTGGGATATGTGATCTCTACATGGATTAACTTGGTAAAAAAAAATTACATGATGGTTAATTATAGTTATTATGGTAAGATTCTAAGTAATATAAATTGAGAGGTTGAGAAACACCTCTCAAGTTTGTTTTGGGAGAATTTAGTTTTGTGATCTTAGTTTTGGAGAGATCTTGTTTTGGGAAGCTTGGTTCTTAGAGAAGTCATGTTTGGGTTGGAGCTTTGATTCAATGAAGACTTTTATCATCAAAGTATCCCTCCTTTTGAGTGATATCTTACTATTTGTGAGAATTTGCATCATGGAGTTTGGAATTTGAGAGTTTGTATAAGAGTGTGGATTAGAGTCATGGTCATAGGGTGGCAACAAATTTTTTTAGATTCATGATGAGCTTTCAAAAAAGCCATCGGAGGTAAACCTCAGTGAGAGTCATCCCGGTGGTCATAGCACTAGAACTGTTGTTAGGGCTAACAACGCCGTTAGGAGTCCTAAGGCTCAAGGGCTAGAATTCGAATTAGGGCTCCTTGGAGGACAGTTTTTGAAGTTGAATCTTTGAGAGTTTGGTTATGTTCGATAGTAGCTAGTGCAAGAACCTATAATCTTTGAAGCACAAAGTGGGTTTGGCTCAACTGTAATCTCACTTTTATGCTATGGTAATGAGCCTAGTGTCCTTGTGGATGTTTTGAGAGTGGAAAAGATTACTTCAAAAACTAAAATTGGATTCTTTGATGGGAGCTGTGAGTTCTTGGAGCGCTCAAAGTGTTTTAGTGAGTTTGGATCGATGGTAGCTTTGATCTGTTTGCTGTTGATTGTGCATGGCGTTGATGGAGTGAAGCTCGTGATGGTGATCTAGAAGTTGGGTTGATTCCACAACTTTCAGATGTGAGTAGGGTGCGAGCCTTCCTTGGACTTGCAAACTTCTTGTAACACTGAAGCAATGACTCCGGAATGACTTCCAAGATGAGAGATGGTCTTCTCAAGACTTCTCCTTGCTTTATATACTGTAGGACTAGAGGAGTCCGAAATCCAAATTATGCCACATGGCTAACATGCGTAGGTTGCATGTTTTGTTATCTTATCCTAACCAATTCCTAACAGACGTCTAGCACACAATCTGATCCACCAATGCATGGTAGCCACCTCGTCATTTACCCTTTTACTTTTTGGATAGTGCACACCACTATCTTGTCTTTTTGTGATCTAGTGACTACTCTACGCTTTGGCTAAACTAACTATGACTAACCAAGATTGGTTACAAACCTCCCCCCATTTAAGTCGCAACGTCCTCGTCGCAAGAAGACTCAAAAGTCTCTACAAGTATCTTGGCATTTGTAAGATTTGCCAATGGTTCCCAAGTAGCTTCATAAAGTGGATAACCTTTCCATTGGACTAGATATTCCACTTTGGTGTTCCGCTGCCCTCTTGTCCGTTTCTTGAGGATTCTCTCAACCTCATATTCCTCTACACCATCAATCATGGCTGGTAAAGGAGGAGGTTGATGTGGGTTGCCAAAGGAAGGAGATCGTGGGGTATACTTCCTCAAGAGAGACACATGAAAAACGGGATGTATTTTCATGTATGTTGGCAACTCTAACTTGTAGGCAACTTCTCCAATCCGTTGGACAATTAAGAAAGGTCCAATAAACCGTGGACTGAACTTTCGGACCCCTATTAATGACAAATTGGTAGTAGACAACCACACCTGATCGCCTTTTTGAAACTCCACATGTCATCGATGAGCATCAGCATATTGTTTTTGCCGATTTTGGGCAATGGCTAATTTGTGCTATGCCTGGTGTACTCCTCGTTGGACTCGTGCCACAAACTCGTTCACTGCTTCAACTTGGGTTGATGGTTCCTGCATGTGACCTACACTCACCAAGCTAGATGGTGTGATAGGGTGTTCTCCATACATCAAGAAGAAAGGGCTGACTTTTGTGGATGCATTGATTGAGTTATTATAAACAAACTCAATCAAGGGTAAAAGTGCATCCCAACCGTCTTGCTCTTCCAAAGTGAAAGCTCTAAGCATGTCCTCAATAGTCCTATTTGCTCTTTCAGTTTGCCCATCTGTTTGAGGATGATAAGCTGTGGACATGGCTAGTTTTGTTTTGAATAGCCCAAAAGGGTTTTCCAAAACATGCTAGTAAATTGAGTGCCCCTATCGGTGATGAGCACTCTAGCTAAGCCATGTTGAGCAAAAACTGCATCCATATAAATTTGAGCAAGTTCCTCAGGTGGCAAAGAATCGCCTTCTTTGTTGTGGGCCTAATATGGATCATCTTGCTCAATTTATCCACAAAAACGACTATTGAATCATAACCCGTAGACATCATTGGTAACTCACATACAATGTCCATACTGACGTGCTCCCATCTTCTAGTCGGTGTTGGTAGAGGTTGTAGTAGACCTATTTGGTTTTCGATTGCTAGGCTTATTTTGTTGACAAGCCACACAACTTCGAACATAGCTGGTGATGTCCTCTCTTAGTTTTGGCCAAAAGTATACCCTTTGGACGCCTTCAATGGTCTTCTCCACTCCTACATGGCCCGCAATAGCTGAATCATGTGCCTCTAACACTGTTGTACGAAGGGCAACATCTGAGGGTATCCAGATCTTTCCCTTGTAGAACGCCAATCCCCGTTCCAAATGTGCTCGACCCTGTTGAAGGGCTTGTGCAATCTCCTCATCCTCCTTGGTAGCTCGATTCAGGTTCTCCCACCATTCAGAGTGAATCTTCACCTCCGTGATGTGATTAATGCATGGCATTCGTGTCAATGCATCGGCAAGCTGCTTCTTCCCCTCCACATACACGATCTTCATGTTGAAACGCTGTCGCCATTCAGCCCAACGAATCTGCCGCTTGGAGAGGTCCTTTTGAGTTTCTAAATAAACCAAAGGCTTGTGGTCTGTCTCAACCACAAACTCCTTATCTTCGAGATAGTGCTTCCAATGTTTAGTAGCCAAGACAATGGCTAACTCCTCCCTCTCTGTGATATGATAATTTTGCTCCACCGGCAAAAGTTTCCGTTAAAAGAAAGCAATTGGGTGCCATCCATCTTTCCACTCCTGTTGTAACACTCCTCCAACTGCCACACCTGATGCATCCGTAGCAAGTTTTGTTGGTCTACCAGGTTCATACCATTTAAGGATTGGTGCATGTAAGAGCGCATCTTTCAAAGCCTGAAATGCAATCTCTTGAGCTGTACCCCATTGCCATTTCTGCCCATGGCCTAAGAGACTTGTTAAAGCTTGAGCAATACGAGCAAAACCTTCCACAAACCTTCTATAAAAGCCGGTTAAACCCAAGAAACTACACAGTTGAGTCTGATTCTCCGGGGCAATCCAATTTTGAATGGCTTCCACTTTGTCACTCATGACTTGGATGCCATCAGCGCTAACTCTATGGCCTAAGTAATCTACTTCGTTTTTGCCAAACTCACATTTTGACATCTTAGCATAGAGCTTATTTTCTCTCAACACTTGGAGTACTTCTCGTAGATGTTTTTGATGATCTTGTAAGGACTTGCTATATATCAAGATATCATCTAAAAACACAATCACTGATATATCTAGATATTTACAAAAAATATCATTCATCAGTCCCATGAATGTGGCAGGGGCATTGGTTAAACCAAATGGCATAACTAGATACTCAAAATGATCATATCTAGTTCTAAAAGCTGTCTTTTGTATGTCTTCATCTGCCACTCTGATCTGATTGTATCCGCTTCAATGGTATAAGGATAAACACAACTGGTTTAATATTTGGATTCTATTATTATATATGGACACACAATGTGATTTTACATTTTATTTTTTCTATCCATATTCAATGTATGATGTAAAAATTTGAGTAAAAATCATGTTCAAATTTCAATCATGAAAGTAGGGGATAGATCATCTTGATGCAAATATCTTAAAAAAGAATCCTCAAGCTTTATAAATGATTCATTCCTTATTGTAAAGTGGCCAAAATCATGTTTGAAAGTGGTACTGTTGTGTACATACATATCACATCACAACATATATTGCTATCAAATCAAACATCACAATACATAGATCATCATACATCAACACAAATGTATCACAATAAATCTTTTTTACTTTCAAAATATCTACAATGACACTCATAACCATAGCATAAAAGAGAGATTCCAGTAGAGCCAAACCCACTTTGTGCTTCAAAGACTCCAAATTTGAGCACTAGCTACTATCCACCATAGCCACACCCACAAAGACTCAACTTCAAAAATTGTCCTCTAACGAGCCCTAATTCAAACTCTACGCCTTGAGCCCTAGGACTCCTAATGGCGTTGTAGGCCCTAACAGCAATTCTAGTGCAAACGGCGCTAACTACACAATCAGCTCTAACTGCTATATATGCTCCTCCATATGCATAATGTGACCTCGAGGTTGACTATCACTCAGGTTTACCTCCGATGGCTTTTTAAAAGCTCATCATGAATCTAAAAGGACTTGTTCCCACCCTAGGACCATGACCCTAATGCACACTCTCACACAAACTCTCAAATTCTAAACTCCATGATGCCAATTCTCACAAAGGGTAAGATATCACTCAAAAGGAAGGGATAGTTTGATGATCAAAAATCTTCATTGAATCAAGACTCCAAGCTTAACATGACTTCTCAAAACCAAACTTTCCAAAACAAGGTCTCTCCGAACTAAGATCACAAAACTAACTTTTTTCAAAATTAACTTCTCTCAAAATCAACTTGAAAGGTGCTTCTCATACTCTCTATTTATATTACTTAAAATCTTACCCTAGTAACTATAAGTTATCATCATGTAACTTTCTCATACCAAGTTTAAATGAAGTATAGATCACAAAGGCAACATGCAATTGGTCCACTTGGATCTTCTAGAAGCCCAACTTTCCTCCAATTGACTTTAGTGTATCAAGTCAATCTCGCCCCTTGATTTAAGGGTCTTCGCCAAGTCCAACCAATGAAAACTAGTCCAAGTCAAGGAAACTTAAGATACCCACGTGATGAAATCTGTTACTTGATTCCTACTAAAAAATAAAATAGTTGTTCTCATCTATCACACCAAAATTACTCTTTTTTTTTCTCCAACTTAACCATAACTAGCTAACCAAAGTCATGACTAAGATAAACTTAAGCATAATTTAGATATACTTACACTTCATCCTATATGTACAACCCTGGGTCTTACATTTATCCCCGGATCAAGATTTCACTCCGTCCTCGGAGTGAAAGAATCGGATTGTCGATGAAATGGCTTCAACTTGTCGTGATTCACCCTGTCAAAATGTAGTCCTCCCAACTCCTTCAAATCATAAGTAAAGTTTCCCCACACTTTGTGAACTATGAAAGGACCAAAGTACTTTGGAAAAAATTTCTTTCTTGCTTTCTTATATCTAATGGAGTCGTAAAGTATTACCCAATCATCTTCTTTGAAAGCCTTAGTCTTCTTCGTCCCAAGTCGATTATCGTGATACTTTTTCTGCAATTGTTAAGCCCGCTCCAAATGTATCATGGTCATAGATCGAGCCTTCTCCAACTCCAACAGTTGTTGACGTCTTGATTTGATAGCTTCTGCTCAATTTGTCCTCTTTAAGTTCCGTTGGATAGTTAAGAAGGTCGTCAAATCAAATTGAATTGAAAGTTTTGACTCAACACTATATACCATATGGAAAGGTAATACCCTGTTGATATCTTCCAAGTCGTCCGATACTCCCACAAGATAGCATGCAGCCTCTTGTCCCAATTTTTCTTGCTCCCGTCCATGTCTGCATCTTTGGCCAACATCATGCAAAGTGTATAGGTGGTTCGCTCTGCCAACCCGTTAGCATTGGGTTTGTATGAAGTAGTCACCCGTGCCTTGATAGAGAAATGATCTAACATGGCTTGTATAATACTTCCAAAAAAATCACCACCTCTATTGGATATAATTTCTAGAGGGCATCCAAATTGAGTTATTATCCTCTCGTAGAGAAATCTATCCACTTCTTCCTCACTAGTAGATTTTAGAGGTCTAGCTTCTACCCACTTGGTTAGATAAGCTGTAGTTACTACAATAAACTTGTTACCCCAAGGAGTAAGATTCAAAACCAAACTTCCCAAAACAAGGTCTCTCCGAACTAAGATCACAACTAACTTCTCTCCAAAACTAACTTGAAAGGTGCTTCTAAACCTCTCTATTTATACTACTTAGAATCTTACCCTAGTAACTATAAGTAATCATCATGTAGCTTTTTCTTACCAAGTTTAAATGAGGTAGAGATCACAAACTCCAATGAAAAGGGTACATGGCAACATGCAATTGGTCAACTTGGATCTTCTAGAAGCCCAACTACCCTCCAATTAACTTTAGTGTACCAAGTCAATCTTGTCCCTAGATTTAAAGGTATTTGCCAAGTCCAACCAATGATTGGCCGGCAATACCACCAACTCAATCCACTTGGAAAAATGCTCCATAATGACTAACACATATCGATGATGTAGTATAGTCAATGGTAGAGGTCCTGCAAAATCCAAGCTCCAATAATAACCAAGTCCCATAATCAATATAGGATGTAATTGGGGTGTAGTGTCATTGAATGATGCTACAACATGATCACATACCATACATTTGGCCATAAACTGTTGTATCTCAGTTTTCATACCTCTCCACCGATAGTGACTTTGAAGTAAGCTAAATGTCCACTTTATTAAAAAATGACATAACTCCTCATGAGCATGCCTGATCAACTATGCTCTCTAAGATGGAAGTGGCACAACACGAACACTACCATCTTTCCATACTCAAAGAAGATATATACCTTTCCATTTGAACCGTCGAGCTCTTTGTAAAACTTGATCCTATTCCTTTGCACTTAAATGGCCCATCAAAGCACATGTATGAAGATACTCCAACACCACCATGTCGTCATGGATGTCTCCGTTTACCATCAAACCGTTCGTAGTCTAAGCCTCTAAGGATAACATATCCACTCTCTAACCCAAGAGAGATATCACATAGGTGTTAAGTGCCAACATACTCAAAAGGCAGATGCATGCCAACCCGGCACCATCTGCTCATCAATATCACCGTGTCATCGAGTCCCAATTTCGTCAACTTGACTTATACATGGATTTCGACTCAATCCATCCACATCACAGTTCACCACTCAAGGTCTTCGAACAACTGTGAAATCATACTCTTGTAAGATAAAATCCTATCGTGCAAGCTTTTCATGTAAGCTTGTTTGATTCCATCAACCATTTCAATGGGTAATGATAAGTGATGAGAGTGAAGGAGTTTCCAAACAAATAACATCTGAGATATGTCACCGCCCAAATAGCTGCCAAACATTCTCCTTCATAAGAACTATACTGACCTCGCTATATTGTTGGAGTGATTTGCATAAGCCACTACAAACTCCTTCCCCTCATCATCATGTTGGGTAAGCACTGCTCCCAAATCCAACATAGTCCAATCGGTATGTACTTGAAAAGGACGACCTCTCAAAGGTCTCCTCAAAATAGGGGCAGATGTCAACCTTCCCTTGAGCTCAACAAAAGTTCTCTCTTGTTCATCTTCCAAATGCCACTCTTGATCTAGCTTTGTCAGCTTTGTCAAGGCTTTGGCAATAATGCTAAATCCTTGCACATATCGACGATAGAAGTGTAACCAATCTTGGTTAGTCATAGTTAGTTTAGCGTAGAGTGGTCACTAGATCACAAAAAGACAAGATAGTGGTGTGCACTATCCAAAAAGTAAAAGGGTAAATGACGAGGTGGCTACCATGCATTGGTGGATCAGATTGTGTGCTAGACGTCTGTTAGGAATTGGTTAGGATAAGATAACAAAACATGCAACCTACGCATATTAGCCATGTGGCATAGTTTGGATTTCGGACTCCTCTAGTCCTACAGTATATAAAGCAAGGAGAGGTCTTGGGAAGACCATCTCTCATCTTGGAAGTCATTCCGGAGTCATTGCTTCAGTGTTACAATGGTATCAGAGCAGGCTTATTGTTCCTATGAGTGTGGAGCACCCCTCTTGGAAGAATAGTGCGGGTTGGTACAATTATTTGAGGAGAGAGAGTGTTTGTTAGAATTTGGCGGTGGTCATTGAGCTGCAAGTAGTGGAAGGGGGTTATTGTGGGTGCAGGTTATGGATGGGGAGATAGAATAGTACCGAGATTCCCATTTCTTAATCCTTTTCATGTCAAAACTGTTATACATTGAGAGAGCAAGGTTATTTCAAGGTATTTGGTTTATCATTTTGGTGCCAACTTCATGGACCAAGTGATGAGATCTCAAGATCCTGTTATCTTACCTATAGTCAGCTACGATGTTACTTGGGATCTCACGATTTACATTTTAGTTTAGAGATGGACCTCAATAGATCACCACCGGTGAGATTCAACACATGGTGTGAAATCTATTGTGTGTATCATCCTAAAGCTATGTTTCGGAGCCTAGTTATTAGAAACTTTGGAGAGGAGTATTACCATGAGGTGATAGCATCACCTATTCCTTTTGTGTTGCCAATCTTGAGAAATTGGAGAGTGTTCATCTTAACCCTATACTGAGAGAGAGTGGACGGAGACGAATCATGGAGGACACTTTGAGAGAAATGATTCAGGAGTTGAGAGATTTGAGAAACGATTTGAGCAAAGTCGGGACTCAAGTACAAGAGTTAGCTCAAGAATTAATAGCGATCCAAAGCGAGAGGAATGGAAAATGAGAGAATGAGAGAAACTCCAATGGAGATGGAGACGTCACCATCCATGGTGGAAAGTGAAGAAACAGTGAGAGCCCGTGCTCTTGAAGCCCAAGCAAAGACAACGAGCAAGAGAGCTAGATCTTCAGACATCCATGATTCTGAAGATGACAAAAGCTTGTAAGATAGAACCTTACCGAGGTAGTCGAACCATGGGAGTTTTGGAAGGTTGGATTGAGAGAATGGAGTATCATCTTGCTTTGTTCAATATCAATGATCACATTGCAGGTCTTTTTGTTCGTACTTTGTTGTTGGAGAAAGCATCTACTTGGTTTCGTGGTTGGATGATGGAGCTCAATGAGTCGCCAACAAAGTTACTTGGAGTGCAATGAAGCGAGGTCTTCTTTAGAATTTTCAAGCAGTTGATCCCATCATCACGGCACGGATGAGGTTGTGGAAACTTGAACAGAAGGGAAGTGTGGAGGAGTACATTGAGGAGTTTCGAGATCTTCGAATTCAGATACGAGATATGAGTGGAGCTGAAGCCCTTGATTTATTCAAGAGAGGATTAAAGAAAAAGATTCAACATGAGGTGATTCGGGACAATCCAAGCAACTTGAACGAGGCTATTGCTTGTGCACAACAAATGTCCAACGTTTATCACAACGGTGGAGAGGTATCAGTTCCCTCAAATCAATACTATGGACCCATGCCTATGGAGTTGGGCAACATAAGGAGGAGAGAAGATTTCATTCCAAGGAGTGAACGCACAAGGAGGAGGAGATCGTCGCAACAACTCGAATCCTCATCGAGAAGCAAATTCAAGAGGAGGAGACGGAGTGGAGGGAAGACGAGAAATGAGGCAAGTGCTATAATTGTGGAAGATTTGGTCACATTGCCATGAATTGCCGCATTCCGAGTTCCGGCAAGAGGAGCTAGACCCCCTATCGACGAGCCCTCAACAATCTTGAAGGTGGAGACGGTGACCGATGGAAACCTGGGAAACGACGAGCACCAGTAACCTTGCCTCGCGGCCTTACTGGTTCAATGAAAAGGAGGAAGGGCGAGGGAAGGAAGCACAAACATGAGATAAATGGTTTGAGAAAGAAGGAAACATGTTTGATTGTGACGGATGGCGAGATAGAAGGAGTAAAAGTGAGAGTATTGATTGATCCAGAGCTACAAAAATTTCCTATCTCGATCTATTGCTATAAAGTTGGGATTAGCTTTAGAGAAAGATGAGAGTGAAAAGGTAGAGTTGCCAAACGGGCAAACAGAGAGCATTGAAAGCATTCCTAGGAAAGTGGAGTTGAAGATTGGGCAATACAAGGAATCGTTGGAGTGGAGAGTAATTCGATTACCTCGCTATGATGCTATTTTGGGTATGCCTTGGATGGAAAAATATAATCCTGAGGTAGATTGGCGAAGGAAGATAGTAAAAATTATGAGTTGGAGGATCTTTGGAGATAGACTTAGATCATGACACAAAAACTTACCTCTTTATGTGATAGGAAGAACCGCTATCAGTCACAAAGATGTATGTTTTTTGGGCCTAATAAGAGATGTAAGCGCTCCAAAAGAGCAATCTTTTATACATGAGGAGTTAACTTGTATCTTGAACGAGTTTCAAGATGTTTTTCCATATGATTTGCCTCCAGGTTTACCACCAAGAAGGAGAGTGGATCACAAGATAGAGATCTTACCAGGAAGTTCACCTCCTTGTAAAAGTCCCTATCGACTTGCACCGAACGAGCTGGAGGAATGCAAGGCACAATTGGAAGAGTTGTTGGAGAAAGGGTTTATCCAACCTAGTGTGTCACCATATGGAGCTCTAGTTTTGTTCGTGAAAAAGAAGGACGGCTCCATGCGGATGTGCATGGACTATCGTGCTCTAAATCAACAAACGGTGAAAAACAAATATCCATTACCGCGAATGGATGACTTGTTTGATCAACTTCATGGAGCTAAGTATTTCATCAAACTTGGATGCTTGGGATGTGAGGGTTTCTTTGATAAATTATGCTCTCTTGCCCTCTGTAATAGAACAACATCAAGAGGCCAAGTTGCAAACATACCTTGCATCACATTGCAAGGTTTGAAGAGCAGGCCTTATCATACAAGCAACCAGGTGTAGCGAGTCAATTTGAGGTCATATTTTTTGCCTTAGCATGCTTAAACATCACGACCGCTTGTGAATAAGATTCAAAAATATAAATTAAATATCTGATGATATTTTTTAAAAATTTATGTTTGTGTAATTTTTAAGAATTTAGAATGATTTATTATGAATTTTTTACTTTTTTGATAGATTATAATAAAATATTAGATTTTATATTATAAAATACTTTGGAGACAATCTAATCAACTTGCTTGGACATAAGCTTGCAATTTGATATAAAGAGCTTTAAGATTTGAGAACATGGAAGATAAAAATAGACTCCTCCTATATGAAGATAAAGATTAAGATAATTTTTGGACGAATGACATCTTTTAAATTAATATAATCTTGGTACAAATATCATTATTTGTATAACAAACTCTACACTTGTGACTATTAATTGATAAAAAATATGTCACTTAATTAAAGTGGCATATTTTTGTGAAAAAAAATCAATTCATGTCCATGTTGTGAAAAAAAATTGAACAAATTTTTTTCATTGTCAAAGTTTATGGTAGATTTTCACTCATAAAATTTGAATTATTGGTATAAGGAAATAAATAACTCATCTGAAGAATAAATACATTAATAAATCTCATCATCTATAAAAATGACATAAATATATTATATTATTTTGTTTTTTGAAATTTGAACATCAAACATTAATTCGAATTTACCCATTACTCTGAAATTAAAATATCAGATTTATCAATTTTCAAATTGATTTTAGGATTGTATTTGCCTTGTGACATCATTAAGTTGATTGCTTGTTATACAAAAGGATTGTTGACAAGATGATAATATGAAATTATTGATGATGGTTCATCATAGTAAAAAAGAGATTTTGATTATATTTCAAGAAATCAAGAAATCAAGAATTCTTTTCCATTATTCTATTATTTTACGGAGCCAACTATAAAAGATATAAGTCACTTTTGAATTTTTATATTTTAGTTTTTCCTCTTGCTTCATAAAGTCTCTACTTTCCTATGGAAAATTCAATCTCTAGCCAAATTTTAGCCTATTCTCATGTTAATCTAGCAACAATATTAGTGTTCTTATCATTTTTATAAGGTCAATTTCAAAAAAATAGTATTTTCAAATCAATATAGATAAATCCCTAGCTAAATGCCTTAAACTTCAAAAAGAAAAAATTAATCTAAAGGTTGCAAGGGCTCGCAAGTTTTGTGAATAATAATGTAGAAGCTTGAGAGGCTAGAGCTTGAAAGCTCCAAGTACAAAAATAGAATAAGCTTGCAAGCTCTTGAATTTTGCAAAGGTTCAAGAGCTTCTTGTGTGTGTTGTTTTTTTATATATTTTTGTCAAGAGCTCGTGAGCCATCACAAACGTGTGTGTTTTTTTTTCATATGTCATATCATTTGATCAAATTTTTTCACCATTTTGATATTTTTTTTATATGTTACAATGCAGATGTCTTTGGTGAAAGACATGATGAGTTTACCTTAAGTTGAAAAATAGATTAGATCTAGCTGGATGGATCAAAAGTGGATCACAAGAAAATTTACCATTTAAACACCAAGAAGCAACTATTAGATTATGATATTATCAAAACTAAATTTGTTTCAGATAATTTTGATTAGATCTTAGAATACAAGCTTAGTGATTATCAAAAACATGAGGAGATGTGGGATCCAGAACATATCATTTTTGTTGAAGATAAATTGAGAAAAATAATTTTGTGATCACAAAAGTAGAAAAAAATTTGACAATGGAAGAAAATGATGCATATATTATGTTATATATTGAGAAATTTGAGAATATGATGGTACAAATATATGGTACTAGAAGATACGCATGGTCGTCAATAAGCATGTGGATTGCTAAAATAATAATGTTCAGATCTTTGTACTGATAAGGTATTTTTTTTGACAAGAAAACCATAATAAATATTATTTTTGCTGAAATAAAATTCATTTTAATTAAGGTGTTGAGGGATTTTTAAAGAATAAGATTTTTTTTGCCTCTTAGATCTAAAAACAAATATTGACTACATGACAAGAAAGAGGTGGGAGGCTTTAGAAAACTCACAAGTTAATCTATTCAGCTTATCTTTTTGTTGAGATTAAATCCTAAAAGGAGAGTTGGAGGGCATTTTAAAGGAGTATTTTGATGCCAAAGACTTGGAATTTAGAGATGTTTGAGAATCAAGAAGAAAAAAGACCATTTGACAATTATGATTGAAGCAAGGTAATAAAGAGAGAAAGAGGAGGGTACAACAAATGTCATGGGATAAGATATTGGAATGGAATGTCAACTCAAAACACATGTTCAATTCTAGCTAAAGAAAAAAAATTGAAAGACAAACAAGCAGTAATAATAGCTAGTTTGAAATACAAAAAAAATGAAAAAAACTTAGATTCAATAAAATGTAAATCAAATGAATCCATTCATGTGGAGACTATTGTTGAAGCCAAGACAAAGAAGAAATAAAAGAAACAAAAAGAGTTTTTGATAGACCTCTTAAAGCTCCTATAACCAAAAAAAAAAATATTCACAAAAAAATTATAGTAAATTAAAAAATGCAAACATGAACAGTGGCTTGATATGGACAATGAGGATAATATTGACATGGACAAGATATTGATGGAAACAAAGAAAGATGGAAAAATAATTGAGAGAATTTTTATTTGAAGTCATTTAAAAAAAAAAGAAGGTGTAAGTTGGGAGAAATAATAACATAACATGAATAAACTTTGCAATTGCTAAAAACGTCACTTTCAAAAGCATTAGAGCTTATCAGCAAAAGAATAAAAAGGGTTGGTTATATGAAACATAGAGCACATTTGATCTTGACGTTATTCTCTTGAATATTTCACCATCCAACTGGGTGTATAGGAAGATCAACAATGAATATGTCTAATCTTTAATCAACAACATTCTCTGTAATCCTCATTAAAATCCTTAAAACATGAATATTGTGCCTTACATAGCAAATAACAAGAAATTACTTGATGTTGAAAAATTTTCTATTGAAGCATTTAAGACGTTCATTTTGTATCTAAGATATTTGTTGTTGTCAACAAGAAATATTCAATAAAATCAGCACAAGCCCTTATCTAGGGCTCCATTATGTTTTATAAGGATGAATTGTATCTACTTTTGGCTGCAAATCTCAAGCCAAGAACTGCAAGATCCTAGGTGTCCAAGATTTCATTGATGAACTAAGTTGTATCTTCTATAGTCTCTACATTGCATCATGATAAATCAACTTACTTGTATGAGACATATTTCATACAAGCTATGAGACATTTGTGGATTTTTTTATAATCATGGGCCATCTAGCAAGAACTAAAGTGAGAGGAGAACCCAATCTCAATTTTTGAAGTGGTAAGACATGGTTGAAAATGTCATGGAGAACTAGTAAGTGAAGAAAACATATTGGATATTCTTAAAGAGACAAGAAGTTATATGAACTCTTGGCTCTTGGTTTTCAGGGTTTTCTCCTTAAAGTTGATATTAATTGAAAGTGAGCATGAAAGTCTAGATGGAACAAAGTATCTTTTAGTCTGGTTAACGGAGGAAGTCAAAACCCAAGAGATGATGTATCCTGAATTGTTTCTTTCTCCAGTACTAAATAAGTCTAGCTTACGAATGGAAGTATGAAAACCGAAGGCTACAAATCTGTCTATTTTCCAGGGCCAACTCGGAAAAAATCAGCGCAAAAAGTATTCCAAGATGATACAAATAAAATAGAACTTTCTTCAAAATATTCTTTAAATAATTCCTGACTCCGAGATTATATGCAAAAACGCGTAAATCAGCAATCAGGTTTCGTCTATTAAGGGTAAGCCCTTCTGAATTAGCTAGTGTTGCTTCCGGACCAGACTTGCTTAAAACCAAAGAAGTCAGTCTACTTTTTCTGGCGTAAGTATTTATCCACTTCAAAAGATACCGAGTAGGAATAGGCACTTCGAGGAGTACACAATAAATGTCCCAATTGAGAACTCACAATAGAAAGCTGTAAACTCCATGTATGCCTTGTGGAACCTGTGGGTCCAGCTTGTAGAGACTTCTGCCTTGAGAGCTCAGTTACTCAGATTGATTTTTTCTGAATAAGGGGAGTACGATCTTCAAACAGTTGAGTGAAATAAAGATCCAGGTCTCTAAGATTCTCTCTTCTCCCTTTATGAGAGCTCACATAAAGAGAGAAGAGTAGAACTGTGGGTCCCCCTTCACAGCAAATGGGAGCAAAACTGTTTTAGGGCTTAGCAACTATTTCCAAATTCCAACATTAAAACATTCAAATACACCAGATCATAAGGCAAACAGGCATGGCGACAACTCTTGTCGCTGCCATCAGGCCTAGGTGTGTTGTTCCCATTCCAGAATTTGATTCTGTTCTTGCAGATTTTCCTTTTGGATGTTATTCATCCCAATACCTCTGCCCCTTTCGGATTCGATGACAACAGACAATTGACGTCAGTAACAACCCTGACTTGTTGTTCCTCCTATGGATTTAGTTATTTTACACATCTTACTCCGATTTCGTTCTGTTTCTGTAACGCACTTACACTTCTCCAAGTAACTTTCATAACACAAACTAACTAACCTCCTACAAACAAAATCTTACTCCAAAAACACATCCGCACAACAAATCTTAGCCTTTCCGAAGGCTCAAAATACCTGAAATTGCCAGAGGAGATGATTCTTCCGTTGGGTTGTCACACTCTTCCACCGCCATACTGCCTCCCTCACCTCATCCAAGGACTTTCCAAATCTTTGATTCGACCGACTGTCATGTCTAAAAGATTTCCGGAGTTATCGTCCTCTCCTTTTTCCCTTCCCTTCTCTCCTTCTGTGTGTATTGTGCTCTTTGTTTGTACTTTTTGCTCTTTGTCTATGTGAACGTGTGAAAATCCCTAAAAAGTGCCATTTGTGCACTGTGCCAAGGGTTTAAATACATGGGAGGGGAAAAAAGTTACACGATCTAGGTTATGTCCATACACAACCAATATGAACGGTCCAAAGTTGGGTAATGGATTTGTTGAGATGGGATAGGTGGATTTGTGACAGGATTTGCGTAGGTGGACATGTCACATCCTCCCCAACCGCAAAAAATCACGTCCTCATGATTGAAAAACTAAAAGGAATTTTGTTTAATCGTTCTCAATAATTATAAACAAACGACATATAAATAACAATCAAACTTTATTTCAAACAACAAACTGTACAAAGTCTATTTCTGCGCTATTTCTTGGCATCAAAACCACAAGCGCTTATCAGCAACAATCATAGTTTACCTTAAGTATAATTGTGACTTATGGCCACAATCAATGCCTCTTTGGCCTACAAACATCAGTGCAATGATCCATAGATCTCATCAAAGAGTGGCTAATAAGAATTATTTTTTTCTAGGCCTACTAACATCGGTTCAATGATACAGAGATTTGATCGAATAGTAGTCAGCTCCAATTTACAGTCAAACATCCCTTCCCTTCTTATACTGAACATAGCTCCCGTTGGAACATCCTCTACAGCCAGGGCATCGTTTTAACAATAATGACAAGCATATTTATTGAAAGTTTGATAATACAACAAACAAATCAATTGTTTTTCAATCGCTCAAGTTCTTCCTTTCTTGTTTTTCGGATCAAAGTCCCACCAAAGTCTCAAAGCACTCAAAGTGCTTTTGAGTGACAAGGAAATCAAAGTCTCCCAAGTAGTAGATGCATACTCCTGATGTTTCCACTTCACCAGATATTTTTTTTGATAGGTATCTTTTGCAGTTCTAACTAGCCTTTCATCTAGTATTTCTTCTATACAAAATTCATCTGGGTCTGATAAAGCACAAGTACAAGTGCCCACTTAGCTATCCTAGCAAGGTCTCCATTGACCACATAATGCTTAAGATTAGATACATGGAAAACAAGATGGTAATTTTGCATGTTATTTGTAACTCTAATTTATACACAATCTTTTCTATTCGAGCCTGAATTTTAAATGGTCCAACCCAATGTGCAAACAGCTTCTTGGTGAGCTTCTTAGGGATAGTAACATTTTTAGTTTTTAGCCAGACTAAATCTCTATCCTCAAATTCCACATCTCTCCTCTGTTGATTGACATGTTTCTTATACCGAGGTTGAACCTTGTGCATTCTCTCCTTAGCTAAATCTAGCACCAATCCTTCTGTGTCTAAAATATCATTTACAACTAGAACTAGAGTATCCCGTGGAGAGTTAGGTTCCAAACTCCAAAGATTAAGTCCAATGATAGTCCAAGGGTTTTGACTACCTCTATAAATACATTGAAATGGAGAAAAATCAGTAGCGGAGTGTTTGGTGTTGTTATAGGTAAACTTCACCATGGATAATTGATTAACCTAATCACTTTGGTCCACCATGCAATAATTTCGTAGCCCTTCTTCTATGATCTGATTAATCCTTTCTGTTTGTCCATCGTTTTGAGAGTGATAGGCAATAGAAAAGATAGTTCTGTGCCTAACCGTAAAAATAAATGCGTCCAAAATTCAAATAAAAACCTAGAATTTCTATCTAAGACTATCTCCCTAGGTATGCCATGATGTCAATGAATCTCCTTGAAGAACAAGTCTACAGTCTGAATATCAGAGATTGTGGTCTGACATGGTATAAAATGAGCATGTTTAGATAATCAATCACATATTACATAGATAGCATTGTATCCTTGAACTTTAGGTAAGCCTACCACAAAATCCATGGCCAAAGATTACCAAGGGCCATCAAGTATAGTCAATGGTAGTAGTAATCTAGTCTCATGAGAGCAGAGAGTTTGATTCTACTAGCAAACTAGAGAGCTATCTACATAATCAGATACTGACCTCTTCATCTTCGGCCAATAAAGATGAGCTTGCTTCAACTTATGTAGGGTAGCCTCTCTTCCCCTATGTCCAAAAGTTGGTTCATTATGATGTTCCATCAATCATTTTTGTCTCAAAATCACCTATGGAATATAAAATCAATGATGTTTAGACCACCAAAATTCTTCAACATCCTTGGTAAAGGTATCAGAGAATACTCTTATACTCAATCGTGTTTCCCAAATCTCTTCTTGGATGTTAGGTATTAAGGCAATAGCTATCAACTCCTTCAAGTTGCTCTCTAGTCTTGACGTTGTATGAGCATGCCATCTTCTGAATAATGCATCCGAGATAACATTTTCTCTCCCCAGTATATACCTCACTTCCATGTCAAACCGAGCTAACTTTGCTTGCCATCTTTGCTAATTCAATGAAAGATGGGACTTGGTTTGGAAATAAATAATTGAAATATTATCAATGTACATTGTTATGTGACTTGGTACGAGATACAATTGCCATTTCTTTAAGCAGTAGACAATGGCAAACAAATCTTGTTCATGGGCATGCCAACTCTGCTCGATGTAAGAAAGCTTTTTGGATTCATAAGCTACCGGCCTACCATGTTGGATCAATACTCATTCTATAGCAATCTTGGATGCGTTACAGTAAATCTCAAAAAACTCTCCTAACAATGGTTGTTCTAACACGGGATATGTGGATAGAATACACTTGAGGTGATCAAGCGTGAACTTCTGTCCATGTTCAAGATGTCTTAGCCTTCACCAAATCATACAAAACGGATGTGATTCTCGCATAGTTCGATAAGAATCTACCAAATTAAACTCCAAATCCCAAAAATGTTTGTAGTAGAGGAACTAAATTTGGAACTTTTCACTCTAATAAAGCCTTTAGCTTGGCCACATTAGCATGCACCCCTTGCTTATCAATCATGCAGCCCAAGAACAAAACATATCGTTTCCCAAATGAGCATTTCTTTTTCTTGAGATATAATTGGTGAGTACAATTTTTTTCTAAAACCTGTCTCACATGTTTCAGATGTTGCCGCCCGAACGCCTTAGAGTAGATAATAATGTCATCAAAGTACACTACCACACTCTCATCCAAAATATCTCAAAATATATCATTTATAAGGATACAGACGGTAGCCAGAGTATTGCTCAATCCAAACGGTAGGACAATATATTCATACAATCTTTATCTTGCACGAATAACAGTCTTATGCTCATCACCTTTGGCTATTCTAATCTGGTGCTATCTAGAGAGAAAATCTTGCTTGGTGAAGTATTGTGCATCTGCCAATCTATTCATTACTTCATCCATCAAAGGCAATGGGTACTTGTTTTTTCTAGTAACTTTGTTTATTGATCTAAAGTCTCCACAAAGACGCATAGTACCATCATTTTTGCTCACAAATAAAGTTGAAGCTGCATAAGCCGATACACTAGGTCATAGATAATCCTTGTCAAGTAACTCCTTGAATTGCTTCTTGAGCTCTGTCAACATGTCAATGGTCATACGAATAGGTGCACCAACATATGGCTTAGCTTCTTCCACCAGATCTATATGATGATCAAGAGACCGACAAGGAGGTAAACAAGGAGGTAATACATATGGCATCACATCGACAAATAGTTCCAACAATCCTTCCAAATTTAGGTGGATTGTTTGTCCCGCTAGATCATTAGATAACGAATATGACAAGATAGTGGCCACATTAGCTTCACCTTGATCTCCTCTTGATGTGACCTTAGAGGTAATCAAATGTCTTACATGAATATCCCAAGCTGTGTTTGCTCCTTTAAGTCTTTTAGCAAACTGCTTTGCACTACAATGATGAAAAATCACACGCATTGATAAAAAATGAGCTATAACATGTTCTAGATCTTCTTGGAAAGTATGTAAAGGAATAGTGTGTTGCTTCCCCCACTTGTATATAACAACAAGATGACCATCATTGATTGTTAACAAACCTTGATGCCTTTGCATCCATCTCCAAGATAAAATTCCATTGAGCTTGATTCAAATATCCATGATGTAAAATGGAGTCTTTGACATGAACATGCCTAAAGTCAAGCTCACAGGTTCTATCTCCTTATCAATTCTACCGGTACTTATGCAAAATGAACATGAAGGGGACTTTTTTCACCTTGAGTGATAATCCTAGCACCTATCCTACACTAGGGACTAAGACATACATATTTACTTTAGTATCCAACAAGAATCTATATTCAAGTCCTTGAACAATCACCACAATTATTGACAAGCACTTGAGTACACAAGGAGAGGGTTGGAGTACCATACATTCTAAATTCATCATTGCATGTTTTGACTCCGGCTCCTTGGTACTCTCCTAGGTGGATATCTTCTGTACTTATGCCGTCTTGCTCTTGATTGTGCAGTTACTCTTGAGGTGCCCTATTCCACCACAGTTGTAACATACATGCTGATTCCTTCCATCTCCCGAAAAGCTTGAGTTTCCCACAACCTGGTTACCTTTAGAAGTCCTCACTAGGTTTCTTCCCTTACTTGCAGACCCCTCAGTATGTTGATTATTCTTCCAATCTTCTCTCTAGTGGATTAATGTACTTCGAGTCAATTGCTTCTTGTTTCCCCAAGTTGACTTTCCACCTCTCTGTTCATCATAAACTCGGAGACATGTAGCCTCAAGGCTCTTAGCTTGCTCATACATAAAATCCAAGTTGTCTTGGTTCCGCAGCTTCTAAATTTCCATGTGTAGCCATAGTGAAACCGCTCCACTTCATGGTCCAGCCTCCCACTTCCATCAAAAGACATCGGAATTTTGCAATATATTCTTTCACTAATGTCACGACTTATGTAGTGGCATCTCTAGTTAGGTAGGTGCACGTATGCAGGAGCAGATACAGTAGTTAGAGCCGGTTGTGCAGTTAGTGCCGTTCGCACTGGAATTGCCATTAGGGCCGACAACGTCGTTAGGGGTCCTAGGGCTCAAGGGGTAGAGTTCGAATTAGGGCTCCTTGAAGGGCAGTTTTTGAAGTTGAGACTTTGAGAGTGTGGCTATGGTGGATAGTAGCTAGTGCAGGAACCTGGAGTCTTTGAAGCACAAAGTGGGCTTGGCTTGACTGTAATCTCTCTTTTATGCTATGGTTATGAGTGGAGTGTCCTTGTGCACGTTTTGAGAGTAGAAAAGATTACTTCGAAAACTCAAATTGGATTTTGTGGTGAGAACTGTGAGTTCTTGGAGCGCTGAAGGTGTTTTGGCGAGTTTGAATCGATGATAGGTCCGATCTGTTGACTATTGAGTGTGCATGACGTTGATGGAGTGCAGCCCATGGTGGTGATCTAGACGTAGAGTCGATTGGAAGCTGATCTTATCGATTTCAGATTTTTGTATTTTCTGTTTTAGTGTAAATCCGAATCAAGAATTTTGGAGGACGGAAGCGCTGCTAAAAATTGACAAAGTGGGTCCATGCTTATAGTTGTCTTGGAGCATTAATTTGAGATTGGCCGAAAAATATTTTAGACAGAAGTGTTTGAAGTCCAAGATTTGGTGTTTCGAAAGTTTTCGGGTCGAAAATGAGAGTAGCAAGCTATCAGATTATTATATAGTGTCTGTTTGATATGAAATTAAGTAGGGTGATAGAAGATGTAAAGTCTGTTGCGCATGGACAGAGATGTTAGGCCCAAGGCAAGTCCAAGGCTAACGGAGGTTTACCTACGGGGTTTGGGGAAACCTCAAAATTGCAAAATTTTGAGGTTTAGGGGTCTGAAATCAAAGTTGAAGATTTTCAGAGTCCCACAGAAGTTTCAAACAGTGTCCGTTTGCAAAAAAATAAATTACGTTAGGTAGCAAATTGAAAGCCAACACCTTTAATAAATTAATAACCTGTGTTAGATTATCAATCTAGAGAGCAAAAGACATCCAAAATCGAGTTTTAATATTTTTAAATGCCCTTCTGAGGCTATGTCAGTCCGGGTTGGGTTGGTTTGATCCCTTTGATGGATGTTTTAGAGATGGAGTATTGTTCTTTATGTTTCTTGTGATTGATATACCTCCATCTCTACTTCATGTTTGTGCACCACATTTGTTTGTGTTGGTGCTTTGTTGTTTGGAATGTTGGAGCTCCTGTGTTCTGGAAAGTGAGGCTGCATTTGCGGACCAGTTAGACTATCCATGTTTCTCTCCAGTGAGACAGGACTTGCAGACCTATAGACTAGGTGAGTGCCTGTGGTGATGGCAGGTTTCAGGTTGTCCTTGTGTTAGCACCTTGTGGTGCCTCGGGTACCTTCTGTTGCGGTTTTTGTTCAAGTTGGGGACCTGTTTTTGTACGGTTACGGAGGTGATACATAAGTGTCACAGTGGATTTCTCTGAAGGTTCCAGAGGAGAGACTCCTTGGGTTAGTAGTGGGTGCACCCGTAGCGGAGTGGGGTACAACCTTGGCCTTTGAGGTTCATAGATGTAGGACCCTAGTTAGGAATTTTAAGCTTGTTTTTTTTTGGTTTTCGGAATAAAACGCATGATATTCGGCGGAATTGAGTATTGACAAATACGAAGATGACTCTTAAGGTGAATATGCATGTTGAGAAGAGTATGTGTAGATTGAATCCGGCGGAAGCAATTCTGTTTCGGTTAGGGTAAGTTGTAACTGTATCGTTGAGCAGTGGCGGGCGCAGATCCAGCAGAGTGACACGATGAAGAAGCGAGTGGCATTGCGATCGGGAGCACGGGAAGCTATTCGATTACCTCCTCCGCAGAAGATGGCGAGTGTAATTAGACCTCTAGTGCCAAAACCGGACTGGACGTTGGAAGAATTGAAATGATTGAAGCAATTGGGCGGAGCGTTCCTAGCATGGCGATGGGACTATGTCTGTCCGGAGTTGTGTGAAGAAGTGAAGGCCAAGAAAGTTGCCAATCCGATTGGATGGAGAGGTTACCCCGATTCCTGGGATGCGATTCTATGGGCGAAAGCATTGGGCCGGGATTATGCAGAAGACAAGGACGGCATCGATTGGGAAGGATCGGCTTTGCATACCGGATTCGACTTCGATGAGTCCAAGTGGTTTGATCCTCGAGGAAGGAAGGGGACCAACGGGTTCAAGATTAATTTGATTAAGGATGATTTCCGACGGAAGATCATGTATACGTTGAATCAAACTATTTTCACACATGAGAGAACTACTTACGCTAGTATGCATAAGGTGAGAATAGTGGAAGGATTCGTCGGAGGAAAGATCAAAGTCAACTGGGGAGAAATATTCGCTCGGAATGTGCAAGCTATGGGACAGAAGTTGAAAGCAGGAGAGAAGGGAGTAGTGTACATTTCCTCTTTTCTGGTACACATGTACTCAAGGATGGGGTGGTTAACTCCAAGGGAAAGAGTGAAGTATCAGATGGATGCAGAGAATGTTTTGGGAGAGCCGAATATGAGTGAAGCCAGTAGTGGATCAACGAGAAGTGTGGGTCCCGAAGAAGGAAGCAATTTGCAGTCGCCAGTTGCAGGCGAGATGCCTTCAGACGAGTTGGACGAAGTAATGCGGGGAATTGAGGAAGTCAGATTCGAAGAGAGGATTCGGCAGAACAGGGGAAGAGAGTGCGAAGTCCGAGTATAGAGGAAGTTCGAACGCCGGTCAACAAGAAGCGGAAGTTAAAGGAGATTGTTAAGCCGAGGAGCCCGGTGCCGAAAGTATCGAGGCCTAAGGTGAAGGCGTCCAAAGTAGATGGTGGAGAACCGCTCTCTTCGGTGTTGCAGTTAGCCCAGAAGTTGGAAAATGTAGTTGTCCCTGTTCTCATGGAGTTGAACGAGATGGGAACAGACTATATTCAGGGGTGGAATCCTCAAGAAGACGGTTACATGGACCTCATTCAGTTGATGAACCGCATAGCAACAGGCAAGAAGGACCGCACCTGCACTATTAAGCAGTTGATGAGTCGGTGGGGCGTCTTGAGAAGGAGAAGGCGTACATAACAGAAGTGACAAAGAAGAAAGAAGGCTTATGGGGAGATATGCAAAACAAGGCAGAGTTGAAGTTTGTGGAAGTCGAGAATGAGCGGCTTCGGAATCAATTGAAGGAGGTGAAGCGCCAGCTGCACGAGGTCGATATAGAGCGACCAGCTAAATTAGAAGTTTTGGCTAGTAAGTGTGTGAAGTATCTTCTTGCCCGGTGTGATGATGTGGAAGCTGATCGATTGGAGGCCTTGACCACGGCGATGAACACTCCTGGCGATTCGAAAGAGAAACGAAAGGAGATGTACAAAGCGATGGGTCGTGACTGTCAGGAAGCGATGTGAATTCACCGGAGGGAGATTGCAGAAGATATCAGAGAGTTGCAAATCAGCGTTGATGCTTTTGCCTGGCGTGAAGAGACATTATCGAAGGGTGCAACAGATCTCCGAAGTTGTAGTCGGACGCGATCCGTGTAGGTAGCGATTCGGATAGGACGTTAGAATTGTGTATAAATAGGACTAGAGTAGTTAGTGGAGACATCTTCAATTTGCAAGAGAAAATCAGGATTTGTTCTGTGTAGCCTGTGGTAGAACGGAAACTCTCGGCCGAAAGAGATCGTGGTGGCCTACCCGACCGGAGATCGGATTCTGTGAAGATAACCAGGAATTCGCCCCACGAAGTTTGGCTATCGACGATTTCGCCGGGAGAACTTCAGCGAGCTTACGCCTGGTGAATGTTACCTCTTGTAATTGGGATCACCCAATCTTAGTAAAAGAATTCCTTCTGGAAATTCTTGGAACTTTATGTCTTGATGGGTTGTTAAGTTATGAATTGATTCCACTCTTCGGACTGTGATTGTCCAGAGTTGATTAAAGAAGTCTAAACACACCTATTTCCCACTTGATATTCGGTTAACACCCCATTCCCTTGGGAACGAATCAATAAACACTACAACTATCCAATTCTAATGTAACCTTGCTGTTACAATAGAAGACTTTGATTTGGTTCAGAGAGTGACGGAGCTGAGCTTGGTGATATCTTGGAATGTGTACCCACACCGTTGTTGTGGGACATGGACGATATCTATGGGGCCACCAAGGGTCCCACACAATATTCGGGTACAATTGGCACTATTGAGTTGGATGACTTTATCTAGGAGTTTGACTCATGGTGTGATTTAAAACGGATGCGCAACTCTATGTTGTTCAGTCCATTTATGCTTTGAAAGGGATTATTCCAGCATTTGGAAGGTCCGCCGATGGATGATTATCATGAGTTCCGGCATGAACACCTTGAGGAGATAGAGTTCTAGAGACAATATTGGTCTCCAAACTACATTTGTATTACTTCGGGTACAGTGTTTGGAGGTGCGAGTTCATCCTCTATACCTGGCACTGATGATACGGTTGGAGCTAGTAGAGTTAGAAAGAGTTCAAAGGTACCAACCTTTAACCCTATTCTAGAGTTCTTCGCACGGTTGAGGAGAGACTACCAAGGGGTGAGAATTGACAAGCTACGAGGCTTACAAGAGTTTCAACGGAAGACACGGTAGAGTCTTCGAGAGACGTATATCCGAATGCGTTTGTTGATTAGTGTTATCCATGGGGTGACAAAGGCACAAGCTGTCGAATATTGGTATGGGATATTGGATAGGGAGTTGAGACATAGAGTGAGAGATGCTACCTTACTACAGGAGACATCACCTACGTTGGCAATTTTGTTTTGTCTTGCTTAGCGTATTGAGCTCAACATGCAAGAAGAGAGGGTGGTGACTACTAGGTTCAGCAAGGATTTACCATCTTCATCAACTTCTTCATGTTACTAGTCTACAACACAAACCCGGAGTGGTTATGGTAGACATGTAGGACAGTCTCGACCATCTGGACAGAGTGATGAAGGTGCAGCATCCAGACCATTGCCATCCTTTTCAGGTCAACAATCAATTGTTGGGATGGTGTGTTGGACATGTGGTGGACCTCATCACAAGAAGGATTGCCTTCAAGGTCGAAGGATGGATCCTTTTAAATCAAAATCATGTGAACATTGTCAGAAACATGGTCACATGATGGATCGATGTTTTGATCTCGATCCTGAATAACGATCAACAAGAGTTGCCATGGCAGTCCTTGGAAGAGGACGAGGAGTTCAAGGTGACAGGGGTGGTGGTAGAGGACCAGCCCCTACTCAAGTGTTAGCCCATGAGGCTAGTCATGAGGTGAACATGGCATCTCGAGTGGAGCAGTTGGAGCAGAAGATAGCAAGTATGGGTTTAGCCCAACAAAGATCAGATCCTGGAGCTGGTGCCTCTACATCATATGATGGAGATGTTGTGGAGTACATGTGCACAGCGGCACAACCATGTGCAGTTGTTGTGACTCGTAGTGCAACACATACTACTGAGTCTAGAGGAGCGTCAGTGGAGTTGGATCCACAAAGAGGGGAGGCTAGCCAACAAGTTAGACTTACTCATTCTTTCACATTGTCAGAGGCATTGAACACCTCATCCATGGCTCCTAGACAACCTATTGGAGAGATGAGGGTGCAAGCCAATGTGGATGTACTTGGAGATGGAGCAAGTAGGGATCAACCATCAACATCGTCTGAGGTAGCATCCAGTGTAATGTTGGGGGCGGCAAAGACTCTTGTTCATTCTCCTGTTTTCTCAGCAAGGATTTATTGGCGTGAGGGGTGTCATCATCCCATGTACTACGATTGGCAGCCACACTTTGCGAAAGCAAAGAGGATGTGTTGGTTGCTTCTAGTAGTGTGAGCACTAGTAGTGTTGATCATGGGATCAGGACAGCTACTAGTGGAACTTGGCAAGCTGCTGCCTCTCGAATGATGGAGTTACCAGCGAGGCCGGCATACAAGCCTACAAGGGTGTCACCAAGTTTGGTGATGTTGGATAACAGAAGTGATGTCTTCTGTTTGGTCGGACCTTCATGAAAGGTTTATCAACCTCAACGTGTGTTGTTGGATTCTAGTGCACAACCCCTTATGTTGGGTAAGGATGCACTGCTTGGTCTTGATTTGCGTAAGACTGATGTGGAGAGATGTCCATTCCAGATTCAGACATCTCTTGGAGGTTCTAAAGATGCCCCGGCACCATACATCACCCAGGTGGGATTGACTGTGCAAGTGCAACCGGATCATATCACGGATAGCTCTACAAAGCGAGCACGTGCTGTGGTTACACTTGTAGATTCCTATGATGTATTGGTGGGTGAGGCAGTGTTATACCTGATGGGGTTTAGCATTGATTATTGGGAGAAGATAGCCTCTTATCGGCCAGGTTGGCAATCTGGCGAGGGCCAAGTGAGTCGATTACATGTACGATTCATTACCGGTTCTAGGCCTTTGCCAAGTGGAGGTTTGGCGTATGTTGTAGCCTTTAGTACTTATGTTACTTGGCTTGGTGATTTGTTGGAGGGTAACATGGATTCTCATGATAGTCATGGTTGAGAGGATGTGGCTATCATGCAAAGTCTTAGTGGAGTAGTGTCATCCACGTTGGATGGAACACTAGGTACTTCATGTATGCAGCTACAACAGATGGCTAATCGGCTCATACATCAATCTTGGAGTGAGTCTTTTGCTCCGGAGAGGGAGGAGACGAAGGAAGTTATTCCCATTTCCATTATGTTGTCACCTTTAATACAACGCATATTGCTTGGCAGTATCCAGAGGAGGATATATGTGTGTTGGATCTGTTTGGAGGGATTAGCACAGGTTTCGCTGCTGTTTTGGAGTCTGGCATACGAGTACATCTATACTTGTATGTGGAGCAAGATGAGATTACAAGAAGCATCTCATTACGCCATGTGGCACAGTTGGTGCGGAGATACCCAGATCTTCTACCAATGTTGACATTTCAAGGATATCAGCATGCCTTGCCGTAAGATATTTTGTTATTGGGGACGCAAGACCTTGCTCGGCATGGCACCATACATTTGGTTATTGCTGAATGGCCATGTCAGGATTCACGTTCTTGCATGTTTTGGGAGATGTTACTTGTGTTACGTTCTCTCCAATCACATCAAACCTATTCTCGGGCATACATTTTGGAGAATGTTCCCTTGTTATATGATCCACGTGCATGGATGATGACGAGTGCACATCACGTGCAATCATGGATTGGACCAGCGGTATTGCTGGATGCAGCGAGAGTAGGATCTTGTGCACACCATTCACATCTATGGTGGACAAATCTTCTTCCAAGGGAGGTTTTATTATGAGCATATGACGGAGTGGAGAGGCCCTCACATCTCACAGTGGAGAGTATTTTGGATGTGGGTAGACATTCCCGTGCAAAGTGGTCTATCTTGACAGTCATCCATGGCAGTGGTGAACCTTGTGGGTCAGCCAAGAGCTACATTACCCACATTGTTGAGTTACCCAGCTTCCCATGCTTACAGAGAGGGAGAACCTGGACTTGTATGGGATTCTCGCTTGCAGCAGTTGATGGAACCCAACATTGAAGAGAGAGAGAGAGTGAGCTATGGGATTTTGAACTGGTACTACAACAATACCTACATTGTCAGAGGCATCACAACGTCAGGTGTTGGGTTAGGCTATGTACCTGAATTGTTTCACATGGATTGTGAGCCTTGGATTGGCTGAGTAGAGACGCATGCGATCCACATGTATGACTGCAAGACCATTAGTAAGCTCTTTGCCTACCGAGATGATGGAGGCAAAAGCTGGAGGCAAGAAGTGCCCAAGATCTCATCCTCGGTCTTATGGGGATGTTAGAGAAGGAGAGGTAGGGTCTTCATTGACTATCGTTGGAGTTATTAGTGCGGAGCAAGTGGTGGTTACCACTTTAGACCTTTATGATACAACACAAGAGGTTTCAGCTACAGCAGTAGGAGTTGTTCACACTGAGATAGTGGAGCCTGGTATGAGAGAGCAGAAAAAGCTTTTTGCTCAAGAGGTTATCATTTAGCAACCAGATACTACGTCTTCTTTCTCTAGTATTAATGGAGAGGAGATTTGGGATATTGAGATTGGTCCCAAAGTGACAGGAGAAGAAAGACATAGGGTGTGGAGGTTTATGAGGAGTTTCAGAAACTGTTTTGCCTTCAGTATGAAGGATTTAGGTTGTTTGAAGGGATATGGTATACGGATTGACTTGACAACAGATGCACCAGTCGTCCGTCGTCCCTATCGATACAATGATATGGAGAAAGATCTGATCCAAAGTAGGTGTCAAGACCTTCTTGAGGCTGGATTAGTGGAGATATCATATGGAGAGTATGCCTTTGCTGTGGTGATGCCAGTCAAGAATGTTAATATCCCAAGCTCATCGAGTTGATATAGGTCGATCCGTGCCTGATGAGTACAAGGCGTAGATCTAGGGTTGTTACGTACAGATGGAACAGATCTGTTTAGAGCTAACCCGAGATTAGGGTTTCCCTGTACTCACACTATATATACAGGCGAAGGCGAAGCCTTCCCCATCTCATTCCTTTACACTCTCTCTTGTCCCTTTGGTGTGCTCTCCTCTTCTTGTAGTGAATCATGAAGAGTCGGTTTCTCAACATGGTATCAGAGCATGGTGGGAGCATTAGTTTTGTAGATTAGACATAGAGGAGTGCTAGAGATCAATGAGGAGTGTGCCTCAGAATTGGAGGCTGTCCCGCTGAAGCGATTAGATTGTTGGGGAACCGTTTTGTGTTTTTTGAGAATCTTCAATCGCGTTTTCGGAGGTCAAGATGATCATTTTCGACCTATTTCTGATTTAGGACGTTAGAATTGTGTATAAATAGGACTAGAGCAGTTAGTGGAGACATCTTCAATTTGCAAGAGAAAGTCAGGATTTGTTCATGTGTAGCCAAGGTAGAACGGAAACTCTCAAGCCGAGCAGATCGCGTGGCCTACCTCGACATTTGGAGATTGGATTTCTCAGAGGAGCATAGTTCTTAGGATAAGTAGGATTTTTTTTTGGTTTTTGTGAATAACGAGTTATATTCGGGTTCTCTTGGAGGTATTCGTCCGAATATATGGTTGTTAGCTAGGAATTCCATTGTGGAGTTCACACGAGTGAGTTGCAAGGGAATTTAAGCGCGCGTTTGGGCGGCGGGTTGGAGAATTGTCGAGCGAAGGTCGATGCCAAGAACTTGCCGAGCGGCCGGAGAGAGAGGAAGCGAGCCGCAATGTCGGCGTCGAACGGAGGAGTTCCAAAGAGGAAGAAGTGTGACAATGGGAAGAATTCGACCGCTTATTCTCATGGCAGATTGGACTCAAATGAGTTGTTGAGGCTGAAGAACCTCGGTGGAGCGTTTCTGTCATGGCGATGGGATTATGTGTGCCCGGAGCTGTGCGATGAAGTCCGGAGAGGGAAGCCGCTTACAACAATTGGGAGCAGAGCACATCCGGAGAAGTGGGATGCGAGGCTATGGGCGAAGGCCTTAGGACGCAATCACGAAGAGGACAAAGGCGGAGTCGATTGGGAGGGATCGGCAGTGCATACGGCGTTTACCTTCGACGAGCGGAAGTGGTTCAACCCTAGGGAGAGGAAGGGAACGAATGGCTACAAGCTCGACTTGATCAAGGATGTATTCAGAAGGAAGGTGGCACTCACCTTGAATCAACTGTTCTCTAGCAGAAGAACAACGTATGTGAGTATGCATAAGGTAAGGATCGTGGAAGGGTTCATCGGAGGTACTATCCGAGTGAACTGGGGAGAGATCTTTGCGAAGAATGTGCAAGCCATGGCAACGAAGCTAAGAGAAGACGATAAGAGTGTAGTCTATCTCTCGTCTTTCTTAGTACACTGTATGAAGTTGGAGTGGCCGACCCTAAGGAGAGGCGGTGATCGGTTGGAGAGTGGGTTGTCGGACTTGGATGCGGACATCGACAGCGCTAGCGATGGGTCGACAAGGAGTCTAGCACGAGTGCACCTCCCGAGCCAAGGAGAACAGGGAGAAGTGAGACCGGCGGTACAAAGCAAGCCTGATTCGGACTCAGACCTGGAAGTGATTGGGACATCGAGGAAGAGGAAGAGAGTAGTAGAAGACAGTCCCCCTGCCACTCTAGCGGTACGAAGGGACGTGGGCAAGAAGAAGATAGAAGAAGTAGGACCGGCCAAGTCCTCTCGCCCGAAGATGATGGCAGTGAAGCCGGGGCCAAAAGCCTCGAAGGAGATTGCAGAACCCATGGCATCGGTACTACAGCTGTCACAGAAGTTGGAAGCTGTGGTGGTCCAAGTATTGCTAGAGTTGAACGAGATGGGAGCGATGTATATGCCAGGGTGGGACCCTCAAGCATACGGGTATATGGAGTTGATTCAGATGATGAACCGTCTGGCGTTGGGAAAGGAGGACCAGTCCATCGCGGTGAAAGAGTTAACAGAGAATGTGGACAAGCTGGCCAAGGAGAAAACCGAGATGGAGAAGAAGGTTGAAGAGGCGAAGAAGGCCTACGAAGAGATCTGTAAGAGATTCGAGTGCGGAGATCCATTTTGTGGAGAAGGAGAATGCTCATCTTTGGGAGACAAGTCACGGGACTTAAAACGAAGATTGATTCAGGTGGATGTGGAGGCACCTGCGA
The DNA here is from genome assembly GCA_014180765.2 of Marchantia paleacea. Taxonomy (NCBI): domain Eukaryota; kingdom Viridiplantae; phylum Streptophyta; class Marchantiopsida; order Marchantiales; family Marchantiaceae; genus Marchantia; species Marchantia paleacea. Next base: position 803,488 of record MUAA02000049.1, read on the forward strand.
AGCTGGAGAACCTTGCTAACAGATGTGCGCAACATCTGTTCACACGATGTGACCGAGTTGAAGTGCAGCGGTTAGAGCAGTTGGTGGCAGCGATGGAGAATCCTGGAGACTCGAAGGATAGACGGAAGGAAATGTACAAGGCATTGGGTCGGGATTTCAGGGAAGCTATGGCTCTTCATCGACAGGAGATCGCAGCAGATGTACAGGAAATGCAGTTAGGAATCGACGCATTTACGCAGGCAGCAGAGGTGCGATCGAGCGGCTTAGATCAGAGTAGAAGACTTAGGAGAGAGCGATCCGTGTAGAAGACGGTTAGCTTGACAGTTAGGAGTAGCAGTTAGAACATTCATTATAAGTAGTCGTAGGAAATAAAGTGCTGGATCTTTATTTTTGCAAGTGTCCAAATTGTTGGACCGCAAATTGTAGTCAGGGTAGAACGAGCACTCGAAGAGCTGGTGTGCAGCCGACGACATTTGGACGACTGAAGCGTGTATCCGTGAAGTTACCCGGATATTCGTCCACGAGCTGAGCCTGTCTGTAGCATCAGAAGTACTCTAGGAGGTGTTTCGCCGAGACGCAAACTTGTAATGAGAAAGATCCCCATCTCAAAGTAAAGCAAATTGCTGAACTACATTTGCTGTGTTTGTGAAATTGGTGCTGTGATGGGCTTGTGAAGGAATTGAGATTGAATCAATTGCCTTCTTGGTGAATGCTCTTCGGACTCCGCAGTCCAGAGTTAGAAAGATGTCTAAATGCTTATTTCCCTTCCTCGCTAGTGTGGTTTGATCCTTCATTCCCTTGGGAACGAATCAATCTATACGAATTCGGGCTGAATAGTACTTACTGTGCTATTACATAAGTGTTCCGAATTTGAGATACAAGACTTAGGATATCTTAAATTCTTTCTTGGTGTGGAGTTTATCATAGAGGGAAAGGATATGTGGCTAATACAACGCCAATATGCTTTAGATAAGCTTAAGGAATTCAGGATGTCTGACTGTAAACCAATTGATACTCCTCTCCAACAAGGTCTAAAGCTAGAGTTAGACGATGGAGAGTTACTTGCAGATCCCCGCATGTACAGACAAATGGTTGGGAGTTTGATTTATCTGACTATCACTAGACCGGATTTGAGCTATGTTGTTGGTCTAGTCAGTCAGTTCCTGCATGCTCCACGGATATCGCATATGATGGCTGTTAAGCGGATTCTCCGCTATGTGAAGTCCACACTTCATTTTGGACTTTGATACAGATTTGGAGGTGAGCTGAACCTGCATGGCTACACCGATGCTGATTGGGCAAGAGATATTTCTGACAAGAGATCCACGTTTGGATATGCGTTTGGACTTGGGAGTGCGGCTGTGAGCTAGGCTTCTAAGAAGCAACCGAACCTGGCACTGTCTTCCATAGAGGTAGAGTATTGTGGTGCTATGAATTCCACTTGTGAAGCAATTTGGTTTTGTTACTTGCTTTCTGATATTGGAGTAGATTATCCTAGTCCTACTGTTATCCTAGCTGATAACATTAGCAGCAAGATGTTAGCTAACAATCCTATTTTTTATGCTAGGACAAAGCTCATTGAGGTGCACTATCACTTTGTTAGGGAGAAGGTCCTTTCAGGTGTAGTAGATCTTAGATATATACATACAAGAAATCAGGTTGCAGATATCTTTACCAAAGCTTTACCTAGAGAGTCGTTTGCTACATTTCGACATTGTCTAGGAGTTCAGGATGTATAGTTGAGCTTGAAGGGGAGTGTTAATATCCCAAGCTCATCGAGTTGATATAGGTCGATCCGTGCCTGATGAGTACAGGCTGTAGATCTAGGGTTGTTATGTACCGATGGTACAGATCTGTTTAGGGCTAACCCAAGATTAGGGTTTCCTTGTACTCACGCTATATATACAGGGGAAGGCGAAGCCTTCCACATCTCATTCTTGTACACTCTCTCTTGTTCCTTTGTTGTGCTCTCCTCTTCTTGGAGTGAATCATGAAGAGTCAGTTTCTCAACAAAGAAGGATATAAATGGCAATTATACAAATAGACGCATGTGTGCTGACTACCAATCTATCAATCGACAGACAAAATCTGATTGATATGCTATGCCTACACCTGAGGAGATCTTTGATGCAGTTGGGCATGCAAAAGTTTTCAGTACATTGGATTTACGAGTAGGATATCATCAGTTGCGGATTCAAGATGAGGATAAGGCCAAGACAACCTTTTGGGCAATTGATTCGCATGGCAAGGATGTGTTGTATTAGTGGAAGTTCTTACCATTTGGCTTGAAGAATGCATCAGCTGAGTTCCAAAGAGTGATGGATAGGATCCTAGCCGGACTTGATTGTGCCCGAGCCTACATCGATGATATTCTAGTGTATAGTGCTACAGTGAGGGAGCATGAGATACATTTGTAGGAGGTATTTGAGCGATTTATTGCTCATGGCCTCAAGTTGCATCCTGGAAAGTGCAAGTTCTTTCAGGAGCAGGTAGAGTACTTGGGTCATACCATATACCCAGGAGGATTGGGAGTTCAGCAAACCAAGGTGGAGGCAATCTTGTGTATTCCACAACCCTCAGATGTGAGTGGGGTGCGAGCTTTCCTTGGACTTGCAAACTTCTATCGTAGATATGTGCGAGGATTTAGCACTATTGCCAAAGCCTTGACAAAGTTGACAAAGCTAGATCAAGAGTGGAATTGGGGAGATGAATAGGACAGAGCTTTTGTTGAGCTCAAGGGAAGGTTGACATCTGCCCCTATTTTGACGAGACCTTGAGAGGTCGTCCGTTTCAAGTACAAACTGATTGGAGTATGTTGGATTTGGGAGCAATGCTTACCCAATATGATGATGAGGGGAAGGAGTTTGTAGTGTGTAGGAGCATAGTTCTTAGGATAAGTAGGATTTTTTTTGATTTTTGTGAATAAAACGTCCGCCCTTAAATGTGAACGCCCCCGCGAACAGCTTCAATCATAATACCTCTTTACTCTCCAGCCATTCACTCGGGTAGCAAATACCGCTCCATCCAAATCTAACAGCTGTAACGAGCCATTATCAAACACTTCCTTGACCACATAGGGTCCCATCCATCGGAGATGCAGCTTCCCCGGAAACTTCATATACCGGCTATCATATAACAACACCTTGTCGCCCGCTACTACCGAAGTGGTACGAAGTCCCGCATCATACTGTTCCTTCCGTTTAGCCTGAATCCGCTTTGTCAACCCCTCCAAGTCTTTGCGATCCTCTTCCAGTTGTGGAAGCCTCAATAGTCTATGTAACTGGCTCTCCTCTCCTCCCAATCTATCCTCCACTAGGATACGATACGAAGGCACCTCAAACTCTACTGGCGTGATGGGATGCATGCCATACGTTAAGTAGAACGGCGTTTGCTTAGTCATGATCTTCTCTGCCGTACGAAACGCCCACAGCGCCGCTGGTACTTTGGTGTCCCAATCATAAATATGACTGACTGTCACTTTGTTCAGGATCTTACACAACAACCCATTGGACTTCTCAGTCAAACCATTCGCCTTCGGGTTATAAGGGGTGGTTTTACGATGTTTAATTTGGAAATACACGGTAAGTTCCTCAATTAAGTTATTCAAGAAATGAGTTCCCCTATCGCTAACAAGCTCCAAGGGACACCCATAACGACAAATGACTTGGCTAAAGAAGAACTCCGCCACCGTCTTTGCATCATCATTTCTGGTCGCCACTGCTTCAACCATCTTCGTCGCGTAATCCGTTGCTACCAGAATATACCGTTTCCTTGTCCCTCGACTGGCTGGCGAAATTGGTCCTACGAAGTCTATTCCCCACTTCTCAAAAGGTGCTAGTGGAAGAATAGGTTTCAACGGCCATCGAGTGGTTGATGTCGGTCTCCCCGTCCTTTGGCACGCATCGCACTTCTTGATGAACTGGTGCACATCCTTGTACATGGTTGGCCACCAGTAACCTACTGCAAGAATCTTCTTCACTGTATTTCGTAGAGCATAGTGACCTCCAGCCGCTTCTTCGTGCATGGCTCGAATTACTCGTCGTACCTCATACGACTCCAAACATCTCCGCAGTACCTCGTCCGCCCCCATTCTGAACAATATCCCCTTCTCAAGTTGGTACGAAGCCGCCTTTATGGATGAATCTTTGTCCTCTGTTCCGTGTCGGCCCTCCAACATTTCTAAGGTCCGCAAGTAATGATACAATTCATAATATTGCGTCTCTCTGTACTCGGCAAGTTGGAACAGTTGTTCATCCGGAAAGTCATCAGCTACGGTGCTGCTTGGAACATGAGTCTCCAGTCTTGACAAGAAATCCGCATTCATATGATGAATACCTTTCTTCGTTTGTACCGTTAATACGAATTCCTGTAATAACAACATCCATCGTGCAATTCGTCCTGACAAATCCGCCTTCTGGACCAAATACTTAAGAGGATAATGGTCCACATGGAATACGAATTCGTATCCTAGGAGGTAGTGTCTAAACTTCCTCACAGCATACACGATCCCCAGAGCTTCCCTCTCTGTGGTAGAGTAATTGAGCTCAGCTGCTATGAGCATGCGGCTTGCAAAGTAAATGGGGTGCTCTTTCCCCTGCGCGTCCCGTTGTCCCAAGACTACTCCTATAGCTATAGAGGATGTATCTACATCTACATGGAAAGGCTTTTCCCAATCCGGTGGAACTAATGTTGGAGCCTTCACCAGTTCTTGTTTCATACATTCAAAGGTATTTTGGTGCAGGGTCGCCCACTCGTACTCGGTCTCCTTCTTCAACAAAGCCGTCAACGGAGCTGCGATAGTTGCGTACGCCTTGACATACCGCCGATAGTATCCTGTGTGTCCTAAGAAAGCCCGAAGTTCCCGTATGTTGCGTAGTGGTTCCAGTGCTGCAATAACGCGAACCTTGTCAACATCTACCTCAATACCCCGCGCCGAAACTCGGTGTCCTAACAGAATACCTTCGGACATCATGAAGTAACACTTCTCCGGATGCAAAACCAATTGGCTCTCCCTACACTTCTGGAAAGTTTGCTCCAAGTGCTATAGGTGATCAGCTCGAGATCCGAATACACAAAAGTCGTCTATGAAGATCTAAAGGAACTTCCTTAAGTAGTCTTGGAAGATATGCGTCATCATCCGTTGAAAGGTAGCCGGTGCATTGCACAATCCAAATGGCATTTTATGGTAAGCATAGGTGCCCCAGTCCTGTAAGACCCAGGGTTGTACATATAGGATAAAATGAAAGTATATCTAAATTGTGCCTAAGTTTATCTTAGTCATGACTATGTTTAGCTAGTTATGGTTAAGTTGGAGGAAAATATAGAGTAACTTTTGGTGTGGTAGATGAGAACTACTATTTTGTTGTTTAGTATGAGTCAAGGAATAGATTCCATCACATGGGTATCTTGACTTCCCTTGACTTGGACTAGTTTTCATTGGTTGGACTTGGTGAAGACCCTTAAATCTAGGGGCGAGATTGACTTGGTACACTAGAAGTCAATTAGGGAGTAGTTGGGCTTCTAGAAGATCCAAGTGGACCAATTGCATGTTGCCATGTACCCTTTTCATTGGGGTTTGTGATCTCTACCTCGTTTAAACTTGGTAAGAGGAAGTTACATGGTGATTACTTGTAGTTACTAGGGTAAGATTCTAAGTAGTATAAATAGAGAGGTTGAGAAGCACCTCTCAAGTAGTTTTTCAATGGAAGTTAGTTTTTGGGAGGAGATAGTGTGGTGATCTTAGTTTTAGGGAGCTTGGTTCTTGGAGATGTCATGTTCGAGTGGAACCTTGATTCAATGAAGACTTTGATTACCAAAGTATCCCTTTCCTTTTGAGTGATATCTTACTCTTGGTGATAATGTGCATAATAGAGCTTGGACTTTGAGAGTTTGTGTAAGAGTGAGCAATAGGATCATGGGCAAAGGGTGGGACTAAGTCCTTCTAGATTCATGATGAGCTTCCAAAAAGCCATCGGAGGTAAACCTGAGTGAGAGTCAGCCCGGAGGTCACATTTTTGGTTCCGTTGCCGGGACCTCAGTCTAGAAGGAGAAGAGATGTTCCGAATCCAGTTTATTGCCCGTGAGAGCGCAACGATGAGAACTCATATGGAGAGGACTGTGGGGGAAGAGCGAACCGAGATCATGATGCATAGTAATGTACCATTTGTGTATCCGGTAGTGTTATATGATAGCCTGGAAGTTATTTTGTACATTTTGTTTACTTAAGTGTTGTTTGGGATGAGGCGAGAGTGCTATAGTATGTATTTGGGAGGAAAACTTTATTTTCCAAAGTTTTTCCTATAATTTTATTGATTTTAGATTAGTAGATGGGATACGTTTTGCACTTGAAATAACAGTCATATCATGTCTAGATCAAAAGTTATGATGTTTAGAATTTGCTAGGGTCTTGACGGGTTTTGAAAGATAGCTCTCGGGAAAAAGTGTACAGAGCTTATCAATTCGTGCAAGAATTGAATCAGGATTTGAAACTTTGCACGATTGTATATCAAGAGCTAAGCTACATGTGGGTTTAAATTTCGTTGAGAGATCATTTTTTATAGAGAAAGTTATGATACCTGAAGTATAGGGGGTATAAAGTGAGCAAAACTGCTTTACTTTTCAGATTTACTTTTCCTTGTTTATGGTCATTCCGAGAGAGTGAGTGCATGAGTGTTTTGCATAGTGAGGATGACTTGACACTCATTGGAAAATGGGAGATCAACCTCTTTGGAAGATCCGGTTATCTAAGATACCTCAAAGGGCTGGGACGTGATTGTTTCAGCGGATTCGAACACGAGGGAGTTCAGAGTGGAGTTTGAAGAGAGGACACTAAAAAGTTCCCGAGAGCGAAACGTGAGAGTTGCTTCTATTGTGGAGAGGAGGGACATAAGCTTGTGAGTTGTCCTTTGAGGACCAAAGATCGGAGGTTGAGAGAGAGACGAAACGTGGGAGAGCTAAACCTTCATCTGGGACCATCATCTCCCCATGAATCCAAGAGTGGAAACTATTGTGAAAATTGTGGAGTGACCGGACTTCCCCTTAGGACACGAGTGTAGTGGCGTGAAAGCTCTGTTGGAGTCACTAGTGGAGGGCTTTGAAGATAAATTGAGTGCAGATACCGAAAAGTTGAAATCTCCATGTGGCTCAAGTTCTAACTGAAGATGGAGATCATTTTCAGAATGATCGAAGATGTCGATGAGGGTAAGGCTCATAGTGTGTTTAGGAGAGGAGAGAGCCATGGCAATCTTGGACCAACCAATTCCGTTCATTTTGCCATTGATGAATTACTCTAGAATGGAGCTAGTTTTGTTTGTGTTGTATTAGGGAGTCCCGTATAAATTTCCAACAACAACGACAAAAGGAGTTGGAAATGGGGAAGCTTCGGTGTTCTATGGGAGAGAGAAAGAAGATGTAGAATCTTTTTTGTGAGAGACTTCAAGAGGGCATGCATAGGAAACAATGAGAGAAGGAAACCCGAATGGGCTATCCTTTTGCCCGACTTCTTGGAGGATTCTGCATTGAAGTGGTACAATGAGTACAAGAAGGAGCATGTGGAGGAAGACACTTGGGAGAGTTTGACGGAGAATCTTGTTGAAAACTTTCTTCCGGATGAAAGTTACGAGAAGCTGATGTGTGAAGTCACCTTTTTTGAAGCAAGGAGAGAGTGAGAAGGTGAGATCATACGTAGAGAGAACGGAGAATTGGAGTCACGCTTTCGTGTGGTGTTGAGAAAGAGTGGAGACGAGGTCGAGCCAACCATGGTGGGGATTGTGGCGATGTTGACAAAGAACTTCATTGGAGGTTTGAAGCCTCAGATTCGAAGCAAGGTGAGATATGAAAAGCCCTCTTCTAAGGTTGAGGCTATTCGCATTGCTATTCGAATGGAGGAGAGCCTAGAAGACGATGATTCTAGCTTGGTGGCTAGAGAAGCATCACCACCTGTTGTGGTTAGAATGGCAACTCCTTGTTGTTCTTTGCGCCCGATAGTAAATTCTCCAGTGGTAGACTTGCACCATGAGTTGAAATCTATCACGTAAAACACTCGCTGATCTCAAGATTAACGTAGTACAACTATGGGAGAGGAGGAATCAGAATGTAGGGGAGGATCTAGAGGGTATGGGAATTATCCTCCAAAAGGAAATCCACCACAAGGGAACTTCACGGTTCATGCTTTAGTTGTGGAGGCCCTCATTTCCAACGAAATTGTCCTAATCCTCGACAACATGATGGAGTTAGACACAACAATTCTACTCCTGCTCCAAGTCAATCGAAGGATAAGGGAGTAGCGTCTATTGATGTGTTTCCTCATCAGTGCACGTTTGAGAAGGGAGAGAGCTCTATAAGTTCGAGAGTTGATATTCTTGCACACGAGAAGAAGAGAGCAAGATTTGCAGAGGAGTCCATCTCAATGGAAGATCAACCAAGCCGGAGCACTCGCTCCAGTGGTGTGAGTCAACCGAGAGCACCGAGAAAGAAGTTGGGAATGGATGATTTCTCCATTTCATCTACCCAGCTCAAATACGACGTGGTGGAGGATGTGGGGAATCAAAAAGCCAATATAACTGTTGGCCAATTGATTGCTCTAAATCCTACGATAAGAAAGGAGTTGAGGGGTGGCCTAAGTCTCAAAAAGGACCAAGAAGCGGCGATCCAAGGGGAAAGCTTCCATGGCGAATGTTGGACTAGGAGTGGTGGATGCCGCTGCCTCGGAGGTATGCACTCGGGCTTGAAGATTGAAGCACGCATTAATGGGCGTGATGTTTCGGATGTACTAGTGGATGGTGGATCTGCGGTGAATGCCATGTCGAGCGTTTGTTGAAGAAGTTGGGGATGAAGCTTTCAAGACCTTCCAACATCATTGTTGGGATGGCCAACAAGCAAAAGGTGCGACCCATTGGAGTGGTGGACAAGGTGGTGGTAAGTGTGATGGGAGTTCAAACCTTGTTGTCCTTTCAAGTGCTTGAGGAGGCTAGCTACGACTTGTTGTTAGGAAGACCTTGGTTGAAATTTGTGAGGACAACTGTTCGGTGGCATAAGGGTTACCTTCGTATAGGGCCGAAAAACCATCAGTGAAGGTCCCTCTCACAAGTGGCGGAGGAGGCGGTCTCGGACTCGGATAGACCTACAGTGATTACTCGAGTCCGAGAGTGAAGAAAGTGGTAGTTTTTTCAGAGGTTGACACCAACATGTCGGCCGATGAGGAGACATCATCTGAAGATACCTCGGACGATGATGTTCAAGTTCAAGTTCTTGCTGCAATGGATTTACTTCCTAGGCCGGGGTGGTGAAAGATCCCGACAAGATGAAGATGAGTGAAGATGAGATAACTCGACGGCTCTCCACTCTCAAGTTTGGTCCCAAGGTTACTATGGAGGAGAAGTCAAGGTTCTTGGATATATTTCGAAAATATATCCATGTCTTTGCCTTTAGCTACAAGGATTTGAAGGAAGTAACCTTAGAAACTCATCGCATTGAGTTAGAGGAGAAGGCTCGTCCAAGACGCCGGAAGCAACGTCGGATAAATCCACCAATTTGTGGTGGTCAAGGAGGAGATCGACAAGCTAAAGGATGCGGGTTTCATCTATGAGGTAGAGAATTCTGAATGGGTTTCTCCTATTGTGATAGTCAAGAAGAAGAATGGTAAGCTACGTGTATGCGTAGATTACAAGAAGTTGAATCTTTGTCACAAAGAAGGATTACTATCCTTTACCTTTCATAGATGAGATTCTAGAGGAGGTGGCAGGTCATGAGTGGTATAGTTTTGGAGATGGTTATAGTGGTTATAACCAAATTCAAATTGCTCCCCGAAGATCAGCTCAAAACCACTTTTACCACGCCATGGGGAACTTTTGCCTTTAGGGTAATGCCCTTTGGTCTATGTAATGCTCAAAGCAACTTTTCAGAGGTTCATGAACAAGGTGTTTGAACCTTTTATTGGGAAATTTGTGCGAGATTTCATAGATGATTTTTGTGTATACTGGGAAGAAGGAGGATCATTTTGATCATTTGATCAAAATTCTACAATGATTGGAGAAAGCCAAGGCCTCGCTCAATCAGAAAAATGCATTTTTGGATGTGAGGAAGGTTTGTTGTTAGGGCACATCATCTCCAAAGATGGTATAGCGGTGGATCCGGAAAAGGTGAAACGCATCCTCGACTTACCTTTTCGGTGGCGTTGACCAAGTTGAGGCGGTTCCTTGGAATGGTGGGATACTATCGACGGTTCATCTTTTCCTTCTCCAACAAAGCTTATGCCTTGACGGTTTACATGAAGAAGGGGACGGATTACGATTTAATCCTCAAGGATGGAGAGGCATTTGTGGTGTTCGAACTTCTTAAGAAGGCGTTGGTAACGGCTCCTATTTTAGCCAAACCAAATTGGGGTAAACCTTTCATTCTCTACACGGATGCATCAAACATTGCTATAGGATGCACTCTAAGCCGTTAGATGAAGATAGCCATGATCATCCAATTGCTTATGCTAGTAGACGGATGGTGCGGTGAGAGAAATTATTGATGTGAAAGGGAGGCTTTAAATTTGTGATCTTCTCACTCAAGAAGTTTCGACACTATCTATTGGGAGGGAAGTTTACTATCGTTCTCGACCACAAGGCTTTGAAGTACATTTTCAACAAGCCTAATGCCGAGGGTAGGATAGCCGGATGGAAGTTGTTCTTTTGGCGGAGTTTGATTACATCATTGAGGATCGACCGGTAAGAAACATGCCAATCTTTGATTTGATGTCTCGAGCATACGATGAGGAAGGAGATCAACCAGTGGATGATACATTTCCAGATGAGGATTTGCTGATGATGGACACCATAACAAAGATACTGCGGAATACAAGGGGATATGGGATTTCATCTCGGAGGAGAGTTTCCCCAAGGCATGCATTCACGGGAGAGGAATGCATTGGTGAAGCGATGTGAACCTTATACCATCATAGAGGACGTGTTGTTTCATCAAGGAGCAGATGGACTACTCAGAAGGGTTGTTGGAAGGGAGGAGTCAATTCAACTTATGAAGGAGTTTCATGAAGGCTCGGTATGTGGAGGACACTTTGCAGGAAAGGTAAGTGCATTTAAGATCCTAGATGCAGGCTATCATTGGAAGGGCATTTTCAAAGATTGTGTGGAATTTTGCAAGAGTTGTGATGTGTGTCAAGCTTTTGCTAAAAAGTCCATGAAAACCCCTCCTTTGACATCGGTTCCTATTTTAGGTCCTTTTTGAAAAGTGGGGAATAGATTTTGTAGGACCCTTGAATCTTACTCCTCGGGGTAACAAGTTCATTGTGGTAGCTACAGATTATCTAACCAAGTGGGTAGAAGCTAGACCTCTAAAATCTACTAGTGAGGAAGAAGTGGGTAGATTTCTATATGAGAGGATAATAACTAGATTCGGATGCCCTCTAGAAATTGTATCGATAGAGGTGGTGAGTTTGTTGGAAGCATTATACAAGCCATGCTAGGTCATTTCTCCATCAAGGCACGGGTGACTACTTCCTACAAACCAAATGCTAATGGGTTGGCGGGAGCGAACCAACTATACGCTTTGCATGATGTTGGCCAAGGATGCACACATGGACGGGAGCAAGCAAAATTGGGACAAAAGGCTGCATGCTATCTTGTGGGAGTATCGGACGACTTGGAAGACATCAACAGGGGTACTCACCTTTCCGTATGGTATATGGTGTCGAGTCAAAGCTTCCAATTCAATTTGATTTGACGACCTTCTTAACTATCCAACGGAAGTTAAAGAGGAAGAATGGAGTAGAAGCTATCAAATCAAGATGTCAACAACTGTTGGAATTTGGAGGAGGCTCGAGTGTGGCCATGGTACGTGTGGGGCGGGCTCAACAATTGCAGAAGAAGTATCATGATAATCGATTTGGGGACGAAGAAGATGAAGATTTTCAAAGAAGGTGATTGGGTAATGCTTTTACGATTCCATTAGATATAAGAGAGCAAGAAAGAAATTTCTCCCAAAGTACTTTGGTCCTTTCATAGTTCACAAGGTGTGGGGAAACTTTACTTACGATTTGAAGGAGTTGGGAGGGCGACATTTTGACCGGGTGAATCACGACAAGTTGAAGCCGTTTCATCGACGATCAGATTCTTTCACTCGAGGACGGAGTGAAATCTTGGTCGGGGTAAATGTAAGACCCAGGGTTGTACATATAGGATAAAATGAAAGTATATCTAAATTGTGCCTAAGTTTATCTTAGTCATGACTATGTTTAGCTAGTTATGGTTAAGTTGGAGGAAAATATAGAGTAACTTTTGGTGTGGTAGATGAGAACTACTATTTTGTTGTTTAGTATGAGTCAAGGAATAGATTCCATCACATGGGTATCTTGACTTCCCTTGACTTGGACTAGTTTTCATTGGTTGGACTTGGTGAAGACCCTTAAATCTAGGGGCGAGATTGACTTGGTACACTAGAAGTCAATTAGGGAGTAGTTGGGCTTCTAGAAGATCCAAGTGGACCAATTGCATGTTGCCATGTACCCTTTTCATTGGGGTTTGTGATCTCTACCTCGTTTAAACTTGGTAAGAGGAAGTTACATGGTGATTACTTGTAGTTACTAGGGTAAGATTCTAAGTAGTATAAATAGAGAGGTTGAGAAGCACCTCTCAAGTAGTTTTTCAATGGAAGTTAGTTTTGGGAGGAGATAGTGTGGTGATCTTAGTTTTAGGGAGCTTGGTTCTTGGAGATGTCATGTTCGGAGTGGAACCTTGATTCAATGAAAACTTTGATTACCAAAGTATCCCTTTCCTTTTGAGTGATATCTTACTCTTGGTGATAATGTGCATAATAGAGCTTGGACTTTGAGAGTTTGTGTAAGAGTGAGCAATAGGATCATGGGCAAAGGGTGGGACTAAGTCCTTCTAGATTCATGATGAGCTTCCAAAAAGCCATCGGAGGTAAACCTGAGTGAGAGTCAGCCCGGAGGTCACAGTCCGTGGTGAAAGTGGTCTTGTCTTTGTCTTCTTCTCGTATTGATACCTGGTTATACCTGGAGAACCCATCTAAGAAGCTGTAACATTCATGACCGGCTACATGATCCAAGATTGCATCCGTGAATGGCAAAGGGTGGTGATCTTTCTTTGTAGCCGCATTCAGCTTCCTAAAGTCTTGACAGACTCTTATCTTTCCGGAATTCTTTTTAGGTACAATGACAATTGGGGCGACCCATTCACTGCTTAACACGGGGTAAATAATGCCTGCTTGCAGGTATTTATCAATTTCCTCTTTTACCAACAAGGAGTATTTCGGATTTAACCGGTATTGTCTTTGCCTTACTGGGACTCCACCCTCTATGAGGTCTATGCGGTGCTCTCCCCACTGGCGGGGTATGCCTTTCATGTCCGCAATCCTCCACGCGAAGACGTCTTCATAGGCCGTGAGGACTTGAATCAATTGGGTCAAGGTGGACTCAGCCAGGGATTTGCCTGCTCTGAGAATACATTCAGGCTTGACGCTAATCTCCCGGTATGCGCTGGGTTCCACCACTCCGTCAGTGTGGCCGGGCCATTTGCGACCCACACCGATCCAGAGTTGCTATTGATCCTCCTCAAACAGATTCTCCTCCACTTCGTAGCACTCCAGGTATCGGACGTCCACCAAGGCAGTGGATTCGGATTCGCTCCCGAGTCCGAGGCGTGGGTCGGTGACTCCCGAGTCCGAGGATGTCTCACCTGGTAATTGCCGGGTTATCCCATGAAATTGTGACCCTCCGATCACTTGTGTCACTGGGGTCGAAGAAGGTGAGGTTCCGCTTCCGCCAGTTGGAGGTGACCTTGGCGCCGTACAACCATGGTCGCCCCAACAGGACCTTGTATCCGCTTTCTTCCTGCGGCTTAAGCACTATATAGGCGAGGAGAAATGATGCCCCCTCCTACTGGTTCGGCCCACGAAAAATCCCCAACGGGCCTCGCCCTCGACGGGTCGGCCTGGGCCGAAGTATTCGGGACGTGGCCTCGTACTTAGTGTACCCCAGGCCATGCGCGGTATCCTCCGTCATTATGTTCACACCAGAGCTGGATTCTATCGGCACTTTCCTTATTATACACCCGGCGATCTCTATCTCAATCTCCGGGGCTCCCAGGTCTTCCTGCTCCACCGAATACACTTCATGGAGCTTCTCCTTCCGTCCCACGCGTCCGCTACTAGTCTTCAAGGCTTTGATGAGCATCCGCTTGTACGCCTTGTTATCGCCCAAGAGTCGCTTCATGGTGATATTCGCTTTCACCCCTTCCAAGTCTGCTACGGGGTCGTAATACCCCGAATCCCGTGCTTGGGGTCTAGCGAGTATCGCTGTCGGGCCCTGTCATCGAGGCGTGTCTGCCCCTGTCTCGGGTGGGGCCAACTCCTTCAGGTAACCCTCTACCTCCTTCCGAATATCAGCGGGGAAAGTAGAGGAACTGGCTTGGGAAGCGCTTTGGGATGGGACGGCGCATTCCGCCCAATAGCCTCCCCTACGACTCCCTTCTTTCCCTTCTTCAGCTTTTCAGGCTGAGAGGAGGGAGCGGCACCCTCGCTTTGCGTAGACACTTTCAACACCTCGACCACCTCTTCCGGCCATGCTGGTCCCATGGGTAGGGGTCGGTCTTCCAGGCTTACCTAGTTCCGTCAGCCGGTGGGGTCACAAAACGAACCCCTTGGGCTGGGTACCGCTCCGATTCCCCTCGGGCCTGTGGGGGTTGATCTGTGAACTCCGGGCTGACTCTCACTCAGGTTTACCTCTGATGGCTTTTTGGAAGCTCATCATGAATCTAGAAGGACTTAGTCCCACCCTATGACCATGACCCTATTGCTCACTCTTACACAAACTCTCAAAGTCCAAGCTCCATTATGCACATTATCACCAAGAGTAAGATATCACTCAAAAGGAAAGGGATACTTTGGTAATCAAAGTCTTCATTGAATCAAGGCTCCACTCCGAACATGATGTCTCCAAGAACCAAGCTCCCCAAAACTAAGATCACCACACTATCTTCTCCCAAAACTAACTTCCATCGAAAAACTACTTGAGAGGTGCTTCTCAACCTCTCTATTTATACTACTTAGAATCTTACCCTAGTAACTACAAATAATCACCATGTAACTTCCTCTTACCAAGTTTAAACGAGGTAGAGATCACAAACCCCAATGAAAAGGGTACATGGCAACATGCAATTGGTCCACTTGGATCTTCTAGAAGCCCAACTACTCCCTAATTGACTTCTAGTGTACCAAGTCAATCTCGCCCCTAGATTTAAGGGTCTTCACCAAGTCCAACCAATGAAAACTAGTCCAAGTCAAGGGAAGTCAAGATACCCATGTGATGGAATCTATTCCTTGACTCATACTAAACAACAAAATAGAAGTTCTCATCTACCACACCAAAAGTTACTCTATATTTTCCTCCAACTTAACCATAACTAGCTAAACATAGTCATGACTAAGATAAACTTAGGCACAATTTAGATATACTTTCATTTTATCCTATATGTACAACCCCTGGTCTTACATTTACCCCGGACCAAGATTTCCTCCGTCCTCGGAGTGAAAGAATCTGATCGTCGATGAAACGGCTTCAACTTGTCGTGATTCACCCGGTCAAAATGTCGCCCCTCCCAACTCCTTCAAATCGTAAGTAAAGTTTCCCCACACCTTGTGAACTATGAAAGGACCAAAGTACTTTGGAAGAAATTTCTTTCTTGCTCTCTTATATCTAATGGAGTCGAAAAGCATTACCCAATCACCTTCTTTGAAAATCTTCATCTTCTTTCGCCCCAAATCGATTATCATGATACTTCTTCTGCAATTGTTGAGCCCGCTCCACACGTACCATGGCCATTCGGGCCTCCTCCGGCTCCAACAGTTGTTGACGCCTTGATTTGATAGCTTTACCCATTCTTCCTCTTTAACTTCCGTTGGATAGTTAAGAAGGTCGTCAAATCAAATTGAATTGGAAGCTTTGACTCGACACCCATATACCATACGGAAATGTGAGTACCTCTGTTGATGTCTTCCAAGTCGTCCGATACTCCCACAAGATAGCATGCAGCCTCTTGTCCCAATTTTGCTTGCTCCCTGGTCCATGTCTGCATCCTTGGCCAACATCATGCAAAGCGTATAGTTGGTTATTTCGCCAACCCATTAGCATTTGGTTTGTAGGAAGTAGTCACCCGTGCCTTGATGGAAAAATGACCTAGCATGGCTTGAATAATGCTTCCAACAAACTCACCACCTCTATCGATACAATTTCTAGAGGGCATCGAATCTAGTTATTATCCTCTCATACAAAATCTACCCACTTCTTCCTCACTAGTAGATTTTAGAGGTCTAGCTTCTACCCACTTGGTTAGATAATCAGAGCTACCACAATGAACTTGTTACCCGAGGAGTAAGATTCAAGGGTCCTACAAAATCTATTCCCCATTTCTCAAAAGGGCCTAAAATAGGAACCGATGTCAAAGGAGGGGTTTTCATGGACTTTTTAGCAAAAAGCTTGACACACATCACAACTCTTGCAAAATTCCACACAATCTTTGAAAAATGCCCTTCCAATGATAGCCTGCATCTAGGATCTTAAATGCGAGCTTTCTTTCCCCAAAGTGTCCTCCACATACCGAGCCTTCATGAAACTCCTTCATAAGTTGAGTTGACTCCTCCTTTCCTCTGACCTTTCGAGTAGTCCATATGCTCCTTGATGAAACAACACGTCCTCTATGATGGTATAAGGTTCACATCGCTTCACCAATGCATTCCTCTCACGTGAATGCATGCCTTGGGGAAACTCTCCCTCCGAGATGAAATCCCATATCCCCTTGTATTCAGCCGGTACCTTTGTTATGGTGTCCATCATCTGCAAATCCTCATTAGGAAATGTATAATCCACTGGTTGATCTCCTTCCTCATCGTATGCTCGAGACATCAAATCAAAGATTGGCATGTTTCTTACCGGGTCGATCCTCAATGATGTAATCAAACTCCCGCCAAGAATAACTTCCATCCGGCTATCCTACCCTCAAAGATTAGGCTTGTTGAAAATGTACTTCAAAGCCTTGTGGTCAAGAACGATAGTAAACTTCCCTCCCAACGAGATAGTGTCGAAACTTCTTGAGTGAGAAGATCACAACTAAAGCCTCCCTTTAGGTCCTTTGAATAATTTCTCTCACCGCACTATATGTCTACTAGCATAAACAATTGGATGATCATGGCTATCTTCATCTAATTGGCTTAGAGTGCATCCTATAGCAATGTTTGATGCATCCGTGTAGAGAATGAAAGGTTTACCCCAATTTGGTTTTGGCTAAAATAGGAGCCGTTACTTAACGCCTTCTTAAAGTTCGAACGCCATAATTGCCTCTCCATCCTTGAGGATTAAATCGTAATCCGTCCCTTCTTCATGTAAACCGTCAAGGCATAAGCTTTGTTGGAGAAGGAAAAGATGAACCGTCGATAGTATCCCACCATTCCAAGGAACCGCCTCAACTTGGTCAACGCCACCGAAAAGGTAAGTCGAGGATGCGTTTCACCTTTTCCGGATCCACCGCTATCCCATCCTTGGAGATGATGTGCCCTAACAACAAACCTTCCTCACATCCAAAATGCATTTTTTCTGGATTGAGCGAGGCCTTGGCTTTCTCCAATCGTTGTAGAATTTTGATCAAATGATCAAAATGATCCTCCTTCTTCCCGTAGAACACAAAAATCATCTATGAAATCTCGCACAAATTTCCCTAATAAAAGGTTCAAACACCTTGTTCATGAACCTCTGAAAAGTTCTTTGGAGCATTACATAGACCAAAGGGCATTACCCTAAAGGCAAAAGTTCCCCATGGCGTGGTAAAAGTGGTTTTGAGCTGATCTTCAGGAGCAATTTGAATTTGGTTATAACCACTATAACCATCTCCAAAACTATACCATTCATGCCATGCCACCTCCTCTAGAATCTCATCTATGAAAGGTAAAGGATAGTAATCCTTCTTTGTGACAAAGATTCAACTTCTTGTAATTCACGCATACACGTAGCTTTACCATTCTTCTTCTTGACTATCACAATAGGAGAAACCCATTCAGAATTCTCTACCTCATAGATGAAACCCGTGATCCTTTAGCTTGTCGATCTCCTCCTTTGACCACCACAGCCGTTGGTGGATTTATCCGACGTTGTTTCGACGTCTTTGGGCGAGCCTTCTCCTCTAACTCAATGCGATGAGTTTCTAAGGTTATTTCCTTCAAATCCTTGTAGCTAAAGGCAAAGACATGGATATATTTTCGAAATATATCCAAGAACCTTTGACTTCTCCTCCATAGTAACCTTTGGGACCAAACTTGAGAGTGGAGAGCCGTCGAAGTTATCTCATCTTCACTCATCTTCATCTTGTCGGATCTTTCACCACCCCGGCCTAGGAAGTAAATCCATTGCAGCAAGAACTTGAACTTGAACATCATCGTCCGAGGTATCTTCGGATGATGTCTCCTCATCGGATCGACATGTTGGTGTCAACCTCTGAAAAACTGCCACTTTCTTCACTCTCGGACTACGAGTAATCACTGTAGGTCTATCCGAAGTGCGAGATTGCTCCTCCACCACTTGTGAGAGGGACCTTCACTCGATGGTTTTTCGGCCCTATCTGAAGGTAACCCTTATGCCACCGATCAGTTGTCCTCACGGCCCTCAACCAAGGTCTTCCTAACAACAAGTCGTAGCTAGCCTCCTCAAGCACTTGAAAGGACAACAAGGTTTGAACTCCCATCACGCTTACCACCACCTTGTCCACCACTCCAATGGTCGCACCTTTTTGCTTGTTGGCCATCCCAACAATGATGTTGGAAGGTCTTGAAAGCTTCATCCCCAACTTCTTCAACAAACGTTCGACATGACATTCACCAGCATCCACCATCCACTAGTACATCCGAAACATCACGTCCATTAATGCGTATTTCAATCTTTGAAGCCTGAGTGCATACCTCGGAGGCAGCAAAGATCCACCACTCCTACTCCAACATTCGCCATGGAAGCTTTCCCTTGGATCGCCGCTTCTTGGTCCTTTTTGGAGCTTAGGCCTCCCTCAACTCCTTTCTTATCGTAGGATTTAGAGCAATCAATTGGCCAACAGTTATATTGGCTTTTGATTCCACCCCACATCCTCCACCTTCCTCGTGCTATTTGAGTTGGATTCAGTGCAAAACTTGGTTGATCTTCCATTGAGATGGTTTCCTCCGCAAATCTTGCTTTCTCTTCTTTCCTCGTGTGCAAGAATATCAACTCGGAACTTATAGAGCTCTCTCCTTCTCGATGAGGAAACACATCTACTCCCTTATCCTTCGATTGACTTGGAGCAGGAGGTAGAATTGTTGTGTCTAACTCCATCATGTTGTCGAGATAGACAATTCCGTTGGAAATGAGGGCCTCACAACTAAAGCATGAAATCGGGAAGTTCCTTTGTGGTGGATAATTGGAGGATACCTTCTGGATCATTAGATTCCCTAGGATAATTGATCCCATAGTTTAGATGTTAGATTTGAATCAACAGTGGTGATAGATTTCAACTCATGGTGCAAGTTTGGAGAATTTTGCGGTGCAAGAACCTTGGTAGGAGTTGCCCCCTTTAACCACAAGGGTGGTTATGCTTCTCTAGCCACCAAGCTAGAATCATCGTCTTCTAGGCTCTCCTCCATTCGAATAGCAATGCGAATAGCCTCAACCTTAGAAGAGGGCTTTTCATATCTCACTGTCTGAGGCTTCAAACCTCCAATGAAGTTCTTTGTCAACATCGCCACAATCCCCACCATGGTTGGCTCGACATCGTCTCCACTCTTTCTCAACACGAAAACGTGGCTCGGCTTCTCCGTTCTTTTACATCTCACCTTCTCATTCTCTCCTTGCTTCAAAAAGGTAGGCTTCTCTTTTAACTTTCATCCGGAAGAAAGTTTTCAACAAGATTCTCCGTCAAACTCTCCCAAGTATCTTCCTCCACATGCTCCTTCTTGTACTCATTGTACCACTTCAATCGTAATCCTCCAAGAAGTCGGGTAAAAAGGATAGCCCATTCGGGTTTTCTTCTCTCATTGTTTCCTATACATGCCCTCTTGAAGTCTCTCACAAAAGATTCTACATCTTCTTTCTCTCCCATAGAACACCGGAAGCTTCCCATTTCCAAATCCTTTGTCGTTGTTGTTGGAAATTTATACGGGACTCCTAATACAACACAAACAAACAAAACTAGCTCCATTCTAGAGTAATTCATCAATGGCAAAATGAACGGAATTGGTTGGTCCAAGATTGCCATGGCTCTTTTCTTCTCCTAAACACACTATGAGGCCTTACCCTCATCGACATCTTCTCGATCATTCTGAAAATGATCTCCATCTTTAGTTAGAACTTGAGCCACCTGGAGATTTCAACTTTTGTGCACTCAATTTATCTTCAAAGCCCTCCACTAGTGACTCCAGGCTTTTCACGCCACTACACTCCTGTCCTAAAGGAAACGGTCACTCACAATTTTTCACGTAGGTTCTCTCTTGGATTCATGGGAGATGATGGTCCCGATGAAGGTTTAGCTCTCCCAGTTTCGTCTCTCTCTCAACCTCCGATCTTTGGTCCTCAAAGGACAACTCACAAGCTTATGTCCCTCCTCTCCACAATAGAAGCAACTCTCACGTTTCGCTCTCGGGAACTTTTAGTGTCCTCTCTTCAAACTCCACTGAAATTGGCCGAAACAATCACGTCCAGCCCTTGAGGTATCTTAGACAACCGGATCTTCCAAAGAGGTTGATCTCCCATTTTCCAATGAGTGTCAAGTCATCCTCACGATGCAAACACCCATGCACTAACTCTCTCACAATGACCATAAACAAGGAAAAAGCAAATCTGAAAAGTAAAGCGGTTTTGCTCACTTTTATACCCCCTTATACTTCGGATATCATAACTTTCTCTATAGAAATGATCTCTCAACGAAATTTAGACCCACATGTAGCTTAGCTCCTGATAAACAATCGTGCAAAGTTTCAAATCCTGATTCAATTCTTGCACGAATTGATAAGCTCTGTACTGTTTTTCCTGAGAGCTATCTTTCAAAACCCGTCAGGACCCTAGCAAATTCTAAACATCATAACTTTTGATCTAAACATGATATGACTGTTATTTTAAGTGAAAAACGTATCCTATCTAGTACTCTAAAATCAATAAAATTCTCGGAAAAACTTTGGAAAATAAAGTGTTCCCTCCAAATACGTACTATAGCACTCTCGCCTCATCCCAAACAACACTTAAGTAAACAAAATATACAAAATAACTTCCAAGCTATCATATAACACTACCGGATACACAAATGGTACATTACTATGCATCATGATCTCGGTTCGCTATTCCCCCACAGTCCTCTCCATATGAGTTCTCATCGTTGCGCTCTCACAGGCAAGAAACTGGATTCGAAACATCTCTGCTCCTTCTAGATTGAGGTCCCGGCAACGGAACCAAAAATGTGAACTCCGGGCTGACTCTCACTCAGGTTTACCTCCGATGGCTTTTTGGAAGCTCATCATGAATCTAGAAGGACTTAGTCCCACCCTATGACCATGACCCTATTGCTCACTCTTACACAAACTCTCAAAGTCCAAGCTCCATTATGCACATTATCACCAAGAGTAAGATATCACTCAAAAGGAAAGGGATACTTTGGTAATCAAAGTCTTCATTGAATCAAGGCTCCACTCCGAACATGATGTCTCCAAGAACCAAGCTCCCCAAAACTAAGATCACTACACTATCTTCTCCCAAAACTAACCACCATTGAAAAACTACTTGAGAGGTGCTTCTCAACCTCTCTATTTATACTACTTAGAATCTTACCCTAGTAACTACAAATAATCACCATGTAACTTCCTCTTACCAAGTTTAAACGAGGTAGAGATCACAAACCCCAATGAAAAGGGTACATGGCAACATGCAATTGGTCCACTTGGATCTTCTAGAAGCCCAACTACTCCCTAATTGACTTCTAGTGTACCAAGTCAATCTCGCCCCTAGATTTAAGGGTCTTCACCAAGTCCAACCAATGAAAACTAGTCCAAGTCAAGGGAAGTCAAGATACCCATGTGATGGAATCTATTCCTTGACTCATACTAAACAACAAAATAGAAGTTCTCATCTACCACACCAAAAGTTACTCTATATTTTCCTCCAACTTAACCATAACTAGCTAAACATAGTCATGACTAAGATAAACTTAGGCACAATTTAGATATACTTTCATTTTATCCTATATGTACAACCCTGGGTCTTACAGATCGCACTCCACATTCGTATGGCCCGGCCTCCTGCAATTGCTGCACATGGGCTGGTAGGGTATTCTCTTCCTCGGTTGCGGGCATTGGGGGGACCAATGCCCCATCGCCCCACCGTTGTAGCAGGCATTCGGCTTGGTAGGTGGAGGAGGCCCTCCTCCCATCCTCCTTTGTGGCATGGTGGTTGCCATGTCCACAGGAGCATATCTTTGGATATGCACAGGTGGGATGGGAGTGCCCTCCTGCACCCCATAGGAGTAGTCCTCCTGGGTAGGTTCATATGGTGGGGCCTCACTCGAGCTTCCCCAGCTTACTTGATGTGCCGGGTAGCTCTCCCTCGGCTGGTGCTCCGAATTGGTGTGCCCCGGTTTCCTACATATAGTACACCAGACATTCGCCCTACTTTGCATTGGCGATTTCCGTCTGTCCTTATTATTGACCAAGTGCACCTTCAACTCCTCCAAAGACTTGGTCAGTTCTTCCACTTTGGAGGAGATCCTCTTCCTTCCGTCATTGCCTCCCTTCATGCGATGATGCTCCTTCTTCTTCGGGGTATATCTCCACTCCTCATCCAAAGAGCTCGTTGCCTCTTCAGACGAAGAGGAGCTAGTTGTGGATGGACTTCGTCTCCTCCTCCCCTTACCCCGGGTCTTCGTCCGGCCTTTACCTTTGGAGGATTGCCCCGAAAGTCGATGAATATTCGACACCAGACGCCTCCTCCCGAATGAGCTGCTTCCATTTGTATTCGGGTCCGACCTTCGACAGAAGGTCTCCTGATCAGGGTCATGTTTCCCCAAACCAGACACATACCACTTGATTGCCATTGCCGCCGAATATGGCTTGGTGTTGGCAATGGTCGCTGGCATCCGGTCTAGCAGGCTCAGGAACTGCTCAGTATACTCCTTGAGCTTCTGATGCTTCCCCCTTCGGATAGCACCCAGTCTTCGCAGGAGCACCTTGTCATACCCCATCTCCCTGAATCGGGAAAAGAATCGGCTCTTCAGCCCCTCCCATGTGGCTATTTCGGCCACATGGTTCTCTTCCTAATTATTCATCCATACCCGGGCCCCTTTTCGAAGAAGTCTAGGGAAGATTCGTCTTCGGTCCATGGGGTCTTGTTCCTTGTTGGCCGTGGAAATGGCTTCGAAAGTCCGAATGTATGAGTCGGCATCATCTTCATCGGTAGTACCCTTAAACTTGGGGTACTGCTGCTTGGTAAACGGCCCCGCCATTTCTGGTGATCATCGAGCTTGATCCTTCACGTGAAGATCCGTGAACTGCAGTTCAAGGTTTACCTTGAGTTCGTTCAACTCGCCCTTGTTGATAGCAGCAATGGTTGTGGGCCCTTCTTGGAAGGTCGACCACCGTTCCTCTTCGTCGGATGCTTCGTCTTCCGAAGGCGTTACGGCCCGGGTGGAGGTAGAGGTAGTGGCGTTCACCCGTTCCTCCGAAGAATCAGAGCTGCTGCCCTTTTGTCGAGTCTCCAAACGTCCAGGGCTACTGGTTCGACTTCTTCCTCTTGACGTGGACGCTTTGCTCTTCGTGGACGGCGGAAGAATGTGACCCTTCACGTTGGTTACCTCGTCCGGGTCTGTGGGAGTCTTCTTCCTTCGACGACCCAAGGGTCGGATCCACCCTTGCTCACGTTCCTTCTGTCTTAGTTCTTGACGTGCAGCGGCACGCCGTCCTCTGGCAGTGAGTTCAGGGGTGTTCTCCTCTGGGTCTGTCGATAGGACATCCACCGTTGGCTCCCTCTCGGACCGATTAGTGAGAAGCCGGTTCTCCGTCATGCACAATTGAAGATCTAATAGAAGGCGCTGGACATTCCCAACAATTTCCCACCCCTCCCTTCTCTCTTAGAGGGGTTGAGTTCTTTCACAAGCAATGGAAAGGTGGGCTATAGAGAAGCAAAATTGTGGCCACCATTGCGACTTGAAACTTCCCTTCTTGGCTAGTTGTCGGATCAATTCATTCCCCGGCAGCGGCGCCAAGAAAAAGTTAGACTTTTATGTAATAGCACAGTAAGCACTATTCAGTCCGAATTCGTATATATTGATTCGTTCCCAAGGGAATGAGGGATCAAACCACACTAGCGAAGAAGGGAAATAAGCATTTAGACATCTTTCTAACTCTGGACTGCAGAGTACGAAGAGCATTTACCAAGAAGACAATCGATTCAATCTCAATTCCTTCATAAACCCACCACATCACCAATTTCACAGACACAGCAAATGGAATTCAGCAATTTGCTTTACTTCAGGATGGGGATCTCTCTCATTACAAGTTTGCGTCTCGGCGAAACACCTCCTAGACTACTCGATGCTACAGGCGGGCTCGGCTCGTGGACGAATATCCGGGTAACTTCACGGATACACGTTTCAGTCGACACAATGTCAGCATGCAGACACCAGCTCCTCGAGTGCTCGTTCTACCCTGACTACAATTTGCAATCCAACACTTTGGACACTTGCAAAGATAAAAGATCCATCACTTTATTTCCTACGACTATTTATAATGAATGTTCTAACTGCTACTCCTAACTGTCAAGCTAACTGTCTCCTACACGGATCGCTCTCTCCTAAGTCTTCTACTCTGATCTAAGCCGCTCGATCGCACTTGTGCTGCTTGCATAAATGCGTCGATTCCTAACTGCATTTCCTGTACATCTGCTGCGATCTCCTGTCGATGAAGAGCCATAGCCTCTCGGAAATCCCGACCCAATGCCTTGTACATTTCCTTCCTTCTATCCTTCGAGTCTCCAGGATTCTCCATCGCTGCCACCAACTGCTCTAACCGCTGCACTTCAACTCGGTCACACCGTGTGAATAGATGTTGCGCACATCTATTAGCAAGGTTCTCCAGCTTAGCATGTGCTTCCACATCCACCTGAATCAATCTTCGTTTTAAATCCTGCACTGTCTCCCGATTGCTGTCAGCGGCTGCCCTCTCCGGACTTCATCGCACAGCTCCGGGCATACATAATCCCATCGCCATGATAGAAACGCTCCACCGAGGTTCTTCAACCTCAGCAACTCCGCTGGAGTCCAATCCGCCATCAGAATAAGCGGTCGAATTCTCCCCATCGTCGTACTTTTTCCTGCTGGAACTCCTCCGGCTCGACGCTTCGACATTGCAACTAGCTTTTTCTCTCTCTCTGGCCGCTCCGCAAGTTCTTGGCATCGACTTCTCTCTCGACACTTCCTCAATCCGCCGCCCAAATGCGCGCTTAAATTCCCTCGCAATTCACTCGTGTGAACTCCCCAATGGTATTCCTAGCTAACATACATATATTCGGACGAATACCTTCAAGAGAACCCAAATATAACGCTTTATTCACAAAAACCAAAAAAAATCCTACTTATCCTAAGAACTATGCTCCTACAATGTCATTCACTGCAGATCCACCATCCACTAGTACATCCTAAACATCACGTCCATTAATGCGTACTTCAATCTTCGAAGCCTAAGTGCATACCTCCGAGGTAGCGGCATCCACCACTCCTACTCCAACATTCGCCATGAAAGCTTTCCCCTTGGATCATCGCTTCTTGGTCCTTTTGGAGCTTAGACCTCCCCTCAACTCCTTTCTTATCGTAGGATTTAGAGCAATCAATTGACCAACAGTTATATTAGCTTTTTGATTCCCCACATCCTCCACCACATCGTATTTGTGTTGGGTAGATGAAATGGAGAAATCATCCATTCCCTACTTCTTCCTCGGTGCTCTCGGTTGACTCACATCACTAGATTGACTTCTCCGGCTTGGTTGATCTTCCATTGAGATGGACTCCTCTGCAAATCTTGCTGTCTTCTTCTCATGTGCAAGAATATCTACTCTCGAACTTATAGAGCTCTCTCCCTTCTCAAACGTTGTCGCATGGACAAAGCTTTACTCTGAGAACGCCTGAGCGTCTGGCTGTAGAAGAACTCTCCTCGTCCTCGTGTGAACTGACAATCACCCTCTCTTTCATCTCCTCATCTCTCCATGCCCAACTCGTTGCACCCGGTAAACTCCAATGGAAGAGGATCGTTGTAACCAACGATTGAACCGTTAACTCTTAGCCAAACTTCGCAGAAAAGTACTTTGCAACCATTCATAACTCTCGGGAAAGTTTCACATGCTCTTCAATTCTAGATCTCTCGTTACAAATGTCGAACTATACCCTGTGTTACAAGGCAATATGCAGACCCTTGCGCACTAAAACCACTATAAACTCCAATCCTTTGATCCAATTGCACTCAAATTTCGCAAGAAAACGACTTATCATCCAAGCTTCAACTCTGTCAAGTTTTATTGACCAATCTTATTGATAGCATGAGTTATGATCGTCGAACTAAATCTGTAACAGTCTGTGCAATCCTGCAATTCAGACTGTGTACATAAATTTCAAACTACTGCTTTGCACTCAAAACTCAACCAATCAAGCTGAAATTTCAATCAAATCGCAAATTCGAGTTGTAAACTCTGTGTCTATCAAATCCGATCTGTCAAAGCCTTCATAGAACGCTCAGAATTCACTCAAACTCTCCCATCGGTCCAAATTTCACTCTCCCACTTCAAATCACCACACCGGAGTGTCAACTTGCTCAATCACCTTCATTCTTGAGCCAAAATCCTAGCTCTCCTCGTCAGGTCTCCAACCATATCCTTCAATCCTGAAAAACTCCCTTCAAAGACTCCCGAAACTCCTCAAAACCCCAAAGAACTTGCCCAAGTGCTCTCATTGGTCTAAATTTCCCAACCAATGAGAATGAAGAGTTCCATTTTGACCTTTAGTGGGCCAAATTAGCCACAACTAACTTAGAGCTTAACAACTAGCCTAAAAACACTACTTAGCCATCATATAGGTAATACGAGTTGTTGCTAATAAAGAGTCAAAATAACCACTCGAAACCGGTTAAGTATAAACGGAACAACAAAAGGGACCGGGGAGTTTATAACTTGAGTATAATACTCCTCGCCAAAATTCCTAACAATCAACTCCCTATGACTTGCCTTTGGTAGACAGTAGTGATGGACAGGGACCCATGTGTTGAAAGGCGTCACTATCGGCAAGTTTAGGTCCATAATGCTAATATCAAATCAAAACGTAGACTGTTAAGTCCCAAGTCGCGCCGTAGGAAACAATTGGCAGAATGAAAGGATGCGGGGAGTTTATCACCACTTCCATAAAGCTATCTCCAAAGTGATACACTAACCATGCCCTAAAGTGATCACGATGTAGACACCGGATGCTTATCACAAACGGATTGGGCATCGGTATATCTGGAGGATCATACCGCCCTCTATCCATGTCCCACGTTGGCTCCACTTCTATCGGATAAGCTCCTTAGTCAACAACGTTCTAGACCTCCCCCTTTCTTTTCGACTCAACCACGCTTTATATCCGATAAGGTCCAAGATGATATCCCTTGGATCCTTATCTACATCATGGCCCTAGGATGACAATCCAACCGTGGCCTCTTAACAGACTTTTACAATGAGCCGTCGGCCATCGACCTAAAATATCGCCAAAATATCGCCGTCATCTCAACAGCTCTGAAGATGACACATGTCATCATCTTCTCATAGTAGCCGTGTCACAACACGACATCCACCCCCCCTAAACCTGTGCATCCTCCGGTATGCACCAAGAAGTTAACCAAAATGTGCGTGGCATCAGATTATGTCAACCTGATCTTCTGATCCCAATAGATCCTCCCCATATGACTCATCTTCACCAAAAAGGTCAAACTCCTCCTCAAGTTGGCTAATGTTGATCTCCTTATTCCGGCTTTTGAAGATCTTGATTCGTTTGCCTACAATAGGCACCTTCATCTTTGTGCCATCCAACTCTCTCAGCGAATAAGTGGCATTGTCATGGACATTGACTACCACATATGGCCCAAACCATCTCTTGAAAACTTCCTCAAGGTGCTATGTTGGTTATCGAGACTATTGTCATACACCAACACCCAATCACCTTCTTTGATCTCCTTTGGTCTCAGCCTATGACGTTTGTCAAATCTGTCCTTATTTCTAAGGCGTGCCTCTTTGAGTCTCTCCATTGCCAATTGCACATCTTCCGGTCTCCTCTCCAATTGTCGAATCCTGATAGCAAGAAGATCTTCTCTAGTCATATCATCTTCCCATGGCAAGACACTCCAAGTAGGAATATTTTCCTCTATTGGCATAATTGGCTTTTGGCCTTGCATCAACTTTCTGGCGGCATGTAGCCGGTCACAGAGCTATGGGTTGTACGATCTGCCCACAAAGCAAATGGTAATAAACGAGGCCATTGTCCGGCCTTCCCCCTACATGCTTTGACAATGGCTTTCACGATAGGAGGATGACCACGCTCACTCTTAGCATTTCCCTCCGGATTATAGGCCGTAGTGAGAGCTAATTTGACACCGCATCTCTCAAAGAAGTCACGTGCCTCTTGAGCATTCAACTCACCACGATCTGCGGTAATCTTCCCAACACAACCATATCTACATATCACGTCCTCCAGTAGAAATCTGCAAATCCCTTCTGTTGCTTTCGACCGTAGCGCTCTCCCCTCCACTTGATTGGATAGATCCTCCCTCGCTAACACCAGGTACCTCATCTGCCCTACTCCCATTGGCATGACCACTAAATCCACAACCGACTTGTAATGGATAGCAAGTGGATAAGTAGGATGTAATCCATCTCGATGTCGAATTTCAGAGTACATCTAACAAGTCTCACATGTCTCCACAAATCCCACTACATCTTTGTAGATGTTCTTCCACCAATATCTCTCCTTCAATTTCATGAAAGTGGCGTATATACCCCTATGGCCTGCCCATAAGCTTTCATGAAACTCTCGCATCAATTCTCGTTGAGCCTCTTGTCCACAAATCACACGTTGTGGCATATCACCCTTCCGCTTCGGTCTCTTCCATAGGTATCCATCATGCAACATGTAGTTGTAGGCTTTCCTCCTTACATGTTTGAACTCGTGATCACTCCAACCACTGTCGTGCAAGTGTACTGTCTTAGATATTTTTCAATATCTAACCACTCATCCTCATACAAATCCTCGAAAAACAACTCCAAACCTTGTGTTACTCCTTGCCGATGAGCCACGAGAATAAAAACGTCGTTCCTACATCATCGGTATCATCAATCATCTCTTCTTCTCCCTCATATCTAGCTCTTGACAACATATCCGCCACCTTGTTATCCTTCCCCCGCCACATGCTTGAACTCCGGATTAAGTGTCTTGATGTAAGCTATCCACCTCAATATTGCAATATCTGGTGTATTGCAATTGGTGATCATCGACAATGGTAAACAATCCATCTCAACAATCACATGTGCTCCAATCAGGTAGTTTCTCTCGGACTTCATAGCCGTAACAACACCCCACAACTCCTTCTTCACCGAGGATAACCGTTGTCTTTCACTCAAGACCTTGGCTCCAAATCTCACCGCATATCTACCTGTCTTCATCTTCATCATCTTGTCCCACTGGTCCATCCTATGGCAATAGGGACTGGTATCCACCGTCAATATCAGCGGCTTGTTACCATGATATTCTATCCTTCATAAAACCGGAGGCGATGACATACACCTCTTCAACTTCCTCATGGCCTCTACATGCCTATCCTCCCATACAAACTTCTGATTTTTTCCTTAACAACTCATATAACGGATCCGTTATATGAGCAAAAGTGAGGAATCCATATGTGATAGAACACAACAGCACCTAAAACCGCCTCACCTCATCCAAGGAAGTGCAGATCTCGCGCATTCTTTGGATAGCATCCACCTTCTTTGGGATCTGGTTTTTCGGCCATACCATCCACACAAATGACCAACAATGACAACCTCCCGCACCCCAAATGTAGACTTCACCCATGACAATGTAAGATGAACCTCTTCCAATCGAGATAATATCCTCTCACAATCTTCAATGTGATCCTTCACGAACTTCCGACAGCCCCTTTGATCCTTGGTTTCATCCTTCTCCTCTTCTATACATCCCTTGATGGGCACATCATCTAGAAAAGGCATAGTCTTCTCCGGAATAAAGTCCCTTAACACTTTATTCATCCCATTCATCATATGTGCCACTGAATTTGTGGCTCCTTGTGGCAACGTACACATCCTTACCAACCCTAAGGGTGTTCTCATTGTAGTAACATCTCTGCTTCCTTCCGATAGTTGAAATTGATCATATCCAGAGTAAAGATCTCCCATAGAGTAGATAGCTCTCCCGGCAAAAGCTTCCGCAAACTCGTCCACAATTGGTCCCACTCCCATATTTCTGATAGTCACTTGATTCACCGGTTGCATATCCTGAATGAATCGTAGTGCTCCATTCTTTTTGGCACTTTGTAAACCACCGGCTTGAATATGGTGCAAATGGCGGCTCCAAAATCCTCATCTTCATCTTTTCCTTCAACAACTCAATGAGTTTTTGGAAGATGGGCCCTAAATGCGGGAATCGGCCTCAAGTCCCAAGGTGCATGAGGCACAGTGAAAATGATCATGGGAGCTACCACATTAGGATCCACACACCCTATCTCCTTTGCTTCAAAAGCGAATGCTTTTCCATGCCTAGAAAGCATCTCTTTGAAACATCTCTCCTCATTTGCAAGAAGGAAACCATCTGATCCAACCTTCAACTCCTTCAAAGTGGTTTCAGTAAACTTGTGTCCCATTTTACTAGGATCCCTCAAGCTACTTTCTCTACTCGCTTGCTGCACCTTTTCCCTTGAATCATTGGGTAAAGGAACAGCGATTGGTTTCACCTTCTTATCAACTGTTTTATACCTGGTCTCCACTCGAACTTCAGGTGCTTGGAATGCCTCGATAGTGGAATAGAGCTCTCTAGAGTGAACCTCCACTATCTTATCCTCATCGCCAAATCCAATCTCCATCATCTCCTTCAATGGATCTCCCAACCCAAACTCCTCATAAACTCCTGATATACACTCATCTTCCTCAAGAAGCTTCAGATCTGCAAGTTTCTCTTCATGTCTGCGCAATTCCTTCTTCTCCCATTTCTTCAAATCAGAAACCTCCTTGTATGTAGCATATCCATCTCGCGAAAATCCTTTCCTCCTTACATGTCCACATGCTCCTTCTTGTACTCATTGTACCACTTCAATGCAAAATCCTCCAAGAAGTCGGGCAAAAGGATAGCCCATTCGGGTTTCCTTCTCTCATTGTTTCCTATACATGCCCTCTTGAAGTCTCTCACAAAAGATTCTACATCTTCTTTCTCTTTCCCATAAAACACCGGAAGCTTCCCTATTTCCAACTCCTTTTGTCGTTGTTGTTGGAAATTTATACCGGACTCCCTAATACAACACAAACAAAACTAGCTCCATTCTAGAGTAATTCATCAATGGAAAAATGAACGGAATTGGTTGGTCCAAGATTGGCATGGCTCTCTCTTCTCCTAAATACACTATGAGCCTTCCCCTCATCGACATCTTCTCGATCATTCTGAAAATGATCTCCATCTTCAGTTGGAACTTCGAATTCCTGCAATAACAACATCCATCGTGCAATTCGTCCTGACAAATCCGCCTTCTGAACCAGATACTTAAGAGGGTAATGGTCCACATGGAATACGAATTCGTACCCCTGAAGGTAGTGCCTGAACTTCCTAACAGCATACACCATTCCTAGAGCTTCCCTCTTGGTGGTGGAATAATTACGCTCAGCTGCTATGAGCATGTGGCTTGCAAAGTAAATGGGGTGATCTTTCCCCTGCGCGTCACGTTGTCCTAAGACTACTCCTATAGCTATAGAGGACATATCTACATCTACATGGAAAGGCTTCTCCCAATCCGGTGGAACTAATGTTGGCGCCTGCACCAGCTCTTGCTTCATACGTTCAAAGGTCTCTTGGTGCAGAGTCGCCCACTCATTCTCTGTCTCCTTCTTTAGCAAAGCCGTCAGCGGTGCTGCGATAGTCGCATAAGCCTTGACATACCGCCGATAGTATCATGTGTGTCATAAGAATGCCCGAAGTTCCCGTATGTTGCACGGTGGTTCAGTCTTTGCAATACTTATGACCTTGTCTACGTCTACCTCAATACCTCGTGCTGAAACTCGGTGTCCTAACAGAATACCCTCCTTCATCATGAAGTAGCATTTCTCCAGATGTAGAGCCAATTGGCTTTCCCTACACTTCTGGAAACTTTGCTCCAAGTGCTATAAGTGCTCTGCTCGAGATCCGAATACACAAAAGTCATCTATGAAGATCTCTAGGAACTTTCTTAAGTAATCCTAGAAGATATGCGTCATCATCCTCTGAAAGGTAGCAGGTGCATTGCACAATCCGAATGGCATTTTGTGATAGGCATAGATGCCCAGTCCGTGGTGAAAGTGGTCTTGTCTTTATCTTCCTCACGTATCGATACCTGAATATACCCTGAGAACCCATCTAAAAAGCTGTAACATTCATGACTAGCTACATGATCCAAGATTGCATCGGTAAATGGCAAAGGGTGATGATCTTTCTTGGTAGCCGCATTCAGCTTCCTAAAGTCTTGACAGACTCTTATCTTTCCGGAGTTCTTTTTAGGTACAATGACAATTGGGGCAACCCATTCACTGCTCAACACGGGGTAAATAATGCCTGCTTGTAGGTATTTATCAATTTCCTCTTTTACCAACAAGGAGTATTTCGGATTTAACCGGTATTGTCTCTACCTTACTAGTATTGCCCCCTCTATGAGGTCTATTTGGTGCTCTCCCCACTGTTGGGGTATGCCTTTCATATCCGCAATCTTCCAAGCGAATACGTCTTCATAGGCCGTGAGGACCTGAATCAAGGTGGAATCACCTAGGGATTTGCCTACTCTGAGAATACAGTCAGGCCTAACGTTAATCTCCATGTATGCGCTGGGTTCCATCACTCCGTAAGTGTGGCTGGTTTCGCTCCGGCCCACACTGATCTGTAATTGCTATTGATCCTCCTCCACTTCGTAGCACTCCAAGTATCGGACGTCCACCATGGTAGTGCCTTCAGATTCGCTTCCGGAGTCCGACTCGCTGAGGTCAATGACTCCCGAGTCTGAGGACGTCTCACCTTGGTACTTCGAGTTATCCCATGAACTTGTGACCTTCCGATCACTCGTGTCACTAGGGTCGAAGAAGGTGAGGTTCCGCTTCAGCCAATTGGTGGTGACCTTTGCGCCATACAGCCAGGGTCTCCCCAACAGGACCTTGTATCCACTTTCTTCCTGTGGCTTGAGTACGATGTACGTAAGGAGGAACGATGCCCTCCTACTCGAGTTAGAACTTCCCGCAGAATCCCCACCGGCCTCGTCCTTGACTGGTCGGCCAATCTGAGTATTCGGGGGGTGGCCTCGTACTTGGTGTACCCTAGGCCATGGGCGGAATCTTCCGTCATTATATTCACACCAAAGCCGGAATCTATCGGCACTTTCCTTAATATACACCCGGCGATCTCTATCTCTATCTCTGGTGCTCCCAGGTCTTCCTGCTCCACTGAATACACTGCAGGGAGTTTCTCCTTCCGGCCCGCACGTCCGCTGCTAGTCTTCAAGGCTTTCATAAGCATCCGCTTGTATGCCTTGTTATCGTCTAGCAGATGCTTCATGGTGATATTCGCTTTCACCCCTTCCAAATCTGCTATGGGGTCATAATACCCCGAATCACGTGGTTGGGGTCTAGCGAGTATCGCGGTTGGGCCCTGTCATCAAGGCGCCCTCGTCTATGATGGGGCCAACTCCTTCAAGTGGCCCTCTACCTCCTTCCAAATATCCGTGGGGAAAGTAGAGGAACCTGCTTGGGGAGCAGCCTCCTTCGGGGCAGGGATTGGCGCATTCGCCCGAATAGCCTCCCGTGCGGCTCCCTTCTTTCCCTTCTTCAGCTTTTCAGGCTGAGAGGAGGAAGCTGTACCTTGGCTTCGGGTGGATACTTTCAACACCTCGACCACTTCTTCTGACCATGCTAGTCCCATGGGTAGGGGTCGGTTTTCCAGGCTCACCTGGTTCATCCCCACGTCGCGCTTTGGTGGGGTCACAAAGCGAACCCCTTGGGCTGGATACCGCTCGGATTACCCTCGGGCCTATGGGGGCTGATTGCACTCCACATTCGTATGGTCCGGCCTCCTGCAATTGCTGCACATGGGCTGCTAGGGTATTCTCCTCCTAGGTTGAGGACATTGAGGAGACCAATACCCCATCGTCCCGCAATTGTAGCAGGCATTCGGCTTTGCGGGTGGAGGAGGTCCACCTCCCATCCTCCTCTATGGAATGGTTGTGGCCATGTCCGTAGATGCATATCTAGGTATATGCACAGGTGGGATGGGAGTGCCCTCCTGCACTCCATAGGAGTAGTCCTCCTAGGTTGATTCATACGGTGGGGCCTCACTCGAGCTCCCCCAGCTTACTTGATGTACCAGATAGCTCTCCCTCGGCTGGTGCTCCGAGTTGGTGTGCCCCGGCTTCCTACATATGGTACACCCGACGTTCGCCCTACTCTGCATTGGCAATTTACGTCTGTCTTTATTGTTGACCAAGTGCACCTTCAGCTCCTCCAAGGACTTGGTCAGTTCTTCCACCTTGGAGGAGATCCCCTTCCTCCCCTCATTGCCTCCCTTCATGCGATGATGCTCCTTCTTCGGGGTATATCTCCACTCCTCATCTGAAGAGCTCGTAGCCTCTTTGGATAAAGAGGCGCTAGTTGTGGAAGGACTTCGTCTTTTCTTTCCCTTACCCGGGTCTTCGTCCTACCCTTACCTTTGGAGGACTGCCCCAAATGTCGATGAAGATTCGACAATTTGTACGCCTCCGCAGCCTGAATGAGTACCTCCACAGTATTTGGGTCTGACCTTAGACAGAAGGTCTCCTGATCATGGTCATGCTTGCCCAAGCCATATACATACCACTCTATTGCCATTGCCGCTGAATATGGCTTGGTGTTGGCAATGGTTGCTGGCATCCGGTCTAGCAGGCTCAGGAACTACTCAGTATACTCCTTGAGCTTCTGGTGCTTCCCCCTCCGAATAGCACCCAGTCTTCGCAGGAGTACCTTGTCGTACCCCATCTCCTTGAATCGGGCCAGAAACCTGCTCTTGAGCCCCTCCCATATGGCTATTTCTGCCACATGGTTTTCCTCCTGGTTGTTCATCCATACCCGAGCCCCTTTTTGAAGGAGCCCAGGGAAGATTCGTCTCCGGTCCATGGGGTCTTGTTCCTTGTTAGCCGTGGAGATGGCCTCGAACCTCCGAATATATGAGTCGGCATCGTCTTTGTCGGTAGTACCCTTAAACTTGGGGTACTGCTGTTTGGTAATCGGGGTCACCATTCTTGATGATCTTCAGGCTTGATCCTTGGCTTGGAGGTCTGTGAACCGCGACTCCAGATTCACCTTGAGTTCGTTCAATTTTCCCTTGTTGGCCGCAGCAAAGGTCGTGGGCACTTCTTGGAATGCCTACCACCGTTCATCCTCATCGGATGCTTCGTCTCCTGAAGGCATTACTACTCGGGTGGAGGTGTCGGTACTTGGGCTCACCAGTACTTCCAAAGAATTAGAGCTACTGCCGTCTGGTCGAGTCTCCAAACGTCCAAGGCTACTGGTTCGACTTCTTCCTCTCGACGTAGACGCTTTGCTCTTCGTGGATGAAGGGGGAATGTGACCCACCACGTTTGTCACCCGTCGGGATGGATGGGTGGGTCTTCTTCTTCCTTCGGCGACCCAAGGGTCGGATCCACCCTTGCTCACGTTTCTTCCATCTTAGTTCTTGACGTGCAGCAGCACGCCGTCCTCTGGCAGTGAGCTCGGGGGTGTTCTCTTCTTGGTCCGTCGATAGGACATGCACCGATGGAGACTCCTTCTCGGACCGATCAGCGTTAGTACGCTTCTCCGTCATGCATAATTGAAGATCTGATATAAGGCACTGGACATACCCAACAATATCTCAACCCTCCCTTTCTCCCCAAGAGGGGCTGAGTTCTTTCAAGAGCAGCGGAAAGATGGGCTATAGAAAAGCAAAATTGTGGTCACAATTGCGACCCGGGAGTTTCCCTTCCTGACTAGCTGTCGGATCAATTCATTCCCCAGCAACGGCGCCAAGAAAAATTTAGACTTTTATGTAATAGCACGGTAGGTACTATTCAGTCCGAATTCATATAGATTGATTCGTTTCCAAGGGAATGAGGGATCAAACTGCACTAGCGAAGAAGGGAAATAAGCATTTAGACATCTTTCTAACTCTGGACTGCGAAGTCCGAAGAGCATTCACAAAGAAGGCAATCAATTCAATCTCAATTCCTTCACAAACCCATCACATCACCAATTCCACAGACAAAGCAAATAGATTTCAGCAGTTTGCTTTACTTCGGGATGGGGATCTCTCTCATTACAAGTTTGCGTCTCAGCGAAAACACCCTCTAGAGTACTTCTGATGCTACAAAAAGGCTCAACTCGTGGACGAATACCCAAGTAACTTCACAGATACACGCCTCAGTCGTCACAATGTCGGCCTGCAGACACCACCTCCTCGAGTGCTTGTTCTACCCTGACTACAATTTGCAATCCAATAGCTTGGACACTTGCAAAGATGAAAGATCCATCACTTTATTTTCTACGACTATTTATAATGAATGTTCTAACTGCTACTCCTAACTACCAAGCTAACCATCTCCTACACAGATCGCTCTCTCCTAAGTCTTCTACTCTGATCTAAGCCGGTCGATCGCACCTCCGCTGCTTGCGTGAAGACGTCGATTCCTAACTGCATTTCCTGTACATCTGCCACGATCTCTTGTTGATGAAGAGCCATGGCTTCCCTGAAATCTCGACCCAATGCCTTGTACATCTCCTTTCGTTGATCCTTTGAGTCGTCGGGATTCTCCATTGCTGTCATCAACTGTTCTAACCGCTGCGTCTCAACACGATCACACCTTGTAAACATATGTTGCGCACATCTGTTAGCAATGTTCTCTAACTTAGCAGGTGCTTCCACATCCACCTGAATCAATCTTCGCTTTAGGTCTTGCACCGTCTCCTGAAGATGTGCATTCTCCTTCTCCACAAAATGGATCTTCGCACCCCGAATACGACAGATCTCTTCGTAGGCCTTCTTCGCCTCCTAAAGCTTCTTCTCCATCTCAGTCTTCTCTTTGGACAGCTTGTCCACATTCTCCGTTAGCTCTCTCACTATGATGGATTGGTCCTCCTTTCCCAACGCCAGACGGTTCATCATATGAATCAACTGCATATACCCATTTGCTGGAGGGTCCCACCCTGCATATACATCGGCCCCATCTCGTTCAACTCCAAAGAATACGGGACCACCACGACTTCCAAACTGCGGCATTTGTAGTACCGATGCCATAGGTTCTGCAATCTCCTTCGAGGCTTTCGGCCCTGGCTTCACCGCCATCATCTTCGGACAAGAGGACTTTGCCGGTCCTACTTCTTCTACCTTCTTCTTTCCTACATCTCTGGACTTCTTTGGAGTATTTGGTGGTATCTTCCACTACTCTCTTTCTCTTCCTCGAAGTTCCAATCACTTCAGTGTCCGAGTCGGAATCGGGCTTGCTCGCACCGGTCTCACTTCTCCGTTCTCTCTTCGGCTCAGGCGGGGCACTCGTTCCTAGACTCCGCGTCGACCCACTACTAGCACTATCGATGTCCGCATCCAAGTCCGACAACCCACTCTCCAACCAGTACAACTACCTCTCCCTAGGCATCAGCCACTCCAGCTTTGCATACAGGTGTACTAAGAAAGTCGAAAGATAGACTTCACTCTTATAGTTTTCTCTTAGCTTCATCACCATGGCCTGTACATTCCTCGTAAAGATCTCTCCCCAGTTCACTCGGATAGTTCCTCCGATGAACCCTTCTACGATCCTCACCTTGTGCATGCTCACGTAGGTTGTTCTCTTCGGTGAGAAGAGCTGATTCAAGGTGAGTGCCACCTTCCTCTCCCTAGGGTTGAACCACTTCCGCTCGTTGAAGATAAATGCCGTGTGCATCACCGATCCCTCCCAATCGACGCCGCCTTTGTCCTCTTCGTGGTTGCGCCCTAGAGCCTTCGCCCATTACTTCGCATCCCACTTCTCCGGCTGCGCTCTTGCTTCCCAATTCTTTGTCGGCGGCTTCCCTCTCCGGACTTCATCACACAGCTCCGGGCACACGTAGTCCCATCGCCATGACAGAAACGCTCCACCAAGGTTCTTCAACCTCAGCAACTCCGCAAGAGTCCAATCCGCCATCAGAATAAGTGGTCAAATTCTCCCAATCGTCGCACTTCTTCCTGCTTGAACTCCTCTGGTTTGACGCTTCGACATTGGAGCTAGCTTCCCTTACTCCGGCCGCTCAACAAGTTCTTGGCATCGACTTTCTCTCGACAATTCTTCAATCCGCCGCCCAAACGTGCGCTTAAATTCCCTCGCAATTCACTCATGTGAACTCCCTAATGGTATTCCTATCTAATAAACATATATTCGGACGAATACCTTCAAGAGAACCTGAATGTAACTCTTTATTCACAAAAACCAAAAAAAAAATCCTACTTATCCTAAGAACTACGCTCTTACAACACTTTTTTCCGAGAGCTATTTTTCAAAACCCGTCAAGACCCTAGCAAATTCTAAACATCATAACTTTTGATGTAAATGTGATATGACTTTTATTTGAAGTGCAAAACGTATTCCATCTACGACGGCTTTTTGGAATCTCATCATGAATCTAGAAGGACTTTATCTCACCCTATGACCATGACCCTAATGCACACTCTTACACAAACTCTCAAAGTCCAAGCTCCATTATGCACATTCTCACCAAGAGTAAGATATCACTCAAAAGGAAGGGATACTTTGGTAATCAAAGTCTTCATTGAATCAAGGCTCCACTCCGAACATGACGTCTCCAAGAACCAAGCTCCCCAAAACTAAGATCACCACACTATCTTCTCCCAAATCTAACTTCCATTGAAAAACTACTTGAGAGGTGCTTCTCAACCTCTCTATTTATACTACTTAGAATCTTACCCTAGTAACTACAAGTAATCATCATGTAACTTCCTCTTACCAAGTTTAAACGAGGTAAAGATCTCAAACCCCAAGGAAAAGGATACATGGCAACATGCAATTGGTCCACTTGGATCTTCTAGAAGCTCAACTACTCCCTAATTAACTTCTAGTGTACCAAGTCAACCTCGCCCCTAGATTTAAGGGTCTTCACCAAGTCCAACCAATGAAAACTAGTCCAAGTCAAGGAAAGTCAAGATACCCATGTGATGGAATCTATTCCTTGATTCCTACTAAATAACAAAATAGTAGTTGTCATCTACCACACCAAAAATTACTCTATATTTTCCTCCAACTTAACCATAACTAGCTAAACATAGTCATGACTAAGATAAACTTAGGCACAATTTAGAAATACTTACATTTTATCCTATATGTACAACCTTGGGTCTTACATACCACTACAGCTTCCAACTTTGGCGACAGTTGTAGTACTGAGGTTATGGGTTCTGCAATCTCCTTCGAGGCTTTCGGCCTTGGCTTCACCGCCATCATCTTCGGCCGAGAAGTCTTCGTCAGTCCTACTTCTTCTACCTTCTTCTTCCCCACATCTCGTCGAACTGCTAGAGTGGGTGGCGAACTGTCCTCCACCACTCTCTTTCTCTTCCTCAAAGTTCCGATTACTTCAAGGTCTGAGTCCGAATCATGTTTGCTCGCGCCTTGGTCGACTTCTTCCCGTTCTCTTTAATTTCCGGGAGGAGCACTCGTCCCTAGAATCCTCGTCAACCCACTACTGGCACTGTCGAGGTCCACTCTCCAACCGATACAATTGTCTCTCCTTAGACGTCAGCCACTCCAACTTCGCATACAGATTTACTAAGAAAGACGAGAGATAGGCTACACTCTTATCGTCTTCTCTTAGCTTCGTCGCCATTGCCTGTACATTCCTCGCAAAGATCTCTCCCCAATTCACCCGGATAGTCCCACCGATGAACCCTTCCACAATCCTCACCTTGTGCATGCTCACATATGTCGTTCTCTGCGGTGAGAAAAGCTCATTCAAGGTGAGAGCCACCTTCCTTTTGAAGACATCTTTGATCAAATCGAGCTTGTAGCCATTCATCCCCTTTCTCTCCCTAGGGTTGAACCACTTCCGCTCGTCGAAGGTAAAGGCCGTGTGCATCGCCGATCTCTTCCAATCGACGCCGCCTTTGTCCTCTTCGTGGTTGCGCCCTAGAGCCTTCGCCCATAACTTCACATCCCACTTCTCACGTTGAGCTCGGCTTCCAATTGCCGTCAGCACTTTCCCTCTCCGGATTTCATCGCACAGCTCTGGGCACACGTAGTCCCATTGCCATGACAGAACGCTCCCCGGAGGTTCTTCAACCTCAGCAGCTCCGCTGGAGTCCAATCCGCCATCAGAATAAGCGGTCAAATTCTCCCCATCGTCGCACTTCTTCCTGCTGAAACTCCTCTGGTTCGACGCTTCGACATTGCAGCTAGCTTCTCCTGCTTTGGCCGCAAGTTCTGCAAGCAAGTTCTTGGCATCGACTTTCTCTCGACAATTCTTCAATCCACCGCCCAAACGTGCGCTTCAATTCCCTCGCAATTCACTCGTGTGAACTCCCTAATGGTATTCCTATCTAACAAATATATATTTGGACGAATACCTTCATAAGAACCCGAATATAACTCTTTATTCACAAAAACCAAAAAAAATCCTACTTATTCTAAGCACTACGCTTCTACACTTCACTACTGGAGGGACTTCGGCGTCTTTGGATCTTCGGGTGAATATATATCGGGGTCAAATTTCGACACTTATGTTACTTCGTCGTCCCTTATGTGGCGACCAATTCTCCTTCAATCGGCTCCGATGGATATTGAACAGCTCATAAGCTTCGGCTGCATGTATAACATCGTCCACCGTGGCAGGATCCGCTCTCTTGCAGAAGGTTTCTTGGTCGGGGTCAAATTTTCCCAACCCCGAAACATACCATTTGATGGCCATGGCCGCGAATAAGG
This sequence comes from Marchantia paleacea, assembly GCA_014180765.2. Classification (NCBI taxonomy): domain Eukaryota; kingdom Viridiplantae; phylum Streptophyta; class Marchantiopsida; order Marchantiales; family Marchantiaceae; genus Marchantia; species Marchantia paleacea. The sequence continues at coordinate 844,768 of MUAA02000049.1, forward strand.
CTTAGTATTAGCTGTGGTGGATGGCATCCTATCTAATAGATTGATAAACTGCTCCGTGTATTCTCGGAGCTTCTGATGTTTCTCCCTATGAATGGCACCCAATCTTCTCAATAATACTTTATCATATCCCATCTCCCGGAACCTTGTCAAGAACCGGGCCTTAAGCCCATCCCAAGAAGAGATTTCAGCCCCGTGGCCTTCTTCTTGGTTGTTCATCCATACCCGGGCTCCTTTCCGCAAGAGTCCCGGGAAGATTCTTCTCCGATCCATTGGGTCACTTTCCTTGTTTGCTGTTGTCGTGTTGTGACACGGCTACTATGAAAAGATGATGACATGTGTCATCTTCAAAGCTGTTGAGATGACGGTGATATTTTGACGATATTTTAGGTCAAGATGGCCGGCGTCTCATTCTAAGGCTGTTAAGAGGCCACAGTTGGATTGTCATCCTAGGGCCAGGATGTAGATAAGGATCCAAGGGATGTAATCTTGGACCTTATTGGATATAAAGCATGGTTGGAGTCGAAAGGAAAGGGGGAGGTTTAGAACGTTGCTGACTAAGGAGCTTATCCGATAGAAGTGGAGCCAACGTGGGACATGGATAGAGGGCGGTATGATCCTCCAGATATACCGATGCCCAATCCATTTGTGATAAGCATCCGGTGTCTACATCGTGATCACTTTAGGGCGTGGTTAGTGTATCACTTTGGAGATAGCTTTATGGAAGTTGTGATAAACTCCCCATATCCTTTCATTCTGCCAATTGTTTCATACGGCGCGACTTGGGACCTAACAGTCTACGTTTTGATTTGATATTAGCATTATGGACCTGAACTTGCCGTTAGTGGCGCCTTTCAACACATGGGTCCCTATCCATCACTACTGTCTACCAAAGGCAAGTCATAGGGAGTTGATTAGTAGGAATTTTGGCGAGGAGTATTATACTCAAGTTATAAACTCCCCGGTCCCTTTTGTTGTTCCGTTTATACTTAGCCGGTTTCGAGTTGTTATTTTGACTTTGTATTAGTGACAACTTATATTACCTTTATGGTGGCTAAGTAGTGTGTTTGGCTAGTTGTAAAGCTCTATGTTAGTTGTGGCTAATTTGGCCCACTAGTGGTCAAAATGGCACTCTTCATTCTCATTGGTTGGAAAATTTAGACCAATGAGAGCACTTGGACGAGTTCTTCGGGGTTTTGAGGTGTTTCGAGAGCCTTTGAAGGAAGTTTTTCAGGATTGAAGGATATGGTTGGAGAGCTGACGAGGAGAGCTAGGATGTTGGCCCAAGAATGAAGGCGATTGAGCAAGGTGACACTCCGGTGTGGTGATTTGAAGTGGGAGAGTGACATTTGGACCGATTGGAGAGTTTGAGTAAATTCTGAGCGATCTATGAAGGCTTTTACAGATCAGATTCAATAGATACAGAGTTTACAACTTGGATTTGCGATTTGATCAAAATTTTAGCTCAATTGGTTGAGTTTTGAGTGCAAAGCAGTAGTTTGAAATTTGTGTACATAGTCTAAATTGCAGGATTGCACAGACTGTTACAGATTTAGTTCGACAATCATAGCTCATGCTATCAACAAGATTCATCAATAAAACTTAATAGAGTTAAAGCTTGGATTATAAGTCGTTTTTTTGTGAAATTTGAGTGCAATTGGATTAAAGAATTGGAGTTTATAGTGGTTTTAGTACGCAAGAATCTGCATATCGCCTTGTGATACAGGGTATAGTTCGACATTTGTAACAAGAGATCTAGAAATAAAGAGCATGTAAAACTTTTCCGAGAGTTATGAATGGTTGCAAAGTACTTTTCTGCGAAGTTTGGCTAAGAGTTAACGGTTCAATCGTTGGTTACAATGATCTTCTTCCGATGGAGTTTACCGGGTGTAACGAGTTGGGCATGGAGAGATGAGGAGATGAAAGAGAGGGTGATTGTCAGTTCACACGAGGAAGAGGAGAGTTCTTCTACAGCCAAAAGCTCAGGCGTTCTCAGAGTAAAGCTTTGTCCATGCGACACCGTGGAGATGGCTTCAAAGGTACGAATATAAGAGTTAGCGTCATCTTCGTCCGAAGTACCCTTAAACTTGGGACACTGTTGTTTGGTGATTGGTGCTGCCATGTTGTCTTGGGAGACCTTAGTCAAGACTTGAAACGTAGGTTCAAGGTTAATTTTCAGGATCTTCAGTCCCTCACTTTGTTGACCAAGGGACGATCTTGGTCCTTCTTGAAAAGCCGACCACCTCTCCTCTTCGTCATTGACTTCGTCACCCGAGGGTGTCACAGCCTTCGTAGAGGTGTCGATGTTTGAACTACCATTTTCTTCCGAGGAATCCGATGATGCGCTGGCCCCTGGATGGGCTTGTGTCTCCAATCTTTCCGGATTACTCGAACGGTTGGTCCTGTTGCTTTTTGGACGACGCTCTGATGGAGAGGTGGAATGCTCGTGATCCCCGACCTGCCTAAGCAGGTCTGGTTCAGCCGGGACTTTCTTCCTCCTTCGGCCTACAGGCCAAATCCACCCTTGCTCTATTTCTCTTCTTCTCGTTTCTTCTCTCGCTGCCGCTCGTCTTGCTCATGTCGAAGGTTCAGCAGTGTGATCAGAAGACAGGTCTGGCTCCTAATCTTTGTCTGTCATTCATCCCGGCACCACAGCTTCTTCTTTGGTCTCAGAATGAGGTTTTCAACCTTCGGGGATCTTGAAGGTTACAAAGTCAACAGCACACAACAATGGCTCTCTCGCTCTTTCTTGGCCACCACTGGTGTCAACACGTTCCTAGCTAAGTTCTAGCTATGTTGTACAATTCCCGCTGGCAGATGAATAGCAACTTCATTCCCCGGTAGCGGCGTCCAAAAAAAGTTGGACTAAACTTCCTTCTTTATGTAACAAACAAGTTACACAAAAGTTTTACCATTTGTACAGAATTACAGTTCGTTCCCAAGGGAATGAGATGTTAACTTTCTGCCGGCGACGAATATGTGAGTTTATGCATCTTTTGAGGACTCTAGACATGCATAGTCCGAAGAGTGCTACGACAAAGTAGTCCATGACCACTCAGTCTAATTGATAAACCATTACCCATCCATTACATTGCACAAAATTACACATGTAATTGAAATTTCACTCCAGATTTACTGATGGGAGTTTGATCACTCCTTTACAAGCTGTCGTCAAGGCGATGTTCTTGACGAAGTTCTACTGCGAAGTGAATCCGACCATGGCTCATGGTTCACAGGTATCACGCACCAGTCTAGGCCAATCGAACGCAACATTCAACAGCTTCTCCAGCACTTCGTTCTACCGATTCTCAATGAACACTCGTAAAGGAAGCGATAATCCTACTCTAACACTACTCCTATTTATACAATCTACTCGCACCTATTCCTAACCGTCGCCTACACAGATCATGCCGATTACTTCTTTAAAAAGTTGCTAGTCTTTTCGATGACGTCTCTTACCTCAATGCAAAAGCATCAACGCTTATCTACAACTCCCTAATGTCCTCTGCGATCTCCTTCTGATGGACTCGCATGGCTTTGTACATTTCCTTCCTTCGATCCTTCGAATCGCAAGGGGTGTTCATCGCCACTGTCAAACGTTCCAACCTTTCAGCCTCCACATCCTCACACCAAGCAAAAAGGTATTGCGAGCACCTACTCGCCAAATCTTCTAATCTAGCCGGCCTCTCAACATCAACCTCGTGCCTTCGCTCTCTTCAATTGCTGTTGAAGCTTCTCATTCTCCCTCTTGACAAACTTCACTTCCGCGCTTCGAATTTTACAGACTTCACTGTAGGTCTGCTTCACGGTAATAGCTTCTGCAAGGCCGTGCTTCTTACGCTTCTCCAGACGCTCCACTGACTCTGTCAATTGCTTTATAGTTTCCGCCTGATCCTTCTTCCCTCGAGTAGTGCGGTTCAGCAACTGAATCAGCTCCATATAAGCTTGTCTTCTTGGGGATTCCACCCTTGGAATAGCGCCTCCCAATTTGTTCAGCTCCATCAGAAGTGGCACCATCACATTCTCCAGCTTCTGTTGCCAACTGTAACACCAAAGAAAGCGGTTCCTCCACTGTTACCTTTGTTGCTTTTACCTTAGGCCGCGATGCCTTCAATATTGGACTTCCTGGCTGAGCAATTTCCTTCAGCTTCCGCTTCTTACTGCTGGACTCCGCAATTATCTCCACACTTGGACTCCTCTTCTCTGTGGTCCCCACGGAGTCGTCCTTCCCGAATACATCTTCTTTTGCATCTCTCATCGCTTTCGACCTTACCTCCGAAGGCATCTCCTGCTGATTCGGTCACACTAGCGACTGCACACCATCGTCTTGGTGGGGTCCCACACTTCTTGTCAACCCCTTTGCTACCATTACTTGGCCCACGAGAGTCTCGACTACATTCACTTGATATCGCCTTTTCTCCTGTGGCGTCAACCACCCCATGCGCGAATACATGTGCACCAAGAATGAAGAGATGTAGATCACTCCCTTCTCTTCCGCTCGCAGTCTTTGTTCCATTGCTTGCACATTACGAACAAAGATCTCTCCCCAATTGACCTTCATTGATCCGCCGATGAATCCCTCCACTATTCTCACCTTATGCATGCTTACATGAGTAGTTCGTTGTGGTGAAAAGAGTTGATTCAAAGTATAAATGATTTTCCGTCGGAAGTCATCCCGAATAAGATCAATCTTGAAGTCGTTTGTGCCTTTCCTTTCCCTAGGATCAAACCACTTGATCTTGTCAAAGTTGAAGACCGTGTAGATCGCCAGCCCTTCCCAGTCGACACCAACCTTCTCCTTTGAGTAATCTCTTCCTAATGCTTCTACTTAGAGAAGCGCATCCCACGAATCTGGATGCCCTCTACATCCTATTGGGTTGGCCGTCTTCTTGGCTCAAACTTCTTCACACAACTCTGGGCACACGTAGTCCCAACGCCATGCTAAGAACTCTCCGCCCAAGTTCTTCAATTGTACTATTCTCCGACTGACCACTCTAGCTTTGGCACCAAAGGTCGATATACTCATGTCGGCATCTTTTTCATTGGCAATTGAATAGCCTCATGAGCCCCCGATCGAATGGTCGATTTCCTCTTCATTTCGTCTACTTGACTCGTCGGCTCGTTCTTGCTCCTCCGTGGCTTGTTGCATTCATTGATATTGTTACTAACTACCCTAATCCATTCGACACTTCTGACATTCCTTAACAATTCATTCGTCTTGGCTATATTCATAATTATCTCTCATATTCGTATTCGGCGAGCCAGACTTCATCCGAATATCGTTCGTTTTTATTCCAAAAACAAAAAAACAGTCTCAAAATCTCTAAGTATGGTCATACACACCTCTTCGCGAGATGTGATGAAGAAGAGTCGCGACGGTTGGAGAGGCTAGTGGAGGTGATGGAGAATCCAAGGGATTCGAAGGAAAAATACAAAGAGATGTATCGAGCGCCAGGAAGGAAATTCCGGGAAGCGATGTATATGCATCGAGAGGAAATTACAGCCGACATTCAAGAGTTGCAAGTAGAAATTGACACGTTCACTCGGGAGTTGGAGGCACGATCAAGTGGCGTAGGTAGTTCGCATAGGATTAGGAGAGGTCAATCTGTGTAGACAGCATTTAGGAGTAGACATTAGAAATCTATATAAATAGGTCTAGGAATAAAGAGAAGAGGATCTCCTTTCTTATAAATGTTCGTCTGATTGAACCGCAATTGTAGTGAGGGTAGAACGAGAACTCGCGAAGCTTGTATGTGCTATGTGCAACAATCTAGAGTGGTGATGAATATCTGTGAAGTTATCCAGGTATTCGCCCATGAGTTGTAGCCACAATACACATGTCACGAGTACTTCTTCGAGCCTCTCGCCTCGACTTCAGCTTGTAAGGGAGAGATCCCCCCAACTCAATAAAATCGTTTTAATGATTCATTGATCATCAATTGATCGAGCTCAATGTACTGATGGATAGAGTTTGAATTGATCAAGAATGGATTTTGTCAGTCACCTATTCATAGTACTCTTCGGATCGAACAGTCCAAAGTAAGCTAAAGATGTGTAAACACCTGATATTCGTCCTGGTTGGTCTATTTGGGTCCCTCATTCCCTTGGGAACGAACTTAAACACTACATAACTGCTTTATCTTATGTACCTGTGTTGTTACAAATAAGAATCCATCGTGCAAGCTTTCATGTAAGCTTGTTTGATTCCATGAACCACTTCAATAGTTGATGATCAAATATGAGAGTGAAGGAGTTTCCAAATAAATAACATCTGAAATGTGTCATCGTCCAAACAGTTGCCAAATATTTTTATTCATAAGATCTATACTTTGACTCCATTGTATTGTTTGAGTGACTTGCATAAGCTATTACAAACTCATTCCCCTCATCATCATGTTGAGTAAGCATTGCTCCCAAAATGAACATACTCCAATCCAATCAATATCTACTTGAAGGGAAAACCTCTCTATGGTCTCCTCCAAACATTTCTTAAGATTGAGTGTTTCATCATGCCACTCCTATCATAGGCATGAATAGAAAATAGGGGTTTATATGTAATGAATCATAACGAGGCTAAAAACTATGGATTCGCCAAAGGTGACCATATCATGTATGGAGAGTTCCAGATACTCTTGGCTTATCAAACTTCGGAGTAAAATATTAAAAAACGGTCAGGTACTAGCAAGTACATGCAAGTCCGGAACCGATCATAGACAACATCCGTCAACGGATGTGACTGAAAGCACCACTAAGCGACGTGGACTCACTTAATCTGAAGACAGAAAATAATCCATCTACATCATTGACAACAGTTTGATGGTTTCACTGCACTAGAGACCCATAATGATGGTAGTTACTGCTGGCATGATTTAGCCTGACAGCTAACACTGAGATTGCTGCCTGCACGTGACGCAGAGATTTAGATAAGACATACTGGCAGGATCCAGTTAAGACGTCGACGAGCACGTAGTAATTCTGTGGCGAACACCTGTGTTGTCGTGAAACTACAAATAGGTTCACTCCTTCCCTTGTTCACCAAATGTAGGTTCTCAACGTGATCTGAATATTGAAATTCATATAAAACTCCAGTCATGGGCCGCAAAAGAAATGATGCATCTGATGATAAGGACTGGAAATGAATGAATAAAAAGAACTTTGAAGAAAATGAAGTTTTGATCTGATCATTAGCTGACAAGGATTCTAATGACTTCAGGCAAAAATCACCATTTTGCTATTATTGAATTTTTTCAATAACAAGGTCCATGTCCATATGGGAGAAGTTCGACCACTTGCACCCGATTGTCTAATTTCAAATTTTTAACAGACGCTACTCTGGAGGAAAATTTTGGAACCAGTCTAACCACTAACTAATCATTTTGGAACCAGTCTGACTAATATACAAGTTTAATCATCTTTAACAGACTCTTGACATTGCAATCCAAAGAGTTCAACCACACGTCACACAAATTCCCATCAGTCTTGGATAAATTCAAAAATGTTTCACAAATAGAGATTCTTTTTCTGATAGGGGGATCCTAATTACAAGAGTCGATTCATGTACCAGATGCAAACTCGTAGAAGTCTACCCGAAGAAATCATTGATGGTTAAAATTCATGGACCAAACTCATGGTTATCTTCATAGGAATTCTAGCTCAACTAAGGTAAGGCACCAAGATCTACATCCAATTTTGTGAGATTCCGTTCTACCTTGGCTACTTATTATTAATTCCTATCACAAATCTTGCAAATTGGAGATACCTCTCTAACTGATCTTATTTTATTTATACGCAATCCTAGAATTCCTACTCAAATCACTATCTACACTGATTGTGCCCTACTACACTTCCAAAAATTATTCGTATCATCCGATGGCGTCTTCAACTTTCATGCAGAGACATCCATACTCAATTATAATTTTTTTATGTCTTCTGTAATCTCCCTCTGATGATCACGCATCACTTTTAATATTTGCATCTCATAGATTTATACATCTCTCATACTTGTCCTTTGAAACATGAGGAGTGTTTATCACCGTGGCTAATCGCTCCAATTTTTTAGTCTTCATTTCATCACGAAGAACAAAGAGATATTGCGTAGACTTACTTGCTAAAACTTTTAGTCTATTAGACCTTTCTACATCTACTTCGTGCAACTACTTTTATACGCTACAATTAGCCATGAAGATGTGTTTTTGCAGTAGCTATAAGTTATCAAATTAATGCAATATTATAACAAATTTTTTAAATTTTGCTCCTTGAGATCAACCAACAATTTTCTTGTTGTTCACCATTGTTGTATATTATTGCAAATGTGGCATTTTTAGACAAAATAAATTACTTCGGATAATATATTAGAACATCTAATCATATGATGTAATAAATATATAAAGTCAAATGCATTTGGAAGTTTCAAAATTTAAAATACCAAAAGCCATTATTGTCCTTGGACTTGAGGTGTGAGATTGTAAAGTTTTGGAGTGCCAGAAGTTCAATTTGTTGAGGAATTTTGCCCTCTATATGTAAAAAAGAGACATATCATTTTCTAACTTTTAGTGAATTATATCATAGGCTTGTATGACAGTGATTACAAAGTCATATAGTAAATGCTTATCATTATCAGTAACAATAAAAATTAGAATGTCAAAACAAGAGATAATATTTAATGTCAAAGTGTCATTGTGAGGGGACAATATTTTAACCTATTTATAAAGTCTATCACAACCATAACATATAACTTTTGAGTGATTGGAATTATGGATGATAGTGATGTTAATATCCCAAGCTCATCGAGTTGATCTAGGGTTGTTACGTACCTATGGTACAGATCTGTTTAGGACTAATCCGAAATTAGGGTTTCCTTGTACTCACCCTATATATATACAAGGGAAGGCAAAGTCTTCCTTATCCCATTCTTGTACACTCTCTCTTGTCCTTTTGGTATGCTCTCCTCTTCTTGGAGTGATTCCTGAAGAGTCAATTTCTCAACATGGTATCAGAGCATGGTGGGAGCATTAGTTATGTAGATTGGACATAGAGCAGTGCTGGAGATCAGTGAGGAGTGAGCCTCAAAGTTGGAGGCTGTCTCGCTGAAGCGATTAGATTGTTGGGGAACTGTTTCGTGTTTTCTCAAAATCTTCAATCGTGTTTTCGGAAGTCAAGATGATCGTTTTTGACCTATTTCAGAATGGTCGATTTTGGTAGCCATGAAGTTTTCGTGCGATTTGGAGTTGTTGGTGGTAGTTATCGCCTTTTCCAAAATCTTTGAGGAGCTGTTTGGAGGCCTAAACGAGGTTTTTTAGAGGTTTGAGGGTTTCTACCAGAGCAAAGGCTCAGCCTTAGCGTACTTGCCGTGTTCGAGTCCTGATTTCCGCTCATAACCACAACCATGGCAGAATTAGTGAGCATGATCACTGGAGAGAAACTCGACAAGAATAATTTCCAAACGTGGAAATTTCGAATGAAGACCTTCCTTCAAGGCCAAGGGCTATGGGAGCTTGTGACCGGGGAGGAGAAAGCACCAATCGTGATTGCTGGTGATCTTCGCAGTGAGCAGACATTGCGTGAGTGGAGAAAGCGGTCATATCAAGCCATCCACTACATTGCGCTCACTATCTCAGCGTCGATGATCGGTCACATTCAAGATTGTGACACTCCTAAGGAAGCTTGGGACGCATTGTCCACGTATGTTCCATTCGGGAACAAGAAGGCTGCGATTCTTTGCAACAATTCAATACGGGTCAAGAAATGCTTGATGTGTATCAGTGACTATGTCAATCACATCAAGCAACCGCGATCAGTTAGCATCTGTCAATGTTCAACTTGATCCCGACTGTGATTATTGGTGCGACATTGCAAGGACCTACGGCCAGTACAAGCGATTCATTCGTCAATTTTCACAAGAGAACCTCTTCCCAAGTTGGACGAACTGGTTCCAATGATGTTGGGAAAAGAAATGCAGTGCAGGCAGTACTAGTGATTCGGTCCGACCCGCAAGAATGTGTGTTTTTTGCAGGTTCGGAGGTCGAGGTAGAGGTCGTAGCGGAGGAGAATTTGGATATGATGGTGGTAGAGGTGGGTAATGAGAACAAGGCACCCAACCAGCCAGGTGGCCACCGGCTGGAGGAAAGGCAGGTTAACACCTGCAACTACTGTCACAAGAATGGCCACTATGCCAAAAATTGTTACAAGCGTCAGAACGATCTGCGCACTTCGGGCCAACAGGGCCATGTAGCTGCTGAAGAACAGCTGCTCATTGTGACACACCAGAGTTATCTTTGCTTGCGTCGATCTGATTGGGTGATCGATTCCGGAGCTACCAGCCACATGACGCCGCATCAAGAATGGTTTGCGTCGCTCGACACTATGGAGACTCCTCAGTTCATGGTGACTGGAGATGATACCAAGCATGAGATCAAGCATAAGGATAAAATTCCGCTTGACATTCCAGGATCCAATCTTTCTGGAATCGGAAATGTTTTACATGTTCCTACTCTGACTCAAAATCTGTTATCAGTAGGACAGATGGTAGAACAAAATTTCCAAGTGCGTTTCAACAAAGATGGATGCTTTGTTGAAGATTCCACTGGTACTGTTGTAGCTCGAGGTAGCACGAGTGGTAGACTGTTCAAGCTAGATGCTACGATTAATGTCGATAAGAAATAACAACTGTCATTCTGAGAAAGTGGCTTTGTAGTATCGACATAGATATTTGGCACAAGCGAATTGGGCACATGAACTTTCAGAAACTGAAGACTCTTCCGAGTTCAGATCAAGTCACAGGTTTGCCCAACTTCACTTTTGCTCAGCCCACTGCAGTATGTCCTGTTTCTCAGTTCGGCAAGCAAGCTAGACAACCCTTTAAGGGATCAGGTAGGAGAGCGACCAAGCTTCTAGAGCTGGTGCACACAGATGTATGGACTTCTTCTCAACCAAGTTTATCTGGTTTTGAGTTTTTCGTGTCCTTCATTGATGATTTCTCTCACTACACCTGGGTTTACTTCCTTAAGAGCAAGAGCTCTTCAGATGTGTTGTCAGCTTTCCAGATTTTCCACACCTTGGTGGAGAAAGAGTCTGGACAATCTATCCTTTGTCTACGTTCCGATGGAGGAGGAGTTTAAATGCGGAGAAGAATTCACCTAAGCATGGCATCTGGCTTGAAGACTTGGTTATACTCCACAATGGAATGGCGTTACGGAGAGGAAGAATCGTCACATAGCGAAGGCTGCTTTCGCTATGTTGAGCGAGAAGAACACGCCTAGACCGTTACGGGCACAAGTCATTTTCGTTGTGGTGTACTTGATGAATCGAACTCCATTGCCTTAGATTCACAACAAGACCCCGATGGAGGTATTCACAGGCCACAAGCCTGACTACTCCTTCTTGAAGGTTTTCGGATGTATATGCTATGTACACATTCCCGATGAGAAGCGTAAGAAGCTTGATCCGAAAGTCGAGAAGTGTATTTTCCTTGGATATGCCTTAGATACGAAAGGATATAGATGCTATAATCCTTCCTCTGGGCAATTCTATATCAGTAGAGATGTTGTATTTGAAGAGTTGCAATCTTGGTATGCACCTGCGATTGTTCCGGTCATACCCACTCTTCCTGATGAAACTGCACCAAGGAATCCATCCACTGTACCTTTACAGAGTGGAGTTTCATGAGTCACATAGTCTAGAGCTGAGTCTACTGTACCTGGAGCTACTACGGATGAAGTTCACCGAGCACCATCCAGACCGACTCCTAGACTTGAGGATCATCTTATTTTGCAACATATGATGTCCTCACCACGGATTCTGGTATTCATCCATTGGATGAAGCATCCCGGAAACGGCGTTCTTTGGTACCTCAGATCCGAAGCAAGGGGCGACAAACACTACATCGAGCACTGCCCTCTACGAAAATCTGAGAGAGTTTGGCATCCTGTTCAGCGATTTATGCATGAAAGTTTCATGGCGATCATCATGCATACATGACTCACGTTCTTGATGAGCGAACCGAGAATGCTTGAGGAGGCGATGCACAAAATGAGTGGATTGAAGCCATGGAGACAGAACTTGTTGCGCCGTCACCAACAAACATGGCAATTGGTGGACTTACCTCAAGATAAGAAAGCGATTGGTTGCGGATGGGTCTTCAAGGTCAAAGCGCCTTTCGGATGGCACCGTATCTCGATACAAGGCAGATTGGTAGCCAAGGGCTACGCACAACGACATGGAGTGGATTACGAAGAGACATTTAGTCCGATTTGCCAAGATGGCAACCATTAAATGCGGTGGTTGCTATTCTTTGTCAACAAGGGATGGCGACTGTATCAAATGGACTTCAAGAACGCCTTTCTCAATGGAGATCTCGGCGAGGAAGTCTACATGCAACAACCACCTGGTTACGAAGATCCAAAGTTTCTTTCCCGCGTTTGTAAGTTAAGGAAATCCCTCTATGGTTTGAAACAAGCTCCGAGAGCATGGTATGAGAAGATCAATTCCTTTTTCATGTCTCTTGGATTTGTAGTCTGTCATTCCGACTCATCCCTATCTTTGCATGAGATCATGAGTTCATGTAGTGATGATTTCCATCTCGTAGATGATCTTATTATCACTTTGGGAACCATGAGGAGATGATTTCCGCATCAAGAGTATCTTATGTTCCGAATTTGAGATACAAGACTTAGGGTATCTTAAATTCTTTCTTGGTGTGGAGTTTATCACAGAGGGAAAGGATATGTGGCTAATACAACGCCCATATGCTTTAGATAAGCTGAAGGAATTCAAGATGTCTGATTGTAAACCAATCGATACTCCTCTCCAACAAGGTCTAAAGCTAGAGTTGGAGGATGGAGAGTTATTTGCAGATCCCCTTGTGCATGGACATATGGTTGGGAGTTTGATTTATCTGACTATCACTAGACCGGATTTGAGCTATGATGTTGGTCTAGTCAGTCGGTTCTGCATGCTCCACGGGTACCGCATATGATGGCGGTCAAGCGGATTCTCCGCTATGTGAAGTCCACACTTCATTTTGGACTTCGATCTGATTTGGAGGTGAGTGAACTTTGCATGGCTACACCGATGCTGATTGGGCGGGGAGACATTTTGGCAGGAGATCCATGTCCGGATATGCGTTTGGACTTGGGAGTACGGTTGTGAGCTGGGCTTCTAAGAAGCAACCGACCATGGCACTGTCTTCCACAGAGGCAGAGTATCGTGGTGCTATGAATGCCACTTGTGAAGTAGTTTGGCTTCGTTCCTTGCTTTCTGATATTGGAGTAGATTATCCTAGTCCTACAATTATCCTAGCTAATAACATTAGCAGCATGATGTTAGCTAACAATCTTGTTTTTCATGCTAGGACAAAGCACATTGAGGTGCACTATCACTTTGTTAGGGAGAAGGTCCTTTCAGGTGTAGTAGATCTTAGATATATACATACATGAGATCAGGTTGCAGATATCTTCACCAAAGCTTTGCCTAGAGAGTCGTTTGCTACATTTCGACATTGTCTAGGAGTTCAGGATGTACAGTTGAGCTTGAAGGGGAGTGTTAATATCCCAAGCTCATCGAGTTGATCTAGGGTTGTTACGTACCTATGGTAGAGATCTGTTTAGGGCTAATCCGAAATTAGGGTTTCCTTGTACTCACCCTATATATATACAAGGGAAGGCAAAGCCTTCCTGATCTCATTCACGTACACTCTCTCTTGTCCCTTTGGTGTGCTCTCCTCTTCTTGGAGTGATTCCTGAAGAGTAGATTTCTCAACAAGTGATCCGATGTAGTTTAATCTTTATTATTTTGAAGATAATATCAGAAATTATAGGGTAAACGTCATATAAAATCAATAATTTTTTTTACATATCTATGACAAGTATCAAAATACTTATCATACTTTATGCTATTACTCATTATGTCAATTATTTGTATTGTTATGTATATATTTTTTTGCCAATTTCTATTGAAATGTCTATTTACCATTACACAATGGCATGACATTAATATGATCAAACATCTCTTTATAAGTAAAATATTTACTTAAAATTTCATCAACTTTAAAAAGAAAATTACAGATGGCAAAGTATGTTATGAATGAATTTGATGGATAAAGCTGATGACTTAAAGTTTACGTGGTGTGATTGAGAAAGTTCATGCAAAATATAATTAATTTATAAATAGGGTGTCAGCTATTGTATCTAAGAATTAAATAAGAATAAAAAATGATAAACAAGAATGGTTCTTTATGACTCCAAAAGACAAAAAATTAATTTTTCTGAAATTTAACTTTGTATTGTATGTTTATTTTTTTAAAATTTTATCTACAGAAGACTTCATGATGACTATGCACTTTTATAAAAATAATATTTATCTAGAAATTTTATCAAAATGCATTAGTTCGTTGACTAACTATTTTGAAGCTTTGTGATTAGCATGAAACAAAAAGACATTACTGAAAAGATACTAATCAAATTAAACCACTCCATGAATCATCCTAAAAACTTAAAAATTATTGTGGACTAGATAACTTTGATTTTGTTTAATTGATAATTTGTGTAATAGATGAAGTGATCTCAATTATCTAGTCAAATTGAGATAAAATTTCTTTAACTTCAATGTTGCATATATTGAAATAGATGCAACAAGTGACGTAAGAATTGATGATTCATAATATAGGTGATTTAGAGAGGGAATGTTTAGTTCATAAAATATTGATCCAGAGTCCAAGGTTCAAACAAAACTAACATTATGGCAAAACAAAAAGTATAGAACTATGAACTCCTCTATGTATCTGAAAATATTTCAATAATATAGTGAACTTTAAACATATAATATTCATAAAAAAAAAATTTGTGCTTATTCAAGTTGAGCCTTGTAACCCAACTTGTATAAGCTCAATGGCAAATAAATTTTTGAATTTCATAATGTGATAATGTTTAAACATCAAAATGAGTAAAACATACAACTTAACAACATCATTGTGATTACTTAAAATTTTATTTTTTTTATGTAGCTATTATCTTTGATCTAGAAAGAGATATAAAAATTTCATAAAAGGGTCTTAATGACTTCACTAAATATAACACATAATCAATTAGATGTAAAATTAATGCTTGAGTGAATTTTTCTTACAATTATCATATGTTTTTTTATTTGCTCTTGCCATCCTTTTTTTAGGTATTATATCTTAATATCTCTTAGTAAAAAAAAAAAAAAGTTGTTTATTCTTGATTCAAATACTCAATTAATCTGGAATTTTTTTTCATCATTTATCTCTAAGCTCTCTTTAATCCAAAAAATAACATTGGAGCTAGCTGTTAAATAAACTCAAGATAAGTTAAATATTATTAATCTAAAAAATAATTACAAAATAATATTTTCAAATAAATATTTATTTAAAAAATAATTTATTTTATTTTAATTTTAATTTTTAATCAATTCAATCAATTTTGAATTGAAGAAATTTTTACATCCTTTATTGCATTGCCTACAAATCAATGTACATTCTATTATTTTTACTTTTTTTCTACCTTAATCCTCAATAGATTTTCACAATGTCATCCTTACATACAAATTATATTATTTACATAATTTCCATATGACCAACTACATCATCTCATGCATCAAGTAGATAATTGTATCAGCATTCATATGGAAAAATAATATTTTTTTAATATAAATAATAAATTTTTTTCTTAATTTTTTGAATAATAAATTTATTATTTGTTACTTGACATTTAAATTTATTTAATTAAAAAATCATAAGCATGTATGCTTGTGATTTTTTGATTAAATAAAACTTCATTAAAATTTAAATTTTTTTGATTACAATCTTATAAATCTAACACATTTTAGCTGAGAATTATTTATAAAAAATAAATATCTGTTAACTTCATAGTTCATCAATAATAATTCTCAATTGACATACAATCAGCATAAAAAATTATAAATTTTATATTCTCAAAGAATCATATTTATTTCACACAAAAATCTTTAAAAAAATCATACTTTGGTCTTCTCCATGCACTGATATATGATTTTTATTTTGATTTTTTTGGATTCTTAATAATTGTTTACATATAATTTCAATCTCTTTGCTCATCATTCCTCTCTTTATATAAAATTTCAGTACTTTGAATTTGATATATAATTATAAAAAACACTTATGGTTGCACTTTTCAAGATGTGTCAATGTCACATATATATATATGAACTAAATGATTACTACAATTTTCTTAGATTTAATCTTAATTTGATATTTATCTTAATAAAAATACTTTTATCACACAATTTATTACAAATAAATAAATCTCTAAGATTTATCACATAAGTATTATTTTTCTTGTTTGAATTTTTATGCCTCAAATATTTTCAAATTCTATCAAAGGGGAGTTTATGATTGTTGCTTTTTATTGAATGGTCGAGCTATCATCATTTTTCTTTTCTTCAATCCTATATTATGTCAAACTACATTGTGATCCTTATAAAAAACTACCAAATCATCTTATGTTTATTCCCAATCTATTTACAAGCATTTACGGGTGACTGCCCTAGATTGAATACTCACTCCTCTATTCTCCAAGGTAAGAGCATCATGAGTCAATAGCAAATCAACATACAGCCATGTCATAATCTATGTTTGTGATTCTATTTAAACGTATAAACCTCAAAACTCATCAATCACTATATTAGATATATACTTGGTACTACAATCATTCATAAGATGGAGCATAAAAATATTTAATTCTTCTTTTTTATCATTAAATATGATATTATAATAATGATATATACTGAAACATATACCAAGTTTGAGAAAGCTCTCAAAAACTATGTCACACACTATTGACAAGATTTTAAAGGTGTTGTGAGGAGAATCCAAGGTGTAAATGCACCCAAAAAACTGTAGGAAGATGGTTTATTTTTCTCCCGTTGACAAGGTATTTTTTTTACTTGAAGCTGATGGGATTGATAAATGATGAAAAGAATTTTCATGTGTTGTAATCTATTGAAATATTCTTGACATGAAGAGAATTAAAATTTTTGTGTATATACATATCGCATCACAATATACATCGTTGTCACATCAAGCATCACAATACATAGATCGTCATACATCAATACAATTGTAGCATAATAAACTTCTCTATTCTCAAAATGTTTATAGGGACACTCTACTCATTATTATAGCATAAAAGAGATATTACAACCCAGCCAAACCCACTTTGTGTTTCATAGACTCAAGGTTCCCACATTGGCTACTATTCACAATATCCATACTCTCAAAGGTTCAACTTCAAAAACTACACCCCAAAGAATCATAATTCAAACTCTACCCCTTGAGCCCTATGTCTTCTAATGGTAATATCGGTCCTAATGATACTTCAAATACAAATGATACAAATGGCATTAATTGCACTATCGGCTCTAACTATTATATCTGCTCTTGCATGCATCTATTTAACTAAGGATGCCACTACATAAGTCGTGATAACTGTTGAGCACATACATATCACATCACAATATACATCGATGTCATATCAAATATCACAATATATAAATTATCACATACCAACACAAGTGTACCCCTGTTTGGCGGTTAGATCCCTCTAACAAGGTAATCATCTAGTCTAGTCCATTAACATGATATGTACTTCATGGGACTAAAATGAGGAGTTCGGATGCTACAATGCCCTATCATTAGTCGCATGTCTGCAATCCATACCATGTAACAGTCAAACTAGCTTGTCTTGCTATTTGCATCGAAGATATCTCCAACATCCAATGGGTATTGCATTGAGAGATGTCAAACATAACATATGACATACTCTTAAACAAGAATCACAAATCAACATATTGGCTGCTCCACTAGCTGATCCACATAACATACATCTAAAGCCTCCATGCACAATTATAAGAATTGAATCCATGGTACCATCAATGTTTGGAAGGTGTTTAGATCCATCTCCTCATTAGTATCACCATGACATCGAGCTCCAATTTTATCAACTTGACGTGTACATGGGTTTTGAATTAACCTATATGCATCATGGTTCACCACTCTAGTTTGTGTACAACCGTGAATACATACTCTTATAGGATAAGAGCCCATCGTGCAAGACTTCTTGTAAGCTTGTATGATTCCATCAACCATTGAAATGGTTGATGATCATTGATAAGAGTGAAGAAGTTTCCAAACAAATAACATCTGAAATGTGACACCGCCCAAATAGTTGCAAAACTACAAATTAGGAGATAAGATGGAATGTTTTCACAAAGAAAAGTGCTCTGGACACTAACATCATGTTCAGTAGCTAGTATATGTAGATACTAGCATACAATCTTGTTTTGTGATAACTTTTCATTAATGGCTTTCTACAATTAAATTTGTATATTGCGGGTTCCAAGGCATTCTGCATAAAGTCCGCTGGAGTTTTCTCACATTATTTGCAGTGCATATTATAATGTTGATCTTAGTCTTGATGTTAAAATGACATCTAATGACAAAGGAACTAACAGTCCTCAATCTACTGCTGCACATGATACATTGACCTCTATGATCAATGTCCAACACTTTTCTTTGTGCACATCTAGAACATGCTGCATCTCTTTGGATCAGTATTCCTTGCGACACAAATCTTGATCATGATGAAAACCTTAACACAGCCTTAATATAGCTCGATTAGTCAACGAACGCCATATCTCACTCGAAACCATAAGAAAAAATGTATTTTTTTTTTTATCTCATACCATACGGTACTACAAGATCGTCTGGCATTTTATCACAGAATGTTGCTTATGGCGTTAGCGAATAGTGAAGGCTAAGTATTTAGAAATGGATGATTAACTACTGACTTTCACCTATATCCAAAACCGAGTGCATTTCATCATACGATTAGTAAAGACAACGCTTGCCTAAAGACGGTTCAACATTGATATTTACAACTATACTCAAACGAAGAAGTAAGATGTTCTTCTGAGAAGTAAGATATTCTTCTGATCTCTAATGTCTGTCACGTTAAAGAATCTGAACCATGCATCACTATAAGAGGGGCACAGGAGAAATGACGAAAGGACCAAAAGGGAGCAGGTTTTGATTACTGATACTTTCCAGGACTGAATCAGCTTCCTAAAACTGCCGATTTCTTGAGTTGAAAATATAATCTAAACAAATGAAGTCGACATTTCCTTCCGTTGTCTAAGCGGACCAGCATATGAGTAATCCAAAGCCATTGGTACTCCTCTTTCTCATGAAGAAATTACAGTTATTGAATTACGTGCCACAGTATGTTGACCAGTATACTGTAGGTTGTGTGGCTTTTAACCACATAACCTACAATATGGCCTAGGCGAGTAGTAAAGGCTTTTTCTCTTCAACGTTGCATATTCAGTGATTGATGGCCTTCAATGATTAATTCATGACTTAAATTCATAAATAAAGAAAATAACCTGGAGCATACATGATCAGTGACAGACCACAGCGTGTTAACGAGTGTTCTTATTTAGGTATTTGTTTCATTGTGACGGAGGAGATTCGAATGCTGTCTCCAGACACAAACTTATCTTTCCATGCAACTGATGCTCGTTTAAAGAGGGCGTACTAAATATGTATAGTAGGTGAAACTCCAAAAAAATTTGACTTCTCCAATTTTTTAAAAGCCCTTCTAACATGATTACTCTTTATAGGGTAATAGAAATGTTGATAATTTGTGTCATAAGTTTCAAATCTTTATTCTCTCCAATGCGGAAATAATTCAAAAGTATACCACCATGAGTCTAAACACAAATCAACGTAAAGGCCAAGCAGATAAGCTCTAACCATTCCATTTGTTGTCACTTATCAACAATAGTCATCAAACCAACTGGGACCATTGTCAACAATCTAAAGGCCAAGAAAATAAGCTCTAACCATTCCATTTGTTGTCATTTATCAACAATAGTCATCAAACAAACTGGGACCTTTGTCATCATACCGGGGCAGAGCTTTGATCATATGAGTTAGCATAATAACAAATGAAAAGTAGTTAGTTCAACAACAAAAACATGAGTTGTAATTTGCAAACATTCACAAGATTTTTAAATAAGACCATTGCAGTGTTCATCATAGACATACCTACACAAATCCGACCTCAATATGGTGGATACTATATGCATTCGAATTGCCTACTCAGAAATGCAAAAATTGAGGTACAGATCTTATCAGGTTTTGTATGATAGAAGTAATTGAATCATTAATGAAGTTAAGTGTAAGAATGTTTAATATTGGTACGTCTGCGTGTACAACAGTTTGCTCTAAACATCAACTATGTGATACCTAATACTAAGGAAAATAGAAATTTCTACCCCACTTTCAAGGAAAAGGCCGCCGAACCTACTCCTAGCGCATACAGTGAGATTAAATGCGCTCAATCTAAATTAAAGGAGAACTCAAGTACAGAGGTTGTAGACCCAATAAAAATCGTAAGCCAAAGTGAATCTAATAATGCAATGGAGTCACTAATTTGCATCTGTCAACTATACACACGGAGAAAAGATAACAAGGTGATCCGATACATAGCTAACGACGTCTGATCTCTCTCCATCTCCCCATCCGTTTTCAGTGTTGGAAAAGCCTGATCCTCATCTTTGTCAAGAAATGCTGTGGATAGTGTGACCTTACTCTCGATCTTATCCTCTCTTGATAGTCCTTTATGGGATTCTCGAGACAGTCATAATTCAGAGTAGCTTCTATTCTTGTGACTTATGGGACTTCTCATTCAAGGCATCAAGAAGGTACTTCATTATCTCTATACAGCAGCCAACCATTATTCTCGAAAAAATAACCTACTACATTGCTGAGAGGCGTCTAGAACATTTCACGACTTGAAATGCTCGCTCTAGCATGTACACTTACAGCATTTCAGAGATTCACGAGAGATAATAACGATTATGCTTCCTTAACGAGAGATAACGCTTCACAACTGCGTGTTGAACACGCGAAGGAAACGGAGACATACAACTATACTTCATATGGACATCTCAGATACTGGCTGTTCTGCTTTACAGTCGGACCAAGGATGGACGCAAGGACGATGATTAGGATTTTGAATATGGAAGCGACACAGAGATTACCTCTGTTGCAAATTTCTGTCTTATCTATGCGAAGTATCATCAAAGCAATAAATGACATTCAGCCTACTTCTGTCAGACCGCAGACACGATCATATCAAGATTCTTCAGCTGATGACATCCTTGAGTAGCTAGCTAGCTTATTAAGTGAGTAATAACTTGAAGAGCCTTCATTTTCTTTCTTATAGTGTGAGGATAACAGCACACGATACATAAGCGTGGGCCCTCTTGTCAAAACGTTAGGTGGATTAGAAGTTACAGTTTGATGGCCAATCCTGGAAGGTATCAATTCCATGGTCATCGATAATGACTGTATATCTTGAGTCACCAGTTAACGCCCACTGCAGAGAGGAAAGTGGGACAGTGAGGCTACACCCAAACCAGGGATTGCCTGAATCTCCTGTAAACCAATCCACTGAGCAAGAATCCACCTGAGATTGAAAATCGTACGAGGTACCTGCGCTTACGATGACTATACTAGCTTGGCTTCCCACGTCAACACAGTTGTGAACTATGTCGTATCCTGCTGAGTTATTTACAATCTCGTACTTCACGAGATCAGCATGAACGGCTGCTGTTATGAAGCTGAACACCAGCATGACAGTAACAGTCACACCCTCCATAGTCACAAGTCCCATTATAATCAACACACAGATTAAAATTCTGATAACTCTTCGGATCTTCGATTGTGCTCAGCGGTGAACAGGGAAGGAAAACCATGCTATAGTGAGATCAAGTTTGTGAGCTGCCAATTTATATACATACAATCATGACTTCCGGTCACGACTTGCTAGAACTGACCAAAGTAGACTCACATTTGCATCAAGGTGGAAAATGTGATTTCTAAATCTGATGATTCCTGATAATTATTCTCTTACACTCAACTGCAGAGTAAAGACGAAGTAAAATATCAAAAGGGATGGGAAGACCCTATCAAATCGGACAAGGAAGGAACCAAACCGGTAACAAGGGGCTAGGCCCCAATAGTATCACATTGGGAAATATGTCCTACAGCACCTAGGATATCTGAACTATCCAAGTCAAAAGGTCTACAAACAACAAAGCATCCGAAGAAGCATCACCTAACGTGATTGCTCTCCTATGGATTGCACCAGCTAGTGCTCTCTGTAGAGCAATGGAAACACGTTGTCTAAAATAGGCTATACAGTAAGCTAAAGAGAGTGATACGCCATGTCACCTAGTATGGTAGGCTCTCGCGCACTCCCTCACAAACATGTCGAAGTCGGTGTCCATAGCTCCATATAACTCCAAAGCTAGAGGAACAAAGAGGTGACCTCTCTGCATACCTCTATACTTTGGAGACCTTAGCTCTTTGCCGCTCCACTCGCCGCCCATCCGGAGGATGGGTGATCACCCCTGAAACTGTGTGTCTCTAGTAGGATCGGTAACCACCACATCCACCCACAGTGACCTGGTCTTCCCGAACCAAATGCAGTCTGCCCCTAACCCTAGTCGACTGCAAGGCATACCAACGCTCTCTCCATGTGAGGTATCCACACTCCTGTGCCATAGCAAACACCACATCCCTAATGGCATCATGGGTAGCTAACTGCAGAGTACGCCAAGAGAGTCCTCCTGATCATATGGCGGCTAATCTCGTACACTGTGTTGCACATGGTGCATTGACTTTTATCGCATCCCAACCCGGAGCATGTATTTGTCTGATCTGTATGACATGTCCGATCGGTAGAGATCTGTATAATCCTCTTGTCGTTCTCGTTTTATGTGCTTGCTGTACATCTATTGGGAGTTTAGACTTCATATTCACGCATTGGACGTGGTTCATGATCAGAGTGAGATCAGAGAGTGTTCCCGTTAATGGATAGTTTGCCCTTTGAGCTGCTGGACTTGCGGATCTGGACAAGGGAACATACAAAACTCGATTAACTCATATGTATTAGATGTTAATTTATATTTGTGGTGCCCGAGATAATGGGTGCTGGTACTAGCATGTAACAGAAAGCAGTGCTCAAAATTGGTTAATGTTGCTGCAGAGGTTAGCGTAGAGATCTTGGCGCAATATTCAGATCCACGTGGTCAAATTTCATGAGCTCGGAGTATTTTCCAAATACGAAAGTTATGCTATGCAGGTGCGGGACGCAAAGTTACCATCTTCAAATTGTACACAACGTATATTTTGCATTTTGTCCATCGACAAGGACAAATATTTGTTCCTTACATCTGGGTCTTCTGTAAGGACGATGACGAAGGACACTTTCACTGTATTCTCACAATGTTGATTTGCAAGTTTGAGAAACTTTCTGGTTATAGATTTTCCAGCTCGCTGGGTAGAGGTGGATTCGCTTTGAAAAGCAAATCGAAATTATACGCATGCCAAGCAACATCTTATTTATTCTGAACGTGATATTGTTTTGATTTTCAAATCAAAGAGACACAGGAAAATAACAAAAGGGATGGGAAGACCCCATCAAATCGTATTGTTCTGACTGAGAAAGTACTTGACCACTGTGTATTGAGAGCAGTAAACTGCGAGAATAAATACGCGATAAGACTAAACAAAAGCCTTAGAGTTAATTGAGGCGTAATTTCCTGGATAAGAGAAGTATTTATCCTAATCTGCCACGAGAGCAGCACTTACCAACAAAATATGTGGAATTATGTAGAAAGTTCTACGCTGTACAAACAAACTTGGTCGTGTTGTGATGTGGTAAAACTCTTAACATCTTCTCTCCATACGATTACGGAGCTGATACACTCGTGTCACACTTGAGTTCTCTCTTAGAGTGTTATGGTTAGCAATAGGTGCATACGTTGCATAGTGCTATACCAATTTTGGCCATTGAGGTTCACAAAAGGTTAGAGAGTGACTGAACTAACCTTGGTGATATCTTGGAGTGTGTCCTCACAACTTTGTTATGGAACATTTTGCGACGTTTCTCATACCGTTGTTGTTATGGGATATTTTGTGATAGTAGATGGGCAATTTTACATTGTTAAGTCCGTTTATGGTTTGAAAGGGATTATTCAAGCATTTGGAGGGTCCACCAATGGATGATTATTATGATTCTAGCATGAACACCCTGCGTAGATTGCGGCCTAGAGAAAATACTTGTCTCTAAACTATGGTACAATATTTGATGGCACAAGTTTATTTTCTATACATGTCACCGATGATACGGTTGAAGATACTTAAGTTTGAAAGAGATCACAGGTTGAATCTAGAGTTCTTTGCACAGTTAAGGAGAAACTACAAGGGGGTGAGGACTAACAAGCAACAAGGTTTGCATGAGTTCTAGTACAAAACTAGGGACAGTCTTTGAGAGGCATAAACTTGAGTATGTAGGTTGATTAGTGTAACCCATGGGTGATAGAGACACAAATTATTTAATATTTGTATGGGATATTGGATAGCGAGTTGAGACGTAGAGTGAGAGATGTCACCTTACTACAGGAAACATCACCCTACTGAGCGTATTGAGCTCAACATATAGGAGCAAAGAATAGTGATTGCTAGGTTCAATAAAGATTAATCAACTTCATCAACTCCTTCATGTTACCAATCTACAACACAAACCCCGGAGTGGTTATGATAAACATGTGGAACAATCTCGACCATCCAAACCAAGTGGTGAAGGTGACAGATCAAGATTATTTTCATTTTCAGGTCAAGAATCAATTATTTGTATGGTGTGTTGGACATGTGGTGAGCCATATCACAAGAAAGATTGCCTTCAAGGTCAAAGAGTAGATCCTATTGGATCAACATCATGTGAGCACTGTCACAAACATGGTCACATGATTGATCGATATTTTGAACTCCATCCGGAATTAAGATCAGTAAAAGTTGCTATGGCAGTCTTTAGAAGACAACAAGGAGTTCAAGGTGGTTGGGGTGATGATAGAGGATCAACCTCTAGTCAAGTGGTACTTCATGAGAATAGTCATGAGATGAACATGGCATCTTGACTAGAGCACTTGGAAAAGTATCACTATAGTCCAACAAAGGTCAGACTCATGACTCTATTTCATATGATGGGGATGTTGTACAATTCATGTGTGCAATATCACAACCATGTGCATTTGCTGCGACTCATACTGCAACAAAAACTTTTTAGTCTAGAAGAGCGTCAGTGAAGTTCAATCCATAAGAAGGGGAGATTGTATGGAAAGTCAAGCTTCCTCAGTCATTCATATTGTTTAAGGCACTAAATATCTCATCCATGACTCCTAGACAACCTATTGGAGAGATGAGGGTGAAAGCCAATGTTGATGCATTTGGAGATGGAGCAAGTAGGGTCCAACCATCAATATTGTTTGAGGTAGCATCCATCACAATGTTGGAGGCTACAAAGACTCTGGTTCTGTGATCTCTAGGCTGACTCTCACTCAGATTCTGATGGCTTTTTGGAAGCTCATCATGAATCTAAAAGGACTTGTTCTCACCCTAGGATCATGACCCTAATGCATACTCTCACACAAACTCTCAAATTTTAAACTGCATGATGCAAATTCTCACAAACAGTAAATTATCACTCATAATGAATGGATACTTTGATGATCAAAAGTCTTCATTGAATCAAGGCTCCAACCTTAACATGAATTCTCAAAACCAAACTTCCCAAAACAAGGTCTCTCCGAAACTAAAATCCCAAAACTAACTTCTCCCAAAACTAACTTCTCTCAAAAAAGATGTGCTTCTCAACCTTTCTATTTATACTACTTAAAATTTTACCCTAGTAATTATAAGTAATCATCATGTAACCGTCTCTTGCCAAGTTTAATCGAGGTAGAGATAACAAACCTCAATGAAAAGGGTACATGGGTTGATACATGCAATTGGTACACTTGGATCTTCTAGAAGCCCAACTACCCTCCAATTGACTTTAGTGCACCAAGTCAATCTCACCCCTGGATTTAAGGGTCTTCACCAAGTCCAACCAATGAAAACTAGTCCAAGTCAAGGAAAGTCAAGATACCCATGTGATGGAATCTGTTCTTTGATTCCTACATAACAGCAAAATAATTCTTCTCATCTATCACACAAGGATCTACCCTATATTTTCATCCAACTAAACCATAACTAGCTAAATATAGTCATGACTAAGATAGACTTAGTCACAATTTCGATATACACATATTTCATCCTAGATGTACAACCATGGGTCTTACATTTACCCCCGGACCAAGATTTCACTCCATCCTTGGAGTGAAAGAATCTGATTGTCGATGAAACGGCTTCAACTTGTCGTGATTCATCTAGTCAAAATGTCATCCTCCCAACTCCTTCAAATCGTAAGTAAGTTTCCCCACACTTTGTGAACTATGAAAGGATCAAAGTACTTTGGAAGAAATTTCTTTCTTGCTCTCGGAGCAAGAAAGAATGGAGTCGTAAAGCATTACCCAATCACCTTCTTTGAAAGCCTTCATCTTCTTTGGCCCAAGTTGATTATAGTGATACTTCTTCTGTTATTGTTGAGCCCGCTCCACACGTACTATGACCATAGCTTGAGCCTCCTCCAACTCCAATAGTTGTTGACGTCTTGATTTGATATCTTTTGCTCCATTTGTACTCTTTAATTTCCGTTGGATAGTTAAGAAGGTTGTCAAATCAAATTGAATTGGAAGTTTTAACTCAACACCATATACTATACGAAAAGATGTGTACCTTGTTGATGTCTTCCAAGTCGTCCGATACTCCCACAAGATAGCATGTCGCATCTTGTCCCAATTTTGATTGCTCCTGTCCATGTCTACATCTTTGGCCAACATCATGCATAATGTATAATTGGTTCGCTTTGCCAACCTGTTAGCATTGGTTGTAGGAAGTAGTCACACGTGCCTTGATGGAGAAATGATCTAACATGGCTTGTATCATTCTTCCAACAAACTCATCAACTCTATCTGATACAATTTTTAGAGGGCATCCAAATCGAGTTATTACCCTCTCCTAGAGAAATCTATCCACTTCTTCCTCACTAGTAGATTTTAGAGGTCTAGCTTCTACCCACTTGGTTAGATAGTCTCTAGCTACCACAATGAATTTGTTACCCCAAGGAGTAAGATTCAAGGGTCCTACAAAATCTATTCCCCATTTCTCAAAAGGACCTAAAATAGGAACTGATGTCAAAGGAGGGATTTTCATGGACTTTTTAGCAAAAGCTTGACACACATCATAACTCTTGCAAAATTCCACACAATCTTTGAAAATGCCCTTCCAATAATAGCCTGCATCTAGGATCTTAAATGCAGTTACCTTTCTTGGAAAGTGTCCTCCATATACCGAGCCTTCGTGAAACTCCTTCATGAGTTGAATTGACTCCTCCCTTCCAATAGCCCTTTTGAGTAATCTATCTGCTCCTTGATGAAACAACACGTCCGCTATGATGGTATAAGGTTCACATCGTTTCACCAATGCATTCCTCTCACGTGAATGCATGATTCTTGAAACCATTGGTCCCCTTCCTACAGGAAGGGGACCAATGGTTTCAAGATTGATTTGATTAAGGATGATTTTCGACGAAAGATCATGTATAGGTTGAATCAGTTGTTTTCACCACAGAGGACTACTTACGCTAGTATGCATAAGGTGAGGATAGTGGAAGGATTCGTCGGAGGGAAGATCAAAGTCAATTGGGGAGAAATATTCGCTCGTAATGTGCAGGCTATGGGACAGAAGTTGAAAGCAAGAGAGAAGGGAGTAGTGTACATTCCTCTTCTCTAGTATTGCTCATCAACCCACCTACTTACTTGGCACGGTTCTTCTTTAAGCTACATTCATATCATATTTGATAACATTTGATATGAATATCATTGATCTTTGATAACATCATCAGACCAAGGACCTTTGAGTGTGTGACATGAGATTTGGCATGGAGATAAACATCTTTGCCGATTTTGTGTGAAAGGCAAGCTTATTATTGATGAAGGAGACTGAAGCTATAACGTTTTTGGCTAGTTGGGCACTTTCTGCATCTTTGTTATCCTCCTGATTTATGATTGCAGATAGGCCTATCCTTGAAATGTATGCAAAGGATGTGGCTAGTTGGGCACTCTCTTCATCTTTGTTATCCTCCCGATTTGTGATTGCAGATAGGCCTATCCTTGAAATGTATGCAAGGGATGTGGATGGGATCATTTCCTTCATATTTACTATTACGGCAAAGCAAAGAAGAGATGTTTTGTCCCTTTAGGTATGACAAGAGCTCGCGTCCTTTTCTTCTTTGCCCACCTATTGGACTAGAGGCATATAATCTACTTGATGGACCAACAGTTTCAGCAGGCTCTTCACTCTCTCTTAGTGGATCCGGCCATTCCTCGTACTACTAGAGCTTATCTACACTCTTGCTCTGACAAGGTGCATGCTCGTGTATCTTGGCTCGACCATGCATCGACGACTTGCACCATCTACCTTTTTTACACAGAGGTTTCACCCTTGCTTGGTCCATCCATATGCATCTTCATTACTCACATGTGAGTGTGGTACTACCTTAGATGCATTAGAGGTCCATATGACTCGTTGTCCATTTGAACGCAAAGGATAATTACCCATAATGCCATTAGGGATGTGGTGTTTGTTATGGCATGAGAGGGTAGATACCTCACATGGAGTAAGCATTGGTATACCTTGTAGTCCACTTGGGTTAGACCAGATCTATACTTAGTTAGGGAGGACCAGGTTTTTTTCCCATACATTGTATTACAAATCCTACATGTGACATTGTTTCGGAAGGGGTGATTACCTATCCTATTTGATGAGCAGTCAGATCTATACTAAGTTAGGGAGGACCATGTTTTTGTCTCATGCGTTATATTTCAAATCCTACATGTGACATTGTTTTGGAGGGGATGATTACCCATCCTACTTGATGGGCAGCAATTACCAAGGTCTCCAAGTATAGAGGTATGTAGAGAGTTCACCTCTTTGTTCCTCTAGCTTTGGAGTTATTTGAATCTATGGACTCCTGACTTCGACACGTGAGAAAATGCACGAGAACCTACCATACTAAACGACATGGGTATCACTTTTTTTAGCATATTGTATAATCTATTTTAGGCAATGTGTATCCATTGCTCTAGGAAGAGTACAAACTGATGCAATCCATAAGAGATCAATCATGTTAGGTGATGTTTCAGCATAGTATGTAAACCGTTTGACCTAGATAGTTTGGATATCTTAGGTGGAGGAGGACATGTTTCCCATTGTGATTCTATTGGGACCTAGCCCCATCTTACCCTATTGGTTTCATCCCTGTCGCAATTATGGGTTCTTCCCATACTTTTTGCTATATTACTTGGTACCACTTTAAAACAATATACAAGAATTATGATGTTTTATGAAGATAAGTAAGCGCTTGGGTGATGCTTGAAGTACAAATGTTATTTTACTGCGATTTCATATGTACCCTTTCGATCCCCACTTTCCGTACATTCCACATCTAAAGAGGTTCCTTCAACTTCCTTTCCAAAAGAAGATGAGCGGAGTCTGAAATTCATAGCTCTCGATGAGGAACTTTCCTACACAAGATGTTTTTTCCACTTGTTCGAATAAGAAAGAGAGAGACATAACTCAATGTCACACTCCTTCATATCATGTTCCATTATATCTAAGACCACTTCGCTCGTTTCGGAGAGAGAGAACGATAGACAGTTAAGTAACAAAAGGGATGGGAAGACCCCATCAAGTAGTACATGGAGAGAGAGAGAGAGATTCCTTTCTTCCTTCGTCAAATCCATGGTGAATGGTAGGCCGCTCTTCATGACAATTCCTTTGATAGCATTGGCTGGACTGCAGCTGTCATTTTAAGGACAAACAAACAAGAAGAGTCTCCAAAAACAAATTCCCACAGCATATGGCCTCATACTGCTTTTCGAATGCTTAGAATACCCACAATTGCCTAATGATGTAACCCTCTTTTGGACTTAAAAAAAAATAAGAAAAGAGAAGAAAATGGGGAATCTTTTTTGATATGAAAGCCAGATCAAAAATTGCAGAAACCCTATACCAGATGAAGGGAGGCAAAGTGGAGACTAGAAGAGCAAGACGATCCAACCAAAAATTACAGAAACCCTATACCAAGTGAAGGGAGGCAAAGTGGAGACTAGAAGAGCAAGACAATCCAACTGAAAGACACCCTCAAGCAATTACGAGTATTCTTTCTGAACTTCCGGAAAGCTTAATGAGCAAAACAAACTTTTGGAAAGTGTTTTTTTTTAATGGATTTGTTTTTGGAGAACATCTTTGATTGTGGCGACGCGGTTTGTGTGTGTGTGTGTGTGTGTGTGTGTGTTAGGTATTTGGAATGGAGAAAGTGCGTTACACCAGTCCTCTTGCAGAAGCATTTTCCCTGTCCTCCTGCCGGATACGACTACCCCACATGCAGCGTGCCCACGAGGGCTGGATAGGCTCCATCCTTCGCGAGGAAACTGGGGAGGACCGGACCAACAGAGGAATAAACTCTGACTCCGTAATTACGGTGTCCACATTCCATGTGCTCACATATCTACGTCAATCGCTTTCTCCTGTCGAAGTTTGAAATGAGATTTACATGCACACGGGAATATACTATGCTCATCATACCTTATCATAATTTGAGTAGGCAACGTTCTAATAAATTCCAGAAAGACCTACGAACCCTAAAATTTGGTGCGTCGTATATGAACTCCAAAAAAACCTCACCCCATCTTTAAGATCGTTGTGAAGTTCCCAAATATAGGAGACACGAGAGCAGAGAATAGACAACGAGGAAAACGATTCCCTCAAGTACAAGGAGTAACTCCCAGAAATGATCTTCCACGTATCAACTAGAATCCTCTTTACCACATTGTTCAGATTGTTTCTTTCAAAGTCCCGGTAGAAATAGCAAAGACCTTCACGCAGAATTGCTCTAGCAATAACATAACGATACATGACTTACGGTAGTGACTCCACTTACAAACCGCCCGAGTGAAAATGTAGGAGCTTGAATAATACTGAGGAGCGTAGAAATGACAAAAGGAAGCATCCATACCTGTATAAGGACCAGATTTTCTTTATAAAATGATGAGGCATTAGCTAGATGCATTTGACAAACACTCACCTCTGAGACTCAAACCATATACCGGTTACATTGCAAGAACTGGATAGTAAATTAGCACCATGAGTCTACACAGCTGAAAGATAATAACCTTTCACCTTCAACTGCACATACGCATGCTAAGGATGCAGCCCTGAAAAAACCTGGAAGCTCCTAGTTTGTTGGTAGCAGCAATGCATTACCAAATAGCCACCCTCTGCAACCGACCAGCACCATCAACCACTTCAGCGGATGCTCAAGCACGTGATCCGGAGTGCATTTAGTCTCTTCTGGTCTCCCAGCAGTTAAAGTTTCTTTGATCAAAAGGTTGTCTTAGGCATCACGCATCATAAAACCTACATCTACTGGGCATTTAACTCCATATCAAGGCCATGGTTACTGGGCACACTAAACTATTTCTCGCTTCATAATACCGAGAGCATTGTCCACACCTCATCCTACCTGGTTAATCCTAACCCATCCTGCATACGTGAAGATCTTGTTGAACGGCGCCACAGTAGATATCACCTTGATCTCTCAGGCAGGAACAGGCAAAAGCAGTGAATTTTTGCTGTTTGCAGTGAAGACGACTTCAGAAGATTTAATCATTCACTGGCGATCCACCTTAGGTTGTTTGGGAGGAGGCGGCCCCATACTACCTGTATCAGCTTTGCGTTTAATTCCCAAAAAATGTTCAACCTGCAAACAACAAGAAATGACTTAGTACAATCGTACAATCGCAGGAAGAAATCTACTAAGTCCACGACAACTCCTACTTCTTTCTTCACTGTAAGTCGGTACACTAAGCTGGTCAAAAAATGGATAAATAGGTGGAAGTTGAAGACCTCTAGAATCCAAATACTGAGACTAAATAAAGATAGACTAAGAAAAAATATGGATATAAACACGAGTCCTTTGAGAGAGACTACAAGCTATGAGGAGTATGTGGAAACCAAAATAATACACTATCTGTGCTACTATAACTAGAGAGATATAAATTGATGATCCGAGTATCACAATACACTCAAATAGAGGAACACAGTTTGATACTAAAAAACTGTACCCAACCTAAGAGTCAAAGGGGGACAGCACCAAAACTAGTACCAGCGTATCAGTAAGGGCGTACAACAATAATTCTTAGAACCATATATATGGTCGAGCTCCGCATGCATGTGGTTTGTTCCATGCTTCGGAGTAAATAGATAATTATCAGCGATCCCTTCACTAATTCTCTCCCCTTCCCCGCTTTTCCCTCTCACCAGCTAACATAACTGATACAGTGATAACAGTGACAAACGTAAGAGAAAAGACGGATAAAAGTTGAGATATTACATATTTTAAACCATGACACCTCCGGCAGCAGTAAACAAAAGATACCCAGAGAAAATAAAAATAAAAAACGCTTAAGGAGAACTCCACCTTGGATGTAATACTTTGTTTGTACACCGAAGAAACGCGCAACGAGGAAGATCTAGAGAAAAGGGTCTGTAAATCTCGAATCTATTCCTTACCTTCTTATCACCTAGCATAGGTGTAAGACTCCCAACTTTGTCCCCCAACATGGGAGTAAGACTGCCGATGGGTTCTTTCTCAACTGTAGCAAATCCACTTCTTGGA
This sequence comes from Marchantia paleacea, assembly GCA_014180765.2. Taxonomy (NCBI): domain Eukaryota; kingdom Viridiplantae; phylum Streptophyta; class Marchantiopsida; order Marchantiales; family Marchantiaceae; genus Marchantia; species Marchantia paleacea. Next base: position 877,506 of record MUAA02000049.1, read on the forward strand.
TCGCTTGTTTGCCTGCATCATATTCCATGAATAGAAACAAACAGTGAAATTATGACAAAGCCCAAATAAGAGGAAGATATTTTGACTGACATATTGTGACCAGCAACAGTTCCAGTTACTGAGCCATACCCCGGTTTGATGTGTCCACTGATGACAATATATGGAGTGTGCATCTTCGCTTGCGCCTCGCGCATCTTCTCCATGGACATCAGTGGCGTATCACCAGAGTTCATCTGCTTCAATCTCAACTCCTCTTGCCACTGCTTCATTCTTTTCTCTTGCTTCATCTTGCCGGGTCCTTTCCCATGGAACTTGTGTGAAAGTTTCCGGAATGCTTCCTTGGGCGTCATCTGATCCACACAAACACATGACATGAGTATAAAAATATCGAAAGCGGCTGATAGCACGTCCCTTAATACCATAGCGACTAATAAAATGATAAAGAGAATCTAGAAGGGTCGACAGATGCCCTTACCGTCCGTCCAAATTCATCGACTCGATCTAGTAGGATGTCTCTCTGACCCACTTGATTGTTTGATTCGTCTACGATCCCAACGAGCTTGCTCCGCTTCTTATCCATATTTCGACCTCCCCAATCTACGGTTTCTTTAAGAGTTCCTCTCTCCTTCAACAAACTTAAAGCACCTGCTAAACCTTTACCCACGGAAACCTCTGTTATGGGCTCTTCTACTCCTCCTGTTGAATCGTCCTCCTCTTCAACGGAAGGATGTATCTTGTCAACTTCTGACACCTCTGTCCATCCTCCTGCAGCCTTAGATGTGTCTTCCTCCATTTCCTCGGGAGGAGCTTCCTCATCCTCTTCTCCAAAAGCATCTTTCGCTCCCGCTCTTCGGATGATCACTGCAATGAGCGGACCACAGGAATACGACAAATGATTGAGTCAAAGGGGTTCCACAATTGTTGTACATACGCGACTGACAGTTGACTGGAAAAAGACAAGCAATTTTACACTTCTATTTTAAGGTTATGAATCCCAGCAAGGTTTGTTGAAACTACGTGATGAGTAAAAGACCCAACACAAATTGACCAACCTGTCATACTCACATTCAATTTGAAAGCAGAATAAAGAATAAGAGTAGAGTTCATCAGGTGTTGTTCTCAAGATGTTTGTTAAAACTTCAAGTATACAACTTGAATTCATTTTCAAGCCCTATAAGATAGCCTTATGTTTCTATCAAACGAAAATCCGGATCATGCATACTCGAATGGCGAAACAAATGATTGATCTTACCATCATCTAATTGCAAGCTTCGACAAAATTCACCAGTGTCCGTGAATATAAGACGGTTGTCCTCAGTGTCCGATCCTGCTACTGTTTGACTAGGTTGTGCACTTTGTTCACTAAGTGCAACCAGTCGAGCAGCAATTGCCTGCGGACCAGCTCCAAGACCTCCTGCTTCCCTTTGTTTGTTCAAGGCAGCCTGCCTAGCCTTGTCTAATGATTTATAAAGATCGTCCTCTTCCTCTCCTCCAAACACAGGCGATTCCGTTTCATCAACATCCATCGCTTGAGCTGTGCTCTCTTCCTTGAGTATCCTGGATGCATCTTGGCCTTTCCTCAAGGCGTTATCATAGGCAGCTTTCCTAGCGTCTGCTTCAGCCTTGTCATCCAGCTGTTTCTTTTCCCGTCTTGCCTCGGCATTTCTTGAACCAAGGTCATCTCTACCCAACCCAGCGGCAACTGCCTCAGCCTCAAGCTCATCAAGATCTAACTTGTCTTTCTTGCGGAGCTTTTTCTTCTTCTTAGGTTTTCTGAACTGCAGCATATCGTCCTGTGTGAAATAATCTGAAGCGATGTTCATCGTTCCATGCAAGGACACTTTTGCAGAAACACTCTCCAGCCTCATACGAGCCTGCAATAAAAGGAAAACAGTTCTCGTAAAGTTGACCAGTCAAAAGGAATATATAGCCAAAACAAACAATGAGAAACGAAAATTGTTGAAAGAACTTACCTCTTCCAGTTTCTTCTTACTCTCTTCATTTATTCCTCCGGTTTCGTCCAATAATACTCCCTGCAAAGGAACCATGCTTTCTCATCGGTCCGGTTTGAACAGGCCAGCAGCGTTAATATCAGATGTCCAAACCCAAAGAAAGCTGATACCACCGAGAATAGACTCAAAGCCCATTTACCTCATCTTTGACAATATCATCATACTGCGGTAAAATCGTTCTCGGAGCAGCATTGATGTCGTTGTTGAACCTGCAGTAGCCAGGGCAATTGGAGATTTTATCAGTACTCTAAAAGATGTTATCAGGCCGAGTTTGCACAGAACCCACACCAAAGTCTGGACGAAAGTGAACCACAAGCAGAACATTAAATATGAGGTTATTAGGTCATACTTGTCTTCGTAGACTCCTGTCTTCTTCTTGGCTGCTTTGTACGCGTCCTCGCGAGCTATTTGTTGTGCCATCTCGATATTTTCCAGTTCGTCCGTAGCTGCGGCCACGCGTTTAAAAACGGACAATCAATTTATTTGGCAGTAATGCAGAATGTTTCGTTGTACTTGGAACATCAGGAAAACCGACATCTGCTCTACATATCCTAGACTTTATTTTATCACACAAAATACCTACCAGCGTTCAACCCTAGGGAACATAAGCACAGGCTGATACACCATGCAGCAGTGACCCGCATCATACTTCAACGAACCTTCATTCACGTCATCCCCATCAAGAACATTGACGTCCTTAAGCGTGAGAACAACAGCTCCTCCTTCCATCACTTTGTCAAGGCCATGCCTGACCTTCAAACCGGCCAGATCCTCTGCACAACGACTGAACGATCAAGATGCAGCTATCGAAAATCATTGAACCGACCTTCGGACTCCTGAACATACTGTAAGTATCACTGGATGTTGTTTCAGAATCTACACCACCATAAATCTCTTAGTAGTGCATAAGATCACCCTACGACTACCCAGAAGAGTCTACGAAAGCAAAAATGACGAAAAGATGTAAGAGACTTACTCCCTCCATATCCGCTACTCATTAGTTCATCGCCACTATCGTCATCATCCTCTTCAACGTCCTGAAGTGGGCCAAACAGATATTTGATATGCAGGCTAGTAAAATTTCCAGGGTTCCATTTGATGCAAAACAAAAAGCCACAACTGTTCCTTCTGAATCCAACGACGAAATGATAATGACTTAACGAGACCTAAAATTTTTTGTTAAAGGATATGTACAAGGTGACTGACCTGCTCTGACAGAATCTTGGCCATGCGTGCGGCCTTCTCCATTTCGTCTCGCTTCTTCTGTTGCTCTAACATTCTACTCTTGTTCACCCATGACATAATATCATCCTCAGGGTCGCGCTTCTTAACAGATGACCTCTGCTCGGCGTTCGCCCTTTGCCTCTCCTCTCGCATTCTGGACAAAAGAGTTGTTAGAAACTTGCTCACACAACGATATTAGGGGATGTCAAATTTGGATAACTAGATTCCCAGGACGCACCTGCGGCACTACGTTTTGGAATCCCGTGAGTTCCGTCGGGGCAATAAGTGGCCCGCAAGCTGTTCCAGAGAATAGACACTATTTCCAGGTGGGAGTAAACTACCAGAGTCGTATTTGAATTATCCAATTCCATGCCAGAAAGAAGAATGGAAGAATGTCACGACCTCTGGTAGTGTCAACGAAGGAAGCTGGCGAAACAGGGAGTGATAGCTAGAATTGCGTCGGGTGGTAAAGAAACATGCTGGAATTGTTGGACGTGTATAAAGTTTGAGTGTAAATCGAACATCACCACAACCAATGAAAACAAAAACAGAAAAAACGATGGTATATAGTCAACGAGCAAAAGCATAAGAGCACTAAAATTTTGTTAGCACAACGCACCAATTGCGCTTAAAGATAACAGTGGACAATTTAGAAACCTAGTAATCAGATATTAGGAAAATGGAACAGACATGCCTTGCAAATGTGAGGCCTTTGACAAGAGATCAAAGGCAATTAGCGGATCGTTGGAAAGCTCCAGGTATAACTTGCCTTAGCAAGAATTTTCCAGTGAACAAAACGGCGTGTTGCCTTCCTATCGCAACCAAACCACACCCGAAGAGCTGTTCAACGTGTTGGAACGGATGTTACCTACAACATATTCTAGGTTCAGGAGGGGGCAAGGCTCACTGGAAGAGCTGGCAGTGGTGTATTTCGTGACTGTTTGGACTGAATGTCCATTAACTTGCAAGAGCTTCTGACATGTGAAACTTTGACCCGATTCAAAGCATGTAACGGTAAATTTTCAAATAAAGCACACCAAACAATAGCATGTAAAATTGTTGCCAGCTATGTTTCCCCACATATTCTATTCTCACAAAGTTAATCAGCATACTTACTTGGCAATGCGCTCTTCCAAGGCCGAGGTGGAAGCCTGAGGTTTAGAAGAGTCCTTGGAAGACTTATCATCTCTTTTCCTTTCCCTAGTCTCAAGGTCATGATCTCGCTCCTTCTGTCGATCTCTGTCACGCTCTTCTCGGTCTCTATCTCTATCTCGCTCATGTTCTCGCTCTTTGTCTCTTCCATCCCTGTCCCGTTCATGATCTCTTCCACGTTCTTTCTCCTTTAATCGTGACTTCTGACGATCCTTCTCTTCTCGTTCTCTCTCCTTCTCCCTTTCTCGTTCTCTATCCTTGTCCCTGTCTTTGTCTCGATCCTTATCCCCTTCACCCACCTTCTCCCGATCCTTTTCTCTATCACCGACACTCTCCTTCTCTTTGTCTCGCTCCCCCAGCTTCTCTCTATCCTTTTCCCGCTCCTTCTCGCGCTCGCCGAGCTTCTCTCGTTCTACAACTTTTTCTCTCTCCCTCTCTCGCTCCTTGTCCTTCTCGCGTTCTTTGTCCCTGTCTTTCTTGGATCGATCCTTCTCTTTTTTCTTGTCCTTGTCACCAACTCTGTCTCTCTCCTTCTCCCTCTCTCTGTCTAAATCCTTCACCCTTTCCTTTTCTCGCTCATGGTCCTTCCCTCTATCCCTGTCGTGTTCTCTGATTCTACCATCCTTTTCCTTCTCTGGGTCCTTGGCCCTATCCTTCTTCTTCTCAGAATCTCGATCCTTCTCTTTAGACTTCAGCTTCTCCTTCTCGCGAATTTTCTCCCTTTCCTTCTCTCGGTCTCTATCCTTATCCCGTATTTTATCGCGCTCCCTCTCTTTCTCTCTGTCTTTCTCCTTCTCGTCCTTCTCTCTTTCCTTCTCCTTCATCGTTGTTCTGAGCTCCACAGCCTCAAATTTACTTTTGATAACCTCAGCTCCTTAACATTCAAGCTGCAATTCGCCGATTCCCTCAATTTTGAGACAGAAAGAACAATTGAGCTGTGCTAGGGAGGAATCGAACAAGTCTTCACCACTACACTCTAAAGAGTCCGTTAGGGTTAATAATTTCTACAAACCAGAGTGCACAATTATGGCATTCAAATGATACGCTTGCCCTCAAGCTCAATTCGAATATCGAAAGAAGGGCGAACTGGAAGAAAACTATCGATTCATAAACCACCAGAATATCAGTGAAAATTCTAGACTTCACCACGAACAGCCTACTCCGAATTTCCCTCACATTCACAACTCCTCCGAGAAACTTCTCCCTCGCTGGAATAAGGGGCAAAAAAAAGCCTCAACGTGATGACTTACCGATCAGTGCTGATAGATTAATTGAAACTGCACAAAACTCCTCGTCTTCCTCCTCGTCCTCCTCGGCGCTACGTGCAAGTTAAACAAAAACGACAGTGCCCGGGAGCGAAAGAGACAGCGACTGATGCCCGAACGAAACGTAGAAGTGCTAGTTTGAAGTCTGCTTGTACGCACCCAACTCTCATCGTGTTCCTCTGCTCTGCCGCTTCCCAAAAACCTTCGAGAGGTGATGATGGCTTCAAACGCTACTGTACGTAGAACTACAACCTTGACAGAACTACGTTCGGTAGTCAGACACATAGGTATACTGTAGTAACCTAAGTCCATTGCGTGGTGACTGGTTCATCTACTTTACATTCTTCGCATGTTATTGCCATCCAACCCGTTTCGTTTGGTTTACGAAGGGAGTGAGAGTAGCTAGTATTTTTATTTTTTTAATATTGTGTGTTTATGTTTGTAAAACATAGTGAATGAATATACATTTCTTTTGGTATTTCAATTTGGATTCTATTGGTAATTAAATGATTTAGATATATATCAATATTTTTGTTTTTTTAATGTTTTGAGTAAATTTTGAACTATTTTTCTCAAATTGGATATATGGATCGGGATTTTTTTTGTTCCAATCTATTCTTTTTGCTACATTGGTTTTATTTGGACCTAGTTGGAAAATTATGGAGATCTGAGTAAAAAATTATGAGTGTTTTTAGATTTTAGAATTTTCATAGTTAGCTGTAGGACCATACTTAGAGGTTTTTTTTGTTTTTGGAATAAAAAGAAACGATATTCGGATGAAGTCTGGGCCGCTGAATACGAATATGTGAAATAAATACGAAGATGGCCAAGACGAATGAGTTTTTAAGGATGTCTGAAGCGTCGAACGGATTAGGACAGTTAGTGGCAACATCAACAAGTACAACAAGCCACGGAGGAGCAAGCATGAGCCAACGAGTCAAGTAGACGAAATGAAGAGGAAATCGGTTATTCGATTGGGGGCTCGAGAGGCTATTCAATTGCCAGTGAAGAAGATGCTGACAGGAGTACATCAACCTTTGGTGCCAAAGGTTGATATATTAGCCGGGGAATTAGTACGACTGAAGAACTTGGGCGGAGAGTTCTTAGCATGGCGTTGGGACTATGTGTGTCCAGAATTGTGCGAGGAAGTTCGAGCCAAGAAGACAGCCAACCCAATAGGCTGGAGAGGGCATCCAGATTCGTGGGATCCGTTGCTTTGGGCAGAAGCATTAGGAAGAGATTACTCAAAGGAGAAGGATGTTGTTGACTGGGAAGGATCGACGATGCATACTGCATTCACCTTCGACGAGACCAAGTGGTTTGACCCTAGGGAAAGGAAGGGTACAAACGGCTTCAAGATTGATCTTATTCGGGATGACTTCCGACGAAAGATAATGTATACCCTGAATCAACTCTTCTCACCACAACGAACTACTTATGTAAGCATGCATAAGGTGAGAATAGTGGAGGGGTTTGTCGGCTGATCAATAAAGGTCAATTGGGGAGAGATTTTTGCTCGCAATGTGCAAGCAATGGGACAGAGGCTGCGAGCATGAGAGAAGGGAGTGATCTACATCTCTTCATTCTTGGTGCACATGTATTCGCGCATGGGGTGGTTGACGCCACAGGAGAGAAGTCGCTATCAAGTGAATATGGTCAGCAATCTCGGTGGGCTAGTGGTGAGCAATGGCAGTAGTGGGTCGACAAGAAGTGTGGGACCCCACCAAGATGATGGTGTGCAGTCGCCAGTGCAACCAACTTAGCAGGAGATACCTTCGGAGGCTAGAGCGAAGGCAGTGAGAGATGCGGAAGAAGCGATATTCGGGAAGGAGGACTCCGTGGGGAATATCATTAGAGATCTTGGAATATCAACGAGAGGAGCCATTATGTCTTGATAGATCACTATTTGCTCATTCTCTATGCATAGCCCCACGTTTGTCCTCAAGGGGCTTGTCATGGATGGTATACGAGCATCTTCGAGATTGGTTTCAGACGGATGATCCCTCTAATGGTTTCACAGAGTTGTTTCATGTGGTTGTATCAGTTGCCAGAGGGGAGATTCTGTTTTCAGTTAGTTATGTACTATGTGCTAGTCGGCTTCTCGCGATGGAGAAGGACACTATGGACATTAGACCGATTGCTATTGGGGAGATCTTATTGCGTTTAATCAATCATACCGTTGTACTAGAGCATCGTTCACACTTCCAGCAATATTTTTGTCCACACCAGTTTAGAGTCGCCACACAAGGAGGCTATGAGGTGGTATCCTTGGGCAATAGAGCACTTCTAGATATCCATCCGGATTGGATTGTCTTGCAAGTGGACATTGAGAATGCTTTTCCAAGTGTCTCACATGCATCCATTTTTAGAAAATTTAGACAAGTTGGTGGACCTCTATCGAGCCTCATTCCTTTCGTATGGTCTTTCTACGGCTCACATTCTTCTCTCTTTTATCAGCATGACTTTTCTGAGGAGGGAGTGACCATTCTACAGTCCACCGCTGATACTCGACAGTGAGATCGTTTGGGAGGACTCCTATTTATCATGGCTCATTATGAGCTCTTTTGTCTAATACTTTGACTATGACACGTTGTGTGTTCCACTCCTTAGCAGATGATACACATATTGTGGGCCTTGTAAATCACATTAGACATGACTTTGATTACTTGACTACCGAGTTTCATCTTATATGCTTGATAGTCAAGGTGTCAAAGTGTAGGGCTTGGTCTCCTTTGGGCATTCTTCCTTATCTCTAGCTTCCAAAGGGATGTATGACATGGATATATGGCTTACGCATTCTAGGAGTGCTAGTAGGGTCCAAGGATTTTGTGTCATTTAAATCAGAATTCTGCTGGAAGAAATTCATCAGGGCATATTACGGTTTTTCACCGAGGAGGTGGATCTAAGTGATTGCAGCAAAAAATTGATTTTAAACGAAGCACTAGCTCAAAGATCACTCGGAGAGCCGTATGCGAGGAGACTTGCACGTATGGTTCGGAGGAAGGCCATTGATACCTCGCCATTAATGAAAGGCTATGCCATTATAAAGTGCTAAAAAAAGATCTTATCAACGTCCATAAATAATCAAAAATTAGGTCAACTTGGTTATAAAGATTAAAAAAAATTTATTATATCCAAGTCAACTATATTGTCTTCATTCCGATCATCAACTAGAGATAAGCAGACTCGAACCACTCACATCTACCACAAGGTAAGCCATCGTCTCCTAGACGCCCATCTGGCAACGATTTCTGCCGGACCCTAGTCAAGCATGCCTTGACTCAAAAGACTAGATTGTCTTTTGAGTCAATGATTGACTTTATAGGATGAGTATATTGATAATGCTTTGAAAGATATTATCGGAGACCTTATCAAATATAAAGAGGGATCGGAATGGAAAGTGGAAGAGCAAGATCATCAACATTACTTTGTTGACTATGGAGCTTATATGATAGAAGTGAAGCCGACATGAGACATGGATAGAGAACAACATGATAATCTAAATGTGCACTTGACCAATTCATTTGTGATTAAAATCCAATGTCTTCATCACAATCACTTTTGAGCATGGTTAGTATTTCACTTTGGAGAAAATTTTACGCTACAAGTGATAAATACTTCAAACTTGATTATTCTTCAACGGTTTCTTATGGTAGGATTTGGAACATGATGATATATATTTTGATTTAGTTTGAATGTTATGTATATTAACTTTCTAATGACGATAACTTTCAATACATGGATTCCAATCCATTATTATTATTTATTGAAATCAAGTCATGAGGATTATTATTATGATTTTTAGTGATTGAATAAAATTTCATAATATTGACATTTAATCTATCATGTAAATATTAATTTAATTTTATATCTATTTCAATATTTTCAAATAATTCATTTTTAAAGCATTATTTGATATTATGAAAAAAATCTTTACTATTTAAATTTCATTTTTTTTATGTTTAGTATATTATATTAGTATGTCAAAATGTTAAATTTTTTTAAATTAATTTTTCATTATAATTTAAATATTTTTTGAAATATTTTTTTGAAATATTTTTTTTGCAATATAAATATAAATATATATTTTCAAATATTTTTATACTTTAATTGATAAACTTTGTTTATTTATTTTATTTTGGCATTTATCACAAATTTATAAAAATTTTATTTTGAAAAATAATAAAAAAATCAATATTTTTTATCTATAATTTTATTTTTGACTTCAAAATTAAATAAAATTTTATGAAATTATGAATTTTTTCAATCATCAAACACTTATGACTATGATTAATTTTTTAAAAATATAATTTTGCTTAATTTGATATAAAAAATATTATATTATATAAAATAAGTTTAAATTATAGCTAATTTCAAATTTGATCTCAAGAAAAATATAAGAGATTCAAAATAAGAAATGAGAGTATTTCATGATTATTATATTTTTATAAAAAATTTAAATTTAAATAATTAAACTTATATTTATTTTATGATTGTAGACTATTTTTTGAGTTAAAATTTATAATATATAATTAAAATTCATATTAATTATTTTTGAAGATATTAAAGAATATGAAAAAAATAATTTTTTATTTAATAAGTTTAATTATATATATTATTTTCATTATATATTATTTTTTATCTATTTGATTTTTATTTTATTTTATTTTTATAATTTATTTATTTTTATATTCAATTTGATTGTTTTACATATTTTGAATATAGTTGTATTATTATTTATAAAAATATATAATTAATAATTAAATTTTTTTTGAATTAAATATTTGATATTACTATTCAAATTCATTGATGTGTTCATTTATTGTAAATGATAACATCATTTAAAATTTTTTTAAATTTTTTTAATTATTTTATAATTGAAATAATTTTAATGATATGAAATAAGATTAGATTGATATTTGTAAATGCAACACATGATAATTATGTCATTCGTAGCATTTACAAAGATTTTTTATTTATCAAATAATACTATTAATACTATTGATCAAAGATAGATCCCAAATTTATCTAAAACATTATAATTACTATTTTTTTTACAAATGCACTTAAATAACATCAACAAAGACAAATAAAATTACAAAAAAATTCAACTTCATATGTTCAAATAAATAAATTTTAATCTAAGTTGTATGTGGTGACATTAGGAGTGAAATATGAGTTGTAGTTTGAGAAATTATGCAATTTGAAGATAAACTGAATATCTTTGCTTGAAGTAACACCACAGTTGCACTCAAAAATCATATTGTATTTCAAAATTTTGAAAATAATTATAATTTTAATAAATAATAAATTTATTCATATTCATACAAATTAAAAATTAAAATAAATTTTTTGTTTGATTGCATCAATAATTATTGAATTAAAGAATATATTTTATTTTTTTGCATGTGGTCCACATCAAATCATCACTAAAATGATATTGTAATTGTGGACTGTTGATGAATGATAATTTTGAATATTATATTTATAAAATTAATTCAAATAAAATATATAATTTTTTTGGTCTATAATGATCAAATTTATGCTAATTATCATGTAAATAAAATTTAATAATACCTTCAATATCAAGCATTAAATCACTTATATTATAGATATTAATAACTTGATAAATTTTTGTTAACATTATAATGCTAAATTTTAATAAAAAAATCTATAAAAATATGAACTTGAAATCTAGAGCAGTCATTGAGATTGTAGTGATTTACCTTTAACAAAAAAAATCTCTAAATCATATTTATTATTAAAAAAATAAAAAAATAAAGCAAAAATTATGGATTTTTTATTATTTAAATATTACATTTTTAAAAATGATTGAATAATAAATTTACATAATATCAATCACATATTATAATTTTGAAATATACATTAAGATCAACTCAATGACCTTGAATACATTAAGAATAACTTATTTTGAAAAGTTATTGGAGAAATATTGATGTTTGATATAATTATTTTGATAACTTATGTTCATGGATCAATCAGTACATGTCATATTTTGAATAATTTTTTTTATTAATAAGGTGATATGTAATAGATTATTGTTTATCAATTATGTTAATGTGACTCTTAATGTTTATGTAGTTTATATTTATATAGTTTATCATTACGTGGTCAGCATGGATGTGGTTATATTCACTTTAAATTTTTGATTTACTAAGTATTATCAAAAATCAAGTACAAAGTGTGAACTATTTTTCAAATTAATTGATAACTAATGAAATTGGTTAGTTAATGAAAACAGAATTGACCTTGATTTGCTAACTAGACTTTGAGTTTGAATTCAAATGGCAAAATTTTGAACTTGTTTTGAAATCATATTACAAGATTTTGAGTTTCAATTTAAATGGTCAAACCAAAAAGGATCTGAGTGGTTAAAAGAGTAAATATTGCGTTATTATACTCAAGTTTTCTTCCTTGAATAATTACAAATCTTTTAACTATGATGTCATCTAACTAAATCAAATGAATACCATAATTACAACCATATGCTTATGTAGAATGAAAGCGTATGTACAATGAAAGTCATAACAAAAGCTATGATTTTTATAGATTGATTCTTCAAAATTTTTAATAAGTAGATTTTGGTACATAGCTTTGGATCTACAAACTACCATAATTTCATCTAAAATTACAAGAAATGATTTGATTAAAGTTGAAATCAGTTAATTAAAAATGTAGAACATCATAATCCATTCCTTTTATACATTTCTATTGGCCACACCAAAGACATTAACAAATTTTGGACTTGAGTGATAAATATATAAAAAATTTATTACAAAAACCTCTAATAAATGATTTTATCTAATAATTCTATTTTGATGAGGAATGACTGTGTTTGACATCACATGCAAACCCCTCTTAATACTCAAACTTCATGAAATATTTTTTATAATCTTCAAGTTTGAATGATCAAACCCTTATTTATATAGCTTTTATGATATATTTTTGTAATATGATTCGCCACATAAAACATATTGCATGGATTTTTCAAATAGCATGACCTTCCAACAACGATTAGTTTGAATATCAATGTTATGAAATTTAAACCAATCATCACAGGTTATGTGTAATTTCTCTCAACACAAGTAAGCTAGATCTAAAGAAACTTATTGATTACTACTGACAATTTTTCATGGACCTTTCATAAAACTCAATAACTAATTACAATAATCTTTTATTTATAATTGATATCATAAAAAACGTGTATGTAAGTCTTTACATTGATTCAACCGTTGAATCAAGAGTGACATCTACTCAAATTTGACTGTAATATTATCTTTAAATTTCATTTTTTACTTTATTTCATAATTAATCTCTAAACATAAGCTTGATAAAATTCATTTCAAATTTCACTCATTTGTAGATTTTTTATAATTAATATTACTTACAAAATTTTTCCATCATATGATTTATGAAACATGATGCAATATCTTTTGTTAAAAAGTTATCATCATCACCTGTCCTTTATTCAGACAACTATCATACGTTTTAATTTCACTTTCATCGCTTGGATATTCATAAAATATCACAAAATGATTCATATGCTTGTAAAATATTATGTTGATAAATTATAATCTAATCCATATAGATTCTATTGGTGAAATGTTGCTTCTTGTAATGACTTTATAATGAGATAATGACACAATAAAATAATAAAAAGGATGGGAAGATTCCATCATTGAACATGATTTTACAATCGGCAATCATCTTTTATCCTAATAAAAATATAAAAATATTTTTTTCTACTGTATAAATCACTATGAAAAATTTCAAAATTATATTATCACTATTGAAAAATATATCTATAGATTTGCAATTTTATTTGAATAGAATTACCGATTCAATTTTTTATTTTTTTTCAATTTGAGGGCAACATGTATAATATTTGATTTATTCTTCCAATACTTAACTTTAATACCCCATAATTAACCCACAATAACTTCAAATGTCACATAACTTTATCTTTATTTGTCTTCTTTTTAAAAACTCTTCCATAATACCTATTGATTATCAAAAATTCATTTTGAAATCCATTATCTCCCTCTAGACACTTCTCTAAGTTTACAATAAAAATTTGACTTTTTTTTTACTCCAATAATGATATTTCTAAACTCAATACATTTTGTTCCATAACTATCATATCTATTTGAGAAGTAACAAGGCTTAAGCAATGTAAAATCTCACTAATCCTTTTTATATGCATCTATATGATCATTATACAATAAATGCAAATGAGTCAATACAATGTGGAGCATAAAATTAACTAAACTGAGATATGATCATCATTATGCAATCTAGCAAAAAGTTAATACTTTGATTGAAAGTTAAAAAATTTATTCTTTTCCCTCAAACTTGGATCTCAATTTTTGACATCAAAAGTAAAATAAATGAGCAGATCAGAAAGTTCATTACAAGAGAAAAAAAACCATCAAATTTTTTTTCTTTTTGAAAAAATTATGTAATAGCTTGAATAATTGTAATAAGATGAAGATATTATACTTGGATAACACATGAAGTGTATATAAATTCAGGCATGGAGTGAATGCTCAAGAGAAAGATTGATCAAACTGAATAAAAAACTTCAGAGAAATATTTTCTTATGCATTAGCGTCAACCACGTTACATGAATGTTAAACTTATATGCTAGCTAGAGTTTCAAAATTTTGAATTGTGTTCAAACCAAATTGTAGAAGATTTTTGTTAACATGTTTTAAGTTTGATAATGTAGATTTTTCATTGGTACATTTGATTTTTTTTTTCTTATAACCAACAAATCAAAAGTCAAGATTTGAAAATAAAATTTTCTTTTCGGACAATTTAAATGTGTTTGAAAAATAAAAATATTTTTTATAATTATAAATTAAAAGTAGTAATATATAATATAATAAATAATATTTGATAAATTTTATGAGAATAAATTATGAATTAAATTTGGCATGTTAGAAAATAATATAATTTATTTGAAAGTCCAAATCAAAATATTTTTGTGAATTTTTTTGGTGTAGAAAGAAATATAAATTTATTTTATACACTTAATCTATCATTGAGATTTTTTGGATTGTGTTTGTGTTTCAGATAAAAACAAAACTTATAGAATAATAAAAATATGATATTGAAATTTTTTTTGTTTAATTTATTCATTTATATTGAATAAATCCCAGTTATGATTGAATATAACTTATCATTACATTAAATTATGATATCATCAAAATAGCAAGAAGATTTATTGAAATTTTCAATTGCATTTTTTATATGTTCAATTGTTTAGGGTTTATGATTATGCATACATCATTTAAAAAAAGCAAAAAATCTTTGTGTTAATTGTTTAATAATATATTTTATTCAATAAAAAACCTTTATGTTTAAAATTAGGTAGCAATGCATCAAAATTTACAAAATAAATGAATTTTAATCATAATTTATACATCATTTATAAATAAAATTGATAAATTTCCCTAAAAAAATCTACCACATTTAAATTTCATTGATAAAGTTAAACTTACTGAAATATTTGTATGATGATTTTGAATCTACTTCTTTACTAATCTCATATTTTTGTTATCAAAACTGAATGATCATTTTTAAAATTTTTAATCATAATGCATGTTTCTCCACAAAGGTATCTAAGTGAGGTTGGAGCAGCATTTTGAGTTCCATATACGATGCAATCCAGCAATCCATTACCAGATCACGGTTTGACCATGTTCTTATCTATCCTAATCGGGAATGAAAACTACATGTGTCTTCTTGACCCTGAGCTCAAATGTTGAATGGAGTAGAACATTTCTAAGCTGGACATTGATTTACATCCCCGTTACTGTACCATACTCATCCGGTGGCTCCCACTAATGCACAGAACATCGGTGGGAATGAGCACCTGTGAATTTTGTGAGAGCTCTTTGTGGAGAAGCCGTTGAAAACATGATCTCGTTTCATAGTCCACACAAGCTTAAGTAGGAGACATTGGAGTGTCTAAGATTTTGGAGAGGTTGCAAAATTGGGACCGTTCACATGACATTTTATCTGTACTTTTTTCCCACTGTTAAGTGTGCACAGCACGTAAATACAAATTATCCCAACGAGCTACAACTCAAGAATACAGGGGAGGATTTCCGGCTCCCATTCCACCAGTTCTCCTTCTTTAAACCACAGAGCAATTTCACGTTCACCATTTGCAGGAAGCGACACTTCCATGTACAACATTCCTGCCGCTTACTATCCCAAAATCTCCTCGACTGGTTCCGAGCTCAGCGTTAAGCGGGTTGGTCGCTCCAATAAGCTTTCTTGCTGATACAACCACGCCGGGCCCCTCCCACACCATGCGTACAACAGGTCCGGAGACGATGTACTTCACTAGTGCTGGTCAGCGATGTCGCTCCTTCAGCTCTGCGTAGTGCTCCTCGGCCAAATCCCGGGGAGTTCGAAAGAGCTTCATTCCCTTTAGAGCGAATCCCTTGCGCTCGAGTCTGGAGATGATTTCTCCTACGAGGCCTCCAACATATTGCACTTGGAGAGAGTAGACTGTACTTACAGCATCATGTTTAGTGTTGCGCTGGAGTTCAAATGTTCTGCCTACATGAAATGTAGCTGTAAACAGCATTGACCTTGAACGAAAAAGAATCCATACAGACAGCCAAGGGACCGAAAATCCATGAACACTTCAATTGCATGAAGATCTTAGCGAAAATGCTAAAGAAGAGTGCTGCAAGTTTGAACAGCAGTGTCTTTAGGTGTACATTTAAATGGCTCACTTCCAGATTTGGAGATGGAATCAACATCTCTACTGGGCAGATGCTGGCATTGGACCAACCTCTAATTCGCAGTCGTAACCTTGCATGTGTCACCGCTGACTTCATCAAACGTCACAGACCTACCGAACTTGGAATAGTCTAAATTGCACAGCGATGTATAATTGAGAGCTGGCGCCGTGAATCTTCCCTCTAAAATGAACTTAGCAAAAATTCTGTAGTAAGCTTCTGTGTTGTGAACACCATCCCAGCTCATATACTCGTCTACATTGGAGCAAACGTTGGACCCTGGGCGTCCGCAAGTGATGTTAATGTTGTAGTTGTTGTCAACAGGTCCACCGGAACTTCCGCAACAAACTCTTCGTGCTACACATGGATCGAACCCTGATTCATGATAAAAACACGGGTTTTGATCAGCATAACTGCTCGTCAACTCCTGACTTCCCTGCTCTCAATTCATCATCTCAATTCTGTTACTCTACAGAGTGCGCACAAATTCTTCAGAATGGACTACTGAATACTAATGTTAGCTTTGCGATCGGTCAATATTCTTTCTGATCTGGTTACTGCACGTTCCTTTGGCATGTGTAGTTATCTAGAAATCTGACCTCCTCAATGGGTTGAGGGTCTTTGAGTTATCATGTTCTCGCCTCGTTGTTCTTAGGTTCTCAAAAATTTACAGGGTATTCCTTCCCTTTGTGAACACTGCCTTTCTGTACTCCTTCCGCGCTTCATTCATTTGGGCACAGCATTTTCATGGAAGTACAGCTCGTGCATAACAATGACCTACATTCCCGGTTAAGTTGGAAGTTTTACAGCCAAAGGAAAAAGAGAGACCATATCTCTCTCAAGACATATCCCTATCTCTGGCACTGCTCCTCTGATAGATTCATTGGGAGTTCCATTTATTTAGGAAACATTTCATTACGATAACGAAAAAGACATGGTACGAAGCGAGACAACTAGCGCTTGTCATCAGTTCATCCGAGGCTGAGTTTTCTCTGAAAAAATAATACTGTGAATGAACTCACACGAACACCACGGTGAACAGATACTAGATCTTAAAGTAAATTGTAAATGGAATATAGGCCATTTGGTGACTGGGAGGAGCTAAGAAGAGCAGGTGATTACCATATCCGACGAGATTGCTCTCAATCTCCTCGGCAGCCGCTGTTGTGTTGAAAACAGCTATATTCACACCAGGGAGATCCGTGCGCATCTTCTCGACAACTTGAATTAG
Source organism: Marchantia paleacea (assembly GCA_014180765.2). Taxonomy (NCBI): domain Eukaryota; kingdom Viridiplantae; phylum Streptophyta; class Marchantiopsida; order Marchantiales; family Marchantiaceae; genus Marchantia; species Marchantia paleacea. The sequence goes on from MUAA02000049.1 coordinate 895,168, forward strand.
ACCTGCGTTCCAACTATCCACGACACCGTTGAGAAAGAAAAGGCAACCCCTATTGTCCAAAGGCCCAACAAAGGCACTGATGAGTCTCGGAGAGCAGCCTATGGTACGGGTAAGGCTCGAGATCAGAAACCTTCGTGCTCCTTGCCGGTATAATGTCTGAGAAGCAGCCAAAACTGTCAGTGAGATGGTTAAAGTCTCATCATCTTAAGAAGGGACATTGGGCAGTACTGAGAAACTATCAGAAGCACATCCGAGCTAGGGAATAGAGCTAATTTCTTCATCTGTAAGTTCACTGAGATGCACACGAACTTTTAGTCTTCCAAGTCCTCACTCAACTAACAGTATGAAAGAGGTTGAAATGCTACGTGTGTATTGACGGAAGTCTGAAAGGAGTACAAACGAAGCTTAAAAAGAGAGGAAGACAACATGGGTGTTGATAAAAAATGCACGAACTGAATGCATTACCTTGATTGCATTTTCATAGTTGAACATGGCAGCCGGTATCACGGTGTTAAGAATTCGTGAAAGAGGATTGGGGAATTGGAGTGCGAATTGAATGTCATTTCCACCAAATCTCATAGTGTAAAGACCGTTCTTGAACGCACTCATCGATGGGAGGAACGTCTCAAAAGGAAAACATGAGACTGTCGTGAAACAGAAGAATGTTGTTAATCCACTCATTTCAGAAGAAAATTCCAAAGAAACTCAAAATTCTAGACCACTTTTCTCATTCATGCGTGTCATCAACCCTGAGCTCGCACTGTCCGACAGTGGAGTTTTCTGCCGTTTCATTCTCGTCCTGTACATGAGCCTACTCGAGAATCTGCGGACTTGACATTGCCTTTTTTCCATTCGTGCCAGTGGAGTGAGAGACGACAGTGAATGGAATACTTCAAAGTTTACATTTCTGTTGCCGGACACTCTCCGTAGTTGACTTGAATATGGTAAATTGTGAGACTTGGATTGGGAGGAAGAAGGGATTAATCGTTGTGTCGTTGGAAGCCGTTGCTCCAGCCACCGCGAAATTAACTCCATGGCCGTAATTGAATGCTCCTGCCTGGATATATGGCTGGAGAAGTGGTTGGTTGAAAGCCAATGCTGCATGAGAAGCAGACTTCAGTATTCGAACAAGCGTATGCAACTGCCTCCACTCCTCGAACTTTCCTCTTAAACAATTCAGGGATAGCAATGACGTGCTGTGCCCTCATCGTAACAAACTTGAAATAAAACAAAAGCTGAACAAAAGCTACGCTGCTATAAACTATTGTGGAAAGACACTCTATCCAAACGGATAAGGTCACAGCTTGACCAAAGCTGTTTTGACGAGAGGTTTCACATAGAAGCTCACAGATAAAATCCGGAATCAAGCGTCCATTCGAGAAGCGTTTGGCTGGTGATCCGAAGAATGATTGACCGTAAGGTGGAAAAGTAATGTCAGCCACCTCAGGAACAGCGTTATCTAATGCGCCAGTGTCTGTCACGGAATCACCAAAGTTGAAAAATGCTGTAGGACACTGGGTCAAACCCCTCACTCTGACTACTGCAAGCATTAGCATCAGAGAAATCGTTTCCAGGGCCAACCTGAAATGAGAAGATTCAAGACGCCGTACACTAGACATTGTTGTGGTCACGAAGGATCGACCTACACGAGAGTCGCAATGACAGGCAATTTACAATTCCGCAACAAGACACATTGAAATAGTATGCTGAAATGACAGACGTATCAAACATAGGGTTTGCTAGTATTTACTCATCAATTCTGCTGCCATATCCAAGCTCATGAAGACTTTCAATGCGGACTACTTTCGGACGTCGATATTGATCTACCTTTGCGAATTGCAATCGGCACGCTGAGCGGTGGATCCCAACCCAACGTGTGATGTAATCATCAAGTGTGATATTTTCGTTCGCAATCAATACTATTCGAATGCTCGCCCGACACACTGACACTACTACAGATGCAGTTTAATCTGAGTTGACTTATATCCATGTAAAGGCTACAGAGTTCGAGAGATTCTCCCGTTTGGAGAAATGGGTCATTTCCAGTGTTTTCGAAAATTGTGACAATTTTTTGGGAATATACGTGCCAATTTTTCCCTTCTTCATGTTTCGCTCAAGAATTCCTGTCAGTTCATGTTTTACCTCGAAGGGTTACACATCTAGCAATTAGTCTATCTAGCAATTAGTTTCTCAGTGACCGGGCAATTGGCCCGAAACAGATCAGAAATAGAGAGTATTCCGCAGGACGTACGAAACGTGATCAGAGAAATTAAGGTGGCCCCCTCGAATACTGTAGTTGCCAGACTCATCTGGTGGTCCCTGATGTCTGAACGACCCTCAAAACCGTGGAGATATAATTATGACATTTCTTCCTTTTCCAGTTTATCTATGAGGTGGAGGACGGTCCTGGCGTGAAACAGATCAGAAGTAGAGAGTACTCCGCAGGACCTTCCTGCGGAGTACTCTGCATCCATCCATGTCCGTTTGACATGCATGAAAATGTGTCTAAATATGTTAGAACTAATAAAATTAACATTTTATATGTCCAGGATTGATTATGATATTTGTTTTTGGTGTAGTCTTGCATGGAAGGGTTGTGCATGTTTTAAAAGTCAGCAACAAATATCATTCAATTTTTTTTAAAATATATACTTTTCATACTGTTTGTAAATAAAGTGTATTTGCTATGTTTTCAACTATACATTCATAAATTTTTCATATACTTTAATTGCAATGTACTATCAAAATCCAACATTGAAAAGCATAAAACTCTACCACACATAATATTTATTGTCCTTGATCTCTTGATACAGTCACTATCTCTATTCTCTACGTATCTCCAAAACTAGTCAAAATTAATATATGATTGATTACTTCAATATATTTAACATCCTTCAAAGGAGTACGAATCCAACACCAATAAATATTAAACAAAAAATTCTTAGATTACACTAGATTATAGTTTATCATTTGAAATTGATTACTCTACATCACATTATAAAATGATCATGTTTGTGCAACAAGTCCAATCTAAATCTATATCATACTCACATTTTGAATTGCACATGATCTACTTTCCGTAATAATATCATCAACTTCAGAATTTAAGCATCTAATTTTTATTTTTATTGTAAATTTTTATAATAAATATGTAAAATATTTTTTTAATGATTTTTATTTATTTTAAATATATATTTAATTATTAATTTAATTAATTTAATATTTATTAATTAAAATATTTAATATTTAAAAATATTTAAACATTAATTAGTGTTTAAAATGAAATTATTGACACTCATTATAATCTCCATAACAAGTCCAAAGTGAAAAAATATTAAAAATCTTATGGAATCAACATAAACTTCATTAAATTTCAAATGGATGTGATCATCATAGGCCACATATTAGCAATTTTTTAAATGAAATAAATAAATATGAATGATTATGGATATGACAGATTGATGAATGTACATACAAAATTTATGATATATTAATTAATTAAGTATATATATATGTATATCTTTTATAATTAATAAAAGATATATAATTGATTTTTTTTATCAATGTACATGTCACTCTAGCCTTGATTAATATGGATTTTCAAATATGTGTATACAAATGTAATCATATATTTAAAAAAATAGAAACAACAAATTCTAATTTTCTATAGTGCTCTTATTATACATATTAATAACATATTTTTTGTGATTTGATAAATATAATAAAAATATTTTTTATACGTATTAATTTATAATAAATATTTTAATCATTGGAATAGAATTTTATTGCTCAACTTTGATTGTGCAATTATTTTTTTAACAAATGTAGGCTATGAATATCATCAAAAAATATTATTTGTTGTGATAAAAATGAAAAAAATCCAATAAATTGACAAGGATAAGAAAATATATCAAATATCATCTGATACAAATGGGTAAAGCTTGTTCAATATTACATTGCATTAAAATTCCAGTAGCCAGATAAAATTAAAATTTAATTCAAGGATATTAACTAATATGTTGATAATTCACAAGATATATAAATTTCAACTTGGATTCAAATATATTGCCTCATGCACTTCTGTCAAACTTAGCCATCTTAAAACTATGGTTTCAATACAACACTCATCAATTTTTTTTGGGTGAAAAAGATCTATGATTTTTTTGAAATTTGGCTTGAATTGACTTCATAAGATGAATCAATTTTTGATGATCAATTACTTAAACTTCAAAAACAAGTTTGCCACTATGAGTTTATTAAAAATTATGAGTCCAAAAATAAATTTTTTTCTAGAGTTTAAAAGCTGATTTGATTTTAAAAAAAATTTTATTCATATTTTTGAAAAAATTGATGACAAAATCATAACCATTAAACAATCAAATAAAAATAATTTCATTCATATTAAATTTAAATTTAAATTTATTTTATTTTTAACTCTTATGATTATATTTTTACAGCTCTTGGCTGTAAATCAAAACATATTTATCATCTCCCTTTCACTTCAGAATCTAATCCTTGATCTCACCTTTTGCCATCCTAACCTCTAACACAAAACATTCATCTTTATCACTCTTAATCTAAAATATGAAACTTGTATTCACATGCAACATCAAGAGAGGTTTTTTTTCACATGAAAAAATTAAACAACAAGGAGGAATCTGATTCAAGTTGATATCATGAGGTAAGAGTGTACAATATGACACTCCACTTCTTACTATACTCTATAACTGAACACACCACATTCATTGGCAAATCTTGGACTTAGATGGTAAAAAATGTGTTTAAATATCATGAAAAATAAATTTTATTTAAAAGAAAAATATGATGAAAATTGATTGTTGAAAAGAAAAATTTGACAGCTCATGAAATTCTCTTTCCATACTCAAACTTCTGAAATTTTTTTTACAAACTGCATAAGATCTAAAAAAATCCAAACATTCATTTATATAGGATTTTCAGTACATAGTTGCGGTATCATTTGCCATACGTAAGATATGATTGAAATGCCAACATGACACTGACTATCACCGCTAATCATTTTTCACATCAACACTTTGATATTTTATTTAATCATATATAGTGGAGTATAATCCCATTTAAGATAAATAAGGTAGCTATAAAATACATGTTAATTATTACTAACAATTCAGCAATCTTCCATAGAGTTCAATAGATAGTTTATAATTAAGATTGTTACAATATTTTTTTCACTTGTAATTGACATCATTAAAAACATCTCTATAATTTTTTACACTAAAATTTACAGTCAAGTTTAATTAGTTGAAACTTTGATTCAACGATTAAATAAGAAGTTTCAACTTTACAAACTTGATTATAAATTTATCTTCATTCTTCAATATTAAATTCACTTAGTATTTAATATTAAAATATTGATTGATAAAATCTACTTAAATTTTATTTATTTATAAAATATTAATAATTATTTCTTTTTACAAAGTTTGATTGTTAGATGAGTTTTGCAACATGGTAAGAAATTTTTATCATTGTTACTTCCTTGTCATTTAGATTATCATCATATGTAATCATTTCACTTTTATTGTTTGACTTACATGAAAGTTGACAAGATGACTTCAAGTGGTGAAAATGAGAAACTATCAAAATAAATTACAGCATAATCCATGTAATTTATGTTGATGAAACATTGGTTTTTGTAACACTATTATTTTCATCAATCATCTTTTATCCAAAAACCTTTTGAGAATCATCAATTTTTTTTCACCATATGAATTATTATAATATACTCTAAAGAAAGTCATCCCTGGACAGAGTACACCTCGGCAAGCCACGAGGTTAATGAGATAACGGTCCTCAATGTACGGATCAACTTAGAGCGTCAGTTCAATCTCCAAGTGCAAGAAGTACAACTGTCAGACAGGATGATAGCCCTGATAACTAAGCAACAATATCCTAAGTTTAAAGGGATGTCTGACGACGACAACTTAGATTCATACATTAAGACATTTGAGGCAATCTTGATGGCCAACAAAAAAAATGACCCCATAGATCGTCGTTGCATATTCCAAGGCCTCTTACGAAAAAGGGCCCGAATATGAATGAACAACCAAGAGGAAGGCCATGCGGCTGAAATCATCTCTTGGGATGGGCTTAAGGCCCGATTCCTGGCATGGTTCCGGAAGATGGATTATGAAAAGGTTATGCTAAGAAGATTAGGGGCTATCCGTAGGAAAAAATACCAAAAGCTCCGCGAATATATGGAGTAGTTTCTTAGTTTGTTAGATACGATGCCATCTACCACAGCTAACACCAAATCATATTTGGTGGCAATGACCATTGAATGGTACGTTTCCGGGTTGAGGAAGTTTGATCCCGACCAAGAAATCTTTTGCCGGAGGGCGGACCCAGCCATGGTGGACGCTATCATTCAAGCGGCCAAAGCCTACGAGATGTCCAACATCCATTGACGAAAGCTGAAGGATGGGCGTAACTCACATAAGGGTCGGCGGGCCAAGCGCACGGAGATCCAAAGATGCCAAAGTCCCTCGAATAGTAACACATCGACTACTTCCGGGGAGGAGGAATGTAGTTCCTCTAACGAGAAGTGAAGACACACTTTGAGGAGAAAAGAGGGTCATCAAATGAAGCAGGTAGAAACCAACCGCAAAGGAAAAGAGTCGAAAGTAGAGAAGCTCACCAAAAGTTTGGTGGAGCTTAAGATCCACCTTGTTAACAATAAAGATAGAAGAAAATCTCCCATGCAAGGGAGAGTTAACATTTGGTGCACCATATGCAGAAATCCCGGGAACTCCAACTATGAGCATCAGCCTAGAGAGGGATATTCGGCCCAACAGGTTGAATGGGTTCAGGTGTGGGATTACCCATCCTACAAGGCCAAGTAGATGATCAAGTCTATGGAGTGCAAGAAGGGGGACCTACATCTAATATATCACCCGTTCATATTTCCCGGTATAACCCTATGGAAATGGCGGTCAAAACGCCTTAATGGAAGATGGGGGGCTTGGCACCAATCCCTCCTCCAACTCGACCAAATGCATGCTATAACTGCGGAGCCATGGATCACTGGTCATCCAAGTGTCCCCAACCTCGACGAAGAATGACGTATCAATCCATATGCAGTAATTGCAAGAGGCCCAGTCATACGAATAAGGAATATGATCAACCACCCCAACCCAGAGGTGATAGTGAAAGGTATCTGGCTCAAGGAGTGCACTTTGTCACACCACCAAAGCGAGATGTCGGGGTGCATCAGATACGAGTAGAAGAGCATGCACCCAAGGAAGACACGAGTTGGCCAGAAGAAGCCCTGGACGTGTTGCGGATGTCCACCCGAAGTAAAAAGATATCCCCTATCGTTGTCAAGGAGAATGCAAAGTCACGAGATAAGAAGAAGACTCATAGGGAGGATCCCCCCAAGGTGATTTTGGTACCGGCCAAGGAACTTGAGGGAAAGGACGAGTCACCATTTCCCACTGATATACGGGAAGAGGTACAAGGGTACCTCATGGAACTGACTCCAAAGCCAACCAAGGTGCTGTCCAGAGCCAACCACAATGAACAAAGAGCAGAACCACGAACAAATCTGCCCCAAATCTATTACGATCCAGATTTAGCCGAGGTCAAGGGTAATATTTCCATGAAGCAACTACTGGATGATAACAATGTCTACAAGAAGATTTTCATTCAAGCATTGAATTCCAGCAAACCCAAAGCTCTAAGAAGAAACAAGCTACCCACGGTATATTTCGTGGAACAAGAAGACTTATGGGCACCAAAGATTGAAATTGAAATCGCATGGTGTATGTTGAAATTTGTACCAATAGACTCAAGGTCTAGAGTGAACATCATGACTGAGGACACGACGGTAGCCTTGGGGTACAAACATTACAAAGATACTCCACGAGAATTAAGATTAAGGGACCAATCTTGCAAGAAATCAGTGGGGGTACTCTAAGGAGTTTTGATATGAATAGGCGGAGTACCTTTCTTCCTCACGTATATCATCCTCAAGCCACAAGAAGAAAGTGGGTATAAGGTGTTGATAGGGAGACCATGGTTGTATAACGTCAAGGTGCTAACTAATTGACTGAAGAAGACCTTATCCTTCTTCGACCCCGAAGCTGCCTTGGTGAGGCGAGTCACGATCACTTGGCATCACTGCAAGTACCAAGGGGAGACCTCCTCAGACTTAGGGGTGACTGATCCTAGTGACGAGGGCACCAAGTCAGGGTATTCATCCAAAAACCAAGTAATTTACTTGGAGTGTTATAGATGGACGAAAATCTCTTAGTAGATGACGAATAGTAATTATAGATCAGTGTGGGGAGGAGTGAAGCTAGCCACACTGACGGCGTAGTAGGATCAGACACATGAAAAGAGTTGACGGTGACATCTCGATACCAATTAAAAGTCAAACGAGTTCTGCCAACAAGGGATCTACACCAATTGTTAGTTCTTCTTTGAGATTTTGAAGACGTCTTTGCTTGGAAGATAGAAGACATGAAGGGGATACCTCAAAAATGGGGAGAACATCGAATATACCTAATAGAGGGAGCAGTCCCTATAGGCCAAAGGCAGTACAGATTAAATCCAAAATACGCTTTGTTAGTTAAAGATGAAATTGATAAATACTTGCAAGAAGGTATTATTTATCTTGTGTTGAGCAGTGAATGGGTTGCGCCAATTGTGATTGTGCCTAAGAAGAATACGGGCAAGATTAGGGTCTGTCAAGACATTAGGAAGCTCAATGCAACCACCAAAAAAGACCACCATCCATTGCCCTTCGCATAGGTAATTCTGGATCATGTGGCGGGACATGAATGTTATAGCTTTTTGGATGGGTTGTCAAGATGTAATCAAGTGTCCATACGAGAAGAAGATAAGTACAAGGCCACCTTCACTACCGATTGGAGGATATATGCTTATCATAAGATGCCGTTCGGGTTGTGCAATGCTCCCACTACGTTTCAAAGGATGATGACTCATATCTTTCAAGATTACATGAGGAAGTTTCTGGAAATTTTTATAGATGATTTCTGTGTTTTTGGGTCTAAGGTGGAACATCTATACCATCTTAAGCAAACTTTCCAGAAGTGCCAAAATAGCTAATTGGCGTTGCATCCGGAGAAGTGTTACTTCATGATGATGGAGGGGATTTTGCTGGGTCATCGAGTGTCAACTTGGGGATTAGAAGTAGATGTAGATAAGGTTAAAGTAATCAACCTGTTAGAACCCCCTAGGAACATCAGAGAACTCAGAGATTTCCTAGGTCACACCAAATATTACCAAAGATATGTTAAATCATATGCCGATATTGCAACTCCATTAACAAGACTACTTAAGAAGGAAGTGGAGTTTGTGTGGACATTGGAGCACCAAGCCACGTTCCAGAAAATGAAGAGAGAATTGGTCACAACATCAACTCTGGTCCTGCCCAAATGGGAAAAGCTTTTTCATGTTGATATGGATACCTCGTCAATAGCCATGGGTGTAGTGTTTGGCCAGAAAGATGAACAAGGGAAGGATCATCCTATCTACTTTGCAAGTCGTATGTTGATAGCGGCGGAACGAAACTACTCTACTATGGAGAGGGAAGTGCTAGGAATGGTCTATGAAGTAAGGAAGTTCCGGCACTACCTCTTGGGTTATGAATTTGTGTTCCATGTGGATCATTTTCCTCTAAAATATATGGTGCAGAAGGCTGATCTCTTGGGACGGCGAGCATGTTAGATGTTGTTATTGCAAGAATTTTCTTTTACTGTGTAGACGAAGAAGGGGGTGCACCATACGAATTCGGACTTCCTACCGCGACTGGAAACAAAGATACCGGCTGTGGTGGTGAACAATTGTTCCAGTTAATCGATTACAAGGAAATGTAGTACTATGACCTGTACCGCTACCATAGAATGTTGGAGTTACCGGATGGATTATATGTAGAGCAAAGAACCCTTTTTGTACATAAAGCAGTGCCTTATCAATTGGAAAGAGGAATACTGTTTAAATTGGGAGCAAACAACGTTCTACGCAGATGTTTGGAGTCGCATGAAGTCATTAGGATGATTTGTGCTATGCACAAGGAGGCTGCAGGAGAACATTATGCTCTACGGAATACAGTCACAAAAATTTTGGCTGCTAATTATTGGTGGCCGACGATGTTTAAGGTTGTGCATAGATTCATCCAGAAATGTGATGCATGCCAAAGGATTGGGAAACCAACGCAGACCAAGCAATGGACTTTGAAACCAATTCTGCCATTGGCATCTTTTGAGAAATGGGGCATTGATTTCGTAGGACCTATCTCGCTAGCAAATAGAGATACTAGAAAAAGATACATCCTGGTTGCTACAGATTACGCTACGAAGATGGTTGAAGTGGTTGCCACAAACGTGATGATGCAAAGACTATAGCAGAGTTTTTCTTCAATCAAGTCATTTGTTGATATGGTTGTTCTCTAGAGCTGGTTAGCGATAGGGGCACACATTTCTTGAATCATTTAATTGAAGAATTGTTGTGCAAAATTCTCAATAAAGTGATGGTAAATCATATTTATGATTGGGATGTCAAAGTATCAGTAGCTTTGTGGACTTTCTGGGCAGTTGAAAAAGTTACGACAAAACATACATCTTTTTATCTCACGTATGGAATGCACCCTATTACGCCAGTAGAGCTTGAGATTCCTACCTACCGAATTTTGATAGAGGATCGATTATTAGTGAAAGACAGTCAACTTCATCGGTTGTTGGAGTTGGCAAAACTGGAAGAATCACACGATGAAGCTGAGGAGCTAATGAAGGTTATTCAACTCCGGTGAAAGGAAAAATATGATAACCGACTACGACCGCAAAACGTTGTAGCAGACGACAAAGTATTGTTATATGATAGCCACTACATGAAGTTTCCAGGGAAGTTGCATCTTTGCTGGATGGGACCTTATGAGGTCAAAGAAGTCTTGGTTCATTGCAATTACTCGATTTGGATGGCACTCTGTTTGCCACCAGAGTGAACGGATGGAGAATCAAGAAATACTATGAGTAATGATGTTTGCAGGATGCTCACAGCTAGGGGTGGACATATGTAGGATCTTAGTTAGGGAATTTGAGCTTGTTTTTTTGTTTTTGGAATAAAAGTACTCGGTATTCGGATGAAGTATGGTATGCCAAATACGAATATGTTGAATAGTACGAATATGACCAAGACAAATAGATTGTTAGTAAATGAGTGAAGTAACAATCAGGATTACGCTTGTTAGTAACAACATCAATAAGTGAAACGAGTAGCGGATAAGCAAAAATGAGCCGACGGAGCGATTAAGTAACATGAAAAAAAGATAGATCATTCATTCGGGGGCTTGGGAGGCTATTCAATTACCATCAAGGCCGTGAATACGGAAGATGCTGATATTAGTATACAAACCATTGGTGCCGAAGGCTGATTGGACATCGGAAGAATTGTTATGATTGAGGAACTTTTTAGGAGACTTCCTAGCATGGCAATGGGACTATGTATGCCCGTAGTTGTGTGAGGAGGTTCGAGCTAAGAAGGTAGCAAATCCGGTAGGATGGAAATGTCATTATGATTCGTGGGATGCGCTCCTATGGGTTGAAGCATTGGGTTGTGATTACAAGAAGGAGAAGGATGGCATCGACTAGCAAGGGTCGGTGTTGTACATCGGATTTAATTTTGACAAATCAAAATGATTTGATCCTCGAGGAAAGAAAGACACGAATAGATTCAAGATTGATCTCATTCGCGATGACTTTAGGAGGAAGATCATGTATACCCGGAATCAATTATTCTCTCCGCAAAGAACCATGTATGTAAGTATGCATAAGGTGAGAAAAGTGGAAGGATTTGTGGAAGGATCGATCAAGGTAAATTGGGGAGAGATCTTCCGCTGTGTCGTTGAAGATCCTTCGGCTCAAGCCGCTAGGAATGTGCAAGCAATGGGACAGAAGCTGAGAGCAGGAGAGAAGGGAGTGGTATATATTTCTCCGTTCACCGGGGGAAATATATACCACTCCCTTAACATCAGTAAAGAGGAAAAGATATCAGTTGAACGCTATGGATGCTTTAGGTGGGCCAGAGGAGAATGAAGGTAGAAGTGGTTCAACCAGAGGTTTGGGCCCCAGTATAGGAGAGAGCTTGCAATCGTCTGTAGAAGAGAATAAGTAGGAGATGCCTTTGGAAGAGATATATAAATTGATGCGGGATATTGAGAAGACCGTATTCGGAAGAGAAGACTCAGTGGGGACCACAGAGAGGAAAAGTCCCATTGTGAAAGTAGTTCAAGAACATGTCAACAAGAAGAGTAAGTTAAAAGAGATTGTTCAACCAAGGAGCCCAATACCAAAGGCATCGCGGCCTAAGGTAAAAACGTCAAAGCTTAATGGTGAAGAACCAATTTCTTTGCTGTTACAGTTAACGGAGAAACTAGAGAATGTAATTGTTCCAATCTTGATGGAAGTGAACGAGATGGATACCAACTACATCCAGGGGTGGAATCCGCAGAAAGACGGTTACATGGACCTCATTCAGGTAATGAACCACACAGCTCAAGGAAGGAAGGACCAGACGCATACAATCAAGCAATTAAGATACGAGGCGCAAAATTGAAGTTTGTGGAGAGGGAGAATGAGAAGCTCCAACAACAATTGAAGAGGATGAAGTAGCAATTGAATGAAATTGATGTTGAGAGACCGGCTAGATTATAAATTTTGGCGAGATAGTGTTCACAATACCTTTTTGACGAGGTGGAGACTGAATGATTGGAACAATGAACACTCCTTGCGATTCAAAAGAAAAGCGAAAAGAGATGTACAAGGCCATGGGTCACGAATGTCAGGAAGTGATGTGTGTCCATTGAAAGAAGATCGTAGAAGACATCAGAGAGTTGCAAATGAGGGTAGATGTTTTCGTATGGAGAGAAGAGTCATCATCAAAGGGTCCAACAACTTTCCAAAGAAGTAGTCGGACGTAATCCGTATAGGCAACGGTTAGGAATAGTTGCAAGCATATGTATAAATAGGAGTAGAATTAGAGTAGGATTATCTTTCTCTTTGCAAGTGTTCATTGAGAACCGCAAGTGTAGTCAGGGTAAAACAAAGTGCTCGAGAAGCTCGTGGGTATTGCGTTCGATTGGCCTAGATTGGTGTGACATACCGGTGAAGTTATCTGGATATTTACCCATGAGCCATTGTTGGATGAATCTCAGCAGTAGAACTTCATCGAGAACCTCACCTCGACTTTGGCTTGAAAAGGAGAGATCAATCTCCCATCAGTAAATCAGGTTTGGAATTTCATTTACATGTGTAATTATGTGTAATCTAATGGATGGGTAGTGACATTTGACTCGGATTGAATAGTTGAATACTACTTATTCATGGTACTCTTCGGACTATGATTGTCTAGAGCATAAACTCACTTCTTCACCACTTGTAGTGAATTAACACCTCATTCCCTTGAGAATGAACTTTCATTCCTTACGATTGGCAAACCTTTGTGTAACTTGTCTATTACAACTCCGTCTTAGTTAGGAATTTAAAGTTTTTTTTTTTTTACTTTTCACAATAAGAAGAGTGATATTTGGAGGAAATGATGAATGTCAAATACAAATAGACATTTTAGTACAAATATGAATGTTATGAGTGAGTTGAGTAGGCTGCACACGGCGGGAGAAGTTTTGATGTCTAGGATAATAGAAGTTAACAATCGTATCGATAAGCAACTGTGCGCCAAACTCTCAAGGTTTACACGATGAAGAAATGAATGGCTATTCGATCAGGAGCAAGAGAGGCCGTTCGATTTCCTCCAACATAGAAGATGTTGTCAAGGATGATCAGACCTTTGGTGCCAAAATTAGACTTGATTGTAAATGAATTATTAAGATCGAAAAATCTTGCAGGCATATTCTTAGCATGGTGATGGGATTATGTGTGCCCTTAGTTGTGTGAGGAGGTCCGCGATAAGAAGGTTGTGCATCTTATTGGGTTGAGAGGACATCCTGATACATGAGATGCGATCTAGTGGGCTGAGGCATTGGGGAGAGATTATATGAAGGAGAAGGATGGCATCAACTGGAAGAGGTCAGCGTTGCATACAACGTTCGACTTTGATGAGTCTAAGTGGTTTGATCCTCATGGGAGGAAAGGGACTAATGGATTGTAACAAACAAGTTACACAAATGTTTTGCCAATTGTAAAGAATTAAAGTTCGTTCCCAAGGGAATGAGGTGTTAATTTACTACAAGCGACGAATATGTGAGTTCATGCATCTTTTTTAGACTCTGGACATGAACAGTCCAAAGAGTGCTGCAAATAAGCATTATTCAACCACTCATTCAGATCATCAAACCACTACCCATCCATTAAATTACACGCAATTACACATGTAAATGAAATTCCACTCTTGATTTACTAATGGGAGATTGATCACTCCTTTATAAGTTGAAGTTGAGGCGATGTTCTCGATGAAGTTCTACTGTGAGGCGAATCCAACCAAGGATCATGGGCGAATACCCTAGTAACTTCACAAGTATAATACACCAGTCTAGGCCGATCAACACAACACTCATTAGCTTCTTGAGCACTTTGTTCTACCCTGACTACACTTGTAGTTCTCAATGAACACTTGCAAAGAAAGAGATAATCCTACTCTAACATTACTCCTATTTATACAATTGCTTGCACCTATTCCTAACCGTCGCCTACACGGATCACGCCGACTACTTCTTTGGAAAGTTGCTGGTCCCTTTGATGATGTCTCTTATCTCCAGGCGAAAGCATCTACGATCACTTGCAACTCTCTGACGTCTTCTGTGATCTCCTTTTGATGGACACGCATCACTTCATGGCATTCACGACCCATGGCCTTGTACATCTTCTTTCGTCTCTCCTTCGAATCGCAAGGAGTGTTCATCGTCACATTCAATCGTTCCAACCGTTCAGTCTCAACCTCGTCACATCGGGCAAAAAGGTATTGCGAGCACTTACTCGCCAAATCTTCTAATCTAGCCGGCCTCTCAACATCAACCTCGTGCAATTGATGATTCGCTCTCTTCAATTGATGTTGAAGCTTCTCATTCTCCCTCTCTACGAACTTCACCTCAATGCTTTTGATCTTGCAAATCTCACTATAGGTCTGCTCCACTGTGATGGCTTCCTGCGTTGCCTCCTCCTTCTGTCTCTCCATACGTTCCACTGCTTCTGTCAGTTGCTTGATAGTCTGCGTCTGGTCCTTCTTCCCTTGAGCGGTGCGGTTCATCAACTGAATAGAGTCCATGTAACCGTCTCCGTGTGGATTCCACCCTTGGATGTAGTTAATCCCCATCTCGTTCAGCTCCATCAGCACTGTCACTATCACGTTCTCTAATTTCTGCCCTAACTATAACACCAAAGAAATCGGCTCCTCCCCTATTATCTTGAGGAGGTGTCAAAATGACATATGCCATCCTCTCAAACAAGAATCACAAATCAACATATTGGTTGCTCGACCATATGATCCACATAACATACATCTCAAGCCTACAATGTTTGGAAGGTAACATGGCGCACAATTATGCACATGATCCTTCCAAATCACACCATCATGACCATCTAATACCAAAACTCATGAAGGTAGAATCTCATGTACTCATAGAATCATACGACCTGTGACCTCCGGGCTGACTCTCACTCAGGTTTACCTCCGATGGCTTTTTGGAAGCTCATCATGAATCTAGAAGGACTTAGTCCCACCCTTTGCCCATGATCCTATTGCTCACTCTTACACAAACTCTCAAAGTCCAAGCTCTATTATGCACATTATCACCAAGAGTAAGATATCACTCAAAAGGAAAGGGATACTTTGGTAATCAAAGTCTTCATTGAATCAAGGTTCCACTCGAACATGACATCTCCAAGAACCAAGCTCCCCAAAACTAAGATCACCACACTATCTTCTCCCAAAACTAACTTCCATTGAAAAACTACTTGAGAGGTGCTTCTCAACCTCTCTATTTATACTACTTAGAATCTTACCCTAGTAACTACAAGTAATCACCATGTAACTTCCTCTTACCAAGTTTAAACGAGGTAGAGATCACAAACCCCAATGAAAAGGGTACATGGCAACATGCAATTGGTCCACTTGGATCTTCTAGAAGCCCAACTACTCCCTAATTGACTTCTAGTGTACCAAGTCAATCTCGCCCCTAGATTTAAGGGTCTTCACCAAGTCCAACCAATGAAAACTAGTCCAAGTCAAGGGAAGTCAAGATACCCATGTGATGGAATCTATTCCTTGACTCATACTAAACAACAAAATAGTAGTTCTTATCTACCACACCAAAAGTTACTCTATATTTTCCTCCAACTTAACCATAACTAGCTAAACATAGTCATGACTAAGATAAACTTAGGCACAATTTAGATATACTTTCATTTTATCCTATATGTACAACCCTGGGTCTTACAGACCAGCCGTAACATCCAATGTGATTGGTGCACTCTGTTGGAAGTAAACGTAATCATCAACATGAAATCTATGAATTGAAGGTCGATATCCATCTCCTTAGCCTTGACCTTAGGCCGCGCTGCCTTTGGTACTGGACTACTTGACTGAGCGATCTCCTTTAGCTTCCTCTTCTTGCTGACGGGTTCTGCAACTACCTCCACACTGAAACTTCTTCTCTCAGTGGTCCCCAATGAGTCTTCCCTCCCGAATACGGCTTCTTCAATATCATACATTGCTTTGTTTCGCTCCTCCGAAGGCATCTCCTTCTGATTCTCCATTATTGGCGACTGCAAGCTTTCTCCTCAGTGGGATCCCAAACTCCTGGTCGATCCACTGCTCCCATCACTTCCCTCTAGCCCACCTAGAGTATTCACCACGTTTAATTGGTATCTCTGTCTTTCATGTGGTGTCAACCACCCCATTCATGAATACATGTGCACCAAGAACGAGGAGATATACATCACTCCCTTCTCTCCAGCACGCAGCCTCTGACCCATCGCTTGCACATTCTGGGCAAAGATCTCTCCCCAATTGACCTTGATCGATCCCCCGACGAATCCCTCCACCATTCTCACCTTGTGCATACTTACATATGTAGTTCTTTACGGCAAGAATAATTGGTTCAAAGTATACATTATCTTTC
Source organism: Marchantia paleacea (assembly GCA_014180765.2). Classification (NCBI taxonomy): domain Eukaryota; kingdom Viridiplantae; phylum Streptophyta; class Marchantiopsida; order Marchantiales; family Marchantiaceae; genus Marchantia; species Marchantia paleacea. The sequence goes on from MUAA02000049.1 coordinate 912,296, forward strand.
TCCTGAAATCATCACGAATAAGATCGATCTTGAAGCCATTTGTGCCTTTCCTCTCCCGAGGATCAAACCACTTCGATTCATCAAAATTGAAACCCGTATATAATGCCGACCCTTTCTAGTCGATACCATCCTTCTCCTTCGAGTAATTTCGTCCTAACGCTTCCGCCTAGAGAAGCGTATCCCACGAATCTCGATGCTCTCTCCATCCTATTGGATTTGTCGTCTTCTTCGTCAGAACTTCCTCACACAACTCTAGACACACGTAGTCCCATCGCCATGCTAGGAAAGCTCCGCCTAAGTTCTTTAATCATAACAACTCCCTAGCTGTCCAATCTGGCTTTGGCACTAAAGGTCGATACACCCTTGTCGGCATCTTTCTTACTGGTGGCAATTGAATAGCCTCCCGAGCTCCCGAGCAAATGATCAATCTCTTCTTCATCTTCGGCTTGTTCATGCTTCCCTGCTGCTCGTCGCACTTGTTGATGTTGTTACTAACTACCCTAATCCATTTGACACTTCAGATATTCCTTAACAACTCATTTGCCTTGGCCATATTTATGCTTATTTCACATATTTGTATCCGGCAAACCAGACTTCATCCCAATATCACACACTTTTATTCCAAAAACAAGAAAACAGTCTCAAAATCTCTAAGTAGGGTCCTACATGGATTTAAGATGGATTTCATCAGGGATGATATATACAATAAACTAGCAATTTTCGCCAAAGAGAACTACTTATATGAGTATGCATAAAATGAGAATAGTAAAAGGCTTTGTGGGAGGCTCGATCAAAGTGAAATGAGGAGAAATATTTGCTCAAAATGTGCAAGCAATCGGACATAAGCTCAAAGCATGAGAGAAGGGAGTAGTGTATATTTCCTCATTTATGGTACACATATACATGAGTATGGGGTGGCTAACCCCAAAGGAAAGAGTGAACTATCATTTGGATGCAGAAAATATTTTGAGGGAACCGAATACAAATGAAGCCAACAGTGGCTTGACAAGAAGTCTAGAGCCCAATGGAGGAAGCTTGCAATCGCGTGTAGCTAGGACAAGGATGAGATACCTTTAGAAGAGTTGGATAAAGTAATGCAAGAGATTGAGGAGACTGCATTCGTACAAGAAGATTCAATAGGAAATATAAAAAGAAACGTGAGAAGTCTGAGTGTGGAAGAAGTGTGAGAACTAGTAAGTAAGAAGCAAAAGCTAAAGGAGATTGCTAAACCAAGAAGCCAAGTACCACAAGCATCGCGGTCTAAGGTAAAATATTCAAAGGTTAATGGAGGAAAACCATTTTTTTTTTTTGCTGTTGTAGCTGGCGTAGAAGCTAGAGAATGTAGTTGTGCCAATTTTGATGGAGCTGAATGAGATGGGATCAAACTACATGCTAGGGTGGGATCCACAAGAAGATAATTACATGGAGCTGATTCAGGTAATGAACATGTCGTGCACATACATATCGCATCACAACATACATCGCTGTCATATCAAACATCACAACACATAGATCGTCATACACCAACATAAGTGTACCACAATCGTCCCCCTAACTCGCGATTAGGTCCCTCTAACACCAGGTAGCCATCTAGTCCATAACATGATATGCCCTTTGTGGGGCTAAGATCAAGAGGCCGAGTGCTACAATGTCCCATCGTTAGTCGCCTATCTACAATCCATACCATCTAACGGTCAAAATCTAATCTTTTCTACTCTCAAAACGTCCACAAGGACACTCCGCTCATAACCATAGTATAAAAGAGAGATAACAGTCAAGCCAAACCCACTTTGTTCTTCAAAGACTCCAGGTTCCCGCACTAGTTACTATCCACCATAGCCACACTCTCAAAGGTTCAACTTCAAAAACTGACCTCCAAGGAGCCCTAATTCGAACTCTACCCCTTGAGCCTTAGGACCCCTAACGGTGCTGTCGGCCCTAACGGCAGTCCTAGTGCGAACGGCGCTAACTGCACAACCGGCTCTAACTGATGTATCTGCTCCTGCATACACACACCTACCTAACTAGAGATGCCACTACATAAGTCGTGACAACTGTCGTGCACATACATATCGCATCACAACATACATCGCTGTCACATCAAACATCACAACATATAGATCGTCATACACCAACACAAGTGTACCACAATCGTCCCCCTAACTGGCGGTTAGGTCCCTCCAACACCAGGTAGCCATCTAGACCATAACATGATATGTCCTTCGTGGGGCTAAAATCAAGAGGCCGGGTGCTACAATGCCCCATCGTTAGTCACCTATCTGCAATCCATATCATGTAATGGTCAGACCTACTTTCCTGCTAAACGCATTGAGGACATCTCCACCGCCCACTGGGCACCGCATTGAGAGGAGGTGTCAAACATGACATATGCCATCCTCTCGAACAAGAATCACAAATCAACATACTAGCTGCTCCACCAGCTGATCCACATAACATACATCTCAAGCCTGCACGTACAACTGCCAGGCTTGGATCCATAGTACCATCAATGTTTGGAAGGTGACATAGTGCACAATTACACACATGATCCTTCCAAATCACGACCCTCCAATACCAAAACTCCAGAAGGTAAAACCTGACGTACTCATAGAATCGTGCAACGAGCCGTAATATCTAATGTGGTCGGTGCACTCTGCTGCAAGTAAACGTAATCACCAACATGAAATCTGCACATTGAAGGTCGATATCCACCTCCTCGGATGGTAGCATAACGCAAAGTATCTCTATGCTGAGCAATAGCCAAGTTCTCAAATGCCATGGGCATGACTCTACGGAAGAGATCTGCCCTTTGAGAACACACCTTAACCCAAACATCAGGGTTATGCAAGTCCAAGACTTCACCTGACTCTCGACAGATAGCTGCAGACCTGGAGTCTTTGAAACACAAAGTGGATTTAGCTCGACTATAATCTCTCTTTTATGCTATGGTTATGAGTGGAGTGTCCTTGTGGATGTTTTGAGAGTAGAAAAGATTACTTCAGAAATTCAAAGTGGATTCTATTGTGAGAATTGTGAGTTCTTGGAAAGCTGAAGGTGTTTTGGCGAGTTTGGATTGATGGTAGCTTGGATATGTTGGCTGTTGAGTGTGCATAGCTTTCATGGAGTGAAGCCCATGGTGATGATCTAGAAGTAGAGTCGATTCAAAGTTGATGTGATCACTTTCAAATTTTTATATTTTTTATTTATGTGTAAATCCGAATCGGAAATTTTTGAGGACGGAAGGGTTGTTAAAAATTGACAAAGTGGGTCGATGCTTATAGTTATCTTGGATCACGTTTAAAGTAGAATGTAGGCAGATTTGCAATGGTAAATGTAATTTACCATTGCAAAAGTGTTTGCAACGTCCATCATTTCATGACTATAATAACTACAATTCACCGCTGGTTGAAATTGATGCTCCCCGATGTCTTTAGATATTCCAACTTTTGTGTTTGTGAGCAATTGAATGTACTCCTTGCTCAATTCAACTCACCATCTTAATTTATGTAATTTAATTGTTAATCTATGACTCATCCTTGCTAAGCTAGTCGTGGATGCATTGGAAATATTATGGATCTCCTAATCAATAATTTCATTGATGTCTCACCCTACAAAGATGTTAAAATCCGACCATTTTGATTAGCAAAAATCTCCAAGATTTTGACATGCATCGAAAACACTCAAGAGAGGTTAAAGATCATCTTGTACATAACAATAACAACAAACTTGTTTGAAGGTTCTTACCATCCTGAAAAACTTAGTGAGAAAAGAACAGCATGATCAATGAAGATGAGGTGAATCTTTTAGAAACATCCATTTTTTTTACAACATAGTATTGAAGAAGAGTATGTCAATTACTGTAAAAGACAACATGCTTTTGAAGAAATCATATTACAATCCATCACTTGTTTACTTCAAGGAAAATCAATGAATTCCCATGGCTTGTTATATAGAAGTGATTTCATCTCCTTGTGCATTGTTGCATCCCTCTCTTGCTTCTCGCTAAAAGCTTGAGCTCTAAAGAATGAAGATGGATATCCATCTTCTGTAATTAATGCATCACCTAAATTGTCAACATTAGCCTCAATCACCTAGTCTGAAGGAAACCAAGTATTGTACCTTTCGCGAGCATGATGTTCAACAACAATTCTCAATTATCTTCCCATTGAAGATTCAAGTTGATTCACAATTAAAGATTTAGGGTAATTCATTTGTGCTAGTTCAATCTATGGCTCATAAGCAATATACTCCATTTCTTGTTTCATTATGGATGGAACTTCTCCTTGTGGCCCATCTTGAGAAATATCAAGATCAATCTCCCCCTCACCTATAACTAGGATAGGATACTTGCCCTTATCAATAGCATGTGTCTGAGATTTCCCCTCTTTCATTGATTTGGATTCATTGAAAGACCCATCCCTAGTGATTATTAATTTGCAAACCAATATGATTACATAATCTATAGTCCTTGTCATGCACATATATATTGCATCACAACATACATCGTTATAATATACATCACAATATATAGAATGTCATACACCAACACAAGTTACAAGATGGAGGATAGAGCTACTTAGGCAAATAACAAAATCTTCAAGTTTAGGTTTGTGGCCAAGGGATTCACACAAAGGAAAGGTGTGGATTACAATGAAGGTTTTTCTCTAGTAGCCAAACATTCTATAATACAATTGCTATGACCCTTGTAGTTTTGCTCAATTTGTTCCTTGATCACATGGATGTTGTCTCTGTGTTTCTGTACTGATTGCTTGATGATAGATCTTCATGCGACAACTATAAGGTTATGTGGTGAACAATAAGGAAAGAATGGTTTGTATGTTGCTTAAATTCTTGTACGGATTAAAGAAAAGCTCAAGGTCGTGGAACAATCATTTCAATGATTTCATGTGCTTACAAGGATTTATACATAGTATATATGATCCTTGTGTGTATCTAAAATTGAAAGGTATCCCAAGTTTTGATCTCATTATTGTTGTCTTGTATGTTGATGACATGCTCATTGCAAATGAAAACCAATCTGATGTTATCAAGTTGAAGGGTTAGTTAAACTCAACTTTAAGCATGAAGGATTTGGGTCTAGTCAGAAAGATCTTAGACATCGATATTCGTAAGGATCAGAAAGCAAGGAAGCTCTAGTTGATGTAGAAGAATTATGCAAAAAAAATGCTTGTAAAGTTGAACATGACAAACACTAAGGTTGTGAGTACTCCCTTGGCGGCTCATCTCAAGTTGTATATTGCCCTTTGTCCAATATACATGACTAAAAAGGGCATGATGTCTAAGATTCCTTATGAGATCGCAGAAGGTAGTCTCATGTATTTGATAGTGTACACCCGACCGAATTTAGCATTTGCTTTAGGGAAGGTGATCACATACATGTTAAATCTAGGCAAGTTGTATTGGGAAGCAATGAAGTGGATACTTAGGTATCTAAGGATTCAGTTTGACATGGATTGTTATTTGATACAAACTCAATCAATGCAAGGTCACTTTTGAGCTATGTGGATATAGATTATGGGAAATATCTAGATAATCAAAAATCTATAACTAGATATGTTTTCACTATTGTAGGTAGATGCATCAGTTGGAGATCTACACTTCAAACTTGTATCTTTTAGTCATCCATAGAAGTTGAGTACATTGTGATAGGAGAGACAACAAAAGAAGCAATTTGGTTGAACAAGCTCCTCACTAAAATGGAGTTGCCACAGATTAATGTGAACCTACATTGTGATATCCAGAATGCACTTCATATTCCAAAAAACAAGGTGATGAATTACATAATGATGCACATCTAGAATCATTTTATCATATAAGCATTATCTAATAATGAGTTTAAGCTTGTCAAGATTGATGGAGAGCTTTATCCTGCTGATGCATTTACCAAAGTTATTACTCTAGATAAGTTTTCAAGGTATTGTGCAAAATTACAAATTTTGCATCATTTTGATTTGTAAATAGTTTATGTTTATGTAGTCTTTATCTGAGATACTATTGGCTATGACTCATGTTTAGTTAACTCTTGTTCATAGAAAGTGTTTGTTGGAGAGCCGAAGTGTAGTCATGATAGAACGAAAACTCGTGAAGCTGACTAGACTTGAGCTAAATATATGTAAAGTTACCCATATATTAGTCCATGAGCCATGATTGTGTGTGTTCTTCCAAGAATATATCATCGAGTTCTTGCCTTGACTTCATCTTGCAAGAGAGAGATCCCCTCCATAAATAGAATATGTCATTGTGTGCATATAATCTCATCGATGGGAGTTGACAACCTGGCCAAATAGGGAGATCTTGAACTTTATATTCATGATACTCTTTGGACTGTGTAGTTTAGAGTACTTTAAAGAAGACTAAATTCACCTTTTCCTTCTTACCTAATTGTATCAATTACTGCCTTAGCATATCTACCTATGTTGTTACAAACCTCCAAAAACTACTACTTTGTCACGATGGATTAGATCCAAAGTTATCAATTGGAATTCTATCAGATATCTTTCGATTCTATGCCACATGTCTAAACATGTTAGAAACAAGAGTATATTAGTCTGGATCTCTACCATATAATAAAAAGTACGGTGAGAATGACGCTAGAGATGCTTTCCGGCTAAATCGATAACCCATGGCCAACCATGGTAGCTAGATGTCCCAGTCTTGCAGATGACCTTTCTCCAAGCCAAACTTTTGCAGTCCTCTCTTCACCGTCAGAACAACTCGCTCTGTTAGACCATCAGCCTCGGGATGATCTCTTGAGGTGGTACGATGATCGATCTGTTGAGAAATCGACTCTTCAGGAATCACTCCAAGAAGAGGAGAGCACACCAAAGGGACAAGAGAGAGTGTTCAGGAATGAGATGAGGAAGGCTTTGCCTTCCCTTGTATATATATAGGGTGAGTACAAGGAAACCCTAATTTCGGATTAGCCCTAAACAGATATGTACCATAGGTACGTAACAACCCTAGATCAACTCAATGAGCTTGGGATATTAACACTCCCCTTCAAGCTCAACTGTACATCCTGAACTCCTAGACAATGTCGAAAAGTAGCAAACGACTCTCTAGGCAAAGCTTTGGTGAAGATATTCGCAACCCTGATCTCCCAGTATGTATATATCTAAGATCTACTACACCTGAAAGGACCTTCTCCTAACAAAGTGATAATGCACCTCAATGTGCTTTGTCATAGCATGAAAAACAGGATTGTTGGCTAACATCATGCTGCTAATGTTATCAGCTAGGATAACCGTAGGGACTAGGATAATATACTCCAATATCGAGAAAGCAAGGAAACGAAGCCAAACCGCTTCACAAGTGGCATTCATAGCACCACGATACCTACGCCTACGTGGAAGACAAAGGCCGCGGTCGGTTGCTTCTTAGAAGCCCGATTCCAAACTGCATTCCCAAGTCCAAACGCATATCCAGACGTGGATCTCTTGCCAGAAATGTCTCATGCCCAATCAGCATTGGTGTAGCCATGCATGTTCAGCTCACCTCCAAATCTGTATCGAAGTCCAAAATGAAGTGTGGACTTCACATAGCGGAGAATCCGCTTAACCGCCATCATACGCGATACCCGTGGAGCATGCAGGAACTGACTGACTAGACCAACAACATAGCTCAAATCCGGTCTAGTGATAGTCAGATAAATCAAACTCCCAACCATCTGTTTGTACATGCGGGGATCTGCAAGTAACTCTCCATCGTCTAACTCTAGCTTTAGACCTTGTTGTAGAGGAGTGTCTATTGGTTTACAATCAGACATCTTGAACTCCTTAAGCTTATCTAAAGCATATTGGCGTTGTATTAGCCACATATCCTTTCCCTTTGTGATAAACTCCACACCAAGAAAGAATTTAAGATATCCTAAGTCTTGTATCTCAAATTCGGAACATAAGATACTCTTGATGCGGGAAATCATCTCCTCATGGTTCCCAGTGATAATAAGATCATCTACGTAGATGGAAATCATCACTACATGAACTCCCCGATCTCATGCAATATAGGGATGAGTAGGAATGATGGACTACAAATCCAAGAGACATGAGAAAGGAATTGATCTTCTCATACCATGCTCTCGAAGCCTGTTTCAAACCATAGAGGGATTTCCTTAACTTACAAACGCTGGAAAGAAATTTCGGATCTTCGAACTGTGGTTGTTGCATGTAGACTTCCTCGCCCGGATCTCCATTGAGAAAGGCGTTTTGAAGTCCATTTGATGCGTCGCCATCCCTTGTTGACAAAGAATAGCAACCACCGCGCATGCGAATGGTTGCCATCTTGGCAACCTGGACTAAACGCTCTTCGTAGTCCACTCCATGCCTTTGTTGCAGCGACCTTGGCTACCAATATGGCCTTCTATCGAGATACAATGCCATCCGAGTTACGCTTGACCTTGAAGACCCATCTGCAACCAATCACTTTCTTACCTTGAGGTAAGTCCACCAATTCCCATGTTTGTTGGTGACGAAGTGCAGCAAGTTAAATCGTCTCCATGGCTTCAATTCACTCACTTTTGTGCATCGTCTCCTCAAGCATACTCGGTTCTAGCTAAAGTAGAACTTGAGTCATGTATGCATGATGATAAGCAAGGAAACTTTCATGCATAAATCGCTGAGCGGGATGCCGAACTCTCTCATTTTTAGTAGGGTAGTATCGGATGTCTTGTTTGTCGCCCCTTGCCGGATCGAGGTACCCGGCGGCGTCGTTACAGGATGCTTCATCCAACGGATGAATACGTAATCCGTGGTGAGGACATCATATGTTGCAAAATAAGATGATCCTCAAGTCTAGGAGTCGGTCCGGATCTTTGCTCGGTGAACTTCATGCATAGCGGCTCAGTAATGCGATAGACTTCGGCTCTAGACTGTGTAACTCCAGAAACTCCACTCTGTAAAGGTACAGTGGATGGACTCCTTGCGTTTCGCCGGGGAAGAGTGGGTATGACCGGAACAATCGCAGGTGCATACCAAGATTGCAACTCTTCAAATACAACATCTCTACTGATATAGAATTGCCTAGAGGAAGGATTATAGCATCTATATCCTTTCATATCTAAGGCATATCCAAGGATAATACACTTCTCAGCTTTCGGATCTAGCTTCTTGCGCTTCTCATCCGGAATGTGTACATAACGGATGCAACCAAAAACTTTCAGAAATGAGTAATCGGGCTTGTGGCGCGTGAATACCTCCATCGAGGGGTCTTGTTGTGAAGCTGCTTTGCAGTCGGAGTTCGATTCATCAAGTACACCGCAACGGAAAGCTTGCTTACGCGAGCGGTCTAGGCGAGGTTCTTCTCGTTCAACATAGCGCGGCGACTACGCTATGTGACAATTCTTCCTCTCCGCAACGCCATTCATTTGTGAGTATAACCGCAAGTCTTCTACGCCGTATGCCATGCTTACGTGGGTAGCGGTGAATTCTCAGCACCCGCTTCGCCTCCTCCATCGGGCGTAGACAAAGGATAGATTGTCGGATTTGTTTTTCTCCACCAAGGTGTGGAAAGTTTGGAAAGTCGACAACACATCTGAAGAGCTCTTGCTCTTAAGGAAGTAAACCAGTGTAGCGAGAGAAATCATCAATGAAGGACACGAAGTACTCAAAACGGATAAACTTGGTTGAGAAGAAGTCCATACATCTGTGTGCACCGGCTCTAGAAGCTTGGTCGCTCTCCTCCTACCGATCCCTTAAAGGGTTGTCTAGCTTGCTTGCCGACCCGACAAGCGGGACATCTTTGCAATGGGGCGAGCAGTGAAGTTGGGCAAACCTGTGACTAGATCCGAACTCGGGGAAAATTCCTCGGTTTCCGAAAGTTCATGTGCCCAATAAAGCATGTGCCCAAATATCTATGTCGATACTACAAAGCCACTTTACGTAATGGACGGAGTTGGTGTTTCTTCGACATTATTGTAGCATCTAGCTTGAACAGCCTACCACTCACCTACCTCGAGCTACAACTTGATCTTGTGGAGTCTTCAACAAAGCATCCATCTTTGTTGAAACGCACTTGGAAATTTTGTTCACAAAGATTGGATCCTGGGATGTCAAGCGGAATTTTACCCTTATGCTTGATCTCGTGCTTGGTATCATCTCCAGTCACCATGAACTGAGGAGTCTCCACAGTGTCGAGCGACGCAAACCATTCTTGATGCGACATCATGTGGTCAATTAGCTCTCAGGAATCGATCATCCAACCGTATAAGGTGCGCGGCAAAGATAACTATGGTGTGTCACAATGAGTAAAATGTTCTTCTACAGCCTACATGGCCTGTTGGCCAAGCGAACGCAGATCGTTCTGACGCGTGTAACAATTTTTGGCATAGTGGCCATTCTTGTGACAAAAGTTGCAGGTGTTAATCTGCCTTCTGGCAGCCGGTGGCGCACCTGGCTGGTTGGGTGCCTTGTTTTGCACACGATCTCTACCACCGCCATATCTGGCTCCTCTGCCACGACCTCTACCTCGACCTCCAGAACCTGCAAAAAACACACATTCTTGCGGGCCGACGAAGCAATCTTGTCGGGAATGCGCTGCTTCTTCTCCCAACATCATTGGGACCAATTCGTCGAACGGAAAAGGTTCTCGGTCAAAATTGGCGTAATGAAGCGCTTGTACTTGTACGGGCGATCCTTGCAATGTCGCACCAATAATCATCGGATCAAGTTGAACATTGACAGATCTTAAGCGTCTGCCCGTTGCTTGATGTGATTGACGTAGTCACTAGCACACATCGAGCCTTTCTTGACCGTATTGAATTGTTGCAAAGAATCGCAACTTCTCGAAGCTGTTCCCGAATGGAACATGCAGGACAATCGTCCCAAGCTTCCTTTGGGTGTGTCCGCGATCTTGAATGTGACCGATCATCGAGCCCGAGATCGTGGCGCAATGTAGTGGATGGCTTGATACGACCGCTTTCTCCACTCACGCAATGTCCTGCTCCTCACGAAGATCACCGGCAAACCACGATTGGTGCTTTCTCCTCCCGGTCACAAGCTCCCATAGCCCCCGGCCTTGAAGGAAGGTCTTCATTCGAAATTTCCACGTTTGGAAATTGTTCTTGTCGAATTTCTCTCCGGTGATCATGCTCACCGATTACGCCATGGTTGTGGTCACGGCGGAAATCAGGACTCCAACACGGCAAGTACCTACACAGACACAAAACGAACAGAAAGAACACCTCCGCGACTACGGCGGAAAAACAACTCCTCTGCACCTCGATCAAGAAACATGTAAAACTCCAGAAATTGGCAAAATATGCTTTTGTCTTGACCCATGAGACAAAGAATGAAATATGTTCGCGATTTACGTGCCCGCGATGCTTAAGGGAAAATGACGAAGAAAGCTCGGATTGAGCTGAAATTTTTCGTGGTAGGAGCTCTGATAGAGGCGAGCAAAGGCTCAAACCTCTAAAAAACCTCGTTCAGGCCTCCAAACAGCTCCTCAAAGATTTTGGAAAAGACAATAACTACCACCAACAACTCCAAATCGCACGAAAACTTCATGGCAACCAAATTCAACCATTCTGCGCAAGACAACTCCATTCAAGAAGTTGGGCGATCAGAAATAGGTCAAAAACGATCATCTTGACCTCCGAAAATGCGATTGAAGATTCTGAGAAAACACGAAACGGTTCCCCAACAATCTAATCACTTCAGCGGGACAACCTCCAACTTTGAGGCTCACTCCTCACTGATCTCCACCACCCCTCTATGTCTAATCTGCATAACTAATGCTCCCACCATGCTCTGATACCATGTTGAGAAATCGACTCTTCAGGAATCACTCCAAGAAGAGGAGAGCACACCAAAGGGACAAGAGAGAGTGTTCAGGAATGAGATGAGGAAGGCTTTGCCTTCCCTTGTATATATATAGGGTGAGTACAAGGAAACCCTAATTTCGGATTAGCCCTAAACGGATCTGTACCATAGGTACGTAACAACCCTAGATCAACTCAATGAGCTTGGGATATTAACACGATCAACACTCGATCACATAAAGCCTGAAACTCGCCCAAAAACTCAGTACCTTGATCAGTCAACACTTCTGCTGGTGCACCAAATCGGCTAAGCACTACATAAGCTATTCCCTCACTTGACTTGTCGGGCAAGGCTACCACCAACTCAATCCACTTGGAGAAATGGTCCACCATGACCAATACATATCGATGATGTCGTATAGTCAATGGCAAAGGTCATGCAAAATCCAAGCTCCAACGATAACCAAGTCCCATAATCGGTGGAGGATGTAGTTGTGGTGTAGGGGCATTGAATGATGCTCGAACACGATCACATATCCTACATCTCGCCACAAACTGCTGCACCTCAGTTTGCATACCTCTCCACCAATAGTGACTTTGAAGTGTTTATATGTCCGCTTTTACTCCAAAATGACCTAACTCCTCATGAGCATGTCGACCAACCGGTGCTCTCTCGAGATGGAAGTGGCACAACACTAACGCTGCCATCTCCCCATACTCGAAGAAGGTGTCTACCTTTCCATCTGAACCATCGAGCTCTTTGTAAAACTCGATCCCGCTCCTTTGCACTCAAGGTGCCCAACAAAGCAACTGTACGAAGATACTCCAACACCAACATGTCATCATGGATGTCTCGGTTTACCATCAAACCATCCTCAGTCTTAGCGTCCAAGGCTAACATATCTGCTCTATGATCCAAGAGAGATATCATATAGCTCTCAAGCGCCAATATACTCAAAAAGGCTGATGCATGCCAACCCGGCACCATCTCTTCATATGTATCACTGTGCCATCGAGCTCCGGTTTCGTCAACTTGACTTGTACATAGGTTTTGACTTAACCCATCTGCATCACGGTTCACCACTCCAGGTCTATGAACAACTGTGAAATCATACTCTTGTAGGATAAGAGCCCATCGTGCAAGCTTTCTTGTAAGCTTGTCCGATTCCATCAACCATTTCAATGGTTGATGATCGATGATGAGTGAAGGAGTTTCCAAACAAATAACATCCGAAATGTGCCACCGTCCAAACAATTTGCCAAACATTCTCCTTCATAAGAACTATACTTCGACTCCATTTTGCATTGTTGGAACGACTTGCATAAGCCACTACAAACTCCTTCCCCTCATCATCATGTTGGGTAAGCACTTGTAGGAGCGTAGTTCTTAGGATAAGTAGGATTTTTTTTGGTTTTTGTGAATAAAGAATTATATTCGGGTTCTCTTGAAGGTATTCGTCCGAATATATGTTTGTTAAATAGGAATGCCATTAGGGAGTTCACACGAGTGAATTACGAGGGAATTTAAGCACGTGTCTGGGGCGGCGGATTGAAGAATTGTCGAGAGAAAGTCGATGCCAAGAACTTGCCGTGCGGCCGGAGCAAGGGAAGCTAGCTGCAATGTCGAAGCGTCAAACCGGAGGAGTTCAAGCAGGAAGAAGTGCGACGATGGGGAGAATTCGACCGCTTATTCTGATGGCGGATTGGACTCCAGCGGAGTTGCTGAGGTTGAAGAACCTCGGTGGAGCATTTCTATCATGGCGATGGGACTATGTGTGCCCGGAGCTATGCGATGAAGTCTGGAGAGGGAAGCCACTGACAGCAATTGGAAGCAGAGAGCAGCCGGAGAAGTGGGATACGAAGTTATGGGCAAAGGCTCTAGGACGCAACCACAAAGAGGACAAAGGCGGCGTCGATTGGGAGGGATCGGTGATGCACACGGCATTTACCTTCAACAAGCGGAAGTGGTTCAAACCTAGGGAGAGGAAGGGGACGAATGGCTACAAGCTCAACTTGATTAAGGATGTATTCAGGAGGAAGGTGGCACTCACCTTGAATCAGCTTTTCTCACCGCAGAGAACAACCTACGTGAGTATGCACAAGGTGAGGATTGTAGAAGGGTTCATCGGAGGAACTATCCGGGTGGCGGGGGAGATCTTTGTGAGGAATGTACAGGCCATGGCGATGAAGCTAAGAGAAGACGATAAGAGTGTAGTCTATCTCTCGTCTTTCTTAGTACACCTGTATGCAAAAGGAGTGGCCGACGCCCAGGGAGGCATATTGCACCGGTTGGAGAGTGGGTTGTCGGACTTGGATGCGGACATCGACAGTGCTAGTAGTGGGTCGACGTGGAGTCTAGAAACGAGTGCCCCACCTGAGCCGAAGAGAACGGGAGAAGTGAGACCGGCGGTGTAGAGCAAGACTGATTCGACTCGCACTGAAGTGATTGGAACTTCGAGAAGAGAAAGAGAGTAGTGGAAGCAGGTCCACCGCCTACTCTAGATTCAAGAGATGTAGGAAAGAAGAAGGTAGAAGAAGTAGGACCGGAAAAGTCCTCTCGTTCGAAGATGATGTCGGTGAAGTTAGGACCGAAAGCCTCAAAGGAGATTGCAGAACCTATGGCATCGGTATTACAGCTGTCGCATAGTTGGAAGCTGTGGTGGTCCCAGTATTGCTGGAGTTGAACGAGATGGGGCCGATGTATATGCCAAGATGGGACCCTCAAGCAGACGGATATATGAAGTTGATTCAGATGATGAACCGTCTGGCGTTGGGTAAGGAGGACCAATCCATCACAGTGAGAGAGCTAACGGAGAATGTGGACAAGCTGTCCAAAGAGAAGACTGAGATGGAAAAGAAGCTTTAGGAGACGAAGAAGCCCTACGAAGAGATCTGTCGTATTCGGGGTGCGGAGATCCATTTTGTGGAGAAGGAGAATGCACATCTTCGGGAGACGGTGCAAGACCTGAAGCGAAGTCTGATTTAGGTGGATGTGGAGGCACCTGCGAAGTTGGAGAACCTTGCTAACAGATGTGCGCAACATCTGTTCACACGGTGTGATCGTGTTGAGACGCAACGGTTAGAACAGTTGGTGACAGCAATGGAGAATCCCGGCTACTCAAAGGATCGACGAAAGGAAATGTACAAGGCATTGGGTCGAGATTTCAAGGAAGCCATGGCTCTTCATCGACAGGAGATCGCGGCAGATGTATAGGAAATGCAGTTAGGAATCGACGCATTCACACAAACAGCGGAGGTGCGATTGAGCGGCTTAGATCAGAGTATAAGACTTAGGAGAGAGCGATCCATGTAGGAGATGGTTAGCTTGGTAGTTAGGAGTAGCAGTTAGAACATTCATTATAAATAGTCGTAGGAAATAAAGTGATGGATCTTTCATCTTTGCAAGTGTCCAAGCTATTGGATTGCAAATTGTAGTCAGGATAAAACGAGCACTTGAGGATTTTGGTGTGCAAGGGGCCGACGTTGTGACGACTAAGGCGTGTATCTGTGAAGTTACCCGGATATTCGTCCACGAGCTGAACCTGTCTGTAGCATCAGAAGTACTCTAGAGGATGTTTTCGCCGAGACGCAAACTTGTAATGAGAGAGATCCCCATCCCGAAGTAAAGCAAACTGCTGAAATCTATTTGCTCTGTCTGTGGAATTGATGATGTGATGGGTTTGTGAAGGAATTGAGATTGAATCGATTGCCTTCTTTGTGAATGCTCTTTGGACTTCGCAGTCTAGAGTTAGAAAGATGTCTAAATGCTTATTTCCCTTCTTTGCTAGTGCAGTTTGATCCCTCATTCCCTTGGGAACGAATCAATCTATACGAATTCGGACTGAATAGTACCTACCGTGCTATTACAGCACTGCTCCCAAACCCAACATACTCCATTCAGTATGTACTTGAAACGGACGACCTCTCACAGATCTCCTCAAAATAGGGGCAGATGTCAACCTTCCCTTGAGCTCAACAAAAGCTCTCTCCTGTTCATCTCCCCAACTCCACTCTTGATCTAGCTTTGTCAAGGCTTTGTCAAGGCTTTGGCAATAGTGCTAAATCCTCGCACATATCGACGATAGAAGTTTGCAAGTCCAAGGAAAGCTCTAACCCTACTCACATATGAGGGTTGTGGAATACGCAAGATTGCCTCCACCTTGGTTTGCTAAACTCCTAATCCTCATGGGTACATGGTATGACCCAAGTACTCTACCTGCTCCTGAAAGAACTTACACTTTCCAGGATGCAACTTGAGGCCATGAGCAATCAGTTGCTCAAATACCTCCTGCAAATGTATCTCATGCTCCCTCACTGTAGCACTATACACTAGAATATCATCGATGTAGGCTGTGGCACAATCAAGTCTGGTTAGGATCCTATCCATCACTCTTTGGAACTCAGCATGTGCATTCTTCAACCCAAATGGTAAGAACCTCCACTGATACAACACATCCTTGCCATGCGAATCAATTGCCCAAAAGGCTGTCTTGACCTTATCCTCATCTCGAATCCGCAACTGATGATATCCCGCTCGTAAATCCAATGTACTAAAAACCTTTGCATGCCCAACTGCATCAAAGTTCTCCTCAGGTGTAGGCATAACATATCGATCAGATTTTGTCTGTCGGTTGATAGATCGGTGTCGCATGGACATTTCTTTGCTCTGAGAACGCCCGAGCACCTGGCTGTAGAAGAACCCTCTAGAACCTCGTGTGAGTTGATAATTTCTTCTTCTTCTCCTCAGCACTCCACATTCGAGTTCGTTATAAACCGGTAGAACTTCAGCGGAAGAAGATTATGATAGCCAATGATTCGACCAATAACTCTTGCTTAAACTTTACAGAAAATTTTTCCACAACCCTTTCAATCTCTTAGAAAAGTTTCATATATTTTCCTCCTCTAGATCTCTCAAAACAATTGCTGATTTGCACACTGTATCACAAGGTAATATGCAGACCCCTGTGTACAAAACCCATCACTTATCCCAATCTTTGACTTCAATTGCTCCGAGATTTCATGACAAGGTCACTCATTATCACAACTTGAATTGTGCAAAGTTTTATTGACAGAACTTTCTAATATCAAAAGATATGATCTACGTACCAACTTTGTGACAATCAGTGCAGTCCTGCAACTCTGACTGTATACACGAACTTCAAGCTATCACTCCGTACTCAAAACTCATCCAATTGAGTCGAAATTGAATCCAAACGCAAGCCCGAGTCGTAATCTATATCATTGTCAACTCAGATCTTCCAAAACTCTTGTAAGATTCTCGGAAACACCACAAATACACTCAAAGGTCTAAATTTCTCACTCTAACTTTGAATCATCCCTTCAGAGTGACAAATCCTTCAAATCATCCATTTTTGAGCCCACGTCATAGCTCGTCCCGTCAGCTCTCCAACCCAATCCTCAGATCTTTGAATGTCCCCCTGGAAGATCTCCAAAACTCCTCAAAACCTCAAAGAAGTTGCCCAAGTGACCTCATTGGCCCAAACTCCAAGACCAATGAGAATGAAGAGTGTTATTTTGACCTCTAGTGTGGCCAAATTAGCTCCATTTTAACTTAGAGCTTTACAACTTTCCTAAACACACTATTTACACATCCTATAGACATTATGAGTTGTCACTAATAAGAGATAAAATGACAACTTGAAACCAACTAAGTATACCCAAAAGCAATCACGATGAAGACACCGGATGTTGATCACAAATACACTCGACAATGGTACATCTTGAGGATCATGTTGTCCCCTATCCACGTCATACATCGACTCCACTTCAATCAGATAAGCTCCTTAGTCAGCAAGGTTATGTGTCTAGATCTCCCTAGCTCTTTACACCCTTACAATGCCATTTGTTACCCTAACCTAAAGTATCGCCGTCATGACAACAACTCTGAAGATGACACATGTCATCATCTTCTCATAGTAGCCGCATCACAACACGACATCGGTAGTCACCACACATGCATCTATCTGTATAATTGCCATGTATATCCTTCTTGGTGGCATCACCAATAGAGGCATACTCTCCATATGATATCTCCACTAATCCAGCCTCAAGAAGGTCTTGACACCTACTTTGGATCAGATCTCTCTCCATATCATTGTATCGATTGGGACGACGAAAGATTGGTGCATCTGTTGTCAAGTCAATCCGTATGCGAGGTCCCTTCAAACAGCCTAAATCCTTCATACTAAAGGCAAAACAGTTTATGAAACTCCTCAGAAACCTCCACACCCTACGTCTTTCTTCTCCTGTCACTTTGGGACCAATCTCAATATCCCAAATCTCCTCTCCATCGACACTAGAGATAGAAGACGTAGTATGTGGTTGCTAAATGACAACCTCTTGAGCAAAGAGCTTTTTCTGCTCTCTCATACCAGGCTCCACTATCTCAGTGTGAACAACTCCTCAGTCTTTGTATTTGTAACCTCTTGTGTTGTATCACAAAGGTCAAAGTGGTAACCACCGCTGCTCAGCGCAAAACACTCCAACGATACTCAAAGAAGACCCTGTCCTTCTCTAACATCCCCATAAGACCAAGGATGAGATCTTGGACACTTCTCACCCGACTTTTGCCTCCACCGTCTCGGTAGGCAAAGAGCTTACTAATGGTCTTTGGTCATACATGTGGATCTCATGCGTCTCTGCTTTCGGCCAATCCAAGGCTCACAATCCATGTCAAACAGTTTAGGTCCATAGCCTGACCCAACACTTGACGTCATGATGCCTTTGATAATGTAGCATCTTCTTTGTAGTACCGGTACAAAATCCCATAGCTCGCTCTCTCTCTCTTCGGCGTTGGGTTCCACCAACCACTACAAGCGAGAATCCCATACAAGTCCAGGTCCTCCCTCTCTATAAGCATGGGAAGCTGGGTAACTCAACAACGTGGATAATGCGACTCTTGGGACCCACAAGGTTCACCATTGCCATGGGTGACTGTCGGCATAGACCACTTTGCACGGGAGTGTCTACCCACATCCAAAATACTCTCCACTGTGAGATGTGAGGGCCTCTCCACTCCGTCATATGCTCGCAATAAAACCTCCCTTGGAAGAAGGTTTGTCCACCACAGACGTGGACGGTGTGCACGAGATCCTACTCTCGCTGCATCTAGCAATACCGTTGGTCCAATCCATGACCGCATCTGATGTGCACTCGTCATCACCCGTGCACGTGGATCACCCAACAAGGGAACATTCTCCAAAATGTATGTTGGAGAATAGGTATGCTCTGACTGGAGAGAACATAACATTAAAAACATCTCCCAAAACATGCCAGAACGTGATTCTTGTAGCCCATGACCATTACCAGCACGTGTGTGTCCATGACATGGCCATCCAGCAATAACCAAATGTATGTTGCCATGCCGAGCAAGGTCTTGCACCCCCAACAACGAAATATCGACGGCAAGGCCAGCGATATCCTTGAACTGCCAACACTGGTAGAAGATCTGGATATCTCCGCACCAACTGTGCCACATGGTGTAATGAGATGCGCCTTGCAATCTCATCTCGCTCCACATACAAGTATCGATGTACTCGTATACCAGACTGCAAAACAACAGCCAAACCTGTGCTAATCCCTCCAAACAGATCCATCACACATATACCCTCCTCTGGATATTGCCAAACAATAGACATTGTATCTAAAGGGGACAACATAGAGGAAGTGGGAATAACTTCCTTCGTCTCCTCCCTCTCCGGAGCAAAAGACTCACTCCAAGCCTAATGTATGAAATTTGATCGATACCATCTTGTTGTAGCTGAATACATGAAGTAACTAGTGTTCCATCCAACGTGGATGACACTACTCCACTAAGACTTGGCATGATAGTCACATCCTCTCGACCATGACTATCATGAGCATCCATGTTACCCTCCAACAAATCACTAGGCCAAGTAACACAAGTACTGAAGGCTGCAACATACGCCAAACCTCCACTTGGTAAAGGCCTAGAACCGGTGATGAATTGTACAGGTAATTGACTCACTCGGCCCTCGCCATATTGCCAACCTGGCCGATAAGAGGCTGTCTCCTCCCAATAATCAATGCTAAATCCCATCGGGTATAACATTGCCGCACTCCACCAATACATCATAGGACTGACAAAGTGTAACCACAAAGACATGCTCGCGTTGTAGAGCTATATGTGACATGATCCGATTGCACTTGCACAGTCAACGCCATCTGGGTGATGTATGGTGTCGGGGCATCACTAGAACCTCCAAGAGATGTCTGAATCTGGAATGGATATCTCTCCACATCGGTCTTTTGCAAACCAAGACCAAGCAGTGCATCCTTACCCAACATAAGGGATTGTGCACTAGAATCCAACAACATGCGTTGAGATCGATAAACCTTTCCTGAAGGTCCGACCAAACAAAAGACACCACTTCTATTATCCAACATCACCGAACTTGGTGACACCCTGGGACGCTCGTATGCCGGCCTCGCCGATAACTCCATCATTCGAGCGGCAGCAGCTTGCCAAGTTACACTAGTAGCTGTCGTGATCCCAGGATCAACACTACTAGAAGCAACCAGCACATATTCTTTGCTTTCACAAAGTGTGGCTACCAATCGTAGTACATGGGATGATGACACCCCCAACGCCAATAAATCCTTGGCTGAGAAAACAGGAGAATGAACAAGAGTCTTTGCCGCCCCCAACATTGCGATGGATGCTTCCTCAGACGATGTTGATGGCTGGTCCCTACTTGCTCCATCTCCAAGTACATCCACATTGGCTTGCACCCTCATCTCTCCAATAGGTTGTCTAGGAGCCATGGATGAGGTGTTCAATGCCTCAGACAATGTGAAGGACTGAGGAAGTCTAACCTGTAGGCTAGCCTCCCCTCTTTGTGGATCCAACTCCACAGATGCTCCTCTAGACTCAATAGTATGTGTCGCACTACTAGTCAGAGCAACTGCACATGGTTGTGCCGTTGCGCACATGTACTCCACAATATCTCCATCATATGATGTAGAGGCACCAGCTCCAGAATCTGATCTTTGTTGGGCTATAGCCATACTTGCTATCTTCTGCTCCAACTGCTCTATTCGAGATGCCATGTTCACCTCATGACTAGCCTCATGGGCTAACACTTGAGTAGGGGTTGGTCCTCTACCACCTTGAACTCCTCATCCTCTTTCAGGAACTGCCATGGCAACTCTTGTTGATCGTAATTCTGGATGGAGATCAAAACATCGATCCATCATGTGACCATGACTGTGACAATGCTCACATGATTTTACTCCAACAGGATCCATCCTTCGACCTTGAAGGCAATCCTTCTTGTGATGAGGTCCACCACATGTCCAACATACCATCCCAACAACTAATTGTTGACCTGAAAAGGATGGCAATGGTGCGGATCTTTGCACCTTCACCACTGGTCCAAATGGTCGAGGCGTCCCACATGTCTACCATAACCACTCGGGTTTGTGTTGTAAACCGGTAACGTAAAGGCGTTGATGAAGATGGTGAATCCTTCTTTGAACCCATCAGATCACTACCCTCTCTTCTTGCATGTTGAGCTCAATACGCTCAGCAAGACAAAACACAATGGCCAACGTAGGTGATGTCTCATGTAGTAAGGTAGCATCTCTCACTCTACGTCTCAACTCCCTATCCAATATCCCATACCAATATTGGACAGCTTGTGCCTATGTCACCCCATGGATAACACTGATCAACCGACGCATTCGGGTATACGCCTCTCGAAGACTCTCCCCAGTCTTCCGTTGAAACTCTTGCATGCCTCGTAGGTTGTCAGTTCTCACCCCTTGGTAGTCTCTCCTCAACCGTGCAAAGAACTCCAGAATAGGGTTGAAGGTTGGGACCTCTGAACTCTTCCCAACTCTACTAGCTCCAACCGTATCATCAGTGCCATGTATAGAGGATGAACTCGCACCTCCAAACAACGCACTGCGAAGTAATAGAGATGTAGTTTGGAGACCAGTATTGTCTCTAGAACTCTATCTCCTCAAGGTGTTCACGCCGGAACTCATGATAATCATCCATCGGCGGACCCTCCAAATGCTAGAATAATGCTCCCTTCTAAGCCATAAACGGACTGAACAACGCAGAGTTGCGCATCCGCTGTAAATCACACCATGAGTCAAACTCCTGGATGAAGTCATCCAACTCAATAGTGCCCTCTTTGTACCGAATATCGTCTAGGACCCTTGGTGGCCCCATAGATATCGTCCATGTCCCACAACAACGGTGTGGGTACAAACTCCAAGATATCACCAAGCTCAGCTCCGTCACTCTCGAAACCAAATCGAGAATCTTGCGGAACCTCAAAGGCCAAGGTTGGTACCGCACTCCGCTACGAGTGCACCCAATGCTAACCCGAGCAGTCTCTCCTCCGGAACCTCCAGAAAACTCCACCATGACACTAAAGTATCACCTCCGTAACCGTATAGAAATAGGTCCCCAACTGGAACTAGAAACAACAATTGGAACCAGAAACCGCAACAGAAGGTACCCGAGGCACCACAAGGTGCTAACACAAGGGCAACATGAAACCTGCCATCACCACAGACACTCACCCAGTCTACAGGTCCACAAGTCTTGTCTCACTTGGGAGAAACATGGATAGTCTAACTGGTCCGCGAATCCAGCCTCACTATCGGCATCACACAGGAGCTCCAACGCTCCAAACAACAGAGCACCAACACAAACAAACGTGATGCACAAACATGAAGCAGAGATGGAGGTATATCAATCACAAGAAACATAAAGCACAATACTCCATCTCAAAAACATCCATCAAAGGGGTCAAACCAACCCAACCCGGACTGACATAGCCTCAGATCGGCATTTAAAAACACAAAAACTTGATTTCGGAGGTCTTATGCTCTCCAGATCGATAAACTGAGATTGATAATCCGACTAGATAAGTTGTTGTCCTAAACTAGCCTTTTTCAATTTGCTACCTAACGCAATTTTTTTTTGGTGCAAACGGACACCGTTTGAAACTTCTGCATGACTCTAAAAATCTTCAACTTCGATTTCAGACCCCTAAACCTCAAAATTTTGCAATTCTGACACCGTCAGCCTTGGGCCTGATATCTCAACCCCACGCGACAAACTTTACATAATCTATCACCCCACCAAATTTCAGATCAAACGGACATTGTATGATAATCGATAGCTTCTTTGCTCCTATTTTTGACCCGAAAACTTCGAAAAACCAAATCTTGGACTTCTAGCACTTCTGTCCGAAATATTTTTTGGCCAATCTCAAATTTATGCTCCAAGACAACTATAAGCATCGACCCAGTTTGTCAATTTCCAGCAGCGCTTCTGCCCTCGAAAATTCCCGATTCGGATTTACACTAAAACAAAAAATATAAAAATTCAAAATCGATAAGATCCACCTCAAATCGACTCTACTTCTAGATCACCACCACGGGCAGCAGTCTAGCAACGCCCTGCATGCTCAACAACCAATGGATCGAAGCTACCATCGATCCAAACTCGCCAAAACAGTTTCAGCGCTCCAAGAACTCCCAGTTCTCACCACAGAATCCAATTTGAGTTTTCAAAGTAATCTTTTCTACTCTCAAATCGTCCACAAGGACACTCCACTCATAACCAAAGCATAAAAGAGAGATTACAGTCAAGCCAAACCCACTTTGTGCTTCAAAGACTCCAGGTTCCAGCACTAGCTACTATCCATCATACCCACACTCTCAAAGGCTCAACTTCGAAAACTGGCCTCCAAGGAACCCTAATTCGAACTCTACCCCTTGAGCCCTAGGACCCCTAACGGCGCTGTCGGCCCTAACGGCAGTCCTAGTGCGAACGGCGCCAATTGCTGTATCTGCTCTGCATACGCGCACCTACCTAACTAGAGATGCCACTACATAAGTCGTGACAAACCGCACCACGACATGAAGGAAAGACAAGACACAGAAAATCAAGCAGTTGACAGCACTAGTGGGATGTCTGAAGAAGGAGAAGGCAGAAGCAAAGAAGGAAGTAAGGAGGGTGAAAATGCTACTAAAAGTTCACCAAGTGGATTAATACTTATAATTATTTTGGTGCTTAGAATGAAGATTGGATCAAAAAGATTTTCGACAAAAGTGGTCAAAATTCAAGATTTGGTGTTTCAAAGTTTTTGGATGGAAATAAGAATGGCAGACTATAAGATTATCCTATAGTGTCCATTTGATCTGAAATATGGTGGAATCATAGAAGATGTAAAATGATTCATACAAAAATAGAGATATTAGACACAAATCTAACATTGTCAAAATTGCAAAATTTTTTTATTACCATGACTCATGTATCAACATGAGTTTGATTCATGATGTGATTTACAGCATATGCGTAACTCTACATTGTTTAGTCCATTTATAGCTTGAAATGGATTATTCCATCATTTGGCGGATCCAACAATGGATGATTTTCATGAGTTTCAACATGAACATTTTGAGTAGATTGAATTTTAGAGACAATATTATCACAATTTATGTAGCGGCAATCCTAGCTAGGTAGGTGTATGTATGTAGGAGCAGATATAGTAGTTAGAGCCGATAGTGCAATTAGTGCCGTTCGAAGTGGAATTGCCATTAGGGCCAAGATTGCCATTAGGAGACCTAGGGCTCAAGGGGTAGAGTTTGAATTAGGGCTCCTTAGGGTGTAGTTTTTGAAATTGAACATTTGAGAGTGTGTTTATGGTGGATAGTAGCTAGTACGGGAACTTGGAGTCTTTGAAGCACAAGGTGGGTTTGGCTTGATTATATTCTATCTTTTATGCTATGGTTATGAGCCGAGTGTTTTTGTGGATATTTTGAGAGTAGAAAAGATTACTTTGAAAACTCAAATTGGATTTTGTGGTGAGAACTATGAGTTCTTAGAGTGCTTAAGGTGTTTTGGTGAGTTTTGATTGATGGTAGCTTTGATCTTTTTGATGTAGAGTGTGCAGGGCATTGATGAAGTGAAGATCATAATGGCGATCTAGAAGGTAAGTCGATTTAAAGTTGGTGTGATATTGGCTGCTCGACCATCTCAAAAACATCAATAAAAGGGATCAAACCAAACCAACCCAGACTAATATAGTCTAAGCAGGGCATTTAAAAACACTAAAATTCAGTTTTGGAGGTCTTTTAATATCCATATTAATAATCTGATGCAAGTACTCTGGTTATTTATGAAGATGATTTTACATTTTTAATTTTCTACCTAATGTAAATTTTTTTTTGCAAATGGACATTGTATGAAACTTCTACTGGATTTTGAAAATTTTTGACTCTAATTTTGGACCCCTAAATGTCAAAATTTTGTAATTCTAACAATGCTAGCCATCTGCCAAACTTTTTTATCCCAACGCAAGATACTTTTCATCTTCTGCCATCTTCTCTATCCCTTTTGTTATTATACTTTGTCCTTATGACCCCACCAAATTTCAGATTAAATGGACACTATATAATAATCCTATAGCCTACCTTATATTTTTGACCCGAAAATTTTCAAATATCAAATCTATGACTTCAAGCATTTTTGTATGAAATATTTGTAGGCCAATCTTGATTTTAAGCCTCAAGGTAACTATGAGCATCAACCCACTTTGTCATTTTCCAATATTTTTGATTTAGATTTAAGCTCTAAAACAGAAAATATAAAAATTGGTGGAGAATGCGATTAGCAGTCAAGTTGATTTGCACATTATATGACATGGATTGCAACATGCAACTAATGATGGGACATTGTAGCACCGAGACTCTTGATCTTAGTTCCACAAAATGACATATCATGTTAATGGACTAGATAGCTACCTGGTGTTAGAGAAACCTAAATGTTACTTAGGGGGACAATTGTGGTACACTTGTGTTGGTGTATGAAAATGTGTGTATTGTGATATTTTATGTGACAATGATGTATGTTGTGATGCAATAAGTATGTGCACAACAACTTGTTACATTCAAATCATTTTTGATCAAAATTGGTTCTAAAATTTTTGTTGATAACCCTATGGTCGAATATCTGATTATCCAACACATCATATAATATGTGGTGATTAAAATTATTAAAAAATTTCCTCATATCTTATTTTAAAAAATAAAATTCAAATAATTTCTGTAGATAAATATTTTAATAAAATAATAATTTATTTTTTACAAACTTAAAAATACAAAATTTTTAATTTAAATTATTTTTTACATTCTTGGAGTTTTATTTCAAGATAAAAGTTTTTTTTTGAATTATGATGCTCTAGTCAAAAACCCTAGAGCAAGGAGTTGATCAATGATACTTGTTTTTTTTACATTCCCCTTAAAAATAATTTTTTCATTAATGGATTATTCCAACATACAGCAGATCCAAAACGCATGTACATAATTGAAATAGAAAGACTTTGAGAAAAAGAATGTGTGGTCAAAAATTTGAAGAATCATGTTGATCAAATGTTCAAAAATATTTTTTATTAACATGAAAATAAATAATTGAATAAAATAAGTTGCTCCATGGTGCTCTTTAACCATAGAATCAAAAGTCAATGAGCTTGAAATGCTCATTGATTTATGAAGCTACAATCAAAGAGCACCATATACCAACAAAATGACCAATGGTACTATATATATATATATTTCATAAGAAAAAAATTATTATATTAATGCATAATTTCAACACCGGATGTGTCCATGAACGCATGTACAGAATTGAAAATCTAGTGAGTTTTGTGAAAAAAATTCATAAATTATTTATTTAAATTAAAAATAAATAAATAAATAGAAAAATAAACATGAAATTATATTTAATTTTTTGATTGCATGAATAAATTTTTGGTTATCAAATTTATAAACAAGTTTCAAATTGAATGAAATATTTTAAATTCATATCTTTTAAATTTTTGAAGTTAAATATTAGTTTAAAATTAAATTTTATGAGAATTAAACTGACTTGTTGATAAATTATTTTTTTATCAACAATGAAACTTAGTAATTTACACATTAAACACTACTTAAAATATCAAAACAAAGTTCACACATGTATACAAATATTTCTTAAATGAACTGAGTATATTGCAGATAGAAAGCCTGCAAAATATTCCATGATTAATTTTATAATATATTTTAAAAATATTTTGATGTGATTCTTAAAAAAATTTATTTTAACATGATTTTGAAACTATGCATTTCGCCTATATACACATGTACCCTACACACTTTAAAAAAAGTTCTCTTATGTGTGAAAGATTGATTATTTTTTATGGAAATATAAAAATAATTTGTTATTAAAATATCCAGACATTTTTTTCATATCTGTTAATATATTTTATAACATTTACTTAAAGAAAATTCAAAAATTACGAGTTTAAATACAATATATGACCTGAAGAAAGTAATTTTTTTCTAAAATTATGTCTATAAAAATGTAACATTTGATCTTCCAGTTTTAACTTTCCTTTAATATTTTTTTTTAAAATAAAATATCAGAAAAAAATTCCAACACTTAAAAAAAAAACTCCTTAATCAACTGACTCCATAGAAATAAAAAAAACTGTTTTATAAATTTCAAGTGTTATTTTTTATTTTCAAGCTAATTTAATGGCTCAGATCTTATTTTTTATCAAAAAAAGTAATATTTCTTTGAATGAAAAAAATTACAGCTGCTTGTTTATGTTAAACTCATTTGCAGTGTTCACAATTGAGATTTCACTTTTTTTTAAATTATTTCAATATAGATATAATGTGCAACAAATTATTAAAAATTATTTTGGCATCCTTCATATATACGATTTGGGTCTTTTAATGAACTATAGATTCAAATAATTGAAAATGAATTTTGAAAAATGAAAATTTATCAATTATTAATTTATTTCACTTGTAAATACTTGTATTATATTTATCAAATGATCATGTGATGATTTTTTTTCAGTTTTTATTCTTCTCAAAATATAAACATGATTCATTTTTAACTAAGAATAGTATGTCTTGAGGTTTTAGATCGAATCACAACTTTATCACATTATTATTTCTTTTATATAAAACCTATATTATATTTCAGAATTTTTTTTATGATCTATAGACATCATAGCTTGACTTTTATGCAAAAAAATTGTTTTAATTTTAATTTTTTCAATTTTAATTTAATCCTCGCAATTTTTTGCCTCATATTATTTTGCAAAAAAAATATAAAAAAATATTTATATTATTATTTTTATTATTTTGAAAATATAATATATATATTTCAAATGACATCATAAATCCAAAACATATGTGAACAAAATTTATGAATTATAAATTTGATGTGATCAATATATATAAAGGTATTTTATTATGAAAAAAATTATCAATTTACAATGAAAAATACTTGATAATCAAATAATTTTACTTTTGTTACTTTTATATTTTATGTATACTTTTTTTAAATAAAATGGATCATTGGATCTTTTCAATTTTATGTCCATATGTTGAAGATTTAATAAGAGGTAACATAAAAAAGATTCAGATTTTAATTTTTTTTTACAATACTTTAATTTATAGAAATATTCTCATTTTGCAGATAACTTTAATTTAATTTTTAAAACAAATAATTTCACAACCAAATTATACCATTTGAGCTGTTTTAAAAATTTCAATAATCTAAAATTAAATATTAAAATTTTTGGGTAATTTTTTGGAATATTTATCGTTGGAAATTGATTTGTCAAAAATCTTTTGCAATTCTTTTGGATCTCCAATTTTTCCAACAAATTACTGTAATTTTAAAATAGTATTGTAAGTATTTATGATTATTTGATTAGGATTTTATAAAATTTTAATTCATTGTATTAATTTTTTTCATCTTTTTGGTTGATAAATTTTAAACAAAATGTTTTTCAGAGTCCAAATGACTTTACAATTTACCAATACATCATTTTTTAACATATGTTTCTCTTCAGACATTATTTTAAACACTTGTACCAAGTTGATAATTTTCCAGAAAATAACTGTAAAATTGTTAATTGCTAGAACGACTTCCTTATGACATGCATTTCATCACGTCTTAAGGGAGTAACTGGATATTTAGTAAAATTATACACATACTTTTGAAAGTCCAAGTCAGCTTGCAAGTCCACTGTATACCTACGCAATACGAAATCTGGATGCTATCAAGAATCCAAAGAGTCAATCATGTACTGTTTACGGTACATACTTTTCATTCCACTTTGAAGTATCAGATGATTGAACAACAGCAGTAAACTAAACAGTTCTATATAGTGTACACCTTGACTGTATGTATCCTCTGAACATCCTACTCATTTAAATTAAAAGTATTAAGATTATTATTCTCAAGAATATTCATTTCAGAATGGCAGATGTTTTACTAAACAAATGTGTTCACTAAATACTCTCTTTCTTACATACTATCAAGGGTTATAAGTAACCTCTTGAAATTTTTCCCAACCTGGTTCTCAATACCAGTTTTGCCACACCTTGCCCGCTAAAAGGTAAATTTCAGTTCTCGCACTTCTAATATCTTTAATGCAAAAGACCAGATCTCACCTGGGGACTAGAATAGTTTCACACTGCCGCTGAAACAGAAAGTGACTTCCATATTATTTGGTGTAATTAATTCATTCTACTTGTGGTGAGGACGATGGTGATCCATGTGTATGGAAGAGTATAGTGGACGCTTCTATTGTTGTTAGCCCGCTGGAAAAGTTTTGTCAGGTACATGTGAGGTTCATTCATAAGATTCCAGCTGTACGCGGATATCAGTAGTGTTGGAATCCTATCGCCTGTTACTCATTGGTATTTCTCCAGGTGAGGGCCAGTCTGCGAAGAATTTGAGCTCAGATCGTTTAAAACAGTGAATCGGGAAACATAAGACTACCGGTAGTCACAGATTGTGAACTGAATGTCTATATAAACGACATTGTTCGATTTCATTTCGTATTTTATTTCCTTTTGTTTAATTTCACGTCTGTACCTTGCAACTGTGCTACGGCTTTCTTGCATCATGTTTAAGGCCAATTGGATGCATTTTTATGCTGATAAAGATTGCCAAGATGCTCCTTTGACTTCTTGTTTGCCAATCTAGCCTCGTGGTTTAGTGGCTGACCGACTCAGCATCAACTCCAAAATAGCGATCATCATCTCTCCCCATACTCATAGTCCCATCACCAAACGTCATTGTCACGAGAACAGATCAGCCGTGGGCTGCTTACCCACATAGAGGAAAATCAGAAACATTTGACTTAGATACAAAGCCTTGATCAACAGGTCAGTCAAAGGAAAAATGAATCATCGTGTCTAACGATGACGAATTCATGTTGAAAAATAACGGATTCATAAATAGGCACACAGATTGCTTCACGATTCTATCCACAAAAATCTACGCAAAGCTGCGAAAGTAGATTGAAACAGAATTGATAGCATCAGTGGTCACGTTGTAGGCGAGAGTTCCCAGAAAACTAGGTGTTATTAATGATTACGAGTTTCCACGGAAGGAAAAGTTAGGATTCCACGTAATACTGGCTGTTCTCCACAGGAACACAACCGCGTCATCAAGCAGAGATGACAACGGGACAAACTCCTTTCACTTTACCCCGGATATAATGAACAGAAAGAGACCGCTGTCAATTCTCCTGCGCATCAAGTCCCAGGAAGTAACATAGGTTAGTGCCAGGCCAACAAACAAATGTCTGACACTCGGAGGTAAAACTGACGGAAGTGGTTTTAACAGAGCAAACATGAAGAATTGGCGGATGAAAAGCACAGAAGGACAAATTGAGACTTTCGTCTGTAAGTTACTGTAAGTCCTGAATGACGGAAGCTTTCCTGATTAATTGAGCTCCATCACCACTGTAGGCAGGATTTAAACAGTGACCTCGCAAATCTTATCAAATCGTGATGATGAATCGCAGGAGCAAGAGGGAAGCATTGACGAAGGACTTGTAAATTGTTAAAGCGAAGGTGGAAGGCCAGGATCATGGTCGTCCTGTTGGAAAGCCGGATAGAACGCCAAGAGATTCCACGATGTTGAGAGGCAGAGAGAAGTCAATTCATGCCTTATGGTCATGGGTTCAGCAATATAAGTGGGTGCAAACTCCAACATCTAGGCAAGACTTTATGCAAGCCTACCTAAGGCTAGATACAGTAGGAGTTGGTGGAATATTTGATGATTGTGTACCCATTACCAGAGTTTTTGAACCGTATATGTCTGTGCGGATTCTTTCCTCCGTGCACATCATCAGCTGGATCCGAAAGTTCCACGTTCATATTTACCGAGCTGCATTCATCTTTTGTCGAGACGCCACAATGATATAGCAAGTTTTGCTTCGTCTTTCTGGAAAACATTTTCTCATGATGAGGTCTGCACAAGCGATGCGAATCCTAGACACTTTTCGTCACAGATTGGCCTGCAGAGCTATTTTGCTGTTGCTAGTGGTTGCAGTTGTCGGCACGAATGGTGTGACCGATTGTCCAAATGCCTTTTTCAACTTTGGGGACTCCACAACCGATACGGGCTCCCTTGAGAACGCACTACCTTTCGGAGACCCTGGTCTGCCACCGTACGGTGACCAATTCTTTGAAGAACCTGCCAAACGCTACACGAATGGACGAGTGATACCGGACTTCTTTTGTGAGTTCCCTCCAGAATTCATACTTGTCATAATATCGATGGAACAACTACTTCCAAAAATGAATTTGTTCGAAATCCTCCAGCTGAACTTGAAGCTTTAGCGCCTCTCACCACTGTCTCTATCAACTTTTTGGCTAGACTGCATCCTTGCTCGTGGAGGCTTACACTATATCTTTCATGTAAATTCTCTGACTTCTTATCAATTGCAAGCTGGTGCAGCTTCATTCATGTAACGTCTGGAATTGTATGTGCTGGTGAAGATTCTGAACTTTGGCTCTGATCCAGCATTGGCTTTCAACAAACCACTGCTTCAACCATACCTCCAGGCAGGAGCATACGATTTCCGCCATGGAGTCAACTTTGCAGTCTCCGGATCCACAGCTACCAATGACACCACCATCACTCCCTTTTACCTTCCATTCCAGGTCGCTCAGTTTATCAGATTCAAAAAAACAACAGAAAGCGTCAGGACACAAAAAGGTCAAACTCCAACATATTATTCAATGCTAGTTAACATTTTGAGCTTCCTGGGATTGATTGTAGATCACCACCGACATGTGAGACGACGAACAAACAAGAGAATTCAGAAACTACTTGTTTAGAGTTCGAGATCGACCTTGCTACGCTGGCATGTAATGGCAAAGAATATGACCTTAGCTGTTGAGACACATTAGCTAATTAATCTCTGAATCAATTCTCATTCTGTACATGTTTCATGGCAGCCAAATGTTTGCCTCTTAATTTGTTCGTGCCCGCCAAGAAGGCGTTTGAAAACGCTCTGTACACCTTAAGGTTTGGTGGGAATGACGTCGTATTGGCATATGTTCACAACGTCTCGGTATCAAACATTGGCCCTGCGACGAACCTCATTATAAACAAGGTGGTACCAAACGCCATGACAAATTACGAAAGTGCAATCCGGGTAAGCACTTCATTCGGATGCATCCTGATAGACCATGTGAATTACATGGTTTTAAATCAAGGTTAAAAAAAATTAAAAAATACAATTTCACGATTCTACACGGTTCCGATGCGTTTCGATGTTTTGATTTTCTGAAAATCAGCAGAGGTGGATTGAATTTTGTATTATCTTCATCCACAGAAAGAAGGTATTGTTTTAATCCAGTGATCAGGAATTCCATGTCCAGATTATTCTATGAGGATCATTTTTGTGCTGATATAGGCATCGAGAAAACTTGGTGCTTCCCATTCTCAGTGCACATGTTGTTTGGATCTCAGACTCTATACCGTTACGGAGCACGAAGGTTCCTGGTCTCTGGGCTTGGTGCCCGACTTGTAAGCTGCTCTCCGAACCTCATAAGTGCATACAGCACTTCTCCTTTGGATAATAGGGGCTGCCTTGTCTTTCCCATCGAGGCAGTTGCCAATTGGAACGGAGCTCTGCTGCAGGTCGTCGAAAGGCTGCGTACAAACCTGACGGGTGCGAATATAGCCTTTTTCAACGTCACTGCGGGTGCCGAGGAGATAGAGTTCAATCTCTCTAGATACGGTATTTACCAAATCTTCTTCTCTCCTGCAGTTCTCTCCATCTTTGAAGATAAATATGTAAAGACATTCCTACAGTGATTGTCTTTCATTTTCGCT
Organism: Marchantia paleacea; assembly: GCA_014180765.2. NCBI lineage: Eukaryota > Viridiplantae > Streptophyta > Marchantiopsida > Marchantiales > Marchantiaceae > Marchantia > Marchantia paleacea. The sequence goes on from MUAA02000049.1 coordinate 945,280, forward strand.
TTTGAAGATTCAAGTCAGTAGCTACTTTTTGCCCTTCACTTGATATCTACACGCTCCCCGTGAAACTTTTGAATAACACTCGCATTCAAACATGACGGCTCGTGCCTGAAAGTTCTCCACTGCTGTTTCTATGTTGGGTTCTATGGAATTATAGACGAAGTCCATCGCAGCTGGCTTGACTTCTGACTCTTATGAAACTTGATATACAGCTTATGCTTTTGAATGTTTCATATTCTATCCTTCTAGAACACATTCTGTCAGTATGTATGAAGGCTCTCCCTTGAGTTCCGACTATAAATGAGAATTTAATCCTGATTTTATGTCGTGATTTACTTGATGTGGATCAGGCTTCAATCCGAAGGTGTCTCGGAAAGTCTGCTGCGGAGCTTCCGGAGGCCCTCTTGACAACAACTACAATAGCGCAATCAAGTGTGGACGTCCAGGATACAGCGTCTGCAACAATGTCAACGAGTACATCAACTGGGACGGTTCACACAACACGGAACCTTACTACAGAATTTTCGCTGAATTTCTTCTGGAGGGAAAATATACTGAACCCAGTGTCAACTACACATCATTATGCAATCTGGACTACTCCAAGTTCGGCAGTAATATAACGTTTGACGAGGTGTATGGTGACACCTGCGAGGTTACCTTTACTTCTTAGACAAGGTCTGATGCCAGCATCTGCACCTCATTGATTGATTGCCAATAAAACATCTGTGAGATCTGTATTTGGAAAGCCTTGATGTATAAAATTTTGGCAATTTTTTTGGCTCAGCAATTTGACTTACTTGTACTATATTAAGTTGTCGGCCACTTAGCAATTGACATGCAGCTACGTACATGACAGAATAAGAAACGCAGATGTACATCTGTATCGAGGCTGACGAGAAGAAGCTTGGGTGGATGCAATTCAAAAAGTCAGTTCACAACATGAATACCTTCACCTTTCCATTTCTGTAGGCGGAAAAACATCAAGAGGAACAAGTTTTCCCTGGTTCTCCAGTACGAAATTCTGATCATCGCTGGAACACCTCTTAGTCTCAGATTGAGATATTTTGGAATAAGTGAATTGTCGTCAATTAGTAACTTGCTAGAGCTAGACTCTTGACGAGCTCTCAGTGTGTGCTTCAAATATTGTCTCGAGTAATCTTTGTTTGTCTGTACTTCCGTACGAACCATACCCGTGTTATTACGCGGTAGCTATATGTTATCACGTAACTCGTAATGACATTTCACGGAATGGTTAAACGAGACATATAAATCCAAGGATCTGTGGAAGAAAAGACAAATAAAAGAATGAATACGGCTGCTGTAGAAATTTTATATAATGACTCCCGATTTTACTTATGCCCCATCCCGTTGCATCGTGAAGGATGTTATAATAATAAGCTCAATAAAATCATATGATTGTTGGGGATGTGACAAAATTCGAATTGCACATGCTGAAGCTGCATTGAAATGGTTTTTGACGTTTCCTTGGCCTTCAGTGAAAAGTGGAATACTTGGTCTTCGAGTCTTAGTCCAGATGTTCACTCTCTATCTTGGACGCATGCATTTACAAAAGAGATGCATGCTCTATGCTTCAATTACTTGTGTTGACACTGTACAACTTTCAACGCTATTAGAACACCGTGGATCCATCGATATATTAAACAACTGTGCCCATTCTCCTATTGTGAATCTTCCTTCAAAAAGCGAGAGATCCAAATCCAGCTTGAATAGGACGACAAATAATAGGCATCGCTGCTGGCATTCCGGTTTCTTTGGTTGGAACTCTGACCACACCTTCTTTCTTTATGAGTTACTAATAATCATTTCATTTGATATCAGTAACATTTAATTTTTATACTGACATCTAATTAAAATACATAATTTTAAGGGTTTAAAGAATGTATAATTTTATCAATTTTTTTTGCAAGTTTATAAATCATGTCTAGAAATACTATTTAATCCCTCACTCTATATTTTACTTCAGAAACAAAAACAAAAAACTTATAACTTGAAAAGACAAGTTGATATAACTGAAACTCATGAAAAAATGTGCAAATTACTTGCTTGATCATATGATGTATGCTTGCTTATTTATTGCTTATTTGATGTATGTCTTCCAACTTTAACATATTGTTGATGAGAATACAATGTGTTGACTATATTGATTGAGATCAAACTAGATAACATTAATTTTGCAAAAAAAGTTCACTTACTTTTTATAATGATTTCTCTAAATGAACAAAACAGCTTAAACTTCTGCAAAGATTATTTAATGAGATAATTTTTTCAATATATAATACTTGAAAACACTATTATATTTCATACTTCTGAAAAATTCTTATATTATATATAATAAGTTTTAAAAATTGGAGCAAAATTTTCTCATTTTCTTGTAAATAAAAATCAGAATATAATAAATAAAATTTGACAATTCGAAAATATATTCTTTAATTTTCACATGAAAAAAAATATTTTAGAATTTATAACATCATTATATAAAACATCTAATATTAAAATTTGAATATTATGCTAGATTAACAAAAATGTAAAATTTAAGAGTTAAAAAAATAAGCAAATCTTTTTATATTCTAACTTTCATATGAAAAATTATAAAAAAGTTAAGATTTCAAAAAATATAAATACAAGAAAATAATTGAAGCAAAAAATGCATAAAATGTATAAGATAAACAAAATATTTTTGCAAAAAATTAAATTACGTATATATAGTAAAATCAAAAATTAAATTTTATATATAGAAGAAGTATTTTTATAATGTATATCATTCTATAATATTAAAATTTTTTGAAGTATATATTCAAAAAATATTTTTAAAAAAAAAAATTAATTATTATTTATTTTTTGTGATTTAAATCATATAAATTCAAATATTTAGCTTTTATTTAATTATTTTTTCTTAATTGATATTTTTCATAAAATATAAGGATTTTTTATGATTATTTTTTGAAAATTAAATAAAATATCAAAAATTAATTAATTTTTAAAAAATAATATATATGTTATTTGATGTTACTGTATATACTCAACCTTTCAACTTCTATTTGGAAAAAATATATGTCAAAAATAAACCTGAAATACTTTGGTGGAACCAATTCTATAATATAATCTAATTTACTCTTTTAATAAATCAAAGATAGCTGTTTGTAATTATTTTTTTTATACTTCAAAACAAAATATATGATAAAATGTTAGTCAAATGCAATGTTGTTTAATTTATATCAACAAGATAATTGTTTTGTATGATACTTCTTATCATACACAAGAATATTTCGATTTCAATCATTTTTATAAAAATTTTAAAACTAAATTGAATAAGATTTATAATGCAAATAAAATATACATGACAATATTTTGAATACATCAAATTCAACTGTTAAATAATAACAGTTGAATTAGAAAAATTTTTTGCACAAATATTTTTTGATTGAATTTTGAAAGGTAGTTTTTTGTGATTTTGTAATTGATGGTATATATTTATAAATTTTAAGTTTTATTTTTTGTGAAAAATTATATAGAACAAAAAAATATTTTGATTTATTATTTTTAAGTTAAAAATTTTGAGGATAAATAAATTTATTATTTTGATCAAATCACACATTTATTTTACTACAGAATAAATATGTAATAAGTAAAATAAAAAAAATGTTATGTTTTATTTGAAAGTGAAATATAAATTTATTTTACTTTTTGTAAATTTATATTGACATAAAAAATGATATAATTATAAATGTAATTAGAAATTAGGGTTTAATTATAATTATAATGTTTTACATGGATATAAATCATAATTTTTTTTTAAATGTAATTTTTTTTTATTAAAAAATGAAATCATTTCTATAATACATAAATAAAAAATTTAATGATTTTATATTTAAGATTATTGATTTCATAAACTTATGTTATATTTTTACAGTATATAGATACTTTAAGTATACTATTGTAATTTATTTAAATTCTTGTTGGAATCAATCAAACTATGTAACTACAATCAAACTACTTATATGCAATTTTTTTTATCTTAGATATTGATTATAATATGAAGAAAATTTTTTAAATTTTTCTCATTATTCTAATGTTTTAATTTCCAATTTATTATTGTTGTTAAAAAATTCAAACATATAATTATATATTTTTAAAATAAGTAGAGTTACTATATGAAATAACAGCAAGTTTAAATAAAATAAACTGAAGGATACATATTAAGTTTAGATATATTGAAACTTTTTTTGATATAATGTTCAAAATATTGAATTAACTTTCAAGGCGTATACTTAAATAATAATTTTGGAAAATGTATATTTTCAACTTCAATGTATGAAATTTCAATCTCAAATTTTACAGTTATTTGTGACAGTTGCTTTTAGTTCTGTCGAAGCTCACTACTACCTGTGAAAATTTGCAACACATAATGATGAGTAAATATTACATATATTAATTGCAAAAATGAGACCATTAGCAGCTGTATTTGGTGATTTTCAAACAAAATAGAAGGCTCCTACCCATAAATATTTAATAGAATGCTTCATAAATATTTTCATCTGTTTTGTATCCATTAACCTCAAGTCCATATTCCAAAAGTTCGAGGCCGAGTTGCAAAGTGGAAAATGGCTACGTTTGCGGAAATTTTACCGAAGTAAGGTTACGTCACGTACCTCGACTCCTCGAGTACGTTGAATCAAAAGTCGACCTTGATGACGACAGAGGACGACAAGCGATAAAACAACGAAACGAGCACGGCCTTCCCCACCACCTCGCCAATCATGAAGCAGTACAGCAACCCTTCCAACTTCAAACTCTGTCTAGTAAAGAGAACTATCACACAATCTTTTGTCTACAAGCGAAACTCACACACTTGATCTCGAAAATGTGACAGTCCACCGTCGCCAGCTCGCCTTCCCACCGACGCTAGTGTGTAATCTGGGTGCACCGCTAATATAAGCGGTGCGCAAGCCATAATTAGGAGGTGGATTTTCCCCTCCCATGGGCCGGCACACAACATTAATAGGATCACTATCACTAGTCAAGGTTGTCAAACACACAGAGAGGTTGTACTCACAGGCAGAGAGCAGTTTGCACTTAGAGAGGGAGATTGTTTACAAAGAGAGAGAGAGGAGATCAGAGAGGGAGACTGGGCTACGGTGGCAGGGTGTTTCCTTCCTAACGGAAGAATCACGTTCATTGTTTTTGGCAATTGCGGGTATTTGAGCCGTCACAAGTACTCTAACCTGAGTTTGTTGTGGGGAGGTGGTTTCTTGGGAGAGAGATTTGGCGGACGTAAAGGCGATGTGTTTGTTTGTGGTGTGACAGGTATTTGGAACGGAGTCAGCGTCTTTGACAGAAAACGCCATCGGGCAACAACAAACTCCAGTCCACTGACTTTGGCTGATTCCATGGCGCCGACGTGGGTTGGCACACGCGCCTCCTGTCGGATCCCTATGCTGAGTCATTAATAAACTCAGAACCCAATCCTCCAGAAAGGAAGATTGCAGGCGTAGACAACATTGATTACATTTTGTCATGACCCTCAAAATGATTCTACCTAATTTAGCTTGAATCAGATTTAAACGGGACGGGACTCTGTGCCTTGATGGTCACTCTTGTCAGATGATCCAGTAAAGTAGTGGAAGCGGTCGGCACCTGGTACCATTAATGTACAGCGGGCCCTGATTGAACTTTTGAGCCTAAGGTCCCACACAATATCGATCACATGGACCGCCTGTCCACATCATCTCCGGGAATCTCCAGAATCCCATACCGAATTCCCCAGTAATGCGTTTAGTTCATTTTTTCCCCTGATCACACGTACAGAACATGCAATGTGATCTGGGGATGCCCCCAAGTCCAGTTGCCCTGCATGAAAATGATTATGTGCAGACCAAGCCAACCTGTAAGGATGTTGTTGCTATAGATGTTTTAATCACTCTAAAGGCCCTGCTCTACTCGAGAAAAGAGCGAGTAATATAGCAAAAATGGTGGGAAGGACATATCAAGTCGTACGGTATGAAACCAACGGGGTAGGATGGGGCTAGTCCTTTAATAGCATCGCAATGTTGAAGATATAATCTTGCATCTAATATATCCCAACTACATGCTCTACTTACAAAGGTAAAAGGTCTCAAAACCTGCAAACCTTCACTCCATGGAGGTATACCTCGTTATAAATTGTTGTATGTGAAAGTTGAGATTACCGGAGTGATTGGGAGAACTCAGAGTAGGATGCCAGGAGTAGTTTGTTACACATTGTGGTATTACTTTGTCAAAAGTGAATATGCATTCTTTTAGTTTTTCAATTTTGGTTCCATTGCTACCTAAATTGCATTGTATAGAGAGATATTAATGAACTTATTATTTTTAGGATTTTGAATGATTCTTCTCAAATCTAACATATGGTTAGGGTCTTTTTTTTCCAATTTTTTTTTTTACTACCATGGTTATATTAAAACCTAGTTGAAAAATTATATAGATCAGAATAAAAAGTTATGAATGTTTTTAGATTTAAAGGTTTTGATAATTATCATTTCCTTATGTGAGGTAGGAAACACAAAGTATGATAACAAAAGGCATGGGAAGACCTCATCAAAGTGTACAAGGATGGAACCAAACCGGTCATATGGGGCTAGGCCCCAATAGTATCACCTTATGTGAGGTAAGGTGTTAGAGGGTTGTGGTTGTGCTGGTTGTGCAGGTGAGAGAAAATACATGATGGAATACCTTGTGTCCTTATCTTTCTTTTTGTACTAGCTATAGCTTCACTTCATCTCATGGGATCGCATAGAGTCGTGCGTAATACACCATGTCTGGTGTGTCATCGTCTCTTTATCTCGTAAGGAATATAGACCCACGTGAGAAAGATACACAAAGATTATGATTGGATCACTTGAGATGCGCTTTTAAGGAGAACGATCACATTGATATTTATCTCTTCAGGGATCACATAGATTACGTTGATTCATTCGATGATTGTTCTGAGGTATACCGATCGGGTTGTGTGAGTGATTAGTATCTGAGTCATATTCTATTTTGGAGCTTTTTGAGACTAAGTTTCCACGTCCATGCTTATTTCATAGGTTGTCTTGTGCACTCTATGAGAAGATTATATGTGATTTTTGCTTATTGCTCGATCAGTTGGGTCGTGTTCCCATGGATAAATTAGCATGATTTTTGTTTCTCTTACTTCCACGATGATGTCTACATTATACTAGGGGGGATTGTGCTTGACATAGGGAGGTGGTAGCTAGATTTTGGAGATTTTGAGCAAGGGATTGAGCTACATTGCAAGAGGAGTCCGTATGGGCCACACATGTTAGGAGTTAAGTTCATCCATAGGATAATTCTAATTCGGCTTAATTACGACAGGTCGGGAATAATTGTATGATCTTGAGACAGGTTGGGAATTATAGTAGAGCTGCACGAGCCCTTCATTATTTGTCTATGGCTAGTCATACTAAAGAGATTATGTCTTTTACATACTTCCATGTCATAACATTAGAGGCCTTGCTGTATCATCCAAAGGAGCCACTATGTCTTGATAGATCACTTTTTGCTCATTCTCTATGCACATCTTCACGTCTATACTTAGGGGCTTGTTAGGGATGATCTATGAACATCTTAGGGATTACTTTCAGCTAGATGATCTTTTAATGGTTTCACATAGTTGTTCAAGGTGGTTGCATTTTTTGCGAGAGGGGATATTCTATTTTCAGTTAGTTAGGTGTTAGATGCTAGTCAGTTTCTCACGATGGAGAAAGACACGGGGGAGCAATTGGGGAGGTCCTATTACACCATGTTAGTGGTATAGTGGTGTAGTATGGTTTTCACTTCCAACAACATCTTTATGCATACCAGTTTAGAGTCACCGCACTTGGAGATTGTGAGGCGGTATCGTTGGATATTAAACCAATTTTAGATTTCATCTGGATTGGATTGTCTTGCAGGTGGACGTTGAGAATGCTTTCAATACTGTCTCACGTGCATTCATCTTTAGAAAGCTTAGAGAGGCTAGTGTATCTTTATCAAGTCACATTTCTTTCATACAATTTTTCTAAGGTTCACATTCTTCTCTCTTGTATAAGCATGACTTTTCACAAGAGGGAATCATCCTTTCATAATTTGTAGTTGGTACTCGACAAGGAGATCCTTTGGGAGGACCCCTGTTCACCATGGCTCATCATAGAACTTTTTTGTCTATTGCTTTGGCCGTGACAGATTGTGTGTTCCCCTCCTTAGCAGATGATACACATATTGTGGGTCATGTAGATCACATTAGGCATGGCTTTGATTACTTGACTACCAAGCTTCATCTTGTAGACTTGAGAGTCAAGGTTGTTGATCCGAGATAACAATCAATGAGTCACATAATTACCAAAATAATCAACACAAGAGATACATGGTTCATCTCCTTAAGGTTATGTCCATGGAAACACAAAAATCGCTTTATTGATCTTAAGTTCTCTCTCTTATTCTCTCAAATTGCTCCATAAGAATGAGCTCTAGTGTGTCACAAAGAGCTTCCACAAGCCCTCTTTTATAGTAGTGCCAACTAACCTAGTGAGCATCTAACTAGAGTAGTAGCCTAACTAGAGTTAACCAAGACCTAAGAGTAAACCCAACAATCTCCCCCTTGATTCTTGAGGTCCTTAACCTCTATTGCCTATATGATTACTCTGCAGGAAGTCCTAGAAGGAAACCTAACATAGGTCCCTCTATAAACTATAGTTCACCTGAACTAAGCCATAGCATAAACATGATAGAGTAAAATCATATATAGAGATAACATAATTGCTAGTCCACTCTACTTGTGCCCATATGTCTCGAAAAACTCTCCAAAGGAATCACTTTGGTAAAAAAATCAGCATGATTGAGTTTACTGTCAATCTTGACTAGCGCAATCATTTTGTCAAACACAACTTGTTTGAGAAAATGATACCTCATGTTGATGTGCTTCACTCTGTTATCCATCATCTGATTTACAGCTAGATTAAAGCATTTTGACTATCACATTAAAGATTCACAATGTCATGTGTCAATCCCATCTCTATGACAAGCCTATCCAACCAAATTGCTTCCTTTGCTGCTTCCGCTACTGCTACATATTCATCTTCTGTAAAAGACTAAGCTATGTACTTCTGCGATGTTGATCTCCAACTTATGCATCTAGCTTCAAGTGTGAACACATACCCAATCGTAGATTTCCTTTCATCCAGATCTTGTTCATAGTTAGCATCTACATATCCAATCAGAGATTTGGCATTGTACAATTTTGCAACACAAGATCAAAATCTAATGTACCTTGAGATATATGAGAATCCACTTCACAGCTTCCCAATGTATCTTACTTGGATTTAACATTATATGCTAGTCTTGCCCATAACTAGAGCAATGTTAGGCCTAGTGCAAATCATCAAAAGTATGAGACTTCTCACTGCCTTGTTGTAGGCGACCTTGGACATCAAACCTTTCTCCACGGCATTTGTTGGATAAAGGGCTGATGAGAGCTTGAAGTGAGGAGCTAAAGGAGTACTCACTGCCTTGCAGTTCTCCATGTTAAATCTTGCAAGTACCTTCCTAGCATATTTCCCTTGAGTTAATCATAGCTTTCCATCCTCTAAGTTTCTTTGGATCTTCATCCCCAAAATCCTCCTCGCTGTACCAAGATCTTTCATTTTAAACTTAGAATTCAAGACACTTTTGAGCTTATCAACATCAGATTTGTTCCTAGCTGCAATGAGCATGTCATCCACATAGAGTACTAAAATAATGAAGCCAAAGACTTCATTACTCACCTTTTTCATATATACACAAGGATCAAACACACTCAGTTTAAATCCTTGTGCCCTCATGAAATCATCAAACCGTTTGTTCCATTGTCTAGGGGCTTGCTTCAATCCATCTAGGATTTTAGCAACCTGCAAATCATGTCCTCTTGGATTTTCTTCACAAAGCCCATAGGCTTTCTCATGAAGATCACCTCATCCAAGTTGCCGTAGAGGAAAGCAGTGATAACATCCATTTGATATAAAATAAGCAACAATGGTAGAAGATTTGGGTATTGTTGCATCAACTATGACACATGTCATAATGAAATAGACCTCATAATCTCATCTTGCTCCACATACAAGCATCAATATACTCGTTTTCTTGACAATAAAACAATAACTAAACGTGTGATGATTCCTCCAAACAAATCCAGCTAACATATGCCTTCCTCTAGATACTGCCAAGCAATAGATATTGTCTCTAAAGGTGACAATATAGCAAAAGTTGGAATAATTTTCTTCTTCTCCTCCATATCTAAAGCACAATCCTCACTCCAAGCCTGATGTATTAGCTGATTTGCGAACTTTTGTAGTTGCATACATAAAGCACCTAATGATTCATCCAACATGAAGATATTACTTTACTAAGGCTAGGCATGATAATAACATCTTCTAGACATAGAATGTCATGTGCATCCATGTTTGCTTCCAAAAATTCACCATGCCAAGTGACACAAGTATTGAAGGCCTTAACATATGACAAATCGCCACTTAGAAAAAGGTTAGAATCAATAATGAACCGCACTAGTAATCAACTCACTTGGCGCTCATGAGATTGCCAAGCAGGCCAATAAAAGGTTGTCTCATCCTAATAATCAATACTAAATCCTCACCCACCAATACATCATAGGTATCTACAAGTGTGACTACATCATGTGCTCGCATTGTAGAGCTATCCACTACATGATCTAGTTGCACTTGCACTATCAATTCCATTCGGATGATGTATGATGGCGGTGCATCACTATAACTTCCAAGAGATGTCTGAATCTGAAATGAACATCTCTCCATATCAGTCTTTTGCAAATCAAAACCAAATAGTGCATCCTTAGCTAACATAAGGGGTTATGCATTTGAATCCAACAACACCCGTTTGGTCAAACATGAAGGTCTGACCAAACAGAAGACATCACTCCAATTATTCAACATCAATGCACTTGATGACACCTTGGTATGCTTGTATTCGGCTTTACTAGTAACTCCATCATTCAAGTAGGGACAATTTATTAAGTTCCACTCATAGTTGTCCAAATCCAAGGATCAACAATACAATTGTTGTCACTACCAGAAGCAACCAACACATCTTTTTTGCTTTCACAAAATGTAACTAACAATCATAATATATTTCGATGATGTTGAAAAAATATGAGAATGAATAAGAGTCTTTGCCGCCCCCAAGATTGTACTAGATGCTACCTCAAACAATATTGATGGCTTGACCTTAGTTACTCCATCTTCAAGTATATCCACATTCATCTTTTCAATAGGTTGTACAGGAGTCATGGATGAGGTATTCAATACCTCAAACAATGTGAATGACTAAGGAAGTCTGACTTGTCGACCAGCCTCTCCTCTTTATGTATCCAACTCCATGGATGCTCCTCTAGACTCAATAGTATATATTGTTGTTGATTGATTAACATATCTAATTTTAATTCTAGTTAAGTTATTCTATTCCTTAATATAGATTTTATTATATGATAGTCGATACATGAAATTTTTTGAAAAATTGCATTTATGATGGATGAGACTGTAATAGCACGGGTATGCACTATTAAGTCCGAATTCATATAGATTGATTCGTTCCCAAAGGAATGAAATATCAAACCACACTAGCGAAGAAGAGAAATGAGCATTTCGTCATCTTTCTAACTCTAGACTACAGAGTCCAAAGAGTGTTCACAAAGAAGTCAATCGACCCAAGTCCAATTCCTTCACAAACCCATCACATTATCAATTTCACAGACATAGCAAATAGATTTCAATGCTTGCTTCACTTCGGGATGGGATCTTTGTAACAAACAGGTTACACAAAGGTTTTGCCATTTGTACAAAATTACAGTTCGCTCCCAAGGGAATGAGGTGTTATCTTTCTGTCAGTGACGAATATGACTGTTTATGCTTCTTTTGAAGACTCTAGACATGCATAGTCCGAAGAGTGCTGTGACAGAATAGTCCAAGACCACTAAGTCAAATTAACAAACCATTACCCATCCATTACATTGCACAGAATTACGCATGTAATTGAAATTACACTCGAGATTTACTGATGGGAGTTTGATCACTCCTTTACAAGCTGTCGACGAGGCGATGTTCTCAATGAAGTTCTACTGCGAAGTGTATCCGACTATGGCTCATGGACGAATACCTGGGTATCTTCACAGGTATTACGCACTAGTCAAGGCCAATCGAATGCAACATTCAACAACTTCTCGAGTAGTTCTTTCTACCATGACTACAATTTCGGTTCTCAATGAACACTTGTAAAGAAAGCGATAATCCTACTCTAACACTACTCCTATTTATACAATCTACTCGGACCTATTTCTAATCGTCGCCTACACAGATCGCGCCTGACTACAATTTTGGGGCATCTCACGTCCCTTTGATGACTTCTCTTCCTTCAACGCAAAGACATCGACGCTCATCTGCAATTCCATGATGTCCTCTGCGATCTCCTTCTGATGGACTCGCATCGCTTCCTGGCATTCGCGTCCCATAGCTTTGTACATCTCCTTCCTCCGATCCTTCGAATCGCAAGGGGTGTTCATCGGCACTGTCAAACGTTCCAACCTTTCAGCCTCCACATCGTCACACCGAGCAAAAAGGTATTGCGAGCACCTACTTGCCAAATCTTCTTATCTAGCTGGCCGTTCAACATCAACTTTGTGCAACTGCTGCTTCGCCCTCTTCAATTGTTGGTGAAGCTTTTCATTCTCCCTCTCGACAAACTTCACTTCCGCGCTTCGAAATCTACAGATTTCTCCGTAGGCTTGCTTTGCTGCGGCTGTTTCCTTTGTCACCTCAGCCTTCTGCTTCTCCAGACGCTCCACAGACTCTGTCAATTACCTTATAGTATCTCCCTGATCCTTCTTCCCTCGAGCAGTGCGGTTCAGCAAATGAATCAACTCCATGTAACCGTCTTCCTGCGGGTTTCACCCCTGGATGTAACTGCCTCCCATCTCGTTCAGCTCCATCAGAACTAGCACCACCACATTCTCCAGATTCTGCGCCAACTGTAGCACCGAAGAAAGTGGTTCTTCTACTGCTACCTTAGTCGCTTTTACCTTAGGCCGCGATGCCTTCGGTACTGCACTTCATGGTTGCGCAATTTCCTTCAGCTTCCTCTTCTTACTACTGGGCTGCGCAATTATCTCCACACTGGGACTTCTCTTCTCTGTGGTCCCCACGGAGTCCTCCTTCCCGAATATCGCTTCTTCCTCATCTCTCACTGCCTTTGCTCTTGCCTCCGAAGTCATCTCCTGTTGATTCGGTCTCATCGGCGACTGCACACCGTCGTCTTGGTGGGGTCCCACACTTCTCGTCGAACCACTGCTCCATTGCTCGCTGTTGGCCCACCCAAAGTGCTGACCACACTCACTTGATATCTTCTTCTCACTTGTGACGTCAACCACCCCATACGCGAATACATGTGTACCAGAAATCAAGAGATATAGATTACTCCCTTCTTTCCCGCTCGCAGCTTCTGTCCCATCACTTGCACATTCCGAGCGAAGATCTCTCCCCAATTGACCTTGATCGCTCCGCAGACGAATCCCTCCACTATCCTCATCTTATGCAAACTTACATAAGTAGTTCGTTGTGGTGAGAAGAGTTGATTCAATATATACATTATCTTTCTTCGAAAGTCGTCCCGAATAAGATCTATATTGAAGCTGTTTGTACCCTTCCTCTCTCTAGGATCAAACCATTTTCGCTCATCGAAGGTGAATGCAGTGTGCATTGCCAAACCTTTCCAGTCGACTCCGTCCTTCTCCTTCGAGTAATCTCTTCCCAATGCTTCTGCCCAAAGCAACGCATCCCACGATTCTGGATGTCCTCTGTAACCTATCGGGTTTGGTGCCTTCTTGGCTCGAACTTCTTTACACAACTTTGGGCATACATAGTCCCAGCGCCATACCAAAAACTCTCCTCCCAAGGTCTTTAATCGTGCTATTTCTTCGGTCGACCATTCTAGCTTCGGCACCAAGGGTCGATATACTCCTGTCGGCATCTTCTTCATTGGCAATTGAAAAGCCTCACGAGTGACCGATTTCCTCTTCATTTTGTCTACTTGACTCGACGCTCGTACTTGCTCCTCTGCAATTCGTTGCGCTCATCGATGTTGTTACTAACTGTCCTAATCCGTTCGACGCTTCAGACCTCCTTAACAACTTATTTGTCTTGGCCATTTTCGCGCTTATTTCTCCTATTCGTATTCGGCGACACATACTTCCTCCGAATATCGTTCATTTATATTCCAAAAACAAAAAAACAGTCTGAAAAGCTCTAAACATGCCCCTACAATCTCTCTCATTACAAGTTTGCGTCTCGGCGAAAACACCCTCTAGAGTACTTCTGATGCTACAACAGCTCAGCTCGTGGACGAATATCCGGATAACTTCACGGATACACGCTTCAGTTGCCACAATATCAGCCTGCAGTCACCAGCTCCTCGAGTGCTTGTTCTACCTTGACTACAATTTGCAGTCCAACAGATTGGACACTTGCAAAGATGAAAACATCCACCACTTTATTTCCTACGACTATTTATAATGAATTTCCTAACTGCTACTCCTAACTGCCTCTACACATATCGCTCTCTCGTAAGTCTTCTACTATGATCTAAGCCGCTCGATCGCACCTCCACTGCTTGCATGAATGCGTTGATTCCTAACTGTATTTCATGTACATCAGCTGCGATCTCCTATTGATGAAGAGCCATGGCTTCCTTGAAATCTCAACCCAACGCTTTGTACATCTCTTTTCTCTGATCCTTCGAGTCGCCGGGATTCTCGATTGCTGCCACCAACTGCTCTAACCGCTGCGTCTCAACACGATCACACCGTGTGAACAGATGCCGTGCACATCTATTAGCGAGGTTCTCCAACTTCGCAGGTGCCTCCACATCCACCTGAATCAATCTTTGTTTCAAGTCCTGCACCGTCTCCCGAAGTTGAGTATTCTCCTTCTCTACAAAATGGATCTCCGCATCCCGAATATGGCAAATCTCTTCATAGGCCTTCTTCGTCTCCTGAACCTTCTTCTCCATCTCAGTCTTCTCCTTGGATAGCTTGTCCACATTCTATATCAGCTCTCGCACTGTGATGGACTGATCCTCCTTTCCCAAAGCCAGCCGGTTCATCATCTAAATCAACTCCATATACCCATCGGCTTGAGGGTCCCACCCTGGCATATACATCGGCCCCATCTCGTTCAACTCCAGCAATACCGGGACCATCACAACTTCCAACTTCTGCGATAGCTGTAGTACCAAGGCCATAGGCTCCGCAATCTACTTTGAGGCTTTCAGCCATGGCTTCAGTGCCATCATCTTTGGCTGAGAGATCTTCGGCGGTCCTACTTCTTCCACCTTCTCCTTCCCCACATCTCTTTGAAATGTTAGAGTAGCTAGCGGACTGTTCTCCACTACTCTCTTCCTTTTTCTCGAAGTTCCGATTACTTCCAGGTCTGAATCCGAATCAGGCTTACTCTGCACCGCCGGCCTGACTTCTCCCGTTCTCTTCGGTTTAGGAGGAGCACTCGTCCCCAAACTCCTCGTCAACCCGCTACTAGCACTGTCGAGGTCTGCCTCCAAGTTTAACAGTCCGCTCTCCAATCGATACAACTGCCTCTGTCTAGGCGTCAGCCACTCCAGCTTCGCGTACAGATGCAATGAGAGATAGACTACACTCTTATCGTCTTCTCTTAGTTTCGTCGCCATCGCCTGTACGTTCCTCACAAAGATCTCTCCCTAGTTCATCCGAATAGTTCCTCCGATGAACCCTTCTACAATCCTCACCTTGTGCATGCTTACATACGTCCTTCTCTATGGTGAGAAAAGCTGATTCAAGGTGAGAGCCACCTTCCTCCTGAAGACATCTTTGATTAAGTCGAGCTTGTAGCCATTCGTCCCCTTCCTTCCCCTAGGGTTGAACCATTTCCGATTGTCGAAGATAAATGTTGTGTGCATTACCGATCTCTTCCAATCGACGCCAACTTTGTCTTCTTCGTGGTTGCGCCCTAGAGCCTTCGCCTATAGCTTCGCATCCCACTTCTTTGGCTGAGCTCTGCTTCCAATTGCAGTCAGCGCTTTTCCTTTCCGGACTTCATCGCATAGTTCTGGGCACACGTAGTCCCATCGCCATGATAGAAACGCTCCACCGAGGTTCTTCAACCTCAGCAACTCCGCTGGAGTCCAATCCGCCATCAAAATAAGCGGTCGAATTCTCCCCATCATTGCACTTTTTTCTGCTGGAACTCCTCCGGTTCGACGCTTCGACATTGCAGCTCTCTGCTCTCGCTCCGGCCGCTCGGCAAGTTCTTGGCATCGATTTTCCCTCGACAATTCTTCAATCCGCTACCCAAGCGCGCGCTTAAATTTCCTTGTAATTCACTCGTGTGAACTCCCTAATGGTATTCCTATCTAACCAACATATATTCGGATGAATACCTTCATGAGAACCCGAATATAACTCTTTATTCATAAAAACCAAAAAAAATCATACTTATCCTAAGAACTACACTCCTACAAAGACCTTATGTGGTAGATAAAGTGTTTGAAAATAGGTCCTTGCAACTGCTGGATTTGGATGGCATTTTTTTTCTATTCAAGTGAATGGCTAGAGAAATAAAAATTTATTATGCATAATTTTGTTCACGGAGCGCTCACACTTAGGGCAGACGTATGTAGGGACATGATTTTGATTTTTAAGTAGATTTTTTCAGAAAAAATAGGGATATTCATCCGATTAATATGAATTTGATAAATCAATGGAAATATTCAAAGATGCAAGAGTATACATATGAATGATGACATGAAGTATGAAAAAGGTGAAAATGTTGTTAATGGATTGAACCCTCTTAATGCCGCAAAAAATTCTATCTATATGATTCTTTTCGCTTTTGTGAAGACGCGAGTTTGGTCACAATATCCATCTAGCTAATCACTATGATTTTTGCTTCACAAATGACTAAATTTTTATTGCATGTGTTTGGATCAAAATACATAATTCCACCATGCAAATGTACATTGATATCTTTTGGAAGACAAATGAGACATTCATTAATGATTATATCATTGGCAATAACAAGATCTAATTTTTGAAAATTTTTTGGATAAAAAAAAAATCAACTTTTAGGTTGCCATTTTTTGCATGAGATTGTAATCAACTGTTTTTCAGAAATCAATATTTCAACAAGAAGGTTGTGTGGGAGTCCTGATGCAATCAAAGTTTTTTTAATTCATATGGTGGATAAGAAAAAAATCATATGAAATTAAATGGAGAAGGTGAAGTTTACCAACAAATTTTATACAATGCTCACAAGTCTCAAGAAGAATAGAGATGAGGATAAGAAGTTTCCGCAAATAAAAATCATTCAAGGACAAGAAGTTGAAAGTGACGATGGACCAGAAATTGTTACAAGAAAAATAAAACAATTGATTTAGGCAACATAGGATTTAAGAAAAAAAGGAGGTACATTTGCATGTGTTTTACATTTGAGATTTTACAAGATAAGATCAAGAATAGTCATTGCTCTCTATTTCACACAGCCGATTGGAAATCACTAAAAATCAACCTCATTCAAAGAACAAAGAAGTTCATGCAAGAGCTCAACTATCCAAGATTATTCTTTTTTGCTAATAAGTAAAAAAAGAAGTCTTGATTTTCTTCACAATACATGTTGGATGTCAAAAAATACATACATTATGGCTGCCATCAAATTTTACCTTTCTAACATTCATTTAAAAAAATTTCACTCATGGCTCATTTTTGATAAAAGGTAAAATTTGAAAGACAAACATGCTTCATTTTGAAAACACCAAGATCTTAAAGAAGTAAAACACATGACATTAGTGATTTTGTTTGCTATGATCGTTGACCTAAACAATTACAAGGATGTGGTTTATTTTAAATTAGACAAGACTTGTTTTGTTTATGGTAATAAAGGGTCTATGTGTTGTAAAAAAAATGATACATGCATTAATCTTTTCTATATACAAGTTTCTTATTATTTCAAAATGATACAAATATCATTTCTCACATTTTTAAAAATTTTTTTGTCTCAATTATTATGTCGTTGGCGGAAATCATAACGCTCATGTGCGCAAGGAGTTGTGCAAAAATCATCAAAATCCAAAATATTTTTTTGAAATGCACTCGCTGGATTATTTAGGAAGACTAAGAATATCAAGAATATGACATCATTAAACAAGATCAAACCGTATCAAAAATATTCATAATTTGCTAAGAAGAAAGAAACAAAAATTTTCATTGAAGTTTGAGTGTGCTTGGGAGTACATACTTCATGACTTCAAGATAGAAAGAGCATCCTCAAAATAGAACAATTTATTCTTGTTTGCATTGTAATTGGATTCTATTTGGTATGTTCTGTTAATATCCCAAGCTCATCAAGTTGATATAGGTCGATCTTTGCCTGATGACTACAAGCCGTAGATCTAGGGTTGTTACGTACTGATGGTACAGATCTGTTTTGGGCTAACCCAAGATTAGGGTTTCCCTGTTCTCACCCTATATATACAGGGGAAGGCGAAGCCTTCCCATCTCATTCCTGTACACTCTCTCTCTTGTCCCTTTGGTGTGCTCTCCTCTTCTTGGAGTGATTCCTGAAGAGTCGTTTTCTCAACATGGTATCAGAGCTTGGTGGGAGCATTAGTTTTGTAGATTAGACATAGTAGAGTGCTGGAGATCAGTGAGGAGGCTGTCCCGCTGAAGCGAGTAGATTGATGGGGAACCATTTCGTGTTTTCTCAGAATCTTCAATCGCGTTTTTGGAGGTCAAGATGATCTTTTTCGACCTATTTCTGATCGCCCAACTCCCTATGGGAGTTGACTTGCGCAGAATGGTCGAATTTAGTAGTCATGAAGTTTTCTTGCGATTTGGAGTTGTTGGTGGTAGTTATCGCCTTTTCCAAAATCTTTGAGGAGCTGTTTGGAGGCCTAAACGAGTTTTTTTGGAGATTTGAGTGTTTCTACCGAAGCCAAGGCTTCTGTCTTCGCACAAGTACTTGCCGTGTTGGGGTCGTGATTTCCGCTCGTGACCACAACCATGGCAGAATCCGTGAGCATGATCACTGGAGAGAAACTCGACAAGAACAATTTCCAAACGTGGAAATTTCGAATGAAGACCTTCCTTCAAGGCCAAGGGCTATGGGAGCTTGTGACCGGGGAGGAGAAAGCACCAATAGTGGTTGCTGGTGATCTTCGCAGTGAGCAGACATTGCGTGAGTGGAGAAAGCGGTCGTATCAAGCTATCCACTACATTGCGCTCACTATCTCAGCATCGATGATCGGTCACATTCAAGATTGTGACACTCCTAAGGAAGCTTGGGACGCGTTGTCACGTGAATGTTCCATTCGGGAACAGAGCTCGAAAAGCTGCGATTCTTTGCGGCAATTCAATCTGATCAAGAAAGGCTCGATGTGTGCTAGTGACTACGTCAATCACATCAAGCAACTGGCAGATCAGTTAGCATCTGTCAATGTTCAACTTGATCCGACTGTGATTATCGGTGCGACATTGCAGGGACTGCCTACCGAGTACAAGTAATTCATTACGTCCATTTCGACAAGAGAACCTCTTCCGAAGTTCGACGAACTGGTCCCAATGATGTTGGGAGAAGAAGTGCGAATTCTGGGCAGTTCTGGTGCTTCGTCCAGCCCGCAAGAAGGTGTGTTTTTTGCAGGTTCTGGAGGTCGAGGTAGAGGTCGTGGCAGAGGAGCCGGATATGGTGGTGGTAGAGGTCGTGTGCAGAACAAGGCCCTCAACCAGTTAGGTGCGCCACCAAATTTGCTGAAAATGTGTTAACACTGCAACTATTATCACAAGAATGGCCACTATGCCAAAGATTGTTACAAGCGTCAAAACGATTCGCATTACGCCGGACCCTTGGGGCCATGTAGGCTATTTGAAGAAACGACTACTCGTTGTGACACACAAGAGTTATCTTTGCCTTCGCTTTTGATCTGAATTGGGTGATCGATTCGAGCTACCGGCCACATGACGCCGCATCAAGAATGGTTTGCGTCGCTCGACACTGTGTGGAGACTCCCTCGGTTCATGGTGACTGGAGATGATACCAAGCACTAGATTAAGCATAAGGGTAAAATTCCGCTTGATATTCCGGGATCTAATTTTTCGGAATTGGAAGCGTTTTACATGTTCCTACTCGACTCGAAATCATTTATCATCGGGGACAGATGGTAGAACAAGATATGCAAGTGCGTTTCAACAAAGATGGATACTTTGTTGAAGACTCCCAGTGCAATCGTGTCGTAGCTCGAGGTAGCGAGGAGTGGTAGACCTGTTCAAGCTAGATGCTACTGGTTAATGTCGATGCTTGACCAACTCTCCGTTATTACGAAAAAGTGGCTTTGTAGTATCGACATAGATATTTGGCAACAAGCGAGTTGGGCACATGAACTATCAGAGACTAAAATCTCTTCCGAGTTCAGATTTAGTCACGGGTTTGCCCAACTTCACTTACGCTCAACCCCACCTGCGGTGTGTCCAAATTTTGTCAGTTCGGCAAGCAAGCTAGACAACCCTTTAAAGGATCAGGTAGGAGAGCGATCAAGCTTCTAGAGCTAGTGCACACAGATGTATGGACTTCTTCTCAACCAAGTTTATCTGGTTTTGAGTACTTCGTGTCCTTCATTGATGATTTCTCTTGCTACACACAGGTTTACTTCCTTAAGAGCAAGAGCTCTTTAGATGTGTTGTCGGCTTTCCGGACTTTCCACACCTTGGTGGAGAAAGCATGCGGACAATCTGTCCTTTCTCTACGTTCGGATGGAGGAGGCGAGTTTCTGTCTGGAGACTTCACCGATTACCTACGTAAGCATGGCATCTGCGCCCGGAAGACTTGCGGTTATATTCCACAAATGAGAATGGCATTGCGGAGAGGAAGAATCGTCAGCGAAAGCTGCTTTCGTGCTATGTTGAACGAGAAGAACACCGCCTAGACCATTGCAGGCGGAAAATTTCCGTCGCGGTGTATTTGATGAATCGGACTCCTACAGCGGCAGTCCACAACAAGACCCCGATGGAGGTACTTACAGGCCACAAGCCTGACTACTCCTTCTTGAAAGTTTTCGGATGTATATGCTATGTACACATTCCCGATGAGAAGCGTAAGAAGCTTGATCCGAAAGCTGAGAAGTGTATTTTCCTTGGATATTCCTCAGATTCGAAAGGATATAGATGCTATAATCCTTCGTCTAGGAAATTTTATATCAGTAGAGATGTTGTATTTGAAGAGTTGCAATCTTGGTATGCACTGCGATTGTTCGGTCATACCCACTTTTTCTTTGAAACTACGCCAAGGAGTCCGTCCACTATACCTTCACAGAGTGGAGTTTCGGAGTCACACGTCTAGAGTCGAAGTCTATCGTACTGAGCTGCTACGGATGAAGTTCACCGAAAGCACCATCCGGCCGACTCCTAGTCTTGAGGATCATCTTATTTTGCAACATATGATGTCCTCACCACGGATTACCGATATTCATCCGTTAGATGAAGCGTCCCGAGAACGACGCCATTTGCTTTGGAACCTCAGATCGAAGCAAGGGGAGACAAAGCGGTACATCCGATACTGCCCTACAAAAATCTGAGAGAGTACGACATCCAGTTCAGAGATTTATGCATGCGAGTTTCCTTGCTGTTCACCATGCATATATGACTCACGTTCTTGCCGAGCCGAACCGAGTACGCTTGAGGAGGCGTGCACAAAAATGAGTGGATTGAAGCCATGGAGACAGAACTTGCTGCGCCGTCACCAACAAACATGGGAATTGGTGGACTTACCTCAAGGCAAGAAAGCGATTGGTTGCGAGATGGGTCTTCAAGGTCAAGCGCCTTTCTCGGATAAGACCGTATCTCGATACAAGGCCGGATTGATAGCCAAGGGCTACGCACAACAGCATGGAGTGGACTACGAAGAGACGTTTAGTCCAGTTGCCAAGATGGCAACCATTCGTACGGTGGTTACTATTGCTGTCAACAAGGGATGGCGACTGCATCAAATGGACTTCAAGAACGCCTTTCTCAATGGAGATCTCGGCGAGGAAGTCTACATGCAACAACCACCTGGTTTACGAAGATCCAAGTTTCTTTCGAGTTTGTAAGTTAAGGAAATCCCTCTATGGGTTGAAAACAGCTCCGAGAGCATGGTATGAGAAGATCAATTCCTTTCTCATGTCTCTTGGATTTGTAGTCTGTCATTCCGACTCATCGCTATACTGCATGAGATCGGGGAGTTCATGTAGTGATGATTTCCATCTCGTAGATGATCTTATTATCCTTTGGGAACCATGAGGAGATGATTTCCGCATCAAGAGTATCTTATGTTCAATTTGAGATTCAAGACTTAGGATATCTCAAGTTCTTTCTTGGTGTGGAGTATATTACAGAGGGAAAGGATACTTGGCTTGTACAAAGCCAATATGCTTTAGATAAGCTGAAGGAATTCAAGATGTCTGATTGTAAACCAATAGACACTCCTCAACAACAAGGTCTAAAGCTAGAGTTAGGCGATGGAGAGTTACTTGCGAGATCCCCGCCATGCATGCATGGATGGTTGGGAGTTTGATTTATCGACTATCACTAGGCCGGATTTGAGCTATCTTTGTTGGTCTAGTCGGTCGGTTCTGCATGCTCCACGAGTACCGCATATGATGGCGGTCAAGCGGATTCTCCGCTATGTGAAGTCCACACTTCATTTTGGACTTCGATACAGATTTGGAGGTGAGCTGAACCTGCATGGCTACACCGATGCTGATTGGGCAGGAGACATTTCCGGCAGGAGATCCACGTCTGGATATGCGTTTGGACTTGGGAGTGCGGCTGTGAGCTGGGCTTCTAAGAAGCAACCAACCGTGGCACTGTCTTCCACAGAGGCAGAGTATCGTGGTGCTATGAATGCCACTTGTGAAGCAATTTGGCTTCGTTCCTTGCTTTCTGATATTGGAGTAGATTATCCTAGTCCTACAGTTATCCTAGCTGATAACATTAGCAGCATGATGTTAGCCAACAATCCTGTTTTTCATGCTAGGACAAAGCACATTGAGGTGCACTACCACTTTGTTAGGGAGAAAGTCCTTGCAGGTGTAGTAGATCTTAGATACGTGCATACAGGAGATCAGATTGCAGACATCTTCACCAAAGCTTTACCTAGAGAGTCGTTTGAAATATTTCGACATTGTCTAGGAGTTCAGGATGTACAGTTGAGCTTGAAGGGGAGTGTTAATATCCCAAGCTCATCAAGTTGATATAGGTCGATCTTTGCTTGATGACTACAGGCCGTAGATCTAGGGTTGTTACGTACTGATGGTACAGATCTGTTTTGGGCTAACCCAAGATTAGGGTTTCCCTGTTCTCACCCTATATATACAGGGGAAGGCGAAGCCTTCCCCATCTCATTCATGTACACTCTCTCTTGTCCCTTTGATGTGCTCTCCTCTTCTTGGAGTGATTCCTGAAGAGTCGTTTTCTCAACATGTTCAAGGTAAGATTTTCATACAACGATGGAGTTGCAAGGACTAAAGAACACATCAACTCCAGCAAGAAAGATTAAACCTCTAAGGAGGTTATGAAACAGATTTTAAAGCTTGCGGATGATATCAAGCTTATGGAATGGAGAACCCTCTTAGAAATTTAGAAGAAAATGAATATCATTTTTATTTTAAACTCAATCATTGCAAAAGAGATTTCCTCAATAAAAATAAAAAAGATGTCATGTGCATTAAGGACATGTTTAAAATTCAAATATTTTTTTTTCATGTCTCTTTTTGAATCACTTGGATTTGGTAACATGAAGTAAAAATTAAAAAAAAAAAACAAGTCAGGAGAAAATTGAGTCTTTTGGACCTTCATTTTGTGATCATGTAAATCTTCTATTTCAATCTAACAATTTAATGATATATGTATCACATTGAAGTGCTCATGTTTCTTTAATTTTTTTTAGTTGAAGTGATACATATATCAATTCATTGGATTAATTTCCCTTCACTATATTTTTTAGCATCTTCATTCATAATAATGTTACTTATATCAAATCTTCATTAACATCTCTAACTTTCTAATTATAGAGATAAAAAAGATCCAAAATATTAAAAAAAGTTAAAAAAATCAAGTTTATAATCATTCTTTTAAAAAACTTCCAAAAGTTTGTAAGGAAAGAAGTGAAGGGATACCAAATTTAAAGGCAAGGAGAGAATAAGTTATAACATTTGCTAAATTTTGATCACAAGATGGAAAGATGAAGATTTCTTGTAAGTTTTTCAAAATGATAATTTGCACATTTTGGATATTTCTCAAAGATTGACTACATTTGGGATCTCTTGATATCTCTTATGGTTTCAATATGCACAATGCAAAAAAATAACATTTTATTTTTCAAAGAGGAGTTTTTCACTTTTGTCGAGTAGTTTTCTATATTTGTATCTTCCAAATTATGACATTTTCTTGTGTTTCACTTCACAAAATAGTAGATCATGGTTGATAAGATTTTGCACAAGAAATGCAATGATTGTATGAATCTGATGAGTTTTCATTTTTATGATACATATATCAGTTTTTGATTACATTTCCTTTTTTCTTTATGCCTAACTTTAACCCATAGTGATATTGTGATATATGTATCACTTTGTGTTGTTCTTATTCATGTATTAAGTTTTATCCTTCTAATTTTACTTTTGTGTTGTTCTGCACGGTGATGTACAATGTTGGTGGATAAGTTCAAAATAATAGTTTGGCTTGATGTCTTGAGAAATGTACCCTCAATTACCATTTTAAATTTCATTGTTGAAAACTAAAACTTAACAACTTAAAGTCAAATGATGGACTATATAATGTCAAGATTTTCCGTTGCATTGCTTAAAAGGCAAAGAACTAACGTAAAGACTAGTAATCCTTTGTCAAAAGCCAATGGGATAGATGAAGTGATTCATAGAGCACTTTTCTTACCATGATGACGAGATCTTAGATATTTTTGTACAACCTAAAATTGATCTTACCATTGCCATGCTATGTGGAAAAAAATGAATTATCATGGAGAAATCTTTGATGAAAATTCAAAATATCCGTACCATAAGCAACATTTTTTCACTCAACTTCAGGATGCTAAGTGGGCAGCTCAGATCATCTATCAAAAATGTCAACACTAGAGTTAAAAAACATAGTATATCGTTGTTAAACTAGAATCTCTTCAGCATGAATCTTCTTTTGGTCTCTCACACCAAGCTTTATTAGCTCAATGAGAAAAATTCTAGTTTTATTAGTTATGATCTCTTGAGTCACATTATAAAGCTTTGTGGAGTTGGATAATGGGTGACTTTATAATCAATTGCAGGGTCTGAAAGTATAGTTGCACGAGGTAGATGTAGGATGACCTACTAGATTATAGGCTTTAACAAGCAAATGTATGCAATATCTCTTTGCTAGATTTGAGGTAGTAGAGGCTGAGCAATTGGAGCGATTAGCCACGGTGACAAATACTCCTTGCGAATTGAAGGATAGGCAAAAAAAATTCCCAAATCCATAGGATGCAAATGCCAGGAAGTAAAACGTGTCCATTGGAGGGAGATTTTCAAGGATGTCAAAGAATTACAAGTAAGTGTGGATGCCTTCATGTGGAAATTGAAGATGTCATTGAATGACAAAAATGCTTCCTGAAGATTTATTTCAAGATTGATTAAAAAATAATATTTGTTTCACTTTGTACACACGATGTTTCTCATGAATGCTAGTGGATAAAGATAATGTTATCACTTTTATTTTCGTTAAATTAACTTGGAATTTTAAAAAATAAATTATTTTTAATGCATGCATCTCCCAACTACAACAATAAAAAAATTGATATTAGTATCAATCCTGTTCTAAAAATGTAACCTTTGTCAATCATGAAATGAAATTCTCATGAATGTAATTATTTCCAACAATAGGAAGAAAATTGATGATACACTATCAATTTTATTCTCAAGAAGTCCTGTTTGTAAATCTTGAAACTCAATTTTCGTGAATGTAGTCATCTTCCTACTATAAAATTAGAAGAAGTTATCTCAATTTCTTCTCCTGATGTCAGCTTTGTAAACACTTAAGGGGAGTTATCTAGGTTATGGTCATCTTCCAACAAAAGTAATAAAACAAGTCCTATTTGTAGAATATACAAAACAACATGTCCTTCCATTCCCGTCAACAAGAAAATGCTTTGTTTTTTACTTTTGTAATCATTATTTTAGCTTCTCAGTATGAGAAAATGCTTTGTTTTTCACTTCTGTAATCATGATTTGAGACTCTCATACTTATGAAACAAAGTTCAAAAATTTTACTTTGTTATCATGTATGGTTCGGGCTATTTAGTGTGGTTGCATATCTATTGATTGGTTGAGTCAACCACTCTTATGTTCTTTGATATCATCATCTGAAGTATCTTGCAATAATGTCATCTTACACAAATTCCCAAATAATTGTTATTGAATCATTCCATTTGCAGAGCTCTGCAGTTGAAAAAACATGGCAAAATATGAAGTACCTTATTCTTTTTTAACCATGGGTATAAAAAAGTTAATTACTCCGGGTTAAGTGTGAGTTATTATGGATTATTTACAACCCATCATATTGTAATTTATCCGTGGTGAGTTATCACTGAGTATATTGAGTTTCAGTGTATTTATTTCAATTAATCCACTGATTTCTTGATCTTGCAAAAAAATCTGGAAGAATTGATTCAAAAATTGGATCAAGCCTTAAAATCTAAAAAGTAATTATTCTTGCACTTATTTCCTTAATGCCACAAAACATTATCTCATTTATCATTTTTTTAACCCACTTGAGAAAAAAGAGGTATTTCACATTATTATCCAACTAGTTGTCACTGCGTGCAATGTTAATGTGATGATTATGTACACCAACACATAAAGACTGGGACCAGCGATATGGAATCAATGAATGATAACATTTGTTCTGTGGTATCCTATTGGTTGATGGCTTCACCCACTGGGCTTTAATATATGAACCCAAGGCAATGGACCCAGCTGCTTGCTAATTGGGATAGCCCATGCTTATTTGGTGACAAGCAGGTGCAAGGTTGCATCACCTGAACTCATGTAGGTAAAGGGAGCTGCTTGGCCGCAGATGTCAGACTATGTGAACGTGCTTGCATATAAATCGTCCCCATATGGGTAACATTTTCACCCACCTCTACCATGAGTTTGATGCGAACGGTTATACGTGCCCATTAGGAATGATAACGAAAATTTTAAATTTCATATTTTGGATTGGTAATTAGCCCTTATTAACCCAAGTTCATGTCTTTAGTCAAACAAGTTGCAGGAAGCAGACTGATTTTTTCTTGTAAGGCCAGGAAAAGAATCCAGCATAAGAAATCTTCTTGAGATTTTGTTTCTCTTGGAAGCATCACACATTCATTTCATAAGCTTTTGAGTGATAACAATCCAGTCATACCTTGATTGCAGATCATTGTCAAATGATTGTAGTTCAAAGCATCCACTGATAAAGAACCACATAAAGGAGCCATAGCTCAAAGACGATGAAGTTGCAATCGAAGCTTAGAAAGTACTATTGGTTGAACACATCGCAATGGAGAAGAATATGCTCATATGGAAGTTAAAAGATTTTTACAGTATGATCAAAGAAGTTCCATTATTGAATAGTATTTTTGGATGAACACCTATCAACCTTGACTGAGGAGTTAGTAAAATTACTGAGGGAAAAAGATATCAATGTTTGAGTAGAATCAAAGTAGTCAGAGGATGTCAAAATCAATAGTCATACGTCTGTTCTAGTCATGTTACATTGCATCGGTTAATGGCGGCATGAACCATGCTGCCATTTGGTACTTACTGTATGTGAGGAAAAGTGCTGGTGGAATCCTCTTGCATATTCTTTTGTTTCATAAATGTTGACTGATGAAGGTACTATAAACTTCGAAGGAGGTCGAGTGCACATGCATGAGAGAAGCCAACTTGATCTGGATGAGGCAACGAGCAAATATAAGGTCTTGAAGGTGGAGCAATATGAATCGAGAAGCAGCACATTTACTTGCTGGGATGATGGAGTTGTGGAAGTCTAGAATGGCTGGGTTCGAGAAGTTTTAGCAAATATTCAAGAAAGAAGCGAAGACCCAACATGGTTGTCAACTACGAATCTGATAGTGGAACTGACGATGATCTCCCTGCGAGCATTTTCCATCATCAGCCGCTACAAGCGCAAGGTGCTCGTGTTATTGGACCTGTTGGAGAGACCTGCAGACCTGCAGGTGGAAGAACTCATGAAACTCTCCCAGTTATGGAAGAAAAAGGTATAGCAATGCTTGAACTGGAAGCGTATACTGCAGTGCTCCGGGCTTTTGGATCTCAACCAACAGCTCTCACCTGGTCAAAAGAGAGGATCATGTGCGATCTGAGGAAGGAACTCAGAATCTCCGAGGAACAGCATCGACAGCTCACAGAAGAGCTAGAGGCCCGGCAATTGAGAAACTCAGTGCATATTTCTGAATCAGATACAATATCTGATATGCACATTGCCATCAGTTCGCTTCTTCCTTCCTCAAGCACGGGTATCCCTCACCTTCAGATGAATTCGAACATTTCCCATGTGCTTGTACCTCACCAAATGCTGCTGTCACAACCTTCACTGGAAACCGCACGCTCACAAACGGGAAGCCGAGGCAAATGTCCTCAACTTGTGACGGCACCAAGCAATCTGCACAAACGAGGTTCTGTATTGAGCAGCAATCCCACCATGCGATGGAAGTCAGGTGGAACCTCAGCCTCAAGCACGCATCTCAACTGGGAAGACCTAAACAAAGGTCCAAATCTTCAATTCTGCCGAAAATTTCCTACGATCTCAACTCAATTCAAAGGACAAGACAAACCTTCTCCAGGCCCCTCCATGGGCCAAAAGGTCCAAAGGTTGTGGCCAGAAGATAAGAAGTTATATGACGCTGTAATCGTGGGGTATGATGAAGAGTCAGGGAAGCATGCACTCGCTTACGACATAAGAACTCCTCAACAAACCATTGAGTGGGTGGATCTCAAGGCCATCTCCAAAGGTGATGTCAAATATGTTGAAGGACCGCCAGTATCCATCCTAGGCGTAAACCTAGAATCTTCCATACCTCGTGGTCGTGGAAGAGGTAGAACGAGGGGACTTTCTGGTCGTGGAAGGGCCAAATGGTTAATGAGAACTCCTACCACTGGACTTGCAATTGCAAGAGAGGATTCATCGTCAGGAGGTAATGGAAGGGAAAACGATGCAACAGTTGATATAAATGTGAAAAAGGGCAATGTGATTGCAACCGAGGGCTCTACACATGATCGAGTTGACAGTGAAGCAGTTATGGTGCAAGTTCCTATCACTGATGATCTTTTCGAAGAAGTTGCAAATCTAGACGAAATTGTGGATCAGGAGAGATTGGCATACATGAAGCAGAAAGTGAACAAAATTGCAAAAGCTATTAGATCCGCGTTGCGTGATCTTGGGGAATCTTCCACCGAGGACGAAGATCATCACGACAGCAAGGAGGAAGTTCATGCACAAGACAACTGATACAGTAAACAATCTGGATCACTGAATACCTCTACCAAAAACGGTTTTCTAGATTGCAGAAAGCAGAAGTCATCCATATTTTGTGCTCGGCGATACATGTAGCTCACCAAGATATCAGATTCTTTCATTCATCTTGCATAAACGTAGGCATCAATCAGAATCAAGTCCTCTATGAAAGGTGTGATTTGTTCAAAACTTAGTAGTTCTTCTAGTTTGAGTAGCTACAAAAATCGTATGCCTGCGTATAAGACAAATCAAGGGCAAGCCCGCCCTTGAAGTGAGAACTCGGTAATGTTTAGACACTAAGTAGTAACGGCCAAGTAAAACAACAAAAAGGATGGGAAGACCCCATCAAGACTCCAGCATGTGTCATGTATATTTTCTAATAGAGTGTGAAATTGAACTTACACATTCTACAGTTTTCTGTATTCGAACGTGCATATTTTGATACCTCTTAGCTCTGAGTGCTCTTACCTTCGAATCAGATGACCGATGTAAAGGTTGTGAAATATTTTTCTCATCAACTAAGTCTTTCGTCTTCTACTCGCCTTGGGAGATCTTGTTTGGTGTCGCTCCGAAGGTTTCTAATGTGCTCGATGCAAACTGACGCTAGTTCAACGTATCAATAGGGGTTTCAATCTAGAAAGTGACGTTTTTCATATTGTATATTAATAGTTTTCTTAATTACTAGGTCAGCTTGATCTCAAAGCTCTTAAAAGTATTTTACCTGGTTTGAGCGACTTGATTCATTGAATATAGGGATGATAATTTTCATTTGGCATGGCTTTGTAAGGTTTTGGGCATATGCAATTCAATGCACTTTGTTTTTATTTGATTCATGCATGAAAATAATATATTTATGTATTCAAAATGAAAAGAAGAATGCATTGCGTCAGTTTAAAAAATTGGAGAGAACAATGTGTTTGTAACCATCCACTTCCGTTTGAGATAAGACATTATAAGAAGAGAAGTGATACCAGCATCACTTCTTCTGATATTTGTTGGGACCCGATGTTAAAGAATGTTATTTCTCTGGATTTAAAATATTGAATTCTTAAAAAAAAAAAAATTTCCAGAATCATAAATTATTATGCTCTTATTTGGAAATGGCTCCACGAAGTAAAATTCATTTCAGGATTGACAAAGCTCGCATTAGGAGAAAAAAAATGAGACTTGTATCATTTTTTCTGATGTTCTTTATTTGAGACAACGATGTTAAAAAAAGTTTCGTCTTTGGATTGAAAAGGTTGAGTTCATAAAAAGAAAAATCTTAAAAAACGTAAAAAATTCTGATACTTTTGTCATGAGAGGGCTCCAAAAAGGACATCTCTTTTAAGAATGAAAAAGCTTGATTGTAAGGAAGAGAATTGATACATGTATCATAAATTTGGGTTCTCTTGTTGGGATTTCACTCTAGGTTTTTTAACTTCATTTGTTGACATTGGAACACTGACTTAAAAAATAAGAGTGAGACTAATATCACTAATGTGCTTGCTCTTATCCAAATTTGTGTGCATTGAGAAAAAAATTGTTAAAAAATGGAAGCCGATTTTAGGAGAAGGGAGGAAATGACAAACAAATTGAAACTGTTGTGGCAGTCATGCATTGGAAGAACCGTCATGAAATCATTGAATGTCACCAAATTATTTGATGAGACATGGAATATTTTTCATTTTATATAAATTTTGAATGACATTCTTAAAAATAGAAGACTAATAAATGCACGTAATTCCTCAGTAACTTTTAGAATTATCCAAGTTTTTAAACTATTTTTGTCGATTATCTCATGAAGCATCAAAGATGACCGTATCATTTCACGAAGTAACGCGAGTACACACAAGTCATAGTAACACAAGTCAAAGCCATTTACTTGTTGTGCTATGTGCAAAAATGAACAATGGAGAAAGGAAATGGGAAATAGATGTCTAGTGACAGATTAATAATTAGATTGGAAAAAATGAGATGGTGAGTTGAATTGAGGAAGGGGTACCTTGAATCATACACAAACAAAAATGTTGGTTAGTCTGATGATATCAAGGAGCAGAAACTTCAATCAGTGCTGAATTATGGTTGTAATAATGTTGAAAGGATGAATATTGATTGCACAATAACAATGATTAATGATGATATGTTTGGATTCTACTTTGAAACTTACAAGGGTGAGTTGTGTATGTCATACTTATACATGTGAACTGCTATCAGAAGGTATTTGATGAAATTTTAATTGGTTACTTCAGGTCTAATCCCTTGTGAAATGTGCATAAATTTGTCCAAGTCCGTTGGTTGAGTTGACATGAGAACATCATGGAGTCATGCATAAAAAACGTGTTGATAAAATGCCAACCAGCCAGTTTGAACACATGAGTTGTTGTCTGAAGAATTTAACCGAAATAGAAGTTCAAAACATCACTCATGAGGAGTTGTGAAGGTTTGACAAAACCGATTATTATTTTTTTGACAAAGCTTGTGGAGACACGAGAAAAATATCATACCAATTAGGGAAAGGCCTTGGATTTGCAGCTAAATGTTAAACAATAGACACACTTTAAGAAAATCATGCAAGGATGTGCTAAATGGAAGATAATTTTATTTACATGGAAGAATATACAAAGTTCAAGACTAAGAAATGGACCATGGAGTTATACTAAAAATTCCTTAACCAGTTTAAGCTAGTTGAGATATTTTGTGTAACATTATGTAATAGGTTAGTTGAATTATCCACCACTGAAGATAGCTCGTCATGATCGGTTTGTGGAGGATACTTGAAAAGTTCTTCTTCTAACAAAGGAGAAGATGCAGTAGTTTCTCAAAGTGACGGAGTATAGCTAGCACCACGAGGTGTGCTTCATTCTTGCTTAGATATTTTGGCATGTCAACTTGATCTTGCTATGTCTTCATGTGTTGAGTATAGGAGGACTTGCTTTTTCAAACTCCTCAAAAATATCCTCAAGATCCTCTGAGAGATGGTCCTCCTCATCTATAGGCTTCTTCCACTTGAAAAGAGGAGAGATAACTTGCAAAATTATTGACTTCTCTTTTTGTCTGGGCTAACCAAATTGGATGCTGACGTTGTTGGTTTGTGGTCCCCACTGATCACTCTAAATGTCTAAGTTGGGAGGCAGAGTGTCGATTTTGATCCCTATAAATTCTTTCATCAAAGAAATTTCCACTATGATGTAATTTCTACCACAAAAGATGGCAGTTGCAGTGACAATTCCACTTCGAGCAGAGAGATCAAGGATCCAATCCTCCATGTTAGAAAAGTGTTCAATGAACCATTGCATCAGCCCTGTGGATTTTTGGTAAAGATTTACCAGATCTCCGAAGTAATTCACAGCCTTACGAGCAACAAAGCTTCAAGTCCTAACATTCTAGCAAGCTTCATTGGACTTGAAATTGTAAAGCTCCCTTTTCCAACTTCTAGACTCATAGTGGTACCCGATGATCCATTACTCGAAATACCAAGCTAGACGATTATCTTGTATCTATTCACCCACATTATCTTTGGCCTTAAAAGACAACATAGACTTAGGATTAGAACAAGGAGAAGTGATACATATATCAACATTGAGATTGAAATTTAAGTGGGAAAAAAGTAAGAGTGAATCTAATGAAAAAGTGATTCATGTATCACTTTTTCAGGGATGAAAGAAGAAGAGTGAAGTGAAGTGAAGAAGTGATAAATGTATCAATTCTTCATGCAAATAGACTCAGCATATGCAAGACTCCACCCCAGTGCCACACTTCTCATGCAGAACCTTGTCCATCATGTTCCACTGCTTTGTAGAGTGAAACACAACCAAATGTCAAAGCTTCAAGGACAATGCTTGTGCAAATTATTTTATTGTGGTAGAAAATTCCTCCTCCAAAATGGAACCTCGTCATTCTTGGCTCTACACATCCTCAAGTTGTTTGCGATATTAGTAGTCCCCAATGTGTACTCCATCCTAGGCAAAAATTCCAAAAGATGAAGATAGTCTTTCAGAAAAATTCCTCAAGATGTTTTCACTTTTCCACCTTGCAAATACAATTATGAATTCTGACTTTTTTCCAGAAACCTCTTCCTCTTTAACTTTGAATCCCAACACTCCACAACTCTTTGAACAAAATTTTGAAAGTTTCAAGAAAAATAGTTTCCAAGTCAAACACCTCCAAAAAAATACAATTGCAAGAAATCTAAACTGCCGTATGCTTCAAAGAGTTCTTTGTAAGCATGAGCTCCATAATTTTCTCCAACAATGTAATATATGTGAAAGAAAAAAGAAACAAAGGTTAGAAGTGATACTCGTATCATTTTGAGAAGAGTGATCCAACACAAAAATAAAACTGATTTTTTTTTGAAAAAGTGATCCATGTATGATTTGTCAAACTAAACTTAATTAGGTTCAAATTAATTGAATTTGAGAAGTGATACATGTATCACTTCTCTAAAACATCTAGTGCTTGTTCTCATCTTTACACAAAACATGCCTTTTCCAACTCAAGCCATGTCCTTGTAGACTTGGGAGTCCACAATGACATCAAACGAAGTTACCAAGGCCCTATTGTTCTATTTCTTCATGATCTTGATATTCTCAAAAGACCTTGTGAGTTTTCTGAATTTTCACATTCTCAAACAATGTGCTTGGAACAAACTTCTTCAAATGAATTTTTGAAAAGTAAAATTGAGTGACTTTCACGCTATACTTGCTCTTCCCCATTCAACAAGTATTGTGCAGACTATCTTGTATCGTTTTCTT
Source organism: Marchantia paleacea (assembly GCA_014180765.2). Taxonomy (NCBI): domain Eukaryota; kingdom Viridiplantae; phylum Streptophyta; class Marchantiopsida; order Marchantiales; family Marchantiaceae; genus Marchantia; species Marchantia paleacea. The sequence goes on from MUAA02000049.1 coordinate 979,660, forward strand.
CTTGTCTGTCAATAAAACATCCTCATGGAGAATTGTTCTAACAATGAATATCTTCATCTGAACAACATCATTGTTCTCAGCCGATGATTGGCTGGAGGTCATTTCCATCTGGTCCTTTGGAAGTGTGATGCATGAGAAATGTTGATTATTCTTTGCACTAGATTTGAGCTTCTCAAGGACAGCTATCTGATATTGCTTTTCTCTCTTCATCTCCTGCACAAGTTGCAAAATTTTCTTATTTTTTTCTCTTTTGTTGAGCTTGCAATATGCATTTCTCTTAGTTTTTGCACAATGCTTTCTGCTCCAGCTCTCTCTTTTTACTCCTTTTCTTTTGCTGCCTTCCTCTCGTGAAATCTTTTGATTTCCTCATGAGTTTCCATGCTCTGCTTGGGGGCTTTACTGGCACCAATGTCTGAACCGGAAGGAGTGTGTTTGATTTGTTTCAATTGAGGAGCACCTTCATTGATCAAAAGAATTTGCTTCTGCAAATTCTTTTGATACTCAGCCAAAATAATGGGTCAAGCGAGAGGAAGCTGTTTCTTGGTCATGCAAGTTATAAAATCAAATAGCTTACTTGGTTTCTTCTCCAATGTTGAGAGCAACTCACATAATTTTTCATTCACCCTCAAAAAAATAGAAATTTTTCTTCTCAACAACATGGACAACAAAATTTTCAAATCCAGGGATGCACATGATCATCCACACAACCTTTTTGTCCTGAGAGTCTCTGAGTATTGTTTTTAAGACCACTTTTTTCTTGTGTGGTTCATAGTCCAAATGAATAAAACATTTATAAACTTTTTTCACGTGAGTGCTTGCAATCTCAAAAAAAATTATTGGAAGTAATTGATTCATGTCAGGGTTCAAAGTCCAAAAAAGTGATACTTTTATCACTTCCCTCACATGGATGCATAAAGTAACTAAAAACTTTATTTGTTTCATTTGAAAAGGATGAGGCTTCAATGTCCAAAGAAGTGATACATGTATCATTTTTTGAGATGAGAGTTCAAAGTTTAAGAAAGTTAAACATGTATCATTTCTTTAGAGAGAGAGTTTAACCACTATGAGGTGATATACGTATCTTTAGTGAGAAAGTTCACATGAGTGATGCATAAATTATTCTTTGAGGCTTGGAATCTTTGGTCAAATTTTTTTTAAATCTTTACCACAATCAAATGGTCTTGCTAAGATACAAACAGTTGGGTGATTATAATAAAAAAAGCAACCTAGAATAATTATGAAAATTAGAAAACAAATAAAATATTTCAATAAAATACTTTGAAATCAATGGATTTTACTCACATAAAGTTCTCCTTTTTGTCACCATGTTGATTTTTGATGAGGCAAAAGATCTTTACAAAATTACAACACCTTTTATGTTATAAAAATCAACAAACGTATTGTAGGTTAATCTCGTTTATCCCTTCTTTCAAGCCATAAAACTTGCAATGTGGTCAATTGGTTGATACTCACAAAATTAGATGTTGAGATAGAAAAAAATTCATCAATGAGACTAAAAGCTTTTGAAATTCTCCAAAATTGTGAAAACAAAATCTTCACTCAGAACGATGTCTATATTTGTACAAATGTGACCAATTACAATTTAAAATGAAAAAAAAGTTTTTCAAATGCAAAATCCAAGCACGCTGGTCCAAAATTGCTAGAATCCTATACCCTAGTGTATTAACAAAGATGTTTGAAAGTGCAAAGCTAAAGTGCAGTTTATTAACACAAGAGTCAAAAGTTGAGACAAGATGAAAACTTTCAAATGGAGGCAAAAGTCGTGAGAATTGGTTGCACATGGAAACTACAAAATTGCACCATGTGTCAGTTTGTGGATGACTTTGAGAGAATGTCCGGAATTCTCGGATGTTGCTTGTTAGTTCGTGAGTGATTTCACAAGAAATCTTTGTTAAACAAATATCCGGACTCCATGACGGCACAAGGCAAATCTCAAAAAATCATGTGAATGCATAAATCCCATGCAAGAAAAAATATTCGGGCTCTGATGTGGCACTGTTGAGAGATGGAAGCATGACTCATCAGAGGTAAAAATGTTCAATAGAAATTCTGTTGAACACTTCCAAGAACAAAATGACCCAGGTTATGAACAGTTCTTACAGTTATTTCTCTGAAACCATCTTGCAGCTACATCACTAACTACATGAGCAAAGAGACACATTTGCAAGACTACAGCAAATTTTCAAAAAAAATTAGGAATTTTGGAAAAATTTCAAGTTATGCTAAATGTGATTCAAAAATTATTGACTATCAATCAGTAATCCCAAAAGAAGTATAGAAAATGGAAATCATTTTAGAAGATGAAAAGTTCTCAAACACCTACTAATTGTAGTTGTCAAAGATATCCACCAAATAGAAATTGGATGGAGTTAAAAAAAATTCCTAACACCCTAGAAAAATAAATCTGATTTGTTAATATTTAATTAAAATGAGTGTAAGATTACATAATATTAAATATTTTTTTCTCCTGTATATTTAGACATATTGACATAAATTAGAAAAATTTCAATGATCAGATTTTACTTAATAATAAATAAATTTACGAAAAAAAAATTGTTCAAGAATGTACGTGAAGCACAAGTTCATAAAAAGGAGAAAGTTTGAAATATGTTACAACTTCAAAATTAAGATGTTTTCATTATAACTTGATAATTTTTTTGTAATGAAAAAAGAGATTTAAATTTTCAAAATATTTTGACATATCTTTGAGATTTATGATGTTATTTTAAGATCATATATTGTATTAAATTTCAAAAAATGAAAAAATAACATGTTAATATTTTAAAATATGTACATTAATGTGAAAAAATAGCAGATTATAAATAATCAAATTGGGATATAGCTTTGGCATGAAAAAATAATTTCAAAAGATTGGTCATTTTTTCAAAATATTTGGACATACCCTTGAGATATATGAAAATATAAAATAAAAATATAATATTTTAATTAAATTATTATAATAATATATTAAATTTTTTAAATGAATAAATTTTTTAAATGAGATGTTCATGTATTAAAATATATCTATTAATGTGAAAAAATGACATATTAAAAATTGAAAAATTTAGATGTAGAATGAAAATAATAGAAAGTAAAAAAAAATTTCAAAAAATTAAAATATGATGTTTACATAATAGAAACATAATTTTAGAATATAGTTTGGCAATAAAAAAGGGATTTAAAATAATTCTTCATATTTTTAAAATATTTTGACATATTTTTAAAAATTATGATTTTATTTGAAGATCATATATGGTGTTTAATTTAAAAAAATAAAAAAATGAGAAATTATTGTTTAATTATGTATTACCATGAAAAATTACAGACTGTAAATTGTAAGATTTTGATATAGAATAAAAAAAATTCCATCAAATTTTATATAATTTTCAAAATAAGATTTATATTTACATAATACAAATCTAATTTTTTATTATAGTTCTGCATGAAGAAAATTATTTAAAGAAATTGGTCATTTTTTAATAATGCAACCTATATTTAAAATTTATGATGTTATTTTGAGATAATATTTTTAATTTTTATTAAATTTCAAACTTAAAAAGTATATTTATGTATTAATATTAAAAAATAACAAGCTTCAAATTGTAATATTTTTAAATAAAAAAAAATCAAAAGAAAAAAATATTTATATTTTTTAAAAGTTAAAATGTGATATCTACATGATACAAAAATAATTTTTAAAATTAATTTTGGCATAAAAAAAGATATTTAAAATAATTTTTTATATTTTTCAAATGATTTGATATTTATTTGAGATTATTGATGTTACTTTGAGATTTTATGTTTCATTAAATTTCAAAAATTAAAACAAAGAGATGTTAATGTTTGAAAATTATGTATAAGTATGACAAAAATCAAGCTTTAAATAGTAAAATTTCGATTTAGTGTTGGCTTGTTTGAAAGTTAAAAATAATGTGAATAATTTGTGACTAGATCTTAAACCTAATGACATTTTTTTGCAAAAAAAGTTTAATGCATGTTTGTAAATGAATTAATTAATAGCTTTTGATGCATTTTAATTGCTTATCACCTTTTTTTATTTGAATCTTTACTTCACTAAAATATTTGAATTGTAAATAATAGATAGAACCAAAAAGAATTTTAAACATTTGATTTCAAAGAAGTGATATGACTTTATCACTTTGGTTCTCTACCAAGCAAGTGAGAAGTGATAGATGTATCACTTGTCTCTTGACCAAGAGAGAAGTGATAAATATATCACTTCTTTGGAGTGTGATCCAAGTTAATATTTTACCATTCACAGAAGTAGCATTTGTCCTAGTGCTTCATTACAAGCAGCACCTTATTGAGGTGTCTAAGATGAGAAATCTAGTGACTTAAAACAAGATGCTTGCCCTTTGCTCTTGCATGCAACCATTTCGATTCATTCACAATTTTCAAAACAAATGAAGAGTAGATTTTAATTTCACAGTCCATGTTTTTTATTACTAGGTAGTCTATTCTTTCAATCTAAGATAACTTTCTTCAAAAGCTTGGTGTATTTTACATAAATTGATCTGTTCTTGTTCAAGACTTTTTTGTAATAAAAAAAGTTGCACATGATAATCTTGTAGACTTTTGCTAACCAAAATGATAAATTGTTAACATCCTCATAGGGCAAGACTTTAATGACATTGTTGACTTGGAGAACCTTGAAGTCCCCAAATGCATCCACAATTGGCTTAGCACATCTTTTGCCAAAGTACAAAAGATGTGATACTTGAGAACTTGTGCTTATAGTCGTATTTTTAACTCAACCAAAGCACAGAATGCTTTGGTTGAGTTGAAACAATTATACATGTATCACTTTCAAACTACAAAATTCTACTCAAGATACTAAACTTTTAGTTTGTTTTGCGAAGGTATAATGGTAGAAGTCCATGTTCACCTTCATAACAATACATGCAGTTTTCATGAAGGAAATGTCTGACCTTCCTTCCTATTTCAAGAATTCCACCTTATGTAGACTTAATTTTCAACCTCAGAACTTCAAATCTGCTAAATTATATGCCATATTTTATCATTTTGAGAGGGAGAGTCTTACTCTTTTCTTCATGTAAGAAGGTTTTGTCACATTTGACTTTAAATTCAGAACAAATTGTGCATGAGTAAGTGTTCTTTCTAGATACAACAGAAATACAAATATGAGAGTACCCCATCAGTGATTATCCCTCCACTTTCTTGGACGAGAAATCTTAGACTTCTTTCATGGTGTAATTGTCAAGCAAATAAAAATATGCTTTGTTTGGAAGCTGTTCCATAGTCTTTTGTAAGAAACTTTGATGCCACTCCTTTGCAGACAAGACAATTTTTGTTGACACACATCACATGATCCATGCTAACCCTTGGATCATCAACTGAAAAAAATCACTTTAATTGACTAATTCTCAAACTGTACAATGTCTTGAAAGGTCTATGTCTCAACATCTACAATGCATAACAACACACAAATCGCCCCTTCAAGTTCCTTCATTATTCTAGCTCTAAAGGAAACAAAACATTTTTATATATAGTATTTAAAGCAAAGATGTTTTCTCAGTTTTTGAGCATCATGTATGTCGGTCAAAACCTTATCTTCTCCATTGTGTTTATAAAATATTTTTTCTAACCTGTACTAGATTAAGACTGATGTAGAAGTCATCTCTCATCGAAGTCCCCAAACCAATGACAAATTTGGCTGAATAGACTTGTATTTTTCATCAGATGATATGCTTTTGATTTCCTCACGTTCTTCTTGCAAAAAAGTCTATTAGTTGAAATGAAAAGATGACATTCTGATTTTCTTAAACTGAAAGGCATCCCCACTCTTTTCTAAGCTATCATGACCCTCTTCATTCATAAAATTATTTGACAATGCCCAAGCAATCTCCTTGCTGCATCATTTGAAATGCGTATATGGATTAAATTTCTATGAATTCCATGTTGACGTTGGATTGGTGAACTACTTCCACCATTCTTGCTCCTCAGCTCCTCCTCTAGTGTAATGAGTTCACTCCCCTTATTATTTGTCTCATTAAGTACATACTTTTTCTTCACAACCACCCTATCCATTTGATTGCGGATACCGCGGCCCTCACAAGTGTATGATGATGTAAGTGATTCATCATCAAAAGAGGCTGGAGAAGTGAGACGTGTATCACTTTTTAATTCTGCAATCAAATCATCTGAATTACCTTGGCTCTTTTCATTATCAGCACTCTCTTTCTAAGAGGAGTCAACACACTCTAAAACAAAGTTAGACTTTAAGTAAATCAAATGTAAAATCCTTTGCTTGAATGACTTAGAGGCACAAACATGAAAAAAAATTTAAAACTTGGAGAAAGTTGCAATGGTCTCCAAAATGAGTTTTGCAATTTTCTACCACATTTTGGTAAACGATTCAACGTTTCTTTTGGCATAGAAAAACTTTAAATTTGAAATGGTGAAGCGGATGGAGTTGACTTGACAACATTAGGAGTTGGAAACGACTGCATTAAACTTGGAGCCATAGACAACTCCCCTATATTAGGAGCCAAAGATGACTCTGAGTCGTTATGAGATATCTTGAAAAAAAATTAGATAATCTCTTGGATCACTTCTCAGATAAATCTCATGCAACTTGAAGGTCAACCACACTATTCACACTCCTTTGTTTCTCAACCTTGCATCAAATAAACACATGAATTTTCTTGACGCTCGTTTTATAATTTTTAGGTTGCAAATAACCAAAAAATTGATAACCCTTCTTTTTCAACTATGATTGTCAAGGTCTAAAATGCATGTACTATTGTGCATCAATAATGACGTTTGTATCACTATTTTGTACGGAGTGTTCGATCAATTCCAACCTTCGCAGAGATGGTCACTATTTGTTGTTCTTAAGTCAAACAAGAATGATAATTAAGGCCATACATTTTTCATCATTAATAGAGATTACTTTCTTAAATATATTTTAATTTCTAAATGAACTGCGATTAGATTTCTGACAGTTTGATCATATTTGATGTTTTTTGGTTGTTGGATCACTAACATGATCATCTCTAACAACAGTTTGTTACTGTGAAAAAATGATAGCTCTCATTGACATTGGACAGTGATACATATATCATTATTTGCCTGAATTTTTTTCTATAGTGTTTCATTCAATAGTTAGGAAGTCTAACACTGATGCATGTATCACAAAATTTGGTTTTTTTATTCACCATGTACATATCAATTACTTGAATGTTTAGAACAAGAATTTCAACCTTGGATCTTCCCTAATTATTATTTCTCAAAGTTTCCAACATTTCAGAAGAATCTCATATTCCACACCATTTTTTTTGAAAAAACTAATTTAAAATATTTTTTCTAAAATTGTGGCAGTTGGGAAAAAAAAAATGTTATGTAAGAAAAATTTTAAGAAAAAATAGTATTTGCATAAAAATATATGACAAATTTTACTCAATTTCAAACAATTTCTCATTTCATGGTCATATATTTATAGTATAGAATCTAGAGATTTGCAAAACTATATGAAACTTGCCATAGTTCTAACATTACCTTATCACTAGATCTAATCCAATAAATATATCATGTACATAATTTTTTTCTAACATGTATCACAAAACCATGAAAATATATTCTCAACAGTCTTGCATTATTTTAAATATTGAATGATTGATTTTTTAAGTAATTATGCTTTGACAATTTTTAAATTATAACATCTTATCCTGAATAAAAATACTTCATAAAATTATTTTATGTCATGTACTCCAAAATAAATTATTGAAGCTCATGTTTATCAGTTAATTTATGATTTATATTATTTTTTATCTAAAATTATTATATTTCTAATGTAAAATATTTTTTAAATATTTTTAAATAATTAAAAATTATATTTATTCTGAATATTAAATTTTTGATTCATGAAATTTTTTTCTATGATTAAAATAACTTTTTAGATTTAAATAATTTTATGATATTAAATTATTATTATTTTTAAATAAATATCTGCTTCAAGTTAAAATTAAATATTTATAAATTGAATAAAAAATAAGAAATAAATATTCCATATATCTTATATATTTTTATATACATAAAGATTCTTTTTTATATTAAATCATGTTGTTAAATTTTAAATATTGACCTAACGCTGCATAAATCCATAAATACACAAAAATAACAATGAATGGGTGAAAAAATTTATGAGGATTGATCTTCTAGACTCTTTTGACAAGGATGAAAAAATCTGTATCATTTTTATTATGATATTGTGCTTAATTAAGTAAAACTATTATGATCAGGTTTGTTTGTGTAAATTGTAACATGTCAATTCTTTTCAAATAGAAAATGTAAGAAGTATAATTCAAAAGTGTAAATTATGTTTTGTGTGTATGTAATTTTGATACTTTTTGCATAAGCTTCATAAAATGTTGAGAAATTATGAGCATATTTCAGTGATCAAAATATTATTTATTTTAATCTTTTTCAAACATATATTAAAAGAGGTGCTACTTTGATTAGATGAATATATGAAGTGTTGCAGTCATGATTAATAAGCATTGTGGACAGAAAAAATAAATTCAATTTGTTAGAAAATTTTGACCATAAATTTTATAACATTTTGAAATAAATTTTTTTTTCAAAAGTTTTGGACACATGATATGCAAAAAAATAAAATAAATTTGACGTAGCTACTTTAAATTCTTTTTATCTACTTAAACTCTTGACCAGTTTTGTATTCAACAAGAAAAGTTGTCATGACAGAAAATCAGTTCAGGATTTATCAAAATAAACAAACAACAACTTGATTTGAGTAATTTGTAAACTTTTATTGTGATGTTTGTTAGATTCTAAACTTCAGAGATTTTTATCTCAAAGTTCTTTGTAGTTTTTTCCAGTGGTTTTATTTCCCTTGCTTCCCAAATAAGCATATCATCAAATGTTGGTTATTTCCTTTATTTGCGGATACAATTCACAGTTTAGGTCTCTTAACCATAATCAGTTATCAGACGCAGCATCACTACGGCTTTCCACTTGATTGGTTCCAAGGATTGTACTATGTCAAAAGATTTTAATATACAGTTCTAAGAGACTGAAGTTCTTCTACACTTTCGTGCTAATATCTAAAGAAATGTTGTATATTTATACACTTTTGGCACAGACTTTAATTTTAGATACAGAAATTATTCTAAGAAGAGATGCTTAAAAACGTCCTCAACCCACTGCTGTCCAACTTTTGACATCCAGGTCACTTGCGAATTCTCAATAGTTCCCATGATATTATGTTCATCATAACCATGACTTGCAAACTGTCGCTTGATCTTCCACGAATTTCCTAAGTTAGTATAGTCGTTAAATGGTAAGCCGCATTCCAATTTTTTATAATCAATGTCAGACCGTCTTTTCATGGAGACTTTTCAGTGTGCAATTCGTATGATCTTTGAAAGTCATGGTTCCATTTTAAAATATAAATTTTTGCATGTAGTAAAATTGCAAAAGTTGATACCACAATGTAGTTCACAACCAGCTGAAGTGTAACAACAAAGTGAGTATACAAACTGAATAAATGCTTTAATGAGAGGTAAATGTGGTGAAAGCTACATTTAACATTAATTCGGTCATGAAGCAATCAAAGTTGTATATTGTAATGAGGTTCAGGAAACAAAGAAGTGGAAAGCCTTGTTTGCTTTTGTTCTTGGACTATGTCCAGGCTTGAAATAGTCTACCTACATATTCGACATATGATAGGATATTAACTGCGTTATCAATAAATATATGTTTTCATATTGCTGATTATGTGATCACAGTCTTTACTACTCATTGTCATGCAAAGTCAGTAGTCACATATGTGACCTCGAGTTTTTTTGGTTGTAAATGTAAACAAATATCTATGATCCGAATGAAACTTATTCATGATGGGTTCATCCAAAGAGAATAAGTTAAGAATCTGACGTTACCATGAATATGTTTCCCAACTGCGAATGATACAGAAACACCAACATCCAGCTTAACTCTGGTGGAAGTAATGAAATTAACTACTCACTGGTCAGTTTTACATTAGAAATTGGAGGTTACAAAATTCGTTACTTGATCAGCTTAACTACTCTCTTAGGAATTTGACAGCGCTGAGTTCGACTTTGACTAATATCAGAACATACTAGACAAAATGAAGAATTGCTGGTGGAAATTGACTATATATATATATAGATGCCCATGCTAGACACAACGTGACTGCTGATTGCCGAAAATTGCAATTGGCTTGTGGCCACCGCATGATTCGTGGAAACCCCTACAATAATCTCTGGTACCTAAACAATTCTTATGCTTTATGAATTCTAGAACCTGAATTCTAAATCGAAATTCTCAAATATGGCGCTGACAGCGAACAGTAGGTTTGGTATGACAGGAAACATGTACTATTAAGTAGAAATTCTCCAGTATACTGGAGAATGAGGTTGTGCATTTTCTGATAGGTATAAATATCACAATGTTGCAGTTTAAAAAACGCTCGTCAATGAATCTGCGATGTCAGTTGCATGGAGTGGATTAAAAATGGAGAAAGATTCTTGATTTAACTTCTTGGAACTCCCACTAACAGGAAATGCATTGCGAAATTAGACATATACTCATCGTCCTTTATCTACCGCATCACAAGAATCTAAACGGTCTGAGTCTCAGGTGATCTCAGATGAAAGCGCGAACCTTAAGAGAATTCTGTCTCTAGACAGAAGCTGTCCAGAAGCAAGTATTCGGGGACTGATGGATAACTAATATATATTGGCCGATCACAGTAGTCCTGAACGATACATAAAACTCATGGAGTTAGTACGGGGTTCACACTCAAATGGACATCTCCAACTGGAGTGCTTTTCGAGGAAAAATAGAAAGTCATTTTTAGCAAAATATAGAGAATTTGAATACTTAGAGTCAATGGCAGTGTGAACTGCTAGGGGCGAACTACAATGGAAGTCTTAAAAATGAGGTAAAGGAAATTGGAGGGGATAGAGAAGAACACTAATACAATAAAATACCTAATAACGAATAAAAAAGCCTAAACACCATTGAAATTGAAAATTGTACGAAACTCAGTACAGCATTTAACTGTCATGCTCCTGAATTGTATAAAAACAATTGGTTTTTTGTTAACAAACATCTCATGGGCAGCATGTTCAGTTAGCACAGGAAATGTCCAAGAACATTGTAGACATATACTTCATTTGCAATAGATGTGAAACTTGTGTGAAACTAAACTGGACGTCTTTTAAAATTTAAGGGTGCTAACTTTAATCAAGGAGATCAAGGAGATGTCATGTGGAGCTGTGTGAACCCCGCTTGCGCTGTTATATCAACACGTACTGATTCAAATCTCAACATAGTATTTGAACGTTGAAGGTGAAATCACTAACACTCAACAGTTTAGGGTGTGGATAGGACGGCAACATCAGGTTGATTGTTACTGTTGTATATCAGCACAGGTCCGATTCAAGAACTTGTAAAGAGCAACAAATACAGATATTTTGTCTTTCTTCGGTTGAAAGTGAAATTTTTAGAAAATGTGAGTTAAACCGTAAAAAAATGTTTCATTCACTAGGTTCCTAATATTATTTTGGAGGTCAAACCAGTTAACATTTTTGTGAAGCGACAGTCCTTTCTAAGTGAGTATTGATACATCTTTCTTTAATTTTTGTAAATATCACTCCTATGAAGAGAAAACTCATGTCAATTATTTCATCCCAGTGTGTGATGTAAACCGTTTTTGCGAGTAGAAGTATGAGTGCTTGTTGTCATTACTAATGAAACCTAAAAATTCATACCAGAGATGAGAGTGATGGTAGCATCGGAGGAATTTTAAGCGAGGAGATCTAGTATTACATAATAAATAAACAGAGATGACTAGAAGGAAAAGATTTAATGCAATCATACAGTTCGTTCTCTTAGGAGAAAAAACTCAGGAGTATTTCTGTTGCCAGTTGAGATTTTTGTAAATGATTTAACATACTTTCCGAGTAATATATTGTGTATTTTCAAAATTTTGTTTGTCAATCATTGCAATATCTTTTTATACTGTGGTTTTTTATAAGCTTGCGATTTAACGTTTTTTATGTACTTGCAAGCTAAAAATCTAAGGTTAATTTCCTGAGTGTGTTTCACCAATCCTTAAGCTCTAATACAACATGTCCACTTTAAAACATTTTACTTTCAAAATTTATTTTACTTGTGACACAAGTTGATACTAAATTCACGCTAAGTAAATTAAAGACAAGGATTGGGAAAGCGTTGTTTTTCAAAAATTTTATGGCTTAGTCAATTGATAACTGGACCGTGACACTAGAAGAAACTAAGAGTACATTCAAAGCAACCTGACCGATCAATTTAGCCTTCACGAGACTAAGAACTATCATAAACGATGAGTCCTTTATGGCACGGAGGAATAGTAATGGATGGTGGAACCAGAAAGTTGTAATGCATGCGCAAGGACTGCGCTTGTTACACTTATTAACAGCCCTTGCCTGCAAAGACGAGAATGGCCTTGAATGTGGCAGGAGCCCTTCGATGACAACGAGATGGTCAGCAGTCAATCTCAAATGCACCATCAGTCAAAATTCGGGATCGCCTAAGGGACTGGCACCATTTTGCTCGGAACTGCTGAGTCATCGTCATGACCTTATCCAGCAAAGAAAAAAGTGAATCGGATGGAAGAGGGTAACCCATCTTCTTGTTTATTTTAGGAGCGGCAGCTACTGCTCCTTATGGGACCTTCTTGTCCTTTAGGCATGGCGAGCTGCACGGTTTCATGCTGCCTCAGAGAACGTTTGACGAGCCAAGTTGGGTCTGATATTTGCCTTTCTCTACCTTGTGGCGGTGCCGTTGTGGTGAAAATGCCGTTTGGTCTGAAAACCCTGTTGCTTGGCGCGGTCCTAAGGAGCGGGCTTGGCCCACTTACTCTTCTTGGGTGAGTGGTTCGAATTCTTTGTTGCCTGTTAACAATGACTAATATTTTTTCACTAAAATTTATAATCTACAATTTTAGGAGAATTTGCATCAAGGATCTTAGCCCAACATTTGCTTTCACCAGGTAACCGCAATAAATACGAATAGAATTATTGGATTCAATAGCAGATGGTCGCCAACCAGGAGAGTCGTAGAGTTGTGCAGGTATGAAAGCAAGAATGATAACGGATGGCAAGAATCAGATGAAAGCGCTAGTATAACCAAAACAACGTTGGACTTTCATCTACACATGTTCTGCAGTGCACGAAACTGCATATGTATGTCGGTAGATTTATAACTCAAAACTCGAAAGCAAGAGAATAGCTTCAACTTTTTCAGAATATTTGTCCAGATAAAATTATCTGCGAATGTGAGATGCATATGTGTACTGAGTGCAATATAGAGAGTGGATGATTGCACTAGTTCTTAGAAATGGCTACAACTAGAACCATTATTTTGATCATGAAAGATGCATAAGTATTACTTACGCAATGAAAAACGATCTACATCGCTACCGAATGCTTGTTCGATTGTGAGTAAATTGACAACTCGTCATGTATGGAAATGTCTTTTTTATTGATTGAAGGTACGCGTACTCGAGACTAATGACATTGTGAGGGCTGATCGCATTTTTACAGGATATGTTCGTCTCTCTTTCATTTAAAAACCGTCCACAGTTCTAGGCTAAGCGGAGAGTCAGTACAAAACGTCAACTTAACCTTAAACCGCTTCAACGAAGAGTCGGTACTTACCTGCACCAGCTTCAGCTTTCTTGCGTGAAGGGAATCTGAAACAGCATCACCTATCTTGAATGATTCCAAGTCAAAGCATGCTCTAAACCGTCGGTAGATACTGAGATATTTTTGACGGGCCTAGAGCCTTCTCAGTGGTGGTCTAAGATTGTGCTCTAAGCTTCAATATACTATTAGAGAAATTTATATCAATACTGAATTACTTTAACGGCTCAAATACAAACAGATCTTTTGGATAAATATAACAGGTGTTGCTAAAGTGTATAACATTTTAGCTTGATGAGTTTCTCTATCGGCTCGAAGCAACAGTATAATGTCCATGTTTGATTGGAAAGGAACGAAAGAAAAGAGTTTTGCATTAAATACATGCCCGTATGATGGGGAGTTTGAAGGTATGTAAATTAATCTCTGAAATGAAAGTCGTTGACTGAAGGCTGTGAGAAGTCAGCTATAAAATATTGACATAACTAGATGCAGGGACATTTTTCTAGAGTTGTAGATGCAAACTGCTATAAGGTTTCAGTTTGGATCTACAACTTAGATTATTACGAACATTGTATGAAAACCAAAATACATGAATGAGCATAGCTTCACGTACGACATTATTTCTTGAACAGTGAGCGATGGCATTTGATCCAGATGCTAACGCATCGATTCTGCGTGTTCAAAATTTCTGGATTTATCTGCAGATATCTTTCGTTCACGATTTAGAAGAATTTGAACTAACCTAATATTAGAATCTTTGAGCTAAAGTTTGTCTTTTGAATTTTAAAAAATATGAAATTTTAGTATCTACCAGAAGGTGATGTGGCTGCTGGCAATGCCAACGTTCACAAACTATAAGATACCAGTCTAGATACCAGTCGCCGACAAAATTTTCCAGAAACGCGCTCATGATTAATGATTTGTCTTTCTGCAGCCGTGTAAGCTTTTGAGAATCCAGCAAGCATGAAACAGACTGCGCAAATTCCCACCAGCTACCAGGGACAACTGCGAGCATGCCTGCGATGTAGTCTTGTCAAAACTGCAGATCAGGTATGATCTCTGCTCGTCTTTTTTTGTAAAGAGTGGATTGTAATTTGCTGTTTGGACGTAGGTAAGAGCCATCAAGCTTACAGTTCACCTATGTATATGTGACAGCAGCAACAAGAGGAAGACGCTTCAGGGATGGATCGTCTGAGTCAAGGATCAAATCTAGCTAGATGCTAAAATTATGTATATTTCATCACACCATGTTTCATTAATGGATTCTCTGAATATTTGGTGGATGAATCGGACCTTCCAGTTTTTAGATACAGGATGCGACAATTGTCCTTTCCTTGACATGATTAAAGACACGAATCGGCTGCGTAAATGCACAACGCACCTATTCTCAGGGTAATCTACTCTCTTCTCGTGTCATCTTATTTCATTGCCAACTTAGATTGTTCATGTATATAATAACGTGATAGACTAAGAGTTCGATTCCTTGGATCTCCTATTTTCTTTATTATTCTTGCTCTGAGTATTTTTTTCGAAACTTAGAGAAGTTAATGATCGTTTATGTTTTGAGATATGACATATCGTAACACGAGATATTTAATAACAGTACGATGACCGTCCATAATATTTACTTCTGTGTATTTTTCAGAAGTACCTTACATGCAATAACTGTGGCGCTTCTGGATCTGTCACATCATTTGACAAAACTGCAATTCTTTTTAATTTTTCAGGATGATTTCTTCCATGGATCCAAAAACCAGTTGGGCAGCGAAATGGAACAGAATCAGTAAGGATGATAGTGTTAATTACAGAATGTGTGTAATTACCAGTAAAATAATCAATCAACATATTTTTATTTGAGAATTCAATGCGTTTAGTTTGGTCAACAATTTTAATTTTGATGTTAGGTCCACTTTTGCATCTCAGATTCTATCTCAGTAATCTAGTATCATATGCTATTCACTGAGAAATTTCCGCCAGCTTTAAAAGATGGCCTTTCATGCAGATTCTGATGTGAATTTCGAAATTTCAGGTAGGTTTGTACCTGGTTGCTACGCTGTGTCTGTCACCGGCATACTTACCAGGTAATGTTCACTTTAGTATGGAATTTTCCAAAGAAAATCATACAATTCTCATCTTAGGACAAGAGCTGGATCGAAGTTCAAGCTGGTGGTTTTGCTTAGATAAATTTACTCCAACAGTACTAGAATGCTTCTCCATCGGATTTATGCATCCTCTTGCGGTTGTCAGAGCCCTGTCACTACGGAATCAAAGATTAAATTCATGATGCGTGAAAATCAGATGAATGTGGTTAATTGCCTTGAAATCAAAGATAGAGTTAAGGCTTATCCTGATCATATTTTGCAGGAACCATGCGAAGAACACAATGTTACCTCTATTTGCCGACGCTGACCTTCCTAACTACCAGTAGAAGTCATGCTCCAAGACAACTTGAAGGAAATCAGAGGACAGTTGTTCAACTCTCTAGGATCAGTTTAAGCTGGATCCAACTCTGCGTCCCATCTGTTCGATAAACTTATTACGATGAGATCTATATCATGACAATTTTGTTTTTGTGACTTATGTATGAATGCCGGAATTATAGAAAGGAGTTTCAGATTCGTCGCTCTTCATGAATAACTGTTCCTTCAAAAAGAGATGTGTACTCTCTTGACGGTGTAGATTATCTTAAAAAAGAATTTAATTTTACTCTATAAAAATCAAATCCTCCTAAATTCTATCACAAATTCTGTTAGAACCAATTTTTTCACTTCAATTTTCGGAAGATTGTACTCCTCTATATTAATCAATGATTGGTTTCCACCATATGCTTGTAGAAACCAGAATCTTGTGTAATGTGTACTTGAAACGTACCTTTGAAACAAGGGTGGAATTATTGGAGCCATTGTTCATTCCTAATTGGGACTATAAACAAAGCTATCAACTTTGTCATTTCCCTATCCTATTGGGATTATAAACAAAGCTATATGTTCTGGCCAATCTACAATCTTCAAAGACAGGTGACGGAATCCAAAACCTGGTCTCACTGCTTATGTAATGGCATCCCTAAATAGGTATTTGCGCATGTAAGACCAAATACAACAATTAGAACCAGAAGTGTAGGTAGACTCGTTCTACTTTGAAATGCCGTGAGGGCTAGGTGTTTTGGCCATTTTTTATTAATGGTATTACTATTGAGTGTGTGAGCGCTGATTGGGTGAAATTCAAGAACTAAAATCAATTAGAAGTGATAAATTTTAAAGTCCAATTTTTTTGAATTTAAAGCTTGATTTTTGAATGAAGATTTCAATGGCAAAACCTATCATAAAATTTGACCAAATGGATCAATATTCATAATGACTTTGGTGTTTAAGATCAATAATGGTAAAAAATCTTTTGTTTAAAATATATTTTACCATTAAAAAATATTTTAGTTTAAGATCAATAATAGTAAAAAAATATTTTGTTTAAAATATTTTTTAACATTAAAAAATATTCTAGACAAAAGTGATTGATATCCTGAAATTTTTGAATTGAAAATAGGAGGAGAAATTTGGAATTATCATATATTTTCCACTTGATCCAAAATTTGATGGATTTATAAAAGATATAAAATAACCTGCGCTAGGTAGAGATCTAAAAGATGGGAATTATAGTCACAAAATTGCAAAATTCATTAGTTTATTCATGAAGATTTTAAAATTTCCAAAGAAAAAATAAACATTAGAATGAATACTATAGCAATGTTTGATGCATTTATGTAGAGAATAAAATGCTTACTCTGATTTGGTTTGGCTAAAATAGGAGTCGTTACAAATGACTTCTTAAGAATTTCAAAAGTCATCGCATCTCCATCCTTGAGAATTAAATAGTAGTCCGTACTATTTTTCATATAAATCATCAAAGAATAAACTTTGTTGGAGAAAAAAAAATGAACATTCAATAGTATCCCATCATACGAAGAAATTGTCTCAACTTGGTAAACATCACAAGGTGATAAATTACGCTGATCCTTGCGAGCTCCCCAACGCCTCCTATGCTGACCCCTTGCCTAGAAACTCACCTATCCCCCTGGAGCAGCAGATAAGGTCGGTTTTCTATGCTCTTCCGCGTCTTTCCTCGATTAGCCCTACTTAATCACGATTAGTTTCCGGACTCGTAGTTAGTCAACTTTAATCATGTCCATCGAAAACCTGCCGGCCTCGTCGGGAATCTCGGAGCTGGTTGTCACTGCTTTTGTTAGCTCCCGTTCGTTGGAGAGCTCGCCAAAGTAGACACAGTGGAGAAGCCGCCTGGTGATGGTGAGGTAATTTTCGGGTGATGTGTCGATCGAATCACCTCTTTATCGGCGTTCGGTTGTGCACGTAGTGAAGGCGTCTTATACCCTCGTATCTCTATTTAAAAACCAGCGTTTACATTATTGATCTTGATGTATGTTTCATAGATTTTGTTGCTGTAGAAGCAAGAAGAAATCTTATAAAATTCTTCGGGATGATTACTAATCTGATTATGACACTTTTCAGAACTGAATTTACAGCTTCTTATTGTTTCATTTTTGAACGAACAAACTGTTGTCGCTAAGATCGGGTATTTTCCCATGTGTACAGGGTTCAACCAGGACAACCATGCTCGATAGTAATTTTGGTCGATTTCGTTTACTTCATTGCTTGTTTTCTATAAAGTCAAAAAGCTATCAAGTTGATTAACGCCGGATATTATTTGAAAATTAATATACTTAAGTTTTGGAAATAAATGATGATTTAAAGCATGAATGATAGGAGTGAGAATTCATATGATATGGAGAATTTTGTCATAAAATAACATATCCCTCGAGAATTTTGGAGTATTTTATAATTATTAAATTTTTTTTTAACTAAATCATTCATCAAACATATTAAGTTGATTCATAATAGTTTTGGAGATTTTCTCAGTTGAATGAAACCTAAGTTTTAATCCCTTTATGCAAATACCAAAGTGGCTATACATACCAATCTCTTTACGGATCTATATGCTTTGATTGGAACTGGAAGTTTTGAACCTCGTGAGAATTCATACAACAAGTTAGTAAAGCCCTGTAAAATCAAAGATGTATCCGAACCACCCTTATTTCTCAGCCATTTCTAGAAGAAGGCTAATTTGTTACGTATACTTCAAATAATCTCTGCATTTCTTTTAAAGCTCCTGTCAGATTCAGAAATTATTTTTTTATAGAAAAGGATGATAAAAATGAATCTCTAAAAAATATGATTATCCACCGTAATGTGGGTTGTGATGGTTTACTTAGTGTTCTAATAACTATCTTATTGGTCGCCGTTGGCTCACCTCTAGCTGTTGCCAATTTAGTATATAATAATTTAATAATCAAATGTAATAATTATACTTTACTTTAATTTAAAAAGAAATTTAATATTTTTCAAAGAGATCCATTACTTATATATTTTTAAAATATATAATATTGCAATAAATTTTTATATTTTTTTTTCTTCATGATTCAAAGTAAGTTGAAAAAAATAAAATTTATTTAGCATAAATTGGAAGTTAATATGAAATATTGTATTAAAATGCAAGAAATTAATAAGTATTAAATATCAAACTTATGACTTTGATATGTTGTATGAGCTTTCAAACATTTACAATTTGTGGATATCATTTTAAAAAAATGTACCCTTGTATATAAATGCATGAACTTATAAAAATATTATGTAATAAATTGATAAATTTTTTTTATATAAAATAATTATTAAAATATTCAAATATTAAATATGAATCACACAATTTTTCGTTTAAGCTTCAGTATACATATCAACATTTACAAATTTTACATGTACATATATTAGAATAAAATTTCTGTGATGAAAATAAATATATCACAATTTTTTTTACTATAAACTATTTAAATATATCATTTAAAACATTTTTATTATTCAAAAAATAATATTTAATAAAATATTTGATTAATCATAATACAAGATTTATGTTATACAAAAATTAAACTATTTGATTTTATTGCGCTATGTTGGACTCTACACATGATAAAACACATTTAATCATCAATATTTTTGAAACATAGATTCAAAATATAAATTTTACAACTCAAGTTATAAGAAAAATACATATTAGTATCATATGATATTGCTAACAAATGTACAGTATGTTTTTTGAATTTTTCATGATAAATAAAAAATAAATGTTAAATAAATTTTGGTAGTGTTCATCAATGTTTGAAATTTTTCAATTGAATTAATAATGTATCATACTATCGAAGAACAAAAATATGTGGATGTCAAAAAATAGAAAAGGATTTTCAAATCATCTAAAAAAAATACATCAAAATAAACAAAAATTTAAAGTTATAATATATTTTATATTTTTTTAACTTGTACTAAAATTATATTTGTGTAGCTTTAACATATTTCTAAAAATATAAAAAAATTTAATACATTTATTTAATATATCTTTACAAAATTTTGTATTTGATTATGATTTATCATACAAAATTTTCTTACTTTTTTTTACTCGTTAAATGTTTCATAAACATGATGTCTATTTTATTTTTTTTTTTTATTTATTTTTTAAAATTATATGATTTTTTAAAAAAATTAATTTCATATATTTTTTTAAAAAATAACTATAACTAATTTTTTTTCAAATCTCTAATAGCTACTTTAACAAAAAGGATGAAAGATATATTTTTTATAAAGTCGAAAAAGATGTATCATGTAAATTGTTAGATGAAAATTTTTAAAATTCAAAAATTGATAATTTTATTTTTGAATAATGAGACATAAATTTAAAATTAAGAAAATTTTATAATATTCTATAATTAAGATTAAATAAATTTTTTTGTTTGTTAAAAAATTTTATATTTTTTTATAATTCAAAAATTAAGCTCTCATAAATAAATTAAAATTTATTTTACCCAAATTTCACTTTTTTTATTAGTTTTTAATTTTTTACATAAAAAAATTTAATATATTTTTTTGGCTTTGCTTAGAGAAATAAACAAGACTAGAAAAGGAATGTTGAATCAAACCATAGATTGATGAGAATTTTTAGATTCATATAAAGATTACATACATGTGTTGACATTGATTAAAAAGAATTTAAATTTATTAATCATTTTATTGAAGCTTCAAATTGGCACATGATCTCATGGATGAGTTAACATGGTTTTTGTTTTTCATACTTTGCGATGATGTCTACATTATACTAGAGTGTTGTGCTTGTACTTCATATGATTTGATGCACTCATTTAATCATTTGAAAAATTATAATCATGCATGTTTGCTTTTATTTTTTCAATCAATTTCACAACATGTTTTATGTTTATCTTGTTTGGGAAAAAAATTTATATAAAAAATCATTCAATATATGATTTCAAAAATTTGTTAAACAAAAATATTATATTATTTAAAAAATATTTTAAAGGATTGAAAAAAATACAAAGCATAAAAACAGACATTGTTATTTGGTGTCGATATTTTCATAAAGTACAACTCATCTTGAAATATGAAATGACATAATATAATACTATAACATTTTCATAATAATAACATCTTAAAAATCAAAACACACATAGTAAAATTTTGAATCAAAACCTAACCAAAAAAATACTTTTTATGATTACATGTGAAATTGCATTCAATGTAAAATCTATAAATTAATTTTCTTCCTCAAATGATAATTTTTTCATATTTTTAATTTATGAATTTTTATATTTAATAAAAATTTAATTTTATTGAAAAAAATTAAAAAATTTTATTTTTTATTAAAATTACAAAATAATCAGTTAAAATTTATCACATAATATGTGTTATGTTGAATTTTAAACTTTATTTCATACAAATTAATTTGAAAATTATTTTTTTGACTTAATAATAAAATATATCTATTATATATATATTTTTTAAAAATTATATGACATAAAATTTTATTGACCAAACATAAAATTTTTATTTCTTCAAAGTTAAATAAAATATATTTTATGTAAGCTTTTTAATTAAAATTCATGATTTGTGAATCAATTTTAAAGCATGTCTTGATACTATAAATTGTCCTGTTATATCATACATGATTGTTCATGTATGATATAACAGCATCTAAATTTTACATTGGAAGCATTTGCTCAAGCAAGCTAGATTATTGATTACAATAGATCCTTTGCGGTTAGCTGTGAATTTCAGCATTTCAATGCAGTCTACGCGAGATACAGAAACTTTTGAATCGCTTGGATTGTTTATGGTTTAACAGTTGTGGACGTCGTCTTGGCGGTTCTTCTGACTCATGTATTTGACGGATCTGAGGCTAGATAGCTGACACGATCTGCAGTAGTGCCGATCTGCGCAAGTTCAGCTTAGATGTCCTGGTATCAATCTCTGAACACCTGAACTTGAGCGATTCAAAAGAATGCTTCTCTCCGTTCTGCAGAACAGACAAACTTGATGTGCAAGAATTTTTAAGAAGCGCCGAGTGGACTCGTGAGTTTTAGTCGTTCTTGTAGTAAAACCCTTCGAGGGAAGCCACGAATGATCGTTTTCATACAGAGAATACAGGAGCGGCACTAGTGAACTGAAGCTCGTGGTTTTCCAGAAGTTAGTAGGTCATCATATAGCTAGCACCTTGCTACGTGGTGTCTAGACTATCGTGGGCGAGTGTTCAATCACCTCTTTTACTTCCTTGGTTATTGTTAGTATACTGAACGTTTGAGATCTTGATATCCACACCACTGGTGTGGCAGTAAATTGCTGAAACCAAGAATCTGAGAATACACGTTGTTTAGCTTTTAGTATTATGCTAACCCAGTCGCCCCTCCAGTGACCAAAGGGATGAAAGTTTGTATTAGGTGCGGGCGGGTCGAGAACGTAGGACAGTTATGAATGAACAGAATATTACATTGCGAGCGCCTTGTTGGTATAAACCAGTTTAACTCGATGTGCCACTGTATATTGTGGTCTATAACATGAGTTTCAAGTTAGTAGCGAGACAATGGATGGATATCAAGGAATGAGGGGGCTGGAGATTATCCTTGTCCTAACGAAAAAAAGCGCATGCTTCTACCTTCGTGTCGATAATTTGATTTCCTCTAGTCACAGCGGGATACTCCGAATGTTGTCACCGTATCAGTTTTCTTTCTGTAACATGCTAGTTCGGAGCTCACCCGACTAAAATAAAATGAATCATGCATGAACTTTCGATAACTTCGTCATCCACTGTAAAGGCCTATGAGAACTGACCTCAACTGAAAGCAATCGATGCAAGAAATTGAAGCGATCAAGTCAAATTAAATGTGAGAGCTCACTGTCCGAAGGGAATTGAACAAAATTTGGACATCCTCACGATAACATTCAGTACCAATACAGGTCATAAAATCAAAGTCCGGGATGTGTTTCAACTTTTCCAGATCCACCTATACCATCCTTGGAGATTATGGGCCCTAACAACAAACCTTTTTCACATTGAAAAATGAATTTTTCTGGATTAAGCAAAGCCTTGACTTTCTCCAAACGTTGTAGAATTTTGACCAAAAGATCAAAATGATCATACTTCTTCCCGTACATACAAAAATCATCTATGAAATCTTGCACCAACTTCCCAATAAAAGATTGAAATATCTTGTTCATGAACCTTTGAAAAGTTGCATGAACATTATATAGATCAAAGTGCATTACCATAGAGTCAAAAGTTCCCCATAGCATAATAAAAATGATTTTGATTTTATCTTCATGGGCAATTTGAATTTGGTTATAACCACTATAACCATGTCCAAAACTATACCACTCATGATCTGCCAATCTTCTAAAATCTCATCTATGAAATGTAAAGAATAATAATCTTTTTTTGTCGTGGTATTCAACTTGTTGTAATCTATGCATACACATAGCTTACCATTCTTTTTCTTGACTATCACAATAGGAGAAACCCATCAAGAGCTATGAGGTGAGCTCAAAAATAGATGCAATTAAGTCAAATGTCAATTTATTATAATGAGGGGAAGTTGAAAAAAGAGATTCATACCCTATAATATATTTAGAAGTACAAAAAATATACACTTCATATGTATGTAGTTCAATTTTTTCAACCAATTGAAACCGGCATTCTTTAGCTTGTCGATCTACTCCTTCACCACCACAACCGTTAGTGGATTTATCCATCGTTGCTTCCAACGTACTAGACAAGCTTTCTCCTTTAACTCAATGCGATGAGTTTTTAAGGTAACTTCCTTCAAATCCTTGTAACTAAAGACAAAGACATGGATATATTTATGAAATATATCCAAGAATCTTGCCTTCTCTTCCGTAGTAACCTTGGGACCAAACTTGAGAGTGGAGAGCTGTTGAGTAATCTCTTCTTCACTCATCTTCATCTTGTCGGGATCCTTCACCACCCTTGGCCTAGGAAGTAAATCCATTGCAACAAAAACTTGTACTTGAACATCATCATCCGAGTTGTCTTCAGATAATGTTTCATCATCGGTCAACATGCTGGTATCAACCTCTGAAAAGCTGCCATTTTTTTCACTTTTAGACTCCGAGTAATCATTGGTAGGCCTATCCGAGTCAGAAACTACTCCTCCGTCACTTGTGAGAGGGACCTTCACTCAATGGTTCTTCGGCCCTATACGAAGGTAACCCTTATGCCACCAATCAGTAGTCCTCACCGCCCTCAACAAAGGTCTTCCTAACAAGTCGTAGCTAGCCTACTCAAGCACTTGAAATAAAAACAAGGTTTGAACTCTCATCACACTTACTATCACCTTGTCCACCACTCCAATGGATCGCAATTTTTGCTTGTTGGCCATCCCAACAATGATGTTGGAAAGTCTTGAAGGCTTCATCCCCAACTTCTCAACAAACGTTCCGACATGACATTCACTACAGATTCTCCATCCACCAACACATCCAAAACATCATGTCCATTAATGTGTATTTCAATCTTTGAAGCTTGAGTACATACCTCTGAGGCAGCGGCATGCATCACTCCTACTCCAACATTTGCCATGGAAGCTTTTCCCTTGGATCGTCATTTCTTGATCCTTTTGGAGCTTATGCCTCCCCTCAACTCCTTTCTTATCGTAGGATTTAGAGCAATCAATTAGCCAATAATTATATTGATTTTTTGATTCTCCACATCCTCCACCATGTCGTATTTGAGTTGAATAGACGAAATGGAAAAATCGTCCATTTTCAACTTCTTCCTCGGTCCTCTCGATTGACTCATACCACTTGATTGAGTGCTCTGGCTTGGTTGATCTTCCTTGAGTTGGACTTCTTTGCAAATCTTGCTCACTTCTTCTCATGTGCAAGAATATCTACTTTCAAACTTATAGAGCTCTCTCCCTTCTCAAGCATGCACTGATGAGGAAACACATCAATAGACATTACTCCTTTATGCTTCGATTGACTTGGAACATGAGTAGGATTTTTGTGTCTAACTCCATCATGTTGTCAAGCATTATGACAATTCCGTTGGAAATGAGGTTTTTCACAATTAAAGCGTGAAATTGTGAAGTTCCCTTGAGGCAGATTTTTTTTTGGAGGATAATTTCCATACCCTCTATATCCTCCCCCTACATTCTGATTCCTCCTATCCCATAATTGTATTATGTTAATCTTGAGATCAGCTAGTGTTTCTGTGATAGATTTTAACTCATGCTGCAAGTCTATCACTGGAGTATTTACTACTGGCAAAGCAACAACAGAAGGAGTTGTCATTCTTACCACAACATAATGGTGATGCTTCTCTAGCCACCAAGCTAGAATCATCATCTTCTAGGCTCTCCTCCATTCAAATATCAATATGAATAGCCTCAACATTAGAAGAGGATTTTTCATATCTCACATTGCTTCAATATTTGAGGCTTCAAACCTCCAAGAAATCGGGCAAAAGTATAGCCAACTCAGGCTTCCTTCTCTCATTGTTTCCAATACATACTCTTTTGAAGTCCCTCACAAAAGATTCTACATCTTCATTCTCTCTCCCATAAAACACCATAAGTTTCCCCATTTCCAACTTTTGTCGTTGTTGTTGTTGTTGTTGGAAATTTATATGGGACTCCCTAATACAAAACAAACAAAATTAGCTCCATTTTTGAGTAATTCATCATTGACAAAATGAATGGAATTGGTTGGTCCAAGATTGCCATGGCTCTCTCTTCTCCTAAACACACAATGAGTCTTACCTTGATCTACATCTTCTCAATCATTCTGAAAATGATTTCCATCTTCAGTTGGAACTTGGGCCACCTTGAGATTTTAACTTTTCGGTATCTGCTGTAACATTGAAGGCAATGACTTCAGAATAACTTTTAAGATGAGATGTCTTCTCAAGACCTCTCCTTGCTTTATATACTGTAGGACTAAAAAAATTCGAAATCCAAACTATGCTACATGGCTAACATGAGTAGGCTGCATGGTTCGTTATCTTATCCTAACCAATTCCTAAAAGACGTCTAGCACACAATCCGATCCACTAATGCATGGTAGCCACCTCGTCAATAAGCCAAAGTTTATCTTTTGCTTTTTGGATCGTGCCCACTACTATTTTGTCTTTTTGTTATATAGTGACCAATCTAAGCTTTAGCTAAACTAACTATAACTAACCAAGATTGGTTACAAACCTCCCCCCATTTAAGACGCAACGTCCTCTTTGCAAGAAGACTCAAAAGTCTCTACAAGTATCTTGGCATTTGTAAGATTTGCCAATGGTTCCCAAGTAGCTTCATAAAGTGGATAACCTTTCCATTGGACTAGATATTTCACTTTTGGATTCCGCTGGCCTCTTGTGCGTTTCTTGAAAATTCACTCAATCTCATATTCCTCTACGACATCAATCATGGCTGGTAAAGGAGGAGGTTTATGTGGACTGCCAAAGGAAAAAGATCGTGGAGTATACTTCCGCAAGAGAGACACATGAAAAACATGATGTATTTTCATGTGTGTGGATAATTCTAACTTGTATGCAACTTCTTCAATCCGTTGTCGTGTTGTGACACGGCTACTATGAGAAGATGATGACATGTGTCATCTTCAGAGCTGTTGAGATGACGGCGATATTTTGGCGATATTTTAGGTCAGGATGGCCGACGGCTCATTAAAAAGTGTTTAAGAGGCCACGGTTGGATTGTCATCCTAGGGCCATGATGTAGATAAGGATCCAAGGGATATCATCTTGGACCTTATCGGATATAAAGCGTGGTTGGAGTCGAAAGGAAAGGGGGAGGTCTAGAACGTCGACTAAGGAGCTTATCCGATAGAAGTGGAGCCAACGTGGGACATGGATAGAGGCGGTATGATCCTCCGGATATACCGATGCCCAATCCGTTTGTGATAAGCATCCGGTGTCACATCGTGATCACTTTAGGGCATGGTTAGTGTATCACTTTGGAGATAGCTTTATGGAAGTGGTGATAAACTCCCGCATCCTTTCATTCGCCAATTGTTTCCTACGGCGCGACTTGGGACTTAACAGTCTATGTTTTGATTTGATATTAGCATTATGGACCTAAACTTGCCGATAGTGGCGCCTTTCAACACATGGGTCCCTGTCCATCACTACTGTCTACCAAAGGCAAGTCATAGGGAGTTGATTGTTAGGAATTTTGGCGAGGAGTATTATACTCAAGTTATAAACTCCCTGGCCCCTTTTGTTGTTCCGTTTATACTTAACCGGTTTCGAAGTGGTTATTTTGACTCTTTATTAGCAACAACTTTCGTATTACCTATATGATGGCTAAGTAGTGTTTTTAGGCTAGTTGTTAAGCTCTAAGTTAGTTGTGGCTAATTTGGCCCACTAGAGGTCAAAATGGAACTCTTCATTCTCATTGGTTGGGAAATTTAGACCAATGAGAGCACTTGGGCAAGTTCTTCGGGGTTTTGAGGAGTTTTGGGAGCCTTCGAAGAGAGTTTTTCAGGATTGAAGGATAAGGTTGGAGAGCTGACGAGGAGAGCTAGGATTTTGGCTCAAGAATGAAGGCGATTGAGCAAGTTGACACTCCGGTGTGGTGATTTGAAGTGGGAGAGTGAAATTTGGACCGATGGGAGAGTTTGAGTGAATTCTGAGCGTTCTATGAAGGCTTTGACAGATCAGATTTGATAGACGCAGAGTTTACAACTCGAATTTGCGATTTGAGTGAAATTTCAGCTCGATTGGTTGAGTTTTGAGTGCAAAGCAATAGTTTGAAATTTATGTACACGATGAATTTTGGGATTGCCTGCATTATTCTGATTTAGTTCGACGATCATAACTCATGCTATCGATAAGATTGGTCAATAAAACTTGACAGAGATGATAAGTCGTTGTTTTGCGAAATTTGAGTGCAATTGGATCAAAGGATTGGAGTTTATAGTGGTTTTAGTGCTTAAAAAGTCCGCATATCGCCTTTGTGACACAGGTATAGTTCGACATTTGTAACGAGAGATCTAGAAATGAAGAGCATGTGAAACTTTCCCGAGAGTTATGAATGGTTGCAAAATACTTTTCTGCGAAGTTTGGCTAAGAGTTAACGGTTCAATCGTTGGTTACAACGATCCTCTTCCGCTGGAGTTTACCGGGTGCAACGAGTTGGGCATGGAGAGATGAGGAGATGAAAGAGAGGGTGCTTGTCAGTTCACACGAGGACGAGGAGAGTTCTTCTACAGCCAGACGCTCAGGCATTCTCAAAGTAAAGCTTTGTCCATGCGACACCGTTGGACAATCACGAAGGGTCCAATAAATCGTGGACTTAATTTTCAAACCCATGTTAATGACAAATTGGTAGTATACAACCACACCTTACCTCCTTTTTGAAATTCCACATGTCATTGATGAGCATCGGTATACTATTTTTGCCAATTTTGAGCAATGGCTAATTTTTGCTCTGCCTGATGCACTCCTCATTGGAATCATACCACAAACTCGTTCACCACCACTTGGGTTGATGGTTCGTGCATGTGACATACTCTCATCAAGCTAGATGGTGTGATGGGATGTTCTCCATACATCATGAAGAAAGGGCTGACTTTTGTGGATGCATTGATTGAGTTATTATAAGCAAACTCAATCAAGTGTAAAAGCGCATCCCAACCTTCTTGCTACTCCAAAATGAAAGCTCTAAGCATATCCTCAATAGTTCTATATACTCTTTCAGTTTGCCCATCTGTTTGAGTATGAAAAGCAATGGATATGGCTAGTTTTGTTTTGAATAGCCCAAATAGGGTTTTTCAAAATATGCTGGTAAATTGAGTACCTCTATCGGTGATGAGAACTGTAGCTAAATCATGTTGAGCAAAAACTGCATCCATATAAAGGCGAGCAAGTTTACAATATAACAAGGGAGAACAAGAACAAATTTGTGCTTGCTTGTATTTCACTTGAGAACATATGGAGCTTGCTCAATTGATCCTAAATTTTAGGAGTTTTATGGCTTCTATTGCACGGCTTGTATTTATATCCTGCAATTCAAACCAATCCCAATTTACTTTAAAAAGACCTTTATGCTTTATTATAGTGCAAACCCCTTTCTAATTTTATTTTACCCAATGAAGGTTCAACTGGAGATTCTCGCGGCCTACCTTAGTATGTTAGTAGAAAAAAAAATATTCAAGAAAGTGAAGTTAGACTTTTTGCTGGTAGGTCACACACACAATTAGATTGATCAAATGTTCAGTTGCTTCTCAAGACGTCTAACACACAAGAGAGATTTCCGAATGAGCACATTATTTAAAATATTGGAAAAAGTTTACACGTCTACATCATATTATAGAGTTCTAGAAGGCAATATAGATTTCCAAAGATTTGTGAAAAATAGCTTGTATTCAACAATTGAAAATCTAAACAACATCAATTTTCACAAACAATTCCGGATAATGAAAGATCTTGCAAATGATGAAATACACATGTGGGAGAAAATATTATTCATGGTCTTGGATTAGGGGAAAAGTGTGAAGTTCTTGAACTATGTTGTGGAAAGGATCATGTTTTTTGCCCCTATTAGTAATTTGAAACTTCAAAGGAAAAGTGATGCAAACAACACCTGTAAATTACTCGACAATTATAAAAAAAATCAGCATTGAAGCAAAAAGTGCATACTTTGAAGGAGAAGATGTTTTGTGTTGGGAGAAGTTTTTTAAACTTCAAACAACTTTCCAAAAATTTTGAGATAAGGAGATGACAAGGAGGTGGATTTTTGCTGGCCTCAAAGAGTAGTAGAGAAAAATGATGCATCAACAGAAACAACTTATGCTCTAGAAGAGAGTGTTGAGTTGGAAATGCAACAACAAGCATAGGTTTCTAGAGTATCATGTCCTTTGTATGTTGGCATGTTAGTCAACTGTATCATTGCGATGTCGTCATGTGATGATGTTAAGAACTGACCATTATGGTTATCAATAGTTTGCAAGATTATCGTAAACGTTGAAGACACCAAGAGATGTTGAAGATTGTTCGATATACAACAATAATGATAGACTCATTTGAGTATTCTTACGATCCCTAAAACTTTAGAGGCAAAAAGAAAAGCAAGATCAATGTAGACAAGGTGAATCTTCAAGAAATATTATTTTTTGGCAACAACATAGTCTTGAACAAGAATAGATCAATTAGTGTAAAATAAATCAAGCTTTAAAAGAAAACTATCTTAGATTAGAAGAATAGACTACATAGTGATGAGAAAAAAAGGATGTGATACTAAAATCCACGTTTAATTTGTTTTGGAAATCATGTTTGAAATCAAATGATTGCAAGCAACAACAAAGGACAAGAATAATTTTTCAAGCAAGTTTGTTTTGTGTGACCTAAATTGTCATCTTAGAAAAGTTAATAAGGTGCTGCTTATACTAAAGCTATGAGAGAAGTGTTACTTCTATGAACACTAAGTATCAACTTGGAACACATTTCAAAGAAATGATACATGTATCATTTCTCTTTTGTTGTGTTCAGATAAGTGAAACATGTATCACTACTCTCCCATTTTGAATAAGAGAAATGATGTGTGTTGATATTTTCTAGTCCCTTTTTAGTTCAATAATACACGTATCACTTCTCTTATGTTGTTGAGATAATAAACACATGTATCACTTCTTAGTTACTATTCATCCAATGGCTACATGATGAATAACATTGAAAAAAGTGGTAGATGATTGATTTTTCTGAAACTAAAAAGTTATACATCTATAACAAACAAATTACACAAAAATATGCACTTCATAGTGTTTTAGATTCGTTTCCCTAAGAATGAGATGTCAGACAAATACAAGGAAGGTAAATATGTGAGTTTAAACGTCTTTAGTAGACTCTAGACATCGCAGTCCAAAGAGTACAACCAAGCATCACTCAAATTTCCATCAGTCAGAGACAAATGCACAAATGATTCAAAAATGTAGATTCCTTTATTGATATGGGGCATGCCAATTACAATAATTGATTCATATACCAAGCGCAAGCTCATAGAAGTACAGAGAAAACATAGATGACAAAAGCTCATGGGCCGAATTCCTAGTTAACTTTGTAGGAATTTGAATATGAGTCCAGTAAACCAGTGTGATCTCCACCTAGCTTTGAGAGATTCTATTCGACCTATTCTATATATATATACAATCAGAATAGGATTAGAGTAGTTAGCGTGGTATCTCCAATTTGCAAGAGTTATGTTAGGAATTCTTCTTGATCTAATCGCTCCTACTATGATCCTATTTATATACAATCCTAGAACTTCTTTGTGAATTGTTGCTTACACAGATCTTGCATTGCTTCTCCTTTGGGAAGCATTCACATAGTTTGATGGCATCTCCAACTTCTATGAGAAGACATTCACACTCATTTATAATTCTATTACGTCCTCTGCAATCTCCCGCCAATGGACACACATTGCTTCTTGATATTCAATTTATACATCTCCTTCCATTTGTCTTTCGAGTCACAAGGAGTGTTCATTGCCTTAGTTATTCACTCTAATTGCATAGCCTTCACTTCATCATACCAAGCAAAAAGGTATTGTGTACACCTATTTGCTAGTTCTTCTAACCTAGCAGGTCTCTCTACATCTATTTGGTGCAACTAACGCTTTGAAGCCAAAAATTGGTTCAGAAATCTCTCATTCTCCAATTCCACAAATGTCACTTTAGTCTACAGATCTTGCAAATCTAGGAGTAAGATATCTTCTTGACCTTTGCTTTCTTCTATGCTTCTACCTTTTGTTTCTACAGATGCTTCATATTCTCAAGTAACTATTAATTTTTCTGGATTTGATCCTTACGTTTTATGATTGTCCAATTCATGATTTCAATTAATTCCATATAATCATCTTCTTGAGGATCCCAATCCTGAATGTAACTAGTATCCATCTCGTTCAACTTTATAAGCACTAGCACTCCTACATTTTCCAACTTTTCACTGAGGAGAGTGGCTCACCGTCACCGAAGCTTTCACTTTAGACCATGATGCCTTCGGTAAAAGACTTCTTGGATTGGCTATATGCTTTAAATTTTTCTTCTTTGGGATAGGCTCTTGAATGATCTCCATACTTGAACTTTGTTCTCTCTTTTTCGAAATCTCCACAGAATCCTCTCTTCCAAATATGATTTCCTCAATTTTTTGCATCATTTCTTCCAATTCATTAAAAGGCATACCATTTCTATTCATCTTCATCATAAACAATTGAAGATTCTTCCTTGTATGGATCCTCAAACTCTGCATCGATCCACTACTTTTTGTATCAACATTCAACTCTTCTAACGTTGAGTCTGTCGTGCACATACATATCGCATCACAACATACATCACTGTCACATCAAACATCACAATATATAGATCGTCATACACCAACACAAGTGTACCACAATCGCCCCCCTAACTGGCAGTTAGATCCCTCTAACACCAGGTAGCCATCTAATCCATAACATGATATGCACTTCGTGGGACCAAGATAAGGAGGCCGGGTGCTACAATGCCTCATTGTTAATCGCCTATCTGCAATCCATATCATGTAACGTTCAAACCTGCATGCATGCTAAACGCATTGAGGATATCTCCACCGCCGAAGTTTTTTTTTCTACTCTCAAAACGTCCACAAAGACACTCCGCTCATAACCATAGCATAAAAGAGAGATTACAGTCAAACCAAATCCACTTTGTGCTTCAAAGACTCAAGGTTCCCTCACTAGCTACTATCCATCATAGCCACACTCTCAAAGGCTCAATTTTGAAAATTGCCCTCCAAGGAGCCCTAATTCGAACTCTACCCCTTGAGCCCTGTGACCCCTAACAGCGATGTCGGTCCTAACGGTAATTCCAATGCAAATGGCGTTAATTGCACAATCGACTCTAATTGTTGTATCTGCTCATCATACGCGCACCTACCTAACTAGAGATGCCGCTACATAAGTCGTGACAAGTCGTGCATATACATATCATATCACAATATACATCATTGTCACATCAAACATCACAATACATAGATCATCATACACCAATACAGGTATATTTCAATAATCTTTTTTACTCTCAAAATGTCCATAAGGACACTCCGCTCATAACCATACCATAAAAGAGAGATTACAGTCGAGCCAAATCCACTTTGTGCTTCAAAGACTCCAGGTTACCGCACAAGCTACTATCCACCATAGCCACACTTTCAAAGGCTCAACCTCGAACACTACCCTCCAAGAAGCCCTAATTTGAACTCTATCCCTTGAGCCCTATGATTCCTAACAGCGCTATAGGTCCTAATGGCAGTTCTAGTACAAACGGCACTAATTGCACAATTGACTGTAGCACAATCGGTTGTAACTGTTGTATATACACTCCTGCATATGCACACATACATAATTAGAGATGCTGTTGCATAAGTCATGACAGCTGTCGTGCAAATACATATCGCATCACAACATATATCGTTGTCACATCAAACATCATAATACATAGTTCGTGTTACTCAATTATTATTTTTTGCAACCTTATACTGTTTGTAATTTTTGCGAGATTTCAAAAAATCTTATATTCTAATTTAGGACCCTTAATTGTCAAAATTTTGCAATTGTGACATTGCTTAGACTAACATGTCTATGAGAACTACTTTATATCTTCATAGATCCCACTAAATTTTAGATCATATGAACACTAAATATAATCCTATAATGTGCCCTTCCTAGTTCTAGTTACTACCTCATGTTGCTATATCGCTACAAATATAAGTTTACTATCATAGTATATGATTTTCTATGTTCATATTTTCTGGTGCAAACCCAAGTTGTGGACAGCCGGCGCCAAATGTATAGATTAGTTTAGCTATAATAAAAAAAAAAAATTGGAAAAAATATGGTAGTGATCCATATAAATCACAGTTAGGGTTTTGGTGAACATGTGCAATCTTATTGATTTTGACTAAAAACAATAAAAATCGAGAAGTAAAAACCGATAAAGGTTTATCCATTTGAAACCCCGTACTTACGTGGCCTTCGCAGTAAAGGTTAGGAGAATACAGTACAGTATGTAAAGTACGAGTATCCGACTATTGTACATGTAGCTTTCCCCCGCCAAGGTGGCTTCACAGTTGAAAAACGGCACTGTGCCCGCGGCTATACAGTAGATGCTCCGAGCCTCCGAGGCGTCCGTCGAGGTGCGCAAATTTGAATTTCTATCCGTTCGTCCCGAAACATGGGAGAGGGGACGCGACTCGCGAGTGAGCGCACGAGACTCGTCGCGGACGAAATACTTTGAACTGAATTGAACACAACGTTCGATGAGCGGAGCATCTAGGAGCTTTAGACGGGAGGGCCTTGTAGAAGCTTACTGAGCTACCTGAGGAGCGCGAGTGCGAGCTGGGCCGGGTTTGGGCGCCGACACTGTACATAAGCTTCAGATGTGACCGAAATTATTTTGCTTAAATGTCAGCAGCACCGCGCGGATGCACAAGACGGGGACTGGCGAGAAGAGAACAGAAAAGGGAATTAGAGGTGTAGATACTGGGGTCGTGATATCTTCTGGAATGGGGTTCGCAGATTGTTCAGGTAGCTTCGGCTAAAGGTGAATCAGAGGCGATGAGTGAGAACAGGAATTGAGCTGAGGAGAGTAGAGGACACAAGATTTGGGGAGCAGTAGCGAGTAGTTTATGGCGGTAGCTTCTGAAGCGTGGATATGTCCATACTGGATTTACTGGGTGTTGAAGCAGGGGAGAAGCAGCATAGCTTAGTTTGCAAAAAATGGATTTGTGATCGGAACGAGATCGATGTCGATTTTGAGGATTTAAACCGAGAAGCACATTTGGATGGAAACTAGTCACAGAGAATGTATGACACAGACGGATTAGTTTACTTCTAGGGTATATTGGCTGAAGTTTGCGGAGGTTGAAGAATTATGTTTTGTTTTAGTATCATGAGACGAACAGTGTAGTGGGGATTATGGAGAGAAGTAAGACAACAGAGCAGGTGATGGTTCTCAATCAGTTCTCCCGACGCCGGTTCAAACGGCGAGAAGGCACCGGGCGTGTCACCACCAACCGTGTCGTCAATTTCAACAAGTTGTGAGATTCTCCGATATCCGGATTCCTTTTGTTTTATTGTATTGAGAGAGAGAGGAGTATGATTCGGTGTCGAATTCCGAGCTGCGTGCTTGCTTCAGTGTTCTACTACAGCTAGTGTCAGCTTGTCTCCGATACTTTCCACTCATTCTCTAGTTTCAAATTCATAAGTGCCGACAGTCTCTCAATTCCTATTTAATGTGACAGGTTGCTCAGTGGCAAGAAGCCGGTCCTTCCGACGGCTAGCAGGTACTTGAAAGCATTCCTAATCACCAGGAAAACTTGAGCGTCCCCTCATGCTTCTATAAATGAGGACCTACAGCTTCGTTTACTTGCTGGTTGTCAGTGCAGGCCTTGTTTACTAAATTCAAAGATTTTGCGTATTATTGGGTAATCAGAGTTCCGTTTGGGTCAGATTCAAGTTATGTTCCTCCTTTAGAGATAAGAATTTTCTACAATCGATCACGTATTCAGACCATATCCTGGCCCCCTACGAGTTTCCAGTAAAGTTGTAAAAGCTATGGGTCTCGAAGTTCCGCATCGAGGAACGAAGTTAGTTACTATTTTCGTACCCTCTGAGTTTTTAAGCCCAACGATGTCAAAGTCGGTGGCGCTTGCATCTATACGCAATGTTTGGGCGAACTGTAAATGGTATATTTGCTTACATATCTGGCTGCTACCATATGAGCTGCAAACTGATATCTTATCTACCTTATTTCAGCTTGTTCAAGAATATATCAACGACGCTGAAAGAAAATGTTAAACCAGAGTCGAAGATATCTCAAAATGTGGATGATTTTTGGGCGGTTGAGCGTCAAAAGCGTACGTACTTACCTCATCACAGTTCCTTCAGCTGAAAATTAATTGGGAATCGCATGTGGCGTAGGTGAATCGTTCTGTTTTCTGTCTGCCCATTCATAACGTAAAGAAGAAAGCCCATTGCTCGTTGTTCGTGTCAAAAGAGGACATCCTTCAAACTTCTCTCTAACCAGCCGCTCCTGGAGATTGCTTCTCCCTGTAACTTTGCTTACGCAGGAACGTCTGCGGTCGCTCGACGGAAACTGACTGGCTCGAAAGACAGTACTCGAGAAATATATCAACAACCCGTCAATCAACAACGACATGATAGGCATGCCCGATCACGTCGCAGTGGAGGCAAGAGGTACGATATCGCTCTTCTTATTAGTCCGTAAGCTTTGAATTAGTCTAGACAAGGACATTGCGTTATCGAATTTGACTGTCAATTTACCTTTTGCACCTCCTGTAGCCCAATAGCGAACAAATTTTGCATCTCGTTGACCAAGGTGGTTTTCGTCTTCAACACAGGACACTTAATGCCAAGCCTAAGAAGTTGGATGTGTATATGGATGCGGAGTTAATAGCTGACTGGGATAAGGAGAGTCTAGAAGTGGAAGAAGAGCAACCATGTACGATAGCATCTTCGGAGGCCTTTATGTCAGCTCAGGAAAGTGCGCTGCGAGCCAGTTTTCCCGTTGGAGATTCGATGCACATTGAGGTCAAGGAAAATCCAGTAGGTGGAGAACCTGAAGTGGATGTGACACATCAGGAGAGACGGTCGCCTAGCAACCAAGCGAAATCATACAGTTCACAGGAGGATATGGACTTGTGTTCAGGAGGTTCTCCAGATAGTCTGATGCAGAATAATATCATGAACCCACAAGACTGCACCCCAAACCTCCAATCACTGGTCGAAATGGACTGGAATTCAGGTTTTTCTACCAGGGTTGCATCGGACAATGTTTTGAGCTCACACGACTGTTTTGAAAGCCGATTGCAAGATGCTTCAGAACGACCGTTGGATTCCGAAACCAACACTTCTCTCCTCAATATCGATCCCGGTAGGCTGCAGGGAGATTGTCAAGGGCCTGTACCCCAGGATTGTATCAGCTGCCTACCCATGCACTGTAATTTGGATAGAAATGCTTCTTGTGCAAATCATGAGGATACGCCCCTCCAGAAAGCCACGTTTCAGAGAACTCGTTTACCTCTGACATCTCCTACACCGCCTGCCAATCCGTTCGCTGCCTACATGTCTAGGAGACAACTGTTAGGGGAAGTGGGCGAATCTGGTCAGAGGAAACTAGCCTTTGCCAGCTCTCCGTCGAATTCCTCTCTTGATATTGGAGCAGACTTTCAGGTATGTTCTTGATGATTCATAAATGTGTTGCAGTAAGAGCATTCTGATAGACGCCCCAGATATCAAAAGAGCTTTCTCATATTACTGCTTCATGTTGCTAACGTGATGAACTTATCTAAGTTTGTCGTTTCAGAGTGAAGACATACCAGACCTTGAAGTTGACTGGGACAGTATTTCCTACAACGACGACCCCCTTGAAGCTGACATTTTAGAGCGTGATTACGAGGTATGGACGTCGTTCCAGTAGCAAACTTCCAAAATTCCAAAATTTCAACTGGAGGTGTGCGTTTCCTGTTTTAACGATGAAGAATGAATCGTGGATGTTCAATTTTCAGGTTGCAAACATTCATAGCCCTCAAAACACTCCAGTGAAAAACTCATGTTCTGGTTTGGCGCTTCCAAATGATGGATCAGAGGCTGAAAAGGTATGTGAACGAAACTCTCCAATGATCACAAACTTCACCTCTTGATAAATCCCAGGCTCGTCATTCTACATAATTGTATATGCTGGTGTGTGACATGACTCTGTTCAGCAGCTACTAAACTTTTGGTTCAAGGAATGCCGATTATGAAGGAAACGCGTGTAAGCAGAGGATAGTATCTAGAAATTACTGCCGAATCTTCTGGCATCGAAGACCTATGAAAGTAGAGATTCAGATTCAAGTTGCACCTTGTCAGGTAATGCGAACGGAAAGATACGACTGTGATATGGTACAAAGTCAAGAGAGCTGTTCCATGCATGTGAGGACGTCCACGATTAAATCTCAAAGTCGACACAAATCAGGAAGTGGTGTTCATGCAGAGTCTGTTAAAGGTACCCTCATTGTGCGTGTGACCTTTTTTTGCGAAGTGGTTAGTATTTCAGCTCTTATTGCCAGCGCTACCTTCTTGGAGCCAACCACCCCCCCTCTCAACTTGAATACCATGAGGAGGACCTTGGAAAGTTTTTGTGTAAGCTGGAGGACGGCTCTCCAATTCAACCTTTCTTTGGATTTGCTTCTGTCGTAAGGTCTCGGCTTGTAAGTTTGAGTTTATTGATTCATTTTTTCTTGACTAGATATAGCTGAGAAGTTGAATAAATATTACTTTGCAATGCAGGTGAAAGATGGGTTAGTCCAGGAGTTGATGGGCCCCGGACTTCTAGTCTTCAGAAGATAAAGTCGTCGCAAGGAGAGAAGACCGGGCTTTCGAGTGTTGCAAAGGCACTTGTTTCCGAAGGTTGGAACGCTGAAGTTATGTTCAGTGTATCTTTGGGTTCAATTTATGGATTTCTATTTCATTGTCACTTGGCAGTACACGTAAAGGGCTCGATTGTCCACGAGTCAACTTCATCCCTGAACTTCTGTTTGCACGACTGCCAGGACCAAGCACGCAGAGGTGACGGAGTTCCCAAGTGACAGAAATAGTTTTTATTACCAGGGTTAAGTTAAAGTGACAATTTTCGTAGCACTTGTCTTCGTTTCAGTTGGTTTAACGTCGAGAACGCAATTGCAGATAAAGATGAGGAAACTCCGAAAGTTGTTAAGCCTGATATTTGTGCTTCGAAATCTGAAAAGGCAAAGCAAGCAGGGAAGACGACTCTTAGTGGTGCAAAAGTCATCATGTTTGAAGGTTGGTATACTGACCCCACTATCTGCCGATCCAGAACTTGTTTCTTTCGGAATAATGTTGCAAAATTGGCTCAACTTAATTTCCTTGTAATGCAGGTCTAAACGACGAATACACCCCAAAAGTTGACGAACCTCCACTTTCTCCTTGCAAATCTGTCAAGACGCTGCAAGTAGAAAAGCCGAGACTGTCAAGTGCTGCCAAAGCTCTTCTGTTCGAAGGTTGGAAATCTGGATCTGTTTGCCTCTTAGTGACATGTTATTTTTGCAAATTAATGTTATACTGAATATGAATCAACATCATCATTTGACAATGCAGGTGAGGAAATTGACAGCCCCGGAGTTTGTGAACCCCCAGGTTCTGCTTTCACATCTGTCGAGAATAAGCAAGGAGAGAAATCGGGACTTTCGAGCGCTGCCAAAGCTCTCAATTTTGAAGGTTGGCACACTTGAAACCAGTCGAGTTACCGTAGAATAAATTGGGATTTTGTTATCGATAGAAGCCTGTGTAGAAAAACGCTAGTCGATAATATTCATCTTTTCTTCCTGGAACTGCAGATGTTGCGGTGGAAGCCACCCATGATGCTGGAATGGTTTTAGTGCAATCTGAGGAACCTCTGGAAGCAACGAATCCCGAGGCAAACTTCTTATCTTCAAATCATTTTACCCCTGTCGAGATTGTGATATATTTTGCAAAGCTTAATGTATTTCATGAACTCAGACGGCATTTATAATTCAGGTCCACTTGCAGGAGAACAGCATCACAGAACTTTGCGCCAATCTGGAAATTCAGGGGGACAATACTACAACTGAGAACTTCCAAACGGAAGCACGTAAGCGAGGCGTAAAAGCCAGAAGAACGAGGCGACGTAAAGCTCACGATAAACGGAGCAGTTTAGAAGGTCGGTGTAAAGCTTTAGTTGAAACCACTGGCGCAGTTGACTCCTGATACTAGGAGGTGCTAAACTATTAGGCCGATGGTACCGTACCTTCGTCGTTGAGATGCTCTCAGTCATATCTTGTCGACCATGGTTGTCGGATCGTTTTCCTGACATGTGTCTGGTCTCCCCCGAGGGTTTCCAGCATCGTATCACCATCTTTCAGTCGACTCGCAACGAACGTTTGGGCTCTATCATATCTCAACTACTGACTTTTCCACATGCAGGTGACGAGAATGGTTCCACCTGGACCCAGGATGGGCACAGGAGAAGTCAAAGGATACGAGTGAGACCATTGGAGTGGTGGAGGGGAGAGAAGTTACTCTATGGACGTGTTATGGATTGTAAGTACATACTGAACCAATCTTGTTAACGACTGACATATTTGGTGCTTTTCAAACAGGAATGAAGATTGCGAAACTAACTAGACATATGAATCCGAGTACTAACCCTGTTTTCTTGAACGTGTGGATGCAGCTTTAACTACCGTTATTGGGATTAAGCACATTGAACCAGGACAAAAGCTCCAGATCAAGTCTTTTGTGCCAGCGAAGTACAACGAACTTGTTCGCTTGGCGGCCATTTAGAATTCCCCGTGAACTAGCTCAGTCGTAATTAAACCTGTACTGCAACTTACGTACCAGCGGGTACGGATGTAAAGCTTCAGCATGAGACGCATGTGGCATGCACTGCTGTGGTGAATCAAATCCAGGCAGTGACATTGACCTCTGACCCTAAGTGCTCTTCAGCAGGGGGCTGAATTGAAGCAATTGTAGTACTCAAGAGTCTCAACAGTATGACGAATGTAGATAGAATTAATGAAAACGGGCAAAGTATAATAACAAAAGGGATGTAGATAGAATTAATAGTTGCTCATAAGATGTCCATCAAGTTTGAAACATGATCCGAGAAGTTACGTTAGATGATTTCTCAAAATCCAACCAAATTTGACCTCAATTACATCATATTTTCTCTTAAAATCTTATCTTGAAAATCTGAACTCAAGACTTGCAAACCGTGTTTTTCTTGCACTTAGAATTTTGCCTGGTGTGTGAAGAATGAATGGTTTTAATCTGGAGACTTCATCCGCTGGTCAAGAACGACTTCTTCTCGTGGAGAGCACAAGTCAGTCTACGGGAATCGACGGGCACCAAAGGCGTGGATGTTGTCTGCAGTCAATCTTCACCATTCACACTCATTGATACGGCTCAGTTTATCAGTCAGATGTTGTCGGCCATGCACACGATCTACTCGAAAGGCATATGCTTGTATGCTTCACGAGCAACCTTGTGGATTCCCCAGTCGCATTTTTCCCGAAAAGATGATCAGTAGCTGAAATGATGATTCTAGAATGTGTCCACCTTGGGTCCGGAATCCGGACGCAAGCTTATCCATTCCGGAGACATCTGATACCTAAAGTCCACGAAGGACAACGAAAAGGCCAGGATTCAAAGGATCTGAGTAGTTGAAGGTAAGCGCCAGAAGGGCCACCCCAGAGAGAGTGCATTGAATCAACTTTCAATCGTCATTAGAACCTGTCGTCAGAGCCACTAATCATACATTGAGTTCTGACTAAAAGGTCCATCCAGGTGATAAATCTGTCGGCTCCCAACCTGGAGAATCTCTCGAATTACGTAGTCCAAACTCCATAATCCATGAGAGTATCTTTCCCCACCGATAAAAAGAATAAAGATGTTCTCCCTCAGCTGTCATGTTCACTTGTGAGACCGCCAGTGACTCCTCCTCTTGTGAAAGGCCTGCCGTGCCACCCTCCCAAGTCGAAGACGTAAACTCCTTTCCCTCATCAATGATAAACGGCTGTCATCAGCCTGTTTCTCCCTCAACTTGGGATAAACACTGCAGCTATAAAACTTTAACCAACAGACGCTGTACCAGCTCCATAACTTAGGGCTTAGCCCCAACAGATTAAATTATTCACCTCGTAGGACGCCCTTCCTTTCTTCCATACTTCCAGAACAACGATTTGATCTTCAGTCCTCAGACAAGCAGGCAGCCGCCTCTTTTGGCACCTCCATCATTGTCAAAACTCAAGAGGTCTTCAGAAAGGCTAGAGCAAAATGTTCCATGAACGACTATGCTGGACATGGATTGTACCCTTTGCTCAGACGATTATCGAACCTTAGAGCATATATATTCACTCAGAAGAGGTCGCAGGAATCATGCTCGATTCGTTCCGGTGGCTCCGTGGGATCATTGACTGGGTCAAAGGACGTAAAGACTATACTCTCGAGATATTCTAACAGTAACCATGTCGTGGGAGAGATCAACATCAGCAACACGATTCCAAAGTCGTTAGAACAAAAGAACCAGACGGTATCTGAAAGGTAGTACCGGACGAAAGAATCATAGAAGTAAAGAGAAGGTCTCTTTTCACCCATTTCGCTGTTGGAAGGAATATCACGTGTCAAATTTCCGTTTCTATCGACTTATGGGAATCATCGAGACACCAGATGTTTTCCTTATCTCCATGTGTTTGAATGTAGCCGAG
Organism: Marchantia paleacea; assembly: GCA_014180765.2. Lineage (NCBI taxonomy): Eukaryota > Viridiplantae > Streptophyta > Marchantiopsida > Marchantiales > Marchantiaceae > Marchantia > Marchantia paleacea. Next base: position 1,022,088 of record MUAA02000049.1, read on the forward strand.
TTTCGTGACTGATCCCTTCAAGTCGCTTCCTTTCACTTTCCTCTTTCGCCCTCTTTAATGATCCTGACGAGTTGTTACCCCCAACTGAAGGCTTTCCAGCAAACACAATCATCAGAACATCAGCGCCCAGGCTTCCAGCACATATGCATGTCCACCAGTTCGTCCCATTCCGGTCACCCCCATGTGACTATTGGGTGTCGACGAATATATACTACAAATATATATAATGAATTATATATATTTGTAGAGACAGTACATCATAGCTCTAAAAGCCTCCTGTAAATAGAATGAGAGCATGCTTTCAGCACATAACTCCATCCTGGGTGAGGGCATCATTCTGGGGTACCTCTATTTTATGCACTCCTATAGGGTTTGCAAAAAGCACATAACCACAAGTGCAAAAACTTCTATACAGAGTGCACTTGTAGAAGTTTTATGAACCCTAAACCTCATGTGTTACTGGAACGAGCTCTACGATAGCTATTTTTACTTCATTATTCATCCAGTTTCATCATTCTCAGGTTTCTTTGTCTCTCATCAAAGCTTTGATCTTGCAATCATTACATGCTTTCAGTAAAATTGAACTCTTTCTTTTTTATTTGCATGGTTCGAATATTATTATTTCATCCCAGAAAGTTGGAATTTTTATCAAGCAGCATGAAAGGTGTTGGGTTTCCGCATAATCAACCTCAAGGGCCTAGCATGTGAGGTCCTAGGGACAAACCAAAAATTCATGGGGTACAACCACAAGTGCTGGTAACAGAAAGCAATCTTTATATTATAGAAACCATCGGTAATTTTGACCTCTGTATATCTCCAACTATCTATACAACAAAAGACCTCTGTATATATCTAATTGTGAGAACAACAAAAGACATTGTTATAATCATGATCGCAGATACATGAAATTGAAGTATATTTTTGGACAAACTAGAAAATAAGACACCTTCAAATGGCATTGCCGGGGAGAGAAAGAAAATTACAGAGGAACCTTGGTTCTTTATTCATGTGGAAATTTCATTTCGTTCCAACCGCTGCACATTCAAAAGGATCCAAACATTACCAAAACTATAATTTTGCAGAGACAATACCTGGTGTATAAATCAGCTCTATTTACATTACGCATGAATTTACCCCTACATACGAAAAAGTAAGATACAGAAGGTGAAGCCTGTAGCATGCACAACACGACCTTACTCTTCAAAAGTTTTCATAACATGAATTTCATTATTTTACAATATTATCCGTGATTACCATCGGAATGTCCCAATATAAATTTCAATCTTTTGTTCAAGTATAATTAAAATATTCAAGAGGATATAGAAAAAAAATGCACAAAATGGATATAAATCAAGGTCATCAATATTTACCTACACATAGTTTGACACTCATAGGCCTCCATAATACAGTTCCCAATGAGAACACTCCATGCCCATGCATCCATCTTTACATAGCTTAGAAAGGCAGGTAGAACTTTGTCAAGCCTCATTCATTTTCGTACAATACTTCTACAATTCATATTCTTCACTTTTCTTTCAACATGACTTTTCATAAGAGCAAGTCATTGTTCTACAATCAGCCAGAAATACTCGACGGGGAGATCCTTTGGGAGGACTGTTATTTATCATGGTTCATTATAGAGCTCTTTTGTCTACTACTTTGGCCGTGCCATATTGTGTGTTCCCTTTGTTAGTGAATGATACACACATTGTGGGTCCTATATACCACATTAGGCATGACTTTGACTACTTGACTACCGAGTTTTATCTTATAGGCTTGAGAATCAATGTGTCAAAGTGTAGGGCATGGTTTTGTTTGGGCATTCCTCCTCATCTCCGACTTCCGTATGGATGTATGATATAGATAGACGGCATTCTTAGAGTGCAAGGAGGATCCAAGGACTTTGTCTCATGCTACCTAGATATGTCACTTACCGAGTATGTACTACATGTAGATGAGCTTCCTCTATTAGGGGATCTGCATGTGGTGTTTGGTAAACTATCCTCTGGTATTGCTCATCGATCCACCTACCTACTTCGCACGGTTCCCCCTTCATCAACATTCTTATCACTCTTGATGTCTTTTAATATGACCATCATGGACGTCTTTGATGACATCATCACACTAGGGTTCTTCTAGTGTGTGACAAGAGATTTGGCAGGGAGACAAATATTTTTTTCGTGTGGAGTGGTAGGGTTATTATCGATGGAGTAGATATCATCTATAGCATTTTTGGCTAGTTGGTCACTTTTGTTATCTTCTAGATTTGTGACTGCATATAGGTACATCCTTGAGATGTATGAGAGGAATATGGATGGGACGTCATTTTTTTTATAGATACTATGACGGAATACAAGAGATGCTTTGTCCCCAAAGGTACAAAAAAGAACTCCGTCGTTTTTCTCTTTGCCCACCTATTGGACTAGGGACCTACTTTATAGCTTGATGGAGCTATAGAACCTATTCATATATTTGACCGAAAAGAAGATTTTAATATAGCTAGAATCATAGCTACATTTGGCGACAGCTGTCCAAAACTCGGGTTCTGTATATTGCACCACAAGTCCAGACATCAAGGTTTCTGCTTTCTTTGGTGGCTAAAACAGTAGAAACATAAAACTTTCAATATTTTGCTATAGAACACTAGAGTGTGACCGAACTTAGTACTAACAATAAAAATAAATGTGCTCTTCACAAAAAGTTTTATCTTATGTCGCACCATAAAATCCTCCCGGCCTATTCTGAAACGCCCTATTGATTGGTTTGGGATGCTCATTTCGGCAACATACGCGTAAACTACATGACAAACAAGATCTTTGTTGGTATTATTACCGGAATGGGGCATTAAGTTCGCCCAATTGCTGGATCATGCATCACAACTACGTAGCTGGAGGAATCCAGGGTCCAAGGAGGGCAGGGCAGGGCAGGGAAGAGGGAGACAAAGTACCCTGATAATTACATCACCCACGCCCGCTTTCCCACAACCTTTCACGATGAAATTAATTTTCCATGCAGCCGACTACCTCAGAAGGATTTAGCCTAAGCCGACCGCCTCAGAAGGAACGCCCAGCGGGAAGGAAGGAGTGCGTAAGACCCGCCCGCATGATGGAGCGATAGCCAATCCTACACAAGGAGAATATGTAAGTGTACTTTGTCTTACAAGCTCGGTGTTTGAACCGCCTTGATTTAACTTCGGAAATCTTTCACTCAAAAGGGATTTAATGTTTCGGGGGACAGACTCCGAACTACACTAACTTGATGATCAGAATCTAACCTTGGTCTTTCTCTTGAGAAGGAGTTTCACCGTTGCAGGGACAATCCTACGGACAAACTCCAAACTGCCTCGAGTTAACGCACCATGGCTCTTTGGCATGTTCCTTATGAAGGATAGGAAAGGTTGCCGTGCGGATCGCCGGTTACTCGTCTGGGAGAATTCGACGACGCTTCAAGTCAGTCTGCCCAGTACAGTAAAATGGTACTTCTGGTAGACCACGTCCGCCTTTTCAAGAATCTTTCATAACCCTGCGGAATTCCTTCCGGAAAGGACGTCGATGGAGAAGAAGGACGGACGGACGGCTGCCTTACGACAAGGTGGTCATGTGAGCACGAAAAGGGTGCGGCAAAACGCGCCTCTGCATCTTTATGATGGGGTTTTAATTGGTTCAATTTGGTTTAAATCGGTCTCCCGAATCCAAGTGGAAAAGCGTTCAAAAAACGGACCTCCAGAAATCTGCAACATTTAAGAGATCATGCTCCACTCCGTCTTCGCCTCACAGCCGTGGAGGATGAGAGGATAAGGGGAGATTTTGGATCTCTGATTGTATTGAAATTTGTGGAAAGTGTTCGTATCGATGCTAATCTTCCCGCATTACAAATGCAAATGCAAACTGCGTCCTCACTAGCATTCGGCTTTGCAATCCAGAAGAACGGGAGATATAATGCAGTGATCTGTCACACGAGACTAGTGAGAGGTGGCTGATAGCTTAGTCCTCCAAATTACCATGGATCCAGGTCAACGAGGGTATGATGGTAGGGAAAACTGTATGCATGAGCTGTTTTTCATGAGCAGCTGCCAACTATGAGACTTCACGTCTTTTTCTCTCTGTCGAACCCCTGTCCAACGTTCACATATCGTATCATCTTCTTCTTCTTGCCTTGCTACGTTTTTTGCTCGGAGCAGCTGGCAGCCGCATCCGGTACATTCTATCTTTCGAAAAAGATGTACATTGAGATTTTATGCATGTACAGTATAATCTGCTCCGAAGTAAGAAAAACGCCACCTGCTGAAAATTTCGAATCTCTTTGGAAAGGAAATGGCTACAGATAGCACCTCCCTCTGCAGCCGGGTCGTAAAGTGTGCTCGACTACAGATCCTTTTAGCACGAAATTTATGAGCTCCTCCCGGTTACATGACGAGAGATTCAAATGAAACTTGCACTCCTCGCCTCTCCCTTGGTCTTTCGGTGCCCGCCTTTCCACGGTTCTTCACTGCAGGTGCCGGATCTTCTCAGAAACAAGTCTTGCTCCCGTATTGCAGGAGGCGATTCTTTATTTGTGGCCGGCCAAGTTCTTCTAAACAAACACGCCTTTTTCCGTCTTTCTTTATGCGACTTTTCAGTATCGAATTTGGATGCTTTGCTCAGCATTCAGCTCTACCGACTACAGTTGAGTCCCCATAAGTTTTCTCTTTAAAAACTTATTCTGTTCCCTATCGTGAGACACTACAAGAGAACCTACACGCTGCATTATTCATGTATATTTTTCTGATGAATTTTCATTTCTTTATTATATTTCTCAACGAAAAGTTAAGATTGTGTAGTAATAACTTGAGCCAACAGTCTCATGTGAAGCTGGGGCTGTTGATGAAAAGTGAAGTGGTTTTTAGTTGAAGGCATATATTCCTCATGTTGGCTTTTTTCCATGGAAAAACCTTCCATGTTCTTTAAAGAGATGTAAAGAGACTGCAGAGAGGCACATGTACAAGTGTGCACTCAGTCCACCATTTTTGTGAGTTTTAGCAACTATCGTCTGCACAATGTGGAACGGAATGTTATTTCACTAACAATAATCTAACTGAAATTTTCTAAGAAATTTTGAATGCAAACAAGCACACGACAAATTTCAGAATCTCTTGGGAAGAAATTCTGCCGATATGTATCACACCACTTGAATTGGTTCTGTACCGCACCTCTTATGCACAAGTAGTTACAGATGTTGGGGTGAAAATCTAGAAATGCTCAAGGATAATGTTCGAAGAGTTTCCACTAATCAAGACAAGACCAACTTCAAGCGTTTTTTATGTTTGTCACGTAAGAACTATTTCACCAGGATTGATACTCCATAAGTTTTCACGGACAGTTTGATGTCAAACCATTAATAAGAATCGGATTATTATGATTGGTGATGCTAGATTTGATGGATCTGAATGATGGATGACATCAGATCAGTTTGATTCTATAGCTCGGGTGATATGAACAAATAGCTCGTCGCACTTGCTTTTGTCTGTTCATGGAAGATTTTTCTCAAGTGTTACTCTTCCTCGATACTTCTAAAGCACAACAATAATCATCAATCAGTCTCATACACTAGGACATATCCACTGAGTCTTTGAGGTTTCCCTCATTCTGCCTTGTATTCCAAGGTGTATGGATCACTCTCTTTGCTTTATGTAAGCTCTCCCTCGTAAAAAGCATAGATCAGGACATGAATTACTGTATGTATTTTAACATATGCCCTAGGTTCCTTCATTCCTTACTACTGCATTCATCGACTTTGTGCTCTTCGATCTTACGGAGAGTAGAGAATGCTGCTCAGCTAGGCTGGTTTTCAACCTTCTTCAACAAAGTGTATCTTGCTTTGTTAGCTGAGGAACCAAATATTCTAGGTTTCTTGCATTTTGCTTTCAAGTGAACATTAGTTCTCAGTTCAGGCTTCTATGCATACATCGTTAGAGGAAATATTGTATATCTTCAATGTAAGGTGGGCCTACTTATAAAGGTTTTTCGACGTGGTCAGCAGTCTGTGACTGATGAGATTGAAGTTCTTATGAAACCTGATAGATTCTACAGTAGCAGGAAATAATGATGGGGTTCGGAAAAGGCACTAGCACAAGCAAAAATAGTGGAAAAGTCAACTATTTGAAAAGCATTAACCTTGCTGCAAACTGACTGTTGAGCCATATGTGGTTTCGGAACCTTCAAACGTCAATATTTCGCAGAGTTGACAACTAATATACTTCAGAAATACATATATGATATCTTTCAAACTAGCATTCTTCGGAAAATTTCTACTATCATACACACACATTTGAGTAAAGAAGTCAACCTTGGGTCTACATAATGTGAAGTGCGACCCCAGATTAGGTCTGGAGAAAAGGTCGAACCTTTGATGTTGAAAAGCATGAATGTGAGTTGAAAGCTCAAGTTTCCAAGCCTCCTCCTTGGAGGAGGCTCGGAAGATGCAGTGGTAGTCGAGGTCTTTTGAAGAATCGTGATGAGAATGAAGTTTCTGCAAATTTCTTCACAATTTCATAGACTGGGAGTGATTTGTGCTTGTACATTCCAGCAAGTCACCAAAAGGAAATGCCAGCATGTGGATACTTTCCTTCATTCCTGTGTGTCGAGTTGTACAAGATCCCTAATCCCAATCCGTGCTTCCTTTCTTGAATGGAACTCAACTGCGCTCAAAGGACAGCCAGACTTTTTTAAGTTTAGTTTTGTTATCTAACATCCTCAAGAATGGATAGGTTTCAGTCCTTTGACTGGACTCTAGGGACTGGAGTTACAGACTAAGTTCCATTCATTCATTGGGTGGAGCATCCCAAAGTCTTGTGAGTTCATGGTAGATGAGGAGATAGATCAACGTGTTCGGATTAATAAGACAGTACTGTATTGCATTCTATACCCTGATGAGAACCATAATACTCTCATGATTGAGCTAGACTTCTGGTGTATGTTAGGTGGTGAATCTCATAGGTCGCTACTAAGTCTACAATTATCACAATCATCATCGTATTGGTACGTACAATCCTGGTGACCTTCGTACTCCCTTCTCTACAATAGATGAGTAATGGGACATACCATTGATACCCTCGAATGACATGTGTTCCTTTCGGACCCAAACTCACTCCATCCGCTTCGACTGACAAAACAAATAATCTACCTGGTAAGAGCAAACCTGATAGTTCAGGAGCAAGACAGTACTTGATGGTGGGTTAAGAGTCGAATTGACAAGAAGGCTGTGATTCCTTGAAGGCTTGTAACACCCATATGCTTCCTCGGCCCACCATGTTCAAAACTGGCTTCCTCTCAATAGAGTTTGCTAATTCTACTTCCTTACCATTCTATGGCATGAGAACCTACAAAAGTCTAAGAGACCCTTTCATGCATCATTGAACTGTGAGAAAATCTTTGGTATCAAAAGTTTTAGAATACAAGTCCACTCCAGTATTTGTTCGTTGTATATTGTCGAAGGCCGGGCATTATAACACCCGGCCTCCTGATGTTAGCCCCACAAATGGCATATCATGTTACGGACTAGATGGTTACATGATGTTAGAGGGATCTAACCGCTAGTTATGGGGACGATTGTGGTATACTTGTATTCATGTATGGCGATATATGTATTATGATGTTTGATGTGAAGCGATGTATGTTCTAATGCGATATGTATGTGCATGACAGTTGTCACAAATTATGTAGCGGCATCTCTAATTAGGTAGGTGCGCGTATGTAGGAGTAGATACAATAGTTAGAGCCAATTGTGTAGTTAGTGCCGTTTGCACTGGAACTGCCGTTATGGCCGACACCACCATTAGAAGAACTTGGGCTCAAGGGGTAGAGTTTGAATTAGGGTTCTTTGGAGTGCAATTTTTGAAGTTGAGCCTTTGAGAGTGTGGCTTTAGAGGATAGTAGCTAGTGCAAGAACTTGGAGTCTTTGAAGCACAAAGTGGATTTGGCTCGATTGTAATCTCTCTTTTATGCTATGGTTATGAACGAAATATCCTTGTGGACGTTTTGAGAGTATAAAAGATTATTGTGATACACTTGTGTTGTTGTATGATGATCTATGTTGTGTGATATTTGATGTGGTTGCGATATATGTTGTGATGTGATATGTATGTGCACGATAGCTATCACGAGTTATTGTAACCATCTTTAGTTAGTGAGGACTAAAGTAGAGGTTACACAAGGAGGAGATAGATAATCTTGAGTTACTATTAGTGGAGTATCTAAAGGTGTCACGTCATCAATCCGTGTGCTCTTTAGATTGTATTTCTTGTGTGTTAGTTAGTGTGTTAATTGAAGTACACGTTAGCAATCCGTGTGTTCATAGGGATGACCGCCACATCATCGATCCACGAGGAATTGAATGGATGGTGGTTGTGCAACCTTATCTAGTTTGTACCTTTTTTGAGGACTATATATGAAGAAAGAGAAACCATTGAATGATATGTAAGACCCAGGGTTGTACATATAGGATGCAATATGAGTATATCTAAATTGTGCCTAAGTCTATCTTAGTTATGACTATATTTAGCTAGTTATGGTTAAGTTAAATATAGAGTAGCTCCTCGTGTGATACATGAAAACAAATATTTTGTTGTTTAGTAGGAATCAAGGAACATATTTCATCCCATGGGTATCTTGACTTTCCTTGACTTGGACTAGTTTTCATTGGTTGGACTTGGTGAAGACCCTTAAATCTAGGGGCGAGATTGACTTGGTACACTAAAGTCAATTAGAGTAGTTGGGCTTTTAGAAGATCCAAGTGGACCAATTGCATGTTGCCATGTACCTTTTTCATTGGGGTTTGTGATCTCTACCTCGTTTAAACTTGATAAGACAAAGTTACATGGTGATTACTTATAATTACTAAGGTAAGATTCTAAGTAGTATAAATAGAGAGGTTAAGATGCAACTGTCAAGTTAGTTTTGAGAGAAGTGAGTTTTGGGAAAAGTTAGTTTTGTGATTTTAGTTTTGGAGAGACTTTGTTTTGGGAAGCTTGGTTCTTGGAGAAGTCATGTTCAGGATAGAGCCTTGATTCAATGAAGACTTTGATCACCAAAGTATCCCTTCCTTTTGAGTGATATCTTACTCTTTGTGAGAATTTGCATCATGGAGTTTAGAATTTGAGAGTTTGTGTGAGAGTGTGCATTAGGGTCATGGTCCTAGGGTGGGAACAAGTCCTTTTAGATTTATGATGAGTTTCCAAAAAGCCATCGGAGGTAAACTTGAATGAGAGTTAGCGTGGAGGTCACATATCTCTCAATTTCAGAATTTCTTGAGCTATTCGAGTGGTCTCTCCTCACTTCTAGTTGTTACAATGATATCTGAGCAAACTTGCTCTTTCCTTGAGTATTGATTACCCCTCTTGGAATAGTGTAGGACCTTAATTAGGAATTTTAAGCTTGTTTTTTTGTTTTTCAGAATCAAAAGTATGATATTTAGAGGAAATGAGTAAGTACGAATACGAATATGTCTCTTAGGGTGAATATGCATGTCAAGTGTGAAGACGAAAAGTTTCGATATTTAGGGTAATATTGTAACTGTATCGACGAGCAGCTACGAGCTCAGAACTATCGAGGTGACACAATGAAGAGAAGAACGGCAATTTGATCCGGAGCAAGAAAGGCTATTCGATTGACTCCCAAGCATAAGATGGCAACAAGATTAATTCGACCTTTGGTGCCGAAGCCGGACTGGATGGTGGACGAGTTGATGAGATTGAAGAACTTGGGTGGTACGTTCTTAGTATGGTGATGGGATTACGTATGTCCGGAGCTGTATGAGGAAGTGAAAGCCAAGAAGGTCTCCAACCCTATTGGGTTGAGAGGACATCCGTACACTTGGGATGCAATTCTGTGGGTCGAGATTACGCAAAGGATAAGGACGGTATCGATTGGAAGGGGTCGGCATTACATACTGGATTTGACTTCGACGAAACTAAGTGGTTTGATCCTCTTGGAAGGAAGGGGACTAATGGTTTCAAGATCGATTTCATTAAGGACGATTTCCGGTAATATATACATTGAATTAGTTGTTCTCACCGCAAAGAACTACCTATGCTAGTATGCACAAGGTGAGGATAGTGGAGGGATTTTTCAGAGGATAGATCAAAGTCAATTGGGGAGAGATATTTGCTCGGAATGTGCAAGCCATGGGGTAGAAACTGAGAGCAGGGGAGGAGGGAGTGGTGTACATTTCCTCATTTCTGGTACACATGTACTCGAGGATGGGGTGGCTAATCCCAAGGGAAAGAGTGAAGTATTAGTTGGATGCAGAGTATATCTTACGAGAGCCGAATATGAGTGAAGCCAGTAGTGGTTCAACAAGGAGCCTGGGACCGTGTGAAGGAGGCAGTTTGCCGTCACTAGTTGCATGAGATAGAGACGAGATGCCTTAGGAAGAGTTGAATAAGGTGATGTGGGAGATTGAAAAAACTGTATTCAGATGAGACGATTCAACAGGAATTGGAGGGAAGTGAGTGCGAAGTCCAAGTGTGGAAGAAGTTCGAGTGCTCGCGAGTAAGAAGCGGAAGTTGAAGGAGTTGGCTAAACTGCGCAGCCAAATACCGAAAGTATCAAGGCCTAAGGTGAAGGCATCCAAAGCAGATGGTGGAGAGCCGCTCTCCTCAATATTGCAGTTAGCCAAGAAACTAGAAAATGTGATTGTACCTGTTCTCATGGAACTAAATGAGATGGGAACAGACTATATCCAAGGATGGGATCCTCAGGAAGACGGTTATATGGACCTGATACAGGTAATGAACCACACCGCAACAGGGAAGAAGGACCAAACGCATATGATTAAGCAATTGACAAAGTCAATGGAACGTCTGGAGAAGGAAAAGGCAGAAGCGCAACAAGAAGTGACGGCAGCAAAGCATGCCTATGAAGAAATATGCAAGATCCGGGGAGCGGAATTGAAGTTCGTAGAAGTGAAGAATGAGAAGCTCCGAAGACAATTGAAGGAGGTGAAGCGGCAATTGCATGAAGTCGATCTAGAGAGGCCATCTAGATTAGAAGTTTTGGCAAGTAAATGTGCAAAGTATTTGTTTGCCCGATGTGACAAAGTTGAGGCTGATCGATTTGAGAATTCACAGTGGTGATGAACACTCCTTGCGATTCGAAGAATCAAAAAATTAGGAGATGTACAAGGAGAACATCATAACATTAGGATATAAATAGGATTAGAGTAGTTAGGGAAGACATCTTCAATTTGCAAGAGGAGGACAGGAATTGTTTCTGTGTAGCTAGGGTAGAACGGAAACTCTCGAAGCCAAGCAGAGATCGTGATGGCCTTCGGTGACTGGAGATCGGATTTTTGTGAAGATACCCAGGAATTTGTCCCACAAGTTTGGTCATCGAGGATTTCGTCGAAAGAACTTTTGCTAGCTTACGCCTGGTGAATGTTTGTCTCTTGTAATTGGGATTGCCCAATTTCAGTTAAAGAATTTCCTAGGGAATTTCTTAGTGCATTAATTTTCTGATGGATTTCAATATGAACTAATGACACTCTTCGGACAGTGATAGTCCAGAGTTGGTTAAATACGTCTAAACTCACATATTCTCCACTTGATATTCGTTTAACACCCCATTTCCTTGGGAACGAAGCAATAAACACTACAATCACACATTTCTAATGTAACTTATATGTTATAAATAGCAAGACGATGATGATAACTTTAAGTTCTTGAGAGTTGTATAGAGACAGGCAGAGGTCCTTGATCTGCATTTAGAGTAAGGGGAAAGGGAAAAGTGTGGGCTATAGGTATGGATGTGCCTGAGAGAAATCCTGCACCAAACTTTCCATTTCCCAACCTATTGAACATCCATATTCGATTCATGGAGAAGGATGCATATTTTATGACTCGAGTGATGACATCACCGGTACCAATGATACTTCCGATTGTTCAATTATGGAGAAACGTGGGATTGTATCATTTACATTCTATACTGAATGTAAATGAATCGTGGGATTGATGGATTTGAATCGTGGGATTGATGGATTTGAATCGTGAACCACCCGCACCGGTTCCATTCAACACGTATGTAGAAATTAGAACGATTTACCGACAGAAGAGAGTGTGAAGGGACTTTATTGTTAGGAATTATGGTGAAGAGTACTATAGAGCTGTAATAGGACCGGCCTTTTGTGATTCCTATTTTGAGAGATTGGATTGTTAATATACTTACGTTGTATTAGTTTGAGTGGTTGAGAAGCATGGAAGTATCAGTTTCTATGAGTGAAGTTCTAAACTCAATCATGATAGAAATGAAAGAGTTAAGAAAAGCTATTGTAGATGGACATACAAAGCAACAAGCCATGGAGGACAAGATCTATGCATTAGAGAGTGAGAAGGTAGAGAGAAAAAGAGTTGGTGAGATAGAAGTGGAAACTCCAATACAAGAAACTCAATCTCAACCGCAAGCGACTGCTATTACCAACAAAGAGGCAAATAGGAGACGACTTCAAGAGATGGAAGATCAAGCCAATCTCTTACTTTATATGGGAAAGTCATGTAAGGTGGAAGCCTACAAGGGCAGTAGAGCCATGGGAGTTTTGGAGGGATGGATCATGAGGATGAATATACATCTATCATATTTTGATGTTTCTGATTTTAGTGCAGGAATGTTCATGCGGGCTTATCTCATGGATAAGGCTCTTACATGGTACACTACGTGAGAACGAATGCTTTCAGAACAAGGTGCTTCTATTTCATGGAGTGCGATGCAAAAGGGGCTTCTTCAGAACTTTCAAGCGGTGGATTTCTTTCAAATTCAAACCGCAAGAATGAAGTTGTGGGATTTGAAGCAAAAAGGAGTCATACATGATTACATTGAAGAATTTTGTGATCTTCAAGTATCTATTATGGATATGAGTGGAGCAGAAGCCTTAGATGTCTTCAAACGAGGCCTGAAGGAGAAAGTGCAAAAGGAGTTGATGGTGAGCAATCCATCCACAGTGAATGAAGCAATCGCAATTGCTCAATGGATTTCGGGTGCTTATGGGATCACATACGGTGAACTATCAAGCAATGTTCGAGATCCACTTGGCTCAACACCCATGGAGTTGGGAAACCTTTGACATAGGGAAGGATATGCATCACCATGAGGACCACCGCCTAGGTATGGAGGTGATAATCGTTGATCACTTATTCTAAATTTGTCGGATCTTCCTGCAAATAATGAAACGGTTAATCGAGGAGAAATGTTGGTTCGTGAAAATCGTCAATGTTATACATGTGGGAGGAAAGGTCACATTGCCAAGTTCTGTAGAACTCGATCAGGAGCATCCGGAGGAAGACCTATGTTGTGAAGGTCTTTCAACCATATGGAAGGAGGGGAATACCACAATGAAGACGAGATCTTGCAGGAAAACAAAGATCACCAATAAACTTGACTCGCGGCCTTACTGGTTCCACTAAACGAAGAAAAGTCGGAGTTGGAAGAAGACAATGATTAGAAGCTCATGGAGGGAGCAAGAAACAAGTAAGATTGATTATCACAGATGGGATGATGGAAGGACACAAGGTGATAGTCCTAATTGATCCTAGAGCAACAGAAAATTTTCTATCACGATCTATTGTAATGAAATTATTATTAATTTTGATGATTAACTTTGAGGCCTTTCACTTATGGAGCCCCTGTGTTGTTTGTTAAGAAGAAGGATGGGAGTATGAGATTGTGCATTGACTATCGTGGGTTGAATGAACAAGCGGTGAAAAACAAGTATCCATTACCTCAAATGGATGATTTTTTTGACCAACTTCAAGGGGCGAAATACTTCACCAAACTGGATTTGAGGAGCGGGTACAACCAGATTCGAATTGCTGATGAAGATGTTTTGAAGATAGCTTTTCGTACTAGGTATGTTCACTTTGAGTATCTATTGATGCCTTTTGGTCTCACTAACGCACCTGCCACATTCATGGGATTAATGAATGATATTTTTTATCCTTATTTAGACAAATTTGTTATTGTATTTTTGGATGATATTTTGGTATATAGTACAACCTTAGAAGATCATATGTGACATTTACGAGAGGTATTTCAAGTTTTGCGAGAGAATGAATTATATGCCAAAGCTTCAAAATGTGAATTTGGCAAATCATAAGTAGATTATTTGGGCCATCGAGTTACAGCGGAGGGAATTCAAGTGATGAGTGAGAAGATAGAAGCCATAGAAATGGGCTGACATAAAGGGATCAAACTCAACTAAAGAGTTTTTTAGGTCTTACCGGATTTTATCGTAGATTTGTAAAAGCTTTTGCACGCCTTGCCCAAGCCTTAACATCTATGCTAGAAAAGGGTCAAAAATGGAGATGTAGAACCGCACAAGAGTTAGACTTTCAAGTATTGAAAGATGTTCTCTTGTATGCACCTATTCACAAGTGGTATGATCCTAATCGACCAATCAAGTTGGCTACTGATGCATCAGGTACAACAGTGGGTGGAATTCTTCAACATGAATGGGAGGATGGTTGGTATCCTGTTGCCTTTTTCTCCCTAAAGTTGGTGGCAGCGGAGCAAAACTATCACACAACTTAACAAGAGCAGTTGGCCATTCTTCTGGCCATCAAACATTGGAAGCACTTCTTGGGAGACAAGGAGTTTGTGGTAGAAACTGCACACAAACCATTGGTGTATTTGGAAACTGAGAAAGATCTCTCCAAACCATAAATTCGATGGGCAGAATGATGTCAACAGTTCAACATGAAGATAGTGTATGTGGATGGTAAGAAACAACTAGCAGATACTCTCACGCGAATGTCGTGTATCAACAACATCACAGAGGTGAAAATCCAAGTTGATTGGTGGTCTCAAATGATGGCTGCAGTAAAAGAGGAGGAGGAGATCATGAAAGTACTTCAAGCAAAGACAGCAAAGAAGGTTCGAGGTCTAGCATTTTAGGAGCAGCGTATATGGATCCTACAAGATCCAAATTTACGTGCAATGGTATTTTCAGAAGGTCATGATACAACCATTGCAGGGCACGTGGGAGCTGAAAAGACTTTGGAGAGCATACAACGAGTGTACTATTGGCCAAGGATGCGGAAAGATGTGGAGGCATATGTTCAAAGTTGTGTCACATGTCAATAAAATAAGGCGGGGAATAAAAAACTAGCAGGTTTATTACAACCCCTTCCCATTCCTGAACAACGATGGGAACATGTTTCTATGGATCTAGTATATGAGTTACCAAAAACCTCTTTAGGACATGATTCAGTCGTGGTCTTTGTGGATAAATTGAGTAAGATGATACACATACGACCTACCACAAAGACAGCGACGGTACCACAACTTGCTCATTTGTATCTAGACGCAGTTTTTGTGAATCACGGATTATGCAAAGTCTTAATCACAGATAGAGTAACTCATGTTTTGGAAAACCTTGTTTGGTTTATTCCAAACAAAGCTAGAAATGTCAACATCCTATCATCCTCAAACTAATGGCCAAACAGAGAGGACCAATAGAGGATATGCTACGAGCATTCACCTTGGAGGAACAACAAGAGTGGGATACTCTTTTGCCTCTAGTGGAATTCGCATATAATAATTTTGTTAATGCATCCACAAAAGTGTCTCCATTTTATTTAATGTATGCTACTCATCCTTTGACACCTTCAAGTTTGTTGAGAATTCCTAAAGGGAAGGAGTTTTCAACCAAAGTTGCAGCAGTCAATGATGGAGCACATATACAAAGGACTGCATCAAGCAAAGGAGAAGTTGGTAATTGCTCAAAATCAACCAAAGTAATATGTAGATGCTCATCGGAGAGAGGTGAATTTTCAAGAAGGAGATCAAGTTTGGTTATCCATGATCAATTTGTCTTGTAGGAACACCAAAATTTAACCCTCGATTCATAGGTCCTTTTGTGGTGTTGAAACGTGTTGGCGAGGTGTCTTACAAGTTAGAGCTCCCGTTGCATATGAAAACACATCATGTATTTCATGTGTCATGATTGCGAAAATATGTACCACGTCCCAAGCTGTTTACAAATCCATCAATCCCTACTCCTTTACCTACTATGGTAGCAGATCATGCAGAATTTGAGGTTGACAAGATTCTCAAAAAATGGATTTGGGGTCACAAATATCCAAAAATTGAGTATTTGGTTCAATGTAAGGGATATCCATCATATGCATCAACTTGGGAACCGGCAAAGAACTTAGCCATTGCAGCTTTGATCGTTCAAGAGTTTGAACGTGTGAACAACAAGGACATTGCATCTTAAAAGGAGGGAGGTTGTAACCATCTTTAGTTAGTGAGGACTAAAGTAAAGGTTACGTAAGGAGGAGATAGATAGTCTTGAGTTGACTATTAGTGGAGTATCTAAAGGTGCCACGTCAGCAATCCGTGTGCTCTTTAGGTTGTGTTTCTTGTGTGTTAGTTGGAGTACACGTCAGCAATCCGTGTGCTCATAGGGATGACCGTCATGGCATCGATCCACGAGGAATTGAATGGATGGTTGTTGTGCAACCTTATCTAGTTTGTACCTTTTTTGAGAACTATATATGGAGAAAGAGAAACCACTGAGGAATCTTTCAACTTCAGAATTTCTTGAGCTATTCGAATGGTATCTCCTCACTTTCCTAGTGTTACAGTTATGTAGCGGCATCCCTAGTTAGGTAGGTGCACACATGCATGAGCAGATACATCAGTTAAAGCCTATTGTGCAGTTAACGACGTTCTTACTGGAATTGCCGTTAGATATGATAGCGCCGTTAGGGGATCTAGGGCTCAAGGGGTAGTGTTCGAATTAGGGCTCCTTGGGGTGCAGTTTTTGAAGTTGAGACTTTGAGAGTGTGACTATGGTAAAGAGTAGATAGTGCCGGAACCTGGAGTCTTTGAAGCACAAAGTGGGTTTGGTTCAACTGTAATCTCTCTTTTATGCCATGGTTATGACTTGAGTGTACTTGTGGACATTTTGAGAGTAGAAAAGATTATTGTGGTACACTTGTGTTGGTGTATGACTATCTATTGATGTGATGTTTGTTGTGATAGCAATGTATGTTGTGATATGATATGTATATGCACGACATGCTTAAATGTGACACTTATACTAAACATCCAAATTCAAACATTTTGAATGGGAAAACAATCTAATGCAAGAAAAAATTTTAAAACAAAATTTTAAATTTTTATGGTTGCATTATAAAAAAAATCTGAAAATTTGCTAATTATATAACTCCATATCTTAAAAAAATATAAAAATGCAAGTTGCAAAATTTTTAAAAATAACATGCTTATATTATTTTATATTTTATATTTTATTTCTATAATTATATGATTTATAAATATAAAATATAGTTTTAAAATATTCATTGAGAAATGAATTTTAAAAATTATTTTTTGATCCAAGAAAAATTTCATCAATCAAAATTTATGAGATCATTTAATTCAATCAAAATAATGATTCAGCTTATACAAAATTTTCAAGCATGTAAAAAATATTTGCATCATTGATTTAAAATATGCATAATCATTATTTCATTTTATTAAAAAATATTTTTAAAAATTCAATTGATATTTTATTGTAGCAATTTTTTATATAATAATATATATTATTTAGTAGAAGTTAAATTTTAAAACCAAAATAAAATATTTTTTTTCTACAATGAGATTTAGCATATCACTAATGATATCAATATCAAATTTTTTTAAAATAATATAATCTCAAAAAATATATTCAAATTATATTAAACCAATCAAACAATTAAATTTAAAATAGTTTGTTTGTATAAGTTGTGCACATTCTATGTATTTGGTTGACATGCAATTAAAATTCAGAAATTAAAATAACAATAAATAAGATGTGAAATTATTAAAATATTAAAACATATTATAAATTAAATATTAAAAAATTAATTTAAAATAAAAAAAATAAAATTATAAATTTTAAAAACAGATCAAAATTTTTGATTTGTAAAGCTGATAAAAAATTAATATAAATAAAAAGAGTCAAATTTTTTAATTAAAAATAAAAATATATATTTTAAAAAATAGATCAAAATTTTAAATCTGTATAGCTGATAAAAAATTAATATACAAAATATGCATCCAAATTTTCTTAATTTAATTTTAAATTTTAAACTTTATAAAATTCAAATGAAAAAATATATGATCAAATAAATGTTATAATTTGATAGAAAATTCTCTCATAAATATATCAGTAATATAAAAATATAACTTATAAATTAATATCTATATTATGAAATCAAATCATCTTGAAATTTTATTATTTTAAATATAAGCTTTAATTATCATTAACAAAATTAGCTTTAAAAAAATTCATCACATTTAAAAATATTTTTTTAAAAATATGCTTTTAAATTTTAAATTAAAATTAAATATACACATACATAAATAATTTTTTTTTAAATTATCATGTTCAATAAAATAAAATTTAAATTTTTATAAATCAATTAAAAAAATAATTTTATAAACCTTCAAATATGAATTTTACAATTGAAAATTTTGAAAACCCAAATTTTTTTGAAATAAAATGACTAAATTTTAGATGATTTAAAATTATTATTAGTTTTAATAAATTTATGTTTTAATTATTAATTAAATAGAAATATTTTATTTTATTGATTTCTTTTAACTGACATAATATTTGATGAATATATTTTGAAATTTTAATAATCATATGAATCACATTCAAATAAAAGATTTTATTTGTTATACTTTTGATACATAAATATGTAAATTTTTATAGAAATAAAATTTTTTGAAATTTTTATTAGCAAAAATATTTTATATTGAATATATTCAAATAATATTAGATATCATTCTTGTTATTTCACTATTTTATAAAAAAAAGAATCTTTTTAAAAAAATATTTGAAATTTAGATTATATTTTATTATTTTAGAAGTTTTTATTTTTATCAATACTTGAAGATTGTATGATATCTTAAATTTTTAATATAAAATTTCACTAAATGAATGGAACTAATGGTTGTTAAGAGTATAACATACATTTTATTTTCAAATTATATTTTGATCTAGAGATTAAATTTTTGAAGAAAAAAATAACTATTTAATTCAAATTTTATATTAACTGTTTATTTATTTATGTTTAACTTAATTATATATATCATATTTGTGATCATTTTCACATATATGATTATTTTTTCAATTTCAAGATGTATATAATGGTGCAAATTCCTTTCTAAAATCAGAAATGTAATACTTAGACATTATAAAGCATTGCTCAAGTTGAATTATTATAAATGAATATGATTAAAAAAATGTTTAATGATTCATTATTTTATAAAAAATTATTTAAATAAATAAATAAATTTTTTATTTAATTAAAAATATTTATTGAACAAATATTTTAAGTTATTTTAAATAAAATTTATATAAATATGATACTATTGTATAATCAGTTTCAACTATCAAAAGGAAGCAAGGATGTTACCACAATGAGAACATTGTTGGGGTTGGTAAGGATGTGCACATTGCCGCAAGGGGCCGCAAATTCAGTGGCACACATCATGAATGGGATGAATAAAGTGTTAAGGGACTTTATTCGGGAGAAGATTATGCCTTTTCTAGATGATGTGCCCATCAAAGAATGTATAGAAGAGGAGAAGTATGGAACCATCGATCAAGTGGGCTGTCGGAAATTTGTGAAGGATCACATTGAAGATTGTGAGACGATATTATCTCGATTGGAGAAGGTTCATCTAATGTTGTCAGAAGCAAAGTCTACATTTGGGGTGCGGGAGGTTGTAATTGTTGGTCATTTGTGTGGATGCTACGGTCAAAAATCAGATCCCAACAAAGAAAATGTTATCCAAGGGATGCACGAAATCTGCGACTCCTTGAGAGAAATGAGGTGGTATTTAGGTGTTATTGTGGTCTATCACAAATGGATTTCTCATTATGCTCATATAACACATCCGTTATATGGGTTATTAAGGAAAAATCAGAAGTTTGTATGGAAGAATATACATGTAGAGGCCATGAGGAAGTTGAAGAGGTATATGTCATCACCTCCAGTTTTGTGAAGGATGGAATATCATGATAACAAATCAATGATATTGACGGTGGATACTAGTCACATTGCCATAGGTTGGGTTGTGGGACATGATGACAAAGATGAAGGAAGTAGGTATGTTATGAGGTTTGGAGCCAAGGTCTTGAGTGAAAGACAACGAAGTTATCCTTAGGTGAAGAAGGAATTGTGGGGTGTTGTTATGGCCATGAAGGAACTACCTGATTGGGGCATATGTGATTGTTGAGACGGATTGTTTACCATTGTTGGGGATGATCACCAATTGCAATACACCAGATATTACAATGTTGAGATGGATAGCATACATCAAGATGCTTAATCTAGAGTTCAAGCATGTGGCAGGAAAGGATAACAAGGTGATCATGGATATCAACATGTGTTTGGGATGATGATCCACCTATATCATCACCAACACCTGGTAATGGTAGTACTACAGGTACATCAACAAGTGTAGCAACTATAGTAGCTCTTGCAATGCTATTTCTTCCATTCATATCCTCCCAAGTATTTTTCTCATCAAACAACACATCTCTACTCCGAATTATTCTTTTGGTTTTTGGATTGAAGAGAATGTATCCTGTTGGAGTGATCACAAGTTCAAACATGTAAGAAGGAAAGCCTACAACTACATGTTACAAGATGGATACTTATGGAAGAGACCAAAGCAGAAGAGTGACAAGTCACAATATGTGATTTGTGGAAAGGAGGCTCAACAGGAGTTGATGCTGGAGTTTCATGAAAGCTTATGGGCAAGCCATAGGGGTATATATGACACTTTCATGAAATTGAAAGAGAGATATTGGTGGAAAAATATCTACAAGGATGTGGTGGGATTTGTGGAGATGTGTGAGACATGTCAGATGTATTTTGTAATCCGACACCATGATGATTTGCATCCTACATATCCACTTGCTATCCATTTCAAGTGGGTTGTGGATTTGGTGGTCATGCCAATAGAAGTAGGGCATATGAAGTATCTGGTGTTAGCGAGGGAGGATCTATCTAATCAAGTGGAAGGGGAGCCCTACGAACAAAAGCAACGGAAGAGATTTGCATATTTCTTTTGGAGGACATTGTGTGTCATTATGGATGTGTTGTCGCTTATCGAGGAGAGTTGAATGCTCAAGAGTCATGTGACTTCTTTGAGAGATGTAGAGTCAAGTTATCTTTCACCACTGCTTATAATCCATAAGGGAATGCGAAGAGTGAAATGGATCATCCACCTATTGTCAAAGCAATTGTGAAGTCATGTAAGGGGGAAGACTGGACAATGGCCTTGTTTGTGACCATTTGCATTATGGATTGATTGTACAACCCATTGCTCTATGACCGGCTACATGCCAGCAGAGTTAATGCAAGGCCAAAAGCCAATTATGCCAATAGAGGAAAACATTCCCATATGGAGTGTGTTGATTTTGGAGGATAATCTTAGTAGAGAAGATCATTTGGCGATACGCATTCGACAGCTAGAGAGGAGAACTGAGGATGTATAATTGGCAATGGAGAGACTTAGAAAGTCACGCCTTAGAAACAAGAACATATTTGACAAACGTCATAGGCTGAGACCAAAGGAGATTAAAGAAGTTGATTGGGTGTTGCTATATGACAATAGTCTAGATAACCAACATAACATCTTGAGGAAGTTTTCAAAGAGGTGGTTTGGGCCATATGTGGTGATCAATGTTCATGACAATGCTACTTATTCGCTAAGAGAGTTGGATGGTACAAAGTTGAAGGTACATATTGTAGGAAAACAAATCAAGATCTTCAAAATCCGGGATAAGAAGATCAACCTTGGCCAACTTGAGGAGGAGTTTGACCTTATTGGTGAAGATGAGTCATATGGGGAGGATCTAGCTTGAGCTATAAGACCCATGGTTGTACATATAGGATAAAATGTAAGTATATCTAAATTTTGCCTAGTTTATCTTAGTGATGACTATGTTTAGCTAATTATGATTAAGTTGGAGGAAAATAAAGAGTAACTTTTGGTGTGGTAGATGAGAACTATTATTTTGTTGTTAAGTAGGAATCAAGGAATAGATTCCATCACATGGATATCTTGACTTTCCTTGACTAGTTTTCATTGGTTGGACTTGGTGAAGACCCTTAAATCTAGGGGTGAGATTGACTTGGTACACTAAAGTCAATTAGAGAGTAGTTGGGCTTCAAAAGATCCAAGTGGACCAATTGCATGTTGCCATGTAGCCTTTTTCATTGGGGTTTGTGATCTCTACCTCGTTTAAACTTGGTAAGAGAAAGTTACATGGTGATTACTTGTAGTTACTAGGGTAAGATTCTAAGTAGTATAAATAGAGAGGTTGAGAAACACCCGTCAAGTTAGTTTTCAAGGAATTTAGTTTTGGGAGAAGTTAGTTATATGATCTTAGTTTTGGAGAGTACTTGTTTTGGGAAGCTTGATTTTTGGAGAAGTCATGTTCGGGTTGGAGCCTTGAATCAATGAAGACTCTGATCATCAAAATATCCCTTCCTTTTGAGTGATATCTTACTCTTTGTGAGAATTTGAGAGTTTGTGTGAGAGTGTGCATTAGGGTCATGGTCATAGGGTGGGAACAAGTCCTTTTAGATTCATGATGAGCTTCCAAAAAGCCATCAGAGGTAAACCTTAGTGAGAGTTAGCACGGAGATCACATATCAGAAGATCAGGTTGACCTAATTTGACACCGCGCATACCTTGGTTAACTTCTTGGTGCATATGAGAGGATGCACATGTTTAGGGGGTGGTGGATGTCGTGTTATGATGCGGCTACTATGAGAAGATGATGACATGTGTCATCTTAAGAGTTGTTGTTATGACAACGATACTTTAGGTTAAGATGACCGACGGTTTATTGTAAGGTTGTTAAGAGTCCACGGTTGGATCAACTTTGTAGGGTCATGATGTTGATAAGACTTCAAGAGATATTATCTTGGACCTTATCAAATATAAAGCACGGTAAGGGTGACAAGGGAATGGGAGAGATCTAGAACATCACTTTACTAAGGAGCTTATCTCATCAAAGTGGAGCCGACATGGGACATGAATAGAGTACAACATGATCCTCTAGATGTACCAATGTCCAGTCCATTTGTGATCAATATCTGGTATCTTCATTGTGATCATTTTCAGGCGTGGTTAGTATATCACTTTGGAGATAACTTTATGCAATAAGTGATAAACTTTCCATACTCGATTATTCTTTCAATTGTTTCCTATGGCACGATTTGTGACCTACAGTATACATTTTGATTTAGTTTGAGTGTTATGGATCTGAACTTGCAAGTAGTGGTGGCTTTCAATACGTGGATTCCAATCCATCACTATTGTTTACCGAAAGCAAGCCATATGGAGTTGATTGTTAGGAATTTTGACGATGAGTATTATTGTCAAGTTATAAACTCCCCGGTTCCGTTTGTAGTTCTGTTCATACTTAGCCAATTTCGAGTTGTTATTTTGATTCTTTATTAATAGAAGCTCATATTGTGTATATGATGGCTAAATAATGTGTTTAGGATAGTTGTAAAGCTCTAAGCTAATATAGAGCTAATTTGGCCACACTAGAGGTCAAAATGACACTCTTCATTCTCATTGGTCTTGGAGTTGGGGCCAATGAGGGCACTTGGTCAAGTTCTTCAAGGTTTTGAGGAGTTTTGGAAGCCTTCTAGGGGAACATTCAAAGATTTGGGGACATGATTAGAGAGCTAACGGAAAGAGCTACGACGTGGGCTCAAGCATGGTTGCAATTGAGTAGTTTGTCACTCTATTGTGATGATTTAAAAATGGAGAATGAAATTCAGATCTTGGAGTGTGTTTGGATTGATTTTGAGAATATTACAAGGGTTTCACAAATCGATTAAATAGAGATATATTTATACTAAGCCTTGTGTTAGATTGAAATTTCAGCTCGGTTGGATGAGTTTTGAATACATAATGATAGTTTGAAGTTGATGCATATAGTCACAGTTGCAGGATTGCAGTGACTGTCACAAAGTTAGTTCAACAATCATAACTTTTGCTATTATAATTTTTCATAAATAAAACTTTCTAGAGTTGAAGATAATGATAAATGATATTCTCATGAAATTTGAGAATAATTAGAGTGGAGGATTAGGATTTGTGATGGTTTTATTATACACGGGTCTGCATATTGCCTTGTGATACAGTGCACAACTCGATAATTGTTCTAAGAGATCTGGAAGAGAGAAACATAAGAAAATTTTTCAAGAGGACAAGAAGATTGTAGAGCATTTATATGTGAAGTTTGGGTTAGAGTTATTGGTCCAATTGTTTAATATCATAATCTTATTTTGCTAAAGTTTTACTAGTTGCAATGAACTCGAATGTGGAGTGTTGAGGAGGAGAAAGAGAGAGTGTCAACTCACACGAGGATCAGGATGGTTCTTCTATAGCCATACGCGTAGGCGTTCTTAGAGTGAAGTAATGTATATGCAGCATGATTCTCTTTGTGCTAGTTATAGTTTCATTTTCCCTCATTAGACTGTATAGAGCGGTACATGATACACCATGTCTAGTATATTATCATCTCTTTACCTTGCAAGGGGTAAAGATCCATGTGGAAAAGATGCACAGAGATTATGATTGGACCACTTGGGATGCGCACGTGATGCGGGTGATCACATTGACATTTGTTACTTCAGGGATTACACAAACTATGTTGATCCATTCGTTATTAGCATCCCAATCATGTTTTATTTTGGGGCTTTTCAAGACAAGTTTCCCATGTTCATGCTTATTCCATAGGCTCCCTCGTTCTATCCATGATGAGTATATATGGGCTTTTTTCTTGACGCTTGATTGATTGACACGTGATTCCATGGATAAATTAGCATGGTTTTTGTTTCTTTTACTTCCACGATGATGTTTTTTATTTTAATATATTAAATTATTATTTTTCAAATATATTGATCTGATTTAATTTATGGAAAATGATTTAAACTTGAGTTTCATAACACAAATAACTATTAAAAATTTTAAATTTTATAACATGAAATACAAGTTCATAGCGGATATTACACTTATAATCTAAGTAGTTGCAAGCTGATAATAGATTATGTTATTTGTATTAAATTTCTATAAATATAATTAATTATTATCCAATCAATAAATTACATCAGATTACAATTTTAAGATGATTTGAGAGTAGATGTAAATATATATCCATCATTTTTACATGTTGATACCTTTTAAATCTTGTGAATATTTTTTTAAAATAATTATCTATAGATTTGTGTATATCATAACAAGAATATCTCTTATTTTGAAAAAATTATTTTAAAAATAAAAAATTTTCCTATAAATTTAAAATATTTTGAAATAATAAATTTTAGATTGAAAAGGTAAATTTAAATTCATTTTGCTAAAAGTTTACATTGTTGTAAAGTCGAATGCTATATTTAGACTAAAAGATTGGTCTATACTGTTCTGGTCCTGCATACATCCATCACGTTGAGTATGGGCATGCATGCAGAGCTCGGTAATATGATGATATATACGTCCTGCTCAATCAGTGGGGAAGTGACTGGTTACAGCACGTCGCACCTAATCACGATTAGTATAAGCCTGCATGAAGGGATTACTCGGATTAGCGGTAGTTACTCAAATCACATGCTGCGATGACCGATCGGACTTCCCGCAATGATGGTGCTTTGTGTTCAACCACGATTCGCGAGCACGGCACAGGTCTTGTCAAATGATGATGTACAATTAACTCATCAGGCTCTCAACCTGACCCTGATTAGCTACACTTAAGAGCTCCCAGCAGCACAGTTGAACCCGGATTAGAACACCTCTAACTATTTATTACTGCTACAGTTCAACATGCCTGACAGTTAGATGTAAAGCTTGATTTCGTTAATTAATCAGTCGCACACAGTAAACTAGAACTAATGAGAGTTTAGTGCCTCCAGTTCAAATTATTTTATTTTAATTTTAAAGAATTAGAAGATGTTATTCTATAATTTTATAATTAGAGAGGAAACTGCGTATTTGATTCAGTTATTATTCAATAAAATATCATCTATTATGCAGTCAAAGTATATTAATGTGCCTATATTGCTCTACCTATCAAATTGATGGATGAAAAAGTCAAAACCCACATGGAAGACTTGGCGAGATCGAGAAGTCTTAAAGCACAAAAAGTCATATAAATTTAGAAAATTATACTAAAGAAAAATGAATAGCACGTCATGAAATTGACTTACAGAAATACGTGTACAATATATATATTTTCCATTGAGAGCACATATATTTTATAACAAGATTTGTGTTTGAGTTCGATAAGAAATACTCTTTGGTCGATTTGACAAGAACAGAGAGAATATTTACTGAAATGGACGAGTCTGGTTGGTATTAAATATCGGAACTGCCAAGTTAAGAGTAAAATACGGAGGTAAATTACACAGTGCTGGGACATAGTACAAAATGCAGCTTTCCGACTTTGAATGATTGTGCAACGGAAAAAGACCGAAATTTATATTTTCAGTAGGTCACAACATTAGTACATAGGGATAATTCAGATCAATAATGCAACCAGATTGATGAGTTTCTGAGTAGCTGCTAACTACAGTCGGTTTTCTGTTGGTTACTGTGATACAATATATCAATTATTGTCACCAAATCTTGTCATGGCCATGCATCACTATGGAACCAACATGATTCGATGCAAATATGGATAAAAAGGATAGCAAAATGCGACTGGATGGCAATTATGCAATGAGAAGAATATGCTCTCATCGGTTCATCTAAGAAAATTATCCATCTCTGAAGAAGAAAATTTCTTTCCCAACTTTGCTTCTGCTCCACTGTCGGAGACCATTGGTTGAAGACTGATTCAACATAACATGCGTAAATTGTAAGAGACTGGAGTGGAGTCCAAATGAATAGAGAGATAGATGATAGATAAATAGCTCATGCAGCGCAACAAATGTAAGGGTTATGTAAGCAAAAGGAGTAAGTCATTCATCTGTTCACGTATCCTTGTTTCAAATTTAGAGTGAAGGTGCACAGCAGCAATGACTTGAACACTCTTTGAGTCTTGAGTCTGTGTATCTCTCGAGTCATGGTCAAACGGTGCTGCAAAGCTTCGGCTGACTCAAGCGAAACTGACCATTTGCTTGGCTCTTAAACAACTGGTGTAACGGTGAGAAGGTTCTAAATTTAATTCGTCACATTCCTTTTCGTTTAGACCATACACGGAATCAGAACTTGTCCCTTTCTAAATCTTATTCCTTCAGCCCATCCATCTTTTCTCTCTGTGTTTAGATCAGCTCTTAAAATGCGTAATAGTTTCTTAAACTCCCATTAAAGCCCTCGATCTGAAGTTTCTTTATTTAATGTCTGCATTCTTTCACAAGGAGGTCGATACAAGTTTACCGAAGTGCACCGGAAACAAGCACATTATATGCATTAAATATCTTCCTTATGTAACACTTTGAGTGGTGTTCTCAGTAAAAAAGAATATAAATTATTATTTTTTGGTAAAAAACTTCTTAAACCTTACAATCAAATCAGACTAGATCATTTGTTAGGGGTGAATATACCTAAGTTTTTTGGGAATGAAGTTGTAGAAAAGAGACAAAGAATCAGAGCACAACCAAACGCCCTATGTGTTGTTCTTCTTACATGTGTATGTGTACACAGATGATGAAAGACCGAGGTTTTCAGTCACGGGGCAGAATTCACGTGTGGAGGAATATTTGTCCAAACTTTGGCTGGGGCCCAATTGATGGATTCTGGTTCTCATCTTCATGCACAAATCTTCATTCTCACAAATTCCGTTCATCCATCCACATGCTAGATAGGACTGTAGGTCATTCATATTGAGCATCAGAATGACCTGACATAACATATTGGGAAGAAAATCTCCAAGCTTACATAAGGCTGTAGATGTTCCATTTTCCAGGTACTAAAGCTAAATTTACCAAGTCCACCATAAGACATATAAGAACACCGGACATACAAAGTACTAGAAGCCATATAAGGCAGCCAAGGGCAAATCCGAAGAAAATGATATAAAATCCCAAAGGAAACCAGATGAGCTAGAAAGAAAAGAAAATGGCCTCTAAAGAGAACCCTTGGAGGGCTACTCACCAGAGTCCCCAATTCAACTATTGTTAGTAGATATAACACTTCAAAACGGTCGTTCATGCAAATGTACTTAGTCCAGTCAAAACCCTTTGATCCTTTCGAGAAAAAAATTTCTGGAGCCACTGTCTACGAGATAATATACATAAGTAGAGCACTAACCTTCCCGACTGCTGCAGTGGCAAAATATTATATATATTTCCTTCTCCTCATGCTTTCAACTGCGGGTTCTGATGACCTGTTTATGGAGCCAATGATGGGTGATGATAATTGTTTCTTTCTTTCTTGCTTACTGCGAGTGGCCATAAGCAACAGGAAATAATGTATCGAGACCTTTATCGTATGATGCAGCAATCATCATCGTGTGCAGTCAGTATCCTTGCGAACGATACACACACAAACACACAACTTCTCTCTTTCTTGTGCTTGTGCATTCTACAGGACAATGTAGTCCTAACTACAGTCCACTACAGGAGTATTATGGTGTATGGTTGTAATGTCTACTGGATCAAACATGGACAAAAAGACCATTCATGTCTTGCTCCGGCTGACATTCTTCTTGGGCTAAAAATTTGTTAACAAAATAACGTGGACTTACACGTGCATATATTGTACACCTGTTCGATTCTGTAGACATGACATTTACTCCATGATCATCTATTGAGGAAATATATTGCGATTATCATGTTGGTGAGGAAATGATGTGGATTGTCAAGTTTAGATTGAGGGAGAGGTTTTATTAACTGGCAGTTATTCTCATGACTAAAGCATGACATAAACATACAGCTCACAAAATTGAAGGCAATAAGAAGTAGAAGGGGGAGAATATTAGAAGATCAGAAAGGGGTAAAAATTATACCACCGCTGACATTAAATAATATTTTCCGACCGAATAAAAAAGGATGCAGACCTCTCCAGGTGTGGGAAGGGCAGGCGACTAGGAAACAGACGGAGAAATTTCTCGTCAGCAGAGTGGCCTAGACTGGATTATCATTGGTGCAAGATAATGGCCATTTCTATCAGAGGGAAGGAAAATTCTCCGCATTTTCTTTTCCACCGTTCGGTCTTCGCCGAGAGCGTCTGGAAGGAAACCGAAGGTCTGAGTGCGGACGTGGCAGGGGGAACCCCTTGGTGTAGGTCCACTTCACATCATCCCCGTTCCCAAGTCCGGCCCAGCGCCGGCCTCTGGTGACTTCCCTTGCCAGCCACCCTCACCTCCACCAGGGGCAGAAGTTCAGACAGCCGGTAAGCATAACCGGAGGTAGTCAGTCGAGTCCGAAGAGTGGGCTGGGCCATAAGGCAAGGAATGAGGGGTGGAGATTCTGGGTACCGGCTGATGGAGGGGGCCGGCCGGCCGATTATGGGACCAGCTGCGCCGGCGAGTGGGGATATTAGGCGGGAGCCAGTCACGAATTATACCGACGCTCGGACCCCTACACGTCATTTATTGCTGACGGATCTAAGGCTGCTGGAGGCGAAAATAGGAACATGCGAAGCCTACTTGGGCCAGTGGCGAAATACCAAGCTGCCATCGTCGTCGTCGCAAGACGCCGCCTTCCCTTTCCTCTAGCTTTGACCGAGCACGCCCGGTCCAACTTGGGGGTGGGCTCAGCAGTCCCTTACCCATCCCACCCTAACCCCATCTCCTTCGATTCCATACCATACCATACTCCCCCATCACATCACATGATTCCCACACCCATCACATCACATCAGATCCCGGCAGTCCGGACCCGTTCCTGATCCGGGTCCAGTCTCCGGTCCCCTATCCCCGCTCAGTCCACAGTCAAGGACACAGTAGGTACAGTACCTGCTTCCAACTACGTAACTATATATAAAGATCGCGACTCGCCAGTCGCGGGATAGGGAAAGCGACAGGGACATAAATCTGGAGCCGATCGAGCGAGCGATTCACGGTTGCCGGAGGGGCTGGATAGTCGCTTGGGAAAGGGGAAGGGGACGGGACGGGACGGGACCGGGGAGCGGATGGGGGAGGCCTGCTAATCTTTCAGCTGAGCTGAGGTCGCATTAATTCTAGCCGAGGTATGGCTGCCACTTTGCCATCCAAATCGCTTTGTTTTCTTGAGTGGAAGACTGGATGGGTTCAGATCCCCGATTCCCCGTCTCCCATCCCTTCCCCGGTCCCATTTCCTAAACTCTTTTCCTCTTATCTGTACCACTGTGGGGTAGTGCTAGTTTGGCTGGGCTTATCGAGGTTCCCCCACAGTTGAATCTGGTGCAAGTATGAGTGCGTGAGCTGTTGCCGTCCGGAGAAGGGACTCCGAGGGAGCTCAGCGTCATCACTCCCCTCCGTCTCTAGCTTAGCCACCACTCTTCCACCTGTAAAGGCAGGAGCAAATAAGTTCAGTCTGAATCCCAGACTCTTGCAGGGTGGGCATTGACTCCCCGGGGGTTCTAAAAACCGCCAACGGGATCCCGGTTTTGAACGATGAGGAGCAGCAGGAGGGCAGGGAATCAGAACACAAGTGGTAATCTTTGTCATTTCCATTGGTAAGCCCAGTTAGATGCAGTAGCTTCCTTGACTCCCTCCTCTCTATATTCCCCCTTAGTTTAACCCCCTCCACCCTCCCTCCCTCCATCCTTCCTCTTGTCCCTTTTCCTTCGATCGACTCTTCCGAGAAATGTTGCCCTGTTCCCCCTTTGGCAGCGTGGCTGTCTTCCTGCTACTTCCGTTCCTTTCCCCAAATTGCAGCCTGCTTCTTCGTCCGCACAAAGTAGGGTAGGGACCGCTCCCCCCTCCCCTCTCTCACTGGTCTGGTCTTCCGGCTCTGGTCTGCGTGCTTCTGCTACTAGTGCTAAGGACACCAATCACCTTTTTTCGGTCCACGGATCCGTCCAGCACCGAGTCCCGAATCCGGGCCTCTCTCTATCTCCTCAATCCTATTCCCCTGCAGCATCGTCATCGTTCTCCTCCTCTCCCCCTTCTGAGCCCCCAACCTCCTCATCGTCGTCGTGGTGTTCCATCAACAACCCCATTGCCGGTTTCTGTTTTGATCGCTCACTCTCCCGTGCTTGCTTAGCCGTGACACTTCTGGCCACCCTCGTTCTTCTTCTTCTTCCCCTCCCTGTCTACACGGGGCTTCCCATTTCTGTGTGCCTCCTCTATCTCGGTGGCGCCTCCCCTTTCGAGCCCCCCTTGTTGGGTCAGCGACAACTAACAGAGGGTCCATATTTTCGTTGCCCTTGCTTGCAAAGGGACCGACCTCGGACCTCACCACCGCACTCACCACGCCAGACCAGACCAGACCAGACCTCACCTCACCTCACCTCACCTCACCTCACAGGCTCACTCCACCCCGTCTCACCTCTCACTCACGTCGGACCTCCTCTCCTCTCCTCTGCTCTGCTTGTCTTTGTGCGCTCTGCTCTGCTCTGCTAAGCCCTGCTGCTGCCGCTCTAGAAGAAGGCGGACTCTGCTGCTCTTGTGCCCCGGTGCGTGCGTCGTGAGCGAATCAGTGAGCGCGAGGTAGCGAGAGAGAGACAGAGTGAGGAAGACGCGAACGCTAGTAGTCTTAAGCAGTGGGCGGGGGTATTGTGTAGTTTCGAAGGTTTCGCTCGACCATACATCAGCAGCAGCAGTAGATGTAATAGTCGGCCCGGAACGAGAGACCTTGCTCGCTCGGAGTCTTGATAGAGACCGGGGTCGCCGTAGTCGCCGAGGGCGTTGTGCTGGTTGGGGCCCAAGGATGTCGGGACTCATGGAGGGAATGCGTGAATGAATATCGTGAAGGAGCAAGGCAAGGCCAGGCAGAGGAAGGAAAAGGAAGGCAAGGGAGGGAAGGAAGGCGGGAGAAGGAGGAGAGGAGTAGGTTGGTCGGAGTGGGCGTTGTTTGGAATCAGATCCTTGGGTCTTAGGTTGGACTGCTACCGTCCCCGTAATTTCTTGGGTGGTCTCTCCGGAGGTAGCATCACAGCCACCATCAGCTACTACTACCAGCAGTGGAAACGGCAATTTTTTAAAATTGGAGAGGGTTGCGATAGGCAAAGTTTGACTGGACTCGAGGAAGAGAGCGAGGGAGAGGGAAAGGAATAGGGAGACGAGCTCTGTATCTCGTTCTCTGGGTAGCTGTGTCTCGCCCTCTCTGTTTCTCTGTGTGTGTTGTGCGTCTCGCTCGCTTCCTGTCCGCCGGCCCGCTCGGCTCGTTCTGTCTCGGCATCGGTCGGACGGTGTGCACCTCGCTGCCGACAAGCACTCTCTGAAAGGAAGAGCTGTGGAACAGCTGGGCGGTAGTAGCATTTGGAAGAAACTGCATCAGCTGAGTGATCCAGGTTCGGAAATTGGCCAGATCTGCATCATCGGGGAAGTAAAACCTTATTGATAATCATATGGACCTCTACGGGAGCTCTCCGTTACAGTATTGGACATCCACCAAGGTTTCCTGCCCTTCCACTCTCTTACCATAGGGGGCTCGCTCGTTAGGGACCGTGGTGTTGCGGCTCGCCTGCCTGCCTCCTAAGTCATTAAGTGTACAAGTTTTTGGTATAGATTGCCGCTCGTAGCATCATTCTTTGTTAGACTAGTGAATTCTGCCTCGTACATGAGCACAAGTAAGCCCTGGAGCTCAGGGACTTCAGGACCTGGGTCAAATTTTTGTCACTGAGAGAGATTTCTTATCATTGTATCGGACCGTCTTTCTTGATAGCCCGGGGGCCCATGCACTGTTGAACGTGGAAGATTCATGGAAGGAGGCGAAATGAGTGGAACGGGGGTGGAATTTGGGCAAGTGGTATTGAGAAAGCCTACGCCCTCGAGGCCTCAGACGAGTATACGAGGTGGGCCGGGGGATATGGGTATGTCGTTGTTGTCGCAAGGATTCGCCGAGCATGAATCCGACAGGTCTTTCACTCACATGTTGGCAGGCGCCACATCGCCGCCCTCTTCCGAAGATGGCAAGGGGGGAGGGATGGATTCCGATGGGATGAACATGGGGGTTCGAGCTTTAGGTGGCGGAGGAGGCAGCTTTGCCGGTCGGCTGGCTGCCAGACAGAAGGACTTGGCAGATATGGGAGGCGGCATGGGAGGAGGCGGACTCCTCAATCAAGCCAAGATCATGCCTCCTTCGCGGATTGCTATGCCTCAACAAATGCCAGATTTTCAGCAGCTCACAATTCCTCCCGGCCTCAGCCCCAGCCAGCTCCTCGATTCGCCCGTCTTTTTGGCCAACCATCAGGCACTGCCCTACCCTCTTGCAAATTGCTCCGCTTGCTGCTCATCTCATTTCTGCATCTCCCGAAATGTCGAAACTCTTTTCTTCCGAATTAATTTTTTTACACCTTTTTTTCTCGGGGTTCTGTTTGTTGCACTTTCAGTATCATCGTCGTTTACCTACTCCCCCTGTTTATGCCTTTTAATCCTAGTGAGGTCGAAGGAGTCGTATGGCGCTGCTGTTCTTCGTGCCGAAATACAGGGAGCATGGGGGAGCGGCTAATGATGCGAAGCTTTTCTTTTGATGAAGTTTTATCCACGTAGTGCGTGGATGGACCGGGTTGGAAAAGAGATGCCTTTTTACCTTTATGCTGTTCTCTTCGTAGGTGGAGAAGATGCTTCCAATTTTGTCTAAACAGATTGTTTTCCTTGTGCTTCATGTGTGAGCAGGCAGAGCCATCTCCGACTACAGGCACATTTCCTCTGCCACCATTCTTGGCCGAGCCACCGAAGGATAAGAACAATGATCAAGGGAGCACTCCTGGCTTCGTATTTAAGCCTTTCCCTGTCAACGCGATGCGAAATCCAATGTCACCCCTCAGCCAAGGACTGGTAAGTTCCACCCACTCGACCAGATTTTCGGATTCAATGCACTTTTTTCCAAATCGGCGGAGATATTACCAGTTGCTTGGCCCGGATTCCTCGATCGAGCAGGATTTAACGTGGGCTTCTTCCGCCAGCTTCGTTTTCTTTTGTCTCGATGATCCACAATTCAAACAAGGGAGGCGTCCATCCACCTCCGACGACTGTATGATTGAAAGGTTTAAGGTTGACGATAGCAATAATCTAGAGGAGCTGTGATCAAAAATTTTAAGAGCAGAATTTTGATAGTGTTGTCTCCTTCACATTCGTTCCAAGAATTCCATGGCAGGCCAAGTGGTGGCGTTACACTGGCGTGTCCGGGGTGGACAAGCCATTTCGGGTCACAGATACTCGTTGGTGTGACACATAGAATTATCTTACAGCTGGAACTAGATTTGGCTGCTATGTTGATTCACCGGTTTTTAGTTTTTGTCATATTCTTTCCACACACGATCCTAACGCTCATCTTCTTTGGGATGGCTGGGTGTACAGGGCCATCAATTTGGAACTGCACAGCAAATGCACCAGACTCATTCACAGGCGCAGTCTGGAGGACAACAAATGCTGTCAAACGTTTCATCTCTAGGAGGACATGGTCAAGTAAGCAATAACAGCAATCAAGGATCGAGCTCGGCCATGCCCGTGGCTGTGGCCTTGAGCATGCCGTCCCCGCCAACCAGGCAACAACCGGAGAGGAGCTCAGAGTCTCAGCAGACTCACTCCCCAGAGCAAGAAACTCAACCGCCTCCTCAACATACAACATACATTGAGCGACCTTCAGAGGATGGCTACAACTGGCGAAAGTACGGGCAAAAGCAAGTGAAGGGCAGCGAATTCCCTCGCAGCTACTACAAGTGCACTCACGCCACCTGCCCCATGAAGAAGAAGGTGGAGCGCTCACTTGATGGCCAAGTGACGGAAATTGTGTACAAGGGAGAGCACAATCACCCCAAACCACAGCCGACTCGACGTTTGGCTGTTGCTGCTGCTCAGCTCATATCCGACAACGCCAGTGACAGGGCCGATGGAGATGACAAGTGGGGAGGTTTTCAGACTCACGGCGGCGACTATGGAGTGAAGCACGAGAGGGGTGACGATCCCTCATCATCCGTCAGGGGTCGCCCCTCTCTCGGTTTCACTCTGGGTCAAAATGGCACCCCAGAGCCCTCTTCTCCGTCGACCAGCGAAGATGGAAGCAAGAGTCTGACAGAGGATGGAGACGACGAGGACGGGCCAGACCACAAGCGAAGGTTGGTATCTACTGACTGAATTCTCCATTGCGAACATATTAAGTTTTGGAGTGCATTCTTCTACCTACCAGCTGCCGATTGGAAGGATCACGAGCCAATATGGACTAATATTCCTCAAGGGTTTGGATATTTGTTACTGGGATCTTTCACTCGCTCATTCATTCTCGTGATTTTGTACTGTGCAGAAAAAAAGATAAGCGGGCTGTGAAGGAGCAATTGCCGCCTTCAGCTCCCAGAACAATTCGTGAACCCCGAGTGGTTGTACAAACAACCAGCGACGTTGACATCCTGGACGACGGTTATCGGTGGCGCAAGTATGGTCAGAAAGTGGTGAAGGGCAACCCACATCCTAGGTATGAACCCCATCTCTTAGGCAGGCATCTGTTATCGGAGAAGATCAGTCTTGAACAGAACAAACAGGCGGGGATTTTTTAATGTCTTGACATATATCGGTGTGTTTTGAGCTTGATTGTGGTTGGGATTCTGATACCTGGCCGTGTGTGTGTCTGTGTGTGCAGGAGTTATTACAAGTGCACCAATTTGGGTTGCCCTGTGCGCAAGCATGTGGAGAGGGCCTCAAATGATCCCAAGGCGGTTATCACAACGTACGAGGGAAAACACAACCACGATGTGCCTGTGGCGCGGAACAGCAGCCACGACAACGCTGGTGTGGGGGGAGGCAATGCTTCAGCGACTTCTCAAAGTGCAGCGAGTTCTGGCCCAGCTCTGCAACAGCAGGGCTATGGAAGGAGGATGTCGGTGTTCGGAAGGCATCTGGAGGACGGATCGAAAGGGGATTCCACTGGAGCTGATGTAGACTTGGGAATGGGAGTCGGAATGGGGCAAAGTATGCGGAACATGGATGGGAGTGGAGTAAGTAATAATACAGTAAATGGGGACATGTCCGTCTCCACGTCGATCGCGATGAACTTGCAACAGTCTTTAGGACAGAGGCAGATGATGATGGACCCCTTCGGCGGAGGTTCGAATCAGCACGACTCATTAAGGCCGAAGCAGGAACAAGATGAATCGCATCATCACAACGGGGGCTTGCAACCCAGCAATGTGTACCAGCCCCAAAGAGTGTCCTTGGGACCTTGAAGTCTTGTATCATTTTCCAAAGTCACGAGTCAGCTGTAAAATGTTCAATACTCGTTTCTACATCTGTAAGTTGCTGGCTGGGAGCATGATCGTGCGCTTCAGCTAAGAACGCGCATGGTTTTTTGAGAAACGAATTGTGCCGATTGTGTGTAAGTAAGAAACTTTACCTGAATCAAACTTTAGTGCTTAGTAGGTAGGTTTGACACAGACTGTACATTAGCTGGGATAACTCGTATTTTCCTTCTTTCTAGGTGGCAGTTAACATTCTTTGAGCTGAGATACGATGTTCAAGGAGCTAGGAGCTTATCCACTCCTACCAGTTGGGCTGTATGTAAAGAAAGCAACATGGCTTGTACACCTGGGCCCTACATTCAAAATAATCTCGTCTACTTTTTCCAGATTTTTCCTTGAACAATTTTGCCACTTGCTGTGTTCTACAAACAAGCGGGGACCTTTGTAGCAACTCGTTAAGTCATTGCGGCAGATAGCAGTTTTACAAATCGCCCTACCACAAGCAATGAGTCGTTTTTCTACTTTTCTTCCACTGAGCTTAGAACCGTAGCTCGATAGCGTCGGGGTAGGTTGTCTTTGGGAGGCCACGAGGAAGGAGGATGCGAATCCCTGCCAATTTAGTTGGGCACCGAACTCTCGGGGATGCTCCTCATGCCCTTTGAACTAGCGAGAGAGGGTTTTACTGGCCTCTTCTTGCCTGGTCCATGGCGATAGCCAGCCATCACGAAGTGTTTACTTAACTTTCTGGCGCTTTCAGCCGTCAAGCAGTATTAGACATGTGGACCATTCAGCTTTCTCCAATTTTTCACTCTGCTTGAAGTGCCTTGTTCTGTCCACTGATCTACATGCATCTCACTGCTCTCGCTTGCTTCGGCTCGAAGTCACCTCTCCGCCTCCGCGTCTTTGGGCGCTGCAAATGGCAAGTGGTTGTGCATCCCTCGGCGTGGCAGCCCCTTTTTGCCCCGTCTGCCCGAGGGGGAAAACGATATCCAAGACGGGAGGGTCGTCGTTCGGGAAATGTTCCCCAAATCTCGATCTGTCTTTACACATCTGTTAACAAATCGCCTATCTCCATTGGCCCGTGCTTTTCCTCTCTCCTGGAATTCCCCAGACCAGATTCATCAGCTTCGAAGTCGGTCGAACGGTCCCACAAACCTTCTGCCACATCACGACGATAGCGAGGCCCACGCTAACACCTGTCAGCAATTCAGGAGCTGCTCGCCTGAGAAGCCATGATGACCCTCTGCCCGAAGAAATCCACCCGAGGCAAGTAATATCGTTTACCTTTTAACGGAATGTACCTCGCATCTATCACGTAAACAAGACTAGAGCGGAAAGATTGGTCATGGTGGCAGGCAGGAAGGCCAAATGTCTGAACGGCTGGCTGGATGAGACTCGATCGAGGATTGTTTCTTAGGCCGAGCCGAGCCGAAAGAATCATAGGGAGTAGAATGGGTCAAATGCTAAAAGGTTTGATGGGACCGGATCGAACAAATAATAGTTGGATTGATGAGTGTGGTCAAAGCTCGAAATCGGCCCGAGTCCGTGCAGGATAATAGAATAGTGTTGCATGGTCGTTTGCTGTTGGGTATGGAGGGTCTGCGTCCGAGACCAAATGTGACTGACTTAATGACTGCCGATGGGTCTCCCAGCAACGGGGTAAGGAAAGGTCCAGTCCGGAAGATGTATTTTCTCTCGATCTGGAGATGGGGCAGGTCGAGGCCGGGCGGTTCGGGCTGGGGCTCGAGCTTGAGCTTGGGCTTCTCTCTTTGTCATACACTGAACTCTCAATGTCACCGGTCTCGCAGGCAGGAGTGATGAAAAAAGGCAGTAAATATCCGGAGAGTGTTGGGGAAAAAGGTGATGTTTTGACTAAGTCGATCGGTTGGTCAGTGTCTCGAGGGGGTGAATCACAATTCAAGCCATCTGCCTAGCTCTGCTTTTGAGGTCCCAGTCAGCAGTCCTAAGCCTTGGGTCCCACTCCCGCCCATACCGATCTGGATCTTGCGTGCTGATCGGGACAAGTACATGTCGTCACTGAGTTCTCTTTCAAGCGCTCCCTCTCTCCCTCTCCCAATATCCCTCCCTGTCACTCTTCCCATTCCCTCTTTCCCCCCAACACCTACATTCCAGCCACTCTGCCTACTATCCAGCTCCCCTCCATGTTTGCTGTGCCTAACTTTTCGCTCGCAATGCTCCCTCCTCCTCTTCACCTTCCTGCTTCTTCTTCTGCACCAGTCTTGATTCCAATATTTTCTACCTGCCCCCGTTAGGCCCTTGGGGCTTGGCCGCTTGGGCTTGCTCTACAATGTCCACTCAGATAAAGAACTGTACTGGAAATATCGGTAACGGCCATCCGGCACGCGGAGCTCTTTGGGTGCTTAACCTCATCCTCTTTGCTTTTAGGATAGA
Source organism: Marchantia paleacea (assembly GCA_014180765.2). Lineage (NCBI taxonomy): Eukaryota > Viridiplantae > Streptophyta > Marchantiopsida > Marchantiales > Marchantiaceae > Marchantia > Marchantia paleacea. Next base: position 1,060,808 of record MUAA02000049.1, read on the forward strand.
GAGAGACTATCCGGTTTCCAGCGCTAGCAGCAATTTTGGTCTGGAGAGGATGTGCGGGAGGGGAAAGGGGTGAGTCTACGAATGACGCTCAAGGGGAATGATAGGATGTTTAGTCTTCTTCACCAGACCGCGACTTTTTCTTTAATGTGCCTGCGACAGTTAGTCTTGCTTCCTCCTCCCTCTGTTCGCCTGCCCGTCCGCCCGAGAAGATTTGGGGCTGCAAGTACGTACACTGTAGGCTGGAGGTGGGCAAGAGTCATTTGATTATCTACACTTTTCAGCTAGAGACCGGTCAGCTGAGCTGCTGCTTTACACCGCAACTTCTTCTCCTTCAGCTGCAGCTTCGGCAGCGTCTTCTCCCACTTGTCCTGGAGGCTTCTGGGACCCAGCTGTGATGGGCTCGCTCAATCGCATCGGAGCCACGGAGGCCCTCATCGGTCCCCATTGGCCCGATCTTGATCTTTCCCTCGCTCCCTGGCTTGTCGTCTTATCATACTCTTTTTCTCCCTCCGCCCCGCGGGCTCTGGGTGTCTATATTTGGGAGGGCTATTGGTAAGCTCGGGGCAGTCAAAGTTTTCCTCGAGCTTTTAATCATTCATATTCAATGCTTTTGTTTTGAGATCGGAGGAAATCATAAAGCGTCTCTCGCTTCTCCTGATCAGTAGAAAGTGACTTTGACCATCAAAAGCAAGCAAGCTCGCTCCAGCCCCTCCTCCTCTTCCTCCAAGACAAGGACAGATGCAAAGCCACGGATCTGTCCCCTCCGCTCCCCTCTCCCCACTCTCTTTCTCTCCCGGCCTGCTGCTGCTGCTGCCTCCCAACGGTTTGGTATGGTCTACACCACTGTAACTGTACATACAGCAGCAGCTGCTGCTGCTTCCTCTTCTTCCCCCATCGGCAGCGCATTCAGTCCTGTTGCTATATATGCATAATCATGGGGTTGAACTCCCCGATGGCGCGTGGTGCACTATTCCACGTTGAGTAAGTTTAGTACTGTTGGGGTTAGTTCCACAGCACCATCACCTTTTCTCTTTCAACTCGGTGCTATGGGATAGTCGTTAGCCGATTTTGTCATTGTTGCGCACACTTAGGTCCGGTTGGCGGCCAAACTAGGCTCCATGATGCGTCTGCACAGAGTAGGGAAGGAGGCAGGCTAGGGGCTGAGGGAGTGAGGGAGGGAAGGAGGCAGGGAGCTGGAGCTGGAGCTGGCCGGTCGGGTCAGTAGAGAGAGCTGTCGAGGTAGAGGAGCCGATTGCTTAGAGGCCAGCAGAGTCTTCGTTCTCTCGTAGAATGCTTCTCTATCTTGGATACATCGATTTGGTTTAGCTCTGAGAGGTAGAGGATTTGACGTACAATGAGGTGTACTCGAGAGAGCGGGATCAATGGATGCTGCCATGATTGGCTGACTGAAGTTTTCCCCTGTAGATCATAGATCCTTGTAGATGCCAACGTCGCTAGCGTGCTGTGCTGTGCTGAGATGGGCGCAGCTGCAGCGTAGCTATGGCTCGACGGGCCTCGGTTTGGCAGGGCCGGACTGCGATGCGAGCTAATTAGTGCAGTGTAGCTAGCGGGCGGGCACAAGTTCCGAGAGCCAAATATGCGAGGCGTGCCCCATGACCACCAGCACCACAAGGATCGCTCCTGTTCAGGAGCTAAGCACCACATCATATATTCTCCGCTCTCGCAAACGAACAAGGCATCCACTGTGTCCATCTTGATCAAGGCAATGCCATGGCTGCACACCGCCATTTGTTTGTGGCGACGAACGGAGGTCACCTGTTGTCGTGCCCTATCTTCCCCACTACGTTCACTACAGTCGGCTGACCCTGGGCTGGGCTAAGCTAAGCTCAGCTCAGCTCGGCTCGGGCCGTGCCTGCTTGTCGACACGTCGTCTCGTCCTGGTTGTGCTGGGGCTGCCGGGACGGGGCCTGGTCCTGGTCCACCATGCTCTCACCTCAGGCAGTTGATAGGCTCTTGTGATCTGGCCGAAAATTCTCTTTAACATGATCCTAAGGACGAGAGATCCAGCTCTGGCAGGCTTCTTTAGGTTCGAACGAACCTTGCTTTGTTCGTCGTCTCGCCGATCGAGACAAGCGAAGCCGAGGTCATGCATAGATAGATAGATAGCCCCAGCGAGAATTCCCGCCCCCTTTACGTCGTTTATCCTTTGACCATCCGGAATAGGGACTAACTTTTCTGACTTTGTGTGACAGTGTTCTAATCGGCTCCCGCATCGCAGCGGGACTCTCGCCCCATATCCGCCAGCCAGCCAGACACCTCCCGCAGCCGCCTCCATTAGCAAAGAATGCGGCCAAATTAGTCGCGTTCCCGGCTTTCAGCCCTTGTCTGCACTTGATCTCGCTACCCAGCCCAAGCCCGAGCCCCCTTCCCCATCCGCACCCGCACCCAAGCCGGCTGTAGTGGTACAAGGCATATGGAAATGCAAAGTTCATGGATCATCAGCGGCAGACAATCGCCTCAAAAAGATCGAGAGAATAAGTCTCATAAACAGGAGAGCGTCTGATCATTGGAGTCGCAGATTGATCGCCTTTCCAGTTTTGTTTTGTAAACATCAGAACAAAGGGCGCTGCTGCTGCTGCTGATCTATGACATCGTACTATCATACCATACTCTACTCCTTGACCGAAAGAATGTCAAGGACGTCCTAGGCATTGCAAGCCCACGAAGCTGGCAAGTCCTTTCCTGTCCTGTATCTGAGAAAACTACGTAAAGAAAGGCCCGTGAGGTAAGCCCCTCGGAAGACAAGGTCAGAATTACTCAAAAGGGGCGAAGAGGTTGGTCGTTCAAACGAGGTCGGTCAAACCTTACTACTCTGTGCGCACTTCCTCGTCCCCATTTATATCTTTTATGCAATATTGTAAGCGGACGAGGGACATTTTGAAGCATTCAAAGCTCCAGGTGTGAAACGCACAGAAATCGTGTATATTGTTGGTCGTACATGTACAAGAAGCCACAGCTTGTGGCCTTGTGGCCTTTGTGCCGAGACACGAGATGCATATCCTTCAAGCCCCTTGTCCACCGTTCTTGCAGCATGTGGGTTCCCCGATGTATGAGAACCCCGATCTCGTGCCCCTTTCGAAAGTCAACCTTCCCAGATAACAAACTCCCCATGTTATGCGCGATTCATTCGAACCCATCATCTACCATCTTGTTCGCATGTGGGCAGGGCTAGCTGCTAATGGGACACACACAAGCCCCGGACAGAGGATGACAGTTGCTCAAAGCTGATGCAATTTCGAGATTATCTGCGAGAGAAATAGAAACAGAAGAGAGAGAGAGAGAGAGAGAGAGAGAGAGAGAGAGAACGCTTGAGCGTCGTCGTTACCTGCCATGAAGATTTGACTGGCACTAGCGAGTAGAATATTACTGCCTCATCAGAGGAGGTGAATCTGAAAAAATCGGAGTTTGAAGCCGGACTGAATCAACTGCTAATCTCATCCTTCGAGTTTGTCCTACGTACGTCTCACTCACTGGAAAATCCCCGAAGACGACTTGTGACTTGTGTCTGGTAGCAACCAGAAGAATGCCAACCAGAAGCTCGAATGAACAAACTGGTCCGACCGACCGCTTCCCTGAAGCAGGTGAGACATCGCAGTTCCCCTGTCTTATGTGTTCTCTTGATCCAAAGCTCGCAACCATTACAGCCAAACAAATGGCGTCTTTGCCCTTCCTTAATTTGGCAGCATCTAATAAAGTGCCCAAACCAGAGCAGGTGCGTGCTCCCTTCACCTTCACCTTTCCATTCTTCATCCCTCTCTGGAATCAGGATCATCCACTACCATCACGTACTACCAGATTAAGCCAAGCATCCAGTTTCATTTCGTTTCCTCTACGGCGATCATCTTGTCTGCCAAGGTCCCAGGGGCAGGAACAGAGCAAAAGCTATTGTGAGCTAGATTACCTGAACGGTATTACGGCATACTCACCCGCCTGTAGACAAAAAGGGGCTGCTGGGTTGCGCTAAATCAAGGGAAGGGATTAGGCACATTGTGAAAGTTGCAGCGAAGGGGATGAAGCAGCAGAGTCCAGGAAAGGTTGGTGACTGAGTTGAAGAGGAGGGCTTTTCGACAGAGACGGCATGATGTCTGGCTGAAAGTCGAATCCTTATGGGTTCTCATAAAATCGGGCTCCCGGTTCGAAGCTATTGCTCTTGAAGCACAAATCTACTCTGAATATAGTGCTGCTCCATCTCGAGGGATGATTTCATGGTCGTTCATTCATTCCTTGCGCATCTCATCGATCGATGAGATGTTCGTACATTCGATCGATGCTTATCCCTCTGGAGAGCATCTCTGAAAGCTCGTATTGAAGGCAGGGGAGGTAGAGACGAATGGCTGCACCCTAACGCTCGAGAAGACTGTTCCAGGGGAACACTCTGGGCTTGTGGGGATGGGGGCTTTGGTGCAAATGCCCTGTCTCGATGTGGGGCTGCAGCAGCAGCAGGAGGCAATAAGAGAGAGATATCATTCATTGACCATACAGAATCCGCTCAACTGCATTAAAATTAAAAGTGCCGATGGATGAAAAACAAAGCGAGATATAGTGTACCACACTTTCTCCTCAAGTACCTCTCACATCACATAAAAGACAAAACACTCCGGATACACCTCCCCACAATATATCTCAGGAAATAATTGTTTTTTGAAGTCTCATAATATACTCAAAACATCTATTGTAATTTTACACTCTTTCACCGATCACACCTTTTAACAAAATTTTCCGAAGTAAAATGAATCTCAATTCTCTCTTAATCTTTTTTACTTTCTTATCCACTCTCTGACTCTTTATGTAGCTATTTGTCTATGAAACACCCTAAATTATGGAATTTAAAAACTTAAGGGAAAAAAATCAAGAGATGTGGCTGTGGCCCATAAAAGTACAATATGATTTGGCAAAAAAATTGGCAGTGGGTTTGTGGCATATGTATGCAAATTGAACACGAGTGTCATGTCACATGCGAGGCGTTACACGTAATGTCTGCAGGTGCGCTTTCTCCCATGATTGTCTGTGGGGTGTCTGAATGGAGGGCATGTGAACTTGCTCAAACAACTTGACTGATTCAAGACCTTGATCTGATGAACCTGTTCAATGCGAGGATTCAGTGCCAGGGTTATCCAGTGCCGGGGCCGGGGATCTTTTTCCATACAAGGTCTGGTTTCCAACAAAAGCTCATGAGAAAAATCTACAACCGCAGTCTTCGACACCTGGTGATGTGGATATCGTCTCCGGGTATGGACGTAACGAGATTTTCTGGAGCAGTTGAGCGGAATCAATGTCAACGTCAACTCTCGTTTAACGGCAGAAAAGGAGTCTCGCGGATTCAAAGTTGATATTGGAACAGTCAAAGTGGAGGAGAGCATTCCAGGAAATCTGAAATTCCTCCCTCGGAGATTCTGTGTTTCAGTGATCGGTTGAGGCGAGACAAACGACAAGATACGAAGGATCCAAAACCACTGTAGGCCTCACCACACCACTCCACTTTATTGAGCAGAGTAAAAACGTAAGCAGGAAATGGACATCCACAACCTCATGGAGGTTCAAAAATCAAAAGGGAACGATTTTGCGCACCAGCCTTCGATAAACCTCCTACCAATCTGGCCGATTCTCGTGCTAAAAATGAATACTTTTTATATCTGTATATATATCTCTTCAATTATTCCTGTGTGATCTCGGCTTTATTTAACTTGGATAGCTGAAAGATGGATACATCAGAAGATCTCATTTACTCCTGTATGATCTCACCTTATTCGTGTCGCTTGTTTCGAGGCTAAGTTCCAACACCAGTCAAAGAGGTTGTCAATGTGAATGAAACCAAGTACACACTGTGAAACCATTAAACCAGCGAAACCTCAAAAGTGCTGACTGTCATAGGTTTTGGTCCCCAAATACTGCATGCTCTTCGTGTGGTTGTTACACTTGTCTCGGTTTAGGTAGTAGCAAAAGGGCCTAGTGGTTCAAGCAAAACCAAATGACACGGCCTTCGGTCGGAAAAGGGTAGCAACGTCTATTATTACGCGAGGGTAAGCACCAGTGGGTCCCAAAAGAGGCTTTCCTGGAGGCAGGGATTAAGTTTCTATGACATATCTAAAGTGAGACTTGGAGGGGCAGGGGCATTTTAACGGATGGTGAAACACCGTTTCAATCGACTCTCACGCGGTCTGATCAGTCGAGTCTCCATGATGGCGTCTACTTACTGACAGACAGACAGACTAACTGAGTTCCAACAGGCAGATGGCAAGCAGACTGCGCGAGTCGACAGAATGCTGAACTGTTGACAGATTCAAAGAGCATGAGAAACTGTAATATTCTCGAGGTCTAGCGAGCTGAGAAACTCTAAGAGACCTTGAGTAACCACTCACGGATCGGCAGCAGATTAACAACGAGACAAGATGGAATCTGGTGTTGTCGGGGTGGGGTTGGGTGGGGTGGGGAGGGAAGTCAGCAGCAGCACGAACTCTACCAACCATAGCAGATCCACGTCACAGGTCGGCAGCAGTAACTAGCATTGTCATAGACTCTTGTGTACTCTGCCCATGGTTATATTCCATGACATGACACTCGCTTGGGAGAAGAATCCATCGAGGCGCACAATCGACAAATGGTGAAGACAATGTCCATAAAACCACAAAGGAACTCGTCCAGATACCTTCGCACAAAAAGGCCACAGAGCTCCCTTCCACTTCTACAGAGTGCTCTGGTAAAATCGTTGTCCCATGTAAATACCTAGAGGGACTTACAAGAGGGACACGTACATACTGCCTCTGGACAGCAATACTACGACACGAGGTACATATATCTACAGATGAAGAGTGTCCGAACAAGATTATAGAGGTAAATAAAGTAGAGCAAGTAAGGAAGTAAGTAAAGTAAGGTAAGTAGGTACAGCGAGAAAAACTTCAGCGAAGCTGTCGAGCTTCTACGTTTGAAAAAAAATGCCAACTCGTATCACTGAAAGCAGACGGATAGAAATCGTCAGCTACGGGAATTTCTTCCACAAACTCCTGCACCTTCAACAAATAAGAAGGGATGTCACCATCTGGTAAGGGATACATCGTCCAGCGGTCACTGTATGTTCTAAAACTATTGCCCAGAATGACTATCTGCTTGAGCTTGTAGGGTTCCACGCACGTTTGCACTACTCTATCATACAAATCTACTTCGTTGTGCGGCATGAAAAACAGGGTTGGTCCATTGATGGCTCTGCTACCATTCTCATTCGTCTCGAGCGTCACGCATCCAAGACTTCTCATTACCCTACATTCTATGGGCGTCATTATAGGATCGTACACCAGAAGCTGACCAATTGAACTAAAATTCTGCTGCATCAGAAGCGCGAGTGCCAGCTGACATCGGGCAATCTCAGCAGTGTAGATGCTTCCCACTCCATACAACACCATCTCAACCTTGGAGCTCCCTCTTCCTTTCTTCTCTCCCTTCTCCTCTTTCTCAAGCTTCCTCTCACCTCTTCGTTCTACGTCGCCGCCTTGCTCTCCATCACCTTCTCCGTCCCCTTCACCGCCAACTCCGAGCTTGGCATCATTGCCCGGAATTCGAGCTGCGGGAGCTGCTTCCTCGTCTGCAGACAGGAGCAATGTCTCGACCACCTGCAACTCGCGCGTCTGCTTGAGGAATTTGTCGAAGAAGGTCGACTGCTCGACTTTGGTGATGGCCCTTCGGACTCGGCCGAGAAGCTTCTCTTCCTCCTCCTCATTGTCCACGATCCCCAGGTCCTCGTACACGGCATTGGCGAAATCTCCAGCGGCCAGCTTGTTGCCCGATACCCATTCGCGGGCGTTGTGCTGAGACCACGACAAATTCAGATACGGGGCTGCCAGTCGCCGGCCCGCGCCCTTCTTCCGACTGACCACATTCCACTCGTCCATGCTGCAGCCCCCGCAATCGCTACTGCCGGTGCTGTCGGGCTAAGCGTTCTTGACCTGCTCCGCGTGCTGGTGCTTCGAGCTTCGCCTGCGATGGAGAACGCAGTCCCTCGAACAAGTGTCGTGGGTCTCGGAATGCCTGCCGCTGAGATAATGCCAAAACGATTATGATGCGAGCTCTCTTGCTACCGCAAAAGCCCCTCCTCCTCCCCCTTCGCTGGCCTCCGAGTACCGACCCGAGCTAGAACCCCTCCCAGCCCCAGCTGTGTGTGTGTCTCACTCTCACACTCACTCACTCGGTCCCCTTCAGCTTTTCGTCACAGGCCCTCTCTGTTTGCTTTGCTTTCAGTTTTCGGGTTTAGATATGGGCATTTCGCTTCGGTCACAACTCGTTGACTGTCTGACTGCGCAGTCGCATCGTAGAATGTGATGAGTGAAACATGCCAGTACACCGTCGTCAGACTGGAGCCTGTAGCATCGTATCTTAAGGATTTAGTCTCGTTAAGTTCATGACACGGAGAATTCAAGGATATGGAAGTGATCATTCTCTTAGAAGGTTGTTTCTCTCTTTTTCATAATTAAGACTGATCCCGTGGGTGATCTCTCCGGATACTGTTATGTCTATTGCAGTGATCGAGTATTATCTCGTAATATTTCTATATTTATGTTAATTAGAAATCAATTTTCAAAAGGTATACTATTTTTCACATACATGTATGAATTTAATTTATATTATTCACAACGTTACATGATGCATTTTGTATTTAAGAATTTATGTAGTATTAGAAAACACAGACTGACACGAACAATCCCACGGATTGGAGCAAATGCAGTGAAGGGTACTGCACCTGCCACATTAAGCTTGGGAGAGAGATATTAATTAGTTTTTATCAGCAGCTTGAGCAACAAATTCCCGAATCGAATGGCAGAGACTCCGAGAGGGGTTGTTTCTCGCTCCCTTCCACATCGGAAAGAATGTGTCCGAAAATGCTCCTGTGGGCCTCATAATGGAATGTCTGGAAGCAGCAAAAATACATTAATGGGACCAGTGCATGGCATGCGCGCAGAAGAAGAGCGGACCAGTCACAAGAGAAGGGAAGGTGTTCATAGCTGTTGATGCTCCCGACTGTTTATCTCCCACGATGGTACAGTTTCGAACAGACTCGTGTAAGAAGTAGGCAGCAGGTAAGTACAATCTCGGATTGGATCGCAAGCTGCTAAAGCTGGGGTTGCCAGAGTTCTCGGCCCGTTGCTGACTTGCTTCTGAACCTGAACTCCTCGAAAAGATTGCCTCGGAATAATCAACCTCTAGATCTTTACTGGCATTTGGAGGCTCGTGTAACGTGTCTGCCGAAGGATATTATTTGCCTACTTTCGCGTCTCCTCTTTCAACACGCGTCTGTTGCCACAGATTGCTAAGTACTGCTGATTGGTTCTATGCAGGAAGATATCGGGAACTTGTTCATGAGCTCGTTCATCGAAACTAACAACCTACTTCCTCGCCTTAACAGAAACCTAAAGCTTTGGGCTTATACATATAAATTACTGCAGAATCATTGCATCCTTCGGAACATACAACACCCTGAACTGCAAATACGTACATCTGGACACAACGTCCATATAACTTTCGACACCACCTGAATGCATGAAGATATTTAAGACAATGCATGAGAATACTTAGAGAGGGTCATGCGTCTATACCTTTCCGGAATCAAATACATGTGCAGGTAACCAAACATCAATGCAGGCCCTCTCTGCGGCAGTTACCTCGGGTCAAAATTTCTCGTGATGTGCCAATCACACACACAAAGTGAAGTGCGACAGCGAAGAGGAAAAAACAAGTTTGGCATGCCCCCGACAACCATCTAGGAGGTTTGCTTTCGCACCAGGATGACACCAAAAATCATGATAAAGAACATAGCAATGTTCTCAAGCATGGAAAATTGATTATTTCGGAGAACCAAAGCTTTTCAGACCAGATGATATTTGCACTGCATGCACAGCGAAGAGTGGTGACTTCGCTTGGTATTTTCTGTAAACCAAGTCAGTGCATGGGGAACCAATGTACAAGTGTTCACTCGAGACAGGATACCTTCAAGCAAGATTCCTGATTGCTATAATAGACATGTGCTATTCGGTTGGCACGGTACAAAACTCGGGCCACTTCTGTTGTTAGTGGGTAACTCAGGCGGAGCTGGTTATACAAGCTGAATTTGCAAATCACGGGGGACTTCGCAAATTTTTTGGGTACCGGATACTATCCCTACTTAATATATTTTCCGCTTTCTATACAATGCAACGGTTCGTCGTCCGGAAACTTTAGTCCAAGACCAGACCAGTGCACATAGTAGCCCATTGACCTGCTTCTCCACTTACTGGAGGTGGAAAACGAGATATTCAGTGTCCACAGTTTCCACCTAGAGGTGGCACAACAACCTAAGAAACTTTCAACTTTACAAAGATTAGATCAACGTATATACATGGACTGTTGGGGTGGAAAGGTGTCCTACATCATACTTTTGGCAGCAAAAGCTCGTTCGTACCTGGCCCTAACCTCAAAGACAGAGAGACCACTCTGGCAGGTTCAGATTGACACAAAAACTATATTAGGAATGTGCACGTGACTGGAACTGCTACGCACTTATTGTGGAAGTCTTTGAAGGGTATAAGAAGAGGACTAAGATTGTATACATGAGACGCGACGGGGAAGCTGTTATATGCCAAGCTCCTGATTTAAACAGGAGCCGATCGGTGCCGACTCACTCTTTCTCGTCGCGCTTCTATAGCACACTTACAGTGCACCGTCGTGAGATTGAGACATCCACTTATATACAAGGAGCATCTGTCGGGACACGTATGAAGGGCTGGGTAAGCATTGCAAACCGCCTGAACTGCTCCCGCTGAAAGAGCCATGCATCCACTCAGGTTGAGAGACATCAACCCAAATCCTTCAGGATCATTGATAAGCGTCTCGAGATATCCCCTTGTACTACTCGACTGCTGATGAGTGACACTATCATGACTGCTGCTGCTGCTGTTGCTTCCACTGCAGCTCCCTAAACCGCTGTCGGCAGCAACTGCTAGGCGAGTAAGCTGCCCGGTAATGCTCCTGCTGTTTGATTGATTCATGCTTCCTTTCCCTGCCGCAGTTCGCCGTGTGTTGCCCTTGTCTGCCAAAGAGTACATAGCAAGGTCCGTAATATTCTGACATCCGTATAAGTTCAGTGCTCGAAGACGGGGGCAATGATCGGTCACGACCATCACGCTCCGATCTGCTCACCACAAAGGTCAACGTTAGAGTTTTTCCATTATCGATTGGAGAGACTAGTACTGAGATGTGCAAAGATTGATCTCAGGTCAATGTTATACTAATGTTATTTGGTTCATTTGATTTATATATTTATTATGGATTGATAATTGTTTGATTGGTAGGATAAATAAATTATAATATTTTTATATATTAAAATTCATTTTTTCTATCTATCAATCAAATATTATCCAATGATTGAAACTACGACATAAAACATACATGTTTATGATAATAACAGTATTGTTTGATATGAATAAAAATAAATTTATAATAATTCATTTTTTAATGAAATTTATTTTTCTTATCAATCACAATGTAAGTTTATTTCAGTGGATTAATTTTCTATAGCATTTGAAATATCACCTGATGAACCGCAAGGGCTTATCGCGCAAGGATACCAAGGAGGACAGAACCAGGAGGTACAACCATAGGGGCTCTATCTAGGGCATGGCCAGATGCCTGATAATTGTCTATAGCATTTTGATTCTTATGAGTTAACATACAACTATGCACAGCAGCAGGTTTCTTCAGGCCCGACATAATGGAATGAACGAGCTGCAAAGAAATGACTGACACCTGTGATGTGGTAGCAGCCGCACAAGTCGACAACCCCTAAATTTGGACAACCAAGTGCAACTGCTGTCACTCCTCTGTCCGTGATATGCTCACACCATCCTACGTTCAAATACTGTAGTTCACTGCAACCAGCACCTAGAGCCTGTGATATCAAAAGGCAAGACCAGGCCAGATAGAAAAATTAGTCAGCAGTTTCATTCGCCCACCTCAATTTCGCTGTACGACAGACGCTACTCGAAATTTCTTTAAAAACCGTACCTCTACAGAGATAGAAAAATGCCCAATTTACTGTAATGAAGGCACAACGCGAACAAAGGTGATATGAGACTCGCAGAATAACATTAAATAGTTGACGAAGTAAATCGGTTTCACAAAACTCAGAAAACTGAATGACGAAATCTGGGATTTAAAAAAATTAACCCAACAAAAAAAACAGAGCAAAACTGACCATTTCAGCACAATGAATAAGCATATGCGGAACTGAAGAGTTTACCATCAAGGCGTTATCCAAACCAGCGTTGTAACACCCGCAAAGATTCAGCTGCCTCAGAGAAGAGCACCTTCCAGCCAAAGCAACAAGACCAACCTCGGTGATCCCTGTGCAACCACTCAAATTTAACTTCTCTAGTCGAGTACAACCACTAGCCAGCGCCAACAGAGACTCATCCGTAAGCAGTGTGCACCCGGTCAGGTCAAGCACTCTCAGTTCATGTAGATTCCTTCCCAGAGCCTCAATTGCTACGTCAGCAACCGCGCACCGACGTAGATTGCAGACCTGAACTCTTGAAAATTTTGGAGCCAATGACCGTACAAGGTTGCTAACGTTGCTACCACACCTGCCACAGTATATAAAAGAGTTTTGAACATCATGTCATATATTTTCGGAAAGAATGCAATGACCTTACCTTTTATATCGTTCGATAATTGAACTATGCAGACTTGAAATCCGTCACCGAATCTGACAACTCTGAAACTAGAGAATTTTTTTCACGTGACACAACACTTGCGCATGGATTTTTAAGACCAGTAGGAGGGAAGTAGTATCCAAGCAAGGGGAGAGGTGAATGAAGAGGCTCTCTATTCTACTGAAGCTCTATGTAGATGGAACTCTTCCAACCCACCATGTTTCTCCTTGGTAACTTTTTGTAGAATTTTACCATGACAACAAAGCCATAAAATAAAAATCGAAACTCATGTAGTATATTCCTTGAGCTCAATTCCATGACTGCTCACCCTGAATAAGTGTCTAGGACAATGATCGAGACAGCCAAACTGAATGACCAAAACATAGAGCGTCTAGTATGTTAGACCCAAAGTTTAACAAAGAAGAACTCCACTGAGTTCATTAGACCGGTCCAGAAAGTTCTTTGAGGTCTTAAACTTCGTTGGTTTGGCAAGTATAAACTATACAATTACGAGTACCATCTGTTCGCCTGCTGTACAAGGTGCGTTGTATATCCAAGGTTTGCTGATATCATCAAGTTTCAACTTAGAAGCCTTCCAACTTAATGTCTCGCTCAGATAAGAGAATATGTTATGAATCTGTCACGTACCAGCAAAAAGAAAGTTCAACAATTCCCAAATGTAAAGAATCACGCCACGCAGTGCAAACTCCACTAACAACCACAATTGTGCGATAGTCTACGAGACCCATAATGCGCACGAGCAGCTCCATGGGCAGATCTAGCCAGTTTGAGTCTCGATCCTCTCCCACAACTTCTTGGCCATCCTCGATGGTTCCAATCCGTCCTTGTACGAGTCTTTTCCACTTTTGTTGCAAATCTCGTGGAGTAGACTCCATTTCCTCATCCTCAGAAGTCAAAAAGCATGGTGAGAGACCAGTGCGATCATGCCCAAAACCTTCTCGCATAGCCAGATTCTCCATAGCAACAACTCCTTTCTCTCAGCTTCTTGCTATTGAACGCACGGCAGTTTAAATCTGTAAGCATAAATTAAGGTCGTCAGGATCTAATCATCCCTAAATCACACGACCTAAAAGAAGAAGTTTTAGAGAGTGAGATCGAGGCAGTTCCGTAAAATGAAAAATTAGTGAGACACACTACCAGAACCTTCAAGAAAGTACCGAGGATAACACAAACCAACAAAGCAAATTTTCTCACAATTGTATTCTTCGTTCAACGGAATTCCAAGTTCGTTTGTGAGTGATTCATAGGAAGTGTGGCAGAACAAAACACAACAACAAAAGATGGCCAAACTTCTCCAAAAAACCACCGAGAATTCATTCAAGATTTCACTGCATGAAGTGGTGAATGAACGCACGCTTCTCTGCGCCGGCTGTATACTACCAAATAAGTGATTATCCCTACCCCAGACCATGCATAAGGTCCACCGGCGCAGAGGACGAGGCGCTAAAACCGTAAGATGTCACGCTCGTAACTGCAACCTAATCTAGGCTTTGCTCAATTCAGTGGAATAAGTATGTCTTTGTCTCCGCGATTTCAAACTTAGAAAACTTGCGTACCGTCGAAAAAAAATCCAACGTAAATACACATCCACACATAACGAACCGAAAAAAAATTTTGTGCGCAATTCCAGCATTAAATACTACTTCATTTCAAATCTAAACTCAGTGACATCCTCGTAACAAATAAACGGAATCGAATGACTTGAGTAAAGACATCTCGTTTTCAACGGTAGTACACGAGTAGGAGCTACCACTACGAGGAATCTACTTCATCCATCTCGTACTCACTTCGTTAACTACGGAAAACTTCCAGAATCAAACATCGTGACTCCAATACTGTCATCACCAGCATGAGACACCGCCCTGTACTTACCAACTAGGCAACCATGAATATGTGACGAACCACAGATGTGACAGGAAATGTGCAGTACATACAGGCTTATGAGAGGGTTTGCTCAGAATATTTGTGGTGAATTGACAAGACCAGCCGTCGCCTCATAAAACGACTTAGCACAGAATGTTTCTCCCAGAATCGGAAACGATGAATTGCAAGCACTGATCCGCCAACCGGGATACAGAAAAACAAAAGAAGCAGTTGCCGAGAACAGCCCTATTTTTCAACAACAGGATGGTCGCGAAGGAGAAAAAACTGATGAGCAGATGTAGTATAAGATCTGCTAAAATTGTGGCCAACTCAATTGACTCCAGAATCATCTTCTATTTCCCTCCGACATCAACCAGAGCTGGATACAGACCGCACAGACCAAAGTGACTACAAAACTTAACTAAAAAACACGGAAAATCGACCCCTTCCATGTCCAACACTCAATCCTCTGATTCCGTCCGCGGTTGCCGATAGGCCCCTCACAGCAAAACGAGCCCGGGGTGGCTCCAATGTGCGCCGAAGTCTTGACTGAAAGCAGCGGATGCCAAATTAAGACAAATAGGTCCTGGGTGGGCTCCTCTACTGACGTCAGGCCAACCAAAATACGAAACCAGCAAAGTGAATAGGCCCGCGAGTTTCCCTTGCCCCACTATGTCCAGATTCTCTGCGACGATTATCGAAACCTGGACAGAGTTTCTGCTCGTAGAATCTAACAATCAAATTCGTAACAGCTTGACGCAGGACGTAACGTGAAGTTGGTAGGGGATCGCAAGAAGCGTGAGCAGAAGAGCTGCGGGAGTACAAAAACTATTCACTGACAGACAAGGGGCCACTTAGAAAGGCAGAAAAGGAAAAGGTCTTCACGACTTACGTGCCAAGTCTGCTCCAACAGCAGAATCGGTTACCGCTCACACAGAATAATTTACTCCATACTGAAGGCGGATTGCACAAGGCATGCGGCGAACTGCAGTGGTGAATATGAACAATAAAGCGGGTCAAAATCGGGCAGGCCGAAACATTCTTTCCAATCAGTCAGGCTCCGAAAGCTCCAACGTGCGGAGTGGCTTCCATGTCGCCAAAAGCTGGAAAGAGAATCGCGACGCGGGAGAAAGATTAATTCGGGAAAAAGACCACCCTCTCAGCGCAGCGGAATAAAACAAATTATCACCCCAAGGCGACTTAAAAGCATAATTGCCCACGGCCCGAAAAGCCAAACAAATCACACAAGTGAGCCCAACCCCAAGGGCAAATTACCACTCTCCGATTGTACATCATCAGCCCTACGCGTGAAAAGAAGAAGGAAAAGACTCAAGAATCCAGAATCACCTGCACCACCACCATCATCATCCAGCGCGCAGTCACGAGAGTAATCCCCGATTTACAAACCCCCGCCTCCTCTCCCATCACACAACAGCTCGACCCGCACCTCCATCATGACACAATCACGCCACTTCGCGCCACGCCCGCGATCGAATCAACCCACCACAAGCGTGAAAAAATCGAAAAGTAACTCGCAAGTAAGGCAAAGAAAGAAAGAAAGCAGATCAAAGGCGCAGGAATGCCGCAAAAGCAACAAAAGCGACCGGGGCAGCGCAGTGCAGCCCAGGACCGGGCTGGGCGGGGCAGCGACGAAGAAAAAGGAATGAAAGCCAAGTAAGGGTAGGAAAAGAAAGGAAAGGAATGACATAAGGAGGCATTCCGCGGGGAGGTCGAGTTAAGCATAGGCTTGAGAACGGAAAGTCGAGGAGAATCGAACCAGTGTTGGAGGGTGCGGGGATGAGTTGGACGAACGGAACCAAGTAGGCAGCGGCCACTTCAGCAGCACGCGTGCGTAAGAAGCGTCTGGCTGCCCGACCGACAGAGGAAAAAGGCAAAAAAAGGCGAGCAAAGATAGAGGCGAGTACACTTGGGTGCGCATGGGTGGCGTCAGCAGGGCAGGCGAGAGAGCAAATGCCACGCGTCTCCCTCGTCGCTTGTCCACCTGGACTAATCACTCATTGGCCTCCCTCTCTCCCTTCCTCCGTCCTTGCTGCACAAATGATTACTTGAATTACTGTAGTTTTAACTCAAAATTAATCATTTAAGAATCAGTTGACAATTCTTATTTGGTCCCCAAGCCATCCAAATTTATTAAAATGATATTGCAGTAACACTAATCCAGACATACTAACGTTTTCTTAAACTGTAGGATTTCAAAAAAAGTTCTGCAAACAAGGAAAAAAAACATTATGATTTCATAAAGTGGAATTTTCTTTAAAGACATCTTACACGAAAGTAATGTATATTGAATACAAATTATTCCACTCCATTACACACGCTAATTTAAGAGTATCGCGAATGTTTCAAGCATCAGCTCATGTAGAGGAGTAAGAAAAAGAGACACAGTAAAAACTCATGTAGAAGAGTCAGTTTAGTGTTAGTCAATGTGAGGGCAATTGACTTCACGTCAGATGTTTGATGGTAACTTCCCCTCTGACCCCGTCGCCCTCCTGAGTCCAGGGGCAAGGTCGGTATGTCCGTGCCTTCGAGCCCCTCCGACCAGGAGCATCACAATTGTATTTGTTCCGGTGCGAGGCACGTTCGTCAAGCGGTGGTCTGGACTCTAGACGTTGTTGTCGCTGCTTTGTTGCTCGAACTTCTGGCGGTCAATGTAAATTTCACGGGAAGGGAAAACGAAAACGTCAAGTTTGTACTACAGACATTTGGGAACACGGTCTAATGAGCTCTTCCAACTATAAAAGTAGTACGGACTGATGACGTGTGAGGATCTGTCTAGAGTGCGAAACTGTAAGCTCATAGGGAACATGCATTTTGCCAAAGCCTTTGGAAGTTTGGAGTACCCTTCTGCCTGCTATAGAGAGCAGACTCCACTTTCTCCGCTCTTGACTTTCTCCGTATGGGCGGAGATAACAACCCAATTTCTTTATTATGGAATCGGTACAAGTAATATAACAAAAAAGGCCGGAATACCCAGAAGGTAGTACAAGATGCATAGGAGAGCAATCTCTTTATTATGGAATCGGTACAAGTAATATAACAAAAAAGGCCGGAATACCCAGAATGTAGTACAAGATGCATAGGAGAGCAATCATACTAGTTCATGTTTCTTCAAATGGTATGATGTTTGTACATTTTTTGACTTAGATAGTTTGCATATCTTAGATGTTGTATGATATATTTTCTAGTGCGATGCTATTGGGACCTATCCATTTGGTTTCATCTTTGTACGATTTGATGGGATCTTCCCATCCCTTTTGTTATTGTATTGTGTCTCTCTTTTTTGAGTTACAAGATGAAACTCAAGGAGCATGATCGGGCTAGGTCCAAAAGCATGATACTACTCCTAAGATATCATAATAATCTAGTTAAAACTTTATACATATTCCATAGCATGTGGTTAACCATCACTACCGCCATTGCTTTTCTATGGATTACATCAACTAGTGTTCTCCGTAAAGCAATTGTTACATGCTATCTAAAATATGCTATATTATATACTAAAAAAATGATATCCATATAGGGCTCTCATGCATTCTCCCATAAACGTGTCAAAGTCAACAGCCATATCTCCATATAATTCCAAAACTAGATGAACAAAGAGATGAATTCTCTGCATATCCCTATACTTGAAGACATTGGTTGTGATTGCTCCAATTGAAGCCCATCCAAGAGGATGGGTAATCATCCTCTTGGATGATTATCACATGTAAGATCTATAATAACAACGTTCAAAACAGTAGCATGGTTCTCCCAAATGAACTATAGGTATGTCCTAACCTAGGTCGATTGTAAGGCATACCAACACTCCCTCCATGTCATGTATCCACCCTCTTGTGCAATAACAAACATAAATGGCATCATAGATAGATATCTTCTGCTCTCTGAATGGGCAACGAGTCATACAGACCCTTTTGCATCTAAGATAGTACCACACTCAAATGTGAATAATGAAGATGCATATGGATGGACCAAGCCAAGGTGTAATCTCATCGCTGTATAAAGGTAGTTGATGCAAATTGTAAAATCAAGATCCACTAGCATCCATCATTGCTAGAGCTCGTCTAGTAGAACGAGAAATGGCCAGATCCACTAAGAGAGAATGTAAGATCTATTGAAAGTGTCAATCTATCAAGGTAAAATATAGGTCTCTAGTTTAGTAGGTGGGCAAAGAGGAAAAGGATGGGAGCTCTTATAGTAACTATAGGGACAAAATATTTCTCATCTTCCATAATAATATAGGAAATGATCCCCCATCCACGTCCTTTGCATACATCTCAAGGATGCGCATGTATGCAATCATAAATCAGAAGTATAACTAAGATGATTAGAGTGTCTTACTAGCCAAAAATATTAAAGGTGTTGTCTCATCCATCAATAATCAGCCTACTCCTCCACACTAAATTGGAAAAGATGTATCTCTCCGTGTCAAATCTCCTGTCACAAATTCAAAGGTCTCTAGTCCGATGATGTCATCAAAGATGATCATGATTCTACTATTAAAGGTTGACAAACGTGATATGAATGTAGATGAAGGAGCAACCGTTCGAAGTAGGTATGTGGATCAATGACTAATACTAGAGGAGAGTATATCCAACGTCACATATGGATCCCCTAGTAGAGCAAGATCATCTACATACAGTACATCATCGGCAAGTGTCGTGTCAAGGTAGCATGTGACAAAATCCTCATATCCTACTTGCACTTGAAAAATGTGTAAGTCGTCTTTTAATGTCATACATCCCCTTGGAAGGTGGAGATGAGGAGGATTGCTAAAAGTAGACCATGCCCTACACTTTGACACTTTGATTTTTAAGCCTACAAGATGAAGTTTGGTAGTCAAGGCATGACTAATGTGGTCTACAAGGCCCACAATGTATGCATGATCCGTTAAGGAGGGGGACACACAACCTAGCAAAGCATAAGCATTAGACACAAGAGCTCTATAATGAGCCATCGTAAATGGGGATCCTCCAAAAGGATCTTCCAACAACGAATTGTAGAACAATGACTCACTCTTGTGAAAAGTCATGCTAATATGATAGAGAAGAATGTGAATCATAGAAGGACCGAATGAAAGAAATGAAACTCCACAAAGGTCCACAAGCTTTTGTAAGCTCTCTTAAGATGGATTCATGTGAAACATCATTAAAAGAGTTCTCAACGTCCATATGCAAGATAACCCAATCCGAATAGATGTCTAGAAGTGCTTTAATGCCCAACGGTGCCGCCTCACAACCTCATGGTGCGACGATTCCAAACTAGTGTGGAAAAATGTGATGTTTGAACTAGAAACGATGTTGAAGGACGACGATTAACTAACAGGGTGTAATAAGACCTCCCCAATAGTAATCAGTCTAATGTCCCTATTATCCTTCTCCATCGAAATTGTGAGCAAATGCTTGCAATGTATGTTATCCACATTTGTTGATATAGTAGCTAGTATGTTTAAGCTATCCCACTTATGTAGGGGTATCTCTTATTGTAACACTGAAGTCAATGACTCCGAAATGACTTCCAAGATGAGAGATGTGTTCTTAAGACCTCTCCTTGCTTTATATATTTTAGGACTAGAAAATTATGAAACCCAAACTATGCCACATGGCTAACATACGTAGGTTGCATGTTTCGTTATCTTATCCTAACCAATTCCTAAAAGATGTCTAGCATACAATCGGATCCACCAATGCATGGTAGCCACCTCGTCATTTACCTTTTGCTTTTTGGATAGTGCATACCACTATCTTGTCTTTTTGTGATCTAGTGACCAATCTACGCTTTGGCTAAACTAACTATAGCTCACCAAGATTGATTACAAACCTCCCCCCATTTAAGACGCAATGTCCTCAAAAGTCTCTACAAGTATCTTGGTATTTGTAAGATTTGCCAATGGTTCCCAAGTAGCTTCATAAAGTGGATAACCTTTCCATTGGACTAGATATTCCACTTTTGGTTTATGCTCACCTCTTGTCCGTTTCTTGAGAATTTTCTCAACCTCATATTCCTCTACACCATCAATCATGGTTGGTAAAGGGGGAGGTTGATGTGGTTTGCCAAAGGAAGGAGATCGTAGACTATACTTTCTCAAGAGAGACACATGAAAAATGAGATGTATTTTCATGTGTGTTGGTAACTCTTACTTGTAGTCAACTTCTCCAATCCGTTGGACAATCAAGAAAGGTCCAATAAACCATGGACTTAATTTTCAAACCCCTATTAATGACAAATTGGTAGTAGACAATCACACCTGATCTCCTTTTTGAAACTCCATATGTCGTCGATGAGCATCGGCATTCTATTTTTGTCAATTTTGGGCAATGACTAATTTTTGCTTTGCCTGATGCACTCCTCGTTGGACTTGTGCTACAAACTTGTTCACCGTTGTCGTGTTGTGACACGGCTACTATGAGAAGATGATGACATGTGTCATCTTCAGAGTTGTTGAGATGACGGCGATATTTTGGCGATATTTTAGGTCAGGATGGCCGACGGCTCATTGGCTACCGTTAAGAGGCCACGGTTGGATTGTCATCCTAAAGGCGGGATGTAGATAAGGATCCAAGGGATATCATCTTGGACCTTATCGGATATAAAAGCGTGGTTGGAGTCGAAAGGAAAGGGGGGAGGTCTAGAACGTCCGACTAAGGAGCTTATCCGATAGAAGTGGAGCCAACGTGGGACATGGATAGAGGCGGTATGATCCTCCGGATAAACCGATGCCCAATCCGTTTGTGATAAGCATCCGGTGTCTACACATCGTGATCACTTTAGGGCATGGTTAGTGTATCACTTTGGAGATAGCTTTATGGAAGTGGTGATAAACTCCCCGCATCCTTTCATTACGCCAATTGTTTCCTACGGTGCGACTTGGGACTTAATGGTCTATGTTTTGATTTGATATTAGCATTATGGACCTAAACTTGTCGATAGTGGCCTTTCAACACATGGGTCCCTCGTCCATCACTACTGTCTACCAAAGGCAAGTCATAGGGAGTTGATTGTTAGGAATTTTGGCGAGGAGTATTATACTCAAGTTATATACTCCCCGGTCCCCTTTTGTTGTTCCGTTTATACTTAACCGGTTTCGAAGTGGTTATTTTGACTTTTTATTAGCAACAACTCGTATTACCTATATGATGGCTAAGTAGTGTTTTTAGGCTAGTTGTTAAGCTCTAAGTTAGTTGTGGCTAATTTGGCCCACTAGAGGTCAAAATGGAACTCTTCATTCTCATTGGTTGGGAAATTTAGACCAATGAGAGCACTTGGGCAAGTTCATTGGGGTTTTGAGGAGTTTCGGGAGCCTTCGAAGGGAGTTTTTCAGGATTGAAGGATATGGTTGGAGACCTGACAAGGAGAGCTAGGATTTTGGCTCAAGAATGAAGGCGATTGAGCAAGTTGACACTCCGGTGTGGTGATTTGAAGTGGGAGAGTGAAATTTGGACCGATGGGAGAGTTTGAGTGAATTCTGAGCGTTCTATGAAGGCTTTGACAGATCGGATTCAATAGACACAGATTTACAACTCGAATTTGCGATTTGATTGAAATTTCAGCTCGATTGGTTGAGTTTTGAGTGCAAAGCAGTAGTTTGAAATTTATGTACGAGCCGAATTGCGGGATTGCATGCATCGTTACAGATTTAGCTCGACGATCCTAACTCATGCTATCGATAAGATTGGTCAATAAAACTTGACAAAGTTGAAGCTTGGATAATAAGTCGTTTTCTCGCGAAATTTGAGTGCAATTGGATCAAAGGATTGGAGTTTATAGTGGTTTTAGTGTGCAAGGGTCTGCATATCGCCTTGTGACACAGGGTATAGTTCGACATTTGTAACGAGAGATCTAGAATTGAAAAGCATGTGAAACTTTCCCGAGAGTTATAAATGGTTGCAAAGTACTTTTCTGCGAAGTTTGGCTAAGAGTTACTGGTTCAATCGTTGGTTACAACGATCCTCTTCCGCTGGAGTTTACCGGGTGCAACGAGTTGGGCATGGAGAGATGAGGATATGAAAGAGAGGGTGATTGTTAGTTCACACGAGGACGAGGAGAGTTCTTCTAAAGCCAGACGCTCAGGCGTTCTCAGAGTAAAGCTTTGTCCATGCGACACCGCTTCAACTTGGGTTGATGATTCCTGCATGTGACCTACACTCAACAAGCTAGATGGTGTGAAAGGGTGTTCTCCATACATCAGGAAGAAAGGGCAGATTTTTGTGTATGCATTGATTGTGTTATTATAAGCAAACTCAATCAAGGGTAAAAGCGCATCCCAATCTGCTTGCTCCTCCAAAGTGAAAGCTCTAAGCATGTCTTCAATAGTTCTATTTGCTAGTTTGTACATCTATTTGAGGATGATAAGCTGTGGACATGGCTAGTTTTGTTTTGAATAGCCCAAATAGGATTTTCCAAAACATGCTAGTAAATTGAGTACCCCTATTGGTGATGAGAACTGTAGCTAAACCATGTTGAGCAAAAACTGTATCCATATAAATTCAAGCAAGTTCAAGTGCAGTAAGTGTCTTTGTTGTGGGCCTAACATGGATCATCTTGCTCAATTTATCTACAAAAATTACTATCGAATCATAACCCGTAGACATGATTGATAACTCACATACAATGTTCATACAGACGTGCTCCCATCTTGATAGAGGTTCTAGTAGACCTGCTAGTTTCTAATTGCTAGCCTTATTTTTTTAACATGTCACACAACTTCGAACATAGCTCGTGATGTCCTCTCTTAGTCTTGGCCAAAAGTATACCCTATGGACGCCTTCAATGGTCTTCTCCACTCCTACATGGCCAGCAATAGCTAAATCATGTGCCTCCTCTAACACTGTTGTACGGAGAGCAACATCTGAGGGTATACAAATCTTTTCCTTATAGAACGTCAATCCCCGTTCTAAATGTGCTCTACCCTGCTGAAGGGCTTGTGCAATCTCCTCATCTTCCTTGGTAGCTCGATTTAGGTTCTCCCACCATTTAGAATCAACTAATATTTAACACCTTGCTAACTTAAAATAATATCTCCCTTCTCGCAACTTATGCAACCACCTGGAACAATTTTGTGAAACCATTAGAAGAATCATATGCTTGAAAGAAATCTCTAAGATGTTCACATCCTTGACAAGCCTCATGAAAATAGGCGTGGGGCTATGCATTGAGATTGGGCAAAGGCATAAAAAAATGGGTCTCCTCAATAGGACTAGCCATATACAAAGGAAGAGTGTACTATACTCCCCAACATGCCCCAAGATCCTATACCGTCGCAATGAAGTCAAATCTTAAGCATCTTGTGTCTAAAATTGACTCCTAATCTATGTGATCCGGACTCCTCTTGCAATATAGTCAAATCCCTTGCTCGAAATCTCCAAAATCTAGCTATTAGCTCCCTTTGTCCAACATGTCCCCTAGTCTAATGTAGACACCATCGTCAAATATGAGAAACAAAAACCATTCTAACTCATCCATGGGATCATATGCCACCCAATCAAACAGTAAGCAAAAAAACTCATTTAGCTGCAAGAGAGACCATATGGAATGAGCATGGACATGAGAACTTAGTCTTAAAAATCCCTAAAATAGAACTTGATTTGGATGATAACCACTCTCACGATCTGATCGGTATATCCGAAATGATCAACAAAGAGATCGATGTAGTTTATATGATCCCCAAAGTGACAGATATTGATGTGAACATGATGTGCGCATCCCAAGTGATCCAATCATAATCTTTGTGTTTCTTTCCCATGTGGATCTTTATCCTTTGCAAAGTAAAGAAATTGATGACACACCGAATATGGTGTATCACATACTGTTCTAGGTGGTCCCATGAGAGGAAATAAAGCTATAGCTTGCACAAAGAGAACGATAGTGATATAGGATACTTCATGTATTCTCTTCAATATGCAAAACTACAACCCACTAACACCCCATCTTACATGAGAAAACGTTAACTGTCAAAATCCTAAAATCTTAAAACATTCATAACTTTCTATTTCAATCTCCATAATTTTCCAACTAGGTTCCAATATAACCAAGGCATGAAAAGGAAAAGATTGGAAAAAAATGGTTTTAAGGCTTTTAGGGTTTTGAGTGATTTTTTTCAAATCAGTGGATTGAATTTCAGAAAAATTACTCAAAACCCTAAAAAATAATTAATTCATTAATATTTCTTTATACAATTCTCCATAGTGTTCAACTTAGATATCAATGGAACCGAAATTAAAAAATGAAGAGAATTATCTATTCACTCTTATTTTTCGGTAAAGTATAATCTCATAATGTTTGAAAAACTACTCAAATACTCTTAATCTACTCTTTGCTCTCCCTTATCACTGCCATAACCCTAATGCATACCTAAAATCATCATCATTATGGAATAAAGAATAACTATGTACTTCAAATCTTTGTATTATGCATGGAGTAAGTTTGATTCTTATCCAAAAGAAGAATCTGCATTGATATATGAAAGACATATTGATTTAAGGATCCTTATCTTTGAAAATGATGTAACATACTTGAAAAAAGATAAAACTTTACATAATGAGATCACATTTCATGTCTAATTCTCATTAATTTATATATTAAAATTAAAATTGAATGATTAAAAATTATGATAATTTTCAATTAATTATAATTATGAATATTCAAAATATGACCTATCAATAATCATCAAAATATTAAGGTGTTTAGTTTGAGTACATATGATGACAATAGATTGATTGAAATATGTATATGAAACATAAACATTTTAATTCAATCCACAATGATATAAGTAATCTATTCTAAATTTAATTATTATTAAATTATTATTTTAATATTAAATTTTAAAAAAATAAATTCGATACACATATAAAACTTCTATGATATTAGAATCCAACAATGAGATTTCATGTTATTATATAATTTATATTCAACATTTGAACTTGAAGATAAATATGTAAAATGAGATGTGGTGGTATTTTGCAAACCTTTCCATGCATTAATTTAGACTCATCATTTTTCACATATATTTATTCCTGTAATTACATGCCCTAGTAGAAACTAACATTTTATGGAATAAATTTTCTATAAGTATCTACATTAGTTTTACATGTGTGATAATGTGTCATTTGTTGTCACAACCAATAACGTTAAAATCTATAGAATTAAATCTTTGAAAAATATGTATGATAGTGATATTTATGTCTAATCCTACATGGATAGGTTTAAACTTGATATGTTAACTATTAAGATTTAATATAAAATACATAATTATATTTTTTTAGAGTATATGTTATTTGGACAACTCTTCATTCATTATTTTTTAATGGAGTAATTTAGGATATGCAAGAAAAATTTTACAATATGACATTAAATATTACTTTAAATAATATTTATAATTTTATGATTAATACTTTATATAATTTTGTTCACCCTCCTTATGATTTCATGACAAACAACTAAAAGTTTTTTGGCTTTGTAATTTTACAATACATAAATATGAAAAGTTTTATGGATATATTTTTTGTTAAAAACACCCATTTTTGTTAGAAACCTAAGTTCAAACAGCCATCGATAAATTAGTGATAATTTTGAATATTTTTTAATTATCTTAAAAAACTTTGATAGAGAGATATACAGGTTTATAATAAATATACTTACAATTGAGTCATCAATAAAAATATATTATATCTAACAAAAAATGATAAAAGTTCAGTTGTTATTTTCTAAAACATCCTAATATATCATAATATTTGAAATATGTTCATTTCAATAAATTTCACCAATCCTTAAAAGTATAAACATCATCAACTAAGTTTTGTTTAACCTTCATCATCTCTTCACATTACCCCAACCTCATTTTTTATTCATTATCATCATCAACACCAAAGTATTGCAATAGTTTTAAAAATTGGATTCTTAACATCAATGACCACCAAGGGTGAAATTATAAAAGATATGTTGGTAAATTATATCAATAATTTTTTGATGTACATTAAATATAAAAATTTTATTTCATCTATAATAACTATTTTGCAAATTTGATATTTTATTTTTCATATATATATATATGCAACATCAATAAAGATTAAATAGATAAAAAAATAACTTAATTTTAAAAAATAATATTATCTTCCATACAAATAATACAAAATTTATTACATATTCATATTACTTTTCAATCAATAGACTTGAGCATCCAATTACTGTATTGTGTCATGATTATTATAAAAAAGTCAACATGTATCATTTTTCATGGCACTGATATTTTAGGTCAAAATAATTTAAGGTTTATCGTAAGGACTTTAGAAATCTACATTTGGGTTGATTGATTGTATATGATGGTGATATTTATAAGATTCTAAAATATAATATGTTGACCCTTATCAAATATAAAGAATGATAAGGGTGCAAAGATGAAGGTGAAGATTTAAAATATTATTTTGCTAATAAGGAAGTTTATTTGATCATCATGGAACTGATGTGTGACATGGATAAATGACAACATGATAATCTAGATGTCTAATCTTATGATCAACATTCGACATTTACATCGCGATTACTTTTGGGTATTGTAAGTATATCACTTTGGAGATAACTTCATATTGCAGGTGATTAACTCTCCAAACCTATTTATTCTTCAGATTATCTCATGCATCACAATTTGGAACCAAACATTATACATTTTAATTAAGTTTGAACATTATGAATTTGTGATGTTGATTTTCAACACATGAATTTTCATTGAAAAAAAAACATAATAAGCTAATTATAAGGAACTTTGACAAGGGGTATTAGTCATAAACAATAAACTAAACAGTTTCATTTGCGATTTTGTTTATACTCACCACATTTTGAGTTGATATTTTATATTGAGAAGAACTTGGATTATTTATATTATAACTAAATAGTGTGTTTAGATTAAATTTTAAACTTTTTGGTCTCACTAGTCAAGAATATTACTTTTCCTTCTTTTTGGCAATAAAGTTAGGATCAATGACATCAATTTGGATTACTTTTTTGAGGTTTTGACAAGTTTTAAATATCTCATTAGGAACCGTTTGGAGGTAAGAAGGTAAGATTAGAAATCTTATCAAAAAAACTACAACTTGGACACAAAAATTTAAAAAATTGAAAGGATTATTGATATTTTGATATGATTTGAAGTTAGAGAATGAAATTTGAACTCTAGAGTATACTTGAAAGTATATCTAGAACACCATAAATGATAAAAGTGATTGTATTAAACAAACATATAGTTTACAACTTAATTTTAGATTTAGATCAAAATTTTGACTCAATAATTGGAGTGTTGAATATCAACTTGAAGTTTGTATGCACAGTTAGAGTTGCAATATTGCATTAACTGTCATAATGTTAGGACAATGGCTATAAATTTTTCTAGAAAAGATTTTGATCAATAAAATTTTCCATAGTTATAACTTGGATTATGAAAGGTTTGCTTCTGAAATTTGATATTATTAAAATCAAATGATTGATATTTGTGACAGTATTTGTATATAGAGTATGCATATCACATTCTGATCATTATAGATATTTAGAGTATTGTTCTAAGAGATCTAAAAGTGAATCACATATGAAATTTAATTAAGAGCAAACAAAAGATCTTATGCAATTACTTCTAAAGTTTGGAAAAAATTTAACCGTTTAGTCAAGAGATCTAACAAACTTTGCATGGAGATTTTTAATCGGTTGCAATTGATTCAAATATGAATTGGTCAAACAAATAAGAAGTAAAGTTGTAATTCACAAGAGGATCAAGAAGATTCTTTTGTAATCATCCTATAAGATGTTCTCATATTGAAACAAAGTTTTTGTGACAATGTTATAGATTTGATTTACTTGAATGTAATTCAGATATCTCATGGGTAGTTTTTTTTAACAACTTATGTTCTATATGCATGTAGATGAAAGATTATTTATAAAATCTAAAACTAAGTGATTTTTTTATTTTTTATTTTTACTTAATTATTCAGACTCTAATTTCTTATTTTGAACTATCTAAATCTTAATGATGAACAATCATGATTATTCTATAACCATGTACAACAAAATTATCTCCCATTTTATCCTTTGTTAAAATGATATAATATTAAGGTTGATGTGTAAAAATTCAAAACATGTTCAAGTTTTGTTGTGAAATTTTTTTTAAAGGATCTTAATTTATTTAAAATGAGTTTTAGAATTGATTGATTGATTGTAAGTGTTGAAAAAGTATAGAATTTATTTTACAGGATTAATTGCAAAAATTTGAATATTTAAGACATTTTTTTAATAATCAAAAATTAAAAATAATTGAGTATATGTTGTATAACTTAATACAAAGAGCTTCGCTATCATTTTTTCTTAACTACTACATATATAAATTTACACACTAATAAAAATTAATAAAATTCAAATATCAACAATTAATTTAAATAATTCTTTATTCTGAAATAGTGTAGATACTATAATTATAATTAGTGGAGATACACAAAGTAAAGAATGGAGAACCAAAAATTTGAGCTGTAATATAGAGTATAATATACAGTAATTGCGAGATTGTTCGCTGGAGAATGGCTAGGTTTTATTTTATTGAAATATACAAGTAAACAAAAAAGAGTGGGGGCCTAACATTAAACCGCGAGTACACTTGGTACAGCTTAAGTATTGTAGACATTGAGCAATTTCAGAATGAACTTGTTGTAATAGCCTTGGATTGTATTATATTCGAAACCACTTTTGAATATTGGATATGGTAAAAAAAGAACTTGCATATCTTAAATGCATTATTTGAACGTGATTCAAGCGGAAAATACTCGAGACAGTGAGATAGTTTACTGTGCTAACGGTCAAACTTCACAAAGGATTGTAAACATTTAGCATTTTTAGAATATAGTTGTTGTAGTACTCCCAGAAAGTATAATAACAAAAGGGATGGGAAGATCCCATCAAATCCTACAAGGATGTAACCAAACCGGTAACATGGGGCTAGGCCCCAATAGTACCACACTGAGTTGTTGTAGTGGCCTTGGATTATATAAGGTTAGAAACCGCTCTTGAAATTGGATATGGTAATAAAAAACTTGCATATCATAAATGCATTATTTGCTTTTTTTCTTTTCTTTACACGATACCCGTAGTTGGCAAAACTGCAGGGCGAAGATAGCCGGTACAACCTACATTTTGGCCTCCCCTATTACTGGAGGTGTTACCATTGGTGATGCGGGCTGCCACGGGAGCTTTAACCACCGGGTTTGAGGGATAAATGAATTATTTGAACGTGATTCAAGCGGAAAGAACTCTAGACTGTGAGATAGTTTACAGTGCCAACGGAGAAATTTCACAAACACCCGTTGAATAAATATGGGCGAAGGTAAGTGTACAGTTTCGTCACCCTCACGCCACCACGGAGTCAAAGGTGAAAGAGGTCAACGTGGCCGGGCTTGCAGAAAGGAAGGCCGTGGTAAAGCAACTGAGTACCATCGGGCCTTGGCCTCCAGAAACCGGACTCCGAGAAAAGGAAGGAGCTCTTTCCCAGCCTGGTCAGTGCTTGTGCTTGTGACAGCCTGTCACGAGAATCCGCTCGCTCGCTTGCCTCTACGCTTGGCCCTACTGCACTCCACAACGGATTCCGCGTCCGCTCTTGGCGCACAACTTTCCCTCTCACCGAACTTTTTCCTTCGTAATTTAGTTCCTACTCTGAGTCGAAAATGACATTTGAAATGTAAATGTAAAGAACAAATGCCTGAAGGAGTTGGGTGATAAACTGCCTTCCAAGAGCAGAATTACGAGAAGTTGATTAATCTGGCGCAAGGGTTGTCCATTGTCAGCCCTAATTTTCGAGAGAGGGGTGAAGGAAAACAAAGTACAGAATGCATGCAATGATGGGAGACGTACGACTGTTACCTGATCAGGTAGTGCAATTATCGACCTCTGGTGTGGAGATTAATAGTAGAATCAATTGGAATTGGACAGTCGTAAGTATTAGGGCTCACCGTCCACCAATATTTTGCTAGAAGACTTATTCATTTGAATATTCAAGGAGAAATAGTTGCCAGAAACCGATGTCACCGCCTGGTTCCAGGCTACGATCATAGAAACCTTACAGTTAGGGAGGGGATTTTCTTGCAGTACGACCACTGGCTGTTCGGTGGATAGAGTTTGCTAAGAATCCTAAAATCAGAAAAAGTGAAAAACGTGCCATAAGCTAGCGAAAACGCTGTGATGCAGCGGCGCATATCATCGCGCAAATCAAGATGCGAGGTTTCGACTGTACAGGAAGCAGCCGCTTTAAGGTCGTGCACAGATACGGCTTCTCGTGACACTTATCCTGTTTCGGAAGTATAGGGAGTCTTTGCACATGTGCAATCATTGAGCAGCGCGGACAGAGAAAGCTCTAAGCGTGCTTTATACTGATTTGGAGCCTTGCTGCTCCCCCGGTGCTGACTTTTCAAGTCAACCCGCGAGGGCTCATGGAGTCACGGGATTGCTCCGGAATCTCTGTGGTAGTCGATCATTAGAATATCGTCGTTCTTGCAACTCCGAGCTATATGTCTCACTCTTTCCAACTTGTAAGCCAATTTTTACTAGGAGATGAGACTTTGCAGGATCGAAACCAATTTGCCTACAATGTCAGAGGAGAATCGAACGACACGGACCACATCGCTACTATTACGTAATGGAATCTTCGTCTGAGGACACGCTGGTTGCTAACGTTCTGCTTGCCATACTTGCTGGAGCTTCTGCAAGCAGTTCTGTTGAAGATGAGCACTCGTATTGAAACTGATTTGAACCATGGACAATTCCATCAGAGAAAGAAAAACCTGTAAAAATAGTATGATTCCCTTTCAAATCTTCTTTGAAGAACTCATAAAAGCGATGTCAGTTGGATCATCTTGACCACAGTGGACCAACGTCATGCTATATTACACATCATCGAACGCATAGAGCGATAAAATTGAACTCCTAAAAGCTGGAAAGCCAACTTACCTTGCATTGCCTTACATCACGGTGTCAGCAAATAACGATGGTGTTTGGGGCGACTATCAGTCGCACAAATCTGATAAGTTTCAGGTCTTCAGAAGCAGATCCAATTTCACTATAGAAACTATGAAGCTCAGCCTGTCGTGTCTTTCTTCCATTCTACACAATATGTACCGAAAGCGTCAAAGTAAGTGTGTGATATTACCAAAACAGGAAATTTGATTTCATTTTTTGAGGACTTCCTTCGATTGTGCTACGTCAAACCTCTGCAACGACTATACTTCCATAGCCCCTGAATTTTTTCAAACATTCTTATATTTTCGTATCCAACCATTCTTATGTCGGAGACATCGAGAACGATAGTGGACCAGTACGATTAAGTTTCACCTCAAACTTTGGGTGATTGTAGTACATGGAGCAGCCCATATTTTCGCTATCACACGATTCTTTGTGGTGGGTATGATATGCTTGCATACGAAGACATAGCACCGAACTTGGTCTTGATGCTGTGTTGTTTTGCTAAGAACTTAGTGCGGAGACTTGCTGTGCATATGCGAACAGTGTAACCTAGAATGCAATGCTGATATGTACTTCCTTGCAGTCGGAAGTAAGAGCGACGGTTCTTATGGAATTCATTATCGACAAGCTGAAACTTCTCAGCTACGAGCGCGACTTTTGTTTCTCGAGGTGAGCTGCTTCTTCACTTCGTCCCAGAGGATTACAGCTGAGCACACAACTATCAACACCAATGCGTAATTTATCCAAATTTAAGGCTCCATGTTTCTATGGCTTCAGCTAACCCATTTGATGAGAACCTTGTCATCATTGCAGAGATGATTTATAAAGATTAGGCATGTCTAAGCATATCGCCTCTTTTCAAAGGTGCGTTTGCTCTTCTGTCTGTAGAAAGCCACCCTGGCCTCGGTTGCACAAGCTCTATTTTGCTCTGCCTGCACACAATCGCAACGAGCAGTTTTTATACTTCATAAACATCGTAAGTCGTCACTGCAAGAAGGAGAAAATTCGCTTGCTCTTACTCTTACTTTCTAAATCCGTTTCTTTGAATAGTATTTAACCTTCAACGTTCAATTCTGGAAGTTCTGGCTCAAAAGAATTCTTATCAAACACGTCAGACGTTGCTTGCAAAGTAACTCTTCATATCAACAGTAGCAGAAACGCTTTCATGCACAAAAGTGTTGTGTCGGACAAAGTCTAATATGTTCTGCTGGTGAAAATTGGTTTCAAGACGTCCTGGCTGCTGAGAATAATCGGCCGGAACTTTGAGACCCCAAGCGAGGCTGATGATCCCAACACAACCTGCACGAACATATGTCCGTACAAAGTTCTTTCGTCCGTTGTAAGACATAGTTGAGTGGCAAAAACATTAATAAAACTGTTGGCGAAGCATTTTGAATTTGACGTTTGCTTCACTGCTCTTGTTTTGCAGTATGTAGGATTATCGAAGAGTAATCTTAAGTCCTGATGGTTGGAGCAAGGTGGACAATGCTTTATGCTGTTTATGATTTGGTTTCTAATTTTGTAGAGTCGTGCAGCGGTGGAGCTGAGAGAACTTGGCTTTGCTCCTCCCAGCTGGCCACCAGCTAAATTGAAACAGGTGACACTCTCGTTACAGTCGCAATTGATCATGCTTTTCGGATACACTCACCACTCGATATCTAGGTACATGAAGGATAGGAGCACATAAAATTTCAGCGTCTCTGGATATTACCTGGAAATCAGATCTTTCAAAGTTCGTCTGGATGAAACTCTCAAGGGGCATTTTTTATTGACATCGCATGTTTACTTTCAGGTTGGATGCTGAGTTTTTTCCAATATCCTTTCCTCAGATTTTCTCTTTAGTTTTTTGAACAAAGCTTAATAAGACCTTCAGTGCAAGTTTCACGTGTATGATAACATCCTTTTGAAGAGTTTTAAGGTGTGAAGCCTTAAATGCAAACTGAATTCGCGAGTGAGATCTCTCTTGACAGCTTGAAATTTCTCCTTTTCTTCCCGCTTTTGGAAATGGGTAGGGACATGGTGATGCGGTTTGCAGTGTTCTTGATGGCTTGACAAGTCTCGCGTTGGAAATCAGAAAATTCCAGTTCCAGCCACCTCAAAATCCATGTGACAAGTAAGCATCTTCTTTATCCTTTGGAACGGTGATTCGAAAGGCAACTAATAAAAAACCAGAAACTTCGCGAGCTTTCCAGATTTTGAATATAGTGTTTGTCAAATAACTGAAGTTCAGAAAAAGTTAAGAAGCAATTTTATCCTGGTGGCTGTAATAAAGGTCACTTTTCTTCTCACATTCGTTGTCTTCAGAACAACTGAGTATTTTAGAACAAGTATAAGACTTCGAGACTCTTCAGTCAAGTACTTTTGGACTCGTGAATCTACATACTAACTTTGCCTAGGTCAAATGAAAGTTTTGTCATTCTAGTCTATACTTCTGTATCTTCAGTTACGCTGAAGAGTCGCCAAAACTTGGCAATGACCGCGTGGAAACAACTGATGAGGTACCAACATCAACATTGTCATCTGTATACAAGAAGCAGTGGTATATTTGAGAGTTGATTTCCCAACTCTCATATGTCACATACAAGACTCGGTCTTCACCAGCCTAACGAGTCTAAAATTACAAAAGAACATGTACGTACTACTTTCCTGCTAAATTGTAGGAACTTGAGTAACTTGTTAACGTTCACTTTGGGCAGCTATTTGTGCCAGATTCCGAGGATGCTGAAGTTTATCGAGTGGATGAATTTACTCCTGATCTTGACGAGAGGAAATCCTCAGACATGTGTGTTACACTCTAAGTTTGTGTACTTGTAACGCTTGGTTATGATTGTATTCTCTTTTGAACTTCTAGAATAAGTCCAGCTTTATGCATATAGTATGATCGACGATGCTAAGTAAGCACAAGATAATTTCTTCAGTTCTTCCCTCTGTTGTTACTGCAGATCATCTGTAGCAAGGTCCAAGGTAGATCCCCAGATGTGGAGACTAGAGCTTGAGCGTGTGGCGCCGCAGCTTCGAGTTTCAGTGGTAAAAGCACACATTTCAGGGGAAGAAATTATTAAACATATTAAAGTTTTCCTCCTTAGAAGAGTACAATACACAAAAACAATCAGCATTCAATGCGAATCCGACCTCTTCCAGTTTAAAACTGGAAGAGGTCGGATTCGCATGTTTGCTCGGGCATTCCCTATGACCCTTGAGCACTAAACCGTCGTTTTCAAAAATCGTGGAAATTTAAGGCAAGTAAGAACGTGCTTGCATTTTCTCCAGTGAGTAGGAGAGCGATCAGTAGTATTGATCAGGTTTCGTCCAGCAGCGTTCAAATGCTCCAAGAAGGATCGTGCTACTAAAAGCACTTTTTAGTAGCACTTTTTAGTTCAAGGCCTCTTATTGGTTCAAGTTCTAACTGCGTACGAACTTCAACCAATAAGATATCTAATGATTGTATTAGAGCGTGTTCTGGATGGTAAGTACAGGTAGCGGACGGTAAGGACTGGCGGGCTCATCTGGAGCTAGCCCATAAACTAGAAGAGGTAATTCAGAGAAATGTGACGTCTTGCCAAGAGATTTCAGATACAGCACAAACATGTTAGCTATTTGTTTTACCTTTCATGACAAGATCTTCAATATATAACTCGAGTCTTGAAAAAAAAAAGAGATCGTAAATCATCTTCCCCCTGCCATCCGTTGTCGGACATGGAAGAAAGGAGATACAACTAGCATGCTCTGCCTTCAGAAACCTCTGTTCACTCCGTGCAAGTCAGAATCTTACTGCGTCATTAAACTCCTTTTACACTCGCGTTATGCTTCGTTCGTCTACATATGGATAGGGCATTGCTCAGATCGAAGCCCTTGAGGCCGCACTGATGCATATTTTTTACTTTAACAGGACATGTTAGCGTCTCTCACAAGCAATCAGGACCAGCTGGAAAGGTGTGACTCGTTCATCAAATCCCTCAAGAAAGCGTGGTTTGTAGCATGTCATGGACAGAAAATCCACGTCACGCAGGAACCATAGTAAACTTTGAAATTCCATTCAGGCTATCCTTCCCTGCTGTCTACATACCTCATTAGGATTCATCAGGTTCATAAGTTGCATCACAAACAGAGCATGGCCTTGACCAACAACATCATTGCAGGGTGGAAACGGATGTGACTTCGGCTTTGGAAAAGCTTGAAAGCCGTGAAAACTTCATCAACATACAGTTTGAGCCTCTGGTCTGTCCTTACAACTGATCCTTTTTTATCGTAGGTCAACCTGCAGCCTAGTCGCATCTCTGCATTCTGCAATTTTGGACTTCCACATGCAATTTGACAACGAAATGAATCGTCACGAAAGACTCCGGTCGTTTCCTATGGATTTTTCAGGCAGCGGAGTATGCCGCAGTTAAAGCTCAGATATCAGGAATCCAGGAGGTAATCACATTTTCTAAGAACAGATGTCGAGAAAAGTCAACAATGCACTATAAATGACTGTAATGCCCGATACTCAACATTTGGAATCGATCATCCAGTAATAATCACACCTAAACTATCTGCACATGGACACAGTTCTCGTACTCGCAGATGTCATCTCCGCGTTCAGTATGCTCTAATGTTGACAAGCTACGTGGTGAGGTGATGTTGAGGCAAACTGAGCCTTTATTTTCTATACTTGAGGAATCTTTATTTTTAGCAATTTGCATGGTGGCCATTTGTGCACTATAGGTCAAGCTCATGCCGTTTCTTGTATGATATGAAACTTCCAGAAGCACAGGAGAAGCCTGGAGAATGTGGCCAATCTGACACAAAAACTCTCTCAAACTTCCGATCAGCTCGATCACGTGAAGGTACGACAAAATTTGGATATTTGCATGTGATCGAACGGTAATCATTCAGATTCAAACTATTTTATCATTCATTGGAAAGAAGAGCAGAACCTGCTCTTCTTTCCAATGAAATCCAACCTGAAATCTAAGAACAGAGTGAATTACATAAGATGCAAATGCTCAGCAGACTATAGCAGCCCTGCAACTGACGAGTGTTGGCAACAGCAATTGATGGTGGAAAAAGGAAACGTGATTTCGGATCTATCACCACTAGTTCTTATGAAATCGACGACCCAAAAGCTGAAGGTGACTCCTTACGCAAGCGATGCGTTAAACGAAGAATGTTCTGAATACTGATTGGGCCTTCTCCTCACCCAATTATGAAGAAGATTCTCTATTCTCTTTTGCAAAGCCCCAATCGCTAGTAGACCGTATCAGAGCACGGCTGCACATGCATTCACCCATGCACAAGAATATGCACTTGAGATCCTAGAGAAGGCCGCGATGACTTACTGCTGCTAATTACTCTCACGTAAATTCTCGTGGGTAAACAGGCAGAACTCCGAGACATGGAGCTTCATAATGGAGTACTCAAGAACTCTCTTCTTCAGGTATGAGATCCTCGTGGACCAGAAATAGAAACCTTCCCTTGTTGGAGCCTTAAACCTTGATATGCAAATTGGTGGGTACAAGCCTGTTTATTTCAAGTCCAGTAGTATCATGCAACACAACACTACGTGTTCAGGTCTAAAAATCAGTCATGCCATCAATTCCGGTCGGAATCTGTTTTCTTTATCTAACGTTCAGGGTCTTGGGTGAGTATAGGCAAGCTTGAAGCAGGCGAGAAAGGGAGAAGACGAGCAGCCTACTGGTGCCTGTGATTTTCAGACCTAGTTGCTTAGCAGCTCTATGCTTGGTATCGATGAAGTCCAGAGCATCAAATCCAATTTAACTATGGTGTGACAACAGGCAAGCAACGATGCGAGGACTCACTATCAAGGATAGTGTGTAGTACTCACCACCAAGGATCAGTAACTTCAGTTTCCGCAAAGCTACACTCATGGTTGTTCAATTTCACCCGGGCCAAAATGTTTCACGTAGGTGAGTGAAATGTCAACGAGGATGAGATTGGGATTCGGGTTTCGACAGATAGGGAAAACTTGAACATATCAGACGTATAAGCGTATTGGCATCTCGAGTTGACATACACGTACAGATCGGCTCCAGAATCTCCGGAAACGTACAGATCGGCTCCAGAAGCCCAGTGACTTCGAGAAAGTGTTTTAGTTTTGATCACTGCGTGATAAGCTAAGAGTAATTTTAGGGTAAAGGGCTCAGTGCTTATTGGCGATTGTTGGATGAGATCCAATGAGAGCACTGACTCAGGCCTGAGAGTAGGAGTGTAACAAGGAAGGATTTCATACCCATTTGTATGCTTAGCATTTGTTCCTTGGATTTCCGTAATCTGGCAATGAACTCGCAGAGCATTATCAGCCAAAGATTGAAGTGGACGCATAATCACTTGGAGATCAAAAACTAAGTCATGCCCACTCATGACATGCATCAAAATATTCCAAAAACATAGTATTCACAGTGACAAAATTGATGTTCAAATTTTCACTGCAACGAGCGACTCTTCGCTGCTTTATTTTGCCACGATGGGTCCGCCGATGGAGATCTACTGGACGTGGATTCAGCTGTCAGAGTAGTTGACATGTATAAAACCTGCTTGAGCTGCCTAATCTTCAAAACTCAAGAACTAATTGCAGAAAAGTCTGCAAAGTCTCTGAAAAGTCTAACGGTGCGTGAAAGAGTGGGTGAACAAATTTTGATCGGTTCAAAACCAACTCCAACTGGAGTAGTGGGTACAATTTCAGAAACGTCGTACTGTCAAAATTGCGTTGCAATTACGGAGAAAGGGTATTAACATGATATGGTTAGAAGCTACTAAAGGTGCCTGGGCGGATAGCGTAACGTCGACCGTTGAATAAATCAAGTGCATCTGTAAGGGGCTCTGTCCAAGGGTTTTGCAGACAGAACAGTCCTCAATCATGGCCTCAGCTTCGAGATTGTTTGTTCTGCTTCATCATCTGAATGAAGTCATAGAAAGCTGCAATGACCGGATTTCCATCAGATGATTAGGTCAAGTTTCCAATGTAAGGGAACTAAACAACATCACCCAAACTATGAACTGAAGCTTCTAAAAATTTAGAATCTACTTGTATGTTATTGGAATAAGAGCTTGTTTGACAGAACGGTTAGATTACCTGGATCGGCATCATGGGGACCAGGTGATGATTCGGGGTGATATTGGATACTCATGACTTTCATGGCAGGGAAAGTCATACCCGCGCAGGTTCCATCATTCAAGTTGATGTGGGTAACTTCTACACCTTCTGGAAGAGACGCTGGATCAACTGCATAGTTGTGATTCTGCAGTGAAAATGAGAACGAACGAATTCAGCTAGCTAAACCACCACAAGGACCTACTTGCTTTACAGAGTTTACAATGATGTAATTGTTAATCTCGGAGTCAGTTCCTCTTTGTATTTAACAGTAGAATACTAATTGTAAAGAGTAAAAGTTAGTTATTAACGTTTACCATAGGTAACTACTATTTACTTTAGGGTTTAAGTAGGGTTTGGTAGCTATTAGCCACATTAAGATTAGGTTTTCGAGATAGTACCTCTGGTTCAAGTGTGAGCCATGAAACCTCTATATATTGTTAGTACACAGGTCAGAGTACACACCTTGCCTGTGATCATTTCCTCAGGTACTGATCACACCTTTGAGTGCTGGATTGCTGAGAAGTAGGGGTGGAATTAGCACTCTAGCTGAATTTCGAGTTGGTCTCAATTCAGGAGTGGGGAGTGCTATCTAGAGTCTGATCTCAGTGTTGCTTCTCATGGCCCACCTGAGAGTAAGGGGGAGTGATAGCAAGCTATGGCTAATCCAAGAGAGTCAATAGAGAGATCAAGCACTGCAAGTGACACATCTAGAAGACATCCTAATCAAATGCTGCAACAGAGTTCAGAATATCAATATACAAATATACTAACTAAGACGAACTCTACCTGCGCACTGATTTCAACACGCCCCGTAGGAAGGTGTCGAACTGGATGGTTGCCTCCATGATGCCCAAACTTCATCTTGAAGGTCTTGCCTCCTAGAGCCTGCCCAAGAAGTTGGTGTCCCATGCAGATCCCGAAGACGGGCACCTGGCCTATACATTCACGAACACTTTCAACTGCATAAGGAACAGCAGATGGATCTCCAGGTCCGTTGCTGAATAAGACACCATCGGGGTTGAGTTTCAACACCTCGGACGCAGGCCACGTGGATGGAACGACAGTGATCTTGCAACCATATGAAGTCAATCGCCTCAGGATGTTTTGCTTCACACCAAAGTCGTATGCCACAACCTGCGCATCGAGTAAAGACGGTGTAAAAGATCCATAAATGGTCAGTATACGTTAACCATGCTCTAATGGTGAATCATCCTTATTCCCTTTCAGACTACACACCTCTTAAGCAACGCGATCATCGGACTCAAACACGTCAACAGCTTGACAATCCAGCACGTTGGCAGCTTAGTGATAATGGAGGCAAATATACAACCTATACTACCCACTAGAATTGCAGGGACAGGGTTGACTTCAGTTACATTGAATGTATCCATATTTGTGCTGACTTCCTTACTGAATTCCCATTCAGTTCCAGTTTTGTCCTTCCATTCATAAGGTTCCTTGCATGAAACTCCAGAAATGAGATCCTTTCCTGAGCACAGAGAAATATGTTTTACACAAATTAGTGAACCCCTAACATCAGTCAATGCGTTAGTAGATATACGAAAGGCCACTTTGGTAAAGTGGAGAGTGGTCTCAGAGAGTGAGTAACAACCAACCTACTATACTCCAATTTTGAGCCATATGTAGAATCTCTTCATCAGTTTTGGTGGAGTCCGTTGTAAGAACCCCGACCAAGCTTCCGTCTTCTCGCAGCCTTCTCGTGATAGCACGTGTGTCGATATCGGCTACAACCATGGAGTTGAAACAAAAAATCAATAATCTGACAGCAATACAAGATGCAAGAAGAGAAAATGTATACTATGGAGTATCCAATCTCGATTCAAAACTGACCATACACTCTTATTCACACAATGAACTTGATAACGTACTAATTCCCATGACGTTTCTCTTCTTCAAATAATCAGATAAAGGCTCTGTCGACCTCCAGTTCGATACGCTGCAATGAAATAGATAGACACGATCCTTTCAGTGACAGACATATAAGAAATGATGGAAACAACCAAAACCCTCAGTCAGAACGAGTCTGTTGGTCATGACGAACAAGTATTGGAAACTTTACGTGGCACTTAAATTTCGAACAATAAGGCCACCCAAGAAACATTCGTCCGATTCTTCATCATCTGCAAAATATCAAACAAAATGCAGGTAGTCAAACAACTGCAACGACAATAGTCACAAAACAAACAAATAAAAGAACAGCCTTAAAATTCACCGCAATTCGTTAGTCCGTAGGATTGAAGAAGATAGAAAAGGAACTTCTACAAATATGACCAAATACCTGTATTGATGCCAGTGTTGCCTATGTGTGGTTGCGTCATGAGGACGAACTGTCCAGCATAGCTGGGATCTGTAAGAATTTCTTGGTATCTGCGAAATGACAGGTAAGTTGACATGAGCTGGGTGAGTCCAAGCTCAACCAATTTGCCAACAGGTAACCAGACTTACGAGCTCACAATCTGCAAAATCTGGACACCTTTCGTCCTGAATGCCATTATTAACTTGTGCCACAAATTTCATACCCAGTGAGAGATGTGTTAAACACAACTTCTCCAACTTGAGTTCCAGTAGCTCCGAATGACCTTCCGCGCCACACAGTGCCATCCTCAAGAACGAGCCTAGTGTCAACCGTTGTGTACGGCCTCTTCACTGCAAGTAAGAATCGAATTCAGAACAGCCTTCGCTATACATCATGTGATCAAAGTTACATACTGGCTGTTTGCTACTTTCCCGTGATTCCTGAACAGAAGAAAATGACTTCACAATGCTGGAGTAAGAGAACAATGATCTGGAAAGGATCAACTAATCCTGCAATCTTAAAACCTCAAACATCTACCTCTTCACCAGATATCATATTCAAAAATACCAGAGTTAAACTATGGCTACCTGAAGTAGCGTTGCCTTCCGCGACTTGAACAGAACATTTCACAACGGGTCTGATCGCAGTCCGTACGGAAGCTCTGGAAATTTTCTCGCTAGAGAAACTGAAAGAATTCGAGAATGCATTCCTTACAAACCCCAACGAGATCCGAGGACAAACGCCACTCTGGTTGTTGACTATCACTGTCCTAGCTGGCATGATTTGCGTAGCCATCGTGAAGGACCAAGACCTGAAATCTGCACAACAAGCGTGTCCTACCCCGCATAAGTACATTCTTACTCATATTCATCAGACGATAAGAAGCTCGACACATTCAGAATGAAAAATCTTCATTTCCATATATCCACCACAAAAGACATCGAATGATTCAAATGATAACACTGGCGCAAGGACTAGAGAACTGACACTAACAACTAAACCTCGGCTCATTCACGTCACAGTCCGTATGATGCACAGATCCATTACAATTTCAGAATCTTCTCAAACTAAACCACTAATGTAGTCCGAGAATTGATCCACCCAGACCTGCACACCTCCCTACTGACCGATATAGTCGACAGATTCAATTTCAACGTTGGCAGAATAGCACCAGAAACGCTGTACAAGCGACGACGCCGGGAAGGCTTCCTTCCTTCACCTGAATGAACATGAGCACGAAGAACTCGCTCACCTGAGCCTCTACTGCGAAGAAACAGGTCCCCTGCAGCCAACCGCTTTGAGTGCACTGTGAAACGCAACCTACTCTCATCCGTCCGTCAGTGACTCACTCACTGGTTCGTGTCCAAAACACCAGCCGCTTCAGCTGCAGAACTTAGGCCGAACCGCCTCCTCCTCCCCCTGACCCTCCTGCTGCTACCTCCTTCCTTCCGACTTGGCTCCAACACAGTCCACAGCACACCATTCGCCCTGGAAAGGATGCACAACATGGTCCAACAAATCGTGCATGCAAATGTTTTGGACGCTTCCGCAACTGCCCCAAAGCAGAGCACCACGTCTCCTGCACTGGGCTACGAATGCTATGTTATGCTATACCCTGGGCTTCTTCTGTGTGATATGTTCAGTAATCTGACCCGGGAATGCTTAGACAGGAGCATTTTTGTTCCTATCTTAGATAGGAGCATTTCCGCCCATTACAATCTTTGAGTTGTGCATAGATTCACTTGAGACCATGTCCCGGTGTAACTTTGGCAACTCCTCTTCGGATGACGTGAGGCTGACCGTTGGTGATTGGCCTTCGTTTTTATTGCTGAGTGATGTGCAATTTGACTATATGCTAATATTAGTTAGTGTTTTGGTTTCGAGCATGGGTTCCAAGGTTCTTTCTCAGTAGATGGTGTCTGCCGAGGTATGTATCATCAGCTACGTTATCTAGCATTTTGTCTCAACTTTGGGTTTAGCAGCAGTAGGGCATTGATCCGATCAACCCTGATATTTGGGTTTCGCCCATCACAACTGGGATACCAAGAGAACGCGTCCAGCTGAAGTTTATGTTTTTTGAACCCCTGGTCAGATCTCCTTTTGATACCTTTCTTGCGCAGTCTTTAGCTACAAGATCATCACTTGTTATACAAATATGGTTTCCTGTAGTGAAGTGTTTGGCAGATTGTAAGAATGTCTTACATCCAACATATTTCTAGCGAAAATATTATGCCATTCAGGTATAGAAAGCTTCACAATCACATATGTTTATAGTGTTTTAACTCTTCTTCCCATTCTTTCAATATGTGCGTTAGTATTCAATATAATGATGTTACAATACTTATAACATGAATTAAATAGTTTTACAGGAAATGCTGTGATTTTTCCAAACAACTATGTAGATTAAGGATCGGCTCTGCAAAGTAAAGTCAAAAAATTTCAAATTTCTGAAAACCTTTCACTATTTGTATGACATACTCCAAAAATATCTAATTTGGGAATGATTTGGAGATGAGAATCATCCTAGGTTATTTAGCTCATACACATAAAACTTACTTCAGTCAAAAGACTTCCATAGTAACTTATCTATTCGTGCAAAACATAAAAAAATGCTTGAGAATCCCATAGATTCATCTAGTATAAGTAAGAGTACATAATTTTCAGTTTGATAGTCTTAGGAAAAATTTGCAGCTTCAATATTTTATATCAAAATTTCATCAATATGAATGCTAAATGTTTGCAATATGATCACTTATTCAGAATTAAATGCATTTTTCCATGCAAAATACAATTATAATTTTATAAAAATATCAAATAGAAAAGTTATTTCAAGATATTCATAATATTTCATAAAATATTTATCAATTATATTGAAAAATACTAGTTAACTTTATACATATATCTTATCCCAATGTGCTATAATGACAAATTGAGTACAACTAGATGAAATTTTTGTCGTGCATATATGTATTTTATCACACCATACATGTTACATCAAAATACATAGATTGTCATACACAAACACAAGTG
Source organism: Marchantia paleacea (assembly GCA_014180765.2). Taxonomy (NCBI): domain Eukaryota; kingdom Viridiplantae; phylum Streptophyta; class Marchantiopsida; order Marchantiales; family Marchantiaceae; genus Marchantia; species Marchantia paleacea. Next base: position 1,104,825 of record MUAA02000049.1, read on the forward strand.
TACCACAATAAATCTTGTCTACTTTCAAAACGTTCACACTTACACACTTTACTCATAATCAAAATATAATAAAGATATTATTGTCGAGCCAAACCCATTTTGAACTCCAAAGAATTCAAGTTTTTGTATTAGCTAACATTCCACAATAGCCATACTCTCTAGAATTCATCTTCAAAAATTGTCTTCCTAGGAGTGCTTATTCAAACTCTATACCTTAAGCCCAATGTCTCCCAATAGTGCTTTCAGCCTAAGGTTACATCCAATGTGAACAATATTAACTACACTATGAGCTCTAATTGCTAAATATATTCCTATCTGCACGCACCTAACTATTTAGAGGTACCGTTACATAAGTCATGATGATTGTCATGTACATACCTATCTAATCATAACATACATCTTTGTTATTTCAAACATCACAATACATAGATTTTCAAACAACATAATTGCTCCATGTTTGACCGTTAGTTCCGTTTAACATTAGATATCTATTCCATCAACATGATATGCCCTTCGTGGAGCTAAGATCAATAGACTGTTTGCTACAAAGTCCCATTGTTAGTTGGTTATCTTCAATTCATACCATGTAATAATCAAATTGGATATTTTGTTAATTGTATTGAGGACGTCTCCATAATCCAATAAGAACCTCAATTAGAGAAGAGATGTCAAACATGATCAACATATTGGATGTTCCACTAGCTGATCCACATAAAATATATTGCAAGTATGTTCACATAATTGTCATGTTCATTCATAATTTTATCAATGTTTGAAATGTGACATGACACGTAATTATGTTCCAAACCACACCATCAAAACCCTCTAACAACAAAATTCAAGAAGAAAAAACCTCATGTACTCGTAAAATTGCGCTTCCATCAATAATATTCAATGTGGTTCGTGCACTTTGATATGATAATATGTAATCACCGACATGAAATCTATGTATTGAATGTCAATATCCATCTTCTTGGATGATAGTATAAAGTAACATATCTATATGTTGAGCAATAACCAAATTATCAAACGTCATGAAAATTTTTCTACAAAAGAATTTCACTTTTTAAAATCACATTCTAATCCAAATCCCAAACAAGTTTTATCCAAATCTATAACCTTAGATAATTTTCAACAAATAGCTACAAATAACTCTTGATCTCTGCCATATAAGAGAAGGTACGATGAGAATAACGCTAAAGATGCTTGTTGGCTAAATTAATAGTCTATGGCCAACCACTGTAGTTATATGTTCAAGATCATCTAAATAACCTTTTACCAAACAAGACTTTATGGGTCCTCTCTTACGAGCTAAACAACTCTGTCTTCTTAACCATCAACATAAGGATGATCTATTAAGGTGGTATGATGATCAATCAATGTTCAATCACACAAAGCTAAAAACTTTGCCAAAAACTAAGTCTCATAATCAGTCAACAACTCCACTTATGCATCAAATTGGCTAACCATGAAAGCTATGAACACATAACTTGTTCCCTCACTTGACTTGTCAGGAAATGCCATCAACTCAATCCACTTGCAAAAATGCTCCACCATGATTAACATATTGAAGATGTTGTACATTCAATAGTAAAGGTCTTGCAAATCCAAACTCTAACAAAAACCAAATCTCATTATCCATGGGCCATGTAATTATGATGTAGTAGTATGTAATGATGTCCGTACATAATCACATATATAATGTAATGATGTATAACATAACATATATATGTTATACATCAGTCTACATACCTCTCCATCAATAGTGAGTTTTAATTAATTATATTTTCACTTCACTCTAAATTGACCTAACTTTTCATGAGCATGTGTGACCAACTTGTGTTTTATGAGATGAAAATGTCACAACACTAACATTGTTATCTCTCATATACAAAAAAGATGTCTAACTTCAAATCTAAACCATCCAGCTCTTTGTAGAACTCAATCTTGCTCTTTGGGATTCAACATTATCATCAAAGCATTTGTATGAAGATACGTCAACATCATCATGTCATCATGGAAATCTCCACTTACTATCGGACCCTCCTTAGTCCTAGTGTTTGAGGATACCATATACACTCTTTGATCCAGAGGGATATCACATAGCTCTTAAGAGCAAACAAACTCAAAAAAGTATATGCATGTCAACACGACATACTCTCTTTATCAGTATCATAGCGCAAACGGGTTACAATTTTTTCAACTTGACTTGTACATAACATTTCGATTTAATTCAATTGCATCATAATTCATCACTTTAAGTATGTATACAAAAGTGAAATCATACTCTTGTAAGGTAAGAGTCCATAGTGCAAGTTTTTTGAAAGCTTATATATATTTATCAACCATTTTAATATTTGATGATTAGTGATTTTCCAAAAATAACATCTAAAATATGTCACATCGCAAACAACTATCAAATATACTCCTTCATAATAACTATACTTTGACTTTGTTGTATTATTGAAACAACTTGCATACATTACTACATACACCTTTCCCTCATCATCATATGAGATGAGCATTATTTGCAAATCCAACATACTCCAATCTACTAGTATGTATATGAAATTAAAGATCTCTCAATATTCTCCTAAAAATATGAACAAATGTCAATCTTCATTTTAGCTCAATGAAACCTTTCTCATATTCATCTCTCCAATGTCACTCTTGATCAAGCTTTATGAACTTTTTCAAAACTTTGAAAATAACGTTAAATCCTTGCACATATTGACAATAAAAGTTTACACGTCCAAGATTATATCCAATTCACATCTTAGGATTGTAGAATATGCGTGATTGCCTCCATCTTGGTTTGCTGAACTTCCACCTCTCTTGGGTATGTGGTATGACCCAATTACTTCACTACTCTTGAATCTTACACTTTCCAGGATGTTACTTGAGACCATGAGCTATCAATTGTTGAAATATCTCCTACAAATGTCTGTTATGCTCCATCATTCGAACACTAAACAATAAAATATTAAAATTCAGGCTCAATAAAATCCAATAGAATCTTATTTATCACTCTTTGAAACTCAGCATATGCATTGTTCAATCAAAAAGTAAGAAATTCCACTAATACAACATATACTTGTCATGTGAATGAGTGTGCAAGAGATAATCTTGGCTTTATCCTCATATAGAATTTGTAATTGATGATATCATATTCATAAATCAATATCTCAAAAATCTTTACATTTCAAATCGCAAGAAAGTCATATTCTAATGAAATCATACGTAACTTAAAAAAGTAATTGGAAATATTTTTTAATAATCTACTTAATTTTATTTCACATTATTTAGAACTTGCAAATAAACTATTTTACAAATCAGATGTTGATTTTCATACGAAAGATCAATGTTATGATTTAGATTCTAGCAGAAAAATTAAACCATCAATAATTGAAAAATAATAGTATTATGTAATTCTTGTTATTTTTCAATATTGTGATATACAATTACAAACTATATTCAATGTATCTATGAAGACTCTTACTAAGATCTATTGTAAGATATAACATGCAATGATCACATAAATTCATTTTGTTTGATGTAACTCAGAAATCAAAGACCGGATCTTGTAAGATTGATATAGATTTTAAATTATTTATCTCACTTATTTTCATCACTACTATAAGATTTCATAATATCAAAAAGTTATAATTATGTAAATATATAAAATAAAAAATTCACATATCCGGATAAATAATTTCATTAAGATTTTAACTTCAAAATGAAGATTTTTTTCTATGATTTTTAACATAAATTATCATTAAATTTTTTATACTTTGAGAATAAAATTATCATTTTGAAATTTTATTCATGATAATATAATATATATAATATAAAATCTATTAAGTTTTTAAATCAAAATGGGGTATATAGGAGGTAAATTTATTTTAAAAATATTAAAATTAAAAATTACACTTCTTGTAAATTAAAATGATGAAAATTTCATAAGTTTAAATTAATCATGTATTTATAATTTTCATTTTCATGATTTGCTGGTGATTGTTGTGCACATACATATCGCATCACAACATACATCACATTCATAAAAGAGAGATTATAGTTGAGCTAAATCCACTTTGTGCTTCAAAGACTCTATCAACACCAGCTACTCTCCACCATAACCACGCTCTCAAAGTCTCAACTTCGAAAACTACCCCTCGAAGAAGCCCTTATTCAAACTCTATCCCTTGAGCCCTAGGTCTCATAATAGCTGTAAGCCATAACGGTAATTGCAGCGCGAACGGCACTAACTACACAATCAGCTCTAATTGATGTATTTGCTCATGCATACGCGCACCTACATTTCTATATATGCTACTGCATAAGTCGTGACAGTTGTCGTGCACATACATATTACATCACAACATACATTACTGTCACATCAAACATCATAATACATAGATCGTCATACACATTGGTGTATGACAAGTGTACCACAATCGGCCCTCTAACTTGTGGATAAGTCCGTCTAACACGAGGTAGCCATCTAGTCCATAACATGATATGCCCTTCATGAAGCTAAGATCAGGAGGCCAGGTGCTACAATGGCCCATCGTTAGTCAACTATCTACAATCCATATCATGTAACGATCAAACCTACTTGCCTATTAATCGTATCAAGAACATCTCCACCGTCCATTGAGCACCGCATTGAGAAGAGATGTCAAACATGACATATGTCATCCTCTAGAAGAAGAATCACAAATCAACATATTGGCTGCTTCACCAACTGATCCACATAACTACATCTCAAGCATGCCCGCGCAATTGCCAAACTTGGATCCATAGTACCATCAATGTTTGGAAGTTGACATGATGCACAATTACACACATGATCCTTCCAAATCATACCATCACGACCATCTAATACCAAAACTCCAGAAGGTAAAACCTCACGAACTCGTAAAATCATGCAACTAGTCGTAACATCCAATATGATAGGTACACTCTACTGCAAGTAAACGTAATCATCAACATGAAATCTATGAATTGAAAATCAATATCCATCTCCTCCTATGATAGCATACACATAGTATCTCTATGTTGAGTAATAGTCAGGTTCTCAAATGTCATGGACATTATCCTATGGAAGAGTTATGCCCTTTGAGAACACACGTTAAGCCAAACATAAGGGTTATCCAAGTCCAAAACTTCAGCTGACTTTTGTTGAATAGATGCTAGTAAGTATGGATCTCTATCATATAAAAAAAAAAGTACAATGAGAATGACGCTTGATATGCTTGCCGGCTAAATCGATAATCCATGGCCAACCATGGTAGCTGGATGTCCCTGTCTCCAAGATGATCTTTCTCCAAACCAAACTTAATTAGTCCTCTTTTCACCATATGAACAACTCTTTATACTAGATCATCAGCCTCCTAATGATGAGGTGATACAATGATCGATCAACGCTTGATATCACACAATCTTAAACTCGCTCAAAAATTCAGTACCTTGATCAGTCAACACTTCCGTTGGTGCACAAAATCGGCTAAGCACTAAAGCTAAGAACTCATAAATTGTTCACTCACTTGATTTTTCAGGCAATGCCACCAACTCAATCCACTTGGAGAAATGCTTCACCATGACCAACACATAGTGATGATTTCATATAGTCAATGATAGGGGTTTTGCAACATCCAACCTCCAATAATAACCTAGTCCCGTAATAGATAGAGGATGTAATAATGGTGTAGAGGCATTAAATGATGCTTGAACACGATCACATACCATACATTTGGCCACAAACTCTTACACTTGAGTTTGCATACCTCTCCATCAATAGTGACTTTGAACTAAGCTATTTGTATGCTTCACTCCAAAATGATCTTCTCCTCATAAGCATACCTGACCAATTTTGCTCTCGGATATGGAAGTGGCATAACATAAACGCTGCCATCTCATCATACTCAAAGAAGATGTCTACCTTCCCATCTAAACCATCAAGTTCTCTGTAAAACTCGATCCCGCTCCTTGGCACTCAAAATGCCCATCAAAGCAAATGTACGAAGATAGTTCAACAACACCATGTCGTCATGGATGTCTTGGCTTACCATCAAAATGTCCTCAGTCTCAACGTCCAAGGATAACATATTTGCTTTTTGACCCAAAAGAGATATCACATAGCTCTCAAGTGCCAACATACTGAAAGAGGAGATGCATGTCAATGAGGCACCATCTTCTCATCAGTATCACCATGCCATCTAGCCCGGTTTCGTCAACTTGACTTGTACATGGATTTCAACTTAACTTATCCACATCACGGTTCACCACTTCAGGTATGTGAACAACCGTGAAATCATACTCTTGTAAGATAAGAGCCCATTGTGCAAGTTTTCATGTACGCTTGTTTGATTCCATCAACCATTTCAATGCTTGATGATCATTGATGAGAGTGAAGGAGTTTCCAAACAAATAATATTTGAAATGTGCCAATGTCCAAATAGCTATCAAACATTCTCCTTCATAGGAACTATACTTTGACTCCGCTTCATTGTTGAAGAGGCTGGCATAAGCTACTACAAACTCATTCCCCTCATTATTATGTTGGATAAGCACTGCTCCCAAACCCAACATACTCCAATCAATATGTACTTGAAAGGAACGATCTCTCACATGTCTTCTCAAAATAGAGCCAGATGTCAACCTTTCCTTAAGCTCAACAAAAGCTCTCTCTTGTTGAATTTCCCAACACCACTCTTAATCTAGCTTTGTCATCTTTGTTAAGGCTATGATAATAGTGCTAAATCCTTGCACATATCGACGATAGAAGTTTGGAAGTCCAAGGTAGGCTCCCATGCTACTCACATCTAAGGGTTGTGGAATACGCAAGATTGCCTGCACCTTGGTTTGCTAAACTGGGTATATGATATGACCCAAATACTCTATCGGCTTCTGAAAGAGCTTACACTTTCCAAGATGCAACTTGAGGCCATTGTCACAACTTATGTAGTGACATCTCTAGTTAGATAGGTGCACGTATGCATGAGCAGATACATCAGTTAGCCAATTGTGCCGTTCGCACTGGAATTGCCGTTAGGGCCGACAATGCCGTTAGGGGTCCTAGGGCTCAAGGGGTAGAGTTCAAATTAGGGCTCCTTGTAAGGCAGTTTTCAAAGTTGAGCCTTTGAGAGTGTGGCTATGGTGGATAGTAGCTAGTGCTGGAACTTGGAGTCTTTGAGGCACAAAGTGGGTTTGGCTTGACTATAATCTCTTTTTTATGCTATGGTTATGAGAAGAGTATCCTTGTGGACGTTTTGAGAGTAGAAAAGATTATTGGGGTACATTTGTGTTGGTATATGACGATCTGTGTGTTCTGATGTTTGATGTGACAACGATGTATGTTGTGATGCGATATATATGTGCATGACACCATGAGCAATCAATCGCTCAAATACTTCTTGCAAATGTATCTCATGCTCCATCATTATAACACTATATACGATAATATCATATATGTAGCTCATGCACAATCAAGTTTAGCAATTATCTTATCCATCACTCTTTGAAACTCAAACGTGCATTCTTCAATCCAAATGGTAAGAAGTTCTACTGATACAACACATCCTTGCCATGCGAATCAATTGTTGTCATATCAAACATCATAATACATAGATGTTCATACACAAACACAAGTGTACCACAATAATCTTTTCTACTTGCAAAATCTCCACAAGGATACTCTGGTCATAATCATAGCATAAGAGAGAGATTATAATGGAGCCAAACCCACTTTGTGCTTCAAAGACTCCATCAACACTAGCTACTTTCCACCATAGCCACACTCTCAAAGTCTCAACTTCAAAAATAGCCCTCAAAGGAGCCCTAATTCAAACTCTATCCCTTGAGCCCTAGGTCTCATAACAGAGCTATAAGCTGTAACGGCACTAACTGCACAATCAGCTCTAATTGATGTATCTGCTCCTCCATACGTGCACCTACCTTGCTAGCAATGCCGCAATATAAGTCGTGATATAATCCTTGAGTATATATTGGTCAACACATCAAATTTTATTTGCAAAAAAATTATTTTTTTCAATTTTTGTATGTAAATATAAAATTTAGTTTAAATTTTTTTGAAATCTTTACATATTTTGCATATTTATTAAAATTTAAATGATAAAATAAGTACTAACAACTTACGCATCTGATGACTACAAAATATTGTAAAATTTTATTTGAAAATTTTATTTATGAATTATTATTAATATAAATTTTAAATATATATGCTCTCTTTAAAATTATTTACCACAATATATTTGATTAAAAAATTTTACTCATTAGGAATTATTGGTAAAATAAATGATGTCAAAGGATGAGCACTGTATATCATATAAAAAAAGATACTTTTGTTGATACATTGATAGGATTGTAATATGCAAATTTCAAAAAAGTAAAAAAAGTATTATACTCTTTATGTTCATCCAAGGTGAATGCTTGTAACATATTCACCACAGTTTTATTGGCTCAATCTAATGGATCTTATGTTTGTGAGTGATATGTTTGTTTTCCAAAATAATAAAGTGAAACAAATTCTTCTATTTTTGATAAGAACTTTGCTTATTATGTGATTCACAAAAACTATATTAAGATACACACGAGAAAATTGTGATGCAATCACTTTCTTTGTGGTATGTTGGATATGAATCATTTTATTCGATTTATCCACAACAACCATTATTGAATCATGCTCTAAAGATATTCTAGATAGTTTGCATACTAGATCCATAGTATCATGAATCCACCATTCCTCTGAAGAGGTTGTTATAAACATGTAGATTTTTCTAAATCCAAATTATTTTGTAGACATACAACAAAACTTCAAAAGTATGTCTACATATCTTTGTGTTTCCTTGATAAATAATACACTTTTCTGCTCTCTTAAATTTTCTCACTTATCATGTGCCATGCAATGGTTGTATCATAACCACTTGACAACACCATATACATCAACATCTAACTAAGTTTTAATTTTTTTGAATCTTTGATTGTTAAATATGAATTGTGTATTTGTGGAAGTAACATTGCAGGTTATGATTACAAATTTAATTTTTGATTATTACATGACTTCTATCTTCTCACTCATCATTTAGATTCACTCCATTGTGACTATTTGATCCAAATAATCTACTTTTGATTTACCAAATTTAAATTTTGAAGCTTTTGCATATAACTCATTTTTTTTTCCAAAACCTGAAGTATATCACATATATGATCTTCTAAAGCTTTATTATACATCAAATAATCATCCAAAAGGACAAAAATATATTTTTTTAAATAAAGATAAAAAAATATCATTCATTTATCTCATTAATATTGTAGTTGCATTAGTGAGATCAAATGATATCATTGGATACTCAAAGTGAGCATACATAGTACAAAAATCAATCTTCTAGACATCTTCATAAACAATTTGAATCTTCTTGTATTCTCTCCTCAAATCCAATTTGTGAAATACTTTGTTTCTTGAATTTGATCCAAAAAATTATCCATTTGAGGCAATGAATACTTGTATTTTATCGGACTTGTTTTGCATTCAATGGAATGTAAAGTTAGATTTGATGCGAGTTCCCACTTGAACAACCGTGACTGCTTTCAAAAACTAACTTCATGCTTTTCACGCAAGTCATATTCTTCGCAGTTAACAAAACTGCGTGCGAAATCTAGATTAAAGTGTCGAGTTTCGGAATGTGAGGGAACAGACCTGCATGCCATTGTAGGGGGAGAGCTGGTCTGAAGCGTAAAGGTCCCAGGTCCCAATAGTGTTTTCTAGGACTTCAAGATTGAAGTACTTACTGTTGCCAGCATTGTACTTCACGGATGCCACGCCAACGCTGTCATGTGAAAACAAATATTTGTGAGCGATAGATTTGAACCATTTTGAGTTGCTAACCACTGCGCGGGCCGTTCCTTACTCTTTGAGTCCATCCCATGTATCTACGGACTTCTAAATTTTCCAAATCTCAATTGGAAAAGATCCATTTTTTTATTCAACCCATGATAATCAATACATAATCTCATATTTCTTCTTCACAAATAGCATAAGGCCCCATAAGGTGAAACATTTAATTGTATAAACCTCTTTGTCAACATCTTCTCCACTTTAAATGTACATTTCTCTAATTCATTTAAATTGGAACCAAATAGTATGGAGCTTTGCAAGATGATGTGTTGTTGGATATCATTTTGATCTTTTGATCTACAAGTCTTTTAGGTGACAATCTTGCAGATAAATTATATGAAAATACATCTTTATACTCGGTAATAATATCATTTAATGAGTATTGAATGTGAAAATTTTCTTTAGAACCAATAACATTTATAATAAGTATTAAAAAACATACATCGTCTCTAAAAATGAAAGTTTATCAATCATAAAAAAGGTTAAACCTCTATTTTAAGATCTTATTTTATATCCATAAATCTTCCATCCATTACTTTATGACTTTTCTTCTCCAATCTAACTTCAAATTGTATTGATCAGTCCATGACATTCTTATAATAACATCATATCAAACTAATTTGATCATTCTCTATTCAATCTTTTCCTTGTACTTACTTATGACTAGTTGTACCCTCTATGGTTATGTCTCTATTGGTCAATTTGTTTATTTGAAAATTACATTTTTTCACTTGCTTTCTTCTTAAAAGTGATTCTTCACTTGCTTTCTTCACTTGCTTTCATCATAACTTCATTGCAACAAATCATGCTATAAATATTTTTTTGTTGCAGCATCGATCCAAACTCTCATCTTGTGTCCTTGCATCATCATATTTGTGACAATCATTGCATTTATGACAAAATGAGCTTCTAATCATTGTCTTTTTTTCATCCTTATCAATTTTTCGTTAAGTAGAACCAATAAGTTCGTGAAACAACCAATAAGTAGGTGATCTTTATTTCCATACATAATCTTGTATCATCTTTGTATTCTCCTCCTCTCACTTTGTTAGACTAACGTTTCAACATGGATCTTTCACCTTGTGATGTTGATCAAGACTTACAAAATTTGAAAATATCACCTTTGCTTTCACATGCATAGCACTGCTAATTATCACAAAGTCTCATTCCTCCTCGATTTGTCATTCCATTATTTGTAAAAATATCCTAAAAATTTGAAATTGATGATTGATGATCATCAATGTTAAACTATGAGGACAAACCTTGTGGGGATGCATATACTTCCATATGGTACATATTCTTTAACTCCATTGGTATTGGACCAAGTGCATATAAAAAATTACTTGATAGTTCACCTCTCAACGGATTTTATAGAACATATAAGTCCGTTGAGGTATTGCGCTTACTTCATTCACTTTGGATGAAAAGGGCCTTTTATTAATGAGTTCGAATTCATATTTCTTTATTTATCTTCATCTTCCCATTTCCTATATATGAAAAAGTGACAGCTGGTTTTCTAAATATATGGGCTCTATCATTTCTTTCAAATTCTTTATAAATATAATTCTAGAGTCCAGTTCCTTCGATATTTAAATATGAAAAAGAAGTTGGGTTTGCGTTTTTCCATTGAATACACTAAAAGTTATTTATAGAAAGGGTCTTATCCATGAAATTAGACTTCATGATCATTCTTGTAGTAAAATCAGAAACATAAAAATTTGAAAGATTGTTATTTATCCTCATTATCTATCCTCCAAAATTCTCATGATTCTATTACATTTGAAAGCCTCCACATTACATGACTTTTTAATATGAAATAAGAGATAGCTTGATCTTTCATCTCAAAAGTCATTTGTTTTATTTGACTCTTCATTGTTAATAAGAGTTGTTTGAGATTGAGATTGAATATCATGCATTAGAGTTTTTTTTTTTCATCTCACCAACTCTTTCTCTCTCCTAGTGCATGGATTTTGTTCTCCATGGCTTGTTTGGTACTTTGTATGATATTCTACAATGGATTTGTTTAACTCTTTCATCTATCTCATCATTGAGTTCAAAATTTCACTCATAGCAATATGAAGTCTCTCAAACTCATATATTGTGAGTATAATACCTATTAAATCTTTTAAAATAGAAACCATGAAAGATTGAGGTGATCCTTTCATAATTTTATAATACTTTTTTTTATAATTTCAAAGAATCAAATTTCTTGACACTCTCTTATGTTTGTAAACAATTATAATTTCTACATAAGTGTTGAATAAAACCAATGTTTGTGATTTGTGATTCAAATCCATTAAATATTCACAAGGTATATGATATTATTTCACATTTTGACATAAGAAAAAATTGGTAGTTTCATGAGCATTAGTGACTTCATTATTCAAACCATAAATTGTACACCTGAATTGGTCATAAGATAAACACAAAAAATATATTTTTCATGGATCTAATTTGAATATTGAACAAGTGTTGAAATGAATTTTTCAATGATTCTTCCCTAACATATTCATATTTGAAGCCCACAAATTTTCCCCTTCCTTCTTAATCTATAGCTTTGAAAGTATTGTAACACTAGTAAAACTGATGATATGCAACTTGAATAACTCAAGATTTTCAAAGTTGAGAGATAATATTAATGATTTTCCTTTCCCTATATATAGTTTAAAAAAGCTACAATGTAAGATAATATCACATAACCATCATCTATCCAACTCCTTGTGGATTAATGAAGTGGTGAACATTACTTTAAACACATGGATTGATGACATGATATTTTAAAGATTCAAACTCATAGTGAACTGAAGACTTTCTATTTTCACCTTGCGTATCATCTAATTTAGTTGTAATAAACTTCAAAAGATTACACAAAAAGCTTTAAAAAGTAAGCTTTTGAATTTATGTTTTACCCTCATGAGTTTTATGTCAGTTGGGTTTGATTAGTTTGACCATTTGATGGATATTTTTGACATGAAGGATTGTTATTTATGTTTCTTGTGCTTCATATACCTCCATAATTACATCTTGCTTGTGCACTCCATTTGTTTGTGTTGGTATTTAGCTGTTAGAAATTTATATACCTATGTTTTATCAACGACAATGAGGTTATATTTATGAACCAATCATGCTAGCTATATTTCGCCTAAGAAGACATCAACTATATATTTGTAGTTTTGATGATTGCTTATGATGATGGTATGTTTCATCATATTGCCCTCATGGATCTACCATGTTAGTAACTTTGGATACCTTATGTTGTGATTTTTGATTTTGATTGAGGACTTGTTGTAGATATAGTTATTAGGTTGATACATTTGTATTCCACATGAGTTGTCAAAAGGTTCTTAAGAAGAGACTGCTAGATATAATAGTGAGTGCAACTTGAGCGGTGTGAGATATCAACCTTGGCCATTGAGTTTCACATATATCATGATTTGATGTAGTAGAATAATAGAACTTAATGATATCTTGGAGTGTGTTTCTTCACCATTTTTGTATGACATGTTTCATATCTATGAAACCACAAAGGGTCACAAATAATATTCTGATACAATGGGTATCATTGTGCTCAATGACTTCATCCAATAGTCTGACTCATGATGCAATTTAGAGTGGATGTGCAACACTATGCTCTTTAGTGCAATTACAACATGAAAGAAATTATTTTAGTATTTGGTGGATCCATCAATGGAAAATTATCATGAGTTCTAGTGTGAACGTCACAAGGAAATTGAGTTTTGGAGACATTTTTAATCTCCAAACTTTATTACTATTCATTTTTTTATAGTGCTTGGTGTGGTGAGTTCACTTTTTGTACCTATCACAAATGATATAGTTGGAGCTTCTTGAGTTGTGAGGAGTTAGCCCTATATTGGAGTTTTTTGCTCTGTTGAGAAGTGATTATCAAGAGTGAGGACTTATAAATTGAGATGACCGTAGTAGTTCTTGTGGAAGATTGGGAAGAGTTTTCAAGAGTCATATACTTGGATGGATTGATTGATTAATGTGATCCAAGAGGTGACATAGAGACATATTCTCTAATATTGGTATGAGATATTGGTATGAGAGTTGAGACATAGTGTGAGATCTCACCTTACTACAAGAGACATCACATTTGATGGTCATTGTCTTTTGTCTTGCTTAGCGAATTTAGCTTAACATTCAAGACACAAGAGTGGCAACTATTTGATTTAGCAAAAACTCACCATCTTCATTACTCTTGTTATATAACCAATCTACAACATTAACACAAAATGATTATAGTATACATTTAGTATAGTCTTGACCATCACATTTGAGTGATGAAGATGCCGGACATAGCCCATTTTGATCATTTTAAGGTCAACAATTAGTTATTTGGATGGTGTGTTAGACATGTGGAAGCCAATATCATTAGAGGTATAGCCTTGAAGATCAAAGTTTTGATCTTATTTGGATTAAAATCATGTGAGCATTGTCACATATATGATCATAAAATTGATCAATGTTTTGATCTTCATTTGAGATTGATATTAGCTAGAGTTACCATGACGGTTCCTAAAAGGGTACTTGGAGTTTAAGGTGACATGAGTGGTGGTAGAAAATGAGCCTCTAGTCAAGTGGTAGCTCATGAGATTAGTCATGAGATGAACATGACATCTCGAATGGAGTAGTTGGAGTATAAGATGAGCAATATGACTATATTTAAAAAAAAGATTAGATTCAAGAGCTAGTGGTTATACTTCTTATGATGGAGATGTTGAACAATCAATTTATGCAATGACACAACCATGTGTAATTGTTGTTACTCATAGTGCAACACAAGCTATTGAGTCTATAGCAATCTCAATGAAGTTAGATCCACAAAGAGTCAAAGTTGTCGGCAACAAGCACATGTTGTTGTTACACTTGCAGAGTCATATGATGTATTGGGGGGTTAAGTAATGTTATATCTAATGGGATAAAACATTGATTATGAGAGAAGAAAATCTCATGTCGGCCATGTTGGTAAGTCATTGAGGGTAAAGTGAGTCAATGTTACTTGGCCTGATGATCTATTGAAGGTTAACATGTATGCAAATGACAATCCATATTCAAAGGATGTTCATGTTTCAAATCTTAATGAAATAATATCTATCACGTAGGATGAGTTACTATGAACTTCATGCATGGAGCTAGAACAATTAGTAAATCATTTTATACATCAAGCCTGAAGTGAATCTTTTGCTCTAGTGCTGAAGGGGATAAAGAAGTTTTTCTCACTTTCGTTTTATTGTCACCATTAGATACAATACATATTGCTTGGCTATATCCAAATAATGACATATGTGTGATGGATATGTTGGATGGATCTACAAATATTTGGCTCTATATTATACTTTGTCATACAAATACATTGATACTTATATGTGGAGCGAGAAGAGATTGCAAAACGTGTTTTATTACGTTATGTGGCACAATTGGTACAACGATATCCATAATTTCTACCATTTTTTATGATTCTAGAATATCATCAAGCTTTTTGCCATGAAATATTTTGTTAGTTGGATACATGATCTTGCTTAACATGACAACATTCATTTGGTTATTGCTGGATGGTCATAACAAGGACATAAACGAGTTGGTCATGGATTACAAGATTCACATTTAGGGATAATTTAAAAGATGTAATGTGTGTTATATTTTTTCTAGGTAAATCATACCTATTCATTGACATACATTTTGAAGAATGTTCCATTATAGGGTAATCTATGTGCGTAAGTGACCAATATTGTTGGATTTAGTGAAAGTTTAATCTCGTGCATGTTATAGCAAGCATATGATGGAGTGCATAAATCTCCACATTGCATAATGAAAAGTAATTTGGATGCAGGTATACATGTTTCGGCAATGGTCTATATTGATAGATCATCAATGGCAATGATGAACCTTATGGGACAACCAAGAGCTATCCATATTATAATGTTAGCCAATGCATCTTCAATGCATATAGAGAGGGTGTATCTTGATTTTTATGAGATACTCGCTTGATACGATTAGTAAAATCGAATGATGATGAGAAATAACAAGCAAAGGACTATTCTACTAATATTACAACATAATCTACAGTGGAAGAGTCATCACAACATCATGTGTTAGATAAGGTCATGGATTTAAAATGCTTGACATAAATTGTGATCCTTGGATTGGTCACGGATAGATGCATTCAATCCACAAGTATGATGGTGTGATCATTGTTGAGCTCTTTGACTATTGAGATGATCGAGGTAAAAACATGGGGCAAGAAGTGCTCAAGATTTCATCCTTGATCTTATTGAGATGTTAAATAAGAAGAGACGGAGTTTATAGCTAGTATGGCAAACAATTTTAGTAAACATTTACTTACCATTAAATAGCTTTATGATATAACTCAAGAGGTCACACCTAGTATGGTTGGAGTTGTTCACATCCCGCTAGTAGAGTCGGATATTGGAGAATAGAAGAAGTTTTGTGGTTAAAAGTTTGTAAATTAACAAAGTAGATACTCCTTCTTCTACCTCTTATGTTGATGGAGAGGAGATTTGGGATATTGAAATTCGTTTCAAAGTGACATAAGGAAAAAAACATGAAGTGTGGAGCTTTATGAGGAGTTTTTAGGAACTATTCTGTCTTCAATATGAAGGATTAAGGTCCTCCATGTACATAAATTGATTTGACAATTGATGCATAAATCTTCATATATCTTGATCGATACAATGATATAAAGAGAGATTTGATCCAAAATAATTGTGAGTATGTTCTTGAGAATGCATTAGTGGAGATATCATGTGGAAAGTATAACTCTTTTATGATGATGTCATCTAAGAAGAATATATATATATATATATATTGCAGAAAAAAACACATGTGTGGTGACTTCTGATCTATCAATCAAGAGACAAAATCTGATAGATATATAATGTCTACATGTGAAAAGATCTTTGATGTCATAGAAAATCATAAATTTAATTCTTGTTTGATGATTCAGATTATGACGTGTTTGTTTGACTGTAGTCATGAGGGTCTTTTTACTTGGATAATTGAAGATGACAAAACAGTTCTGTTCATTACATATTTGCATTATCCAAATAAATTGAATATACATGATTAACAATTTTATTGTAATTTTTTAACATATCAATGATTATAAATAGACATATATAATTTGATTACATACCCATTTATTTTACCTTTGTTTGAGGTATTGTGCTTAATTCAACACCTTGAAGTGATGAAACACGTTTTAACAGTAGAAGCATACACCGATTTAAAAATTACGCTGAACCTCATTAATTCCATCTTATAGCAAAAAGTAAGTAAAGAAACTTATCCAAGACAATCTATGCGCAAAGTTTATGGAGATCTCATTCTATCCACATTTCCGTCACCGAGGCTTCCAAGTGGGCAAAACACTCATTCCAACGAACTCATGCTTGCGAACATTTTAAAGAAATCAAAAGAAATCAAGGGAACAAAAGCTTTTCCTTTGGCCTGGTATAATGAATATGTTGTAAAACCTATGATTGGCTTCAAACGAGTAGTTTCCATTCTTACGTAACGTGGTACCTAAGCTACTCTCACCTCGTAGGTCCACAGTCTACTGCAAAGTGGCCCCGATTCCACGCCGTAAAGGCCAAGACAACGACCAAAGAGTCAAAAACCACATTCCCGCCTGACCACTCACGAAAACCACCCGGCAAAGGTACACCTCAGGCCCGAAAACCAGCGGACGCAGTACTGCCCGAAAGCACGAGCCTAGGACGAGAAGAACAACAGGCAGTAAAAAAGAAGCAGCGCTGGACAAACATTTTGAAAAGAACCGGAGATCCACCTACCGTAATTTGCCAGCTACTAAATCCACTAGAAGTCACCATTCTTCTTTACCCAGCCAAATTTAGATGTTTTATTCTCATTTACCCCCATTTTCACGCACTGGTCATACACCTAACCCTTTCCAAATATATTCTCTCTAACATGCATCGGTTACCAATGCTACTAGAGACACTAGTGATCACTCATCATCCAAATGGGCGGCGAGTGGAGCGACAGCAACCAATGTCTCCAAGTATAGAGGTATTCAAGGAGGTCACATCTTTGTTACTCTAGCTTTGGAGTTATATGGAGCTATGGACACCCACTTCGACATGTTCGTGAGAGAGTGCGCGAGAGCCTACCATACTAGGCGGCATGGGTATCACTCTCTTTAGCTTAATGTATAGCCTATTTTAGTCAACGTGTTTCCATTGTTCTACATAGAGCACTAGTTGGTGCAATCCATACGAGAGCAATTATATTAGGTGATGATTCTTCGAATGCTCATATTGTTTGTAGAACGTTTGACCTAGATAGTTCGGATATCTTAGGTGCTATATGACATATTTCCCAGTGTGATACTATTGGGGCCTAGCCCCCTGTTACCGGTTTGGTTCCATCCTTGTAGACTTTGGGGTTCCCATCCCTTTTGTTATTATACTTTGTACCATGCATCATAGCTTTAGGAGTCCCACCATCTAGCTTCTCTGCAAAGCCTTGGCTTGTTCCACTAATATGCATATTCATAGGTTAGCAAGTGTGATACCGCGTTACATGCATTAGGGCTCCATATATCTTGTTTTCATTATATGGAACTATGGATACGAGATTACACTACAGAAATATCAATTACTTTATCATATTATGCAGTCTATTTTAATCAATATATATCCATAACTCTATATAGATTATTGGTAGTGTGATAATCATGATTCTTAAGATGCTCATGTATTATGTTGGTTTATCTTAGTTGCAGTAGGATATATTACCGATGCTGATGCTATTGGGGAATAGCCCATACTACCCCTTGGTTTCATCAGTGGAGTACTTGATGGGATATTCCATTCAAGTACTCCATTACTCGATCCTTTTACAAAAATATCATTCTTGTAAACCTGTCGTCTCGTAAAACCCTTGTGGTCGCTTCCATGATACGCTTGTAAATCGTTGATTGATCGCAGAGGATGGACTAATTGTCGCAACACAAGTTGTTCATGGGAATTCGACAGTGTCACTTGATAACTAACAAACGGGTTATAACTGACAGATGAGCTGTCGGTTATCTCGGGGGTGCTTACTGTTACAAGCCCGACAGAAAAAAATCTCCCAATTAAGCTCCTATTGTTAAATATCCAGCTTATCGCAGATCGAGCGTTGGCCTGTGCCGGTTACGGAGGGCGAAGCGCCGGTTAAAGCTGAGGGGTGACCGGGAAGGCGGAGCGTTCCGAAGGAGAGCCGGGAGAGGAATAACAGGCGGGAGCTGGGGTTAGAGTGTCGCGAAGCGGTGATCCGAGGGAGGGACAGGGAAGGGGGCTGATGAGGTTCGGGGGAGAGCGAGTGCAGTACGCCATATCGCTATCCGGATCGCTTTATCTGTCACTTTTCGCGAGCCTTCGAGATCATCATAGCCGTCATTCGTCGGTTCTGGTGTTGCTTTGCGCGAGTTGCTCTGACTTGGTATCTCTTCCCGCTGCTGCCCCAGCCCCTAGCCCCGCGCGCTCAATTCACCCGCGCACTCCCAGCCCCAAGCGCAACCCCAAAGCCGCAGGCGCACGGGCCCGTCTCGCTTCCCCTGGGCTGGGCTCCTGGCTAGCTCTCACGGTCCATCGTCTCAAGCGCGGGCCCTCGCCCTGCCTTCCTCTCGTGCTTGTGTTATGTTCCTGTCCCGCTCCTCTCCTGATACCTCCGCCTGTTCCTCTCAATATGATGCAGTCTGAGAATCTCGCGCACTGCACTGCAACGTCTGTCGTGTTTGCGTGACTAGGAGCATCGTACTGATAGCGTAATTCCCCCCGTACCTCTCTCTCGTCGATTTGTGGATTGATCGACCATTCGGCCCTCGGTTTTTGGCTTGTTTTCAGGCTTTTTTCGCGCCTTGCCTAGGTGAGGATTGAGCACCTATGTTCGCTTCTGGCCGAGCGAGGCTGCCACGGAAAACAGAGAGCGAGCTCTAGCAGCGAGCATCTGTTGCGCGGCGCTTGTGTCGGTGAGCGAGATATTGGAACTACAGGCTGCTTTTCCAAAGGGATCAACGGGACGGATGTGAGCAGTAGAAGGAGAGAGATAGAGAAGTGGACAGACTACGAGAGAAGCCCCGAGTTGTTGCTACAGCGGGAAAAGAGCATCTTTGCCTCCTTTCTCTCTCGAGAGAGAACGAAGTCCGAGCGCTTCGTGAAGAAGAGTGTGAAGTTGTGAACAGGGAACAAGAGGCAACGGAGCTTTAGAGTGAGTGCGGCATGTGACAGCAATTGATCATTTCAAAAGAGTAATTTCGAGAAGAAGGGACGGGAAGAAACGGAAGGTTTTTGGCATATCGAGCTTCATCACGGAGGAGGAGGAAAAAACGGGCGGGAAGGAACAACTAGTCTGTTAATCTGGAGGGGACGGGACGGAAAGTCTTAAGATATCGAGCTGCTCGGAGTACGAGGGGTCGACCTCGATGGAGGACCCTGATCACGTGAGAGATTGCACTCGGATACATTTCTATGAACCCATGAATAAGGCGTGTAAACTACTCTCTCACCTGTGCGTGGTCCATCAAGCGCGGTGCTCGTTGCATCCTTCTGTCAGTACGTCGTTAGCAGAATGTCGAAGTCCCCGTCCAAGGCCCAAGCATTGACTCGTCGCCCGCCTCGAGCAGTCATTATAGGAGCCTTGCGCCTGGTCGATCGGAGTGGAGTCGTAGAGGTCGTGAAGCTTTTGGTCATCGCAAGTTTCTTGTGTTTAAAATGTCTTACATCGCTGTGTCTGGTGCACAGGTGCCGAGGTATCGTTACTGGGCAGTGTCGGAAAAGCATGGAAAGGTTGGAGACCACGAGGAGGACGGGGAGAGCGGGATCGGTCTGCTGGGAGCCGATCAAATACTGGCCATCATCCAGCATTTGCCCATACAGGCCGTGATATCGTTTGGCATGACCTGCAAGAGGTACAAGGCGATTGCGGAGACCGATGCCTTGTGGCTCAACATTTGCAAGCGCGAGTGGGGCAGCCGAGCCGTCGAAGCATGGCCCAGCGCAGGGCGCCAGAAGGCCGGATGGAAAGGCCTCTACCGGCAGATGGTCGTCCTCGGAGCCGCAGCCTGGCAACGGGTGCAGCAAGGGCCAGTCTCGCCCACGCCTCGAGCTTCTCACACTATGAACGTTGTAGATGGGAGGATCACTATTTTCGGTGGTGGCTGTGACGGGGGTGAGTAGTTTTAGCCCCTTGTATCGAGTTGCTTTGTCCCCTTCATGCGGAGAAGGAATCTCTCCAAAGTTTGATGTGTTCTTTTGCCTCGTGTCGTAGCATGTGCGCATGTTGTCTCTGGAAGTTTTGATGCGCACGAGCGGATGAAGTTTTGGTGCTCAACATTTGTGGAAGAAGATATAAAGCCAGGAGGATAAATTGGCACAATCGAACATCTAAACTTCCTGAAACCTTCCATTGTGGAAGTTTTGTCGCTCTTCCATTCTCAATGTACGCTCCATGTGTGCCTGTGTGATATCAATGGGCGTTCTAACTGAGAGTTGTTATTCACACTAGTCGCTGCTGCGAGTGCTTTACCAGTATTCTTCCTTTTTGAATCTGGCACTATCGTTTTCTGGTGAGACTTAGGGTTTCTTTCCGGAGTTCTCATCTTCAATGGCTTCATGATGTGTGGATATTCCCCATCTTCACTTCATGCTACTTCAGAGCTGAACTGCAGTCTGATCGGATCACCCTGACTTAGACAGTCTCAAAATCCGCTGACCGAGGTGATGCCACCTGATTACCATTTATGTTGGATCACTGGAAAGGCGCCTTGGACAAATGGCATCGTTTCCGAAATATGGAAGCCAGATGTCAGCGACTGCCAAAGAAGCAGAGTGCCAAATAAGTAGCAGCTTTTGGATAGGACCGAGAGAGCTACTCTCCATGCAGTGTGTGCTTTCAAATGCGTTCTCTCCTCTTGGAGGACATCAGCGTTTGTTGCACGATGCAGTGGATGTGTTTGTGATAGCAGATGTATCAATTCTTATGCTGTCAGCTTTGTGAGTAGTGATTTACGAGTATGGACACTTCTTTACAGGGCGGCACTTGGACGACACATGGGTGGCTCCGGTGCCTGAGCCGATCTGTGCACCGGTGCAGTGGCAGTTAGTGTGTTCTGGCCTACCTTCTGGACGGTTTCAACAAAGCTGCACGGCTGTCGGAGACGACCTGTTGCTGTTTGGGGGAATAAACGACAAAGGAACCAGGCTTAGTGACACTTACATCAACACTGGTCAAATGGTTGAAGGGGATGGAGAGAGACCCTTATCTCCCTGGCGGCTGCTGGAGGTCAGTACAGTTCCACCTCCTCGAGGGGCTCATGCTGGATGTTATGCTGGCGATAGGAAGGTGGTCATTTTTGGAGGTATTGCATCTGATGCAACGAGGCTCGGCGATACGTGGATCTTGGATCTGGCGGCTACTCCTCTCTGCTGGCAAGAGGTTGTGACTCCCACTTCTCCCCAACCGAGGGCCGGCCACACTCTCACTTGGGTCGGCGGCAAGCGCATGGTTTTGTTCGGTGGCCGAGGAGCAAATTTTGAGGTTATGAATGACGTCTGGATGCTGGACTTGGAGGAAGAGTATCCTTCGTGGGTGGAGCTTCAGAGCACTATGCTCCACCCCGGGCATGACCATCCAGCTCCACGCTCAGGCCATTCTGCAACGCTCATTTTCGGAGGTAGAGTCCTCATTTTTGGAGGGGAGGACTCGAGGAGAGTCAGGAAAGGAGATGTGTGGGTGCTGGATCCCAGCATGGCCCTTCAAGCTGGTACAGATAAATCCTATCAAGGACAAGGAGGATTCTCCAGAAGTAGAAGCTCTGGTAATTCAAGTAGTTACAGGTACTCTCGACGCCTTTGGAAGAGACTGAAGCAGTCGGGCAGACCTCCGAGCAAACGATCCTTTCATGGAGCTTGCGCTGTAGACTCTGGGAAACATGTCCTCATCTTCGGGGGCATGGTGGACGGTGAAGTCAATCCAGCCACGGGCGCTGCAGGACTCGGATTCGACTCAGAGCTTCACATACTGCAGTTGGTGCCCTGAAGAAGGGACGATGGTTTTCGTCATCCTTATGATCATAATCTGCAAAATACCGGGCTTGGACTGGGTCCCATGGTTGGGCAAATGACTAGAGTGAACGCGACTCCACCAATTGATCGATGTGGAGGGTACGTTCGTTGGATGTTTGTCGTCAGGGTAAGATTCAAGCACGTGTATTGTTTGGTGGGCTTCTAGAACCCAACATGAGCTAGTATGACGCAGGAATAATCATATGATGGCGGCCGCCAGCTTTAGTCCTGCTTGTGAATATTTTAATATGATGCAGCTTATTAGATTGGCATCCTTCTACAGGTAGTATGTAAATTAGTGTCCTGAGCCGAGTCCATCGGTCCAGGCACACGAGGCATTTCAACGAGGCCAAACAATCTATGAGGTGAGCTTTTGTAACAGCCGATCGACAGGCTCTTCCAAGTGTTAGCTTTGCATCTTCTATAGACGGTTGGATATCATTTGTACATAGAATAGGCATCGGATGACGCCGATGACTTCGGTGTCATCTGCTTATACTTTCCAACTGTAGGCACAGTTTTAATGAAATGGTAAAGGTTGAGCTTCGTTTCATTCCTCTCGGATGAAGATGATGGTGATGCATTGCAATTCTTTCTTACATGTGTTGGTAACACTCTCGTTGACCCATCCGTCTTTATTAACCTCTTGGAGCCTTTGTGTGATGCCTTGCCCGGCCTTTAGTTTGTTTGATACAGGTTCGGATTACTTATCGAAAGAAGGGGTTAAAAAGTCGTCGTCTCCTCTGGGCCCTGAGATTTCCTTACGCCCTTCTGTCTGGTGCTTCCCCTGTCCCATTGTCATATGCTCACTGTCAAGCGCCGATTGTCGATCCTACCTTCATCTGGGAGCAAGAGAGGAAGAGTCCCGCTACGAGGGACAATCATATTCTCCTCGAGCAATTCGTAGTCACTCAAGTTGGCTCATCGACCTTGAGAATTTAGGTTGCAAGTGAAATTCATTCTCTTGTGAGCACTATGTGAGAATACCGTAAATGAAAACACGAAAGAAGCAGTGTTACTGCTCTATATGGATGCTGTCGAGTATCTTGTTTGTTCAGTGCAATTGCTGTCAACTATCTCCGAAAAGTTCGGCCACGTGTATGCCTATCACTCAACGGTCTCGCTGTTTGAGTAAGCGAGTCGACAGTTTGGGTTGTCTACACTCCATTTCTGCTGCTCTCTTTGTTTACTGCTGCTCTCATTCGCGCTGTAACATAGTTCCATGAGGCATGCCTGGTGACTATCTGCACCGTGGTAGGTTCCGAAGTTGTAAATTACCTCTTCCTGAGCATGTAATTTACAATTGCGTAAATCCACGTCTAAGTAGGAAGAGTTTTGATCGCACTAAGCATGCACTAATTGCCCTATGAGTAATGACATAGCCTACTAAAGCGTGGATGCACTAATTACCCTACAAGAAATGACGTAGTCTACTACAACCTGGATAGAATATTTCTCAAACTTTTGTCGTAGATATTTATGCGCTCTAGATAACAGGGCGTATCTATCTCTCCTGCCCATCTCTTCTGGACCTGCGGGACTAAATTGGAGCGTCATTAGAGCTCAAGGAGTAGAATTTCCCAGAGAGATACTCGGGAAGGTGAAGATGGAGTTGCCCAGAAAATCGTTTCGACGGTAGTTGCAATTTCTGAAGCATCTTTTATCGCATAGAACGGATATGTGGTCTTGCTCGGACGTTGGGGCGAAAGACGAGGGAGACTCCACAGATGTTGCGGTATGTTGATGGATGCTCCGATGAGGATGGTGGTTGATGATATGTATCGAGGCACACTTTGTTGGTCACAACCAATTGCTCACTTATCTATGTTCCCGTGAGGGAGAGGGCCAGGTTGGAATTTTAAGAAAGGGGAAGAGTAACAGAAATCTTGGTAAGTCAATGAATTTTGATCGCAAGGTTTGAGAGTGGAGTGTAGAGGATGGAAGGATGGCAAAGACAGGGACTCAATCTCACTAGTGAGAGTCACTTTACTATATTGAATATATTTATCACTACATTTTTTTTTTTCAATATGTCGGGTTTTCTTAGCTTCTACTATCGCTTACGTAATATATATATATATAATAAAGTTTGAATATAGAATTTTTTTTTATTTCTTCGCTGTTAGTACGACGAGGCTATGGAGGAGAGTGTTTTGAAGAGACTAATTGATGAATGAATACCCTAGAGCAAAGAAGACAAGTAGAGCAATTAATTATGTACATATAATCTAAAGTATTACTGATGTATTTACAAAAACCCTAAACAAGGTCTTGGTAAACATATGAGCAATGTGATCGTAAGTGTTCACATAGTTAAAATCTCATTTATCTACAAGGACTTTTTGACTATTAAAATAACTATATTTTATTTGCAAAGATTTTTTGACTAATAAAATGATAATGAACCTCAATATTTTCAGTTTCAACATAAACACAAAAATACTAGCCACTTGATTGTTATCTATGTCATCAATATTATAACTTAGTTGATAGTGATCATTTCATATCAACAAATAATTACTTCAACCTATTTTTTATGTTGCATTTGTAGTTTCATTGTATTTTACCTCTATAGATGACAAAGCTATTGTAGTTTACTTATTAAACTATGTCTCTTACTTCATTGTAGGTTACTTCATGGATGACCCAAAGATAGTTGCATTTCCAAGTATGAAAAAATATTGCATGATGAACAACACATTTTCTAGCCTCAATCTAAATTTGTAAAATCAAATAGATCTAAAGTCAAAACTCTATGGTGTTTTTCATCCAAAATATTGTGTATATCTTAAGAAATAACTTTTGAAATTATATCATAAGCTTCTTGCCACACTCCTTGGCCAATTACCTCTAATATTGCATAAATTATAAGAGCTACTTTTGTACACTCATGTTAGAATTCTATAACCTCTAGCTAGAGTAAGTTATGATGCATCACAGCTTACTCTAGATACCAAGTAATAATTTTGCTCAATGAGTTTGATTGTTGAACCAAAATGCATGACGTCCACTATCTACAAAACTTCTACACCTCTATCTACTACATATGCATATTTTTGCTCATTATTATGAATGTGCTAGCATGTAAGAATCTATATGGTTAAATATATATTAATTTTTGATAAAAAAAAATTTAGGAATTACGAACACTTAAGTTTTAAAGACATTATATTGATCTCTTAGTCCATTAAATGTGAACATGATAAACATATCATCTTTGTCTTTAATTCATATATTTCTTATACAATCAAGAGCTTTCTTTATCATAAACACATAATTGGAAAATTTTGGCTTGATAAAATTTTGTTGTAATAATTGTAATTTTTTTTGTTTTTGTGAATCAACAATTTAGATGATTCATCTTACATATCTTACAAATTCTCATCTTTGAAGTGTGTAACCATCCAAAATATTTTACTCTTGGACTTATTAATTCTCTTCATAATCTATTTATTTGATAGCTCCTTTAGTCATAAGTTGCTAAACCTGTTATTCCTTAAAAAAATTTATCTAGCAAAATTTTCATGTTTGATACATGTGTTTAAATAGTTTATTTTTATAATTTAACTTTTTGAGTCTAATATTACATGATTTTTAGATTAGATCATCAGCAATAAAACACAATCAATCTAATATATTTTTCAATATTGTAATGTTTGAAATTAAATAATGTAATACTTTTTTACTATCAAAAATATACTCTTGTAAAATGATATGAGTGCATAACCTCCTCACGTATTATAAACACAAAACTAAACATGCATAAGACTGAGTTTTTCCAAGCCAATAAAATATGATGTGTTCTTCTATCAAAATAATCTTAAAAATATTTTTTTGATCTTAAAAATTATAATTTTCTGGTGAACATTTAGTTTTTCTTGAACTTCTTTTACTCACTAGATTTTTTTCAAATGTTCATTCTTTGTCTATGCTACCTTTTTCTAGCACTAAAATTGATTTTTCATAATGTGTATGAGAATCATGCTACAAA
The DNA here is from genome assembly GCA_014180765.2 of Marchantia paleacea. Classification (NCBI taxonomy): domain Eukaryota; kingdom Viridiplantae; phylum Streptophyta; class Marchantiopsida; order Marchantiales; family Marchantiaceae; genus Marchantia; species Marchantia paleacea. Next base: position 1,131,841 of record MUAA02000049.1, read on the forward strand.
TTGAATCAATATATATTTTTAACCTCTTGATGTAAAGTTTAAAATATGAGCAAAAGAATCTCAACCCAAAATATATAAAAGGATTAAAAGAATTAAAGAAATTAAAGTTCATAAATAATATATATGTCATACTAACTAATTGTAGCTAATCATATTGAATACATTAACAATATTGACGGTTTCACCTATTTCTTTGATGTCTTTTCTTTATAATTTTCATAAGAGTATCATTAAGATTTTTTGACATATTATAGGTTTGAGGATATAAGAATCAATTCACTTAACTTTAATATATTGTCAAATTCAACAAGTAGTTTGTTTCAAAAGTATAAAAATATAAGAAATGAAAAATACTACCTTTTAAACTTCTATGTGTTTGGACATTGGTGACTTTTTTATTTTATTCATGTTTTTGAATTCACAATAGACATTTCCTATATCATAATTTGAGAATGATTATAACTTGTTCTACAATCTACAAATGCTAATTTGCTGCCCTTGGCTAGAAAAAAACATACATTTTTTACAGTTTATCATTTAATATATGATGATTTGATTCTCCTCATTACCATATTTTTATCATTTGTAAATGATAATTTGTTATTTTTGCTAAAGACAAATAAATATCTTTTAACAATTTTGTATTTCATGGAAGATATGTGTAATCTCCCATGGAATCATATCATTTGACAACATTATTATTCAACTATATGTCAATAACATCCTCAACTTATTGAGAGTTCATATATGTTTTTGTTCCAATAATTATGCAAGTTTATGATTGATTGATAGATCATCTATTGATGATTCTGCATTATACACTCTACCTTTATCACAATAATATATTTTTTACCGAAGTTGATGCAAACTTCCATTTCTAACATGCTCATTTGACAATGTTGTAAATAATATGATATACATCTCTCATTTTGATGTTGAATATTAGACTTTAATTACACATGACATCATTTTAGATGTTATTTATATCATTGATTTGGAAAGTGAAAGAGATGGTACACCTTTACATCTAAAATGACATCAAGCTTATTCTTACATGTTTCGAATGGATCAGATTATTGTTGTTGATTTGATGCTTATGAATCTGATAATACACAATAGTGCTACCAATTTGGGGCAGAAATGTTTAGGATCTTTGAAGCTTAGATCCATATGAAAGATTATATTAGGACATTTTTATTATATTGGTCTTGAAGATGCTTGAAGCAATAGGGCAAAAGATGCATAATTTTTATATAGGATGTGTATGATTTTAACATCATAAACATGGATGATCATATTTATTGGTATGATTTTGCTTTCAATACTTAAAAATAACATTTTTGCATTAAGTTTTAACATGATTTGGTCTATTTCTTTGTGAAGAGTGGTTTGATTGTTGATGGTTATTTTTACCCTGATTATCATCACAAGTCATGAATTTTTGAACTTTGCTTTGTATTGATGTAAAATGGATACAATGATATTTTTTATTCCATACTTTTATCTTTTATTATTTTCTCTAAGTTGTTAAAAAAATACGCAATTACCAACACATATTTAGTTTTGAGTGTAGTAAAAAAAATAAAATTGCAAATCACAAAGTGTATCAATCATTTTCCACTAGATAACACCTCAAAGAATGTCATCAACAAAAATCCCATTGTACATTTATTGGACCTTTCAGTTACATACTCACTGATTGATCTCTCTATCTTAGTTTTTTGCGCATAATTTATTGTCATACACATGGGCATTACTTATTAAAAAAATAAAGAATTATCTCAATTACTTTTCATATCTTAAAATTTTTTATTATGCATATAAATTTTTTTTGGGAATCAAACATAAAAAAATATGTTTAATTTTTATAATAAATTAATTTTCAAATAATGTATTAATAAAAATAATTTTTAAAAAATAATTTTTAATTTTATTTAAAATATCATTAATCTTAAATTTCGTTGATAAATTAAAATTTTAATCATTATTAATTTTTTTATAATTTAAAATAAATAAATAAAATATTGACTGAATTTAATATAAATATTAAGGATTTAAGAATTTTTTAATGATAAATTGCTTGTGGGTATAACGTCATAATATATATAATATTTTTATATTTATAATTTTTAAATAGAAAATTATATTTTTCACATATCTACATAAGATTCAAGTAATATAAAAATTATGGTTGTCTTAAATACCTTAAGAACTTGATGTGATTATTTTGACGGATTCCAACATGAAGGACTTTAGAGTGGAGTTTGAAGAAATAATCTTGAAAAATTATCCAAGATTGAAAGGACATTGTTCTTTCTATTGTGGAAAGGAGTGATACAAGCTTGTGAGTTGTCTTTGAAGACTAGAGATCAAAGGTTTAGAGAGAGAGAGAAGAAACTTAGGTGAGTTTAAGCTCCATTTATGACCATCTTTTCCTCATGAATCCAAGAGTGGAAAATATTGTGATAATTATGGAGTGATAGTACTTTCTATATGACATGAGTGTAATGTAATGAAAATTTTGTTGAAGTCACTAGTGGAGGTTCTTATTGGGGGTACAAGATCTTGCTTGGTATAAAGAGTATTACTTTGTTATGGTAATGTAAGTCAAGAACTATATACATGATAATTATATAAATAGATGCATGTATGGTAAATATCATTTATCAATTGACAAACAAAATTTGATCAATATACTATGCCTACATATGGGGAGATCCTTGATCTAGTTGGGCATGCAAAGGTTTTCAATACATTGGATTTACAAGCATGATATCATCAATTGCAGATTGGAGATGAGGACAAGGCCAATACAACTTTTGAACAATTCATTTGTATGGCAAGAATGTGTTGTAATAGTGAAAAATTTTCACTTTTGGGGATGCAAAATGATTTTTTGAGTTTAGAGAGAGTGGTGGATAGGATTGTAGCCAAACTTGATGTTTTTCCAAACATACATATATGATATTATGATATATAATGCTATAGTAATGGAGCATGAAAGACATTTGCAAGAGATATTTGAGCAATGGATACCTCATGGCCTAAAGTTACATTTGGAAATTATAAGTTCTTTTAGGAATAGGTGGATTTTTTGGATCATACCATATAGCTAAAAGGGTTGGGAGTTTAGCAAACCAAGATAGAGTCAATTCTACATATTTTGCAATCCTATATGTGAGGTGAGTATCCGCAAGCATTGCTTGGATTTACAAACTTTTATCATCAATATATGCAAGAATTTTACATTATTGCCAAAGTTGACAAAACTTGATGAGAAGTGATATTGGGGTGTCAAAACAAGAGAGCTTTTTTTGAGCTTAAAGAAAGGTTGACATACGACTTTATTGAGTTGATCAATGAGACTTTGCCCATTTCAAATACATATTGAATAGAGTATGTTGGATTTGAGAGTAGTGCTCATCCAACATGATGATGAGGGGAGTTTGTAGTAGTCTATGCAAGTCTTCCAACAATGCAACAAAATCAAAGTTTAATTCTTACAAAGAGAATGTTTGCTAGTCACTTGGACAAAGGCACATTTTAGATGTTGTTTGTTTGAAAACTCTTTCACTTTGATCAATTATCATCAACCATGGAAATGGTTGATGGAATCAGATAAACTTGTAGGAAAGCTTGCACGATGAGCTCTTATTTTACAACAATATGATTTTACGGTTGTATATAAACATGAAGTGATGAATTTTGATATGGATGGGTTAAGTTGAAACCCATGTACAAGTCAAGTTAACAAGACTGGGAGTCAATGACATGGTGATACTTATGAGGAGATGGTGCCGGGTTGATATGCATGTCTTTTTGAGTACCGTAATACCTCCGCTAAGTTATAGCCTTGGTGGAAGGATTTTTTGATAACTTATGGGAGGTTATAACTTTGGGGAGGTAGCCAATGAGAAACTTTGCTCACCGTAAAAGCGGTGAACAACTCGGATTTATTACCGTGCCAACAAAAAAGCTTGGATGATCCGCGCTTTGTTTCAAGAATGGCTGAAGGGCCTTGATGAGGAGATGCATGTCGCAATTTGTCACATTTTCTTGTTGATGGACAACACATTTTTGCATATAACAGACAATTGTCTCACTCCTAACGTTGAGGTCTACCCACTACCGTCGAACACAATGTAAAAAATACAGCCAATGGATGCGGGCATTATCGCTGTATTCAAGCAACATTACCGTCGCTTTCATCTTCAAAATGCATTAGATCGTGATGAACACAATGAGGTCAACCTTTACAAGGTAGACCAGCTTACGGTAATGCACTGGTGCCTTGCCTCTTGGAATGAGATCTTGCCAGCCACAATCAAGAACTGCTTCTATCACACTGGACTCTTTGAGGCTGTAGAAAATGACGTTTTACCAATTCTCGAAGAGGAATTAGTGGAGGAAGAGCTTACAAATGCTCTTAACAAGTTGCCTCTGGGAAATCTGATGTCGATTGCGTCGCTGTTGAATCCTGTAGAAGAAAGTGGCATTGAGCATGTCTTTCTCAATGATGAAGAGATTGCAGACCTTGTCATTGACCAAGACGCCAATCCAACGACCATAGATGATTCAACTGAAGAGGAGGAATCAGTGAAGCTCTCACATGCCGAGAAGCTAAATGGGCTTTTGTGGTGATTTCGATTTTAAATCCCGTAGATCTTGATGAGTACCAAGTGCATTGTCAGCTAAGCAAAATTCAGAACATCCTCAGGTTCAAAAACCTCCAATAATCGACAGTTGATGCCTCGCTCGAGTAGTAGTAAAAATCTCTCCAAAGTTATATCCGTTGCCGAGCTATAACTCATGCTTTATAACTTAGTCACCATAGAATAATGTATGTTCCGCCATTTTTTGATCAATTATGGGAGGTTATAACTTAGCGGGATATAACTTATCAGAGGTATTACGGTATGTTTTTTTTTAGAGCTATGTGATATCCTTCTTGGATCGAAGAGTGTATATGATATCCTCTGAGACCAAAAGTAAGGTTAGTTTAGTAGTGAGCGAAAACATTCATGATGACATGATGATGTTGGAATATCTTTTTACAAGTGCTTTAATTGACATTTTGAGTGCCAAGGAGCAAGATTGAATTTTGTATAGAGTTTGCCTGTTCATATGGAAAGGTAGATACGTTTTTGTATATGAGGAGATTACAATGTTTGTGTTGTGCAAGTTCCATCTCATAGAGCGTAATTTTTCAGACATACTCATGAGGAGTTAAGTCATTTTGGAATAAATGGGACCTAGAATTTAGTATTAGGGTGTGTATGAAATTATGTTTCACAAGATTGAGAAGCTCACATCATGATTCAAAAAAAGAACAACAATGCATTTCGTTGGTTAATAATAATGGAGGAAAAATAATGTGTTTGTTTACCTCTCTTTGTAACAATGCAGAGATAATTTAAAGAGGATTCTCAAAGGGCACCACTCTCTAGTAGACTAATATTCATGATATTTGAGAACCTGACTATTGCTCAACATAGAGATACATGAGACTATAATACCAAATGAGGAGATGGATATTGATATTCAATTTGAAGATTTTATGTTAGTGATTTCGTTTATTTATTGTACATATGACGGTGCACTGTACATATGTTATTGTTGGTTGTATGATTCTACAAGGACGTGAAGTTTTATCTTCTCGAGGTTTGATGTTAGAGGTTTGTGATGGTGTGGTTTGAAAGGATCATGGGTGTTGTCATTTTTCAAACATTGGTGGTATTATGGACACAAGCTTGACAATTGTGGAGATAGGGTTAAGATCCATGTTATGTGGATAAGCTAGTGGAGGCTTGTAATTTGATTTGTGATTTTTGTTGAGAGGATGACATATGTCATGTTTGACTACTACTCCCATTATGATGACTAATGTCTATTCAATGCTATTAACAAGATAACTGGTTTGACCGTTTAATGACATGGATTGTAAACATGCGACTAGTGATTAGGTATTATAGCATCCGGGCTTATGATCTTAGCTCCACAAATAGCATATCATGTTCTAGTGCTCATGTTGATGGACTAGATGGCTATATTCTAGAACTCATGTTGATGAACTAGAACCCCAAACCCACCAACTTGGATAAAATATATTCAAATTACAATTATTATATTTTAGATGAGAGATTTGGTTAAAAATATAATTTAAACAATTACAAATAGATTTGTTTATTTTATTTTATAGTTTATATAACCATCAACTCGAATCATGATCTTTAAAAATCATTATCCCTTAGGGAAATGAAGAATTCATTCAGAATTTGCTGGGAACGAGAGAACGCTCACCGAAGTAAGGAACTCCCAACGCCTTCCCTGACTTGACCACCTTCTCTACTTTGTCCGATCACCGGCTCCAACGGGCGAGTTCCAATTAAGAGAATACACGTTGCCAGGCACAGTGAGGCATCATAAACAAATAGGGTTCCACCAATCTTGGTGCCCCACGTGGCGCACAATCAGGGCCCGTTCTGGGAAACGCAGGTTCTCGTTGGACACAGAACAGGAGCGTCGGAGAAATTCCCTTTCATTCTTCTCTGGTCGTGATCGCCGTCTGTCCACTCCTGCTGCTGCTGCTGCGTCTGTGTCTGCGTGGGGCTGAGGAGGAGGAGGAGGTGTGATAGTGGTTCTGTCTGCCTGTCGTCAGTCGGTCAGAGAGGAAAGAGCACCCTACGACGACTCGATCGCTCGGTTTGTTGTTTGTGCCTTCCTTCCGCTTTGCAGGTGCTGTTGCGTTACTTCCCTTTGCGTCGTGCCGTTGTTGATGTTGTCGTTGCCATCTCTGGGTGCTCCGTGTTGAAGAAGTAGGCTGAAGGCTCGACTGTCAGTGTGGGTGGTCTGATCGTTTATTTGGACGTCAGAAAGGCGGCGAAGTGTTTGTTGTTGGAAGGCAGACGCTCGGTGGTTCGAGAACGAGTCCACGATTGGCTTCATTGGTTTTCATTCCAGGGTGTGGTCGGCTGATTCTGTGTCGTACATTGGTTTGGGTTTTCTTTCTCGCAGAGAGGAATTTCGAGGAGAAGGTTGGCGTCATCGCACGAGTTTAGAGAGGGTTGATATTAGTGAATGAAGGGTTTCGACAAGTGGTGAAAGGTAGTAATTGTTAGAAGAAGGCGTTTCCACTGGAATCGAGAAGAAGATTTGATAGGGTTGGCGAGGAGATTGTGGAAGAGTGGATCTCGGAGTAAGGAGTTACCTGATTGTTGCAATTAGCGATTTCCGGCTGTTCTCATTTCGGTTACCGTCTTGGGCTTCAGTTCTCGTGACAGTAGCATCCGACAGTTGCTACTGGTGACGCATAAGTGGTCTGTGGATCTGCGGGTAAAAGCTGTATGAACTGAAGGGAAGTGGACAATGGCTGATAGAGCGTGCGTGCAGAGACTTCAGAAAGAGTTCAGGTCTTTGTGCAAGGTAAATCATCTTCTAACATGCGATTGTTTCCCTCTGATCTTTGTATTTGTGAACTGTTATGAATACATCTATGGGGCCTCTTGTTTCTTTTACAAGTCATCGAAACTTGTCATATCTAAACCTTTTAACAGCTAAACGTTACAACGAAACACCTTACCAGGGAATTTGGTAGTTTGGAAGGAATGTCACCCTTACCACAATAACATAACTGCATTAGGCTGGATTTGTTCACAAACTCGTCATACAAATAAAGTTACTCAAGCAAATTATGGACCTAGCAAGTATTCTCCACACAAGTGGACCTCGATTGAAAGGGAAGCTGCTATCTTTTTGTGAACGCAAGTCTCTACCAACATGATTTTTTCATGAATGTGCAGGAACCTGCTCCACATATTCTGGCACGGCCACTTCCTACGGATATTTTGGAATGGCGTAAGTTATTAAACTCTCATACAAGACGGGTCTAATTCTTTCCAAGCTTCAGAGGGTGGAGAAAGAGTAGGGAGTACCATTTCATGTTCTAGGTTTCTATTTGCTTATGAGTAATTTACGAACGTCGTAAGCTTTACACCTCATTATCGAAATCTTAAAATGGTCAGGAACAAGTCAAGCGAGAAGTGTTTTGTTTATCAAAGCAGTATTTATCGATGTGCCGTCGATAATTTTTGTTTCTGCTGCTCCGGTGGCCCTGTTCTATTTAGTTTATTTGGGCGCTGGGCTCGTAGCTTAACTGTATGGTTTAATCGTCTGTTTTGCATCTGACTTGCAGACTATGTTTTGGAGGGGAGTGAGGGAACTCCTTTTGAAGGTTCGTCGTGCTCTTTGTTTCTTCACAGATTCAAAAAACATTTTTTTTTGCCTTAGGTGATGGCGGTTTTTTCATATTGACATACTCTCTCTCAGTTATTGAGTATATTATCTGTACCTGGTAGATAGGGGTCCAGTTTATATATTCATTATCAAGCTGCTTAGTGCTTGTTCTCCATAAACATATGACTAAGTTTATGTGTTTTTTAACCTTAGGTGGTGTTTATCATGGCAAAGTCAAGTTCCCACCCGAGTACCCTTACAAACCTCCCGGCATCAGGTACGTGACCCTTTCGATATGTTCTTAGCGTTCTCATCGCTATTCCTGATTTATGAAGTTTGAGAATGGGCATGTGTTCAAGCAGGTGTTGCTCTTGTTGCTCCAAAAGTCAAGCAGAAGCGTTGAAAAAGCAATTACCGGTCATTAATTGTGAACACGTATGTTGCTCGATATGTGTTTTTCCGCAGTATGATTACACCAAATGGACGATTTGCAACACACAAGAGAATCTGCATGTCCATGAGTGACTGTAAGTGAATTTTCGTTTCTGTATGAGCCCCTGTCCCTGTTACTGCACCTGAATTTTTGTATTTTTGTTGGTTTGCCAGGTGCAGAATAAAAGTTCCTTCTAATTACAACTGTGGAAACCATTTGTTACTGTTGTTTTTTCTGATTTAGTCCTTAGCGGGATCAGCCTGTTTAAGTGGTCTCAAATTTGCATACTTATAGTGTCAGTCATACATTTCAGCCCGTTGAATCAAGCCCTGATCTGTGCGAAACAGTCTTGTTCGGCGGAAGAAGGGTTTTTTCGAGGGATTCTTACTCTGACCACCAATGTGTACCCAGTAAATATTTTAGGAGAATGTAGTCCCTTAACCACAAATGTCGAAATAAAGAACTTCAGCCAAGAATGAACCAGGCGTTCATGAAGATCGAGTTAAGTGCATTAGATAAACTCAGATGACAGATCCTTAGAGACGATTCACATCAATCCTCGGAAACGGAGAGTTCAGTATTCTGCCAGCTTTAGACTGCTGAGATCCCAGCATTACTGACCTTATTAATCTCTTAAACTGATCACAGCGGTTAATTTAGGAGCTTCCTTCGGTCAGTCATGCCGGCAGAAAGGTAAGTATATGCTGCGAGGAAATTGCTGTCATTTTCTTAGCATTCCGCAAGTCGACTTTCCTTAAGACAAGGGAAAGATTCACTCGTTTGTTGGCCATTTCATGAAGTCGTGACCAGCGCTCACTGCTAGTGGACTTTATTGCTTTCGTACGCTTGGTTTTTTTTATGTTGTTTGAATTTGAACTGGTCGAACCATCACTCAGTGACTCTTTCGTTTGTCAAGTTTATCAGTATCTACTTTCTGGTTATACTTCTTATTACCCCTTTCACAATGGAAAAGTACTTTTACTTTCGTGGAAATTCAGTACACTTATGCCGCCATCACAGTGCTGATGAATCCCGAATAGAGCTCACTGGCGTGACTTATCTTCCTATTTCAGCTTCTTTATAAGTGTATTTAGGTAAATGTACTTCCAGAGGAAGAGGATGACGAATCACAACACTCTTACTATCCACGACATTCTCTGAGCCCCTGGCTCTAAAGGTTTATCCATTCCGGGTTCCTTGTCTTGGTACATGTCTCTAAACCACAAAAAATAGAAAATAATACGTCCGTGTGCAGAGTGTGTGGCATAGAAGGCGAAACTACTGTTTGTTGTCGGACGCTCAAACTTCTTACTGGCCTTATTCCACTTTAAGAGAGACGTCTTCCTTCTGAGATATTTTTCTGTCCTCCGCCCGTCTTCTTCTTCCTTATCTCTTGTTATTGTGCTTATTTCAGTCCCTACCTCAACATCCACTGGTCAGTATTTATTAACCATTACGTCCATAATTACTAGCACCAACTACCCACAGCGCGGGGTCCTTGGTGTTCAGGCCATGTCGGGCATATACTAATGAGTTCAGTTTGTGGTTCAAGGTTTAGGTGTGTCCAACTTCTGAATTGTTCAACGCTTTGTTTTGCAGTCCATCCAGAGACCTGGAATCCAATGTGGTCCGTTTCCAGGTATTTGCCTTAACGTTGACTTTTCTGCCTTTTGGTGTGACTGGAATTTGGTTCGTGGAAAGTTCTTGTCTTAGAAAATAATATCTAGTACTGTGAAGGGGAAATCAATCCTTTTAAGACGCTGAGCAATACTGACTCTTGATACATCTTGTTTCGGTGCAGTATCCTCACAGGTCTTCTGTCCTTTATGGTGAGCATCTCCCCTTCTCTCTTAATAGGAAATGGGAGAGATTTAGTGTTTTGACAAACCCCCATACTTGATTTAATAATTAAAGAAGATTTTTGTTTCTCTGTAAAAGCTGGGCTCCTAGGAAACTAGCAGGAAGTTTTATTAGCTATCTTGAAATCCTAGCCAATCCATGATTAGGTTATAGGTTGTCCATTCACCTAGTAGATTGTAGAGAAGCATCATGAAGACGCTGTGTCTACAGTGCTGAATGTTTTCTTTATTTGCCCTAGTGTGCGTAGTAAGGGAATATTTATATCTACGATACTTAACAAGGTTTCCCATGTCGTATGTACTTGCCATGGAGAAAAATAAGATCTTAGAGTTGGTTACAACTGTTTATCAAAATAGGTCGGAAGGAGGTTACTATTACTGTTCAAACATATGGTTTCGAAGAAAATTCAACCCAATTGACGTGTGGAACAATTTGTGGGCTGAAGTCGATATCGTTCTTTTGTTCAGATGGATAATACTCCGACTACAGGAAGCGTGTCCACCACCAATGAGGAGAAGCAGCGACTTGCACGGGCTTCTTTGGCATACAACTGCAAAAGGTGATTAGTCTTTGTTAAATTATTTGTCTGATGGTTTGTCCTGATCTCATTACGATTGAAGGTTATAGTCCACCTTCGAAAGGTGTTCGTATTGTTTGAAAGAGAAGGTTAATGACATCAATTTCTGTATTACTGCTCAGAAAATGCCTGTAGCGAATATTCGTGTTTTCACTTATCTTACATCATAGTTTCTAAGAACGGATCTAGATTTGACCAGAATATATTTGATTCTTTTTGCTGTTAAAGATGAAAGTGATGCATGACCATTCCAATTAAGATTGTGAAGAACAAATAGATCGTAGCTTTATCGCCAAGAATCTAGATAACCCTGTCCAGGGACTCGTCTTACTCGTCTTACTCGTGGAATAAATCGTATAACTTTGAATACATGTATACGAAGATTTTTTCAAGATAAATGAGTGCCTGTGGAGCTAGAGTTCTCGACACTCGCTGTCCTCAGCCGAGGGTGCAGGACATAGATTTGTTTTCTTCACACCTCCTCCACCGTCCTCTTGATAATGGTAGCCACGGAAAGGAGCCTTCACAACTATACAGATTTAGCTTTCATCGTGACAACTTTATTCTAATATTAACCGAGTGCTGTAGTCATTTTCTGAGCTTGTTTGTGCTTTTTTCCAGTGCCGTTTTTCGCAGAATGTTTCCAGAGTATGTCGAGAAGCACGCCGAGAGGCAGAGAGCTGCAGAACTAGTTGCAGAGCAGGTACAAAAGCAAGATGAGTCTCCTCTTCTGTCAGAGAAGCCTGCATCACGAGTGGCACCTGCTCAAAATGGGAATGGAACAGATGTTCAGGTGAAGGGCCCACGACAAAGACCATCTCAGCGGTTTCCAATCTGGGTAACAGCAATTCTTGTGGCAGTTTTTGCAAGCATCATGGCATTGCCATTACTTACTCTCTGACTTCACTCTTAGTTGTAGGACCTGACTCTCGTAGTTTGTGTTGACGTCACGAGATCACATGATGGCCCCAGTTTTGAACCGTGCAGTCAGGTTTTGACCAGTTAATTTTACTAGTTAATTCCTCGCCGTATGTTTTTTTGGCTGTCATATGAGTAATCTAGGATGTGAGTAGCTTCTCATCAAAATTGTGTCAATAGAATTTTACGCCCTCTTAGCTCTTTGAGCTTTGTACACTGTATACTAGACCACTCATTTATCAATGAAATGGGCAGAGACTTTTCAAATTGATTTTCTACTCATAATAAACATTGCCTTATCGAATATGTGTTTATTGATATCCTACACAATTGTGAGGACAGAAAATTGGCTTAAGATTTTGTTGGACGTCTTATGTTTTGTCTTCACGTGTTATGATTGTGTGAGAAAAGATCGGTGGTCTTCACTTCTACACTTCACTTGGTTTTCTCAAGAGGTTCCGTCTACTTCTTGTCCACTTTTCTCGTGTTTGAGGATTTGTTTTGATTGGCATCAGGTGCAAGCTTGGAAACAGTTTTCGTAAGATATTACCTTGGGCATGGCTAAGCAAGTGGGCTCGAACACATCTTCATTGGTATGAGAAACCACAACGAGGAGTGAAAACAGCGACATCGCAGCACTCGAATGCGCACAGCTGAAACTCCAAAAGAACGAATGGAAAAATCATTAGTGACAGCTTTATTGTGATATAGAACTATCATTCATCCAAAGTCAAAAGCGAGCCTGCTTTAGGGAGCCCTCTATATTTAAGCAGTTACTCTTAACTCTAACTTGGAAAAGTCTGTATGATTATCTTGCAAGTGAAGTTCGTCTGGACCCTGCAAAAGGCATGAATTTAAACACTACTCTCTCATTCACTAAATTAATAAAACTATGTTCAACCGTTTATATTGCATGAATACAGACATTTCTAATTTTATAGTAAACCCATATCACTCACATGTAACCGTGGGGACTGAATGTTGTGTTAATGAGAGAGATCTAATTTCACATGCATCCCAAATGAAGAGAGTACTAACAAAGTTTAGCATGGAGAAATATCACTTAGTATATTGGGACATCGGGTTATCGATTTTAGTCAACAATCATATCTAACATACTTCTTATTATACTTTCTATTATATAATAGAGATCCAAATTTACGTGTAGCTATTCATCAAGAGTTAATTAAAGTCTTGGATTTATCTTAATATTTGGGTTATGGTGTGTTCTCATAGAACAAAATTTTTTGAAAAGTAATGTTCATTACATTTGAGAACATAACTATTGCTCAACATAGATACTTCGTGGTATGTTACTATCCAAAGAGGTGGATATGTACATTCAATTCATAGATTTCATGATTACATTTACTTGCAATATAGGGCATCTATCATATTGGATGTAGTCTAGAGTATATGAGGTTTTACCATATGGAATTTTGGAATTAGAGGTTCATGATGGTGTGATTTGGAAGTATCATGTGTCTAATTGTGTACTATGTCATATTCAAACATAGATGGTACTATGGATCCAAGCTTAGCAGGTGTGCGAGCGCGCTTGATATGCATGTTATGTGGATGAGTCGGTTGAGCATGTAGTATGTTTATATGTGATTCTTGTTCAAGAGGATGACATATTTCATGTTTGACACCTCTTTCAATGGAGTCGCAAGTGGACAATGGAGATATACTCGATGCGGTTAACAAACAAGATGGTCTGACAGTTACATGATATGGATTGTAGATATATGATTAACGATGAGATTTTATAGCACGCGGCCTCCTAAGTTAGCCCCATGAAGTGCATATCATGTTAATAGATTAGATGGTTATCTTGTGTTAGAGCGATCTAACCGTCATAGTCAGGGGGCCGATTGTGATACACTTGTGTTGGTGTACGACAATCTATATATTGTGATATTTGATGTGACAGAGATGTATGTTGTGATGAGATATAAATATCCACGAACTGTCATGAGTTATGTAGTACACCCCTAGTAAGGTAGGTGTGTGCATGCATAGTAGATACATAAGTTAGAGACGGTATTGCAATTAACATCGTTTGTACTTTAAATGTTGTTAGGGAAATAGTGCCGTTAGGAGATCTAGGGCTCAAGGGGTAGAGTATGAATTAAGGCTATATAGAGGTGAGTTTTTGAAGTTGAGATTTTGAAAGTGTGGCTATGGTGGAACATTAGCTAGTGCAAGAACTATGATTCTTTGAAACTCAAAGTGTATTTTGCTCGATTGAAATCTCTCTTTTATGCTATGGTTATGAACGGAGTGTACTTGTGACATTTTGAGAGTAAAAATATTATTTGGTTACACTTGTGTTGGTGTATGACGATCTATATATTGTGATGTATGTTATGTAACTATATATGTTGTCATGTGATATATACGTGCATGATAATCTACCTAACTAAGGGTATCGTTACATAAATCGTGACATATTTAAATGTAATTGGGCCCTTTCACCAATTTATACATGAGTGGATTGAAAATAATTAAAAACTCTCATGCAAAGGTTATTCAATCTCACAACTCCATTGGTAATTTTTGCTTAAACTTCACTACTAATTACATTTATATCATTTAATCGTTGATGTAAAGTTTGACATTTTCCTTTTTCACAAATTTATTAAAAAAATATTTTGAACATTGAATATATCAGAAAGAAATATGTAGATAGATGTATACAAAAAATTTTCAATTCATCAATTTATACGTGAGTAGATTGAATACGATTAAAAACTCTCATACAAAGCTTATTCAAGGTCAAAAATCAATCAGTAACTTTTGCTTAAACTTCGATACTTATTACATTTACATCATTTAATTTTTAATATAGAGTTTTAAATTTTCTTTCTTCATTAATTTGTTACAATAATATTTTCAACATCCAATATATCACAAGACAATATGCAAACTGATGTATATAAAAATTGGGACAAATCTCATCCTTTATTTAAAATGAGTTCAAATTTCACAAGAAAACGTGGAGCATTCAAGTTAGAATTTAAAAACTATTAATGATCAAAACTTTCAGAAATAAAAGTTATTACCATTGTCATAACTTGTGTTAATAAATACAATTATGAATTTAGTACAATTAATGAAATTTTCTGTAAAAAATATATTTATGTGATGAGTAAATATATTGTTACTTTTGGAATAATACCAAATACATTATTGTGTTTGAATTTCACTCTTTCAATTTCAAATCATGATAATAGATCAACAAAAATTTTGATTGCTTGCATCATTGTATCCAACTTGTAACTTTTGTGGTGAAATTTTCAACCATATATTTCAATTTGCAAATAATACACAAAAAACTTCCAAAGCTAATCAAAATCTTGAAGCATTTATCTAAAATTCCCTCATTGATTTAAACATCATGACTAATGACAATAAAGAGTGATATTCTGTACATAAAATGGTTAAAGTAATTACATTATAACTTAAAGCTTTAAACCAAAATATTATTTTATTTTTATTCATAATATTAATAATTCAAATTATTATTGCTGTAGAATAAAAACAACAATCTAAAACCGGTTAAATATAAAGATTATCACAAAAGCGAAATATTACTTCATTTCAACATTCTTCATCAAATTTCATACTAATTAAGTTGTTATGGCTTGAATCTTATAGAAAACAGTGATAAATTAAATTCTAAGTCTTAAAATCACCACCATCAAAAAGTTTTTATCGATGATCTATTGGGTAATTTTTAGTCAAATTTACCTATGATAATTTTTTTAGAAGCTAATTATAAGTCTAGAAGGGTACTAGAATCTCAATAACCATAGTTTTGTTATAACCTTTTGCAAAAATTATCATTATCAAAACTCTACATTATATTTTTTTATGAATTTTTAATCTAAGAAATTTCACAAAGAATTCAAATATATCTTAAAAGATCAATATTCTTCATTGATATTCAAGTCACTCCAAAAACAAAACATGAGAGCTATTCCTCAACCTCTTTAAGAACTCCCAACAAGAATAGTTATATGACAATATGTAATTGATCTCTTTGGATATTCTAGAAGCTCATATATATCTAAATTGACTTTGGTGTAGCAAATCAATATGGTTACTAAACTTAACAATCCTTATAAAGTGAAACCAATCAAATACTAGTCAACTGAAGTAGAATCTATATAGATATGTCATGAAAAATGATTCTTGAAACCCATAAAATAACACAATGGTTACTTTCATCTTCCATTTTATTATATTTCAAATTATCCTATTTAATCTTCCAACGCTTTCAAAACTAACTAAACTAGTCATGATTATGTTAAACTTTATGTGTAAATTTAGTCATTAATAGATTCACAATTTATATATAGTCGCATCAAAATTTTATAGTGACAATCTTTAATCTTATAGATTTATAATTACAAAAGCAAATCAAAATATATAACATCATATTTTAAATTATATTATAGAAGAAAATCAAAAGATGTCATGAATTTGATGAGTTTATCACTTGATTATCTCCAAAATGATAATTTAACAATGTCAAAAAGTTATGACGATGAAAAGATTGGATGTTGATCATAATGATTTAGTCATTCGTACATTGGAATATTAAAATATCATGTATCCATGTTCTATGCTCCATGTCAACTTCACTTTGATCATATAAAACTTTCCAAATAGATGTAACCATCTTTAGGTAGTGAGAACGAAAGTAGAGGTTACACAAGATGGAAATATATAGTCTTGAGTTGAATACTAGTGGATTATTTAAAGATGCCACATCATTAATATGTGTGTTCATACTTATGTTCGCCATGTCATCGATCCACAAGAAATAGGATGGATAGTGATTATGGGACCTTATATATATTATACCTTTTTGAGGATTATATATAGAGAAAGAGAAACCATTGAGTCATCTCTCAACTTTAGAATGTCTTGAGCTATCCGAGTGGTCACGCCCCAATTTCCTAGTGTTACAATAGTATTAGAGCGAACTTGCTCTTTCCTTGAGTGTGGATTACCCCTCTTGGAATAACAAGACTATGATGATAACTCTAAGGTTTTGAGAGTAATGTAGAGACCTAATTTGCATGTAGACTAAGAGGAAAAGGGAAAACTTTGGGTGCGGGACAAAGTATAATAACAAAAGGGATGGGAAGACCCCATCAAAGCGTACAAGGATGGAACCAAACCGGTAACATGGGGCAAGGCCCCAATAGTATTACACTGGTAAATATGTCATACAACATCTAAGATATCTGAACTATCTAGGTCAAACATTCTACAAACAACAAGAGCATCCGAAGAAGCATCACCTAATGTGATTGCTCTCCTATGGATTGCACCAACTAGTGCTCTCTGTAGAGCTATGGAAATACATTGCCTTAAATATGCTATACAGTAAGCTAAAGAGAGTGATATCCCATACCGCATATTTTGGTAGGCTCTAATGCACTCCCTCACAAACATGTCGAAGTCGATGTCCATAGCTCCATATAACTCCAAAGCTAGAGGAACAAAGAGGTGATCTCCATGCATACCTTTATACTTGGAGATCTTGGCTGCTGCCGCTCCACTCGATGTCCATCTTGGAGGATGGGTGATCACCCCCTCTGAAACTGTGTCTCTAGTAGGATAAGTAACCACTTGATTCAAATTAATGATGAAGATGTTCATAAGATAACTTTTTGTACTAGGTATGCTCATTTTGAATATCTAGTGATGCCTTTTGGTTTCATTAACGTAATTGTCACATTCATGGGATTAATGAATGATTTTTTTTGTACTTATTTATATAATTTATTTTTGTCTTTTTGGATAATATTCTAGTACATAATACTACCTTAGAAGATCATAGGTGATATTTACGAGAGATATTTCAGATTTTAGGAGAGAATGACTTTTATGTCAAAGCTTCAAAATGTGAATTTGGAAAGTCAGAAGTAGCTTATTTAGGCCATCGAGTCACAACGGAGGGAATCCAAATGATGAGTGAAAAGATAGAAGCCATACATAAATGGATAGCACTAGAGGATCAAACTCAATTGAAGAGTTTTTTAGATCTTATCGGAATTTATTGTAAATTTGTTAAATCTTTTTCTAGTCTTGCCCAAACCTTTACATCTATGCTCGAAAAGGGTCAAAAACGGAGATGGGAACCGCACAAGAGTTAGACTTTCAAGCATTGAAAGATGCTCTCTTGCATGCACATATTCTCAAGTGATATGATCCTAATCGACCAATCAAGTTGGCTACTGATGCATCAGGTACAATTGTGGGTGGAATTCTTCAACACAAATGGGAAGATTGTTGACATCTTGTTGATTTTTTCTCCCAAAAGTTGGCGGCAGCCAAACAAAACTATCACACAACTGAACGAAAGAAGCACTATCTCGGAGATAAGGAGTTTGTGGTTGAGACAGACCACAAGCCTTTGGTTTATTTAGAAACTCAAAAGGACCTCTCAAAGCGGCAGATTCGTTGAAAATTTGAATGGCGACATCATTTCAACATGAAGATCGTGTATGTGGAGGGGAAGAAGCAGCTTGCCGATGCATTGACACGAATGTTGTGCATTAATCACATCACGGAGGTGAAGATTCACTCTGAATGGTGGGAGAACCTGCATCGCGCTACCAAGGAGGATGAGGAGATTGCACAAGCCCTTCAACAGGGTCGAACATATTTAGAACGGGGATTGGCGTTCTATAAGGGAAAGATTTGGATACCCTCGGATGTTGCTATCCGCATGCAGCCGGTGTTAGAGGAGACACATGATTCGACTATTGGCCGGCCATGTAAGAGTGGAGAAGACCATTGAAGGCGTCCAAAGGGTATACTTTTGGCCAAAACTAAGAGAGGACATCACAAGCTATGTTCGAAGTTGTGTGGCTTGTCAACAAAACAAGGCTAGCAATCGAAAACCGGCAAAGTCTACTACGGCCTCTACCAACACCTACTAGAAGATGGGAGCATGTCAGTATGGACATTGTATGTGAGTTACCGATGACGTCTACGGGTTATGATTCAATAGTCATTTTTGTGGATAAATTGAGCAAGATGATCCATATTAGGTCCACAACAAAGACAGTTATTGCACCTGAACTTGCTCGAATTTATATGGATGCAGTTTTTGCTCAACATGGTTTAGCTACAGTGCTCATCACCAATAGGGGCACTCAATTTACTAGCATGTTTTGGAAAACCCTATTTGGGCTATTCAAAACAAAACTAGCCATGTCCACAACTTATCATCCTCAAACAGATGGGCAAATTGAAAGAGCAAGTAGAACTATTGAGGACATGCTTAGAGCTTTCACTTTGGAAGAGCAAGAAGGTTGGGATGCACTTTTACCCTTGATTGAGTTTGCTTATAATAACTCAATCAATGCATCCACAAAAGTCAGCCCATTCTTCTTGATGTATGGAGAACACCCTATCACACCATCTAGCTTGGTGAGTGTAGGTCACATGCATGAACCATCATCCCAAGTGGAAGAAGTGAACGAGTTTGTGGCACGAGTCCAACGAGGAGTGCATCAGGCAAAGCAAAAATTAGCCATTGCCCAGAATTGGCAAAAACAATATGCTGATGCTCATCGACGACATGTGGAGTTTCAAAAAGGCGATCAAGTATGGTTGTCTACTATCAATTTGTCATTAATAGGGGTTCAAAAGTTAAGTCCACGGTTTATTGGACCTTTCTTGATTGTCCACGGATTGGAGAAATTGCCTACAAGTTAGAGTTGCCAACACACATGAAAATACATCCCGTTTTTCATGTGTCTCTCTTGAGGAAGTATACCCCACGATCTCCTTCCTTTGGCAACCCACATCAACCTCCTCCTTTACTAGCCATGATTGATGGTGTAGAGGATTGATGGTGTAGAGGAATATGAGGTTGAGAGAATCCTCAAGAAACGGACAAGAGGTCAGCGGAACCCCAAAGTGGAATATCTAGTCCAATGGAAAGGTTATCCACTTTATGAAGCTACTTGAGAACCATTTGCAAATCTTACAAATGCCAAGATACTTGTAGAGACTTTTGAGTCTTCTTGCAACGAGGACGTTGCGACTTAAATGGGAAGAGGTTTGTAACCAATCTTGGTTAGTCATAGTTAGTTTAGCCAAAGCGTAGAGTGGTCACTAGATCACAAAAAGACAAGATAATGATGTGCACTATCCAAAAAAGCAAAAGGGTAAATGACGAGGTGGCTACCATGCATTGGTGGATCAGATTGTGTGCTAGACGTATGTTAGGAATTGGGTAGAATAAGATAACAAAACATGCAACCTACGTATGTTAGTCATGTGACATAGTTTGGATGTTGGACTCCTCTAGTCCTCCAGTATATAAATCAAGGAGAGGTCTTGAGAAGACATCTCTTATCTTGGAAGTCATTCCGGAGTCATTGCCTTCAGTGTTACATCTATGTTGTGTCTTTTTGAGGACTATATATGGAGAAAGAGAAACCATTGAGTTATCTTTCAACTTCATAATTTCTTGAGCTATTCAAGTGATCGCTCTTTATTTCCCTAGTGTTACAATAGAAAAGCAATTATTCATATCAACTCTTTCTATTTTGCATCATGATCACTAGGTCAAATATATAACCCTCTTGGAGTCTTATTAAAATCTTCATTTTTATAGAGTGAATTGAACTTTGGGCACTTAATAGCTTTACTGTGAACTATAAATGATCTTTATTAAAAATTCATTGTCATGAAAGATGATTTCATAGTAACCGAACAACAAGTCAAATGAAAAGGGAGCACCAAGAAGGCATAAGTGTTCATGAAAAGTAGATTGCATATTACATGAAGGAACTTTATATTGAGTAGTGAACACTAAGAAGCCACAAAGCTTCATTAGAAGTACATTTTACAAAGATAAAAGAATTGTAGATGAGACTAGATGTATTGAGACACTATATATGGTTTGTATATTGATCAATTATACAAACAAAAGATCAATTGATTCAATTGAAGGAATCAAACTTGTAGAAGATAGTTAATGAAATTAGATGTAATGCAAATATATAAGTAAGAGTCAACTATTTAAATAGAAGAAGAGAAAGGGATGAAAGGTTCTTTGACTTTGATATTCTAGAAGTAATGGTATTGCATTTAACATGAAGAAGAATCTAAATATGACTAGTAATCTAACGAATATGGATGACATGCTTCAATTGTTGACATTGAAGTTAACCCTATTTAGAATATGGGAGAGCATAATGTTTTTAGCAATGAATCCATCATTCTTCCCTTTCAAGGTGGAAATTTGTTTTTGAAGAAACACCATGTATTGATTGAAGAAATCATATAATTATATTTAATTTATATGAATGATGAATTATGAATGTGTAATTGAATCAAACTGGATTTGGATGATTGTAATTTAAATAAACACGTCTTTGGATTTTGGATTTCAAATCATTGAAAGACAAATAAATCAACATATTTATCTTAGTTGGTTACATTAGTAAATTATTCCTTTGTGAATGAGTTCATTATATTACAAAACACTACTATTTGGATTATCTCACATATTAATGGTGCAAAGTCAAAGAAAGTCCTTATGCCTATACACATCTTTCATCATCCTGATTGTTGCATGTCTTAAAAGTTCATTATGATTTTTTATCACTATCTACAATATCACATCCTAGTGTATTAGATTTTCTATCCACATGTGATTGTGAAAAGATATTTGATGATAAACTGATTTATCTCGTTTGTTGGTCATATATGGGGAGACCGCGACATGATACATGACTTTATCCAACATATATATTTGTAAAGTTTTTACATTTTTATATAATCAGAATATTGGATGTGTTGAAATTCTTGTAATGTAATGCCATATTTTTTGAAAGATTTATATATTTTATAATATGTATCTGGTTTTATTTTATTTGATATTCTATAAATAGTATTATTAAAATTAAGTCATTTTAGTTAAAATTATTAAACATCTGGTGAAAGAAAATTTAATACAAAATCCATAATTCCTCTTGATTAAAATGATTGATTATTAGGTGCTTTTTAAATTAATATGCAAGATTTTGAAAGCCCCACTTCGCATATGATAGCAAGCGGAGACTTCCTTTCGATTGAATGACATTTCCACACAATGCATGGATACACAAGTAGGATGTTCTACAATTCAACACACGATTAGTTATCATTCAGGCCAGTCAGACCAGAATTAACGTTTAGCAAATTACATATCTCATTGATGTTCAAACGGTACGAAGATAATAATGTCTTTATACACTTGAACATCATCCATGAAGATAACTGAGAATAATTTCGATCGACGGGCGGGGATCCAAAAGCAGTGAATTTCTCCCTAGACAAGCCAAGTGAACATGCACTAGCATGTTACAAGGTGCATGCTGCTGAGATCCCAGATCTCCCGTATTAGATATCCTAAGTAATAAAATAAATCTTTTCAAAGTCTTGAATAATACCATAGAGTGCATGGTGTGTAGTTTTACTGCGCAAAATGAAACAGTGTTGCAGATACTTTAAAATCTACAACCGAAACCCTCGCTTTCTAGCCCGGAATCATGTTGAACCTCTACAAATCCTCTGGAAAGAACTTCAATGTAATACCTGTATTCCACTTTCCAATCTGATAAACACGTGTCAGTTTGCCGAAAGCCATGTGTGCATGTTTAAGCTGGCTCATAATAGACTTCCCGATATGAATCCAGAGGTTGGTATTGTCGGCTCTAGTTATTCCTTCACTTCTCAAGCAAAAGGACGGTGAATATTTTGGTAATTTCCTAAATCATGTAAAGCAATTCAAAGGTGGAGTTTGTTAGACTCAACTCTCCAGGTATTGGAGGTAAAATCTATCAAAATCTTACAGCAGTCTAGAGTTCTGGCATGGCTAATCTAGCGGCCCCGATGAACTTGGTTAACAAAACAACAGACAACTGTCGAGCGCAATTGCCACTGCATCGATGCAAAGGACCTTTAGAGAGGAGTCGCTCGCGGTGACCTGGCAGACCTCGATTGCCGCAGTATTGAGCGGTGTTTGCGGGCTTGCAGCTGAAGATCTTCTCGGCTGAGCGACTTTTCTCTTGGTCCCGGTCTAATTTAGCGACGAGGTCCAAATCAGGAGGAGGGCAGGGCAGGGCCCACCTGGGAAGAAGGAGCACTGGCCCCTAATCACGCTCCTTAAGCCTGATTAGAGTATGTTGTCTGGGAGCAGGAGAGGAAAAGGAGGGGTGCAAACGCGCGAGCGGAGTTCGTCGGAAGGGGGCTCTTTCGTCTTCCTTCTACAGAGAAACCCCGACATGTATGTTAGCTTTAAAAGTGTAGCATATTATAACAGTGGAAGGAGAAATCCGGGGGAAATTGCTCATGACAGGCAGGCAACCGGGCAGAACAGGCAAACCAACGAAATTTCTTCTTGCCATGCTCTGGATATGCTCACCGGTGTAGAACGCTCGTCGGCTCTGGCTCCTGGATCATCCGCTAGCAAGAAAGTGAAAAGAAGAAGAAGGAGAAGGAGAAGCTCGAGATTTTGAATTTCAGCGGTTTGAAATTCTCTTTTCCTTTCCTTCTGGATGGCTGGCAATGGCGGGCCTGTGACCCCGAGAACAGGTGGGTGATAATTTGTGGTGGATGATGGATCGATCGGGTCGCTGATGGATGATTTCGGATGCAGGCTGTTAGTGGAAGCGCATGAGCATCTGATTTGGCGGTCTTTTCCTTCCGTGTGATAGATGATCAAGAGCTTGAATTTCTAGTGGTCGCAGCAGAGGGTTATGCGACATACAAGCCGGAACGCGTGCTAGAAGTTATTATCATGTTATATTTGACAGGTTTGGGAGATTGATGAGAATTAAACTGGCGATCTGCAGTTGCGAGAATAGACAATTGAAAACTGATGTGCAAACGAACATTTGCCTCGCGATAACTTTTCATCTATGGATGCTCTGTTCTGCCCTGCGCTTCCTTTCACAATCGACTAATTATTCCACACAATGCAATTGTTTTGTTCTTTCTGTATTTTGGATATACCTCTCTGATCAAAGAAAAATGGCCTGTTCATTTCGATTTTCATGAACGTCACTCATTTTTTGAAGATTCAACCTGCTTTTTTTACACATTTCTATCGCCTAAACTAGATTTTCTTATTTAACTTTGATGTTGACAGCTTTAACTTAACATTCAATTCAAGTGTGAATAAATAATTGAAATTATGATCATACTGAGGACACTACTTTATTTTTACTTCTAATTACTAAAAATAAATTTATAGCGTGATTGCTGTATGGAGTCATCGGGATACCAGATTTTTTGGATACATCTCAATATCTTACAGTTGAAACGTTTGAATTTGGTTTGGCCAGCCGTGATACGAGTACTTGTTGGGGCCCTTGCTGATAGCTCTCTGTTAGTCAGAGATGCCGCTGCCGCAGCGTTACGGGAGAACGCACCGCAGTACGTGAATACATTCATTTTGCAGATTTTCAATAAATTCTGTAGCTCATGATTCCGAGGGAATGTTTTTTCTTTTTCTTTCTCATAATGAAATCATAACGACATAATGTTTGTTATCTTAGAGTGGGAGGGTGCTATCTTTGTTGTTTTCAGGAATGCTGCTATTATACTCGACTGTTGTACAGCGAGCCTGCGAGTCGGGAAAAGAGTAAGAGGACGTAAACCAGCACATTCATTCTGTCATTCTGGTTTTCAAAGCAAACACTGACCGACAGGTTGAAAAGACACGCATCTATGGGACTTGTACACTCATGTCTGGATAGCTGTTGTTGAACGTTAAGTTCACTGCAACTTTGCCACGGTATAATCCGTTGGGCAAATTTGTTCATAGGTTTCGGAAAAGAAGAGCTTATGTTGTGGAATGCTGGCCAAAAATTATGTTCAGCGCGGAGGGCAGTTTGGTAGCCACCATGCTGGAGTATTCTCGATTATGGCTTACACTGTTCAAAACATGGGAGAGGAGCAGCTAGATCCTATATTTATGAGGAAAATGGCTAAAGTAGCACTTGGGGAAATGACGAGCACTAAGGTATTTGAAATGTCCTTTCAGAAACCTATTATGACGCACCGCGAGGACTCTCTCTTCCTCCCTGTCAATATTTGAAATTCATTGACTTGTTTATGTTTATGAGCTGATCAATCCCTTATACGTTGAGTTGTCATGGTATATATCACTGAACGCTCTTGTTCGTGTCCAGGATTACACTAGTGACTGGCAGCGGGCTGCCGCGAGTCTTCTTGTCGCTTTAGGTTCTCGTTTACCAGATATGGTACGTTATTCTCTCCAATTTGAACATGCTTTGACATAAAGTGCACAAGGTTTGAATTTCCACTTTTTTCTTTATGCTCCGGAAGGTTGATCACTGCCGACAAAGTAATTCATTTTGCTGTTTTTTTTTTTCTTACTCCTTCGCCTGCAGATGATGGATGAAGTTTTCCTGCAACTTGCTGGAAACACGATACCTGTATATGCTGTGGTTCCAATTTTTGCTGACTTTGCAACAGTAGATGGTAACTATATCTCATCACTCTACACTTGTTGGTTTCTAGAGTCAAGCAAAAGATTCCATTAGTTCCTCTTGACGTGGACTTCTGGATGTTGAGTTTTGGATCCGTCTTTTGAGTTTGTTCCTCATGGTTGTGAACGTTGAGGAACATGTGTTAAATTGCAAAGTCAAATGAAAACCTATTAGTTGACTAATGTTGTGGTAAGCTAGCTAAGCTGTACATTTGTGTATTCTTGACATACAAATCAGCATTACAATTTGCACCGAGGGTTAAGGGAGTTTTGTCACGCGTTCTCCCTGTTCTTGGAGGAGTGAGAGATAATCAGCGCCGGACTTTTGCTAAAGGTAACACTTTGCTGCGAAAGTCTTACAAGAAGAGTCCAACATCACTATTGTTGACCAGACACACTCCTTCTGCTACGTGTTTCTGTTTGTGTTCATACTTTGTTAATATGTCTTACAGATTTCAAATCAACTTAGATGTATCTTCTGTTGCAGTGTTTATCTCAGAATAGCCGGTAACATGATTCTGAAATCATGTGAAAACTTTTTTTCAAGTTTTGCCCGGATGCATCATTAACAGTCAAAGGTCCAGTTTCATAATTTGGAGTGGAGCTGAAAGTGAGTGTATAGTTCTACTAAAGAATTTGAATAGCTCTTGATCAGGACATGTGGGTGCCCAATATTTTAGTATTTGCTATGTTCTTACTTTCTATCTTCACTCTTTTCAGCTTTCACGTGCTGGTGCCAAGCAATAGTGCAGTACCATGAAGATTGTCCAAATGTGAACCTAGTCGACAATGACATGCAGTAAGCTGTTACTTAAGGCTTTATGTACAACTTATTATTTGTTGGCATTCTGTCACTTAGCCTTTTGCCTCGTATTGTATGTCCTGTAAGTGGTATACAGTAAACCCTTGAGTTACATGTGCAGTTTATTCATTCCTTAACCATGTATGGTCAAAGAAAAAAAAGACGAGCTCATGTCATACTTCCGGGGGTAAAGCATCTTTTGTATGTTGTAATAATAATGTAAAGGAAATGATCATGCATCGATAAACTATGGAGGTATAGCACGCAGACTCAGTTGTCTTATGGAAATGGTGTTATCATTCTGTCTTTAAGGCTGTCTTTGGATGAATTTGCATCGATTCATTCTTACAGATGTGATATTTTAGAATTCTAGTTTTTGCTTTACCTGATTTAAATCCACGTCTTTACAGAGCTTTGTTTCAATCAGTCTTCGATTTATTCTTGAGTTCTTGGGTTTCATCGCGTGAACCTAAGGTGAGTTCTCCTTCTAGTTTGTGCAAGTTCCATTTATGTGTACCGATTTTTAGTTATATCATATGTTTTGATGATGGTTTTTTAAACCTCAGTGGACATTTCATTCCTGTCCACTAGTGGCTTGAAGCTGGCCAAGTTCACAATGACTTCAATCCTAGAGATAAGGAATCCTTTGGAAAAAGCAATAGAATTCTGTGTTTCAGTTAGCTGTAAGGTCTCTGTAAACAGCTAAGTAGTTGGTGTTTGTCATTCGTTTGAATCTCACCAATATTCTGCAAACAGGTACGGTTAGCAGCTGCAGAGGCTCTGGGAGAGATGGTTGTCTTCATCGGTAGACTACAACTTAAGGCAGCTTTGCCAAGGGTCCTGCCTGCAATCTTAGGAGTGTAAGATGTTTCTCATTCTAGGAAGCACATGTGAATGTGAAATTTTTCCTCTCTCTCTCTCTCTCTCTCTCTCTAATCGAGTTTTTTTGGTTCTAACCTATTGATGATTCTTATTCCAACAGGTTGAAGAAAGAAAGAGAGGATCTTCTTCCAGTTACACGCAGTTTGCACATGATTCTTGACACTGTGCTAATTACCGGAGAAAGAGTACCTATGATAGACTTCCAGGTATAAATGGAAAGTCATGCTTTAGATTCAAATTTACCGCTATGATCTTCAAAGCTAGTCATAATGCGGATTTCATTTATGAGGTCTCGTTGTGCAACTTGAAGTATCTTTTGTATACACAGTTGTTAAATGTTAGCCCCTGACTATATGCTTTGAATGGATATCGTGGAATTGGGGTTGTTTCTTCCGGAGATGTATCACATCATGTTCAGTGGACTATTCTCTGGGATCAACTTATCCTCACGTACCGTGTAGCTCCTACAAGTAGTTGACGTTTCCAAGACGGGGTTCTTACTCTATATAGGATCCATGTGTGTCGTTTGCAGGCACTTACTCCTGTTTTGAATGCAATCATACCTATGGCATCAGTTTCATCCAACAAATTAAAGGATTGTGATCCAAGTTTTTATCTGAAAGTGAGTTTGTCTGATCACCATGTTTATAAAGAACATGAATGTTGTTATCTTGACAACATCGTGTTCTGCTTACATCTACTTTATTCTTTTTCAAATTCTTTGCGATCATCGTTGGAGGAATGAGGCTGACATCAATGCGTTTGTATCTCTCAAATCGAAACGCCGCAGAATCATAATGAAGTGATGAGATGCTTTGTTACGATTGGCGTTGTCTGCCCTGAGGACATGTTTCATGATCTTATACATGTATGTACTTTTCTTGAAATACTTCATTTACTGTATCGCAACAACAGACGCTTAATTTCTAGCTAGTATATGCTCCGATTTTAACAGGTAATGTCATTGAACCAATGGCCTGGTAACGAAGATGTTTGATCATATGTCAATATCCGTAATCGATGCAGCGAATTGGATCCCGCGAAGATGGAACTCGACTAGGAGCTCTTTCAGTGCTCAAACATCTCCTTACCAGGTGCAGGGCATATCTTCCTTACCCAAATTATTTGAAACGATTTTCAACTAATCAATTAACTGCTAATCACTAATAGCCGTCTATTTGACAACACATTGTATAACATGTTCTAAGTAGTCTTCAATTTTCTTACGAATTTTCCGTGAGTAGGAGAACTCATTTTGAGGTTGCCAGTTTCAGGTTGTCAGAAACATGGATGACAAGAAGGACAGCGCTGGCTGAGTCTGTCAAATCTCTACTTCAAGAATCCGATTTAAATACAAGGAAGGCCGTTGCAGAGGTTTTAAGTCTATAGCAAAGAGCCTCAGCGGATACAGCTTTCTCTCACTTGTGTCAGAATGAGACTTTATTCGTACATGAGTTCATGTTTTCTGGATATGATTCACAATGCAAGGGTCATCTTAGACACATGGTGAATCTTTCATCCTGAAATATTTAAATTTTGGTTATATTTGCAGTTAATTGTTGCCATGGCAGCAAATGGTTACATGGAAGCCGACAGCAGTGAACTGTTCATGGAGTTCTTGGTACGGCAATGTGCGATTCCTGATCGTGAAGTCGAGTCATATAGGACAGAACAAACAGCTATTGAGAAGGCAATGGGGCTGCCGTCAGTTCTTCCTAGCAAAAATGAGGTGTTCATTCTTGTGCTCTATGCCATCAGTTTGATGATGGAATTCTAAACTTGAGAGTGAAAACGACAAGACAAGGAAAAGGAGAAAAATTACGGTCTGTTACCATGAGAATAAGGAAGAGATTTGCTTGGACTTCCCACAATAGTTCTTCATTGACTGGCTAGTTAGCTTTACCCGCCTTGAGGAGGTCATGTTGATTGTTAGTAAGGTGTGTTCATGTACTGTACTTAGTGAGAATTTTGCTATATATTGGGTTTGTGAAGTTTAAAGCAGCAAAAGTTTGAATGGACGCATTAAATTACATACCAGTCTCCATGACAAAATTCTTGGCTGGGTGAGTTCTGGATGAATATTTTCACGAATGTTATATGTCTCAAATTGGTAGTGAACTAACCAGTACTCTGTCGTATGCTGGTAGCTAAAAGTTGGAGCAGTATCACCAGCAGAGTTAAGGGCTGTTTGTGAGAAGAGCTTGCTCCTCCTCGCCGGCACCATGGCCGAGACAGAGGTAAGAGGTTGATATCGTGAAAGCGTTGGGGATGATTTCTTTGTGTATATTTATTTTGAACCCTTCGTCCTATAGGGCATAGGGGTTGGCACAGTAGGAACCGTAAAGTTAGTTCTATGGTTCTTTTGAGTTTTTCACAGTTTTGGAATGTAGAATCTAACCCCTAGAAGGTAATAACGGTGGTAAAGAGGATTATAGAGAGACTTAGACTTGCTACATCTAAGTCTTGTTTAATAAGGCATGCACTTTCTATTCAGAAAGTATTGTTGTCTCGTAAAATATGTTTTTTTTCCTGTTTTTGGACTTTCACATCGTCAAGAGTAGCTCTTAAACTAGTACCTGCAGATTCAAGATCACATGTCATAGTCACTCCTTGTTAGTTTATGATTGACAATGCAGCCTTTGTCAAACATGCAGTGCTTTTTGTGGCCATACCTTCTGAAGGTGCTCATTCCAATCAACTACACGGGTGCCGTGGCAACGGTAAATCATCCTCATTTTTTTTCAGTATGTAAAGTAGATAGTGACTGGCTTTCAAAAAATATAGCATAGCTGATTGAATCCCTCCAGTCTCATGACGGGAAGAGATGTGTCTTGAAGATCTACATGAGTAATTCTACATTATGTGTGATTGGCGGAAATTGTTCAAGGAATCCTTGAACTTATTTATCGTTGGGGA
Source organism: Marchantia paleacea (assembly GCA_014180765.2). Lineage (NCBI taxonomy): Eukaryota > Viridiplantae > Streptophyta > Marchantiopsida > Marchantiales > Marchantiaceae > Marchantia > Marchantia paleacea. The sequence goes on from MUAA02000049.1 coordinate 1,161,998, forward strand.
TAAACTCAAATCAGTTTTACATCCTTCTTTTTAGGTTTGCAAATGTATTTCTGAGATTTCAAGACGAAGGATGGCCTCCGGGGAAATTATGACTGTAGACTATGCAGCATCTTCTGGTGTCCCACATCCTGATGTAAGTTTGCAATCATTCCCTTCCTCAGAGAGACAAGCGATAATTTGAAACATTCACTTACCTGAAACTATTTTTGCTTCTCGGAGGTTTATTTCTGTTCAAAAGTTTCTGCAATTTATTTTTGCAGTGAAAAATTGTATGGTTACTTTGTAATGTGCAGGAAATTTTAGCGCGGTTACTTGTACTTTTACAGAATCCAATGGCTAGAGAACAACTGGCTGCCCGAATTCTGACGGTTTGTCACCTCTCTTAAAAATTTTCCTCTCTGGGGAGCTAAATCACTTTTGTGCACACCTTGAGTAAATAAACCTGTCGTCTAGTCAGTTTGTCAGGGTCACAGTGGTGTCGTTGTGGAAGTTCTCCCATCTCGGATGCGTAAATGTTTGTAGTTATGTTTGTTTTGCAGGTACTCTTCTATCTGGCACCTTTATTTCCCAAGTCTGTCGTTCTGCTCTGGGAGGATGAGGTATGTCACAAACAAGGACAATGACTTGAAATAGCGAGTTGTGTGCGGATACATTGTACTGGTGGAAACATTCAGTTCAGTGTAACGCAACGATTTTTTAGTTACCAACCTGGAAGTCCTGTACACTTTGATATTCGACTTTTCTACTGTATAAGTGGTGGGGTTGGATTTGTCATCAGGACATGTTGTGATGTAGCGTGATTAGTCAAATTAAAAAACTCCTGAACTTGTCTTTCTGTGCCGTATCTCTCCGTCGGATCCTTTCGATATTGGTTGGCCAAAGTTCACCTATCAAAAGAACACGTCTGAACAGTATCTATTTTTGGAGCTTCCTGCTCGAATACCAAATGTACGAAATATTATGTCGATTTTCTATTCGAACAAACTTTTTTGTAAACATCCAGGGGTTTATGCAATAGTCCAGGTTGATGATATCGACTTTTGAGTTAAACCCTGAGTCTTGTTATTGTGGCTCCTGTTTTGAGTAGATTCCAAAACTGAAAGCATTCATCAGCGACCCTGAGGATATGCGTGGTGAGTCCTGGCAGCAAGCTACCTGGGACGATATGATTGTGCATGTAAGTCTACCTACACCTATCGGAAAAGAAATTTCCTTTGTTGCTTTTGTTATCTACCTCTGACTTCAATTGCCATGAAGTATTACCCAGTAGCATAGGAGAGAAGTCAGGTTTAGTCTGGGAACAGGATGAAGAGCTTTAGATCGATGGGATGTAGAAGTTAATCTTAATGAATGTTTAGTTTTAAATTACTGGTGTCCTTGGTTTTGCAACAAACAGTTGTCTTAGTCCTCTTTCGAGCTGCATTGCTCTTACGAAGAGGAAAGGAGGTTCAGGAGACGAAGATTTTATCTGAGGAGAAGAACGAAATATTTTAGTTGCATATTAGTTGCATAGTTGAAATATTTTAGTTGCTCCTAACAGTTAAATTGTGTCTCGCAGCTACTGTCAGAATCTATCGACGTTATACAGAACTCTCAGTGGACACTCAGTCTCGGTAACGCTTTTGCTAGTCATTACTATTTATATACTGGAGATCATCCACACTCCGCCTTGCTGCACAGGTATATTTTCGCCTTTACATGTTCTCCAGAATTCGATAGACGGAATTATTAATTAAATTCGATAGACGGAATTGGTTCAGTTACCTTTATACACAATCTGTCTACGGAATTGACTAGCCTTAGTCCAAAGCCCAAGGCAGCCGCACGTTTGATTCATATGTACTGGGGTTTTGTAATCGTCAGGTCAATAAGTTAGTAAATGGTTTCTTGCTTGATACCCGGGAACTCGGAAGTAATCTCATTTATAGGTACATTTGCCACTACAAGAGAGACCCTCGGGGTGTATGGTCTTTAGTCTATGAAAGGAACATACTAATTAGTACAGTGTATACACTGTTGACTACGCAATTTGGCGTCTGTCTCTTAGTCCGTACAGTTTTGCATTTATGATATATGGCTGTGCTAACTTCCTAAAGAATGTCACGGGTTGGTGCCTTGCCATCTCTAAGTCATACTGTTCACTTTAGCCTCTTCGTTATGATTTCGTCAATGAGATCATAACTTTATGGCCTTAAAGATTGGAAGGCTTTATATGTAAAATACGGAGGACGATCTGCAAAAGTCTCACCCAATATATACAGAATGGTAGCTTGAAGGTGCGGCAGGAATAACTTGAGCGCTATCCTGATCATATGTACCGCCTGAGTATGACTGGTATTTGATTAGCTCCATTGCTGGTCTCTTCACCTACCTTCTGATCACATGATCTGCTTATATATCCAGATGTATCGAACGTTTACGTGATTTATCGATTTTTGCGTACTGCAAATGCTTTGAAAGCTTGGATTACATGTTACGTAGAATTTGGGGCCTCTGTGCAGGTGCTTAGGTATGCTACTTCAGAAAGTGGATGACAGGGATTACGTGCAAAGGAAAATTTCCCTTATGTACAAGAGAGCAGATGTTGCAAATGAAGCGAATAGGCTCGGGCTGGCAATGGGAATGGGACTGGTGAGTCTCTTCAATATATAGGTCCCTGCGATGATCATATTTGGAGAGTTGAAAGATTAACGACAGTGCCGCGTCAGCGAGTTGGGCATTCCAAAGATAATTCTGAAATAGATTACTTGTTGTCACCTTCAGAGGTTCCTTCTCATGCTTGAATATGTATCCAGGTTGCAGCGTCACATCTTGACACAGTTTTAGAGAAGCTGAAAAAGGTTTTGGAAAGCCAAGGTCGAAATAGATTCCGACGGTGAGCTCTCTCTTCCATCTCCTAACTGTTTAGTCACGAGAAGGTGTTGGAGTCTTTGAAACAGCATTCTGTATTTTACGGTTATGACCCGGTTTAGCTTGATTCTTTCAAGCTAAACCGAGTCATAAACATGGCAAGGGGATTGAATAGAAGTCAGTTGGAAACGGTGAAGAGCCGTGTGCACTGGATGAATATCTGCATCGTTAACAACAATTGACATTTACCATTTGTGCTATTGATGTCTTCTCGGGGCCATGACTCGAGCATTCACAAACCTTTCTTACAAGTTGTCCTTGCGTATTTGCAGCCTTCTGTCAGTCTTCTTTGATCAAAGCAACCGGCCAGATGTGGACGACGTATTTGCTGCATTGGCTTTGATGTATGGGTATGCTGCTTCGTACGCACCATCATCGGCGATAGAAGCACGAATTGAGACACTTGTGGTAGGAACTTCTCCGTGACTTGAGCGTCACTTGTGAAATTCCTCTGTCAGTTTGGACACGTAAAACATGGCGACACATATTGTTGTCGTTAACTGGGCACATGTTGCCGTCTTAGAGTTCCAAGTTTCAAAGAACTGATACTTTCGAGAACTGGGATTGCTCAGCATCTGCAAGTCATACTGTGTCTATAAATATGAGTGATTTTTGTGTATTACGCACGTCATCTTGTCTGCTTAAAGACTCTGGAAATCTACTCGTTTGATCACATCAGGGCACCAACATGCTTTCAGGACTGCTGGGCGTCCGCACAGCAACAGCTAAACAGGCCGTCATCACTGCTATCGACCTCCTAGGTAGCACTTCATGTGTCCTAGTTTTTCAGTTTTCTCATTCTGTTGCTTCTGAAGTGAGATTAGTAGGACTGCGTTTTTTACTTTTGTGTATGTATGCAGGTCAGGCAGTCATCAGAGCCGGTGCTAATGGAGCTCCTTTTCCGTTGAAAAAGAGGGATCAAATGTTGGACTATACCATGGCTCTTATGGCAGGGCAATCTCAGGCTGCAGGTTATATCTTAGGAGCCTCAAGTGTCCTAGAGACCGAGCAACTTTTGCACACACAGGTACCTCTGACACCTTTATCTTGAAATGCTCTTGACGCATCTGTGAATTATCGTTCAATCCTCGTGGAGCTTCATGTCAGCCACGCTCAGTTATACTGGCAAAATTATGTCTGTAATAATAATGTCTGTAAATTATCATAAAAATCTCGTCTGAAAAATATGGTACTGTCTAGTATGTTAAGGACACCAGTCTGACAATGCTTCAAATCATCAGTTTGTTATTTCATGCGTCAGAATGGAATGGTATGATACTGCTCCATCGATACCTAATGTATCGATATCAAAGAGATCTTGGCTTTTGTAGGAATTGGCTGTCAATGCATGTACCACATTGGTTTCTGTGGAGCCTAAATTGCCAATGGTTGCTCGAGATCGGATTCTTCAGGTAACGTCTCTCAAGTAGCTTGGACTACCAGCTAGTGCAGATTCATAGTTTTCATTAATGATCTACCAACATTTTAATGTACCAGCAGGGCGTTAGATGATGATTGTAGTTATCTTTTACTTGAGTTGATGGCTGATGGTTGACTTTCTGTTGCACGCTGTGACAGGCTACTTTGGGCTTTTTTGCATTACCTTCTGAACCTGCTGCAATCGTCAATTCTCTTTTGTCCAACTTGACAACTTTACTGTGTGCTATTTTGCTGACGAGGTAAGATTATATTCGCGAAGTGACTCGAAGGTTGTCTCTTGTTCTATTCGTGCATTGTGATAACCAGAAGGTTTTTTGTATGTCCAAGAGGTCGAATGTTTCAAGTGAAGCAGAATGACTCATTTTTTCTTTTCTGCGTATATAACTACGAATGTAGGGGTCAATAATATGTCTGCACATGACTTAAAGTGCTTTCAAATGTTTACAGTTATAAGTACGAGTTTACGTGACTTTCAATACAGGTGTCGCAAGGTATACACACTTGATTAGAAGTCAAGATAGAAATATCTTGCTCTAGATAATGTAACTGCTTTTCGTTTGGACGTTTTGTACGAAACAGCGCAGAAGATGGGAAAAGTAGGGCAGATCAGTTGCAACATCTGCTTAGGAACCTTGATCAGTATGTTTCTTCACCTGTTGAGCATCAGCGAGAGCGAGCATGTGTAACCGTCCTTGCCGTGCTTCGGCAGTTTAGAGCTCTTTGCACTACGGGTATTTGTCCCGTAAATTGCGGCAATAACTGTATGCATCTTCCATCTTTCGGCGATCGAAGTATGAGCAATACGTCAGGTTAGTTTCAAAACGTAGACAGGTCTTTTTCCTTATTGAGTAAGGATGCTAGTATCGGGAGGTTGGAGATTCAGTCTCGAAGTAATCCAAATTTACAGCCAAAAAACTATTAGAACCATATCAGTTTGCATCGAGTTGCCTGAGCTATCTGCCAAACGTGCATGGAGAGCTCCATGCACGTTTGCGAGTCAAGATTTTGGAACTTCTCCTAGATGTTGAGGTTTTCGTAGGTCGCCTTGAAGAGATCCTCTCTTCTAGAAGGCGTCTCTTCTATTTTGAAAGCCTTCGCATCCTGTGGCGTATGAAGGCCAGGCGGTTGTTGGATATACCATAACATTCTTATAAATATTGTGAATGTTATGACCTGACCCATTCCAAGCATAAAGGCTTTGCTGATGCACTACAGAAGATATTGGGTTCTTTAAGTCCAATCTGTCCATCAAGGATTATAGTACAGGAAACGTCAGAAAAGCCGAATTCGGCCCTGTGGCATTGACAAAGAGTCTAAAGTCCATTTGCTTGGCACAAATGTTCCATATTTTAAGTTCTGTGCTTTCATTAAGTCTTTCTACTCTACGAATAATACTAATTCTTCCGTATATCTGTGTTAACTTTTTGATCGCCAGCTCCACTTCTTTTGCCACCTCGTGAAGAGCTGAAGCTTGGAGAGAGAACAATGGCATATTTACCCCGCTGTGCTGATGTGACATCAGATATCAGGAAGACCTCTGCACAGGTAATGTATTTCTGGATTGTGTTCTTCCTAGTTGTTTAGCCTTCATGATTCGCTTTGACATATATTTGGCCTCTTTACGTGATTAACTTTTTGTTGCGTGTCTGACGTCAGTTGGCTCTTAGGACAAAAATCAAATTTTAAACCTGTCGCTTTATTTGATTGATCTCACGCAGATACTGGATCTCCTCTTCAGCATTGCATTATTATTGCCGAAGCTAGTTGGGTCAGCCACTGAAAACAAGCAACCCTCATACGCTGCGTTGTCAGCTCTAGAGGAGCTGATCGCAGTAACGAATTGGGTATGCACTAATCATTCGGTATGGTAGATTCTTCGCTCGGGGTTCCTGTGGAAGCTTTATTACGTTGGTATTGAACTTGAAATTCGAGAATAGAAATCGAAAATTTCTAAGCAGAAACGTGATTAATGTATATTCTGTTCTTTGCACCATATTGGTCACCCACAGAAGTTGGAGAAGATCGTATACTAACTTCTGAAAGCTGTTCAGGCTTCATCTAGTGATACGATCGATGTAATGAGGCGCATAGTGGCATCCGTCGGGATTTTGTTGACATCAGAGGAAGTAAGGCATATCAACCACCCATATTTATACTTTTATCTGGTTTGTGCAGCAGTGAGTTCCGCCTAGATCTTCCTGTTTGCATATAAAAGATTGTACAAGTCATATATTGGTGCACTCCTCACTACAGTTAATACGATACAGGTAGGGAAGTAGCCATACTGTACTACGGCGTTCAAGTTTTGACTTCAATGGATGTGCAGCTCGTTGCGTGTCTGCGGGGCTGCCAAACGGCAATATGTGACAGGATTCCTCAAGCATCACAAGGAACCATCATGGCTGTCACACAACTAATTGCAAGGCGAGGCAATGAGCTGCAAGATAGTGACATTCCCAAGTAAGTCACATTTCCAATCACTCCCATTGCGTTAAAATTTGTCCACTTTTCCCAATCACTATGGTAGTTTAAATCTTCATGTTTATTTATTCGTGAAAATTGTTTGTTGTTGTTTAACCCAGTTCTTTTACGAATAAGGATAAAAATTTAAGTTAAGTGTTATAACTTGTTCCAAATGAGTTGTGGACAATAAGATGGAACAATTGTGTTAACAAAGGAATATATATACACAGAGTCACTCAATCACTATTGGCTTCTGCTGCGGCTGTTGGGGACAAGAAGATGCGACAACAAGTTTTGAACTCCGTATGTTTCTCAACCATGATATACGCGTTGAATGAGTTGTCAGAAAATAACTGATTGTAATAGTAAAGAAATGTGTTTCTGGAGCTGAAAACACGAGATGGAGTTGTGTTTTGTTCAGAAAGCTCAATCCACGAGGATACTACCACTTCAGAAAAAAATAAACAACTAAGAAATGACTCTGAAGTAGGCGATCATTTATGAATATGAGACTATTTTAAATACTCCCTTCCGTCGAAATTTGTTATTTGCTTCTGTGGTTTTGTTACTCATCAAGAAGTTTAGCTGACTAAAGGGAATCGACATGCAATCAGATCTGTTGCCTTGCCGAGCATGCTGAAGCCAAAGTGGTGTTTGATGAACTTTTGACTGCTGCGGAAAAAGATTCAACAAGAAAGGACAGTGGCAGGAATAAAGGACCATGGCCACTTCAGGAAGCATACTTGGTAAGTTTTACCAGATCAAGTTCTGATCCATATATGATCGCATATGTAATGGAGAATACACATCGTGTGAATGAATTGTAAACCAAATGATAGAATGTTAAAATACATAAATAATATCTTCGTCTTTTTTCGTTGCAATTGCCGCTTTCTTACGTCTGCAATATCATGTTATGTCAGGCTGTTGCAGATCATGAAATTCTTGCTCTACCGTTTCTAGAGCATGTAATTCGAGTCATCAATCAGACACCTGTCTACAAAGCTAATGATGTGGACAAAGACAATGAACAGTTGTCAGCGCCTTCGTCACTAAATCCCTTGCCTCAATCAGCGACACTTGCACTGGGAGCTATTTTCAGGTTTAGCACTAATAAGTCGTATCAGGCTTGCTAAATGACGTACCTTCTCTTCCTGCACTTGGTGAATCTTCTACTGGTGTGTGACATCTTTCCAGTTGTCAAATGCAGTTTACTGAAACTAGTCACGTCTTTATTGACAGAGGTACCTTCGGCAAGCTAGCAGTATTAAAGTCATATTCCGGTGTGCTATGTTCGCTGGTCTTACGAATCGGGAGCTGTCATGGAACTATTGGGCTTGAAACGCAACCCTTGAGGTGTATGACAGGACCTTCACTGCTCTCATTTCCAGATCGTTATTATCGTCAAGGATTTACATGGGAAGTTTGTCGCTGCCCGCTATATCAAAAGTTCACCGTAAGTAACACCTAATTCTCACTGACTCCGTGCTTATGCTTGCCAGGGATGTTGTCTCAACATTTCATTCTTTCTGCGAGTGTGTTGATGACGAAGAGATGGGCAAGGTAAGGCGTCTATGAGACTTAGCTTGCTCTTCATGCGCTGATAACATGTTTTAAAATAGTGTGTTTGAAAAACAAATTTCAATCCTCAAACTATAAACCTCAAGAGCGAGAAGTCACGTTATGCATGGACCGGAGAGAGTGTGCAGGTGTTGGCTCGGGATGGTGAGCATCGTCTTTCTGGAGATCGATGGATAGAAGCTGTAGAAGAAATAGCAACATGTTCTGCAAGATCAAGGCCTGAAGAGGTATGAACAGTACCTTAGCTACATTGGAATGAGCGATTTAATGAACGGTTTGACAGCTTGATGAGATTGAATAATCTTGGATTGAACTCCAGGTGAACAGCATCTGCACACTTCTTTGGCCCGCTTTGAAGAGACCTTACGATTTTCAGCGAGCTGCGGCGGCTGCAGCTTTGTCTGAGTATGTTAGGCACAGGTATTACTACTCACTGTAATTTTAGAACGATACAAGACTACAGCACTGAGTGATATACATTAAAAGTAGCCGAATTTCGAAATGACGGACTTTGTTTTGTGTCGTATTTCCATCTAATTAGCATGATTCGACATGACACCTACATGTTAACCTCGCGGATTTTTGTTCCTTGCAGTGACGGAGATGCTTTGTTGAATAACCTTGTTGGTGCTCTAAGTGCACATATTGGAGATGATTCTCACAGTGTGCGCCGTCTGTGTGTGAAAGGTCTAGTTCAGGTAAGATGCGTGAACGCCCTAACAATCACTTCTTTAAATCATCTCAAGTGGAAAGAAATCTTCTTTTTCTTCTTCAGGGGATTTTCTGTTATCTTAATTATTAGCTTAACGGGACGAAGTTTTTCTCCGTCTTTCTTTTTTCGGCATACAAAGTTTCGATGTTGGAAGGTCGTGTATTGTCCGGTGCGTTTCTAGCAAGGAAAGTTTTACCTGATTCAAGAATAAGTCAATCGGTGGTGGAACTCATACACTAGTAATTTGTACTTGAGCGTCTATATTTTCTGCAGAATTCACTAGATGTGGTACGAAAATGGTTAAGTCTTCTCATGGGCTAAAACTCGCGCTTTCACGCACTTATTATCTATAAGCACAAACATGAATACGCGAAAACCAGCGAAAGTTGTCCTCATTTGTATTTAACCATCCTCTTACGAAATCCCGCAGATTCCAAAGAAAGAACTTGTGAAGTATGCCTCTCAAGTGCTGAGTGTTATCGTCGCATTAATAGAAGACGACGAGGAAGAAGTGGCTTTCGCTGCCGCACAAGGGCTATCTTCGGTAAGACGTAGTTACGTCATGGACTTGAATTCAGGCCTTTGCGGATTAATGAAGATTTCGCCAGAGTGGACGTTTGATGGTTACTTTTGATTTCCAGGTGTTGGAGGTGGTGCCGGAGGAAAAAGTTTCTCCAATTATGCTCAATCTGTGTGTTAGACTCAGATCTCTTCAGGTAAGTGGCAGATTCCAAAACGACTCGAAAGTATGTAGCATTAAGTCTTTCACCTGAGCAGATATACTTCAGCATATTATAGTTTATAGCATAGTATGAATCTCTTAACGAAGAGGAAATTAGGTGCTTTGCGTTATCTGTTCGAGGAAAACCAGTTGTTATATAGGCACGAAATTTCTTATGTCTCTACAACTTCAAGTGACTTAGCTATGAAGAGATTTAAGGAGATAAAAGTTAATCACCAGCAATTATGCTACGGCATCTTGTCTAATAGTTCCGTAATTCGGATCTAACGTAGACTTCACAATAATCTGGATTTTTTTTCCATTTCATCCATCTCTGTGCCACAGAGTCGACAAAATTTGAGCATGCGTGCGGCAGCTTTCGCAGCTTTGGGAGTTTTGAGTAGATTCAGCTTTGGTGGCCAACAGGATGCTTTTCTTGAGCAGGCAACTTACTGATCTTCCCTATTCGTTGCTTATCCTTTAAACGGTCCTTGCTTCTGTGCGTGCTAGATGTGATTATTAAAAATCTGCTCACTGTATTTGCATGAGTCTTTGCTTGCGAACTCAATAGCTATGCATCTCAACTTCTAAAGTAATCATCCTGGTGGTCCTTCCGTTGAGGTCTGAAGTAAATAGAGGTTCCAATCATTGATTATCCTACGATTCTTGACAAACTTTAAGAGATATAGGTTATACTCAGGATTGATATTGGACCTTTTTGGCAGTTTTGATTTGCTTGGCGCATGCAGTCAGTAAGACTGCCTGTCAGCCACGAACACAATTCTTCATTTTTCATGGATTGATATTGGGGATGAACGCAGAATATACTTTGGGTGGCATGCCATATGTTTTCCGTTTCCTGCCTCATGCTTGTCCATGTGTAGAAACCTAATATGTCTCCGTCTGGCCAGGTTCATAGTTGTCTGCCACGTTTGATTTTTCATGTCAATGATGAAGCGTCAGCAGTGCGACATGCTTGCAAGGTAAATCGATAATACCATCCATAAGTGCTAGTCGCCTCATTTATTTGTCCCAGAAAAAACCCACCTCAGTTGCCGACTTCACTCCGAAATGTCTCTTGATTAGGGTTTTGCCAATCTGTAGGTGAAGATAGCAAGAAGTTTAAAGAGAAGTATAGAGGACCATAATTCAAGTAACTGGAGGTGCCGCTCTTTCCTTTGAGATTGATCGTGTATGAAATTCCTGTTTGCAGGCAACTCTGAGAAAAATTGCTCCACTGCTGCAAGCGCAAGAAATTATCAGCCTCATGAATTCCCGGGCTTTCGATTCTGATCGAAGGTAGACTTTTGTTCTTTGGTCCTTAGTGAGACAATGGTTTTTGAGATATGTTTATTGAATTGCGTTGTCCTGACGATTAGAATTTGCTTGTATATTTTCGACCTGAATTGCAGACCACCTTGCTTCTTCGTCTGTACAAGTTTTACTACTTGCACTCCTTAGCCATTTTAGGTCTTGGTCTTCAGGATAGGACTGGCTCTAATGAGTAGAATTAATTGCAGATCGTGTTGTTCGCTGGAGGCTACCTTAACTTGGGGTTCTTATTTTTGGGGTACTCTTCCATCAAATTATTACTTATCGAAGTAAGCATGCTTCTTACAGTTTAAATGTTCTTTGTTCCAGATTGGACTACGACGAATTCGTGAGAGATTTTTCGAAACATCTAGTTAGTCAATTTGGAGACAGAGCAGACTCGTACATCATTTCTGCTATACAGGTTGGCTACCTTCCATGTAACCCAACAGATTATCTCCTACAGTAATCAGACCCTTAGGTGGAATCACGTGCAACTCCTTGTTTATTAAACATAGTCTTGCTTTTTCAGGTACCGCGAATAGTAGTCAGTGGTCACAAACAGGATGAATCCATGGAGTTTTAATTCACTTTGAATCTGCTCGTATGCGAACCTGGTTTATTTTGAAATCTGGTAGAATACCAAAGCGGTCTTTCTTTTTTGTCACTGTGTCCGTGTTTAGGGTTTACCCTTGCGTTTGAAGGTCTATAGATGATTGCCATTGATTATCAATCAAAGTAATCGTACTCGACGTATAACAATCTTGTTACAATGATCTTTTGGTGTGAACTGTACTTGTCAGCGAAATGTACACTTATCAGTGTACATTTCGCTGATACAAGAAAGGATCTCGAAGTTTAGGAGTGTTCAAACACAATATAATTCACTGTCTATAAAGTCCTCCGTAGTATGAGAAGAAAACCATGTACTGAAGCTAGTTGTTCTGATCTAACAGGCATTCGATAGCCCATGGCCTCTTATTCAAGCTAATGCTGCGTATTTCGCTGGTTGTTTATTATCTCGATTGAGCGACAGAAGACCATTGGCCTTATATTTACCTCAGGTAATCAAGTTCTCAAAGTTTTCACTCTCTCGTTAGAATGTAGTGCCCTTAAGTTGGGAGCTACGTCAACCTCTGGTTGTCAGAAGCAGCACTCTGTTTCGGGGCTTGATGTACGGAGCCTTAGTATTAAGGTATAAACACGGTCAGGCCTGTTCCAGATATCATTCTCAGTAGTACAAATGTCAAGCTGTGTGGAGAATGTTTTTTATGCTGCAGATTCTTTTGATTTAGATTCTATCACATGCCGCATAGTCAATTAAGCATATCCTGCTTTATTGACTATGTGGAAGACTGCGTCTAGATGATCTGTTTGGTATGATTCTGCAAGCCTTTCGACTAAAATTTGCTGTTGTCCTTACAATCAGATCACTGCTTCGTTAATGAAGATGACCGCAAATGCACCCAGCGCTATAGTTCGAACAAAATCTGCGGCGGCTTTGAGTCTGCTTATAACCGAAATACCAGACACGCCAATATAAGTTGGAGTTCAAGTACATTGTTTTCTACCAAAACTGGATATTATCCAGTGTCATATGACAGCATCTGCTTCATCGATCTTCCTATTGCCTGACGGTTTTTTATCGCAACACATACTTGAGATACTGTGTTTTCCTAGCCAATGCACGTGTGTTTTAACTTTAGATTTTCCTGTGATTTGTAGATTATATTTTTCGAGAAGAGGATTCTTTACAATTAAAGTCTCATATCAGACTTTTTTGCGCGACGTTGTTCTACCAGTTACAAGGTAAAACTGAATTTTCCTCCAGAACGTACTCACAAGATAATTTCTAGCTAAGACAAGTATTGTAATTGTTTTCAATAGCTTAGAACGCGAGGGTTTGATGTCTGCTCGTTACGGTCTAACGATCTGAGTTATCTATGTTTGGAAGGTCAACGACTCTCTATAAGGCTCAGCATGCTGAGATCCAGCGGTATGAATTGAGACAACTGTACAGGCGAAATTGACACTAATTCCACGTATGGAGGGGGTGGTGAATCTTTTTGACGAACTGTCCACTTCTTGTGTGGTTGTAATGCTAGTCAAACACCAACATCGAATGACAATGAATATCTTAGCTTCAGAGATAGCCGAATCACATAGAGATGATTTCTGTAGTCTGATAGCATAGATTCTTCTGTAGTTAATTTGAGATTTTTATTGTACTTATAATACTTTGATTTCCAAACGTATTCTTACTTCGAGCCATCTTGGACCAATACTGTAGATTAAAACCCATTAGAAGCCACATGAGTGCTTGGCAAGACCATATGATAGAAGAAACATCCACGGGTAATGATATTACATTTCCTGTACAATGTCATTTTTTTATACAATTCTAATCATCGCAAATTTGTTTCATTGTGGACAAGCATGTGACTCTTGGACTGCATATTTTAATTGTATCCAGCCCTCGTCAAATTGTTTCCCAGACGAAGAGATACTTGGGCATGACATTCTCAGTCGAAAAGCTTGTGTTCGTGGGTTTGTTCTGCCTTGGACATGCAATCTGGAGAATGGACGGTGCAAAATCACTGAGACTCTGAATTTTCACAGTTTCACACTGAATCACCTGATGTAGACCTATTAGGATCATTAAGTGGCCGACTGTAGTTGAGCAAATGCAGTCAAAATAATATCAAGAACACACACTCCTGTTGGTATACAAACCTTAGCAATCGACATGAAGATGTTCATTCGCGCCTGTCAGCTCCATGCTTGGTCATAACAAGATCAATCTTATAAGATGCTGGACCATTGACCCCTTCGATTATCAGATTTACTAATACCACAATATACAAACTTCTTATAAGATAAATAAAGCACAAAATATATCTAATCGATCAGAAGTTACACACCAGTCTGCGCGGTAATTAATTTCGCGCAGAAGACAGAGAATAAGTCAATAAAGTACACTGACAATGTCAAAAAGGATAGCATCTGCGTGCCATTCATTCATAGTCACGGCTCTAACATCGAGTCCTCATCCGATTGAGGAAGCAAATTACAACCTATTTTTCCCCATCCTCTCCTGCATTGGTTGTATACGTCGAAACGCCTGGAATAAAATTCGGACTTTGTTACATAATGTACTAATAAGAACATCTCAACGACAATCCATAGAGGTAAACCTCATATAGAGTTTTAATCACCCGTGTAGCACTCTCTTTAAAATGCGCTGTTAAGGGGCCTATTTAAGTCACATCACAGGACTGAAGTTTCGATGTTTATTACTCCAAGATCTACCAACAGGTTAACAAATGTATACCGTCCGTTCCATCCAATATCGAAAGGTGGCAGAACGATGTACTGACCAATAATCTTAAATAAACACCATGTGTTGTCCAAAACTAGATCTATTGGATGCAAAAATGTTGCTTGTACCAGGGAATCACGTTTTTTTTTCACCCATAACTGACAAGTTTGTATGAAAATCAATGATTTACAATGTGAAAGAGATTTTAGAAGTGTAGCAAATTCTAGCATAAGAAGACTGCAGTTGATCACATGAAGTTAGTGATGGAACAATTGTGATTTGAGGTTTATCACTTTACCTGAAACGGCCACTTTCCGGGAACCAATCATTGTGTATGTTCTCTCGCGTCAAACAATAACTAATTGCATTTTAGTTTGATCCATATTCAAATCGATGTGACATGTGATCAGTTAAGTTCGACCCAAACATTTAAAAAAATAAGTAAATGTTTTTTTCACAAAAAGTATGACTAAGACAGATTTATTTGTGTAAATAGCGGCACAGTTAGTCAGTTAAAACAGAAATGTCTATTTTGGACAATTGATTTGGCGAACTTCAATGTCACTACGCTATGATGTTGATTTACATACGTTAGAGCTCATTCAAGTACATGCTTCAGGAAACGACAAGCACATACAAATGAGTACAATAATTACAATTGTACATGCCCTTCCAAAAATCAACATTTTGTGCAGAAAATATACATTCAAAAAATACCTTACAAATGTAAAAAATAGATCTCACACTTTTAGAACTAAATTTTGAGAGTGTAAAGTTTCAAACATGTCAAGGTTTTATAGAGTTTGCATAATCTACCCACATCAACTATAACATACATAACATAAATTCAACTCCTGAAATAGAGTGTATTCAAACAAATAGCTCGAAGGTGACCATTATAATTTGTAAAAATCTGAAAGTTTTAAACATTACGTTTGTAAGGTTAATATCATAAAATTTGAAAAATTCAAACAAATATATTCAAAATTTTAAATAAAAAAATATGAAAGACATTCACATTAAAACAACCATCTAAAAATAAATTTTTCATTAAATTTTTTTAATTTGATATATATAAATGTTTTAATTTAAAATTAAAAAATTAATTAATAAAAATATATTTAAATTCAAATAAATAAAATACTTATTAGTTTTTTTTTTTGAAAAATTGGAATTGTTGCATTTGACATTGATATCTGAGTTCAAATCATGATCATTTCATCACCATATGAATTCATATGAAACAAAATGCTCTAATTATATGCCTTATAGATTAATAATAAATATATTACTTTGAATCATAAATGTTCATACTATCAATCAATTCACATTCACCACATGATTAAATAGGAGATTTTGAAATTAGAAACTTTTTATGTATAAAAAATCAACAATGTGTTCATAAAAAAAATTCAAAATATTATTTCATAAAATTTATTATAATAAATTGAAATTTTATTTATATTATTTTATAAATTTCATTGAGCCATTTGATAATTTAATATAACATATATGATCATATACATTCTGATTACATTGATAATATATAATATAATTATATATTATTAGTTTATATATAAATTTAATTACATGGATGAAAAATTAATCATAAGATATAAATCAATAATGAAAAAACATAAAGATTAATCACATAGACATATGATTCATAAAATATGTTCAAGTACATTATCTCCAACCAACCATATTGCAATATGCAAATCAACACAAAATGTAGACTTTTGTCAATAAAATATGCAAAATGAACACTTGTAACTTAATTTTTGATCAAAACTAATTTGACCTAATTATTAATGTTTAAAAGGTTATAAAGTAAAACACATAATATATTCAAAAAAAAAGTTTCTCGGTGCTATTGTTTTTAGGCTCGAGTTCAACCTTCAATGTGTTGATAGGGTTGAAGAGCCTAATGTCATCAACACAATGTAATCTATTTGTTATGCAAGTAAAAAATTGATAAATTTTATTAAAGCTCATAATACCTCCACTCCTCTTACTATCATTGACTTGAATTATGAGGGGTCACTAATAATTTAAGGTAATGTATTTATTTGACAATGTGTATTGTAGACAATATATATGACTTTTTGAGTTCATAAGATACTCAAAGAATGAAATTGAAATACAATTATGGTTATTCCAATAATTTGTGACTTATCATGGAGGAGTGATAAACTTTGGTGCTAGTTTGCCAGAGTGAACGTCTCCTTAACACGATTGAAACAGATGATCCATACAATTTATGGGAGTTGCCTAATTCCCATATGCATGTGACATCTTTAAAAAATGAGGATTTCAAATACACATGCCAAAATTACATGTAAAGAGGGATTACGCAGGTCCGTAATTATTGAATGGGAGGTGCTTAACAATGAGACTACCAATCCCCTATCCCCGTAATTGGAAATATGGATTGTATATTTTTGGGCAGTTAATTATTCCGAGGATTGCTTTATCCCTTACGGGGAGAGAGGTCAATCCCTGTGTTTTTGTTTGACGGGGCTGTTGTGAATCCCTCTAATACTTTACTATTGAGAGTCAGTGTGTAAAGGCTCATTTTTTATAATTTAGTATTGAATATTGATGAAAAAAAAATGAATCCTCCTCGGGGTTACCAATCTGGACAAATACAAAATCTTCGATGTTGACAGAAATTATGGAATTGGTGAGCGTAGCGCAATTATGGGGCTGTACCATCACCCCAGTATGGTATGTAGATGTAGCAATAACGTTTAATTATGTTCAACTCCAATATCTGCTTTGTAAATTGATCTTGTGGTCAGAATGATCATCCACAACATAATAATAATAATAGTAATAAAGAGACTCTTCAATCTGTTGACAATGAAGAATCACACGTTTCAACACAAGATGGGGATTTACTGATGTATTTACTTTCTGTAGTTCAACTATCCAACAAGAAAACTTCTGAACACAAGATGTAAAATTTTCATTTGATCAGCTATGGAGAAGTTATATTTTCCAACACAAGATGGAGATTTTCCAGTCCATTAAGTACAGAGAAGCTACACTTCTCAACAGAAGATGAAATTTTTATCATATCATATCATTTTTAACGATGCAAAAGAAACACTACTCAACACGAGATGAATCATGTCATGTCAATTGATTCCGTAGAACATTCACTCATCCACATTTCAAAACACAAGATGGAGATTTTTCAACTCTATATAGATGGACAATACTGAACACAGGATAGATATTCTTACAAGATTAACTATGCAATGATGACTGAACTCCTTAAAAAATAACGTACGCAAAAGTGACACTCTTCAATGATTAACCGAGAATATTTCAATACATTAACTATGGAAAGGACACTCTCCAACACAAACAAAGGCTCTTGAGTCTACGAAGTACGCAAAACATACACCTCTCAACAAAAGATGGGGGACTTTTCAGTCTCCATCAATATCTTTATTACAAATTACAAGCCATCCACCGGATATGCAATTTTCCCTACTGATGTGTTTTGGCGTCTTAGCCTCTAGCATGTATAGCCTATGATTACACACTCACACTCCATATACAAACATTCTGCTGTAGGACTTCACATGCCTCACTCTGATGGCTTGCTATCCCAAACGGAGGATTCGGATCCGTGTGCCGTGAACCGGTCAAGAGAGTCGAGCAAGGACCGCATAGTCCCGTTGTAGGAATATTCTTCAATGCATGTAGTCGGGTAGATTACGTAGTTGTTGACTTACAATAAAATTTGACTACGGTGATCTGAGATTGAGTTGAGTTGAAAATTGTTACAAATAGATGGTAGTTAACTATTATTCTAACCACATTTCAGCTTCATCTTCTCGACTTTGATTGGTTCTTGACGGACGAACAAAATCTATCAACTCCGTTGAAACCTTTAGTGTTGCCGATATCCATATATTCTACAGGAATATAAGAATTAATATTCTACATTCCTCCCGGCCGATTGACTATTACATGCTTTAGTCTGATGAGTAAAATCAAGTAAGCCGCGAATAAGATAGCAAAAAGGATGGGAAGACCCCATCAAGTAAAATCTATCAACTCTGTTGAAACCTTTAGTGTTGCCGAGTATCCGGATACTCTATCGGAATCATGAGTCCATCACAAGTAAAATCAATATATATGTACAACTGTAAACAACAATATACTGTTTTTGGAAGCAAATCAGGACTATGACTTATAGATATAGGGGAATTGGACCCCCTCAAAAAGTATTAACGTGACGTTGGCATACTCTATGTGTTCCATCCCAAGAAGATATTTCGAATCATCTCATCTTGTCCGTTTTCTTCTGTAAATTACATAAAAGTTGTACTAGTTCGTATTCCCGTAAATATCTCGGAGATCCATACACACTGTATAATACACGTCAACAGCAAAAGTAGTGAGTTCAAAGAGAACCTCTTTGATTTTGTAAACTTCTTAACACTGAAGCTTGTAAAATATCACATCAAAACTCCAACCCGTTTCAAAACTAGTGCCCATAGACTTTAGCCCATATATTTACAAAACTGTTGCGTTTTGAGGTTTATGGATAATAATATGCATCTAGAGAATACATCACTAGTTTACAAACACCACTTTTCTTTTTCTTATAATCCTGTCCCTCGAAAGTAGAGCAGTTTTTAACAAGAGCCATCATTTGTCAAAAACTGTCCACAACCCTTAACCCTATGATGAAATCCCATATTAAGAACGTAAAGCCTGGATTTCCTTGCCTGGTGCTCGATCGGCTCAGCTGGATTGTCAAAATTTTCTGACTAC
Organism: Marchantia paleacea; assembly: GCA_014180765.2. Lineage (NCBI taxonomy): Eukaryota > Viridiplantae > Streptophyta > Marchantiopsida > Marchantiales > Marchantiaceae > Marchantia > Marchantia paleacea. The sequence goes on from MUAA02000049.1 coordinate 1,181,249, forward strand.
AGCATGCCTTCTCTGCAACTTTTTCAATGTTTTTTTTTTTTGTTTTGTTTCTGGTAAGGACAAACAAATAAACAAAGTTTTGAACAATGAAGGTGTATATGTGAGGGTTATATAGTAAAACATAGCAACTGTCCAGATAGCTGTACAGGGTGTGTAAAACATAGGCTATTCTGACAGTCACACAGCTGTCGTGTGGAGCCACGATAGCCGTGTTATAACTTGCCCGTGTTGGGCGGAGGGTTGTGGGCTTTGCTATAGTACTTTCATGTACACTTTTTTAGTTCTTTCTTGTTGGCCTCTCGCCAATTTTACTGAAGTTCTATGCCCTGGTATCTTGGCTTTTGCTTACATAAGAGAGACACAGTAAAATAACAAAAGGACACAGTAAAATAACAAAAGGGATGGGAAGACCCCATCAAGTCGTACAAGGATGGAACCAAACAGGAAACTTGGATTAATGGTGCATTTGACTTGTGCATCCCCTTTTTATCACAGTCGAATCCCTCTGGGTCTCCCTTTCGTCTTGTAAAACGGTGGAAGATCAATAAGTAAAGTTAAAACGGCGGAATACAGTGCCATTCATATAAGCAGGATCACTAGAAACCCTCATCCTCATAATACACATGGAAACCAGGAGTTATTGCTATGCTTGCAGTAGCCCAAACTCAAGCAAACCAACGTCGTTCTTAATAGCAAAAGCCTGGACACAGTGATCGTTAATGATAATTGCGTCAGTGACAAAGCACGAGAGGAAACCAGCATGAGCCCGAGTGCTTGCAATTAAAAAACTCCAGGGATTTCTGAGCAAAAATTAAACGAATAATGATAAACTTGGGTGCCTGCATGTAGACAGAAATGGCAACCCCGACGCAAAGATTTTACCGAGTGATCCAGTATAAGAATGAGCAAGTACGAGGCATAAACAATGCACTGCCAATAACAATCCCTTGACACCCAAGACAGTTCCAGGTAAACCATCACGCTTCATTGTGCAGAGGAAATCATGTGCTTCTTGCCAAGGACACGTGAATCGCAACCTGCTCGCGGACCAAAGACAGTGAACACAAGGAATACCAGTGTTGATTACTTGAACGGGGCTTGAATTTCATTTACTTTTAAGTACGACCTCGTCATAATGGAGTAAGAGGCCTTGCCTCAGACAAAAAGGAGATCAAGTGCACCTCTGTTACTTAGAAACCTAACTCCTGTGTACGCAAGAAAAAAAGTGACATTCTATCTCTGAGTAGGGTCAAGCTAACGTTCCCGTTCGAGTGTTATACGAATAGAGGAATATAACTCAGTGAAAAGGTCCGGCGTCGGAAATGGTCTAGAGGTTTAATAACATCTATGAAAAAGTTAGTTTTAATGAGGTCTATCTACGTGAAGACTCAGTAGTGACATTGTGCCATCTGTTTGGAGGGAAGCATGAATGATGCCAGTTTCTGAACATCACTTCAATCTTCCCTCGAGAGTCTCTCCTTCTACATAATGTACATGAAACATTGTGTGTTCCATCAGCGCACTGAAAAGTTGTAACCTAGCAAACCCTGAAGTTTCTTTCTACCTTTGGAATCGTAAATGTGCTGTAAACTGAAGCTTCAAGTCGTGAGATTACCGAGCTTCGATCGGAGTATCCAAGAGAGTATGGGCAAAAACTGCCGAGCTCTCCCACTCCAGAGATACGGTAAGAAGGTTCGACAGAGCATAGGTGATGTCCTTCATTCCTGGTCGTTGAGCCGGATCATTCTCCACACACGATCTCGCCAAGTAGGCCAGCTGTTGAGCTGTATCGAGAGGGTAATGATCCTGTAGAACAGGATCGATCCAGTCTTTCAACTTGGTCTTCACGGTCATGTCGTCTCCTTCAAGCAGGGGCCCAATGCTCGAATACAGACACTTCTCCTGCCCTGATTCCTCCTCCAGAATAGCTTCCTTGCCTGACAGCAGCTCCAGCAAAGTCACCCCGAAAGCGAAAACGTCAGCCTTCGGGGTCACCAGACCGTGAGCAAGGTACTCCGGCGCCATGTACCCATAAGTTCCTGCGATGTGCCTGGTCATCATGGACGGGTTAGTTCCCCCAGATTTTGCCATGGCGAAGTTCGCAATCTTGGCCCGGAAAGCTCCATCTAGCAGAATGTTGCTGCTTTTAACGTCCTTGTGGACGTAGCTGGGCCTGATGTAGTCATGGATGTACTCCAACCCAGTGGCAACATCGAGAGCGATTTGTAGTCTGACTGTCCAGCCGAGGAAGGACGAGCTCTTGGTGGCCAGTTTGTTTTTGGACAGGAAATCAGTGTGCAGGCAGTCACTGAGAGATCCATTCTCTGCATACTCGTACACCAGATACATATGCTCCGCGTCTGTCACACAAAGCCCCACCAGCTTCACCAGGTTGGTATGATGAACCCTGCAAAGTATCTTCAACTCCTGGGACATGTCCCCTTTCATCTGCTTGATTGCCACCACCTCGTTCCGCAGGATTCCCCTGTAAACCGAACCCTGAATCCTGTTTCCAAACGCGAAGTTGTTCGTGGCCTCCTTGATCTCATCGAACGTGAAGAGGGTCGGTCTGTCATTATCCATGACATCGAACATGCCCTCCAAAGGATCTCCTTGCGTAGTCTGCCTGGGCTGCCTCGGGGTCAGATCGCTGGAGTAGGGCGGACTGGTGGCATCCGTGCGGGACGAGCTCACGGCCAAGGGAAGGCTATCTTTGCCATCGGAGCTTCTGGTCCTCCTCCTCTTGCGCGCAATAACCAAACATGCACAAACTGCTGCAGCGATCAATATTGCTGCACACACACTGACACCGATGCCCACGTAAACCCCAGAATTGGTGGACGAGCTGTCGCTGGGGGATGGGGGAGTCTGAGGAGTTGCAACCGGTGCTCCTGGCACTACGGTCGGAGGAGGGGGAGGGGGAGGTTGTGCCCTGATGATGGGCTGACTGACTTTGTAAGGAATCACGAGAGTGCGCTGAGCGAAGATCAACTGGTCTGATTGCAGACTATTGGCAGCTTGAATTTCACTAGCAGGCACATCGAAGAAGGCTGCGAGCCAACCCACGGTTTCACCCCCCAGAACGGTGTAGGTCATGAGTGTTTGAGTTCCATTCTTGATTTGAGCATTGGTGGGACAAGCACAACGGATAGGGATGTTGATATCCTGCCCAATTTGTAGCGTGGTGGGATCCTGTTCGGCATTGGCATCAATGATGGCCTGTGTGGAGGCCAAACTCTCCAGAGTGTTGTTGCTGAGCAAATAGAATGTGTCTCCTTTTTTTATCACGTACTTTATCAGGGCCATGGATGACCCATTGACACAACTGCAGCTGACAGGAACGATGAGAGGTTGACTCGTGTACAGAGTATCGGTGATAGCGAGACCATTCAGCCTGGCTATTTCACTCTCATTTGCTTGGAATAGGTTGGCCACAGCGGGAATGTCTTTGTAAACATCTCGGGTTCTGTAAAGTACGAACGAGCTGCACGACTTGTTGGCAGCGTCCGTGCACTCGTAAGATGTGACAGTTTCTCCGTAGACCTGTTGAGCACGAGTTTGCTGGCTAGCCCACAAACCCAGCACGAGCACTAGCAAAACTTGCACTGCCCGATTCATGCTGCTTAAACCCTCGGGGCCGAGAAGAACTGGCGGAGCTTATCAAAACTGTTCAGAATTCCATATCTCCGAATCAAGAGCTCGTCCTCCGCTCGACTGCGATAACCATCTCCACCTGTGTTCTACTCTGGCACGTCCCTCCTCACAGCGACGTATCTTTCGCAATTTTATTCTCACTAATAACCTTCCCCTTTCTCGACCGAACCATGAACGCCAGGAAGTGGTCTCCCACTTTGAAATCACCTTCCTCTTCTCTCAATCTCCTACGTACCTCTCCAGCAGTCACCCAGCTCTATCCCTGTTCTCTGTCTCCCACCTCCCCTCCTCCTTCTCGCCTCCTCCACTGCTAGAAAAGGTAATCAATCTGCACGACCACTTCCTACACAACAATACAGAGCTATTGCGTCCCTTGGTGAATCACATCCATGCTTCAAAAACACAGGACCTGAAGAAGGATTCGCTGTGCAGCAGTCGACTCCTTGAACGGTGGCAACCAGGAGGATGGATGAAGAACTGTAACACAAGCTTCAAAGGCATTAGAGGACAAAACACGTCTGCGTGGAAAGATGGGCAATAAGGGCAATGAAGACAGTTGGTCAAGTCCCCGCAACTTTAGATAAAAATCCAAAGATCAAATCCATTTCAGCTCATTCCCTCTCATTTCAGAATACCGTCAAGAGTCACAATGGGAATGTACAGACTTCCCGCTCATGGACATCCCGGTCTGGGTCATCTGCTGTACACAGACAATCAACATTTTCTGTAAAACGAGGCTCTGTTTCCAGGCCTGCAGTCCCCCACAAAGCAGAAGCTTCCGACCAGATTGTATAAATCGTCAACTAGCCAGTGACTAGAATGATCGTGCTTACAAGATACCCAGAACCACTGTCTTCGAGAATAATCACAGGGCTTGCGCGGGACCCATCAGCCCTAGCGCAGCTCCTGCTGTAGGCCACCCAAGTTCCGGTCCATCTAACATGCTATACAGAGAGTCTTCAAATCTTAAGTCAATGTGAAAAAGTATAAGGCCAGGTAAAGAAACAAAAAGTATGGGAATACCCCATCAAGTAGTACATGGATGAAACAAAAGGTTAACATGGGGTTAGGCCCCAATAGCATCACAATGCAAAATATTTACTACTACATCTAATATATGTAACTATATAGGTAAATAGGTCTACAAACAAAAGCAGCATATGAAGAAGCATCACCTAAAGTGATCGCTCTTAAGTGGATTGCACTAGCTAGTGCTCACATAGAGTGGGCGTTGGTATGCCTTCCAGTTTACTACGGTTAGGGCATACCTATACTTGGTTAGGGAGAACAATGTTAGTGTTAAATACATGGTGTGAGTTGACAATCTATTCTTCTTCTCCTCTGCACTCCACATTCGAGTTCATTACAACTGGTAAAATTTTAGTGGAAAAAGATTATGATATCCAATGATTGGACCGATAACTCTCGCCTAAACTTCACAGAAAAAGTTTCATATGTTTCTCTCCTCTAGATCTTTCGGAACAATTGTCGAGTTACACATTGTATCACAAGGCAATATGCAGACCTCTGTGTACTAAAACCATCACACATCCCAATCCTTGACTCTAATTGCTCTCAAATTTCATAAGAAGATCACTTATCATCCAAACTTCAATTGTGAAAAGTTTTATTGATGAAACTTTCTGATATCAAAAGATATGATTCTTTGTACTAACCGTGACGTGATCGGTGCAATCAGAACTCTAACTGTATAGACAAACTTCAACCTATCACTCCGAACTCAAAACTCATCCAATTGAATCGAAATTTCAATCCAAGCACAAACCTAAGTCATAAACTATATTTCAGTTGAATCAGATCTCTCAAAACCCTCGTACGATTCTCAGAAACACCCCAAATACATTCAAAGGCCTAATTTCCCTCTCTATCTTTGAATCACCATATGAGAGTGACAAACCCCTCAAATGCATCCATTCTTGAGCCCACATCGTAGCTCTTCCCGTCAGCTCTCCAACCTTGTCCCCAAATCTCCAAATGTTCCCCTAGAAGGCCTCCAAAACTCCTCAAAACCTCGAAGAAGTTGCCCAAATGCCCTCATTGGCCCAAACTCCAAGACCAATGAGAATGAAAAGTGACATTTTGACCTCTAGTGTGGCCAAATTAGCTCCATATTAACTTAGAGCTTTACAACTATCCTAAACACACTACTTAGCCATCATATACACCATATGAATTGCCACTAATAAAGAGTCAAATGACAACTCAAAACCCGCTAAGTATGAACGGAACTACAAACGGAACCGGGGAGTTTATAACTTGACAATAATACTCCTCACCAAAATTCCTAACAATCAACTCCATACGGCTTGTTTTTGGTAAACAATAGTGATGGATTGGAACCCACGTGTTGAAAGCCACCACTACTGGTAAGTTCAGATCCATAGTGCCAAACTGAATCAAAACGTATACTGTTAAGTCCCAAATCATGCCGTAAGAAACTACAGGAAGAATAATCGGGTTTGGAGAGTTTATCACTTGTTGCATAAAGTTATCTCCAAAGTGATATACTAACCACACCCGAAAGTGATCATGATGAAGACACCAGATGTTGATCACAAATGGATTGGACAATGGTACATCTGATCATGTTCTGCTCTATCCATGTCCTACGTCGGCTCCACTTTGATCAGATAAGCTCCTTAGTCAACAAAGTGATGTGTCTAGATCTCTCCCATATCCTTGCCACCCTGACCGCTCTTTATATATAATAAGGTCCAAGATAATATCTCTTGGAGCCTTTTCAACATCCTGGCCCTACAAAGTCGATCCAACCGTGGGCTCCTAACAACCTTACAATGCGCCGTCGGTTATCCTAAACTAAAGTATCACCTTCATGATAACAGCTCTACATATGAAACATGTCATCATCTTCTCATAGTAGCCGTATCACAACACGACAACGTGACATAATCAGAGGGAGTGATTATCCATCCTCATGGATGAACAACGATTGGAGCGGCAACAGCCAAGTATAGGGCTATGCACACTAACTTCGACATGTTTGTAAGAGAGTGTGTGAGAGTCTATCATACTAGGTGGCAGTGTATCTCTTTAGTTTATTATATAGCCTATTTTTAAGTAATGTATTTCCATTATTTTATCTCGCGTCATAGCAAACATCACATCCATGATATCATCATGGGTAGTTATACTCTTTCCTCTAAATGGACAACGAGTCATATGGACAGCTGTTGCATCTAAGGGAGTACCACACTCATATGTGAGTAATGAAGATGTAGATGAATGGACCAAGCTAAGGCGGAACCTCTTTGATGTAGAAAAAGTAACTCGTGCGAGTCAAAAATCCATGATGCATGGTCGAGCCAAGATCCACGAGCTTGCATCCTTGCCGGAGCAAGATTGTAAACAAGCCCTAGTAGTAAGAGCAATGGTCGGATCCATCAAGACTGAATGTAAAGTATGTTAAAATTGTCGGTCCATCAAGATAGACTGTAGATCTCTAGTCCAATCAGTGAGCAAAAAGGAAAAAGATGAAAGATCATGTTGTACCTCCGGTGGTAAAGTATCTCTTGTATGTCGTAATAATATTGGTAAAGGAAATGATCTCATATTCAGATCCCTCGCATACATCTCAAAGATGGGTCTATCTGCAATCACAAATATGGAGGATAACAAAGGTGTTGAGAGTGCCCAACTAGCAAAAAAATGCTAAAGGTGTCATCTCCTCCATTGATAATAAGCTTACCCCTCCACACGAAATCAGCAAAGATGTTTATCTTCATACCAAATTCCCTGTCACAGATTTGAAGGTTCATGATCCGATGATGTCACCAAAGACTTTCACGATCCTCTTATCAAAGGATGTCAAATGTGATATAGATGCATGTGAAGAAGGAACAATGCGAAGAAGTTAGATGGGTCGACAAATACCAATCTTCCGTCGTCCCTATCGATACAGTGATATGGACAGAGATCTGATCCAAAGTAGGTGTCAAAACCTTCTTGAGGGTGGATTAGTGGAGATATCATATGGAGAGTATGACTCTGTTGTGGTGGTGTCAGTCAAGAAGGATATACCTGGCAATTATACAGATATACGCATGTGTGGTGACTACCGATCTATCAATTGACAGACAAAATCTGATCGATATGCTATGCGTACACCTGAGGAGATCTTTGATGCAATTGGGCATGCAAAGGTTTTCAGTACATTGGATTTACAAGCAGGATATTATCAGAAACAGATTCGAGATGAGGATAAGGCCAAGACAGTCTTTTGGGCAATTGATTCGCATGGCAAGGATGTGTTGTATCAGTGGAAGTTCTTACCATTTGGGTTGAAGAATGCACATGCTGAGTTCCAAAGAGTGATGGATAGGATCCTAGCAAGACTTGATTGGGCATGAGCTTACATCGATGATATTCTAGTGTATAGTGCTACAGTGAGGGAGTATGAGATACATTTGCACGAGGTATTTGAGGGACAGATTGCTCATGGCCTCAAGTTGCATCCTAGAAAGTGCAATTTCTTTCATGAGCAGGTAGAGTACTTGGGTCATACCATATACCCAAGAGGATTGGGAGTTCAGCAAACCAAGGTGGAGGCAATCTTGCGTATTCTACAACCCTCAGATATGAGTAGGGTGCAAGCTTTCCTTGGACTTGCAAACTTCTATCGTCGATATGTGCAAGGATTTAGCACTATTGCCAAAGCCTTGACAAAGGTGACAAAGCTAGATCAAGAGTGGAGTTGGGGAGATTAATAGGGGAGAGCTTTTGTTGAGCTCAAGGGAAGGTTGACATCTACCCCTATTTGTAGGAGACCTGTGAGAGGTCGTCCGTTTCAAGTACATACTGATTGGAGTATGTTGGGTTTCGGAGCAGTGCTTATCCAACATGATGATGAGGGAAAGGAGTTTGTAGTGGCTTATGCAAGTCGTTCCAAAAATGCAGCGGAGTCGAAGTATAGTTCTTATGAAGGAGAATGTTTGGCAACTGTTTGGGCGGTGGCACATTTCAGATGTTATTTGTTTGGAAACTCCTTCACTCTCATCACTCATCATCAACCATTGAAATGGTTGATGGAATCAGACAAGCTTACATGAAAACTTGCATGATGGGCTCTTATCCTACATGAGTATGATTTCACGGTTGTTCATAGACCTGGGGTGATGAACCATGATGCAGATGGGTTAAGTTGAAACCCATGTACAAGTCAAGTTGACGAAACCGGGGCTCGATGGCACAGTGATACTGATGAGGAGATGGTGCCCGGATGGCATGCATCTGCCTTTTTGAGTATGTTGGTGCTTGAGAGCTATACGATATCTCTCTTGGGTCAGAGAGCATATATGTTAGCCTTGGATGCTGAGATTGAGGATGGTTTGATGGTAAACCGAGACATCCATGATGACATGCTGGTGTTGGAGTATCTTCGTACAGGTGCTTTGGTGGACATCTTGAGTGCAAGGGAGCGAGATCGAGTTTTACAGAGCGCTTGACGGTTCAGATGGGAAGGTAAACACCTTCTTTGAGTATGGGGAGATGACAGCATTCGTGTTTGTGTTGTTCCACTTCCATCTAAGAGAGCACAATTGATCAGACATGCTACATGCTAGTGTTGGAGTATCTTTGTACAGGTCCTTTGGTGGGCACCTTGAGTGCAAAGGAGCGAGATCGAGTTTTACAGAGAGCTCGACGGTTCAGATGGGAAGGTAGACACCTTCTTTGAGTATGGGGAGATGACAGCGTTCGTGTTCGTGTTGTGCCACTTCCATCTAAGAGAGCACAATTGATCAGACATGCTCATGAGGAGTTAGGTCATTTTGGAGTAAAGCGAACATATAGCTTACTTCAAAGTCACTATTGGTGGAGAGGTATGCAAACTGAGATGCAATAGTTTGTGGCCAGATGTATGGTATGTGATCGTGTTTGAGCATCATTCAATGCCCCTACACCACAACTACATCCTCTATCGATTATGGGACTTGGTTATTGTTGGAGTTTGGATTTTGCATGATCTTTGTCATTGACTATACGACATCATCGATATGTGTTGGTCATGATGGAGCATTTTTCAAAATGGATTGAGTTAGTGGTCTTGCCCGACAAGTCAAGGGAGGGAACAGCTTACGCATTCTTAGCTGCAATGCTTAGCCAATTTGGTGCACCAGAAGAAGTGTTGATTGATCAGGGCACTGAGTTTTTGGGCGAGTTTCAAGCTTTGTATGATCAAGAGTTGATTGATCATCGAATATTTCAATATTTCAATAAATTTTAAATACATCATATACATTAAAAACATAAGTTATTGAATCATTTATTAAAAATACCACCTCAAGAGATCATCTCGAGGCTTATGGTCTAGCAGAGAGAGTTGTTCAGATGTTGAAGAGAGGACTGAGAAAATTTGGCTTGGAGAAAGGTCATCTGGGAGACTGGGACATCCAGCTACCATGGTTGGCCATGGGTTATCGATTTAACCTACAAGCATCTCTAGCGTCATTCTCTCCGTACTTTTTATTATATGGTAGAGATCTATACTTACGTGAAGCTATCCGTTGAGAGTCAGGTGAAGTCTTGGACTTGAATAACCTTGATGTTTGGGTTAGGGTGTGTTCTCAAAGTGCAGAACTCTTCCGTAGAGTCATGCCCATGGCATTTGAGAACCTGGCTATTGCTCAGCATAGTGATACTTTGCGTTATGCTACCATCCGAGGAGGTGGATATCTACCTTCAATTCGCAGATTTCATGTTGGTGATTACGTTTACTTGCAGTAGAGTGCTTCGATCATATTGGATGTTACAGCTGGTCGCACGATTCTATGAGTACGTGAGGTTTTACCTTCCGGAGTTTTGGTATTGGAGGGTCGTGATGGTGTGATTTGTAAGGATCATGTGCGTAATTGTGTGCCATGTCACCTTCCAAACATTGATGGTACTATGGATCCAAGCCTGGCAGTTGTACGTGTAGGCTTGAGATGTATGTCATGTGGATCAGCTGGTGAAGCAGCCATTATGTTGATTTGTGATTCTTGTTCGAGAGGATGGCATATGTCATGTTTGACACCTCCTCTCAATGCCTTACCCTGTGGATGGTGGAGATGTCCTCAATGCGTTTAGCAGGCAAGCAAGTCTGACCGTTATATGATATGGATTGCAGATAGGTGACTAACGATGGGGCATTGTAGCACCCGGCCTCCTAATCTTAGCCCCACGAAGGGCATATCATGTTATGGACTAGATGGCTACCTGGTGTTAGAGTGACCTAACCGCCAGTTAGGGGGACGATTGTGGTACATTTGTGTTGGTGTATGACATCTATGTGTTGTAATCTTTGATGTGACAGTGATCTATGTTGTAATGCGATATGTATGTGCACGACAGCTGTCATGACTTATGTAGTGGCATCTCTAGTTAGGTAGATGCGGCGTATGCGAGAGCGATACAACAAGATTAGAGCCGGTTGTGCAATTACTTTGAACTGCCGTTAGGGCCGACAGCGGCGTTAGGGGTCCTAGGGCTCAAGGGGTAGAGTTCGAATTAGGGCTCCTTGGAGGGCAGTTTTTGAAATTGAGCCTTTGAGAGTGTGGCTTTGGTGGATAGTAGCTAGTGCGGGAACCTGGAGTCTTTGAAGCACAAAGTGGATTTGTTTGGATTGAATCTCTCTTTTATGTTATGATTATGAGCGGAGTGTCCTTGTGGACGTTTTGAGAGTAGAAAAGATTATTGTGGTACACTTGTGTTGGTGTATGATGATCTATGTGTTGTGATGTTTGATGTGACAGCGATGTATGTTGTGATGCGATATGTATGTGCACGACAGCTTCACTCCAAAATGATCTAACTTCTTATAAGCATGTATGACCAACTGTGTTCTCTAAGATGAAAGTGACACGACATGAATGCTGTCATCTCCCCATACTTGAAGAAGGTGTCTTCCTTTCCATCTGAACCACCGAGCTCTCCGTAACACTCGATCCTACTCCTTAGCACTCAAAATGCCCACCAAAGCACATGTACAAAGATATTCCAACACCATCATGTTGTTATGGATGTCTCAGCTTACCATCAAACCGTCCTTAGTCTCACCATCCAAGGATAACATATTCGCTATCTGATCCAAGAGAGATATCACATAGCGCTCAAGCACGAACATACTCAAAAAGACATATGCATGCCAAGTCGGCACCATCTCCTCATCAAGATCACCATGCCATCAAGCCCCGATTTTGTCAATTTGATTTGAACATGGGTTTTGACTTAACCCATTCGCATCATGTTTCACCACTCCAAATCTGTGTACAACTATGAAATCATACTCTTGTAGGATAAGAGCTATCGTGCAAGCTTTCTTATTAGCTTGTCTGATTTCATCAACCATTTCAATGGTTGAGGAATGAATTACCAAACAAATAACATTTGAAATGTGCCACCGCCCAAACAACTACCAAACATTCTACTTCATAAGAACTATATTTTGACTCCATTGCATTGTTGAAGCAACTTGCATAAGCTACTACAAACTCCTTCCCCTCATCATCATGTTGGGTAAATATTGCTCCCAAACCCAACATTCTCCAATCAATATGTATTTGAAAGGCACGACCTCTCATTGGTGTCCTCAAAATACGGGCAAATGTCAACCCTTCCTTGAGCTCAACAAAAGCTCTCTCTTGTTCATCTCCCCAACACCACTCTTCATCTAGCTTTGTCAGCTTTGTCAAGGCTTTGAGAATAGTGCTAAATCCTCAAACAAATTGACGATATACGTTTGCAAGTCCAAGGAAGGCTCACACCCTACTCTCATCTAGGGGTTGTAGAATATGCAAGATAGCCTCCACCTTGATTCTCTGAACTCCCAATCCTCATGGGTATATGGTATGACCCAAGTACTCTACCTGCTCCTAAAAGAACTTACACTTTCCAAGATGCAATTTGAGGCCATGAGCAATCAATCGCAGCCTCTCATGCTCCACCACTATAACACTATATATTAGTATATCATCGATATAGGCTTGAGCACAATCAAGTTTGGCTAGGATCATATCCATCACTCTTTGGAACTCAACAGTTGCATTCTTCAACCCAAATGATATTAACTTCCAATAATACAACACATCCTTGCCTTGCGAATCAATTGCCGAAAAGATTATTTTGGCCTTATCCTCATTTCGAATCCGTAATTGATGATATCCTGCTCGTAAATCCAATATCTGAAAACCTTTACATGTCCAACCACATAGACATAGCATATTGATCAGATTTTGTCTTTTGATTGATAGATTGGTAGTCACCACATATGTGTCTATTCGTATAATTACCATGTATATCCTTCTTGACTGTCATCACCGCAGCAAAGTCATACTCTCCATATGATATCTCCATTAATCCAACCTCAAAAAGGTCTGGATGCCTACTTTGGATAAGATCTCTTTCCATATCATTGTATCGATAGTGATGACGGAAGATTGGTACATCAGTTGTCAAGACAATCCATATACCAAATCCCTTCAAACAACCTAAATCTTTCATATTAAAGGCAAAACAGATTCTAAAACTCTTGAGAAACCTCCACACCCTACGTCTTTCTCCTCTTATCACTTTGGTGCCAATCTCAATATCCCAAATCTCTTTTCTATCAACACTAAAAATAGAATACGTAGTATCTAGTTGCTAAACAATGATCTTTTGAGCAGGAAACTTATCTACTCTCAAACACTAGGCTCCACTATCTCAGTGTGAACAACTCTAACTGTATCCTCTTGAGTTGTATCATAAAAATCCGAAGTGTTACCCTCTGCTTGCTTCACACAAAACATTCCAACCATACTCAAAGAAGACTCTACCTCTCCTTCTCTAACATCTCCATAAGACCAAGAATGAGATCTTGGGCTCTTCTCGCCCCAGCTTTTGCCTCTACTATCTCGGTAGGTAAAGAGCTTACCAATGGTCTTGTAGCCACACATGTGGACTACATGTGTTTCTACTCAGCCAATCCGACAATCACAATCCATGTCAAATAGTTCAAATCCATAGCCTAACCCAACACCTAATGTTGTGATATCTTCGACAATGTAGGTATTGCTTTAGTACCGGTACAAATCCCATAGCTCACTTTTTCTCTCTCTTTAGCGTTGGGTTTCACCAATCGTTGCAAGCAAGAATCCCATACAAATCCAATTCCTCCCTCTCTATATGCATGGGGAGATGGATTATTCAACAATGTGGATAATGCAACTATTGGCTCACCCACAAGGTTCACCACTATCATGGGTGACGTGTCAACATAGACCATTGCATGGGAGTGTATAGCCACATCCAAAATACTATCATGGGTGACGTGTCAATATAGACCATTGCATGGGAGTGTATAGCCACATCCAAAATACTCTCCACTATGAGATGTGAAGTGCTCTACACTTTGTCATATGCTCATAATAAAACCTCCCTTGGAAGAAGCTTTGTCCATCATAGACGTGGACGATGTGCAAGAGATCCTACTCTCACAACATCCAACAATACCGCTCGTCCAATCCATGATAGCACCTGATGTGCACTCGTCATCACTCGTGCACGTGGATCATCCAACAAGGGAATATTCTCCAAAATATATGCCGGTGAATAGGTTTATTATGATTGGAGAGATCGTAACGCATGTAACATCTCCCAAAATATGCAAGTATATGAATAGTGTAGCCCATGACTATTACCAGTCAATGTGTGTCCTTGACATGACTATCTAGCAATAACCAAATGTATGATGCCATGTTGAGCAAGGTCTTGCTCCCCCAGCAACAAAATATGTGATGGCAAGTCCTACAAATATCCTTGAACCGCCAACAATGGTAGAAGATTTGGGTATCATCGCATCAATTGTGCCACATGTCATAATGAAACACGCCTCAAAATCTCATCTCGCTCCACATACAAGTATCGATGTACTCATATGCAAGATTGCAAAACATCAACCAAACCTATGTTAATCCCTCCATATAGATTTAGCACACATACATTCTACTCTAAATACTGCCAAGCAATAGGCGTTGTATCTAAAGTTGACAACATACTTGAAGTGGGAATATCGTCCTTTGTCTCCTCCATCTCCAGAGAAAAATACTCAATCCAAACTTGATGTATTAGTTGATCTGCCATATGTTGTAGCTGCATACATGAAGTACCTAGTGATTCATCCAACATGGATGACAATACTCCACTTAGACTTGGCATGATAGTAACATCCCTTGGACAAGAAATGTCATATGCATCCGTGTTTTCCTCCAACAAATCATCAGGTTGCAACATACGCCCTACTTGATAAGGGGCTAAAATTGATAATGAACCGGACATATAATCGACTCACTTTGTCCTCACCATATTGCCAACCTGGCCGATATGAGAATGTCTCATTCCAATAATCAATGCTAAATCACATCAAGTATAACACTACCGCATCCATCAATATATCAAAGGACTCTGCAAGTGTAACTACATCACGTGTTCTTGTTGTGATAACTCTACGAGTTATCAAGAGTTATCACGTGATCTAGTTGCACTTGCACAATCAACTACACCCTAGTGATGTATGGTGTCGGTGCATCACTAAAACCTCTAAGAGATATCTAAATATGAAATGAACATCTCTCCATATCGATCTTTTGCAATCCAATACCAAGCAATGCATCCTTATCCAACATAAGTAATTGTGCATCAAAATCCAACAATATTAGTTGAGGTTGATAACCTTTCCTAAAGGTCTTAACAATCAAAAGACACCATTCATGTTATTCAACATCACCGCACATGGTGACACCCTAGTAAGCTCCTATGCGGGCCTCGCTAGTAACTCCATCATTCGAGTGGTTACAGCCTGCTAAGTTCGACTAGTTGCTATTATGATTCCAAGATCAACATTTTTAGTGTTGTCAATACCATAAGCAATCAACACAACCTCTTTGTTTTTACAAAGTGTGGTTGCCAATCGTAATACATGGAATGATCACCCTTCAATCCTTCTTGTGATGAGGTCCACCACATGTCCAACACACCATTTGCGCAACTGATTGTTGACCTCAAAAGGATGGCAATGGTCTTTGCACCTTCATCATTCTGTCCGAATGGTCAAGATTGTACACACTATGGGTTTATATTGTAGAGGAATGTGAAGGAGTTGATAAAGTTGATGAATCCTTGCTGAACCCAACATTCATCACTCTCTCCTCATGCATGTTGAGCTCAATACGCTCATCAAGACAAAACACAATGACCAACATAGATGATGTCTTCTATAATAAGATAGTATCTTTCAGTCTATGTTTCAACTCCATGTCCAATATCCCATACCAATATTGGATAGCTTGTGTTTCTATCACCCCATGGGTAACACTAATCAATCAACACATTCAAGTATACGTCTCTTGAAGACTCTCCTAGTATTCACTAAGTTTTAAACACAAACAAATGGTGCATGGCAGATATATCAATGTTTTATATCAAAGATGGAGATATATCAATCACATGAAACATAAATAACAATACTTTATCTCAAAAATATCAATCAAAGGGGTCAAACTAACCCAATCTATACTAACATAATCTCATGAGGGTATTTAAAAATATTAAAACTCAGTTTTGGAGTCCTTATGTTCTCCATATTGATAATCTAATGTTGTAATCCAGCTATATAATTCTCTACCTAACTCAATTTTTTTTTCCACAAACGGACACCATTTGAAACTTCTAAGGGATTTTGAAAATCTTCAACTCTATTTTCAAGCCTCAAAACGTGAAAATTTTGAAATTCTAACACTGTCAGCCTTGTGTCTGACAACTCACATCCATGCCCCAAAAAAAAAACTTTACATCTTTTATCACCCCACCAAATTTCATATCAAACAAAAACTATAAGATAATATTATAGCATGCCGCTACTTCTTTTGACTCAAAAATTTTGAAACATCAAATCTTAAACTTCAATCACTAAATCTTTTTGGTTCAATCTTTATTTTAAGTCCCAAGATTTCTATCAGCAACAATCCATTTTGTCTATTTTTAATAGTACTTCAGCCCTCCAAAATTATTGATTTGAATTTAAGCATTACAACAAAAAATATATGAATTCAAAATTGATCGCCTAATTTGAACTCTACCTCTTGAGCCCTATGTCTCCTAGCGGCGATGTCGGCCCTTACTGCAAATCCAGTACGAACGGCACTAATTGCAAAATCAGCTCTAAGTGATGTATCTACTTCTGCATGCTTGCACCTACCTAACTAGGGATGCCACTACATAAGTCATGACAACCTAACATCTAGCAGTTAACTAATTGACAACAGAATCTCCCCTCTCGCATCTGATGCAGTCACCTAGAACAATTCCGTAAAACCACTACAGGGATCATTTGACTTACAGCAATCTCGAAGATGCTCATATACCATCCTTGATATGCCCCTTGAGGATATGCATGGGGCTTTGCATAGAGAATGGGCAAAAAGTGATCTGTCAAGATATAATGGCTCATACTTCAAAACCTCTAATGATATTTTCTCGTCCATGGGTAAATATAAAAGGTGTAAAGAAGAAATAATCTCCTTAGTAGGACTAGCCATAGACAAAGAATGAGGGACATGTGTATCCCTGCTATACTCTCAGGCTTACCCCAAGATCCTACACTGTCGCAATCGAGTCGAGTCAAAAGTATCATGTGGCTAAACCTAACTCTTAACCTTGTGGTAATACATATTCTTCCTGCATTGTAGCCCAGTCCCCTATACTGGATCTCCAAAATCTAGCTGCCATCTCCCTATATCAATCATGTCCCCCTAATATACTAGTATAACGTAGACACTATCGTGGAAGTAAGAGAAACAAAAATCAGACTAACTTGTTCATGCGATCACATGTGAATTGATGAAGTGGTAAGCAAAAAGCACATCTAGCATGATCATGGAGTGCACGATGAAGCCTATTGAATACACATGAACATGGGAACCTAGTCTCGAAAAGCCCTAGAATAGAATCAAACTGCTAACCACTCCTACGACCCGTCGATATATCCAAAATGATCAACGAAGGAATTGATGTAGTCTGCTTGTTCCCCGAAGTTTATATTGATATCGATGTGATCACCTTCCTCACATACACATACAAAGTGATCCAATGATAATCTTTATACATCTTTCATACATGGATTTTTACCCCTTATGAGGTAAAGAGACTTTGACACAACAAATATGGTGTATCACATGTTGTGTCAAAAGGGGAAATGAAGCTTGTGCATCTTTCCTAAATAGATTTTTATCCCTTGCGAGGTAAAGAGACTATGACACAACAAACATGGTGTATCACGTATCGCTCTAGATAGCCTCATAAGGGGAAGTGAAGCTTGAACTAACACAAAGAGAACGATAAGTACACATGGCAATCCATCCCACTTGCAAAACCACAACCCCATTCCACACCACCTCACATGGTAAATGCTAACTATTAAAAACCGTGAATTCTAAAACCACTCATATCTTTATATCTTATATCCATAATTTCCCAACTATGTCTTTATAGAAACAAGTCAGTAAGAGGAAGAGATTGGAAAAAAAACTCGATCCATATGTACTATTTGAGAAAAATCATTCAAAATTCTAAAAATAATAAATTCATTAATATCTCTATCCACAATTCTCTATAATATTTGATTAATAAATTCATTAATATCTCTATCCATAATTCTCTATAGTATTTGATTTAGATACCGATAGAACAGAAATTGAAAAAAAAATAGAACAGTCTATATAGTCTCCATATTTAAAAAAAATATAACCCTACAATATGTGAAGAACTAATGCACTCCGGATGTACTCTCTCTCTCCCTTTCGCTACCTTCAAGCGGAGTCCAAAGATTATTGAACTACTTAGAGGTTGTGCTCGAGACTTAACTATGTATATGACATTTTGAAGGTGGACGGATGGAGGGAATCCGTCACTATAGGAAAACGCAAGCTCCATGCCTCACAGGCTTTTGGGTTGTGGGCCGATGAGGATGGAGGTGATCGGATCAGGCTCATCATTATGATGATCGTCTGCCCGCAACAACTCGCTGATATGTGCAGCTTTCGAGCATTAACTGAAGTGTCTTTTCACAACGATGAAATGAACATTTCGAGGATTCTCAGTTTATCAGCCAATCTTTTCTTTCTTCATTTCATTCAGCCATTCCAGTCAACGGTCCTTCCACCCACTTACAGACCTTTCTTGCTTCGAACTCATACCTGACATCATAAAGCGTTCGTGTTGACTTGATTGACTTTTCGACAACGACGTGTGTTCACCAAGAGAACCATTTTTTCAAGATAGTACTCCAGCGTGACATCTCAGCCCATCGGTTTTTCCTTCACGTATGTTTTCCCAGTGAAATTCTAAAGTCGAAATCCTATCAACAGATCACGGGTGATGAAAGGTACGATCAACGTATGTAGATGAGTCAAATCTGCATATCCTAAAGTTGGTACTAACTCTATGAAAGTCTTTCTGATACAATAAACTATGTTCCTAAGGTCAATGATCCATAAACACTTAGAACCACATCTCCCTCTTAGAATATTATTATGATTATATATATATATATATATATAACTATATCTATTATCTATTTATCTTAGCATATATTTCTAGTAATTAAATTTAGTTTTCTTTAACTATGAGATTTGGCACGGAGATAAATATTTTTGTTAATTTTGTGTTGATATATATGTTCATTATCCATGGAGAATATATATCTATAACATTATTGGGTAATTTGGCATTCTCGACATATTTGTTATACTCCCGGTTTGTGATTACATATAGTTCATCATTGAGATGTATGCAACAGACGTGAAAGGAGAGGAGGGGGGGGGGGGGGGGTTCATTTCTCTTACAAGTATTATTATGAGAGATGCTTTGTCCCCGGAGTCACGACATGAACTCTTGTCTTTTTACTCTTTACCCACCAATTGAACTCGATGTCTACAATCTATCATGATGGACCAATAATTTCAGTAGGCTCTACACTCTCTTGGATCCAACCATTCATTGTACTCCTAGGGTTCGTATACGCGTTTGCTCCGGTAAGGATGCATGCTCGTGAATATTGGCTCAACTATGCATCAAGACTTTTTGATTCGCACCATTTACCTTCTCTATGGTAATGAGATTCCGCCTTGGCTTGGTCTACCCATATGCATCTTCATTATTCACTTGTGAGTATGGTAGTACCTTAGATTCAACAGAGTCCATATGAGTTATTGCCCGTTCGTTGACCCGTTGTCGTTATAGATCCTACATGTAACACAGTTTAGGAGAGAGTGATTGCCCATCCTCTTGGATGGGTGACCAGTGGAGCAATAGTAATCGAGGTCTCCAAGTATAGTGGTATGCATAGAAGTCACCTCTTTGTTCCTCTAGCCTTGGAGGTATATTGAACTATGGATGCAAACTTTGACGAGTTTGTGAGATAGTACGCAAGAGCCTACCATTTTAGATAATAACGGATATCACTTTCTTTATTGTGATGACATATTTCACACTTTGATGCTATTGGGGCCTAGCCCCACCCTACCACCTTGGTTCATCCCTATATGACTTGATGGTGTTTCCCATCCTTTTTGATATCTTACATGAATGTATAGAGCTGCATACTTCTTCTACTATGTACCTTGGACTTGAGTAAATATCAGACATCGTTTCTCATCATATTGAGACAAATTGGACTCGAAAACCGATCACCCTTCTTGTTCGGTTTCAGCAGTCCATGTGAAACAAATCATATTCTTTCATCATCTAAGAAGTGAGGATCTGCTGGGACGTAGACTTGCAGCTTGAAATGAAAACATCTTCAACTTCAGGGGACATTTGTTCCTAGCAAACATCTCCCATAGGTCCAAGTCAATGTTGTGTTTAATCACTCATGGAGGGGGAAACAACAGCACTTCAAACCCAAGAATACATATTAGTCCTAGAAACATTGGGAGGGAAACGGCACAGCCACTCACCACCAGCCAAAGCACACGCACCGGCATAGATGGTTGGAATATAGAAAAACATCAGTTGTATTAAAGCATTGGTGAGCCCTGGAATCTCTATCCTTGTATCATCAAATTGCTCAACTTTAGTGATAAAATGTACGTTGTGACTTCAAAATGAACTTTGTAGTCACAACGTACATGTTAATTGGCATACTAACTAGTGGGAAGACTGGACAAAACGTTACAAGCTTGTAAGTCGAAATATCCTGGAAAAGGTTGAATGAATTCGACCATTAAAAGAAAACAAACAGTGTGATTTGTTGTTGGTAGCTACAACTCTTTTCGCTAATAAAGAAACACGAGTTTTTTATTTCCCCAAAGCAGTGAACTTGACACGCGAGAGCCGAGGTCACAGATGCCCTGAAGAGAATCATAGTAGAGCCTGTCCATGGTATTCTCGTCGGGACCATACTCCAGTATCATTACAAACAGTCTATCACTTTAGAATGTTCTAAATGTTCTCCCATCACCTATCTTCGTGAGATTTCAGAACCGTCCAGATTGATTCTCTTCAAGGTCTCCTATCTCGCACGCAAGGAATGCAAGTTAAAGTTGCAACTCACATTCTGCACACTGAACTCGGACCCTTGGTAGGTAAAAGAGGTTGTGACTGATTTAGTGGTTTGCATCCATTAACATCATTAGAGTTGAATGCAAGGAGCGAGAAGGGAAAAACTTAAGAAGAGAGAGAGAGAGAGAGTGTGTGTGTGTGTGCGTGTGTGTGTATCATAAGGCGATGCAGCCCAAAGGCTAAGACGCCACATACCAGAAGTAGGAAAATATTACTGTAAGGACTGAGAGCCAAGAACATATGAAAGGCAAATATTGAGTTCAGTGAAGACCAAAAGGAAAACTTAAGAAGAGTGCGACACTGGACAAACCTCTCTTTCATGTTCGCGTGTCGGTAACTAAGGTGCTGATAGACCACGTTCCGCCCATTTGTTCAAACGGATGTAGTCCGAGCTCCATCTTTGTTCATAAACTTCAGAATCATTCAAACTGAAGAACCGATTTCGCTTTTGCTTATATTCATGAAGTTTTGTGTCGATCGAGAATCGGTGACCAACTTACTCTCTAGACCTTGTCGGTGAACAAAGAAAGCATGCTAGAAATTGGCACCACAGCATTTGAAGGCTTTGTCATAGCGTGCGGAAGAAGACAGTAAGTTCGGCTACAATGGAAGCCGCCGATGATTTAAATTATTGTAGGTCATTCTTCTAGGTTCCTAAATATATAGAAGCCCTAAAGCGGAGAAAAATTCTTCCACGTGAAAAATTTTTCTCTGCTTTAGGGATGGACCGTATGCTCGAGGCTCTTACGTGGCGTCTTGGAAAAGACTCATGGTACCACTATAGTTTGAAGGTCGTCAATGAAGAAAGGAGGAGAGAGAGAGAGAGAGAGAGGAACGTATACAATTGGGACTGGTCACCTTAATCAGTCCACTGTCCTCGGCCTCGAGGTTTTAAGTAACGCACGAGAGGCAAAAACGTGTGGTTCTATTACAAAAAGCAACAGAATGCACCAGCAAATATGTTCCTTAATAGTCATTCTGTGTTAAAGTTCTTTCCCAACAGGTAATGAAAGAAGGTAAATCATCTTCATAATCTTCATATCCGGTAACTCTAGAGAGTGGAGCTGCCGAGAGCGTAGATGTAGCATTCTGTAAGGAGATTTAGGGACAGATTTGAATGATGGTCATGTACAATAAAAGAGTTACCATGCAACTAGATAATTGTCCACATAGTCATGGAGGGTTCACTTGTAACTCCATATAAGATGCAACCCATGTAGATGTATGTGAGCTTGCCAGGAGACCTTCTCAGCAAAGTTTGACATGCCCTACTGTACAGTCTTGAACAACTCTCGTACCATAGAAACATTGCAAGCAAGGCAATGCAGAAAACCTAGGAGAAAACGCCATGAACAAACCGAAATGGAATACCCACGCACCAAAAGAAAGCAAAAGGCGAAAGACCAGCTAGTGAAAAGCATAGCAAAGAACTCGAAGACTGTTGGCAAGCTGTGCGATCTGTTCTATTATGTTTGAAATAGAAGAAAACCGTATAATATTGCAAAAAGATGGGTAGACCCAGTCATACATGGATGAGACCAAAGGGTAGGATAGGGCTAAGCCCCAATAGCATCACAATGGGAATTATGTCTTAGTCCACCTATGATATCTCAACTATCTAGATCAAACATTCTACATGCAGAAAAGTAAAAAGGATAGCCTAATGTGATTGCTCTCACATAGATTACACAAGCAAGTGCTCTCTATAGAGCAATGGATAAACATTACCTAAAATAGGCTACACAATATGATAAAGAAAGTGATACCCCATTTTGCCTAGTATAATAGGTTCTTATACACACTCTCACATACGTGTCAAAGTCGGCATCCATATTTCTATATAACTCCAAAACTAGAGAAGCAAAGAGGTGACTTCTCTGTATACCTCTGTACTTGGATACCTTGGTTGTTGTCGCTCCACTTGCTACCCATATAGGCAATCACACTTTTTGAAATTGTGTCAAGTATAGTATATGTAATCATAAATTTTGCAATAGTAACCTAATCTTCAAGAACCAAGTATAGGTCTAATCCGAGTTGATTGCAAGGCATATCAATGCTCCACTCCATGTGAAATATCCACCCTCTCATGCCATAGCAAACACCACATTCCTATGGCATCATGGATAGCTATCTTTTTCTCTGAATGGGCAACGAGTTGTATAGAATCTGCTGCATCTAAGGTAGTATCACACTCACATGAATAATAAAGATGCAAATGGGTGGACCAAGCCAATGCGGAACCTCATCGTTGTAGAAAAGATAGCTTGTGTAAGTCAGAAAGCCTTGATGCATGGTTGAGCCAAGATCCTCGAGCGAGCACCTTGGATAAGGAAGAGCATAGACGAGCCACTCTCTTTTAGATCCACTAAAAGAGAGTGTAGGTCGTGGTGAATTCATATGTACATAAGAGTAGATTGTAGTATGGAATGGTAGACTGTATGTTTGGAATCTACATCAGGGTAGTATGTATGGGACCCAAACTTGAGGGAGCAGTCAAAAGCAAGGATGTAAGAGCTAGTATCTCTACAATGCGCTTTGTAAATAACAACCCCTATCCTCTGATTATGCAGGTGAAGTCAGCAATGAATCTAATAAGGTGAAGTAATGTTGCTGCTGTAACTCTCTTACACCGAGCGGTGGAGGCAAGAAGTTGCCCTGACGCTCACAAACACCACCATGGCAAGTGGGAAATCCCACGAAACCATATCTCATTGTAAAAGCGCTCCTTATCAGGGCAGCAACTGAGAACTGGCCAGATGTGCTCCATGATACAGTTCTGATCTGTAACTATTGCTCGCTTGAGCATATCCAAAGTCACGTTTTGGAATCTGAGGCATCTAAGTCGTTATCGTGGTCGGATTTTGGACAAATTCTAGAAGCCTCGCTCGTTTCTCCTCCTCATAGACGACGGGTCGATTCCAAAAGTAGACATTGACAAAATGAGAACTTACTTTTATTTCTTGACTTTCATCTCACCGTTAATGTACCTTCATATCCTTGCCATTCGAAAAGATCTGCGTGTACTAAGTGCTTGCTACACAACCCTTGTAATCCACGAGGGAGACTGTTCCCCTCGCCTCCTCGCCTCACATTTTTCGATTCATCCTTTTGATTGGGTGCTCCGCATAATAAAAATGGCCAGAATCCAAGAAGTATATATAAGCGATATCTAAAAAAACATGGAGGTGCAGGAGTGCTTAATAGGAAAAAGCATCAAGAAATCTCAGAAAATGTAGATACTATGAAGTTAATTAAGTGAAAATGAAAATATTTATGATGAAATGGACATTATCACTAACATCAGTCAAATGAAACATCAGTCAAATCTAATTCGAAATAGCTATGTGAGCTAGAGTAAATCTAATGTGAAATGACTATGTTACCTAGTGGAGGTGTTGATATCTTCCATGTATATAGTTACTGTTCGTTAGTATTAGTTTCATCTATGTTGGAAAAATACTTATGTGAATTAGGGAAAATCTAATGTGAAATGAATATGTAAGCTAGTTGAGGTGTTGATATCTTCCATGTATTTAGTTAGTATTGGTATCATTTATTTATGTTGACAATATAATACATAAGCAGATTAGTACATTTAGCACCTTTTCAGTTGTTTTAAATTTCCAGGGATCATATGTTTCAAGCTTAGTCTCTCAATCTCAGATTTTTAGGTACTAGCACCGTTAGAGTTGTTTTAACTTTTGAGGGTTCATATGTTTTGAGTTTAGTCTCTCAACCTCAAATTTCAAGTTTTACAAAAAAAATTCTTCAAAGTGAACTTACATGTGCATTTGTAACATTCGGTGTCGTAAACACTTTGCTTTATTCTGAAAACACATGAATGCCTAGCTGTAAAAAAAACCTCACAAGAGACAATTGTCTCGCTTGCTCTCTCTCTTTCTTTCTTTCATTAATTACCACAAAAAGTTAAACAATCCCTTCAATTGTCTCCATTCTTGAGTCCACCTCGTGGCTCTTGTCATTTTCGTGTTGTGAAATGGCTTTTCGTGCACATACATATAGCATCACAACATACATCATTGTCACATCACACATCACAATACATAGATCGTCATACATAAGCACAAATGTACTCCTCTTGCATGTTGAGCTCAATATGCACACAACAAAACACAGTAGCCAACATAGGTGATGTCTAGGACCGTCATCTCCCTATGAATCCAAGAGTCGAACATATTGTGACAATTGTGGAATGACAAGATTTCTCATATGACTCAAGTGTAGTGGTGTGAAAGCTTTGTTTAGTCACTAGTGGAGGGTTTTACATATAAAGTGAATAAAAATACCAAAAAGTTAAAATCTCCAAGTGACTTAAATCCAACTAAAGATGGAGATCATTTTCAGAAGATTGAGAAGATGTCTATGAGGGTACTGTAGGTCCGAAACAGGAATACACAAAGAAACACTTGCAATCAAGAGTCGACACAGGAAAAACGTGGTTCACCTCACTGAGGCTACGTCCACGAAACACACAAAGTCACTTTATTGAATAAACCTAATTGTGTCCCAGAGAGCTTTTGTCAGCCCTCTTATATAGTACTACAAGCCCTACCTCTAGTCTAACTAACTATAGTCTAACTAACCAGAGTTACTCAAGACATGAATTAACTCCTAACAATCTTCCCCTTGACTCATGTCTTAGGGTCTCTAACTCTTGTTATCCATATACATACTCCGCGGGAAGTCCTAGAAGGAAACCTGAAGCATAGGTCCTCCTGTAAACAAGGATTAACTAGAAATAAGCCATAGCTTAACTAGGAAGGAGTAAAGCATATACAAGAATCAAACAATTACTAGAGTAACTCTACTAGTGCTTCTTATGCAAAACTGCATAGCAGCACAATGCCTCCTAAAACTCTCTAAAGGAATAACTTTGGTCAATGCATCAGTTGGATTGAGTTTACCGTCAATCTTGACTAGCTCAATCTTCCTATCAGAAACTGCATCTCTGATCAAGTGATATCTGATGTCGATGTGCTTCATCCTGCTATCCATCACTTGATTTCCTGCAAGATGTAAAGCACTCTGACTATCACAATGGAGATTAACAACATCATGTTTTAATCCCATCTCAGTGAAAAATCTATTCAACCAAATAGCCTCCTTTGTTGATTCCGCTGCTGCTACATATTCGGCTTTTCTAATTGACTGAGCTATGCACTTCTGCAAGGTAGATCTCCAACTAACGCATCCACCTCCAAGTGTAAACACACACCCAATTGTAGACTTCCTCTTGTCCAGATCTTTTCCATAGTCAGCATCAACGTAACCCAACAAGGATTTGGCATTGTCCAATAAATCATCAAACAAAAGACCATAATCCTTAGTACTCTTGAGGTACCACAGAATCCACTTCACAGCTTCCCAATGCATCTTCCCTGGATTTGACATGTACTTGCTCACCTTGCCCATAGCTAGAGCAATATCAGGTCTAGTGCACACCATCAAATACATGAGGCTGCCCATTGCCTTGTCATAGGGAATTGACGACATCTTTCCTCTCTCATTTGCATCAATTGGACATTGAGCTACTGAGAGCTTAAAACGTACCGCCAAAGGAGTCCACACTCCTTTAGAGTCTACCATGTTAAACCTATCAAGCACACGCTGAATGTACTTGCCCTGACTTAACCATAGCTTTCTTTTCTTCAAATCCATGTGAACATCCATACCCAATATCCTCTTGGACTCACCCAAATCCTTCATCTTGAATACAGATTTCAATTGACTCTTGCATCTTTCGACGTCGGATTGTTCCTTTGACAAAATGAGCATGTCATCCATATAGAGTACTAGAATAATGAGGCTAAAGATCTCATTATTCACCTTTTTCATGTAAACACATGGATCAAAGACACTCCGTGAAAATCCTTGTGCTTTCATGAACTCATCAAACCTTGCATTCCACTGCCTAGGAGCTTGCTTCAATCCATATAGAGATTTGAGCAGTCTACAAACTAACTTCTCATGACCTTTCTTCTCATAGCCTGTAGGTTGTCTCATATAGATTTCTTCCTCGAAAAAGCTGTGACTTGCTTCTTATGCTGTTCCATGCCAGGATTAGATTATCTTCCCTCGCGATAAGCGAAAAGATGTCTTCATATTTTCCCGTTTTCACCTTCCATCTGTTTCGAAGCCCTGTTAGGAGCTCGAAATTCGTTCCAGTACCTTCATTCGTATGGACGCCTTCAGTTTAACATCCATCTGATCCATAAGTAGACCAAATATCGCAACAAGTGCACATACCAGACGAATTGTAGCATACTTTGCTACAGGTGAGAAGACTTTATTGTAGTCCACACCTTTCTCTTGTATGAAGCCCTTAGCCACCAACATAGCTTTGAAGATCCTATTCTCAACTTGTACACACACTTGCTAACAACCAAAGGTTAACCTTTTGGAAGCTCCATCAGCTCCCAAGTCATATTCTCAACAAACGATTGCATCTCACGCTCCATAGCAATATCCCACTCAAGCTTATTGATAGAGGCTTGAGCTTCTCTATATGAACAAGGTTCTATTTCTTCTAAGATCAACGCATTCTCAATCATCATTCTCAATTTCAATATTATGATCCTCAAGAATAGATGAATAAGCCCATGTTCCATACCTTTCAGGAGCTCTACTAATCTGATTTGATGATCTCCTAGTAGATGGTCCTGGTTGATCTCCATCGTTTTGTGCTGTGTCTTGAGGCTCAGCAACGAAACACGAAACACGAATTCTTATTGTTCAGGAATTTGCTCCATCTGTTCCGGAGCTTTTCCTTGTGGCGCATCATTAAACCCATAATGATCAATCTCTCCCTCAACAACATCCATGAGTGGAGATTTGCCCTTGTTAGTTCGGGGAGCCTGAGATATCTCCCCCTCTTTCAATGATCTGGGCTCATCAAAAGAAACATCTCTACTGACAATCACCTTACAAGCTACTGGATCCCATAGCCTATAACCTTTCACACCACTTGCATATCCAAGAAAACGACACTTCTTGGATGTAGGATCCAACTTGGTCCTATTCTCCTTAGATATGAGAGGATAAGCCGTAGAACCAAAAATTCTCAAACGACTATAATCAGGCTTCCGTTTGTGCCTCAATTCAAACGGTGTTAAGAAATTGATTGCACTTGAAGGAGATAGATTTACCAAAAAAACTGCGGTATTAATAGCTTCAGTCCAGAATTCATATGATAAACCTGATTGGCTCAACATACTACGCACCTTCTCCAATATTGTTCGGTTGAGCCTCTCAGAAACAACACTTTGTTGCAGAGTATAAACCATGGTGAGATGACGAGTGATCCCCTCCTCTTTGCAGTAACTTCTAAACTCCTCAGAAGTATATTCCCCGCCATTATCCAAACGTAGATATCTCATCTTGTGACCAGTCTGAGTCTCGACTTGGGCTCTCCAACTTTTGAAAGTTGCAAAGACTTTAGACTTTTGTGTGAGAAAATAGACCCACACAAATCATGAGTAATCATGAATAAACTATACATAGTACCACTTCCCAGAATGTGAGGCTTTAGGAGAGGGTCCTCACACATCACTATGTACATACTCAAATAACTCTTTGGAACTATGAGTTCCATCACCAAAGGTTTTTCTATGTTGCTTGCCCATAACACAATGCTCACAAAATTCCATGTCAACTTTACCTAAACCAAGTAACAAGCCCCTATCACGAAGGAAGGTCAAGTACATGTTACTCATGTGTCTCATTCTAGAATGCCAAACATGAACCATCTCATGCCAAGATCTAATAAGATTGACTTCACCACAAATGGTATTGCCCTCTAGCACATAGAGATTTCTATGCTTGTGTCCTCTTAAGATAATCTTATCACCTACTCTCACCTCAAGTACTCCTTGCTTAGAACTCCACTCAAGGCCTTTTGAATCTAACATTCCAAGAGAGATAAGATTCTTTCTCATTTCAGGTATAAACCTGACGTGAGTCAACGTACCTTTGACTCCATCAAACATGTGAATCTAGACAGATTCAACACCTTCAATCGTGCAGGGTTGATCATTTCCCATAAGAACTAAACTGTTTGATACTGAGAAAGTATGAAAAAAACTCTCTAATGTAACAAATGTGATAAGAACAAGCACTATCTAGAATCCATACATCACCAATGCCCTTTGGTGAGTTGCATAGGGCATACCTTTGGCTTCACAGTCCATCTTTGAGCAAGTCATACTCCTCATCAAAATCTTGAGCCATATTGGCCAAAGGAGGTTCATAAGCCTTGGTCTTCACTGGCAAATGATCCCTCCCATAAAGGACTAATTGGGAGAGAAAATGTTGTGCCCTATGCACTATCCAGAAGAGTGCATGTTCTTATAACATCAAGACTAGAGAGCGACTTGAAGGAAATGGTAGCTATTGCCTTAATAACTAACACCCAAGCAGAGATTTGGGAAACATAGTTGAATACGTGAGTACTATTTGATACCTTCATCAAGGACACTGAAGGATTTTGGTAGTTCAAACATCATCGGTTGTATATTCGAGAGAGGATTTTGAGATAGAAATTGTTGGTGGAACATCATGATGCACCAACTATTTGACACATGGAAAGAGAGCCTACCCTACATAAGTTGAAGCAAGCTCAACTATATTGGCCAAGGATGAAGAGTTCAGTATGTGATTATGTAGATAGTTGACTAGTTTTCAAAAAATCAAACTCTCTGCTCTCATGAGGCCGGATTACTACAACCATTGACTATACTTGATGGCCCTTGGCAATCTTTGGCCATGGATTTTGTAGTAGGCTTATTTGAAGTTCAGGGATAAAACGCTATCTATGTAGTGTGTAATCGATTGTCGAAACAAGCTCATTTTATACCTTGTCATACCACAATCACTGTTATTCAGACTGCAGACTTGTTTTTCAAGGAGATTCACCAACATCATGGCATACCTATATAGATAGTCTCAAATAGAGATTCTAGGTTTCTATCTGAATTTTGGACCCATTTATTTTTACGGTTAGGCACAGAGCTATCTTTTTGTATTGCCTATCACCCTCAAAACGATGGGCAAATTGAAAGAATTAATCAGATCATAGAAGAAGGTGTACAAAATTATTGCATGGTGGACCAAAGTGATGGGGTCAATCAATTATCCATGGTGGAGTTTAGCTATAATAGCATCAAACACTCTGTGATTGATTTGTCTCCATCTCAATGTGTTTACAAAGATAGTCGGAACCCTTGGACTACAACTAGACTTAGTCTTTGGAGTTTGGAACCTAACACTCCATGGGATACTCTAGTTCCAGTTGTAAATGACTTTTTAGACACATAAAGATTGGTATTAGACTTAGCTAATGAGAGTATGCACAAGGCTCAAGCTCTATATAAGAAGTATGCCGACCAATAGAGGAAAGATGTGGAGTTTGAGGATAGAGATTTAGTCTAGTTAAAGACTAAAAACCTCACTATCCCCAAGGAGCTCACCATGAAGTTGTTTGCATGTTGGGTCCTACCCTTTAGAATTTAGGCTAGAATAGGAAAGATTGAGTATAAATCAGAGTTTCCAAATAGCATGCGAAACTATCATCCTATTTTCCATGTATCTAATCTCAAGCATTATGTGATCAATGATGACCTAGCTAGAATAGCTAAATGAGCACCTGCTACACGTGCTTTACCAGACCTAGATGAATTTTGTATGGAAGAAATCCTAAATGAAATGATGATTAGAATTGTAGAAGTTACCTATCAAAAAGAATATATGGCAAAGTGGAAACATCATGAGTATGTGTATGCTACATGGGAGCCTTTGGCTTCCTTGCCACTCAAAAGCAATCTCCCTGTTTTGAGACGTTGGGGGCATACTTTGCTCTAAAAGGCAAGAGGGGGAAAATTTGAATGATTTAAAAACAATTGATTTGTTTGTTGTGTTATCAAAATTTCAATTAATATGCTTGTAATTATTATTAAAATTTTGTCATGGTTGTGGAATACGGTTCCAAAGTGGATTATGCTTAGTCTAAAAGGAGAAGGGACGTCAGACCGTAGATTGGAGTTGGCTACTATTGTACCTCATCTCCGGATCATTACACCAATATTAGCAGCCCAAAAAGTGTTAGTTCTTGTAAACTACTCATCAATGATATCTATGGCTCATTGCACCGATGTTCATATGCCCAAGAAGCATGGGTTGTGAACATAACTCATAATTATATTAATTTAAAAGTAATCTAAAATTATTATTGATAAACATTTGTGGTTATGATAAAAAAAAATAACACAAAAATATACTTTATACAATTTGTTGTTTGAAATAAAATTTGATGATTATTTATAAATTTTTTATATTGTTCTAACCATTGTACAAAACCACTATTTGTTTGACATCACAATGCCCTGATCTTTTGTGATTGTGAAGATGTCACAAACCCACCTGCGCAAGCCCTATCACAAATCCACTATTATTTATGTATGGGGGACAACAAGAATTGGGCGAACTTCTTACGCTCCCACGCATTTAAATCTTTCGCGAATGTTACAAAGTACTCTTTTTAGGGTTTTTCTCAAGTTTACCCATATAGAGAGCTAAATACACAGGAGAATACACACATACTATGTTTATAAGATCACGAGAATGGACAGGGACGGCACGTCTAATCATTTATTAATAATGACCAACTGGTACAAATAAAGAACGGATTGAAATATATCGCCGTAGAAGTATACCAGGAGGATATACCGCAAAAGACTTAGTGACAAAAGCAGCACATTCAGGTATGTAAGGTAGCCAAGATGGCAACCGCGACGTTTTTAACAAAACGCAAAAAGGCTATACCAATACCAGATATGAAGGCATGACGGTATATATGCTCCAGTGCCACTCCTTCACTGAAGAAGGAGCAGGTGACAAACATAGAGACTAAGGTGTTGTGAAGGTCATTCTTGGTACACATTTTAGATCTGGCCACTGACGATAGCTAGTCCAGGATAACCAAACATGCGTGGTACTCATACTGTACATAAAGACAACTCGATGAATGGCACAGGCGAATAACAATAACGGGTTGCCATGTACAATGACGAGCAGAAATATGACAGAAAGTATAATAGCAGGTACACAAATTTGCGACAGAGTCTTTACCTACGAACATTTCCGCTAGTCAATCCTTCACACCCACACATATGAAACACAGATGTCAATCAATACTAACAAAGACTCAGGCTAAGGATGTGCCACAACACTGGACCCATCTACAGCACAATCCCTTAGATAAAGCAGAATTGAGCCTTTCCATAAAAAGGGACCTGCAAGGAGGCTCGCCACCAGACCACGAACCTTTCACTCCACCACATAACAGCGCTTGCATTCGACAACATAAATGATCTAATACTTTCGTATCTTGCTATGAGACAACTGCAGGATCAGATTTGAAAACTTCCCGAAGTCCGTGAAGAAGGCTGACAGAATAGCTGAATTCCTCTAGAAAGACAAAAAAGCAAATGAGAAGTCCAGAAACCTCTCCAGAAACCAAAAAAACAAGCCGAAAACAAAAGGCTCTAACTCGCAAATAAGATATTAAACTACAACATCCAAATGATTTTACGTAGAGCTCAAAGTTTGGTACTTTTGTCTTGCATTAGCAGAGTAGACAGAAAACGCAGGAAGCAAGAAAGTGACCAGAAAATAAAAACTTCAACAAGAGGCATAATCTCCGAACTCCACACGTAACACAAAGAAATCTACTCACTTCTACTTTCTTGTCAAGGTGCTTGTAAATCGGTGAGCGCTTACGGTACATCATCCGGGGAACGAGGAATAGAAGGACCGGCAGACTTCACAATTCTTCAAGTCCCAAGGCAAGCAAAAGTCTTCGAAGCACACACAAACACAAACAGAAGTGCATGAATCTGTCTACAGATTACAATAACCTTGCGCTGGCCGATGAATGTTATTTGGACTTTGCAGCTAATTTTAGAGGAAACCTCGGGTACTTATAAGGCATATAAACTCCGAGCTGAAAGGTATAACTTCATCCAAACATTGTACACATCTTCAGAAAATATGCCCCGAGTACAGAAAGGCCCCATTTCACACCTCGCTGTCATGCTTACATTAGAGGCCAAAGACACAAGATTCCATCTGGATATTGAAGAAATGTTTACCATTGAAAAGGAAAACTCCAATGTCGCCACAGGCATAGAACGTCAAAACCTGGCATAGCTTTTGAGAAAGCAACGAGACTGTGAGTGAAATTCCAGAGCAAAATAGAGTTGTTACCTACAGCACAGGAATACGTCCACACACCATAGGAAAACAATCATCTCTGATGTCTGCCTGTTTCACCAGCACCCATAGGTTATGTAACGGGTTCAGCGTTAAGACGTACGTCATTGACAACATACAACATGCTTGAATGAGAGCAGCTCCAAGATGTGCAAGCAAAAGAAAGATCCAGCATCTGCACCCATGCATAAGTTGGAGCACCATGCACATGACGTAACTGAAATTTTTCAACTGCCCTTCAGTGACTGAAAATTTGACTTTAAGCATTTGGCACATGTTGGAAATAGTGATTGCGTGACTACCCTACACCTCTCATAATGTTACAATAAATTCTTTGTAAGCGCCAGCCAAAGGACAGTTGGCAGCTCGTAATCCTTCACCTGTCTCAAGTTGATGGTAAACCGCTCGAAACCCTCCTCTCAACATCTTTGGCTCGCTAATGTACTATGAGTCTAAGAAGTAGCACCATTTTGAACTGTATAAGAACATATATCCACGCCAAACCTAGTGAACTGACTCCATTAGGAGGACTCAGCCTCGCAGCTTGGAACTGTCACCATGGGACATTACAGTCACAAGGCCGGTGATCTACAACAAAGACCCCACTATAAACCCCTGCTAAATGGGGCACTCGAGTCTCCATGAGAAAACTTAGCCTGACTGAACAGTGGTGTTTAGGATAGAAGTGAGCACTCCCAACACCAAAAAAGCCAACATTGGGCTCAAATCAAGAGCGTTGAAAAGTGGAGGAATGATATTCCTAAACAAATTCAGGTAAGGATCACACATGTCCCTCATAGCTTGAAGTGGCTGCCTCTCCCATGGGATGTTGGGAAACCAACTGAGAAGCACACGTACCATAAGAACCCCACTGTAAAGCTCCAACCACTTGGCCATTCCACTAGCCACCACGGTCAGAGGGGTGTTCACAGGCGCAGACTGAGAAATCGCCGCAAAAAATAAAGGAGCAGCCGCACACACCATCCTTCCCTTCAAAGCTGTCAGCAACTGCAACTCCTCTTCGGTTTGAGGCTTAAACTTGGGCAGCGGTACAACATTCCCTAATTTCTCACCCATCTGACTCAAACTCCTACCCAGCGACTCAAGCACCAGAAAGAATCCACTGCCGAATTTCTCACGCACCGGGTGTTGCTCCTTTCCAGGATCAGCTAGACCCGCAATCACTTTCAAACTTTTCGAACTTCTCAACCTTGGCACCGTCGTCCTTCGTGCAACCCACGAAGAACCAGAACCTCCGCCAATCCTCGCTCCCTTCTTGATGGTGCTTACGTTCACCCCGGATACCCCTGAGAGACACAAAGACGACGACGCCATCGACATCGCCACCGCCATTCTACAATTCCTGGAAAACACTACCGACTCTTTCAAGATTCAACGGGCAATTCGTGAAGGTTTAGGATTTCCCCGCGGTACTCTGGAATGCAATTTCGCTGCTGCTGCTGCTGCACTCCCGTGTGGCAGTGAGATGGGATTTAATCGAAGGAGGAGGTGGAGCCGGAGCGTGAGAAGAAAGAAACTCGACTTTGTTGCGAGTGGATAGGTTTCGTTATCGGAGACACACACATGGATAGCTGCCGCTACGTGGTACGACGGAGCGCTCCTCTTTTCGCTCGCAAGTTCGCTGGGAGTAACGAAAATCTAACCTTTCGGCATTATTCGGGCGATATCGCCTGCGCTATCTACACATAACTGGGGTAATAAACGTTCTCGTGAGCTCTTGCCAGAACCGAAAAGTTTAACGTTTCGCCCAAGGCTGGTCTCCGCATGAATGGAACCCAAGGAATGAAGCCCGGCAAAGTACAGGTAGAGGATGAGGACAATTGAAAATAAAAGCCTGTTAATTATTTGGACGAACCAATCAGTGATCGGTTACATGTGCTTTGGACCTACCGTCGTAATTTCCGGGACTTATTCATTTCCGAGGTGGTCATTATTTCCATCGCAAGGGGAGGTGTTTCCAGAAACTAAAGATTCATTCTCGCCATTGAATAAAATTACGACAATTCAAATTCTAAGAAGAGATTCTTTGCAAGTTTCGCCTCAAGCCGCCATTGTTAATGTCAATTTCCCAGGTCGCTAGACTCGGATCAAATTGCTAAAAATGCAAATAAGGCCAACAATACATTGTGATCTATAATTAAAAACGATACAAAAGCTTTTATTTAAGTTTAAAGGTTTCATAGTTGAACAAATATTTGGTATTTTAAATTTAGCTAATATATACACAATTTTATGTTTTTCCAACATGAATGTACTTGAACAATCATTGACACAACTAATTTTTTTTCAAAAAAAAACATTTGATCATATATATTTTGTTAAAAAAATAATTTAAAATTATACTAATTTTTAAAAGAATTCAGCATAATTTTATCAAGTTTGGAGAAAAATTTCATATTTGTAATTAACTTAGTCATTTTTTCATTTAATGTAATAAATTATTTCATATTTGATCTACTTAGATACAAAATAGATAGATTAAATTAAATTAAATAGTGATAATTATAATTTTGTATATTCAATATAAAACTCTTTGTACAAAATTAGTCGACAACAGTTAACAATGTATTACAAAATTTATTATATGCATATTCTCACCTACTACGTTGCATGTAACATAGTTAGATTTTCAACTTACTTATCATGTTTGTTGCAAAAATTAAATAATTTATACACAAAATCACAAATAATCTATCATATAGCACATTTATTGAATTTTATATTTTTTAAATAAATTACAAATTGATAATCATTCTCACTTAAAATATTTAAGATTAATATTTAAAAATTATCATATCAAATATTATAACTCACAACTTATAAAATTTTATATTTTTTATATGCAAAAACACAATATATTATAATAATATGATATTTTAATGACTTTTGTTTTTCAATTTTATATTTTTAGTTATATAATTTAATTCTCTAACTTTCATGATTAATTTCAATTTTTTATCAATTATTTTGATTTATTATCATGATTTGATTTGATTTATTTATTTTATTTATATGAACTTTTTTTTATTTATTGAGGATTTGTTGACCTCTGTATATGTAGCTTATTATAAAAAATATATATAAAATTTTATATTTTTATATAAGTTATTATATAACTTGAAAACTAAAAAATATTATATTGATATTTACCTTTATCATCTTTTTAATAAATTTTTGGATTTTTTTACACTATTCTTAGGGTAATGATAATAGACTTCAATCAAGATTTAAAAACATATGTTATTTTTCTAAAACTTATCCTTTGGCTTTATGTACTATGGGAGTACATACAATCCAAAATTCACTGTATATCACATGACTATTATACATATTCATCATGATTTATAACCTTATACTAATTCATGCTTATAAAAAATTTATCATATTTATCTATTTAATCACTCATTTTGCTCAATCTATTGTATAAGCTGTAAATCATATCAAGTTTTACTCACACATGATGTATGTGTAAAATTCATGTCATAATTAATTTATTCATTATTTCCCCAATTTTCTACTCTTATGGTGCAAAATTAGTGGTAAATAAGCATAAACACAATCATATTACTTATGAATAGTTTAATATATTATATTCTTTTATTGCAACTAAAATAACACATCTAACCTTCGAGTATAATTAGTTACAAATCATATAATTGAATAGTGTATGATAATTTGAAATTTTATATATATAAATATAAAATTTCAAATTACTATACACAATATACATATATCAATCACATAGTTGTTACTATTGCTTAATTATTTCAAAATTATAAATTATTCGCTCAATTTATAATTTTAATTTAGAGTTTATTTTTTTATATAAGTTTTTTGTGCTACATGAAAATATTTAAATAATTATTGATAATTGAAAAATTATAATTATTAAATTAAAAAATAGATTAACTAATTTATTGGTTTCAAAAGTTTGAAAAGATGAAATTGTTCATAAAATTGCAATTAGTTCTTGACATAAAAAAGTCTTGATGCAATTGTGACATCAAAATGAAACAAATACACATTAACTTGAAATATTATCATTTGTTATAGCGAAAATTAATTTTTTATCATTGATATTTTTTTTGGAATCATATTTTGTTTCATTATGTATGAATTTAATATTATGATTATAAGTTTAATATTATTGATGAGAATTATTTACTATAAATTTAATTTCACATATTACATGCATGTTTAAAATATTATATTTTTTAAATCTAAAATAAAATAAAAAAAAAAAAATTTTAAAATATATATATATTTAAAAAGTTTAAAAATGTGTTTGGAGTTGCATACAATAGTAGTGCCATTATCTTGACACTTCTATTGTGTGTAGCTTCATACTGCTTTTTGAATGGGGCAGTTTAGCTTTTAAATGGGGCAGTCAATCCAACTGTGATCCTTCTTATCGGCTATGAGAAAATTATCCAAACGACATCAACTTTTGCACATCATAGATGAATATCGACCTTGTATTTACAAATTTCATATTGGTGATTAACTTAACTTGCAGCAAAGTGCATCGATCACATTGGATATTACGGTTTGTCACACAACTCTACGAATACGTGAGGTTTTACTTTATGGAGTTTTGGTATTAGAGGGTCGTGAAGGTGTGATTTGGAAGGATCATGTGCGTAGTTGTGCGCCATGTCGCCTTCCATTGATGGTATTATGGATCCAAACATGAGAGGTGTGTGGGCAAGCTTGAGATGTATGTTATGTGGATCAGTTGGTGGAGCAGTTATGTGAAACTGCCGTTAGGGCCCATGGCGCCGTTAGGAGTCACATGGCTCAAGGGGTAGAGTTCAAATTAGGACACATCTTGGGGTGCAGTTTATTGAAGTTGAAACTTTGGGAGCGTGGTTATGGTGGGGAGTAGGTAGTGCGAAAACCTCAAATCTTTGAAACACAAAGTGGGTTTGGCTCGATTGTAATTTCTTTTTTATGATATGGTTATGAGCACTATGTCATTGTGGACGTTTTGAGAGTAGAAAAGATTACTTCGAAAACTTATATTAGATTCAATGGTGAGAATTGTGAGTTTTTGGAGCATTGAAGGTGTTTTGGCAAGATTTGATCGATGGTAGCTTCCATCTATTTGCTGTAGAGTGTGCATGGCCTTATGGAATGAAGACCATGGTGATGATTTAAAAGTGGAGTCTATTCAAAGTTTGATGTGATCGATTTTGAATTTTTGAATTTTCTATTTTAGTTTGTAAATCCGAATCAAGAATTTTTGAGGGCGGAAGTGCTGCTAAATATTGACAAAGTGGGTTGATGCTTAGAGTTATCTTGGGGCTTAAAATCAAGATTGGCCGAAAAAGATTTCGGACAGAAGTGTTCAAAGTTCAAGATTTGATATTTCGAAGTTTTCAGGTCCATGATAAGAGCGGTAGGCTATAGGATTATCATAGTGTCAGTTTGGTCTGAAATTTGGTTGCATGATAAGAGATTTAAAGTATCTTCAGCATGGTGGAGATGTCCAGCACAAGGTTTGTATGGTCAGAATTGCAAAATTTTGACGTTTAGGGGTCTAAAATTGAAGTTGAAGATTTTCAAAGTCATGTAGAAGTTTCAAATGATGTTTGTTTGCAAAAAAAAAAATTGCGTTAGGTAAAGAATTGAAAAAGACTTCTTTAAGGCAACGTCTTATGGTTATCTAGTTATATAAGATATTGCCTTATTCAATCGAATAACTAGTATCAGATTATCGATCTAGAGAGGAGAAGGACTCCAAAACTCAGTTTTAGTGTTTTTGAATGCCCTCCTAAGGCTATGTTAGTTCGGGTTGGGTTGGTTTGACCCTTTTGATGGATGTTTTTTAAATTGAGTATTGTTATTTATGTTTCTTGTGATTGATATACCTACATCTTGGCTTCATGTTTGTGCATCACGTTTGTTTATGTTGGTGCTTTGTTGTTTGGAGTGTTAGTGCTCTTGTGTGTTGCTCATAGTGAGGCCAGATTTTTTGGAATAGTCTGATTGTCCATGTTTTTCTTTAGTGAGACAGTTCTTGCGGACCTTTAGATTGCGTGAGGGCATGTGGTGATGGTAGGTTTTAGGTTGTCGGTGTGTTAGCACCTTGTGGTGCCTTGGGTACCTTTTGTTGTGGTTTCTGGTTCCAGTTGGGGACCTGTTGCTATACAGTTATGGAGGTGATATGTTTTTGTCACAATGGAGTTCTTTAGAGGTTCCGAAGGAGAGATTGCTCAGATTAGTAGTGGGTACTTCAAAGCTAGAATAGGATCACATGGCTTTTATGATTCCTATTTTGAGAGATTGGATTTTTATTATACTACGTTGTATTAGTTTGAGTGGCCGAGAAGCATGGAAACATCAATTGATATGAGTGAAGTTTTGAACTCAATCATGATAGAGATGAAAGAGTTGAGAAAAGCTATTATAGATGGATATACAAAGCAATAAGCCATGGAGGACAAGATCTCTGTATTAGAGAGTGAGAAGGTAGAGAGAGAAAGAGTTGGTGAGATGGAAGTGGAAACTCCAATACAAGAGACTTAACCCCAACCGCAAGCAACTGGTATCGCCAACGAAGAGGCAAATAGGAAACGACTTCAAGAGATGGAAGATCAATCCAATCTCTTACTTTGTATGGAAAAGGCATATAAGGTGGAAGCCTACTAGGGCAGTAGAGCCATAGGAGTTTTGGAGGGTTGGATCATGAGATGAATATACATCCATCACATTTTCATGTTTTTGATTTTACTGCAGGAATGTTCATGCGATCTGATCTCATGAATAAGGCTCTTAAATGGTACACTACCTAGGAACGAATGCTTTCAAAACAAGGTGCTTCTATTTCATGGAGTGGAATGCAAGATGGGCTTCTTCAGAACTTTTAAGCGGTGGACTGTCTTCAAATCGCAAGAATGAAGTTGTTGGATTTAAAGCACAAAGGAGTCATACATGAATACATTGAAGAATTTTATGATCTTCAAGTATCCATTATGGATATGAGTGGAGAATTAGCCTTAGATGTCTTCAAACCAGGCCTGAAGGAGAGAGTGCGAAAGGAGGTGATGGTGAGCAAACCATCCACATTGAATGAAGCAATCGTAATTGCTCAACAGATTTCAAGTGCTTATGGGATCACACACGGTGAACCATCAAGCAATGTTCGAGATCCACTTGGTCCAACACCAATGGAGTTGGGAAACTTTTGACGTAGAGAAGGATATGCACCATCAGGAGGACCACCGCCCAAGTATGCAGGTGATAATCGTCGATCACTTATTTCAAATTTAATGGATCATTTTGCAAATAATAGAACGGTTAATCGAGGAGGAATGAGAGTTCGTGACAATCGTTAATGTTGTGGATGTGGGAGGATAGGTCACATTGCCAAGTTCTATAGAACTTGATTGGGACCATCAAGAGGAAGATCCATGTTGCAACGGCCTTTCAACAATATGGAAGGAAGGGAATACGACAATGAAGACAAGACCTTGCAGGGAAATAAAGATCACTTGTAAACTTGCCTCGTGGACTTAATGTTCCACTTAACGAAGAAAAGACGAGGTTGGAAGAAGACAACGATTGGAAGCTCTTGGAAGGAGCAAGAAACAAGCACGATTGATTGTCATAGATGTAATGATGGAAGGACACAAGTAGAAAGTCATATAGATCATATAGCAAGAGAAAATTTTCTATCATGATATGTTGCAATGAAATTAGGATTGACTTTGATGAAGGCTGTGAGTGAGGAAGTGGAGTTGCCAAATGGGCAACCTGAACCAATAGAAACATTAGCACGGAGTGTACAACTAGCCATAGGCGGATAGACGGAAGAGATTGAATGAAGAGTCATCCGATTAGCTTGATATGATGTCATCATAGGAATGCCATGGATGGAGCAATCCAATCCAGAGGTAGATTGGAAAAAAGAAGTGATAAAAAGTAATGGATTGAAGATTTATGGAGATAGTAGCAGATCTCAAAATAGGTTCTTACTTCTCTTTGTGATTGATAAAACTAACATTTCTAGAGGTGATGTTGATTCTTGGGGTTTATAAGAGATGTTGCTGGTTCTAAGAAGAATCTTTACATTCCGGACTCATTGATCGATATTATTACAAAGTATAAGGATGTATTCTTATATAATCTACCTGCGGGATTGCCACCTAAGAGGCATGTAGATCACAAGATGAGGTGATACTTGATACTACTCCAACTTGCAAAGCTCCATATTGTTTGACTCCAAATGAGTTTGAGAAATGTTAAGCTCAAGTAGAGTAGATGTTGAGAAAGGGGTTCATACAACCAAGCATTTCATCTTATGGGGCTCTTTTGCTGTTTGTGAAGAATAAGGATGGGAGTATGAGATTATGCATTGATTATCGTGGGTTGAATCAACAAACGGTGAAAAACAAATATCCATAACCTCGAATGAATGATTTGTTTGATCAGCTTCATGGGGCAAAGTACTTCATCAAACTACATTACAAGAGCGGGTACAACCCATTCGAATTGTTGATGAAGATGTTCACAAGACAGCTTTTCGTATTATGTATGGTCACTTTGAGTATCTAGTGATGCCTTTTGATTTCACTTACGCAACTAGCACATTCATGAAATTAATGAACGATATTTTTTGTCCTTAATTTGAAAATTTTATTATTTTCTTTTTGGATAATACTCTAGTATATAGTACAAGCTTAGAAGATCATATGCAACATTTACAAGAGGTATTTGAGGTTTTGCGAGAAAATGAGTTATATGCCAAAGCTTCAAAATGTGAATTTGGCAAATCAGAAGTAGATTATTTAGGCCATCTAGTCACAGTGGAGGGAATCCAAGTGATGAGTGAAAAGATAAAAGCCATAAAAAAATGGACAGCACTAAAGAATCAAACTTAGTTGAAGAGTTTTTAAGGTTTTACTAGATTTTAATGCAGATTTGTTAAAGATTTTGCCCTCCTTGCCCAAGCCTTAACATCTATGCTAGGAAAGGATCAAAAATGGAGATGGGTACCTAAACCCTAAACCCTAAACCCTAAACTTAGCCTTTCAAGCATTGAAAGATGCTCTCTTGATGCACATATATTATCTTGATAGACCAATCAAGTTAGTTACAATAATGGATGAAATTCTCAACAACAATGGGAGGATGGTTGTCATCTGGTTGCCTTTTTCTCTTGAAAGTTGATGGCAGCCAAGCAAAATTATCACACAATTGAACGAGAGGAGTTAATCATTGTTCTTGACACCAAACATTGGAAGCACTACTTGGGCGACAAGGAGTTTGTGGTAGAAACCGACCGTTGGTGTTTTTGGAAACTCAGAAAGATCTCTTCAAACAATAAATTAGATGGGCATAATGACGTCAATGGTTAAACATGTAGTGTATGTGGATGGCAGAAAGCAACTTGTATATGCTCTCACGCAAATGCCATGCATCAACAATATCACAGAGGTGAAAATCTAAGTTGATTGGTGGACTCAAATGATGGCTGCAACAAAGAAGGATGAGGAGATCATGAAAGCACTTCAAACAAAGACGTCAAAGAAGGTTTGAGGTCTAGCATTTCAGGAGTTACGTAAATGGATCCCACAAGATCCAGATTTATGTACAATGGTGTTGTTAGAATGTCATGATACAACCATTGCAGGGCACGTGGGAGCTGAAAAGACATTGGAGAGCATACAACTAGTGTACTAATTGTCAAGGATGCGGGAAGATGTGGAGGTATATGTTCAAAGCTCAGTCGTATGTCAACAAAATAAGACAAGTAATAAAAAACCGGTAGGTTGATAACAACCCCTTCCCATTCCCGAACAACAATGGGAACATGAAACTATGGATCTAGTATGTGAGTTACCATAAACCTCTTTATGACATGATTCAATCGTGACCTTTGTGGATAAATTGAGTAAGATTATACACATCCGACCTATCACAAAGACCGTGACGAAACTTCAACTTGCTCATTTGTACATATATGTAGTTTTTGTGAATCGAGGATTAAGCAAAGTCTTAATCACCAATCAAGCAACTCATTTAACTAGTTTATTTTGGAAAACCTTGTTTAGTTTATTCAAAACAAAGCTAGCAATGTCTACAACATATCATCCTCAAACTGAAAGTCAAGCAAAGAGAGCCAATAGAACAATATATGATATGTTACGAGCATTCACCGAGCACGAGGAACAACAAGAGTGGGATATTCTTTTGCCTTTAGTGGAATTTGCATATAATAATTCAGTTAATGGTCCACAATAGTGTCTACATTTTATTTATGTATGGTACTCAGCCTTTGACATCTTCTAGTTCGGTGAGCATTCCTAAAGGGCAGGAGTTTTCAACCCAAGTTATGGCGGTCAATAATTTTCTATAGCACATACATAGAGTACTGCATCTAGCAAAGGAGAAGTTGGTAATGGCTCAAAATCGACAAAAGCAATATGCAAATGCTCATCGCAAGGAGGTGAATTTTCAGCAAGGAGATCAAGTTTGGTTATCCACGATAAATTTGTCACTAGGAACATCAAAATTTAACCCAACTAACATACTTACTAACACACAAGAAATAGAACCTAAAGAACACATAGATTGCTGACATGACATCTTTAAATAGTCCACTAATAGTCATCTGAAGACTATCTATCTCCATCTTACGTAACCTCCATTTTAGTTCTCACTAATTAAAAATGGTTATAAACCTGACTCCTTTTAAGATGCAACGTCCTTGATGTGCCCACGTTCAAGAGTTTGAACGATCAAAGGTGCATTGGCTAAATTTTTCGACGGTTTTCAAGTTGATTCATATGATAGATATCCTTTTCATTGAACCAAATACTTAGTTTTTGGAAAATATTTTGTATTTTCATATGCAACGGGAGCTTCAACTTATAAGACACCTTGCTAACACGTTTTAACATCACAAAAGAACCCATCAACAATCCATGGTCTCATAGTGATGTCCGCCATGTCATCGATCCATGAGAAATTAGATGGATGATGATTGTGAGATCTTATCTATATTGTATCTTTTTTAGGACTATATATGGAGAAAGAAAAACCATTGAGATATCTCTCAACTTCAGAATTTCTTGAGCTATTGGAGTGGTATCTCCTCACTTTTCTTATGTTACAATATAGTTCTAAAAAAGGTACAATATAGATAAGGTCCCACAATCACCATCCATAACTCCTCGTGGATCAATGACATGGCGGATTGATGACGTGTAACTCCAACTAACACACTAGAAACACAACCTAATGAACACATGGATTGATGGCGTATCATCTTTAAATATTTCACTTATAATCAACTCAAAACTATCTATCTCCACCTTGCGTAACCTTTATTTTAATATTCACTAACTAAAGATGGTTATAATTTTCTTTCCTTTTAAGATACAACATACTTATTGTACCCACGATCAAACTCTTTA
Source organism: Marchantia paleacea (assembly GCA_014180765.2). Classification (NCBI taxonomy): domain Eukaryota; kingdom Viridiplantae; phylum Streptophyta; class Marchantiopsida; order Marchantiales; family Marchantiaceae; genus Marchantia; species Marchantia paleacea. The sequence goes on from MUAA02000049.1 coordinate 1,226,242, forward strand.
ACGATTAAAGTTGCATTGGCTAAATTGTTAGTCTGTTCCCAAGTTGACTTATACGATGGATATCCTTTCCTTTGAACTAAATACTCAATTTTTAAGTTTTTGTGATCCTAAATTCAATTTTTTAGTATCTTTTCAATCTCAAATTCTTCATGATTGGCTACTATAGTAGATAAAGAAGGAGGTGCTGATGAATTTGTGAACTTCTTGGGACATGGTACATATTTTTACTATCGTAACACATGAAAAATATGTATTTTCATATGCTACGGGAGCTCCAACTTGTATGATGTATTTTGTGTATATGCTCCACAAAATCATTAATCGTCGCATATTTGGTTGAAAACTTTTTTCTTTTAGTACTTCTCATCAAACTAGAAGATGTTAAAGGGTGAGCACCATGCATCATATAAAATGAAGATATTTTATGGATGCATTAATAAATTTTTTAAGTAGAAATTCCACAAGAGTCAAAAGATTATTTCACTCTTGTTGTTCCTCCGAAATGAATGCTTGTAGTATATACTCTATTGTTCTATAGGCTCTTTCTATTTGACCATCAGTTTGAGGGTGATAGACTATAGATATTTTTAGATTTGTTTTGAATAAACCAAACAAAATTTTCCAAAACAAACTAGTAAAATGAGTTCTTATATTGGTGATTAAGACTTGATTTAATCCGTGATTCACAAAAACTACATCTAGATACAAATGAGCAAATTGTGGCGTAGTAATTGTCTTTGTGGTAGGTCAAATATGTATTATCTTACTCAATTTATATAGAAAAATCACGATCGAATTATGTCATAAAGAGGTTTTTGTAGGTCCGAATTAGGAATACACGTAGAACCAACTCTAGTGGTGTTAGGCATCATGGATCTCAAATATTGTTTCATGGTTTATTGTGTTTGATCCCATAAGCATATGAAATCTATTGATCAATTGCGATTGCTTACCATCACCTCCTTTCACACACTCTCCTTCAAGCCTCGTTTGAAGACATCATAGGCTTATGCTCCACTCATATCCATAATGGATTCTTGAAGATCATAAAATTCTTTAATGTGTTCATGTATAACTCCTTTCTGCTTCAAATCCCACAACTTTATTCTTGCGGTTTGAAAGAAATCCACCGCTTGAAAATTTCAAGGAAGTTTTTCTCCATGAAATGAAAGCACTTTATTCTAAAATCATTCATTTCCGTATTTAGTTTACCATGTAAGAGCCTTATTTCTGAGATAAGATTGGATGAACATTTATACTATAAAACTAAAAACATGAAAATGTGATAGATATATATTTATATTCAATATCCATCCCTCCGAAACTCTCATGGCTCTACTGCCCTTGTAGGCTTTTACCTTATATGACTTTTGCATACGAAGTAAGAAATTGGTCTGATTTTTCATCTATTGAAGTCGTCTCATATTTGTCTCTTTGTTGTGAATAGGAATGGCTTGGGTTGAGGCTCTTGTATTGGAGTTTTCACTCCCATCTCACCAATTTTTTCTCTCTACACCTTCTCACTCTCTAATGCAAAGATATTGTCTTCCATGGCTTGTTGCTTTGTATGATCCTATACAATAAATTTTTTCAACTCTTTCATCTTAATCATGATTGAGTTCAAAATTTTACTCCTAACAATTGATGTTTTCATGCTTCTCAATCACTCAAACTAATACAATGTAAGAATAATAACAATTCAATCTCTCAAAATAGGAATCCTAAAAGTCCGAGGTGATCCTATAACAGCTTTGTAATAATTTTCACAATAATTTTTAACATTAAAATTTCTCCATACTCTCTTTTGTTGATAAATTATTCTAATTTCTTTATACGTGTTGAACAGAACCGGTGCTAGTGTTTCATGATTTTAATCCATCCAACATTCAATATATAATTTAAATGATACAATTCCACGTTTCCCCATAATTGACAATGAGAATTATCATTGGTTCTAGTGAGGCCATCACTCGAGCCATAAAATTTGTACCCTTATTGGCCACAAGGTAGATTATGAAAACATTTTACTTTATGAATCTAACATGAATTTTGAACAAGTTGGAAAATGAAAAGTTTGTTATAGGATTTTCCTCTAACACATCTATATCTATAACTCACAATTTTCCCTTTTCCGCTTACTCTACATGTTAATGAATGATCTCTGCTAGTATCTATACAACTCTCAAGAACTTAAAGTTATCATTTGTGTCTTTCTATTCCAAGAGGGGTAATCCACACTCAAAGAAAGAGCAAGTTGGCTTTGATACCATTGTAACATTAGAGAATTAAAGGCATGATACTCGAGTTATTCAAGAACTCTCAAGTTGAGATATAACCTCAATGGTTTCTCTTTTTTCATATATAAAACCAAAAAAGGTACAATATAGATAAGGCCCCACAACCACCATCCATCCAACTCCTCGTGGATCAATGACGTGGTGGACATCACTATGAACACACGAATTATTTATGTATAACTCCAACTAACACACTAGAAATACAACCTAGTGAGCACATGGATTGCTGATGTGGCATATTTAAATAGTCTACAATAGTCAACTAAAGACTATATATCTCCACCTTGCGTAACCTCTACTTTAGTTCTCATTGACTAAAGATTGTTATACTTAATCATTGCTTGGTACTAGGCTCCTCTTTAGTCTCTATTTAAACATTACTCAATCTAACATAGGTCTTCAACCCTTAGTTTGCTTTTCCTGTTTAGTAGTAGCATATCATATACGTGCACAACAAATAAGTCTGCTCATTTGAAAGTAGACCTTGGCCTCCTCTTCCATACTCATAATAGCGAAATAATACTCCATTTCAATTGCCCACATCTCAAAGGTAGCTAGATGTCTCCTCCATAAAAACTTCTCCGACTAATCCAAAATAATCCTTTGCCATGTCTTAACTGGTAGAGGGATGTAGTCAACAACAATATGTACTCTAGTAGACGAAATATCCTACGAACGTATATTACCTACCCTCTCAACCCAGTACGATTTCAAGGATCGTTGCTATGTTGCTATCATTTCTATCTTTTCCAACTGCGCATGCTTGGATGTCAACTCAATGTCTTGAGCTAAGTGACAATTAGCAAACTCATCTAAGGCTTTGCTCTTGAGTGTGTGCTCTTCTCAACTTGAGAGCCTTAGAGTGGTACATTAGCCATTGGAATAAGAGAGTGACTCCAAAGATCTCATTGGCTAAGAAACTTTTCTTGGAGTTCCCCAATCCTACTCTAATACCAAATGTAACACACTTTTTACTCCAAATACTTGTCACATCACAAACAGAAAAACGCCTTCGCTACAAACAAACTACTCTAGATAGACACCTCATAATAGTATATCTTAGCTAAGAACTATTTTTCCAAGATAATACTCATAATACGCACAATTTCCAGAGTACATGAACCATGTGTTGATATGTCACATTCTTTCACCCGCCACACCACCTTTTCCAAGACCTCCCCTCTCTCTAATCCAACCAGCTGTCAGGTCAGATGATTCCCGGTTCTCTATTACTTTTTCCTTTTTTTTTTACTTCTCTTCTCCACTCTATGTCTCTCTATAGCTCTCTATCTGAATATGTAGCTCTCTATATATGAAAAAACATAAATTATCTCCTGTGTGTTTTGGACATAGGGGTTAAATACATAAGAAGAGAAAAAGTGTGGACCTATGTGGGCAGTGGCCAATAGATTGACAATATGAATGACCAAAAAAAATTGGGGGTGGGTTTGAGACAGGTGGGTATGTGACATCTTGACCTAATCTAATCTTGGGTCAAAAAAGATGACCGATAAAATCTAGAGTCTAATCTTTTATTGGCTTTGGTGAACGCCGAACTGAAAATGGACTTGCTGAACTCTGAATGATGTTGGAGGTTTCAATGCATTGACAGCTGTTGTAATCTCCCTCATATCCGACCTTTTCTCATAGTCAAACTAGTCCAACCAAGTCAGCTGAATTGGTTCGTGGTGGCCGAAAAGGTCAGACCATGATGACGCAATCCTCACTTCAAAGCTCAGCCTATATTGTGGGTGGATCATTTACTCTTTCCTACATTCTCAAGGTTAATATACTTGAGGGCATCGACAGGTTTGATCTACTTGTTTGAATCATGAAGCTTTAGAAGCTACAGCATATAACCAAGTTTGCCGCGGCGTTTTTACCTCTTCTAGAGGTTTGTTCTGCAACATAATGACTTTTATTCAGTAAAGGAAGGAAGGGAAGGTGAGGTAGGTAGGAATGTCCGAATTCAACAGCGTTCTACAGGAAGCATTTGTCTATCAAGGCCTCAGTGCTCACTTAGTGGAGTGAAAACCAAATGTGAAGGTATGCAGTTTTGAGCAGAGAAAGACACGAGACCCAGAGCAAGACCCAGAGCTTGCAGTTCAAAACGCGCAGGTGGTGAGAAGTCACTACCGATTCACCAAGGAAGACAGGGAAATATTAATCCGCCCAAATGAAATCTATCAGCTGAAATATCCTTCTGGCTCCTGCCCATCAGCCAATTCGGCCGTACCATCATTCTCCTCGGGCCGTGGATGTGAGGAAGCATTTTTCACAGGCCACAAACATTTAATAACGAGCATTACAGTCTGCTAATTTTCACTAGCACTAAGTTTGAAGAATCCCAGTGTCATAACTGACTTTTAAGTCTGTGGTCTCATGCTGCAAAATTTACCCTACGAAAGAATATGAGTACTGCAAGTACGAGTCTGTACAACATGAACAGTAGCAAACGACCGGACCAAACACCAGTTCTCCCCTCGTGACCGACCGGGAACCACAGAGCTATCTCTACTTTCTCCCTACATACTCCTACGTCCACTTCTTACCTCGAAGAACGCGAAGAAAGAGGTGCAACTGCGGAACTGAGAAAGGATGTGATTCTTGTTGTATTCTCTCTCAACGTGTGAGAAAGTAGCGATGGCAGCGTGGACACTGGACAGAGAACTCTCGCATGATATGTTCCATGAACTGCAATCTTGGAGAGTAGCTGAGGACTTAACAGAAGATTCACCGACACGCGTGGGCTTTCCGGAGGCCGCCTCTCTCTACATGTGATCGTTCGGCCCAAGATTGCGGTTCACTCGATATCTAAACGTCGCCTGGGTAGCTGGCTGGCAGCTATAGTTCGACCAAGTTCCAGGAAGGGCGCTAAGTCAGAGGGTTGTCATTGGACACTCGCAGGGACGAACTGGAAACCGACAGAGGAATCAGTGCAGAATCTCAGACTCGAAGCGATGTCGTGGAAGGATTCGACGGATGGAGAACACGCATGATTGTTCGCGAGCAAGATTACGGCTCACTCATCCGATCCAAACCAGGCATAGATGGCGGTAGACGCTCTACTGGGTTCCAGAAACGTCGCTGATTACACAGAGTTCTGTTGATTGATCGATCGCACGAGTTTTTGAAATGTGATACTATAACATTCTCAATATCCTCCTGATCCAACACGTCATACTTCTCCCTTGCGACGTCGCGAATGTACTCGTAGAGTTTACTCCATTACAGCGAAACGTCGTTACGAGCACATGGTCGGTGCTACACTGGATGTCCTTATAACGAACTGCAATTGTACAGACGAGAACAGTCAAAGACGTTTCCGCATGAAAACATGTGAATATGAGAAGGTAAACTTCATAAATTTTGTTATAGAAAAATATGAAGACACAACATACCCTTATAAACATTGAGGAATTCAAAGTGAAGTAATATTCTGATGCAGGTAAAATATTTCATAGGTAGTACAATTATCACTGAAAAGTTACAATATTTGATGTGGACACATATGAAAAAATTAGTCATCAAATGCAAATTATAATGTTTAAAACTGATCTAAGTTACTGATATGATTGGCATCTTAATGATGTACTTAATATCTGAAACCAACTCAATTCGTTTTCATTTTTTTCACGATTTCATAGCGAAAAAAGTGACATGACAATAAGTTTGTGCTTTCCTCCCCTCGATTGGTTTAGGTTACCGATCTTTCCCAGCTTTAGGGTCTATATCTCTTTATGCCGTGTATAAGTCTTGTTTCCATGTGACAACTTCCTACAACATTTAGTTTCACCTTCATTGAACCTTTATGAATCCACCTCGATTCCTCTTCCCTCCTCCGTTACAATTTTTATGACGAATGCACTATACTCAAATTTGATCTTGCATATCATTCTTAATTCTTTCCCTTCCTCACATTGTAAATATTTTAATCTTTTGATCATAACTTGACAAGAAAAAAGCTGAAAGTTTGATTGTGATGATTCATGCGATTTATATTTATTTTGAAAATTTATCATGTGAATCATCCAATAAAACTAAAAAATAGAATAGTTAAAGATATAAAACTCGGATATATATATATATATATATATATATATATATATATAATAATATTTAAAAACAAATAATTATTGTATTCAAAATATAGGAATCTTAGAAAATCACGCATTGTTTCTTAATATAATAATCATTATTTTTCTTTTAATAACAATGGAAGGAACGTCATTCATGATTTTCATTAATGATTATGTTATATTATTCTGTAATAAACCTGAAGCAAATCTCCATAATGGACATCATATATGATTGATATTTTATTTAGAAAAGATAAGTAGTTTTTTTAAAAGAATAAGATAATATCATAAATCAAAATAAAGGATTCATTTATTTATCATCATTATTGTATTTTTCTGGTTCTTGTTCATACTTTATATTATGAATTATATATTGAATATTTTTCACTCTTTGAGCAATGACATATCAGTCATACTTTGATACATTACAAAATTTGATAGATTTGTTTAAAGTATGAAAAAATATGTTTTAATTTTCTTTATTTTCCAGTATACTAAGTTTTTAAACTTCTTGATTTCTTAATCATATTTTTCATATGTTTCATGTCCTTAAGTAAAATATTGCAACAAAAGTTGCAAAAATATTTTTTTAATGAATTATTATTATTTATTTATTTTATTTTAAAATATAAAAATAAGATTTTAATTTTTTTTGTGTATTTTGAATTTAAAATAGTTTTTTCTAATATTTTTGCGGTTATACAGTGTTGAAAATGTATTTGCAAATTGCATATTTCAATTGCTCACTATGATTTGATTTCGAAGAAATTTTGTATGTTCAGCCTACTGAAAATGTTCAGATACTTGACATTCAGGTTTAATATAATTACTAATAAATTAAAATGATGATTTCTTTATTTATTTATTTGGTTCAGGATAACTATACTTATCAATTTGAGTATTATGCAAAAAAATTGCATGCAAAAAGAAATAAGTAATTATTAGATACATTGATTTTTATTTAATTTTCTTATTAATATCTGTTAATGATAGATTTTATCCAGATGAAGAATAATGACCTGACAGTATTAGAGCTTTAGTCTTAAAAAAATAAAATAAATGACTGTTGGTTCCATGTTTGTATTTGAATTTTCTTACTTCGTAATACGCTAGAAATTTATCACCCTTTTATATATAGATCAATATCTACAATTGATGTCTGACAAGAGTTCAGTGGGAGTTCAGTATTATTACTTTCACGCCAAATCATTCCCAAGATCTATTTTACTTATATGACGAGTTGATCTTTTACATACATAGGAAGAGTTAACTTTCTAGATCAAGAATGCATCACCAATTGCGGCTGCTGGTACATTATTGTTTACGTGCACCGGTTGTAGCTGGAAGAAGAAATATCAGATCAATATACAGGACCTGGGTACCTAGCCCCACTAGACCGCTAGGTTTTCCTCTATCATGTCATGTAAATATCTCTTTACAGATAAATGCTCGTTAGAATAAAACAAAAATATATCTTTACAGGAGGATATTTCTACAATGGATGCTTTTTGCAATGGATGTGATTATATCAAAGTGAATTCGATCCTGCATGTAAGACGGCCAAAGAGACTTGGTGCGCCATCCAGATATCTGAATTCACTGGCCCATTAATTGGTTCCCTCAAAAAAAAATAAAAATTAATTGGTGGAAATCAAATGCCACGTCAGGACACAGGATACACGTCGTAAACGGCGATTGGGTGCGAATCGCGACGTTGAGCAGGAACGGCATGCACTCAGCATCCGACAGCAGGCGTCCGGATTGGATTGGAGAATGATGACGTACTGGAGATAAATCACTCGCCTGCCTAGGGGCATGGGTTGGGGTCACGGCTTCCACCTGACTCTGTACATGGAAAGAAGGAAGGAAGCCGGCGGGAGCGCGACCGCGGCAGGCCAGAGGGAGAAGAATCTACGACGGCGACGCAGCAGTCGAAGGGGAGGGCAAGGAAAGGGGGCTTAGGGGGCGTGAGAAAAAGGGCGAGCGAGCAAACGAACGAAGGCCGGACACAGACAGGAAAGGCTAAATACTGAAAAAGGCGTGAGCTACTAAAATCCGCATTATAATAATGAAGGGCTCCTCTCCCAGGAGTGCGGGCCAGGCGGGTATGAAGGCCCCGGGGGGCGGGGGCAGCTGCAGAAGCATCCGCGAGTGATGCTCGTGTCAAAGCAATTGAATAAGTCATTGAGAGCTTCGATCGATGGCGAGGCTTGAACCTTGTGACTTGGCAGCCTACCTGTCTATTTTGTCCGACTGGTTCTCCTTCGCCTTGATGGTGCACACAATGGAGTCCGTGCGAGTCAGTGGGCGGGCAGACACAGCTAGAGTCCCACCACTGTGAGCAGCCTTCAAGGGAAGGCTAGGGGCGGAGAGAAATACGCTCCAACGGGCCCGGCCCCGATGGGATGGGATAGGAGGACGAGGAGTAGTAGCAGCAGCAGCTGCTTCGCCTGGAGGTGAGCTTAGCAGTAGATGAGAAGAAGAGTAGAGGTGAGTAAGCGAGATGGAGTTTAGAGAGTCCAGTTTACAGGGGAGGGGGCCGGAAGAGACTCCTGACTCAGAGTCTGACTGATGACTGGGGACAGACAGATGATGGCGGATGACCTTGCTGCCTGCCTGCACATGACTCTGACCTCAGGTCTCATGTTGTAGTCTAGGTGAGTGAGTGTCTGTATGTTCGTAGTTACATGTTTGTTCCTTGGCCTTTGTTCAGCCTCAAGTTCAGCAGCAGGCTCAGTCTCGGGCTAGCTTCCCCGTCTCTCCTCTCTCTCTCTCTCTGGTCTCTTTTCCCTGTCTCGTGCTCGTCCGTTCCGTTCTGTTTTGTCTGTTCAGTTGGGTAGTTGCTATTATGGTCTGTTGATTGTAGGTGGGAGGTGGTGAGGGTTGGGTTGGGACGAGAAGCTGGAGTGGAGTGAGTTGACAGCTCTTAGTCCGACGTACTCTTGGGCTTGCCTCTCTCTCTTCGTGCTGGAAGCGAAACCCCGCAGCGTCGTGCGTCAGCTCCACAAGTCTGGGACTGAGGGATTGATGTATATTTAGTAAGTTTACAACCCGTTCTTTTGGATCGTCGACGGCTGATAGCTCCCCAACCCCTTCTCGACCTCTGTCATTATTTGTTCTGTTCGTCGAAGGTGGTGCTGTGAAAGGACGGGTCGCAGGGTTGGGTTGACTTTCGGGCCAAATTGCTACACTTGAACCAGGGACCATGGGCGTTTTTACTTCAATTTGGATTTGACCACGTCACGCCTACTTGTCCTTGCCGCTTCTTCGACCCGGCGTGCTTCGCCCGGACAGCCAGAACGAAATTCTTGGAGCCCGGAGGTGGACCTTATCTTCTGCCACTAGAGTCTTTCGCTCCTCCTTCCCCCGCACTCCGAATTTCCCTCGCCTGCGTAAGACTGCACCTCATTCACTCCTTGCCTGCGCGGAGGAGAGGAGGTCCGGTACCATCTCTCGTCGTCCTCGTCTGTGTTTCTCTCGGTCTTGGACGGCCCGGAGTCCTGTTGTGCTGCTCTTGCAAGTGGAGGAGGAAGAAGGCGACGGAGGAGAGTAAGGAAGGAAGGATAGGTGATTGAAGGCGGAGGGAGCCGCATCTGGAGCTGGGGTCATTCTTCTTCTGTGTGTGGAGGGAGAAGCAGTGCCGGCATTGTAGAGATTAGCGGTGGTACAACAACGCCTGTGAGGATAGTATCGGAATGAAATAGGTTTATGCTTGAGCTTCGGGGCAAGGGGCCTTTTTGCACTGAGTTGAGCGTCGACCCGAGAAGGCAGGCGGGCAGTCCACCGAGGTCGGCAATAGCTTTCCTTCCCAACCTGGTATATGCTCGACGGATTGAAGGAAGAGAATGATCATGATACTGCCAAGACATTGCAAGAGCCCGTGGTGGGATCAGAGCCTGGAGTTTGATTTTTGGTAAGCAGTCAGAGAGTTATGGTTCAGAGAGTGGAAGGTGGAAAGGGTGAGGGAGTGCGAGTGAGAGCAGCAGGGTTGAGCAGGCTATGTGGCTGGAATGGAGTGCGAGCAAGCTCAAGAGTTTTATCCTTTGGATTTTCCGGTAGATTTGTAATGCTTGAGAGTAGAAATTCCAGGCCAACTCCCTTATTTGATGTCCCGAGGGGAAAAAGGGTCTTCTTCTCAAGGGAACAGCGGTCAAATTTTCAGTGGATTGAAACGGGGCCTAGCTGGGAATTTCGCATCGAAAGAAACTTTCACCGCTGAAAATCAACCGAGAGATCAAGTAAGGTTATGTTAACAGTGCAGAAGGGAACATTGTCTGGTGGGTTGGGATTTTTGCAGCGCAGTCAAACGAGGGAAATACTCTTTAACGTGGTTCGGTTCCGTTTGTTACACTTCAAAGTCTTCATTTTTTTTTGTACCCAGTAGGTGTGAGAAGTCTAATTCGTGTAAGCAGAAATAAAAGGGAATTTGGGGCCATGGGAACCAGCTTGAGAACAGTAAATGAGTTGTGTACAGACTGGTCTCAGATATATGGATTCAAGATTCATTCAAACGTCATTGCCTGTAACTTATTCCTGAAACTTTCTTTTGTTTGTTGCCGTTGATATTGTTAACGTTTTGGAGTCCTCATTCTCGTGATCACCGTGCAGTTACCGTTGTCTTCACCTGAACGTTCATCTTACAAAGTGCCTTGTTCTCTCTAGGGCTACGGATCGACCTGTCGCTTTGTCGTCCTCGTTTGATGTCCTGGGATCCGAGAGCTTGTTCACTCGGGGATGTTTCTTTCTTAGAAAGAGAAGAATGGGATAGCAGTCCCCTGCTTCAGAATGTCAATTTTCTTTTCTGTTACTTGGAAGAAGGCCCGAAGTTTTCCGCGTTCGTCTTTACTCTTCTTGTATAGTATCGCCTGTGCCCAGCTGTAGTATTTCCAGAGTGTACCTTGCGGTGGAGTTGACTTGTTGTTGACACATAAGTGTATACCTTTAAGCACAACTATTTTTTGAAGGCTGCAAATTAACACTGACCTCTCACTTGCGCTGTATGTGAGAGCAGTTAGGAGCCGAGTCGAATATGGTGGGAGTAGACCTACCAGGAGTAGTTGCCCTTGGTCAAAACCTCCTCGATAAGTTGTCAGACGTAGGATACTCTGCTCAAGAAGTTCATTGGGAGAAGGAGAATTTTCTGCAGCTCGCGGAATTTCTAAAGGGAATCGTTCCCGTTGTTATCGAGGTCAACAAAACACGAGACAGTTCACCCGTTCTGTTGCAGGTTCTGGAAGGGTTGTACAGGGATGTGGAAAATGCGAATCAGCTGATCAAGATCTGCACCAGCAAGAGTAGAATTTATCTGCTCACCCATTGTAGATCAGTCGTGAAACAGCTCGAGAACGTCACTCATAGCATTGGACGGCATTTAGGTCTTCTACCTTTGTCGTCAGTTCAAGGTCACATAGCAGCGAAGGAGCAGATCGAGAAGTTGTCCCAGGACATGCAAAAAGCCCACTACCACGTGCAAGAAACCGACGAGAGGATTTGTAGGACTTTAGAACAGGATCAGGAGGCCATCCGCACGGATATTGCAGTGCAGACAGGGATCGTCATGGATATTGCTAGGACTTTGGGTATGGAAGATCTGCCACGGAACCCTGCTGCTCTCAAGGATCAGATAGAGCTCTTGCGGAATGACATGCAGGATACGAGTCAGTCTTATGACTTGCACATGGTCGATGTGATTGGGAACATTTTTGAAAACGTTGGGGCTCAGGTCAATGACCATCCTAGTCCCTCGGCCGAAATTCAGCAGCGTCTCAACTCGCGAATTGAACCTTTGTATGAGGCGTTCGTTTGCCCATTAACAAAAAATGTGATGGTGGATCCCGTGACTCTAGAAAATGGGCAAACCTATGAGAGAAGCGCTATCGAGAAGTGGTTTATGGTATGCAGGGAGGAGAACAGACCTGCAAGTTGTCCCATGACAGGGAAGACTTTGGAGAGCATGACGCTGAAGCCCAGCATTGCTCTTAGAAACACCATTGAGGAATGGACAAACCGGAATGAGTCAGCTCGGATTATCAATGCCCGGGTTCTTATTGAAAGCAGCACCAGCCAAGAAGAAGACCTACTCTACGCCCTCAAAGATCTACAGGCTCTTTGCTTGAGAAATAAGGTTAATAAATATAAAATCAGACATAATGAGCTGATTCCTCCTATTGTGGCTTTACTGAAGAATATGGAGCAAGTGCGGTTGAGGGCTCTCGTTCTCCTACGCATGTTGGCAGAAGACGACGACGATAATAAGGTGAGCCGTTTTGGCGCAAATCCGACCCCGTACACGACCATCTCAAGAGTTGGATCGAAAAGTTTTTGCAATTTTCTTCATTTCACCTTTCCCTTGGAAGTCAACCAACTTTCCCGATTCTCTGGATTATGATGGGGTCAACGGTCACTAAGTTCAGAATGATCAGACTTGTTAGAGTCCAGGGAAAATCACCAGTTGTTTCGGGAGTAAAGAAGATGTCCACGACCAGTTTTAGCTTCTGCCCTCTTCTGTTCTTAGAAAACTTGTGTCAAACAAACCAGTGTTCTCGGCTAATTGTTCAGACTAGTAGTTTGTGACTAAGGCCACTGACATCTGTTTGCAAAGCCATCCATGTTTGATGCTTAACAGGTCTATGAATGTACTGTTTTACAGGAGGCTATAGGGCAAACTGATGCACTTCGAAGTATCTTAAAATGTCTATCGAGGACGGTGTCCGAGGAGCGACAAGAAGCAGCAGCCTTACTCTATGAGCTCTCGAAATCGGATAGTCTTTGTGAGAGGATAGGCTCAACAAACGGAGCTATTCTTTACTTGGTGGGAATGACCAGTAGCAACTCGGACAATGTCGTTGCCGTCCAAAAAGCGGAAATGGCTCTGGAGAACTTGGAGAGGATAGACCAGAACGTCAGGCAGATGGCTGAAAGCGGGCGTATACAACCTCTTCTACGTCGCCTCATCGATGGTAAGTCAAGCCGCCTCGTGGAGTTCTAGTAACTTCATCACTGTTGGCTATGATAAAGTCCATTTTAAAAGGAGCGTGCTCTGTCGAAGTGTCTCCCCAAAATTACTCTGAGTGGTCCTTGTAACGTTTTGAGTTGAACACATGATACTTCCAGAGGGAAGTATGATGTGTTCAGGAGGGAATTTTCTCTACATGGCGTTTGAAGCTTTGCCTCATGGTTTTTATTGACCTCAGCGACATGTTAATAATCACGAAACGTCTCGATTGCTCTCACTTGATTTCAGCTGTGGTGTAGGTCCTTGATTAGAGGGTCGAGCAGCTGAAGTGGCTTTGGTTATGAGCATGGGATTGGAGAGGTCACTAACATTTTTGTTGGTTTGTATCAGGTCCAGAGGATGTTCGCTATGAGATGGCATCGGATCTGGCAACTATCCCACTGACCACCGAGGTGAAGCAGTTGGTTGCAGAAGAAGGAGCCCACGTTCTGGTGGACATGCTTGGCAAGCCACACCCTCAAACACGCGAAGTCGCACTCAAAGCTCTCCGAAGCTTGTCGTCCATCGAAAGCAATGGGAAATTACTGATAGAAGCTGGCATTCTGCCCCCTCTTATGAGAGATCTTTTTATGGTCGGAGCATCTCAGGTGCCAATGCGTATGAAGGAAGTCTGTGCTTCAGTCCTGGCCAATGTTGTCAGCACAACAGGAGAGTGGCAAACTACCCCCATCGACAGTCAAGGCAACACTCTCATCTCGGAGCAAATTGTTCACAACCTCTTGCATCTGATCGGAAATACCGGTCCTGCAATCGGAGCCAGGCTTCTCCAAGTTCTTGTAGGACTGGCATCGTCACCTCACGCAGTGGCCAACCTTGTGTCCTACATCAAGAGTGCTGGTGCCATCGTCAGTTTGATCCAATTTCTAGAAGCCCCCCAGGACCAACTCCGAATTCCTGCTGTCCGACTTCTATGTCTACTATCGACGCATATGGGCCATGAACTGGCCGATGGGTTGAGAGTCACCACTCGGCAACTCGGAACCCTTGTGAGGCTGTTGGGATCCAACGGATTGATCGAGGAGCAGGCTGCAGCTGCAGGCCTTCTGGCAAACTTGCCAGTGGAGGACTTCCGCTTGACGCGAGCATTGTTGGAGGAAGGAGCTCTACAGATTCTGGTGACAAGGATAGAAGATGTGCGCAGAAACGTCGTGAGAATCGGAGCTGCTCGGTTCATGACCACATTCCAGGAGGGTTTGGTGACCATTCTGGCTCGTTTCACGTACACCTTGGATGACCAGGACGTAGTTAGTCTAGCCAGGAGACACAATCTTGCAGTTTTCTTCAGAAATTTGTTGCAAAATTCCAACCTCGACGAGGTGCAGCATCAGTCAGCTCTTGCTTTGGAGAATTTATCCACCTTCTCACCTCAGTGCCGGCCGGCTGCTACCCAAATCGCCAGACCAGTGGGTTGCAATTTCTTCGCATGTCTCGGTGCACCACCCAGGCCCAGTGGGCTGTGCCCAGTCCATGGGATGGTTTGCTCACCGTCAGAAACCTTCTGTCTACTAGAAGCTCAGGCCGTAGATCCTCTGGTTTCGTGTTTAGATCATCAAAACGTGACCATCGTCGAGGCCGCTTTGGGTGCTCTGTCGACCATTCTCCTGGACAATGTGGACATGGAGCGGGGCGTACAAGTCCTCCACCAAGCCGACGCAATATCACCGATCCTCGATATACTGCAGGAGCATCGTACAGAGATGCTCAGGCAAAAATCCGTATGGATGTTGGAGAGAATACTGCGTAATGGGGACCTCGCTCGCTTGATTTCTGCAGATCCGCACGTTCACACGGCTATGGTAGACGCCCTTCGACATGGCAACACCGTGTGCCGAGCTCTGGCGGAGAAGAGTCTCAAGCACCTAAACAAGATCCCCAGTTTCTCTGGCGTCTTTCAAAAAGTCGGACCACCGAGGCGAGCATCCGGTCAATAGGACGAGTGCGAGGCAGTGTTGTGGTCCTTCCACTTGCAAATCCAGCCGAGGCTGGTCTGAAATTTAAGCAACAAGGTGCACCAAACTGCACCTTTTATATCAGAGGTGGCAGATGTGTGCCACCGGCCGCAAGCCTGAGATTTCGGAAATGTTCTGATGCGTTGTACTTGGATTGATTCCTTTCATACCGACGAAGCCTGGTGAAAGTGATGTTGATGTATTGGACGAGGCTCCACGACTTCTCGGTGTAACAAGTCAAAATACGAGTTGAACCTGAACAGCCCAGAGTTGGTCTTGGCGAGGGAGCCCCGACCGATGCTTCAGCTGCCGCGATCGATGCATCCTGGGGGACAGGACAGGTAATTCGTCCGCCCTCGTAGTAGAAGGCAAGTCGATTGCTGGGTTCATCACTTGGAAGGTTGAGCAGACTGTGCTGCCCAACCAGCTAGGGTTTGTTAGATTATCTGTGATTACGAATTTAAAATTTAACGCCGTAGGTGATAGAAACATCAAAACATTTAGCAGTGAGAATAGGCCCAACCCCAACCCCAACCCCATGTATTTAATCCGAGCATTATACTATAAAGCTCCTCACATCGAGATGGGGTCAAGTGGGGCTGACCTTTCTGCCGGTAGCCGGGCTGGAGTCGTCGAATTTGCGAGCCAATAGTTTCCATCTTATTGACCATGATCTTATCCCCGACTCACAAGACGTCCCCTACCCATATAAGCTTACAGTTTTTTTTAGATGTAAGACTTGATTATATGTCAGCTCCATGTCAACGAAGGTGCTCTCCCCTCCATCTCCCTCTTTTTAAATGAAGCATTCTTTAAGCGTATGTCAGTCAAATTCCTCCACTTCGAAGCTTGGAAAGCTTTACAATTTGTACTCGTCGGCTCTGAGCCTGTTCAGTTGAATATTCAGACTACCAGCCCAGTCTTTCTGTGCAGGTTCTGTTCAAAGTTCGTGCACCCTGCATGGAAAAAGAATGTATGGCATTTGTCATGGTGTATGGCCGTGAGGCAGAACTCGCTGTCTCACGTTGTCGCTTGGAAAATACCCGTTGACGTTGCACCTGCGGCAGTGTGAAACATAGTGACGTCGGAACGTCACTTGCAGAGATTATTCTAAGAGAATTCTCGAGCCAGCTTACGGACGGGGCTGGACACAGCAGTGTAAGAGCAAGGGCGCAATCCACTCGAATCTGCTTCTTCAACAAGTGAGCGGGTTTTAGCACCTCTTATCACAGAAACTGGTTCGCAAGGTTAGATGAAAGAAATTCAGCAAACAATCCAGTCCAGCATCTCCTTGGACGTCCATCGCCGCCAATCAGCAAACGAGAATTCTGGGGCCTCGGTGGAGGCCTGAAAGTCCTTCTGAGTGAATATCTATTCAAGCCTACAAAACTGAATTTTGAGCTACATTGGGGGAGTTGGGTCTCGGCCTTTCTTGCCAACCCTGTATGCGTCAACAACCACACGACCCGATGGATGAAGATATTTTGATGGGCCTGGTTTGGTTTAACCAACAGCACGAGCTTTGTCCGCTGTCTTCAAAGTTGCACTCAGACCATGGAAACGCGGAGAAAGCCGAAGGTATAACTGAGTCAAGAGCTAACCGCCAAATTTTGAAGTAAATTGCCAGGGAGGAAAAGAATACGGTCCTCCAGTTTTAACGGGAATTGACGCAGAGTTTAGTAATGTATTACAAGAGTTTTCAGCCACCCATGGGCATTTAGGTCTGATGTTGTGATTGCACTTGTCTCCCGAGTACCTCACACGAAGAAACTGAAGACAAGATACCAAGACCAAATCCTTGCCTGTTTGGATAAAAGGGGTAGGGCCCACCGCGTGAGCTACTTTTGTTGTGCGCTGGCACGAATTGAAACTCTAGAGTCTGGCATGCTCTCGTCCTTATGTGAGCACCTTCGAATTGGAGCGTAGCCAAGCCCCAGCCAATCGAATCCAATCATCAGACAAACATCTCCGCTATAAATACCAATGGGGACGCACCAGCTCGAGGTAGCCGCAGCCAAAGGAGGGACGCTGTGACGAGGAAGGAGAGACCAGAGTAGAGGAGACGAGAAGATGGGGCAGGGCAGCTGAGCTACATGTGAGGCGGACGTCGTATTGGCCGCTGGGATTCTGATTCTTCTTTGCTGCTGCTTGCTTCTGCCGGTGCTGTTGATGTCTATTGCTCGCTTGGTTCCGCTAGAGAGGAAGGCCTAGAAGGGAAGGGAACGGAGAGGAAGGACGAGAAAGAAATCCGCTCGACTGGAGGAGTGGAGTTGTCGGGATTGCAGGTTCCCTTCGTTCATTTCTGTCCAATCCGTTGCGATCCGTTTGGGTTTAGTGCAATTAAATTCATGCTCTGCCGCTACTTTGTGTTTGCCGGGTGGTGGTAGAGAGAATTGGGCGCGAGCGAGGAAGAGGAGGAGCAGGGAGTTGGCGACATGGCAGCTGTTGTAGCACGGGCATCGGTGGCCCTGTGCAGCAGCAGCAGCATCAGAAGGTGTAGCGCGGGAGACTCGAGCAGTGGTTTGGTATCAATTTCTTTCGCAGGTCCTTCTTCAGCTGCTCCAGGGCGAAAATTGGGTAGCTCGGTCGAGAATTTGTTGCTCGGTAAGGTAGTTCGGGGTGGTGGGAAGCGGAAAGTCGGTTCAAGGAGAGCGGCAGGTGTCGCAGCAGTAGGTGGTGTCCGTAGTGCAGGTGTTAATGTACAAAATGAAAAGAATGGGATACAGAGCACCCTGCAGGAAAATGAAGAAGTGAAGCTTTTGGATTTGAAAGAGTGGATGCACGCGAATGGACTGCCGCAGTGTAAAGTGCAACTGTTAGAGAGGACCTGCTTTGGAAGTAACGGAAAGCCTATTCACTACGTCGCTGCCAATGAGGATCTCCAGGTTTTTTGTCTGCCAAACACATCTTGTAGGAAGATTGTTTTCGATTGACTATCGTCGTCACTCTCGATAAACCCAATCTTGCTCGAAGATTCCAATTTTGGACACCAGATGAATCAATGGTTGATATTCTTTTGCGTCTCACATCTTCTTTCAAAGTCTTCTCGGTGATGTTGGTTGAATTTCGGAAAGAGATGGCTTCAAAGCTTGTAAATTGATGGAATGCAGTTGTATGACGTCGCTGAATACCGTTGGGCATGTTTTCCAGCCAGGCGATGTCGCATTGTCCGTGCCGCTACCGTTGGTGGTTAGTCTGGAAAGGGTGCTTGGAGACGAGACCTTAGGTATAGAGCCTGGCATTTGGTCACAAACAAATTGACTTACACCGTCTTTAACGTGCATGTATGTGTGCTCACATGAATGTGCATATGCTTTCTTTCGCCGTAACGAGAAAAGTCCTTTTGGTTGGTTATGGTTATTTGTAATGTAGTGTAGTCATTGAGTCTTCTTGTCAGATTTGGATGCGAGGGTTGTGTCGCCCAGTAGATTTTACTCTTGAATCACATTCCTGGCAATTGAAATTACTTGGAGAGAGCGAGATTTCAGCTTGAACTTGTTGCATCTTTGTATTGCAGCTGAGCTCTTGACAACGAATAAGCTTTCAGAGCTAGCGTGCCTTGCGCTGTACTTGATGTACGAAAAGAAGCAGGGCAAAGATTCTTTCTGGTATCCCTACATTCGTGAACTTGATAGACAGAGAGGAAGAGGTCAGCTGTCCGTTCCGTCCCCACTTTTGTGGTCTCCTCAGGAGCTGAATGAATACTTCACGGGTAGCCCAATGAAGGTGGGAATCTCTTTGTACGTCACCGAGTCCAGTTGAACTTTATCTAGGTTGGGCCGTGCACATGCCTACACACATTTATGGTTAGGTTCAAAGTCTGCCTTTTAGAGCAAAATGTTAATATCTGTATTTTTGACCAAGACGTTTAGTATAGGAATCTTATCGCCTACTCGATTTGTGCAGAAAGTGGTGCTGGAAAGGCTTGAGGGAATTAAGCGAGAATACACGGAGCTGGACACCGTCTGGTTCATGGCCGGTTCGCTCTTCAAGGTGCCTTTTCGACAGCTTTGAAAACGTTCAATTGGTGTACTTTTCCTGTTTCTTGTCAAATCAGCACTTACTGGATCATTCTTTCTAAGTGGGGGGCTTTCTACCGGTCATGTGAGGCCCTATTCTTCACCGAGATTTGTTTTTGTTCTAATTGATGGTATAACTGTTCGCAGCAATACCCGTTCGACATTCCTACCGAAGCGTTTTCATTTGAAATATTCAAGCAAGCCTTCGTGGCTGTCCAGTCTTGTGTCGTCCATTTGCAGGTATACTTCAACAAACCTGCACTTTACCATTTGAGGAGTTATGGAGCGCAGAGCTGGAATATGTACTGCTAGTTTTGGTGTTCACGAGTGGCCAATTCTGACATCTTTATGAACAATAACTGTTGTAGGGCGTAAGTCTAGCTCGACGTTTTTGCCTTGTCCCGCTTGGACCACCCCTGCTTGGGTACAAAAGCAACTGCAGGGCTATGTTGAAAGCAGTTGGAAACGTTGTTCAACTGGAAGTGGATCGTGCCTACAGAGCTGGAGATCCTCTCGTTGTCTGGTACGCTGGGTCTCTCCGTCCATGAAGGCTTTTCCTCGATTTGTGTGAGTTGCGTTTTTGCATGTTTAATTTGCTCCTTTTTCTTGTACTCATTTTTCCGTCTAGAGGCAAATTCTAAAACCAAGATACTAGTCTCTCTCACTGATTTCTCACATTCTAGGACTTTCTTCCTTTTTTTTGTTGGAATTTTTTTATTGAATAGGTGGGTTGATTCATTTCATTGACAGGTGTGGACCCCAACCAAACTCGAGGTTGTTATTGAACTATGGTTTTGTGGATGAAGATAATCCCCATGATAGGCTGACGGTCGAGGTAAGAATTGTAATGAGCAAAGATTTTGCGTTATGTACTTCGACTTTCCTTTAGTTAATCAGGATAAATTAGTTTACACGAGCATTTATTACACAATTACTAAATTAGTCCTGTGATTTCAGGCTGCGTTGGAAACTAAGGATCCTCTTTATCAAGACAAACGAATCACTGTGCAAAAGCATAATTTGTCTACCATTCAAACTTTTCAGGTGATTTTTTTCTGAAAACTGTACAACCTATACAGACATATCTTAATGTGACCATCTCATTCATTTTTTCTTCTACCGTAGTAACATGTGTTCTTCAAGGATAGAACTTGATATGAATATTTGTCCAGCACTTGCGCTAGGTTGGATAAGCATCAGACTGAGGGGTAAATTGTAAAGGATCGGTTTCGGACTAGCCGGATGATTGGACAGTAACGAAATGATACAAGTCCCAACAGCCCGATAGGTGAAGTTCTGTCAGCTGAAGTTCTGAGATGTCTCTGTGCAGATATTCAAGGGTAAGGAGCGAGATGCTGTGCTAAGTATGTTACCGTACTTGCGATTAGCACACATTTCAAATTCCGAGGACATGCAAGCTGTGGGATCAGCTGAAGGAGCTATCTGTGCTACCGCTGTAAGTTTTCTATCACATTCTCATTGAACACACAGGAGCTTGTTTATTTAAAATGATTTTAACGAGGTGGAGGTTATACCGATTCAGATTCGATACACAAGAAGACCTTACAATCGTGAAGCGAAACCTATGCAAATAACTTTTGCTGGATAATCTAAGAGGATGGGGTAATTAAAGTTGTTCTTTGTTAAGTGGAAGAGATACTCCTATGGTTCTGATGAAATTGCTTTCTAGCTTTATTGTTGTTCATGATACCTTGTTGTTTGTGAAAACCTTGTACGTCTCCCCTTTGCGTGTCTGTTTTGTTCCATGATCGTGGATTTCAATTTCATGAACATGATGATATTCTCGCATGTGGTGCAGGTGAGTCCGTGCAATGAGAGGGCTGTTTTGGATCAGCTTAAGGCTTATTTTACAAAGCGTTTGTCAGGTTATTTAACAACCGTTGAGCAGGATACCGTCGTGGTAAGTTGGCACACGGAAAAGTGTTGTCAGCTTGCACATCGTTTCATGCCACAGATCTTTGAGTCGGACTGCAGTTCTATACTTTGCGTTCAGCTATTAAGGTGTATTTTGTGGTTAATGTGATAATTGCAGATCGAAGATGAGAATGTCAATCCCAAGAAGAGAGTAGCAACTAAGCTTCTACGTATCGAGAAGGAGATTTTGGGTAATGCATTGACAGTAGTTGACGAGTTAATAGAGCAACTGCCAAATGGCACTGTCGCTCCGTGTAATGGATCATATATCCCGAAACTAGTTTAAGCATATCTGCACTGTGACATTGTTCCTTGATCTTTTTGTGATGTCTCAACCAGATCTCAGTACCTTAGAATCGAGCTCCTTTAGCCAAAGTTTTGTCTGGATGCTGGTTGTAAATATTCACGGCCTGGCTAACTAAAAAGTATTCAGATCCACCATCATAATGTGCATTCGCTTGTATAATGTGATTACAATTTGGAGTTGAAGCTTCTGTTCATACTCTTTTGTAACATTGTAGCATGGCTTTTTGAGTACACATTTGTATCCTTATTTCCTTTTTTGAGATTATTTTACTTCGTATTCAATCTTTTTCTAATTGGAAGAACGAAGTTTAGTTGGATCCTATGGCATGGACTCGAGTAGTAGCTGAAAACATGGATAGTTTTGCTTGAAAGCACACATTCCGTCGATGTTGCTGAAAGTGGTAGATTGCTTATTCAGCAGACTGCTAATAGAAAAACTTTTGCAATTAAGTTTCTTCTGATCTGAGTACCTCGATTGTATCAACAAAATTGTCCTTGCATTATTGTGGATGAATTATTCTCATATTAGGTTGAAGTTCTTCTGATTCTGTATCTATTTGAATGGATCATATTAGTTAGCTAGACCTTGAAAATTTTCAATATTATGTGATGATATCGAGAGGAAGAGATAGATAAAGTCAAGTCGGAATTTATGAGTTTAGATCTGACGACTCTTACCTTTACAACTTGGGCCTGCATCTCTTCCGAAACCTCTACTGTCCGCGTTGAGGAAGAAAGAAGTAGGCACTGACTTCTTACAACCCGGATGTACGACCGTGCTCATTTCTAGTATATGAGATGTTCATGTTCTTCAAGACCTTAGCACGTTAAGGAACAACGTAGCAAGCGCCAGAGTTCTGTGGTCCACCGTGTTCTCATCTTTTTTGGAAGTCAAGATAATACTTCTTAACCCAAGGTGTTGAGTAACAGTTTTGATATTTCATGCTCCTAGCGTTTTGTATGCGACGAATCTGGAGAATTTTGATAGTTATTGTGTACCATAGTGATGAAGGTCTACAGGACTTTGTGATGTAAGTTTAATCGAAAGTTCGTGTTATCTACTTAAAACAAAATCTGGCGTGGCGTTAGGAAGCTTTACTCGTAACTTAGTTGTTAAATGAGACATTGTTGTGTACTTAGTTGAATGTGTATCATGAGAAATGCGCACCGGCTTTAGTCAGCAGGGATACAACTGTGTTATTGTGCCCATTGGTCTGTGTTAACTCACCAGTCTGTATTATCCACACAAAGTACGATTGTATGTAAGTAATTGTAATTTATGCTCTAATACGTTCAGTAATTTGGGGACAATCAGTACGTCGGCGAAGATAGAAACACTGGCTAGAAATCCCAACGGACAATATCATTGTCCGTGATAACACTGCCAAACATGAATCATACGGAATGCAAGGAAGAAGAAGAAGCCTAGGTACACTACTGGCGCAAGAGTGTTATATAATTACATGTTTTAAGAGACTAAACAAAATCTATGAATAAAATGAAATGCATTATGATGATAATTCTTCTCAAAACAAGGAGAAAAACTGGTGAAAATTTTAGAATTTTCAAATATTGACTGCTCTGAGATTTGTTTGCAAAATGATAAGTTAGAGTTTCATGGCTGCAATTTAGAAACAGATCGAAACAGATCAGCTTATCAAATTCACATGTTAACTAATAAATGATGAGAACATGACCATTTGAGAATTAAAATCTGAAATCATTATGAAAGTATATCAAAATTTATGTGAAAAAGAAAACTGAACTATCTATATTCAACATTTCAAACCATGCAAATAAAATTGAATTACTTATTTTTGACTATTGAACTCAAACGATATTGTTATTATCTCATCAAACAATGAAGAGGGTAATATAATATAGATACTCATTAACTATTTAAGGGACATATCGTTGAGATGAAATTGATGATGAAACTCAAAATTGTATAAACATGAAATTGTGGTGTTATATAAATAAGATTTCACTCACTTTTCAAACTCATGTGACATCTTAATCCAATAACATATGTGTATAAAACATTTGAAGTTTATTTCGTTATTTAAAAAATAAAATTTCTTGTTTAACTTTATAATTTTTCTTCATTCAAATCAAGTATATTTAAAGAAAAGGATTGAATGATTGGCAAAGTGTTTATATCACTTGTTGTACATGTCTTTTATTGGGAAAAAAATTATTTTAAATAATTCAGATTAAATTAATCAGATTTTTGCCACTATATAATTACATTCAAATGGAAGATTGAGTACTTTTCTTCATGAACTAATTAGTCATATATTGTACCTAAATGTATTTTTTTTAGTTGAGATAATCTTGGTTGTTTAGTTAAACATAGTGTGAACTAATTCATTTAGTCTTGCATACTTACAAAGCAATGCCATGTCACCATTCATTATTCCAAAATTTCATTCTTATTGGATTTGACACATGTTAAAGTGAATGGGGATAGATGAGTAGACATGCAAAATATTTATTTTTAATAAGTCAAGTAAAGTATGTAACTCTAACGTACACTCAATTGTCACACATTCGACCTTAGACATGTTGAATGTGTGACATTTAAGTGTGTTTTTATAGAAAATGGGAACCCTTGGACTACCAAGCGTTATGTGGTCAATAATTCCTCAACTAGGATAGCTAAGTTCGCACATGCTATTCGTGCTTTACCGGACCAAGATGAATTTCATATAGAAGAAATCTTAGATAAAAGGTTGGTTAGAACCGCAAAAGATATCTATAAAAAAGAATATATGGTGAAGTGGAAGCATCATGAGTCTTTGTTTGCTACATGGGAGTCTTTGTCTTCCATGCCATTTAAAAGCAATCTCTCTGCTTTGAGATGTTGGAGGCAGACTTTGGTCTGAAAGTCAAAAGAGTAAGATCTTGAGCTATTGTGAAACAATTAATCTTTTTGTTGTGTTATCAAAGTTTCAATAAAAATTATTGTAGTTATTATTAAAGCGTTGCCTTGGATATGGAGATGTTATAACATGGCTATGTTTAGTATGAGAAGGGAAGGGATGCCTGACCGTAGATTGCAGCTAGCTACTATTCAATCAGATTTATGGATCATTGCACTGATGCTAGTAGGCCCAAGAGGTACTAGTTGTGACCATAAGTCACAATTATATTAACTTGAGTCAAACTATGATTGATGATGATATGCTCTTGTGAGTCTGATGACAGAAAATAGAGTAGAAACATATTTTGTACTGTTTGTTCTTTGAAATAAAGTTTAGTTGTTATTAATGTATAGTTTATGTTTATAATGTTCTTGGTGATGATTATACAAAACTTCTATTGGTTTGCCAATCACGAGGATGTGATGTTTTGTGGTTGGGGAGGATGTCACATATCCATCTATAGTAAATCCACCATCAATTTTGTTGGGTCACTCATATTGTCCATGTATGGGCCACAACCCACATCGTTTGATCCTTTTTCCCATCCCAAGTATTAAACCCCTTGCCCAAAACACAAAGTCCATAATTTACGATTTTTCACATACATAGCTACATATAGAAACATAGAGCTATAGAGAGACATGAAGAAACTGGAGAAGAAATAAAAATAAAAAGAAGAGGAAGAGAGAACAATGAATCATCTTGACCCGCCAGCTGTGGGATCATATAGAGGGGATGCCTTGGACAAGATCAGGTTAAGGGGTGTGGCATGTGGAAGAGTGTGAGATTCCAATGGATGGGTATGGGACTCTAACAATTGGGGATACGAGTAATTCTTTGCCTAAATATGATGATATGTTTTTGGGGAATGGTTTTATTTGTAGGGAAGACGTGTTGTGTGTTTGTGTTGTGAAAGTACTTGAGAAAAGAAGTACTTTATATACATATCGTGAAATATATCGGGCTAAAAACGGATCCTAGCTGGACTTGATTGTGCCCAAGCCTACATAGATGATATTCTAGTGTATAGTGCTACAGTGATGGAGCATAAGATACATTTGCAGGAGGTATTTGATTGACTAATTGCTCATGGCCTTAAGTTGCATCTCGGAAAGTGCAAGTTCTTTCGGGAGCAGGAAGAGTACTTGGATCATAACATATATCCAAGAGGATTGGGAGTTCAGCAAACCAAGATGGAGGCAATCTTGCGTATTCAACAACCCTCAGATGTGAGTAGGGTGTATGCTTTCCTTGGACTTGCAAACTTCTATCATTGATATGTGTGAGGATTTAACACTATTGCCAAAGCTTTGACAAAGCTAACAAAGCTAGATCAAGAGTGGCGTTGGGGAGATGAACAAGACAGAGCTTTTGTTGAGCTCAAGGGAAGGTTGACATCTGCCCCTACTTTGAGGAGACATGTGAGAGGTCATCCGTTTCAAGTACATATTGATTGGAGTATGTTGGGTTTGGGAGATGTAAGACCCATGGTTGTACACATAGGATAAAATGTGAGTATATCTAAATTGTGACTAAATTTATCTCAGTCATGACTATGCTTAGCTAATTATAATTAAGTTGGAGGAAAATATAGAGTAGCTCCTGGTGTAGTAGATGAGAACAACTATTTTGTTGTTTAGTAGGAATCAAAGAATAGATTTCATCATATGATATTTCGGATGTGCTGCGGTGAATGCCATGTCAAAATGTTTATTGAAGAAGTTAAGGATGAAGCCTTCAAGATCTTCCAACATCATTGTTGGGATGGCCTACAAGCAAAAGGTGCGATCCATTGGAGTGCTAAACAAGGTGGTAGTAAATGTGATGGGAATTCAAACCTTGTTGTCCTTTCAAGTGCTTGAGGAGACTAGCTACGACTTGTTGTTAGGAAGACTTTTGTTGTGGGCGAGGACTATTGATTGGTGGCATAAGGGTTATCTTCGTATAGGGTCGAAGAACCATCAAGTGAAGGTCCTTCTTACAAGTGACGAGGAGCAGTAATAAACTCAGATAGGCATATCAATGATTACTCGGAGTCTAAGAGTGAAGAAAGGGGCAGCTTTTTAGAGGTTGACACCAACATGTCAACCGATGAGGAGACATCTTATGAAAACAACTCGGATGATGATGTTCAAGTACAAGTTCTTGCTACAATGGATTTACTTCATACGCTAGGGGTGGTGAAAGATCCTAACAAGATGAAGATGAGTGAAGAGAAGATTGCTCGACGACTTTCCACTCTCAAGTTTGGTCCCAAGGTTACTACGGAGGAGAAGACAAGGTTCTTGAATGTATTTCGTAAATATATCCATATCGTTGCCTTTAGCTACAAGGATTTGAAGCAAGTAACCTTAAAACTCATCGCATTGAATTAGAGGAAAAAGCTCATCCAGTCCATTAGAAGCAACATCGGATAAGTCCACCTACGGCTATGGTGGTGAAAGAGGAAATTGACAAGATAAAGGATGTCGGTTTCATCTATGAGGTAGAGAATTCTGAATGGGTTTCTCCTATTGTGATAGTCAAGAAGAAGAATGGTAAGCTCCTTGTATGCATAGATTACAAGAAGTTGAATGCTGTCACAAAGAAAGATTATTATACTTTATCTTTCATAGATGAGATTTTAGAGGAGATGGTAGGTCATGAGTGGTATAGTTTTGGAGATGATTATAATGGTTATAACCAAATTCAAATTGCCCCTGAAGATCAGCTCAAAATCACTTTTACCACGTCATGGAGAGCTTTTGCCTTTAGGGTAATGCCCTTTGATCTATGTAATGCTCCATCAACTTTTTAGAGGTTCATGAACAAGCTGTTTGAACCTTTTATTGGTAAGTTTGTGCAAGATTTCATAGATGAGTTTTGTGTATACGAGAAGAAGGAGGATCATTTTGATCATTTGGTCAAAATTCTACAATGTTTGGAGAAAGCCAAGGCCTCGGTCAATCCAGAAAAATGCATTTTTGGATATGAGGAAGGTTTGTTGTTAGCACACATCATCTCCAAGGATGGTATAGCGGTGGATCCAGAAAAGGTGAAACACATCATTGACTTACATTTTCTGGTGACGTTATCAAGTTAAGACGGTTCCTTGGCATGGTGGGATACTATCGAAGGTTCATCTTTTCATTCTCCAACAAAGCTTATGCCTTGATGATTTACATGAAAAAGGGGACGGATTACGATTTAATCCTCAAGGATGGAGAGATACTGGTAACTTTCGAACTTCTTAAGAAGTTGTTGATAACGGTTTTTATTTTAGCTGAACCAAATTAGTGTAAACCTTTCATTCTCTTCACATATGCATCAAACGTTGCTATAGGTTGCACTCTAAGTCAATGAGATGATGATAATCATGATCATCCAATTGTTTATGCTAGTAGACATATGGTGCAAGTTGAGAGAAACTATTTAGTGACAGAAATGAAGGCTTTGGTTGTGATCTTTTCACTCAAAAAGTTTTGACACTATATATTGGGAGGGAAGTTTACTATTGTTACATATCACAAGATTTGAAATACATTTTCAACAAGCCTAATGCTGAGGGTAGGATAGCAAGATGGAAGTTGTTGCTTGCGGAGTTTGATTACATCATTGATGATCGATCCGATAAGAAGAATGCTTAGCCTGATTTGATATTTCGAGCATACAATGAGTAAGGAGATCAATTGGTGGATGAGACATTTCCATGTGAGGATTTGCTGATGATGGACATCATAACAAAGGTACCGGCGGAATACAAGAAGATATGGGATTTCATCTTGGAAGAAGAGTTTCCCCAAGGTATGCATTCACGGGAGAGTAATACATTGGTGAAGAGATGTGAACCTTATACCATCATAGAAAATGTGTTTTTTCATCAAGGAGCAGATGGATTACTTAGAAGAGCTGTTGGGAGGGAGGAGTCAATTCAACTCATGAAGGAGTTTCACAAAGGTTCGGTATGTGGAGGACACTTTGCAGGAAAGGTAATTGCATTTAAGATCCTAGATACATGCTATCATTGGAAGGACGTTTTCAAAGATTATGTGAAATTTTGCAAGAGTTGTGATGTGTGTCAAGCTTTTGCTAAAAAGTCCATGAAAACCCCTCCATTGACATCAGTTCCTATTTTAGGTCCTTTTGAGAAATGGCGAATAGATTTTCTAGGATCCTTGAATCTTACTCCTCGGGATAACAAGTTCATTGTGGTAGCTACAT
Source organism: Marchantia paleacea (assembly GCA_014180765.2). Lineage (NCBI taxonomy): Eukaryota > Viridiplantae > Streptophyta > Marchantiopsida > Marchantiales > Marchantiaceae > Marchantia > Marchantia paleacea. The sequence goes on from MUAA02000049.1 coordinate 1,254,966, forward strand.
ATTATCTAACCAAGTGGGTAGAAGCTAGATCTCTAAAATCTTATAGTGAGGAGGAAGTGGATAGATTTCTCTACGTGAGGATAATAATTAGATTTGGATGCCCTCTAGAAATTGTATCATATAGAGGTAGTGAGTTTGTTGGAAGCATTATACAAGTCATGTTAGATCATTTTTCCATCAAGGCACGAGTGATTATGTCCTACAAACCTTATGCTAACGGGTTGGCACAACGAACCAACTATACACTTTGCATGATGTTGGCCAAGGATGCAGACATGGATGGGAGCAAGCAAAATTGGGACAAGAGGCTGCATGCTATCATGTGGGAGTATAGGACAACTTGCAAGACATCAACATGATACTCACCTTTCTGTATGGTATATGATGTAGAGTCAAAATTTCCAATTCAGTTTGATTTAACAACCTTCTTAACTATATAACAGAAGTTAAAGAGGACGAATGGAGCAAAAGCTATCAAATCAAAACGTCAACAACTGTTGGACTTGGAGAAGGCTCGAGCTATGGCTGTATGGAGCGGACTCAATAATTACAGAAGAAGTATCATGATACTCGATTTGGGACGAAGAAGATGAAGGCTTTCAAAGAAGGTGATTGGGTAATACTTTACGACTCCATTAGATATAAGAGAGCTAGAAAGAAATTTCTACCAAATTACTTTGATCCTTTCATAGTTCACAAAGTGTGAGAAAACTTTACTTACAATTTGAAGGAGTTGGGAGAATAATATTTTGACCGAGTGAATCATGACAAGTTGAATCCGTTTCATCGACGATCACATTCTTTCACTCCAAGGACGGAGTGAAATCTTGATTTGGGGATAAATGTAAGACCCATGGTTGTACATATAGGATAAAATATAAGTATATCTAAATTGTGATTAAGTTTATCTTACTCATGACTATGCTTAGCTAGTTATGGTTAAGTTGGAGGAAAATATAGAGTAGCTCCTTGTGTAGTAGATTAGAACAACTATTTTGTTATTTAATAAGAATGAGGGCATCCGGACTCGTAGGATGCGCTTCTCTAGGTGGAAGCATTAGGACAAGATAACTCAAAGGAGAAGGATGGTATCGGAAAAGGATCGGCAATATATACAGGCTTCAACTTTGATGAGACGAAGTGGTTTGATCCTCGGGAGAGGAAATGGACGAATGGCTTTAAGATCAATCTTATTTGTGACGATTTCAAGAGAAAGATAATGTATATTTTGAATCAATTATTCTCGCCGCAAAGAACTACCTATGTAAGTATGCATAAGGTGAGAATAGTGGAGGGATTCGTCGAGGGATCGATCAAGGTCAATTGGGGAGAGATCTTCACTCAGAATGTGCAAGCAATGGGATAGAGGTTGCGAGCGGGAGAAAAGAGAGTGAGCTATATCTCTTCGTTCTTGGTGCACATGTATTCACAAATGGGGTGGTTGACACCATAGGAGAGAAGGAGATACCAACTGAACGTGGTGAATACTTTAGGTGGGCCAGACGGAAGTGATGGCAGCAGTGGATCGACCAGGAGTTTGGGACCCCACAGAGGAGAAAGCGTGCATTCGCCAATAGTGGAGAATCAGCATGAGATGCCTTATGAGGAGCAAAATAAAGCAATGCGGGATATTGAAGAAGCCATATTCGGGAGGGAAGATTCAGTGGGGACCACTGAGAAGAGAAGTTCCAGCGTGGAGGTAGTTGCAGAACCCATCAGCAAGAAGAGGAAGCTGAAGGAAATCGCTCAGTCGAGTAGTCCAGCACCAAAGGCAGCGCGGCCTAAGGTCAAGACTAAGAAGATAACAAGGAGGAGCCGATTTCTTTGGTGTTACAGTTAGCGCTGAAACTGGAGACGGTGGTAGTACCAGTTTTGATGGAGCTTAACGAGATGGGGAACGATGTGGAATCCACAAGAAGATGGTTACATGGATCTGATTCAGTTAATGAACCACAACTCAAGAGAAGAAGGACAACTCAGCTGAGGTGAAGTTTATAGAGAGGGAGAATGAGAAGCTTCAACAGCAATTGAAGACGCAGGAAGCCATCACATTGAAGCAGACCTATAGTGAGGTTTGTAAGATCCGAAGTGTTGAAGGAAGTTTATGAAGAGGGAGAATGAGAAGCTTCAACATCAATTAAAGAGAGTGAAGCAGCAATTGCACGAGATTGATGTTGAGAGGCCAGCTAGATTAGAAGATTTGGCGAGTAGATGCTCGCAATATCTTTTTGCTCGATGCGACAATGTGGAGACTAAACGGTTGGAACGATTGACTGTGGTGATGAACACTCCTTGTGATTTGAAGGAGAAGCGAAAGGAGATGTACAAGGCCATGGGTCGCGAATGCCAAGAAGCGATGCGTGTCCATCGGAAAGAGATCTCCGAAGACATGAGAGAGTTGCAGATGAGCGTAGATGTTTTCGCCTTGAGGGAAGAGACATCATCAAAGGGACCAACAACTTTCCGAAGAAGTAGTCAGGCGCGATCCGTATAGATGACGGTTAGGAATAGATGCAAGCAATTGTATAAATAGGAGTAGTGTTAGAGTAGGATTATCCCTTTCTTTGCAAATGTTCATTGAGAACCGCAAGTGTAGTGAGGGTAGAACGAAGTGTTCGAGAAGTTGTTGAATGTTGCGTTCGATTGGCCTAGACTAGTGTGTTATACCTGTAAAGTTACCCGGATATTCGCCCATGAGCCATGGTCGGATTCGCCTCACATTAGAACTTCATCGAGAACATCACCTCGACTTCAACTTGTAAAGGAGTGATCAATCTCCCATGAGTAAATCAAGAGTGGAATTTCATTTACATGTGTAATTGCGTGTAATCTAATGGATGGGTAGTGGTTTGATGATCATGATGAGTGTTTGAATACTGCTTATTCGCAACACTCTTCGGACTGTGCATATCCAGAGTCTACAAAAGATGCATAAACTCACATATTCGTCGCTGGTAACCCAAAAGAAGCTTGGATTCGGACTTGGTTAAATACAATGATAACGCTCTGAAACCTCTGTTTACAAATACTGTATCAATATTAAAAATCGGGAAAGAGTTGTAGGTTTTTACTCTCTGTTCTGCATCATCCCATAGAGCGCGCACGTCAGTCCCCCCCCCCAACCCACCCCAAAGGCTTTGAGTTGAGGTATATAAAAACTGGACCAAAGGCCTTCCGCCAAGCTTCTCCATTTCTAAATTGAGGACATAACTCAATACCGGCGTAATGTGCACTGTGAAACATCTATAATGTTGCAACAGAACCTTTGTTATGTTCAAACGAGATGTTTAAAAGCATCATATGTAACGAAAATAGGATCACAAGCACAAGGTCCAACGATTAACTTGGAGACAAAAATGATAAATATCTTACAGAGAGACATGCAGGGCCAGTGTGGGATGTTAAGCCCTGCTTCGTGGGACCTCCGTTCCTGAACTCGTTACTAGCTGTGATCATCCAGAATCCAACCATGTCATCCTCAGACATCCTTCCGTGGACTCTGTTGTCTTTGTTGTCACAAGAATACATATATTTGTCATCGACCTGCATCAGACAGTATGAGAATGTTAGGTGGAACAACACCCAGATGTGCGAAATTATGCTCTATACATTGTTGGTTCATGGTCCTTTCGCCCTTCTTGGGCGTTCAGCTGGACCATCCAGTCATTGAATCATTCAGTCATTCTTGAACGTTAAAAGTGTTTGGAAGTTCGTATCACTTATTTACCTCTCCTTTTAGGGAAGGCTCGATGGGGTCGATAAGAAGATGGGCTTCTTTGTAAGCCAGCTGTTCGCTTCGCTCAGGAGATAAATCATCAGGGGAAGGCATCAGCCTGAGCTTCTTGTCATCCAGAGCCATATAATGAAATCTGCAGAAAAATTCTCCGAATAAGTACTTGCACTTTCTTATAATATAAGTCTGCTACGCTTCCCTAAAGCTCTCTGGCTAAAGTTCAGCCGTGATCTGATGTGATGTCTATTCAAGCTAACATTACTCCAAAAAAACCTTCATATGTTATATTAATTTTTTTCCAGAATCACCAGTAATCCTATCAGTGTAAGATCACTCTTCGCATGCAGTAATAGAGAGAAAAAATAGTTTGCATTGTATCAACATCTGGCATACTTGTCCTTGCGAAGCATGAACACGATTCGGGTTTGATTCAAGTTGAAATCTCGCCATCCAGCAGGCCGGTGATATATACCATATGAATAGAAGCCCGAAGATCCGCGTAGAATGACAAATCTGAAAGCACATTTGCTTCGGATGTTAGTATAATGCTGGACATTTAGTGGTAGACAAATGCTGTTGCCCAAACAACTTGAGAAGGATATTTGTCTTGCAGTGATACTACAGCTGGACTTCCCCGGCAGATCTACCTACCGAGAGTGATGGCATACCTACCTGGCCGGTCACTCACTAGCCGTTTCACATGGACCATTGTACATACCTCAGTTCGTGGAGGGAGAGCGTGAAGAGCCGAGTGTTGAGAGGGCGAGAGGCTGCGGGTGCGGGAACTGATATTGTAGTTTCTGTGGCCATACTTTGGCAAATATGGAGAGTGAATAGTTCATTCTCTTCGTCTTTCAATTTGGGTTCCATTGGTAACTAAATTGAAGACTATGGAGAATAATATTGTGAGATATGAGTATTTTTATTTTTTTAGGGTTTTGAATACATTTTGAGTGATTTTTCTTATACTAGACATATGGATTGGGTTTTTTTTTGTTCCAATCTCTTCCTTTTCTTGCATTGGTTCTATTGGAACCTAGTTGGAAAATTATGGAGACCTGAATAAAAAGTTATGAGTATTTTTAGATTTTAGGGTTTCCATAGTTAGCATTTTCCAATGTGAGGTGGTGTGTTAGGGGGGTTGTGGTTCTGTAGGTGGGAGTAGATACATGATGGAGTGCTGGGTTTCTTTATCGTTCCCTTTGTGCTAGCTATAGCTTGACTTTCTCTCCTGGGACCGCCAAAAGCGGTGCGTGATACACCATGTCTTGTGTGTCATTGTCTCTTTACCTCGCAAGGGGTAAAGACCCACGTGCGAAAGATGCACAAAGATTATGATTGGACCACTTGGGATGCGCATGTGAGGAGGACGGTCACATCGACATCGGTTTTTGTCACTTCGGGGAACACGCAGATTACATCGACTCCTTCGTTGAGCATTCCGGGTATACCGTCGGGGTCGTGGGAGTGGTTAGCTTCCCATGCAGGTTCGATTCTAGGGCTTTTTGAGACTAGATTTCCATGTCCACGTGTATTCCATAGGCTTCCTCGGGCTCTGCATGACGAGGCTAGACGTACTTTTCGCTTACCGCTGTCGCATGGACAAAGCTTTACTCTGAGAACGCCTGAGCGTCTGGCTGTAGAAGAACTCTCCTCGTCCTCGTGTGAACTGACAATCACCCTCTCTTTCATCTCCTCATCTCTCCATGCCCAACTCGTTGCACCCGGTAAACTCCAGCGGAAGAGGATCGTTGTAACCAACGATTGAACCGTTAACTCTTAGCCAAACTTCGCAGAAAAGTACTTTGCAACCATTCATAACTCTCGAGAAAGTTTCACATGCTCTTCATTTCTATATCTCTCGTTACAAATGTCGAACTATACCCTGTGTCACAAGGCGATATGCAGACCCTTGCGCACTAAAACCACTATAAACTCCAATCCTTTGATCCAATTGCACTCAAATTTCGCAAAACAACGACTTATTATCCAAGCTTCAACTTTGTCAAGTTTTATTGACCAATCTTATTGATAGCATGAGTTATGATCGTCGAACTAAATCTGTAACAGTCTGTGCAATCCTGCAATTCAGACTGTGTACATAAATTTCAAACTACTGCTTTGCACTCAAAACTCAACCAATCGAGCTGAAATTTCAATCAAATCGCAAATTCGAGTTGTAAACTCTGTGTCTATTGAATCTGATCTGTCAAAGCCTTCATAGAACGCTCAGAATTCACTCAAACTCTCCCATCGGTCCAAATTTCACTCTCCCACTTCAAATCACCACACCGGAGTGTCAACTTGCTCAATCGCCTTCATTCTTGAGCCAAAATCCTAGCTCTCCTTGTCAGCTCTCCAACCCTATCCTTCAATCTTGAAAAACTCCCTTCGAAGGCTCCCGAAACTCCTCAAAACCCCAAAGAACTTGCCCAAGTGCTCTCATTGGTCTAAATTTCCCAACCAATGAGAATGAAGAGTTCCATTTTGACCTCTAGTGGGCCAAATTAGCCACAACTAACTTAGAGCTTAACAACTAGCCTAAAAACACTACTTAGCCATCATATAGGTAATACGAGTTGTTGCTAATAAAGAGTCAAAATAACCACTCGAAACCGGTTAAGTATAAACGGAACAACAAAAGGGACCGGGAGTTTATAACTTGAGTATAATACTCCTCGCCAAAATTCCTAACAATCAACTCCCTATGACTTGCCTTTGGTAGACAGTAGTGATGGACAGGGACCCATGTGTTGAAAGGCGCCACTATCGGCAAGTTTAGGTCCATAATGCCAATATCAAATCAAAACATAGACTGTTAAGTCCCAAGTCGCGCCGTAGGAAACAATTGGCAGAATGAAAGGATATGGGGAGTTTATCACCACTTCCATAAAGCTATCTCCAAAGTGATACACTAACCATGCCCTAAAGTGATCACGATGTAGACACCGGATGCTTATCACAAACGGATTGGGCATCGGTATATCTGGAGGATCATACCGCCCTCTATCCATGTCCCACGTTGGCTCCACTTCTATCGGATAAGCTCCTTAGTCAGCGACGTTCTAGACCTCCCCCTTTCCTTTCGACTCAACCACGCTTTTATATCCGATAAGGTCCAAGATGATATCCCTTGGATCCTTATCTACATCCTGGCCTTAGGATGACAATCCAACCGTGGCCTCTTAACAGCCTTACAATGAGCCGTCGGCCATCCTGACCTAAAATATCGCCAAAATATCGCCGTCATCTCAACAGCTCTGAAGATGACACATGTCATCATCTTCTCATAGTAGCCGTGTCACAACACGACACCGCTCGATCGGTTGGCGCGCGATCCCATGGACGAGTTAGCATGATTTTTATTTTTATTACTTCCGCGATGATGTCTACGTTATACTAGAGGGGGACGTGCTGGACATAGAGAGGTGGCAACTAGATTTCGGAGATTCCGAGCAGGGGATTGGGCTACATTGTAGGAGGAGTCTGTTTGGGCCACACAAGTTAGGAGTCGGGTTCAGTCACATGATACTTCTGATTCGGCGCGATTGCGACGGTGTAGGATCTTGGGGCAGGCCGGGGAGTATAGCAGGGCTGCACGGGCCCTTCATCCTTTGTCCATGGCTAGTCCTGCTGAGGAGACGATTTCCTCTTTATGCCTTCTACATCCATCCATGGGCGAGGAGATACCATAACTTGTCTGTATGGGTATCTTGACTTTCCTTGACTTGGACTAGTTTTCATTGGTTTTACTTGGTGAAGACTCTTAAATCTAGGGGCGAGATTGATTTGGTACACCAAAGTCAATTGGAGGGTAGTTGGGTTTCTAGAAGGTCCATGTGGAACAATTGCATGTTGCAATGTACCCTTTTCATTGAGGTTTGTGATCTCTACCTCGATTGAACTTGGTAAGAGAAAATTACGTGATAGATACTTGTAGTTAATAGGATAAAATTCTAAGTAGTATAAATAGAAAGGTTGAGAAGTAACTCTCAAGTGAGTTTTGGGACAAGTTAGTTTTGTGATCTTAGTTTTTTAGAAACCTTGTTTTGGGAAGCTTGGTTTTTTGAGAAGTCATGTTCGGGTTGGAGCCTTGATTCTATGAAGACTTTGAACATCAATAAAGTATCTCTTCCTTTTGAATGATACTTGACTTTTTGTGAGAGTTGTCATTATGGAGTTGGGATTTGAGAGTTTGTATAAGAGGTGGCATTAGGGCTATGGTCGTAGACTTCGATGGCTTTTTGGAAGCTCATCATAAATCTAAAAAGACATGTGCCTTTTTAGATTCATGATGAGCTTCCAAAAAGCTATAGGAGGTAAACTTGAGTGAGAGTCAGCCCGGAGGTCACAAAGCATAGCTTACCCAATATGATGATGTGAGGAAGAAGTTTGTAGTAGCTTATGCAAGTTGCTCCAATAATGCAGCGGAGTCAAAGTATAGTTCTTATGAAGGAGAATGTTTGGCACATGTTTGGAAGATGGCACATTTCAGATGATATTTGTATGAAAACTCCTTCACTCTCATCACTAATCATCAACCATTGAAATGGTTGATAGAATTAGACAAGTGTAAGACCATAGTTAGGAAATTTGAGGTTATTTTCTTATTTTTGGAATAAAAGAGAGCGATATTAGGATGAAGTATGGTATGCCGAATACGAATATGTTGTGTAGTATGAATATGATTGACACGAATAGGTTGTTAACAAATAAAGGAAGTAACAATAGGAATTAGGATAGTTAGTAACTGCATCAACGAGTGAGACGAGATATTCGGCGTACCTATACCGAATATCACCCTCTTTATTCAAAAAACAAAAAAAAACAGCTCTACACTTAGCTAACCAGGGTTCTACATACGTCCGCCCTTAATTGTGAGTAGCCCCCCCGCGAACATCGCTATTCATAATACTTCTTCACCTGCTATCCATTCACTCGGGTAGCAAACAAAGCACCATCTAAATCATACAATTGTAGGGAGCCATTGTGAAAAATCTGCTTGACTTCATAAGGTCCCATCCACCGCAAATGCAATTTTTCCGGGAATTTCATATGCCGACTATCGTAAAAGAGGACTTTATCCCCCACCACTATGTTATGAGGCCGCAATTAAACGTCATATGTCTCCTTCCGCTTGGCCTGAATTACCTTGGTCAACTCCTTGGCTTCATCGCCACATTCATCTAGCTTGGCCAAGTCCATCAAGCGATGTAGTTGACTTTCTTTGACGGACAATCGATTCTCCATCAAAATACGATAAGTAGAAATTTTGAATTCCACTAGGGCAATAGGGTGCATGTCATAAGTAAGGTAAAATGGAGTTTGTCGGGCTATGCGAAAAGCCCATAATGCGGCAGGTATCTTGGTGTCCCAATCATAAATGTGACTCACTGTCACCTTATTAAGAATCTTGCACAACGCCCATTGGACTTCTCAGCGAGGCCATTCGCCTTTGGGTTGTATGGGGTTGTCTATCGATGCTTTATCTGAAAATACATGGTGAGCTCCTCAATCAGGGTATTCAAGAAATGCGTCCCGCGATCACTAACCAATTAAAGCAGGCAGCCATATCGGCAAATGACTTGATTGAAGGAAAACTCAACCACTATTTTTGCATTGTCTCTCCAGGTCGCAACTGCTTCCACCATCTTTGTAGCATAATCGGTGATCACTAGAATGTATCGCTTCCGAGTTCCTTTACTAGCGGGTGAGATGGGGTCTACAAAATCAATACCCCACTTCTCAAAGGGTGCTAGCGGTAGAATCGGTTTGAGGGGCCATCTTGTGGTGGGTGTTGGCCTACTGACCCTTTGATAGGCATCATATTTCTAGATCAACCAATGGACATCTTTATACATTGTTGGCCCACAATACCCGGCCGCTAAGATTTTCTTGACGGTATTCCGTAGAGCATAGTGCCCATCCACCGCCTCTTTGTGCATGGCCCTGATCACCCGGGAACTTCATACTTTTCTAAACATCTTCGGAGTAACTCATTCACCCCCAGTTTGAACAATATCCCCTTCTCCAATTGGTATAGTGCTACTTTATGTACAAACACCGTATGTACAAACACCGTACGTTGTTCGATCGACATACCTTTTGGCAATTCCAAAGTTCGCAGATATCAATACAGGTCATAATATTGAGTTTCTCTAGGACCCTACTTAGAGATTTTGAGACTGTTTTTTTTTGTTTTTGGAATAAAAGTGTGCGATATTCGAATGAAGTCTGGTGTGTTGAATACGAATATGTGTAACGACAAGGTTACATCAGAAGTGAGTAGTTGTAGTGTTTATTGATTTGTTCCCAAGGGAATGGGGTGTTAACCGAATACCAGGTGGGGAATGTTAATATCCCAAGCTCATCGAGTTGATCTAGGGTTGTTACGTACCTATGGTACAGATCTGTTTAGGGCTAATCCAAAATTAGGGTTTCCTTGTACTCACCCTATATATATACAAGGGAAGGCAAAGCCTTCCTCATCTCATTCTTGTACACTATCTCTTGTCCCCTTGTGTGCTCTCCTCTTCTTGGAGTGAATCCTGAAGAGTCGATTTCTCAACATGGTATCAGAGCATGGTGGGAGCATTAGTTATGTAGATAAGACATAGAGCAGTGCTGGAGATCAATGAGGAGTGAGCCTCAAAGTTGGAGGTTGTCCTGCTGAAGCGATTAGATTGTTGGGGAACTGTTTCGTGTTTTCTCAGAATCTTCAATCGCGTTTTCGGAGGTCAAGATGATCGTTTTCGACCTATTTCTGATCGCCCAACTCTCAATAGGGAATTGTCTTACGCAGAATGGTCGAATTTGGTAGCCATGAAGTTTTCGTGCGATTTGGAGTTGTTGGTGGTAGTTATCACCTTTTCCAAAATCTTTGAGGAGCTGTTTAGAGGCCTAAACGAGATTTTTTAGAGGTTTGAGGGTTTCTACCAGAGCAAAGGCTTTGCCTTTTCTATCCAACGCTCGCCTCTGTCAAAGCTCCTACCACGAAAAATTTTAGCTCAATCCGAGCTTTCTTCGTCATTTTCGCTTAAGGAAATGCTGTTGAATCGCGAACATATTTCATTCTTTGTCTGCGTGTAAAGACCGGCACATTTCGCCAATTTCTGGAGTTTTACATGTTTCTTGATCGAGGTGCAGAGGAGCTATTTTTCCTCCATAGTCGCGGAGGTGTTCTTTCTGTTCGTTTTGAGTTTGTGCAGGTACTTGCCGTGTTGGAGTCCCTTTAAGGGATCAGGTAGGAGAGCGACCAAGCTTCTAGAGCTGGTGCACACAGATGTATGGACTTCTTCTCAACCAAGTTTATCTGGTTTTGAGTACTTCGTGTCCTTCATTGATGATTTCTCTCGCTACACCTGGGTTTACTTCCTTAAGAGCAAGAGCTCTTCAGATGTGTTGTCAGCTTTCCAGACTTTCCACACCTTGGTGGAGAAATAGTCTGGACAATCTATCCTTTGTCTACGTTCCGATGGAGGAGGCGAAGTTTACGTACGGAGAATTCACTGCTTACCTACGTAAGTATGGCATACAACGCCAGAAGACTTGCAGTTATACTCCACAATAGAATGGCGTTGCGGAGAGGAAGAATCGTCACATAGCGATACGCCGCAGCGCTATGTTGAACGAGAAGAACCCTGCCTAGACCGTTCAGGCGGAAAAATTGTTTCCGTTGCGGTGTACTTGATGAATCGAACTTCAACTGCAGCAGTTCACAACAAGACCCCGATGGAGCTATTCACAGGATGAGAAGTGTATTTTCCTTGGATATGCCTTAGATACGAAAGGATATAGATGTTATAATCCTTCCTCTAGGCAATTCTATATCAGTAGAGATGTTGTATTTGAAGAGTTGCAATCTTGGTATGCACTGCGATTGTTCGGTCATACCCACTCTTCTTTCTTTCGCACCAAGAAGTCCATCCACTGTACCTTTACAGAGTGGAGTTTCTAGAGTCACACAGTCTAGAGATGAGTCTACTGTACATGGAGCTGCTACGGATGAAGTTCACCAAGCACCATCCAGACCGACTCCTAGACTTGAGGATCATCTTATTTTGCAACATATGATGTCATCACCACGGATTACAAGTATTCATCCGTTGGATGAAGCATCCCGAATCGACGCCGCTTGGTACCTCGGATCCGAACAAGGGGCGACAAAGCGAGACATCGACACGCCTACGAAAATCGAGAGAGTTCGACATCTGTTCAGCGATTTATGCATGAAAGTTTCCTTTGCCGATCATCATGCATACATGACTCACGTTCTTGCTGAGCCAGAACCGAGTACGCTTGAGGAGGCGATGCACAAAAATGAGTGGATTGAAGCCATGGAGACAAAACTTGATGCACTTCGTCACCAACAAACATGGGAATTGGTGGACTTACCTCAAGGTAAGAAAGCGATTGGTTGCAGATGGGTCTTCAAGGTCAAGCGTAACTCGGATGGCACTGTATCTCGATACAAGGCCAGATTGGTAGCCAAGGGCTACGCACAACAGCATGGAGTGGACTACGAAGAGACGTTTAGTCATGTTGCCAAGATGGCAACCATTCGTATGGTGGTTGCTATTGCTGTCAACAAGGGATGGCGACTGCATCAAATGGACTTCAAGAACGCCTTTCTCAATGGAGATCTCGGCGAGGAAGTCTATATGCAACAACCACCTGGTTACGAAGATCCGAAGTTTCTTTCCCGCGTTTGTAAGTTAAGGAAATCCCTCTATGGTTTGAAACAGGCTCCGAGAGCATGGTATGAGAAGATCAATTCCTTTCTCATGTCTCTTGGATTTGTAGTATGTCATTCCGACTCATCTCTATACTGCATGAGATCAGGAGTTCATGTAGTGATGATTTCCATCTACGTAGATGATCTTATTATCTTTGGGAATCATGAGGAGGTGATTTCTGCATCAAGAGTATCTTATGTTCGAATTTGAGATACAAGACTTAGGGTATCTTAAATTCTTTCTTGGTGTGGAGTTTATCACAGAGGGAAAGGATATGTGGCTAATACAACACCAATATGCTTTAGATAAGCTTAAGGAGTTCAAGATGTCTGATTGTAAACCAATAGACACTCCTCTACAACAAGGTCTATAGCTAGAGTTAGACAATGGAGAGTTACTTGGAGATCCCCTTTGCATGAGACGGATGGTTGGGAGTTTGATTTATCGACTATCACTAGACCGGATTTGAGCTATCTTTGTTGGTCTAGTCGGTCGGTTCTTGCATGCTCCACGTGTACCACATATGATGGCGGTCAAGCGGATTCTCCGCTATGTGAAGTCCACACTTCATTTTGGACTTCGATATAGATATGGTGGAGAGTTGAACCTGCATGGCTACACCGTCTTTGATTGGCGCAGAGACATTTTCGAGGAAATCCATGTCCGGATATGCGTTTGGACTTGGGATGTACGGCCGTGAGGCTTCTAAGAAGCAACCGACCGTGGCACTGTCTTCCACAGAGGCAGAGTATCGTGGTGCTATGAATGCCACTTGTGAAGCAGTTTGGTTTGTTCCTTGCTTTCTGATATTGGAGTAGATTATCCTAGTCCTCTGATTATCCTAGGCCGATAACATTAGCGACATGATGTTAGCTAACAATCACATTTTTTCATGCTAGGACAAAGCACATTGAGGTGCACTATCACTTTGTTAGGGAGAAGGTCCTTTCAGGTGTAGTAGATCTTAGATATATACATACAGGAGATCAGGTTGCAGATATCTTCACCAAAGCTTTGCCTAGAGAGTCGTTTGCTACATTTGGACATTGTCTAGGAGTTCAGGATGTACAGTTGAGCTTGAAGGGGAGTGTTAATATCCCAAGCTCATTGAGTTGATCTAGGGTTGTTACGTACCTATGGTACAGATCTATTTAGGGCTAACCCAAAATTAGGGTTTCCTTGTACTCACCCTATATATATACAAGGGAAGGCAAAGCCTTCCTCATCTCATTCCTGTACACTCTCTTGTCCCCTTGGTGTGCTCTCCTCTTCTTGGAGTGATTCCTGAAGAGTCGATTTCTCAACAGGGAATATGTGTCTTTAGACTTCTTTAATCAACTCTGGACGATCACATTCCGAAGAGTGGAATCAATTCATAACCTTAAAATCCATCAGGACATAAAGTGCTAAGAAATTCTAGAAGGAATCCTTTTACTAAGATTGGGTGATCCCAATTACAAGAGGCAACGTTCACCAGGCGTAAGCTCGCTGAAGTTCTCATGGTGAAATCTTCGATAGCCCAACTCGTGGGATGAATTCCTGGCTATCTTCACAGGAATCCGATCTCTAGTCAGGTAGGCCACCGCGATCTCTACTCGGCTTCGAGAGTTTCCGCTCTACCCTGGCTACATAGGAACAAATCCTGACTTTCTCTTGCAAATTGAAGATGTCTTTACTAACTACTCTAGTCTTATTTATACACAATTCTAACGTCCTATCCGAATCGCTACCTACACGAATCGCGTCCGACTACAACTTCGGAGATTTGTTGCACCCTTCGATGATGTTTCTTCACGCCAGGCGAAAGCATCAACGCTGATTTGCAACTCTCTGATATCTTCTACGATCTTGCTCCGGTGAATTCGCATCGCTTCATGATAGTCACGACCCATCGCTTTGTACATCTCCTTTCGTTTTTCCTTCGAATCGCCAGGAGTGTTCATCACCGTGGTAAAGGCCTCCAATCAATCAACTTCCACATCATCACACCGGGCAAGAAGATACCTCACACACTTACTAGCCAAAACTTCTAATCTAGCTAGTCTCTCTATATCGACTTTGTGCAGTTGGCGCTTCACCTCCTTCAGTTGATTCCGAAGCCGCTCATTCTTGACTTCCACGAACTTCAACTCTGCTCCTCGGATCTTGCAAATCTCCCCATAAGCGTTCTTCGCTGCTGCCACCTCCCGTTGTGCTTCTGTCTTCTCCTTCTCCAGACGCCCCACCGACTCTGTCAACTGCTTAATAGTGCGGGTGCAGTGCGTGACCTCGGCCCGACTCTCACCAAAGTTTACCTCCGATGGCTTTTTGGAAGCTCATCATGAATCTAGAAGAACTTAATCCCACCCTATGACCATGACCCTATTGCTCACTCTTACACAAACTCTCAATGTCCAAGCTCCATTATGCACATTATCACCATGAGTAAGATATCACTCAAAAGGAAATGGATACTTTGGTAATCAAAGTCTTCATTGAATCAAGGCTCCACTCCGAACATGACGTCTCCAAGAACCAAGCTCCCCAAAACTAAGATCACCACACTATCTTCTCCCAAAACTAACTTCCATTGAAAAACTACTTGAGAGGTGCTTCTCAACCTCTCTATTTATACTACTTAGAATCTTACCCTAGTAACTACAAGTAATCACCAAGTAACTTCCTCTTACCAAGTTTAAACGAGGTAGAGATCACAAACCCCAATGAAAAGGGTACTTGGCAACATGCAATTGGTCCACTTGGATCTTTTAGAAGCCCAACTACTCCCTAATTGACTTCTAGTGTACCAAGTCAATCTCGCCCCTAGATTTAAAGAATCGTCACCAAGTCCAACCAATGAAAACTAGTCCAAGTCAAGGGAAGTCAAGATACCCATGTGATGGAATCTATTCCTTGATTCCTATTAAATAACAAAATAGTAGTTCTCATCTACCACACCAAAAGTTACTCTATATTTTCCTCCAACTTAACCATAACTAGCTAAATATAGTCATGACTAAGATAAACTTAGGCACAATTTAGATATACTTGCATTTTATCCTATATGTACAACCCTGGGTCTTACGGGTCCTTCTTCCTTGTTGCAATGCGGTTCATCAACTGAATGAGTTCTATGTAACCGTCTTCTTGAGTATTCCATCCCTGAATATAGTTTGTTCCCATCTCGTTTAACTCCATGAGAACAAGGACAACTACATTTTCTAACTTCTGTACCAACTGCAACACCGAAGAGAGCGGTTCTCCTCTATCTGCTTTGGATGCCTTCACCTTAGGCCTCGATACTTTCGGTACTAGGCTCCTTGGCTTAACAATCTCCTTTAACTTCCGCTTCTTATTGACCGGCGTTTGAACTTCCTCTACACTCGGACTTCGCACTTTGAGTACATGTGTACCAGAAAAGAGGAAATGTACACTACTCACTTCTCTCCTGCTTTCAACTTCTGTCCCATAGCCTGCACATTCCGAGCAAATATTTCTCCCCAATTGACTTTGATCTTTCCTCCGACGAATCCTTCTACTATTCTCACCTTATGCATGCTAGCGTAAATAGTTCTCTGCGGTGAAAACAGCTGATTCAACGTATACATGATCTTCCGTCGGAAATCATCTTTAATCAAATCAATCTTGAACCCGTTGATCCCCTTCCTTCCTCGAGGATCAAACCACTTGGACTCATCGAAGTCGAATCATGTATGCAATGCCGACCCTTCCCAGTCGATGCCATCCTTGTCTACCGCATAATCACGGCCCAATGCTTCCGCCCACATAATCGCATCCCATGAATCGGGGTAACCTCTCCATCCAATCGGATTGGCAACTTTCTTGGCCTTCACTTCTTCACACAGCTCTGGACTCACATAGTCCCATCGTCATGCTAGGAATGCTCCGCCCAATTGTTTCAATCGCTTCAATTCTTCCACCGTCCAGTCCGGTTTCGGCACCAGAGGTCTAATTACGCTCGCCATCTTCTGCGGAGGAGGTAATCGAATAGCTTCATGTGCTCCCGATCGCAATGCCACTCGCTTCTTCATCATGTCACTCTGCTGGTTCTACGCCGGCCACTGCTCCACGATATAGTTACGACTTTATCCTAACCGAAACAGAATTGCTCCCGCTGGATTCAATCTACACATACTCTTTCTCAACATGCATATTCGCCTTAAGAGTCATCTTCGTATTCGTCAATACTCAATTCCGCCGAATATCATGCGTTTTATTCCGAAAAACAAAAATACAAGCTTAAAATTCCTAACTAGGGTCCTACATACGTGTGCCCTCAGTTGTGAGTGGCCCCCGTGAACATCACTATTCGTAGTATTTCTTTACCCTCCAACCATTGACTCTGGTTGCAAACAACGCGCCATCTAAATCCAGAAGTTGTAATGACCCATTTGCGTATACTTTTTTGACTACATAGGGCCCCATCCACCGAAGGTGTAGTTTGCCTAGGAACTTCATATAACGGCTGTCATAGAGTAACACCTTATCCCCAGTTACTACTTTGTGAGGTCGTAATCCACGATCATATTTCTCCTTCCTCTTGCTCTGGATTGCCTTTGTCAATTCCTCCGCTTCATCACGAGATTCCTCCAACTTGGCAAGGTCCATGAGTCGGTGGAGTTGGCTTTCCTCTGCCGACAAGCGATCCTCCACCAACACTATGTATGTGGGCACTTCGAACTCCACTGGAGTAATTGGATGCATTCCATAAGTCAAATAGAAAGGTGTCTGTTTGGTGGTAATCTTTTCTGCAGTTCGGAATGCCCATAAAGCTACTGGTACTTTGGTATCCCAATCATAGATGTGGCTAACCGTAACTTTATTAAGAATTTTACACAATAAGCCGTTAGACTTTTCTGTCAACCCATTAGCCTTGGGATTGTACGGGATAGTCTTCCGATGTTGATTTGGAAGTAAGTGGTTAATTCTTTCACCAGATGATTTAAGAAGTGGGTACCTCTGTCACTAACTAGTTCGAGCAGACACTCATACCTACAAATGACCTGGTTGAAAAAGAACTCTGCGATTGTCTTCGCATCATCTCTTTGTGTTGCGACCGCCTCCACCATCTTCGTAGCATAATCTGTAGCAATCAGAATGTACCGCTTCCTCGTAGCTCTACTAGCTGGTGAAATTGGCCCTACAAAATCAATTCCCCATTTTTTGAAGGGTGCCAAAGGCAGAATTGGTTTTAGAGGCCACCGAGTGGTCTGCGTGGGCTTCCCAATTCGTTGACACGCATCACATTTCTCAATAAATTTATGGGTATCTTTATACATTGTTGGCCACCAGTAGCCGGCAGCTAAAATCTTCTTTACTGTGTTGCGCAAAGCATAATGCCCCCCTGCCGCTTCTTCATGCATCCCCCGAATGACACGTTGTACTTCATACTGTTCCAAACATCGCCTGAAAACTTTGTCCGCCCCCAGTTTGAATAGTATCCCTTTCTCCAATTGGTAAGGAGCTGCCTTGTGCATGAGGACCGTCCGTTGTTCTACTGATAATCCTTCCGGTAATTCCAATGTACGAAGGTATCGATACAAGTCGTAATACCGCTTTTCTCTGTAATCCGTCATCTGGAACAGCTGCTTGTCCGGGAATTCATTGTCCACTGCAACAGCTGGTATCGTCGTTTCCAGTCGTGATAGGAAATCTGCATTTGTGTGGTTTACTCCTTTCTTCGTTTGTATTGTAAACGAAAACATCCAACGTGCCAGCCGTCCCGAGAGATCGGCCTTCTGCACCAGATATTTTAGTAGGTAATGATCCACATGAAACACAAAGTCGTATCCTAATAGATAATGTCGGAACTTCTGAACAACATACACCATTCATAGTG
This sequence comes from Marchantia paleacea, assembly GCA_014180765.2. Classification (NCBI taxonomy): domain Eukaryota; kingdom Viridiplantae; phylum Streptophyta; class Marchantiopsida; order Marchantiales; family Marchantiaceae; genus Marchantia; species Marchantia paleacea. The sequence continues at coordinate 1,273,273 of MUAA02000049.1, forward strand.
CTTCTCTCTCCGTAGTGGAGTAATTTCGCTCGGCTGCTATTAACATGCGATTGGCGAAGTAGATGGGGTGGTCTTTTCCCTATTCATCGCGCTGTCCGAGCACCACCCCCATCGCTATGGACGAGGTATCAACATCCACATGAAAAGACTTCTCCCAATTTGGTGGGATCAGGGTTGGAGCCGTGACCAATTCCTTCTTCATTTGGTGGAACGTGGCCTCATGCTCAGAGATCCACACAGACTCCACTTCCTTCTTTAGCAGTCATGTCAATGGGGCTGCAATAGCGGCATATGACTTCGCATATCGCCGTTAGTACCCTGCCCTAGGAAGGCCCTGAGCTCCCTAATGTTCATAGAGGGTTCTAACAAGTTGATGACCTTAACCTTATCTACGTCTACCTCTAACCCTCGGGCCGAAACCTTGAGACCCAGAAGAATCCCCTCAGTCATCATGAAATAACACTTTTCGGGATGTAATGCCAGCTGATTGTCCCTACACTTCTGGAAAGTTTTCTCCAGATGATACAAGTGATCCTCTTTCGCCCCGAATACACAAAAGTCATCTATGAAGATTTCTAAGAACTTCCGCAAATAATCCTGGAAGATGTGCGTCATCATCCGCTGAAACGTGGTCGAGCATTGCAATGCACCGAATGGCATTTTGTGGTAAGCATACGTCCCCCAATCCGTGGTGAATGTAGTCTTATCCTTGTTTTCTTCACGAATGGAAAACTGGTTGTACCCTGAGAACCCATCCAAGAAACTATAGCATTCATGGCCTGCCACATGGTCTAAGATTGCATATGCAAACGGCAAAGGATGATGATCCTTCTTTGCTGCTACATTAAACTTCCTGAAATCTTGGCATACACGAATTTTACCAGTGTTTTTCTTAGGCACAATGACAATAGGTGCAACCCATTCACTGCTCAACACAGGGTAGATAATGCCCGCTTGGAGGTATTTATCAATTTTGTCCGTGACTAACAAAGAGTATTTCGGATTTAAGCGGTACTGCCGTTGCCTTACAGGGATTGCTCCCTCTATTAAATCTATCCGATGCTCCCCCCATTTCTGGGGAATACCCTTCAAGTCTTCTATTCTCCATGCGAACACATCTTCGTATCTTTGGAGAAGGGACAACACATTCCGAAGATCGACACCCGCTAGGTTTTGCTTGACCTTTAGTTGATGTCATGGAGTTACCATAATTTCTTCCCAGGCGTCAGGCCCTACAACTCCGTCAGTGTGGCTTGCTTTGCTGCGCCCCACACTGATCTGTAATTGCTATTCATCTTCTGATTGGAGTTCTTCGTCTACTTCGTAGCATTGCAGGTAATTGACGTGGTCTTCACACGAATATCCCGAATCGGTGCTGTCATCACTAGGATCGGTGACTCTTGAATCCGAAGACGTCTCTCCTTGGTACCCCAGAGGACGCCATGAGATAGTTACCTTCATGGTGGTTGATGCACTTGGATCGAAAAATGATAAGGTCTTCCGGTGCCAATTGGTGGTGACTTTGGCGCTGTACAACCAGGGCCTCCCAATGAGAACCTTGTAACCACTCTCCTCCGGAGGTCGCAAGATTATGTAGGTCAAGGAGAATCCTACCCCTCCTATCTTTGTCAGCACCCCACGCAATACCCCCACGGGTTTCTTCCACGATTGATCGGCCAACCTTAACACCCTGGGCGTAGCTTCGTACTTCTTATACCCAAGTGCAGTGGCTGTGTCCTCAGTCATGATATTCACTCCCGATCCGGAGTCTATTGGTACTGCCTTCAGCATGCAACCTGCAATTTCTACTTCAATTTCTGGCGCTCCTTCGTCTTCTTGCTCCACCGTGTATACAGATGGTAACTTGTCTTGTCGACTCGGCTTTGGCTTGGTGGACCTGAGAGCCTGGATAAGTAGCTTCTTATAAGCTTTATTATCATCCAGTAGCTGCTTCATGGTAATGTTGGCTTTGACTTCGGCCAAATCTGCCACCAGGTCATAGTACTGCCGAGGTGTGGCATGAGATCTTCTTTCGCGTTCTACCGAATTGCGTCTTCCAGACCCCTCTTCCCGTTTCTTCAGATTAAGCTCCTTAATGTAATTCTGAACTTCGGACCGAATATCCGCTGCGAATTCCGGGACGGGGTCCTGACTTGGAGGGATGGCGTCCTTTGTGGTCGAGGTTAGGATGGTTTTGGCCGGTGCCCTCTTTGAAACTTCTTTCCTTTTACCCTTCTTGTCTATAATTGGGCTTGCTTGTCTCTTCGTACTTCGGGTGGATACCCTTAGTACGTCCAACACTTCTTCTGGCTAGTCTTCTCCCTTCTGCAATGGCTAGTCTTCTAGACTCACTTGGTGTACCCCCACGTCTCGCTTTGGCGGAGTCACGAACCGGACTCCTTGTGCCGGATACCGCTCGCTGTCTCCTCGTGGTTGGGGTGGTTGGTCGCACTCCACGTGGGTATGTCCTGGTCTCCTGCAATTACTACACATGGGTTGGTAAGTCATGCGACGTCGGGGCTGTGGACACTGGGGAGACCAGTGCCCCACTACGCCACAGTTGTAACAGGTGTTAGGTTTTGGTGGAGGGGGAATTTGTGGTAAACCCCCCATCTTGCGTTGCGGCGCAGTCACCGACATGTCTACAGGACTATACCTAGGAATTTGGACTGGTGATATTGAGGAGGTATTCCCCATCTCCTAAACCCCGTAGAGTTGGTCCTCAGCGGTAGGGTCGTATTGGGGATACTCCCATACCGGAACCCACTCCACTTGTTGGTCCGAATATCCCTCTCTGGGCTGGTGCTCAGAGTTGGTATGTTCGGGTTTCCGGCATATCGTGCATCACACATTGGCCCGCCCCTGCATCGGAGATTTCCTCCTATCTCTATTGTTAACTAAGTGTACCTTGAGATGAGGAAGGCTTTGCCTTCCCTTGTATATATATAGGGTGAGTACAAGGAAACCCTAATTTCGGGTTAGCCCTAAGCAGATCTGTACCATAGGTACGTAACAACCCTAGATCAACTCAATGAGCTTGGGATATTAACACTCCCCTTCAAGCTCAACTGTACATCCTGAACTCCTAGACAATGTCGAAAAGTAGCAAATGACTCTCTAGGCAAAGCTTTGGTGAAGATATCTGCAACCTGATCTCCTGTATGTATATATCTAAGATCTACTACACCTGAAGGGACCTTCTCCCTAACAAAGTGATAGTGCACCTCAATGTGCTTTGTCCTAGCATGAAAAACAGGATTGTTGGCTAATATCATCTTCGCTAATGTTATCGCCTAGGATAATCTGTAGGACTAGGATAATCTACTCCAATATCAGAAAGCAAGCAACAAAGCCAAACTGCTTCACAAGTGGCATTCATAGCACCACGATACTCTGCCTCTATGGATGACAATTGCCACGGTCGGTTGCTTCTTAGAAGCCCACTCACAACCGCACTCCCAAGTCCAAACGCATATCCGGGACGTGGATCTCCCGCCTGAAATGTCTCTGTCCCAATCAAGATCGGTGTAGCCATGCGTGTTCAACTCACCTTCAAAATCAGATCGAAGTCCAAAATGAAGTGTAGACTTCACATAGCGGAGAATCCGCTTAACCGCCATCATATGCGGTACCCATGGAGCATGCAGAACCGACCGACTAGACCAACAAAGATAGCTCAAATCCGGTCTAGTGATAGTCGATAAATCAAACTCCCAACCATCCGCATGCAGGCAGCGGAGATCGCAAGTAACTCTCCATCGTCTAACTCTAGCTTTAGACCTTGTTGTAGAGGAGTGTCTATTGGTTTACAATCAGACATCTTGAACTCCTTAAGCTTATCTAAAGCATATTGCCGTTGTATTAGCCACATATCCTTTCCCTCTGTGATAAACTCCACACCAAGAAAGAATTTAAGATACCCTAAGTCTTGTATCTCAAATTCGGAACATAAGATACTCTTGATGCGGGAAATCATCTCCTTATAGTGTCCAGTGATAATAAGATCATCTACGTAGATGGAAATCATCACTACATGAACTCCTGATCTCATGCAGTATAGGGATGAGTCGGAATGACAGACTACAAATCCAAGAGACATGAGAAAGGAATTGATCTTCTCATACCATGCTCTCGGAGCCCTGTTTTCAAATCATAGAGGGATTTCCTTAACTTACAAACGCTGGAAAGAAACTTCGGATCTTCGTGAACTGGTGGTTGTTGCATGTAGACTTCCTCGCCGAGATCTCCATTGAGAAAGGCGTTCTTGAAGTCCATTTGATGCGTCGCCATCCCTTGTTGACAAACAATAGCAACCACCGCATTTAATGGTTGCCATCTTGGCAACATGACTAAACGCCTCTTCGTAGTCCACTCCATGCCGTTGTGCGTAGCCCTTTGGCTACCAATCCGCCTTGTATCGAGATACGGTGCCATCCGAAGTTACGCTTGACCTTGAAGACCCCATGCAACCAATCGCTTTCTTACCTTGAGGTAAGTCCACCAATTCCCATGTTTGTTGGTGACGGTGCAGCAAGTTCTGTCTCCATGGCTTCAATCCACTCACTCTTGTGCATCGCCTCCTCAAGTGTACTCGGTTCTGGCTCAAGTAGGACTTGAGTCATATATGCATGATGATCAAGAAGGAAACTCCCATGCATAAATCGCTGAACAGGGATGCCGAACTCTCTCAGATTTTTGTAGGGCAGTATTAGATGTACTGTTTGTTGCCCCTTGCTTTGGATCTGAGGTACCAACAGTGTCGTTCTAGGATGCTTCATCCAACGGATGAATACCTGTAATCCGTGGTGAGGACATCATATGTTGCAAAATAAGATGATCCTCAAGTCTAGGAGTCGGTCTGGATGGTGCTCGGTGAACTTCATCCGTAGCGACTCAGTGTACAAGAGACTCAAACTCTAGACCGTGTGACTCTAGAAACTCCACTCTGTAAAGGTACAATCGGATGGACTCCTTTAGTGCGATTCAAATAGGAAGAGTGGGTATGACCGAACAATCGCAGGTGCATACCAAGATTGCAACTCTTCAAATACAACATCTCTACTGATATAGAATTGACTAGAGGAAGGATTATAGCATCTATATCCTTTTGTATCTAAGGCATATCCAAGGAAAATACACTTCACAGCTTTCGGATCTAGCTTCTTGCGCTTCTCATCCGGAATGTACATAATGAATGCAACCGAAAACTTTCAGAAATGAGTAATCAGGCTTGTGGCCTGTGAATACCTCCATCGGGGTCTTGTTGTGAACTGTTGCAGTCGGAGTTCGATTCATCAAGTACACCGCAATGAAAACAACTTCTGCCTAGAACGGTCTAGGCAGGTTCTTCTCGTTCAACATAGCGCGAGCAACTTCGCTATGTGACGATTCTTCCTCTCCCAACGCCATTACATTTGTGGAGTATAACCGCAAGTCTTCGGCGTTGTATGCCATGCTTACGTAGGTAGCGTTGAATTCTCCGACGTAAACTCGCCTCCTTCATCGGGAACGTAGACAAAGGATAGATTGTCCGCATCGTTTTCTCCACCAAGGTGTGGAAAGTCTGGAAAGCTGACAACACATCTGAAGAGCTCTTGCTCTTAAGGAAGTAAACCCAGGTGTAGCGAGAGAAATCATCAATGAAGGACACGAAGTACTCAAAACCAGATAAACTTGGTTGAGAAGAAGTCCATACATCTGTGTGCACTAGCTCTAGAAGCTTGGTCGCTCTCCTACCTGATCCCTTAAAGGGTTGTCTAGCTTGTTTTGCCGAACCGACAAGCGGGACATACCGCAAATGGGCCGAAAGAAGTGAAGTTGGGCAAACCTGTGACTAGATCTGAACTCGGAAGAGTCTTCAGTTTTTGAAAGTTCATGCGCCCAATTCGCTTGTGCCAAATATCTATGTTAGATACTACAAAGCCACTTTCTCTAACGACAGGAGTTGGCTGTTTACTGACATTAACTGTAGCATCTTGCTTGAACAGTCTACCACTCCTGCTACTTCGAGCTACAACAATACCTGTGGAATCTTCAACAAAGCATCCATATTTGTTGAAACGCACTTGGAAATTTTGTTCTACCATCTGTCCTACAGACAACAGATTTCTAGTCAAGATAGGAACATGTAAAACATTTCCGATTCGTAAAGATTGGATCCTGGAATGTCAAGCGGAATTTTACCCTTATGCTTGATCTCGTGCTTCGTATCATCTCCAATCACCATGAACTGAGGAGTCTCCACAGTGTCGAGCGACGCAAACCATTCTTGATGCGGCGTCATGTGGCTGGTAGCTCCGGAATCGATCATCCAATCTATATCAGGTGCGAAAGCAGCATAACTCTAGTGTGTCACAATGAGTAGCTGTTCTTCAGCAGCTACATGGCCCTGTTGGCCCGAAGCGCGCAGATCGTTCTGACGCTTGTAACAATTTTTGGCATAGTGGCCATTCTTGTGACAGTAGTTGCAGGTGTTAACTTGCCTTCTTGCAGCCGGTGACGCACTTGGCTGGTTGGGTGCCTTGTTCTGCACACGACCTCTACCACCACCATATCCGGCTCCTCTGCCACGACCTCTACCTCGACCTCCAGAACCTGCAAAAAACACACATTCTTGCGGGCTGGATGAAGCACTAGTACTGTCCAGAATTCACACTTCTTCTCCCAACATCATTGGGACCAATTCGTCGAACTTTAGAAGAGGTTCTCTGGTCGAAATTGACGTAATGAACTGCTTGTACTCGGCAGGCAGTCCTTGCAATGTCGCACCAATAATCACAGTCGGATCAAGTTGAACATTCAGTGAGAGGCTAGCTGATCTGCCAATTGCTTGATGTGATTGACATAGTCACTAGCACACATCGAACCTTTCTTGACCGTATTGAATTGCTGCAGCAATTGCAGCTTCCGAGCTTCTGTTCCCGAATGGAACATCTGTGACAATGCGTCCCAAGCTTCCTTGGGTGTGTCACAGTCTTGAATGTGACCGATCATCGAGCCTGAAATCGTGAGCGCAATGTAGTGGATGGTTTGATACGACCGCTTTCTCCACTCACGCAATGTCTGCTCACTGCGAAGATCACCAGCAACCACGATTGGTGCTTTCTCCTCCCCGGTCACAAGCTCCCATAGCCCCTGGCCTTGAAGGAAGGTCTTCATTCGAAATTTCCACGTTTGGAAATTGTTCTTGTCAAGTTTCTCTCCAGTGATCATGCTCACTGATTCTGCCATGGTGTGGTCACGAGCGGAAATCAAGACTCCAACATCTGTGTGCACCAGCTCTAGAAGCTTGGTCGCTCTCCTACCTGATCCCTTAAAGGGACTCCAACACGGCAAGTACCTGCACAGACACAAAACGAACAGAAAGAACACCTCCGCGACTACGGCGGAAAAACAGCTCCTTTGCACCTCGGTCAAGAAACATGTAAAACTCCAGAAATTGGCAAAATGTGCCTGTCTTGACACGCATTAAAGAATGAAATAAATATGTTCGCGATTAGCATTTGCGTTTAAAATGACGAAGAAAGCTCGGATTGAGCTGAAATTTTTCGTGGTAGGAGCTTTGACAGAGTCGAGCGTTGGGCAGAGCAAAGGCGAAGCCTTGCTCTGTAGAAACCCTCAAACCTCTAAAAAATCTTGTTTAGGCCTCTAAACAGCTCCTCAAAGATTTTGGAAAAGGCGATAACTACCACCAACAACTCCAAATCGCACGAAAACTTCATGGCTACCAAAATCGACCATTCTGCGCATGATAACTCCCTTTGGAAGTTGGGCGATCAGAAATAGGTCGAAAATGATCATCTTGACCTCCGAAAACGCGATTGAAGATTCTGAGAAAACACGAAACAGTTCCCCAACAATCTAATCGCCTTCGCCAGACAGCCTCCAACTTTGAGGCTCACTCCTCACTGATCTCCAGCACTCCTCTATGTCTTATCTACATAACTAATGCTCCCACCATGCTCTGATACCATGTTGAGAAATCGACTCTTCAGGAATCACTCCAAGAAGAGGAGAGCACACCAAGGGGACAAGAGAGAGTGTACATGAATGAGATGAGGAAGGCTTTGCCTTCCCTTGTATATATATAGGGTGAGTACAAGGAAACCCTAATTTTGGATTAGCCCTAAACAGATCTGTACCATAGGTACGTAACAACCCTAGATCAACTCGATGAGCTTGGGATATTAACAATGGGAACTCCTCCCCTCCTTTAGTTGCTTATGGTGTATGTTAGATAACTTGTAAGCCTCGGCGGCTTGGATGACGGCGTCCACAGTGGACGAATCTGCCCTTCGGCAGAACGTCTCTTGGTTTCGGTCAAACTTACCCAAACCAGACACGCACCATTCGATGGCCATTGCCGCCGAATATGGTTTAGCGTTTGTTGCCGATGATGGCATCCTATCTAATAAACTAAGGAATTGTTCAGTGTACTCCCGCAACTTCTGATGCTTCTTCCTTCTGATGGCTCCCAACCGTCTTAGGAGTACCTTGTCGTACCCCATTTCTCAGAACCGGGCCAAAAACCGACCCTTGAGTCCATCCCAAGAGGTGATTTCCGCCGCATGGCTCTCCTCGTGATTATTCATCCATATCCGGGCTCCCTTACGAAGAAGCCCCGGAAAGATACGACGACGATCAGCCGGATCGTGTTCCTTATTCACTGTCGAGATGGCCTCAAAGGTTTTAATGTAGGAGTCCGCATCCTCGTTGTCTGTGGTTCCCTTGAACCGGGGGTACTGCTGCTTCGTAATTGGGGCTGTCATTCTCGTCAGCCCCGGCTGTTCATTGAGCTGAGAGTTAAACTGGTTCTCGAGGTTGGTTCGTACTTCGAGCACCCGTTGGAGTTCTGAAACCCGGGTGGCCGAAGTGTATTCGGTCCACAGATCTCCGTTGTCTTTGTCCGAAGGGATGACGTCTCGAGTCAAGGTTCTTGGTTCTTCTTCTCCAGAGGACTCCGAAGTGGGATATGAAGAAGAGTGTGCTCCGGTCGCTAATTGAGTAGAGCTATTCGCATGCCGTAGCCATGTCTCTGCTCTTCCTGTAGACGAGGCACTCCCTTCTCCATCCGAACCAGTTGTTTTTGGTTTGCTTGGGTGCTTCTTATTCTTCCTTCGCCCCAAAGGTCGTACCCAATCTCCTTCTCTTTCTTTCTTCCTTTGTTCTTCTCGAGCAATCAAGCATTTCTCTCGAGCAGAAGGTTCGGCTGGTTCCTTGGGTAGCTCTTCCTTTGGATGTTTGTGGCATCCCCCAGGCTCTGCTTTCACCGATCCTTTTGCACGTCCATGATTACTGGCAGACTCGTAGGTTTGAATCCAATTCGTTCGAGCCCCTTAGTCTCTTCTTTCTGCTTGGCAGCCACTGACATCAAAATGATTCTAGACTATATAGTACACCCACCGTGATTAGCCTGTTAACAGATCCATTCCCCGGCAACGGCGCCAAGAAAAAGTTCGTCTATAACTTAGTTCTTATGTAACGACAGGGTTACATCAGAATTGAGTAGTTATAGTGTTTATTGATTTGTTCCCAAGGGAATGGGGTGTTAACCGAATATCAGGTGGGGAATATGTGTGTTTAGACTCCTTTAATCAACTCTCGACGATCATAGTCTGAAGAGTGGAATCAATTCAAAACTTAAAAACCCATCAGGACATAAAGTGCTAAGAAATTTCAGAAGGAATCCTTTTACTAAGATTGGGTGATCCCAATTTCAAGAGGTAAAGTTTACCAGGCGTAAGCTCGCTAAAGTTCTCCCGGTGAAATCTTTGATAGCCCAACTCGTGGGACGAATTCCTGGGTATCTTCACAGGAATCCGATCTCCATTCAAATAGGCCACCATTCTCTGCTCGGCTTCGAGAGTTTTCGTTCTACCTTGGCTACACAGGAACAAATCCTGACTTTCTCTTGCAAATTGAAGATGTCTCCACTAACTACTCTACTCTTATTTATACACAATTCTAACGTCCTAACCGAATCGCTACCTACACGAATCGCGTCCGACTACAACTTCAGGGATCTGTTGCACCCTTCGATGATGTCTCTTCATGCTAGGCGAAAGCATCAACGCTGATTTGCAACTCTCGGATATCTTCTGCGATCTCCCTCCGGTGAATTCGCATTGCTTCATGATAGTCACGACCCATCGCTTTGTACATCTCCTTTTGTTTTTCCTTCGAATCGCCAGGAGTGTTCATCACCGTGGTCAAGGCCTCCAATCGATCAGCTTCCACATCATCACACCGGGCAAGAAGATACTTCGCACACTTACTAGCCAAAACTTCTAATCTAACAGGTCTCTCTATATCGACTTTGTGCAGCTGGCGCTTCACCTCCTTCAGTTGATTCCGAAGCCGCACATTCTCGACTTCCACGAACTTCAACTCTGCTCCTCGGATCTTGCAAATCTCCCCATAAGACTTCTTTGCTGCTGCCACCTCCCGTTGTGCTTCTGCCTTCTCCTTTCTCGGGCGCCCCACCGACTCCGTCAAGCGCTTAATAGTCAGGTGTCGTCCTTCTTCCCTGTTGCAATGCGGTTCATCAACTGAATGAGTTCCATGTAACCGTCTTCTTGAGTATTCCATCCTTGAATATAGTCTGTTCCCATCTCGTTCAACTCCATGAGAACAGGGACAACTACATTTTCTAACTTCTGTGCCAACTGCAACACCGAAGAGACCGGTTCTCCTCCATCTGCTTTGGATGCCTTCATCTTAGGCCTCGATACTTTTGGTACTGGGCTCCTTGGCTTAACAATCTCCTTTAACTTCCGCTTCTTATTGACCGGCGTTCGAACTTCCTCTACACTCGGACTTCGCACTCTCTTCCCCGAAGTCCCTGCCAAATCCTCTATTCCGAATACAGCTTCCTCAAGTCCCCGCATTACTTCATCCAACTCGTCAGAAGGCATCTCGCCTACAACTGGTGATTGCAAATTGCTTCCTTCTTCGGGACCCACGCTTCTCATTGATCCACTACTGGCTTCACTCATATTCGTCTCTCGCAAAACATTCTCTGCATCCAACTGATACTTCACTCTTTCCCTTGGAGTTAACCACCCCATCCTTGAATACATGTGTACCAGAAAAGAGGAAATGTACACTAGTCCCTTCTCTCCTGCTTTCAACTTCTGTCCCATAGCCTGCACATTCCGAGCAAATATTTCTCCCCAATTGACTTTGATCTTTCCTCCGACGAATCCTTCTACTATCCTCACCTTATGCATGCTAGCGTAAATAGTTCTCTGCGATGGACGATGAGTTCCCCGACGAGAAACTTTTTTAGTTGGCCGATTACAAGGAAATTGTAACATACAAGTTACACAAAGGTTTTGCCAATTGTAAAGAATTAAAGTTTGTTCCCAAGGGAATGAGGTGTTAATTCACTACGGCCGATTTAATATGTGAGTTTATGCATCTTTTGTAGACTCTGGATATGCACAGTCCGAAGAGTGCTACGAATAAGCAGTATTCAACCACTCATCCCGATCATCAAATCACTAACCATCCATTATATCACACGCAATTACATATGTAAATGAAATTCCACTCATGATTTACTCATGGGAGATTGATCACTCCTTTACAAGTTGAAGTCGAGGTGATGTTCTTGATGAAGTTCTAATGTGAGGCGAATCCAACCATGACTTATGGGCGAATACCCTGGTAACTTCACAACTATAACGTACAAGTCTAGGCCGATCGAATGCAACATTCAACAGCTTCTCAAGCACTTCGTTTTACCCTGACTACACTTGCGGTTCTCAATGAACACTTGCAAAGAAAGAGATAATCCTACTCTAACACTATTCCTATTTATACAATTGCATGTACCGATTACTAAATGTCGCCTACATGGATCGCATCCGACTACTTCTTCAGAAAATTGCTGGTCCCTTCGATGATGTGTCTTCCCTCAAGGCAAAAACATCTACGCTCATTTGCAACTCTCTGATATCTTCTGCAATCTCCTTCCGATGGACACTCATCGCTTCTTGGCATTCGCGACCCATGACCTTGTACATCTCCTTTCACTTCTCCTTTGAATCACAAGAAGTGTTCATTGCCACAGTCAATCGTTCCAACCAATTAGTCTCCACATCATTGCATCGAGCAAAAACGTACTGCGAACATCTACTCGTCATATCTTCTAATCTAGCCGGTCTCTCAACATCAACCTCGTGCAATTGTTGCTTTGCTCTCTTCAATTGCTGTTGAAGTTTCTCATTCTCCCTCTCTACAAACTTCACCTCAGCGCTTTGGATCTTACAAATCTCACTATAGATCTGCTTCACTGTGATGACTTCATGCGTCGGCTCCTCCTTCTATCTCTTCAGACATTCCACCGCTTCTGACAATTGCTTAATAGTCTACGTCTGGTCCTTCTTCCCTTGAGATGTGCGGTTCATTAACTGAATCAGATCCATGTAACCATCTTCTTGTGGATTTCATCCTTGGATGTAATTGTTCCCCATCTCGTTTAGCTCCATCAAAACTGGCACTACCACCGTCTCGAGTTTTTACGCTAATTGTAACACCAAAGAAATCGGCTCCTCCCGTGTTATCTTCTTAGCCTTGATCTTAGGTCGCGTTGCCTTTGGTGCTGGACTACTCGACTGAGCAATTTTCTTTAGCTTCCTCTTCTTGCTGACGGGTTCTGCAACTACCTCCACGTTGGAACTTCTCTTCTCAGTGGTCCCCACTGAGTCGTCCCTCCCGAATACGGCTTCCTCAATATCCGGCATTGCTTTATTTTGCTCCTCCGAAGACATCTCATGCTGATTCTTCACTATTGGCGACTGCACGCTTTCTCCTCAGTGGGGTCCCAAACTCCTGGTCAATCCACTGCTGCCATCACTTCCCTCTGATCCACCTAAAGTATTCACCACGTTCATTTGGTATCTCCGTCTCTCTTATGGTGTCAACCACCCCATTCGTGAATACATGTGCACCAAGAACGAAGAGATATAAATTACTCTCTTCTCTCCTGCTCGTAGCCTCTGTCCCATCGCTTGCACATTCCGAGCAAAGATCTCTCCCCAATTGACCTTGATCGATCCCCCGACGAATCCCTCCACTATTCTCACCTTATGCATACTCACATAGGTAGTTCTTTGTGTCAAGAATAGTTGATTCAAAGTATACATTATCTTTCTACTGAAATCGTCTCGAATAAGATCGATCTTAAAGCCATTCGTGTCTTTCCTCTCCCGAGGATCAAACCACTTTGTCTCATCGAAGTTGAAACATGTATATAGTGCCGACCCTTCCTAGTCGATACCATTTGCAATCACTCGCCTGTGAATTTGAAGTGACTTTTGGCATTCACGGCCCATGGCTTTATACATTTCTTTCCTTCCTGCCTTCGAATCGGCAGGGGAATTCATAACCGACTTGATCCTCTCTAGCCGCCGAATCTCCTCATCATCACACCGCGCAAGAAGGTAGTCGGAACATCTACTTGCTAAAGCTTACATCTCAAATTGCAGATTGATATTTGAAATGTTGAAAATTTGCTGAAAACTTTATTTTACTTGGAAAAAAAATATTGGAGAAAAATCACTAAAATCTTTGACATTATTTCAAAAATTTCCAATTGCAGTTTGCATCTATGGAAAATTTGGGAATGGTAAAAAAATTAAAATACCCATGAGCATTGGTCTTGACATAATGCAGGTCTAAACATCTAGGGGAGCTTGGTCTACATCAAAAGGATCCACATTAACCCTTGGCTTACTCCACCTAAACCAACAAATACTTTGGGCCCTGAAAAGGATATTGCATGTGCGGGTAATAGGTTTGCAACTCATGAGGATGCAATCTAAGCACACAAAGTCGTCGTTCACAGTGTGGATCTCTGAATTGAATCGTTTTCCGAGACGAAAAGTCTATGGAAGCCATATGAAGTCATATCAAGGCCAGAATATCTATGTGGACAGATTAAGAGATGACTTTGGATGAGTTGAACAAAGTCATGTGGGACATTGAGGAGTCGGTATTTGGCAGGGATGATTCAATTGGAGAAGTGTTGAGGCAAGACCTATGCGTGGAAGAGATCAGGTAGCCAGTTCAGAAGAAGAGAAAGATGAAGGAAATTGTGCGGCCCGAAAGCCCGGTACCAAAGGTGTCACGGTCTAAAGTGAAGGCTACAAAGGATGGGGGAGAACCGATTTTTTTGTGTTGCAGCTGGTACAAAAATTAGAGAATGTCAAAGTGCCAATTCTTATGGAGTTAAACGAGGTTGGAACCGACTACATTGAAGGGAGGAACTCACAAGAAGATGGGTACATGGACCTAATCCATGTAATAGACTGCACTACACGAGGGAAGAAGGATCATACGCAAACGATTAAGCAATTGACGGAGTCAGTGGAGTGGTTGAAAAGGTAGAAGACAAGAAAAGAGAAGGAGTCACATGAGGCGAAGATGGCCTAAGGGAAGATCTATAAGATAAAGAGATTGGAGATCAGATTCATGGAAGAAGAGAATAAGAAGTTTCGCCTACAATTACAGAATGTGAAATAGCAACTACATGAAGTTGACGTAGAGAGGCCAGATATATTAGATGTTTTGGCACGTAGATGTTTGTAATATCTCTTTGCCTGATGTGACAAAACTGAAGCAAAGTGGTTGGAACGGCTTACTAAGGTAATGAACACTGCTGTCGATTCAAATAAAAAATAAAAGGAGATGTACAAATTCATGGATTGGGAATGTCAGGAAATGATGCGCTTGCACATCTAGGAATTGCATATGAGCATCAAGGAAGGTAGAATTGTCATCGAAGGATGCAGATTTTTTCCAAAGAAGTAGGAGAGAGCGATCCGTGTAGGCAGCGGTTAGGAACATGTGTTAGAATGTGTATAAGTAGGAGTAGATTTACGGAAGGAATATATTTTTCCATTACAAGTGTTCATTGAGAACTGCAAGTGTAGTCATGGTAGAACAAGAGCTCAAGAAGCTGGTGTGAGTTGCATTCAATCGGCATAGATTGGAGCAGAATACTCGTGAAGATACCCGGATATTCGCCCATGAGCCAGGGTCGGATGAGATTTCACTAGTAGAACTTCATCAAACTCTCATCTTGATCTCAACTTGAAATAGAATAGATCTCCTTTACCATAAGTAAATTTGAAGTGTATCTCAATTCAGTGTACAGATGTGTATTCTGATTGTTGAATCGTTTAATCAAGTGATGTACTTGGGAGTTATCCATTCACACAACTCTTCAGACTGTGAATGTCCAGAGTGAAGAAAAGATGCATAAACTCACATTTCCACTTCTGGTAGTGAATTAACGCTCTATTCTCTTGGGAACAAACTCTACTTCACTATATTCCACATTTTTTTTTGTAATTTTTCTGTTACAGTCCATCACATGTCCAACACACCATCCCAACAATTTATTGTTGACCTGAAAAGGATGGCAATGGTCGTGATGATGCACCTTCACCATTATGTCCGGATGGTTGAAACTGTCCCACATGTCTACCATAACCACTCCTAGTTTGTGTTATAGACTGGTAACGCGAAGGAGTTGACAAAGTTGATGAATCCTTGCTTAACCTATCAGTGACCATTCTCTCTTCTTGCATGTTGAGCTCAATACGTTGTCGTGTTGTGACACGGCTACTATGAGAAGATGATGACATGTGTCATCTTCAGAGCTGTTGAGATGACGGCGATATTTTGGTGATATTTTAGGTCAGGATGGCCGACGGCTCATTGTAAGGCTGTTAAGAGGCCACGGTTGGATTGTCATCCTAAGGCCAGGATGTAGATAAGGATCCAAGGGATATCATCTTGGACCTTATCGGATATAAAGCGTGGTTGGAGTCGAAAGGAAAGGGGGGAGGTCTAGAACGTCGCTGACTAAGGAGCTTATCCGATAGAAGTGGAGCCAACGTGGGACATGGATAGAGGGCGGTATGATCCTCCAGATATACCGATGCCCAATCCGTTTGTGATAAGCATCCGGTGTCTACATCGTGATCACTTTAGGGCATGGTTAGTGTATCACTTTGGAGATAGCTTTATGGAAGTGGTGATAAACTCCCCAGATCCTTTCATTCTCGCCCATTGTTTCCCTACGGCGCGACTTGGGACTTAACAGGTCTATGTTTTGATTTGATATTAGCATTATGGACCTAAACTTGCCGATAGTGGCGCCTTTCAACACATGGGTCCTGTCCATCACTACTTGTCTACCAAAGGCAAGTCATAGGGAGTTGATTGTTAGGAATTTTGGCGAGGAGTATTATACTCAAGTTATAAACTCCCGGTCCCTTTTGTTGTTCCGTTTATACTTAACCGGTTTCGAGTGGTTATTTTGACTCTTTATTAGCAACAACTCGTATTACCTATATGATGGCTAAGTAGTGTTTTTAGGCTAGTTGTTAAGCTCTAAGTTAGTTGTGGCTAATTTGGCCCACTAGAGGTCAAAATGGAACTCTTCATTCTCATTGGTTGGGAAATTTAGACCAATGAGAGCACTTGGGCAAGTTCTTTGGGGTTTTGAGGAGTTTCGGGAGCCTTCGAAGGGAGTTTTTCAGGATTGAAGGATAGGGTTGGAGAGCTGACGAGGAGAGCTAGGATTTTGGCTCAAGAATGAAGGCGATTAAGCAAGCTGACACTCCGGTGTGGTGATTTGAAGTGGGAGAGTGAAATTTAGACCGATGGGAGAGTTTGAGTGAATTCTGAGCGTTCTATGAAGGCTTTGACAGATCGGATTCGATAGACACAGAGTTTACAACTCGAATTTGCGATTTGATCGAAATTTCAGCTCGATTGGTTGAGTTTTGAGTGCAAAGCAGTAGTTTGAAATTTATGTACACAGTCTGAATTGCAGGATTGCATAGACTGTTACAGATTTAGTTCGACAATCATAACTCATGCTATCGATAAGATTGGTCAATAAAACTTGACAGAGTTGAAGCTTGGATGATAAGCGTTTTCTTGCGAAAATTTGAGTGCAATTGGATCAAAGGATTGGAGTTTATAGTGGTTTTAGTGTGCAAGGGTCTGCATATCGCCTTGTGACACAGGGTATAGTTCGACATTTGTAACGAGAGATCTAGAATTGAAGAGCATGTGAAACTTTCCCGAGAGTTATGAATGGTTGCAAAATACTTTTCTGCGAAGTTTGGCTAAGAGTTAACGGTTCAATCGTTGGTTACAACGATCGTCTTCCGCTGGAGTTTACCGGGTGCAACGAGTTGGGCATGGAGAGATGAGGAGATGAAAGAGAGGGTGATTGTCAGTTCACACGAGGACGAGGAGAGTTCTTCTACAGCCAGACGCTCAGGCGTTCTCAGAGTAAAGCTTTGTCCATGCGACAACGCTCAGCAAGACAAAACACAATGGTCAATGTAGGTGATGTCTCTTGTAGTAAGGTGACATCTCTCACTTTACGTTTCAACTTCCTCGCCAATATCCCATACCAATATTGGATAGTTTGTGCCTATGTCACCCCATGGGTAACACTTATCAACCAACATATTTGAGTATACATCTCTCCAAAATTCTCCCATGTCTTCCGTTGAAACTCATGCAAGCCTCTTAACTTGTCAGTCCTCACCCCTTGGTAGTCTCTCCTCAACCGTGCAAAGAACTCCAAAATATGGTTAAAGGTTGGAACCTTTGAACTCTTCCCAACTCGACTACCTCCAACTATATCATCAGTGCCAGCTATAGAAGATGAACTCGCACCACCAAATATTATACCCGAAGTAATAAAGATGTGCTTTGGAGGCCAATATTGTCTCAAGAACTCAATATTTTCATGGTGTTCACACCAAAACTCATGATAATCATCCATCGGCAGACCCTCCAAACGCTGGAATAATCCCTTCCAAGCCATAAACGGACTAAACAACGTAGAGTTGCCCATATGTTGTAAATCACACCATGAGTCAAACTCATTTATAAAGTCATCCAACTCAATGGTACCAACTGTACCTAAATATCGTCTGGGACCCTTGATGGCCCCATAGATATTGTCCATGTCGCACAACAACGGTGTGGATACACATTCCAAGATATCACCAAGCTTAGCTCCGTCATTCTCTAAAATCAAATCAGAGTTTAATGTGAACCTCAAAGGCCAAGGTTAGTACCGCACTCCGTTATAGATGCACCATATGCTAACCTGAGCAATCTCTCCTCTTGAATCTCTAGAGATATTCATTGTGGCACCAATGTATCACTTTTGTAACCATACAACAACAGGTCCCCAACTTGAACCAGAAATCACAACAGAAGGTACTAGAGGCACCACAAGGTGCTAACACAAAGGCAACCTGAAACCTGCCATCATCAAGACATTCACCTAGTCTCAAGGTCAATACCGTTAATACCTGCTCAGACCTGGTAAACCTACGGTAGTCTCTTTCGTTTGTCAACCGGACCTAAAGGGATGACAACCGCAGTAGAATTCGCCTTTGGGTTTTTAACAAGAATCAGCACAAGCACAGCAGAGCAAAAAGACCAGGATCTTCTCTTCCCCGTCGTTAGAGCTCCTTCCACTCTCTGAAAGCACTTCACTCTATCCCACAAACGAAAAGCTATTTAAGACGAATGTACAATTCTCGAAAACGATATGCCAAAAGTGTATGCCAATTCATCTCCAATATTTTTCCCAAAGAAAGAAGGAATGCATGGAAGGCAAGGGACTCGAATTGAAATAAGGAAAATCGTCAAGAGAGTCGAAAAGCTCTTCGCTTTGAACTATTCCGGACGAAGAATAGGCAACAGCGAAAGGCAAAAAGCGAAGAACAATGGGCACGATTTTCGGTAATTTTCGGAGGTCCAAAGATACCTGGAATCTACCTGTGGGTGGGCCCATTAGGCACATTAATAGCACAGGGGTGCCGGAGCGGCCGGATGATCCGAGGACTACAGAACGATGCACATGATGGCAGTTCCAAAACCGCCGGTTTCGTTCGTTCCCGGTATATCCAACGGGTGTGTCCGAGACTCCGAGTGATCGATCGATCATTTGAACGCGGCTACAGCGGCGACAGGGCCTCCCTCGCTCCCAAACGGGAGCAGCACAGTGATTCGACGACGACATCGTCCCAAGTCGTTAGCTGGGCACGCGACAGTCGTTCTTTGGTTTCTTGGAGCCATTGAAACGTCTCGCTGTCCTGGCCGCTCAGTCTCGAGATTGGCCTATACAACCAGTGACGGAACGTTGTTCATCATATTATGAGATCTCTGACTGGACCCGAAATAACGACGTCTCACAACGGTACGTAGATTCTTGCAAATCTAGCTCACCGATTGGCCGAAAGATTCCATATCCTCGGTCCTGTTGTACCACGGCTGAGCGGAAGGACTCTGCACCTCCCCAGTCGTTAACGGAAAACTGGAAAGAGACAGTCGTATTGGTCTAAAGATTCCGCCCACGGCCACGGCCCTTGGCCACCATACAACCTCTGAGACGTAGAAGTAATGATGTCGCGGGTGGAAACCTCGTAACCCTACACAAGTCGCGAGCCTCTAACGAAAACGCAAGGTGGGCCCCAAGCAGCTAAATCCACGTCGATTTGTAAGAGCCTCATGAAACCTCCATCAAAGCAGTGACAGTTGTAGTGCTCCCTGATGCGCGACCTCGGCGGAGAGAGGGAAAGCGTGAAAGGAACCTGCGCCTTCACATCGGTGTACCTCCCACAGTTTGTCGGCACAACAGACGTCGCCCGTAAGAGAACTCTGCCACTCGCTTTAAGCGCGTGGGCACGAACATTCCAAGCCCCAACCCCGCGACTACTGGACTGCGGACTGTTTGATCTGACTGCACAGCGCAACACCTCCACAAGCCTGCCGCCGGAGGGGGAAATGAAACATCTGCAGGCGAGTTCCGATGGAGTGAAAGGCACCGAAGGACGTGATCCGTTGGATGAGGCTCCAATTGAAACCATCTCCGGGCTGTCGATTTGGCATGTTCGCGGGGAAGATTCCAGCGCGAAAAGCGGAGACGGAACGTGAACTTCGCGGCGAAGCTCGACGCGAGAGGAACACTGCGACTTTGGCTGTGAAGGCGCGACGGGGGCGAGAGGGGAGTAGCGGGGCAGCGGAAGGAGGTCCGAGGGAATTCAAAGACTCCGCGTGGGAATTGCGTCCGGCGCGGTTCGATGCAGTACAGTAATGGGCGGGTCGGGGCAACGCTGGGATTGCGAATGGGGCCATCGCCATCGCCATCTCCACCCAGCAGCAGCAGGACGAGGGATGGAGCAATAGCAGCAGCACCAGCAGCGATCGAGCGAGCGGGCGCCACCAGGAGGAGGAGGAGCATCGGCGGGACCAGAATTGGAGGAATGAAAGGGGGAGGGGAGCAGCAGTGAAAGAAAGGAGCAGGGCAAGGCTAGTCTAAAGAGTGCTGCCACCGTGAGCGTCAACCTCAGAGAGGAGTCTGCTGGGCCTCTGCTTCTGTGTTTTCTTGCAGGAGACTCCATGCGGGAGGTTCTCTCTGCTTGAGAAGAGAGCCCGCGAGGGGTTGGCATTATTGTCAGTCAGAGAAACCAGACCGACCGACCGACGAGACAAGACAGACACACTCACAGACACAGCGAGCGAGAGGGCGAGAGAGAGGAGAAGGAGGGAAGGAGGCGAAGATATCATTTTCCAGTTGATTTCTACATTCATTCATTCCTACATTCATCCAGTCAGTTAGAGGGTCTTCTGTCGATTCCTCGCGGATTCGAGAGAGGAATTACTGTTTGCATTGCTGCTGTTTGGAGTGGGCGCGCGGGCTGTAGCGTTTTTGGAGAAGAGCCCGGCGGGAATTTTCAGGCAGGCTCGGACGAGGGGAGGGCGTCAGAAAGAAAGAGGTTTAGAGAGAGAGAGAGAGAGAGAGAGAGAGAGAGAGAGAGGAGAGGCAGTGCAAGTCCGATAAAACAAAAGTAGTGTGGTCGTTTCTTCGTTCGTGTGTTCGTACGCCAAGAAAGTTTGTTGTGTCCATTGTCTCCATTCTTTGAATGAGTTGGTAGTCTTAGTTCCTGTATCATTAGAGCCTTGGCCTGGGACTGAACATTGCGCCTCGCCTCCCCTTCCCATTCGTCTGGACGCAACCATCACTGCTACACTACTACCCTTTGCCTCGTATCGGCAAGGCATTGCTGGGCCTGTATATGCGCATCGCGTCATCACCGGGGGCCGTGCGAGATAAGGAGAGAGGAGGAGTTGGGTCAGTGAGTGAGTTGCTGGAGGTTTTGGGCTCGAGCATCTATCTTCTTTAAATATTCTTTGTCGAGTGGATCGGCTGTAGACGGCCAAATTGGCTTCACAGGCAGTGTTCACTGATGCTACATTGGACGTCTTGAGAGGCCGAGAGGCTCTGCTTGACTGCAGCGGCCCGCATTGTCGTCGATGCGGCCGAGGAGCGTCGTCGGAGAGAAAGTTGGTCGGAGTTGGGCCACCCCTCGGTGCTGCTTCTGGCTGCCTGGGGTACTGTCTGATCAGTAGATTCTTCATAAATTGCAGTGTCAAGAAAGCTTCAACAAGTTGGGTTGGTTGCTAAAGATGAAATCGGGATCATCATGGAGTGTGAATTCGATCCTCAGCGGTCCGAGAGTACGTCGCATACAGAAAACTTTCCACAATTTTCAAGTGACTATCATATGTGGATTCGTTACCATACTAGTATTGAGGGGTACGCTGGGTGCTGGAAAATTCGGCACCCCGGCCCAAGATCTGAATGAGTTAAGAAATCGACTTCCAGGGGGCCACAGAGATCGCGCTTCGAGGACGATGATGGAGTATCAAATCGATGAGGTCTATGAAAGGAGTCACAGGGCGCTTCTCGACAAAGATTTCGATCCCGTCAAATACTTTGATCCCAAGACAGTGCATCACACGCTCGGCGAGCAGATAACTGATTGGGACCAGAAACGGGCGGCTTACATTGCAGAAAACAATGGAGCCAATCGGACCAACACAGGCAAGCCGCGCATCCTGTTAGTGTCGGGTTCTCAGCCCAAACCTTGCGACAACCCAATGGGAGACTACTTGATCCTGAAGAATCTCAAGAACAAAGTCGACTACTGCCGCCTTCACGATATCGAGATTTTCTACAACATGGCTCATCTTGATATGGAAATGTCGGGTTTCTGGGCCAAACTTCCACTTCTGCGCAAGCTTATGCTCAGTCACCCGGAGATCGAGTGGATTTGGTGGATGGACAGCGACGCGTTCTTCACCGACATGCAGTTCGAGCTTCCCATGGACAAGTACGAAAACTACAACATGGTTTTGCACGGCTGGTATGACTTGCTGTACCAGAAGCGGAGCTGGATTGGTCTCAACACGGGAAGCTTTCTCATTCGGAACTGTCAATGGTCTCTGGACATCTTGGACGCCTGGGCTCCTTATGGCCCCAAAGGCAAGCCCAGGACGGAAGGTGGCAAGCTGTTGACGAAATATTTGGACGGCAGACCTGAATTCGAAGCTGACGATCAGTCCGCACTCATCTACCTGCTCCTGTCGCAGAAGGAGAAGTGGGCCGAGAAGACTTATTTGGAGAGTTCCTACTTCCTGCACGGGTACTGGGTCATCCTGGTGGAGAGTTACGAAAAATTGATGGACAAGTATCATCCGGGATTGGGAGACGACCGGTGGCCATTCGTGACCCACTTCGTCGGATGTAAGCCGTGCCACGGCAGCTCAGGAGACTACTCTGCCGAGAGATGCACGAAGCAGATGGAGCGAGCGTTCAACTTCGCAGACAATCAGATTTTACAGATGTACGGGTACCAGCATCCGAATCTGGAAACTTATGCGGTGAAAAAGATAGTGGAACCAGCGTCGAACGTGAAGAATCCCAGTGGGATGACGAATCCGGTCGATCAACCCCGACTTCTGCGGGGTCGTAACAATCTGATCACATTATAGATTTATACAATCAATTATGAGGAAGGCTCCATTGGATGACAGTACTCAATAAAAAAATTTATTGAGCACTCACCGAAGCGAACCATCGGCTGCTTATCTTTCGGCTGTGCCGTGTATAGTAACATCACAACTCTAGGTCTTGGGTAATTAATTCTTTGAAAACGTTTTTTGACACGTTTTTCGCCGAAGCTGGGTCTGTTGGCACAGAACTCTTTATGGAAGTCGTAATCTCCCCACTGCCATCTGTCGCATGCTCTCCTGGAAAGTGTAGTCTAGATATGTATTGAGAGGTCAGCCTGTTGTCTTCCACGAACCCTCCCCTCGTTGCCATGCGCTTATGCTGTCGGCCACAAGGGTCGGTCTAGTATCCTCAGACTGATCGGACGTGGATGCATGGGATCTTGACTTGCCTCGCTATGGTGCTTCTACATTCAGGCTCACCGTGTACAGTATGCTGGGTAGGCAGAGAAGGGGAGGAGTCGGTTCTCGATTATGGCATGGCAGGATGTGAGTATGCACAGGAACAGCAAGTATCAAGAGAGAACGTCGAGAGGTTAGAATCCTTTGCAGAAAGATAACAAAACTGTTATGAAATCAGAAACGTTACATTTACTTATAATTATTCCTATCCGGTCAGCTTTTCAGTTCCTGTAAGCTGATTTTGAAGTGAGGCAATTTTTTGTTTGCTTCCTCGGATCATTCTCGCATTTGAATCGAACTCATGGCGGATGTATTTGATGGCCACGATGTCTTTGCATTGTGTATGCTCGTCGTTGATTTTTATTTATGATGAGGCGGCGATAGGTTGACAGTAGATTTTCGCGGATTTTTAACCGTGTCGGATGGGGTTTTTCTGCACTCGCACAGAATTGCTCGACTGCGGAGCAGATTCTGGTCGATCAGCATTCCTGTACTTTTGAGCTCAAGGTTTGCCACTGTATTATAAATTACATTCGTAGCACAACTATGATGTATCCCCGCAGCATTAAACTGTTTAAATCCATTTTATCCGTCAGTACCGGTTGAAAAAGGAGTCATGGGGTACGCAGTTATGATTCTCAAAATTGACTTTTCCGTGTTCCCTCGTAGTTCAAATGGTTCCTATCTGGTATTCTTCACTCCTCTCGAGTTTTCCAAATTTGGAGATTTCCTTTTTCTCGGAGACTATTCTACACGTCAGGCATTGTTGTCTTCTGTCTGCCGTCGCGCTGACGACATTAACATCGTTAATTGCCGGTGAGAAGGCTGATGTGGGAGAAGGCTGTATCCACTCACTTGGTGGGCAATGGGAGGCCAATGTCTGAACGTGACGCCAAATGAAACTTGTGGTTTAGTATGAACAAAGTGACATCAACTTGACCTATTGTGATGGTGCAATCCATAGGAGAGATGCTTCTGTTGTTTGTAGACCTTTTGATTTGGATAGTTCAGATATGTTAGGTGCTGTAGGACATATTTTCCAGTGTGATACTATTGGAGCGTAGCCCCATGTTACCGGTTTGGTTCCATCCTTGTAAGATTTGATGGGGTCTTCCCATCCCTTTTGTTATTCTACTTTCTCGGTTTATTGTGATGTAGTACTTATCATCCCCAACCTGTCCATGCATATGCTTCTGTCACTCTCCTCCAGCTTGTGTGGTGGAGTTACGGCCATCTGGTGCTTTCATAGTAGACTTGCATCCGGGTCACGCATGTGCGTTTATCCCAAGGGATTTCGCAGCTTCTGCTGTTTCCTCTACGACAACGCAAGAATACTCTGGTGTCCCCGTGAAGTCGTGACCATCGTCCTCGATTGATATTCCGCATGAAAACAGCAGCAAGGTGGTTTGTACACTGCTGGAGTCAATGATGCTCGTTATTATTTTGCTCCGACCTTCTCCACAACGGGACAGAGCAGATGAACGATGGACACTGCAGTTGGCGTTAGTACGTAAGACATGCGTCAGGTGATCGGATTTTGACCCGGCCATTTGTAGCATGAGCAAGTGCGTGTGAGCAAAACCCTGATCGGAGTTGTACCGAAGCTGGCTTCGGGTCCGCCATCTCCTTCTGGAGTGCGGACTTGGAACTATGCCGCGCAGTACAGCACGGCGCATCTCTCTGCCTCCGCGTGACGACGACCCTGAGTCGTCCAGGTGTGCCTGCATCAGGCGACATGCTCTACCGTACTCGCCGACTCGTTGTGGCGGGCCCGAGCAGCTGTCAAACGGATGACTTGGACCTGTAATCACGGAAGCGATGGGACAAGCCCACTTTCCAGCATTCTCGATGACGCGTTGGTCACATTCCGCTAACTATCCCACCTCACCCGAGGGCCGAGACCCTTAACCTACATGCCTAAAACCTCTCGGCGAGTCGGCCTGGTCCAGACGAGCGAACGAAACCGGACAGCCGAATCGCAGAATCGCCCACCGGAGACGATCCAATCGCGTCCATCATCACGTTGGCCGGGCTGGGCCGCTGGGCTTGTCCTGATTTCGGAGGGTTTGGTGTTGGTTGGGCACCTGAAAAGGCGCTGAGTTTTGGCCTCTTATGTCGGAAGATTCCAGCACGCTTGCTTTCTTGGCATGCTTGCAGAGGGTTAGGGCTAGACTTTCTGCGAGTCCGTACGAAAAATCTCCACATTTGGTCAAAAGTTTGGATGAGACATGGCCGACTTCTGCGAGTTGACCAGACGTGCGTTAAAGGTATCACACGCTCTTGCTTCCTCCTACAAAAGTAGTCGGTGAAAAACTGGAGGACGATGAGGAAGACGAGTATCTGCTGATCATCCGAGAGAGCGAGCAGCTGTCGCTTTTCGCCTTTCTGATCTCATGGGAGAGGAAGTAGAAGCATAAGAAGAAGAAGGGAAAAAGACGAGCCAGCAAGTACGGCAAGATCAACTCAATCCTCCATTTACGAATTTCCAATGCTGCGATGCACCTTCCTTTCCTTTCCCTCCCCCTCCCCTCCTCAACGTACAAGCTTCCCACGTCTCGCCAAGTGGTCAGCTACTTCTGCACCAAGTTGGACAGAATATTCTTCTCGCAGCTGTCGACCTAAATTCTATCAATATCCTAGCCCTGGATCGTTCAGGAGGAATGGAAAAGGGGTTTCGCACGCGAAACCCCTTTTCGATCGATCGACTTCGAACGATCCAGCAGCTGCGAGCGGGCGAGCGACGACATGAGAAATATTTCCCCTGGCTGGCCCTCCCATTCCCTCACCCTTTCTCTGATCTGAAGTCAAAGGAGAGCGAGCATTTGCACTCCACTTTCTCATCCAGCACAGCCTGCGCAGTGCGCACCCGTCTCATGTGTCATGACGTCGTGAGGGTGTGTGCGGGTCAAACAACGACAACGGGAATCTCAATATTTGGACAACACATACCCGCACCGCAAGCTCCGGCATGTCCCTCGTCCTTACTTGCCTCTTTCGCCCACGGACTGACCTTTCCAGCCTGACGAACTGGTGGTCCGGAGCCGGATTTAGAAATACGTCCCCATTCTGCTCGGGCCTCAGCAGGCTCGGCTGTTTACACGACTACGAGTCTCTTTCCTTCCCTCGCCAGTCACAACGACAAACCAACCGGAAACTGGCTACTCGGGGATTGCGTCCGAGAGATATTTCTGGCAACTTCGCAGTACTTTACTTAACCATGGGAGCAGTGGTGGGAGATATGGTTGCCTTGCCTTGCCTTGCCTTGCCTTTTGTGTTCAGATGTTTGAGCAGCGTGCTGCTCTGATTTTGTTTTGTCGCAAGCGTGTTTCAATTCATAATTTTTTGTTAAGTTTTACGTTCTCTGTTTGCCAAGTGATTTATGGGCCACTTTCCCATGCTTTCGGAAAGAGCTATGTTTATGCTTATATATATATAGAAAGTTGTTTATTAAAGTAGCCATATGTGACACCCAACAGATTTATATTCTATTTTTACTGATCCTCCCGCTGTTTTTTCATGATACCTCCGCTCCACTTTACTTATATTCAGAAGTTATGAAATTTATTTCTTATGTTTGTCGTTTCTTTTCTTGCACCTGATGCACGGCGTAATTCTGAATTGTAGCCATGGTAACTTTCCCAGTGCATTGACACAACAGCAGCTACCTACTGTAGGTTCCAAAAACCCCCTGTTAAATTGCACATGAAGCAAATGGCCCAAATGGCAAACTTGACAATATAGAATTCGTCCACTATTTGATTGAAGTCTGGATCTTGTAAGTTTTGGGGATGTATGTTTGTTTGGGTAATCAATGGACTTGAAATTTTTTTATTTATCCAGTTTTCTTGTCTTCAACGGTTGAAAATATACTCATTGTCGGCTTGTATCCATTAATAAATCCTCTCGGGGCGCTGAGAAGAAAAAGCCTACTACTCTCTTGTTCCCAAGGGCCGAAGACTGGAAATGGCTTGATGATTTCCGTACACAATATTAGGAAGAAGGACCGAAGGTCGGAAATGGCTGGTCCGCATACAATACTCAAACACGCTCCTTGCGTCCTGAAGTGATTTCGTCCCTTTCATCTAGAGGTATAGGATATCGTCTTTTCATGTCGAAAACACGCTCCGCCAGTATGTCGAAGCTTAAAAAAAAGCTTATCTAAGCTGTTTTTTTTTGGAAAAAAATATACATATTTTGATGAACTTGATTTTATAATTGAATTAAAGTTTCACCAGGAAAAATGGGATTTGAACCCACATAAATGGAAATATGCACTGTATCTATAATTTTCTTCTGAGCAGACTCCTTATACACATGTGATAAATATGTATACCGGGGTCTTAGGTAAGAAAAAATCCATAATAAAATCATTCTCGTAATACCAGCTTATTTGTAGATAGTATTATGGAGGTCATAATCATAAGGTGTGGTCTATTGCATAAAACTTATATTTATTAAGTTTTCTCACTCACAGGAGATTCTACTCAATTCTCTCAAGATTTATTGTCCTTGAAATAATACATTAATATAAATTAATGTATGTCAAAAAAATACAAAAAATTTCTAGAATGATTAGCATCATCTTGAAACTGATGTTTGGCTTCAAACTAATTAATATATATATGAATATAAATATAAATATTCAATTTTATTCAAATTATAAAATTTCCAATTTTATGAATTAATTGAATTAAAAATGTAATGATATTAAAGTAAAACTCTCATTTGTATGATGATTACATCAAAAATGAAAAATTCATGTTGTATGATTACATATAATATGTCATGAATTGAACCTTTAATGTAACAACATGCTTTATTTTGAAAATCACATCAAGTTTTACTTATAAACTAAACTTACAATGATAGATACTCCTCTTAGATTTAATATAATAATTCATACAAAGACCTAAGAATATATATCCTCTCATTATTATTTTTAACCTAGATGGCTAAGTCATACATACACTATGATTTGTCATCTTGTCCTGATTATAATCCTAACATGATAGAGTTGCATAATCTGTAATATGCTAATTATGCAAAAATTATATGCACAATCTTCTAATCATCACGTTTATCCTTTTTAGTAATAGATACATATGATGGATATGATATCATATATCAATATTCTTTGTCATTACTGCAATAAAGACATAATTTTTATTGCGCTAATATCAAATTTTAACAAATCATATGTTGTAATTTTTTAACTGTAAAAATATTTATCTAAGAAATGTATTAAATGATTATCATAATATATTGAAAAATTGAAATGCAAACAATTGAATCATCAAATCGAATTCAAAATCATAAAAAAAATCAATGAAAAAAAAATCTACAGTATATTTTATAATCTTTTTAGTTATTTAATATGATAATTTGAATTGATTTCATACACAGTTGTTATAATACAATGGCACCCTACTATGAATTGCATATCCATAATCTTATTAGATCACATGCAACAACAAAACCAATGATTTCAATGTATTTGAATGAAACTTGAATGAGAATCCTAGGAAATAAAATGTTTAAATTTTATTTAATGCTATAAATACTAAATAGGAAACTTAGTCAATGCTTGAAAGTATTTAAGGTTGAAATAGAAAAAAATTTGGCTATTTAAAATCTCACATAAAATTTCTATATATATTGGAATTGATTTTTAAAATCTTTTTTGCAAGCATTTGGTATTTGATGATTTTTCATGACAATCAATTTTTTTTTGTCATTTCATTATTTGAACTGAAAAATTTTTCAAAAATATTTTTCATGACCAATATTTTTCCAACAAGTGTTGTTTTTCAACTAATATTTAGGAGATTAATTTTTAGCATTTTTATTATATGCATCCTTTAGTTCTTTCATGATTTTTACAAACACTTTTACAATACTTTCAACAAAAATTAAATATACCCAACAAATGATAAATCAATTTTTATCTAAATATTCATAAACTTTACATTAACTTCAATGCATATAAACAAAAAAATGACTTCTTTCCATAATAAATAAACCAAATGAAAAAAATATGTCAAATTTTTTTTATTTTTTTTGTTTTTGTTTGATGGTAGTATTGGTGAAGATTACAATAGAAGGATGAATAAAGAGCAGCTAGTATGTTGATTTGTGATTCTTGTTCGAGAAGATGACACATGTAGGAGCGTAGTTCTTAGGATAAGTAGGATTTTTTTTTGTTTTTGTGAATAAAGAGTTATATTCAGGTTCTCTTGAAGGTATTCGTCCGAATATATGTTTGTTAGCTAGGAATACCATTAGGGAGTTCACACGAGAGAATTGCGAGGGAATTTAAGCGCGCGTTTGGGCGGCGGATTGAGGAATTGTCGAGAGAAAGTCGATGCCAAGAACTTGCCGAGCGGCCGGAGCAAGGAAAGCTAGCCGCAATGTCGAGCGTCGAATCGGAGGAGTTCCAGCAGGAAGAAGTGCGACGATGGGGAGAATTTGACCGCTCATTCTGATGGCGGATTGGACTCCAACGGAGTTGCTGATGTTGAAGAACCTCGGTGGAGCGTTTCTGTCATGGCGATGGGACTATGTGTGCCCGGAAATGCGCGATGAAGTCCGGAGAGGGAAGTTACCGGCAATTGGAAGCAGAGCGCGGCCGGAGAAGTGGGATGCAAAGTCAGGCGAAGGCTTTAGGACGCAACCACGAAGAGGATAAAGGTGGAGTCGATTGGGAGGGATCGGCAATGCATACGGCGTTCATTTTCGACGAGCGGAAGTGGTTCAACCCTAGGGAGAGGAAGGAGACGAATGGCTACAAGCTCGATTTGATCAAATATGTCTTCAGGAGGAAGGTGGCACTCACCTTGAATCAGCTTTTCTCACCGCAGCGGATCACGTACGTGAGTATGCATAAGGTGAGGATCGTGGAAGGGTTCATCAGAGGAACTATCCGAGTGAACTGGGGAGAGATCTTTGCGCGGAATGTGCAGGCTTTGGCAACAAAACTAAGGGAAGACGATAAGAGTGTAGTCTATCTCTCGTCTTTCTTAGTACACACACCAGCATTAAAGTTGGAGTGGCTGACGCCTAGAGAGAGACAGCTATATCGGTTGGAGAGTGGGTTGTCGGACTTGGATGCGGACATCGACAGCGCTAGCAGTGGGTCGACAAGGAGTCTAGGCACGAGTGCGCCTCGAAATTTTAAAAAGAACGGGAGAAGTGAGACCGGCGGTGCAGAGCAAGCCTGATTCGGACTCGGACCTTGAGGTGATCGGGACATCGAGGAAGAGGAAGAGAGTAGTGGAAGACAGTCCACCCGTCACTCTAGCTGTTCGAAAAGATGTAGGAAAGAAGAAGATGGAAGAAGTAGGACCGGCCAAGTCCTCTCGTCCGAAGATGATGGCAATAAAGCCGGGGCCAAAAGCCTCGAAGGAGATTGCAGAACCCATGGCATTAGTACTACAGCTATCGCAGAAGTTGGAAGCTGTGGTGGTCCGAGTATTGCTGAAGTTGAACGAGATGGGGCCGATGTATATGCCAGGGTGGGACCCTCAAGCAGACGGGTATATGGAGTTGATTCAAATGATGAACCGTCTGGCGTTGGGAAAGGAAGATCAATCCATCACAGTGAAGGAGTTGACATAGAATGTGGACAAGCTGTCCAAAGAGAAAGCTGAGATGGAGAAGAAGGTTGAGGAGGCGAAGAAGGCCTACGAAGAGATCTGTCGTATTCGGGATGCGGAGATCCACTTCGTGGAGAAGGAGAATGCTCATCTTCGGGAGACAGTGTAGGACCTAAAATAAAGACTGATTCAGGTGGATGTGGAGGCACCTGCGAAGCTGGAGAACCTCGCCAACAGATGTGCGCAACATCTGTTCACACGGTGTGATCGTGTTGAGACGCACCGGTTAGAGCAGTTGGTGGCAGCGATGGAAAATCCTAGAGACTCAAAGGATCGAAGGAAGGAGATGTACAAAGCATTGGGTCGGGATTTCCGGAAAGCCATGGCTCTTCATCGACATGGGAGATTCTTTGCAGATGTACAAGAGATGCAGTTAGGAATCGACGCCTTCACGCAAGCAGCGGAGGTGCGATCGAGCGGCTTAGATCAGAGTAGAAGACTTAGGAGAGCGCGATCCGTGTAGGAGACGGTTAGCTTGGCAGTTAGGAATAGGAGTTAGAACATTCATTATAAATAGTCATAGGAAATAAAGTGGTGGATCTTTTCATCTTTGCAAGTGTCCAAGCTGTTGGATTGCAAATTGTAGTCGAGGGTAGAGCGAAGCCTTTCGAAGAGCTGGTGGGCGCAGTCGACATTGTGACGATCGAAGCGTGTATCCGTGAAGTTACCCGGATATTCGTCCATGAGCTGAGCCTGTCTGTAGCATCAGAAGTACTCTAGAGGGTGTTTCGCCGAGACGCAAACTTGTAATGAGAGAGATCCCCATCCCAAAGTAAAGCAAATTGCTGAACTCTATTTCTTTGTGTCGTGGAATTGGTGATGTGATGGGTTTGTGAAGGAATTAATGTTGAATTGATTACCTTCTTTGTGCATGCTCTTCAGACTTTGCAGTCCAGAGTTAGAAAGAGGTCTAAATGCTTATTTCCCTTCTTCGCTAGTGTGGTTTGATCCCTCATTCCCTTGGGAACGAATCAATCTATACGAATTCGGACTGAATAGTGCCTATCGTGCTATTACAACACATGTCATGTTTGACACCTATTATCTTATGATACAGTGTATAATCCGATAATTGTGCCGAGAGAATTAAAGTAGAGAAACATACAAAATTTTTCTGAAAGTACAAGAAGGTTGTAGAGCAATTATATGTGAAGTTTGAAAAAGAGGTTACGTTCCAATTGTTGAATATCATAATCTTCTTCTGGAGTTTACTTGTTGCAGTGAATTCGAATGTGGAGTGGTGAGGAGGAGAAAGATAGAGTATCAACTCACATGAGGGTCATGAGAGTTCTTCTACAACCATGCACTTAGGCGTTCTCAGAGTAAAGAAATATCCATGCGATAACAGACGAGACAACGGGTGAGAACAAAGAGAGGAGAGTAGGTTATGAGGCTAGGATAATTTCTTCACATATGGTAGATGAATAGGCAATTCTCTTTGTTTTTCAATTTGAATTCTATTTGTACCTAAATTGAACACTATGGAGAATGATATAGAGACATATTAGTGATTTTATTATTTTTTGGATTTTGAGTGATTTTTCTCAAATCACACATATGGGACAAATTTTTTTTGTTCCACTTTTTCTTTTCCTAAATTGGTTCTATAGGGAACTTGTTGGAAAATTATGGAGATTGGAATAAAAAGTTTTGAGTGTTTTTAGACTTTAGGGTTTTCATAGTTAGCATTCTTCCATGTGAGGTGGGGTGTAAGTGGGTTGTGATTTTGCAGGTGGGAGGAGATACATGATGGAGTGCCATGTGTACTTATCATTCTCTTTGTGCTAGCTATAGCTTCACTTCCTATCATGGGGCCGTTGTCGCATGGACAGAGCTTTACTCTGAGAACGCCCGAGCGTCTGGATGTAGAAGAACTCTCCTCGTCCTCGTGTGAACTGACAATCACCCTCTCTTTCATCTCCTCATCTCTCCATGCCCAACTCGTTGTACCCAGTAAACTCCATCGGAAGAGGATCGTTGTAACCAACGATTGAACCGTTAACTCTTAGCCAAACTTCGCAAAAAAGTACTTTGCAACCATTCATAACTCTCAGGAAAGTTTCACATGCTCTTTGCTCCTAGATCTCTCGTTACAAATGTCGAACTATATCCTGTATCACAAGGTGATATGCAAACCCTTGCGTACTAAAACCACTATAAACTTCAATCCTTTGATCCAATTGCACTTAAATTTCACAAGAAAATGACTTATCATCCAAGCTTCAACTCTATCTAGTGACTAATCTTGTTGATAACATGAGTTATGATTGTCGAACTAAATATGTAACAGTCTGTGCAACCCTGCAATTCAGACTGTGTACACAAATTTCAAACTTATGCTTTGCACTCAAAACTCAACCAATCGAGCTAAAATTTCAATCAAATCGCAAATTCAAGTTGTAAACTCTGTGTCTATTGAATCCGATCTTTCAAAGCCTTCATAGAACGCTCAGAATTCACTCAAACTCTCCAATCGGTCCAAATTTCACTCTCCCACTTCAAATCACCACACCGGAGTGTCAACTTACTCAATCGCCTTCATTCTTGGACCAAAATCCTAGCTCTCCAACCATAACCTTCAATCCTGAAAAAACTCCCTTCAAAGGCTCTTGAAACACCTCAAAACCCCGAAGAACTCGTCCAAGTGCTCTCATTGGTCTAAATTTTCCAACCAATGAGAATGAAGAGTGCCATTTTGACCACTAGTGGGCCAAATTAGCCACAACTAACATAGAGCTTTACAACTAGCCAAACACACTATTTAGCCACCATAAAGGTAATATAAGTTATCAGTAATACAAAATCAAAATAACAACTCGAAACCGACTAAGTATAAACGGAACAACAAAAGGGACTGGGGAGTTTATAACTTGAGTATAATACTCCTCGCCAAAATTCCTAACAATCAACTCCCTATGACTTGCCTTTGGTAGACAATAGTGATGGACAGGGACCCATGTGTTGAAAGGCGCCACTAACGGCAAGTTCAGGTCCATAACGCTAATATCAAATCAAAACGTAGACTGTTAAGTCCCCAGTCGCGCCGTAGGAAACAATTGGCAGAATGAAAGGATCTGGGGAGTTTATCACAACTTCCATAAAGCTATCTCCAAAGTGATACACTAACCACGCCCTAAAGTGATCACGATGTAGACACCGGATGCTTATCACAAACGGATTGGGCATCGGTATATCTGGAGGATCATACCGCCCTCTATCCATGTCCCACGTTGGCTCCACTTCTATCGGATAAGCTCCTTAGTCAGCAACGTTCTAGACCTCCCCTTTTCCTTTCGACTCCAACCACGCTTTATATCCGATATGGTCCAAGATGATATCCCTTGGATCCTTATCTACATCCTAGCCCTAGGATGACAATCCAACCGTGGCCTCTTAACAACCTTTTACAATGAGGCCATGGCCATCTTGACCTAAAATATCATCAAAATATCACCGTCATCTCAACAGCTTTGAAGATGACACATGTCATCATCTTCTCATAGTAGCCGTGTCACAACACGACACCGTCAAAAGCGATGAAGGATACACTATATCATGTGTGTCATACTCTCTTTACCTCGCAAGGGATAAAAACCTATGTGGAAAATTTGGACCACTTAAGATGTGCACGTGAGGAGGGTTATCACATCAATATCTACATTTGTCACTTCGGAGAACATGCATAGTACATGGATTCCTTTGTTGATCCTTCTGGGTATATCGATTGGGTCGTGGGAGTCGTTAGCGGCCCATGTAGTTTCTATTTTTAAGCTTTATGAGACTAGATTTCCATATCCATGTTTATTCCATAGGCTCCCTCGTGCTCTCCATGAGGAGACTAGACATGCTTTTCACTTACCGCTTGATCGGTTGACACATGATCCCATGGACAAGTTAGCGTGGTTTTTGTTTCTCTTACTTCCATGATGTTATTTCTACTAGGGGGGATGCTAGACATAGGGAGGTGGCAACTAGATTTCGGAGATTCCGAGTAGGGGATTGGGCTACATTGCATGAGGAATTTGTATTAGCCACACATGTTAGAAGTCTTCAAACTGTCAATAAACTTTGTTCTTTTCCTCTACGTTTCAAATTCCACTTTTGCTAGTGTCTTTTTTGAATTTTTATTGTTTCGTCTTTTTTTCTTTGATGCAAAGTTAGATTCTACTAATGACTCTCTTGACTCTCAATACAGTTTTTCCCTATCATCTGCTCTAAAAAAATCCATTTTTTCAACTCTTGATAAATTTTAAACTTTTCCTCTATAATGTAGCATAAAATTTTAATGAGCCTCAATGCCCTCTTGAAAATTAATAAAAAAATTTTAACAAGCAAACATAATTGTTGGAAACGTGTTTTTAAAGAAAATATATACACTTTTTGATGGAGTTTTCAAAATATAATGCATTCGATAAAATAATAAAGAATCTAATTTGTCTCAAATATCTTGATTTCTCAATCTCTTCCTCTATATAAGATTAATCCAAGTCTTTCAACTATCCAAATGACTGCTTATATGAATGTTAATATTTTTTCACTCTTGAGTTTCAATAAAAAAAATTTGCATAAGCAAATAATATAGTTCACCAATTTTGAACATGAAATTTTAGAAATAATTAGCAAAAAGTGCATAAGTTGACTTTTGGGTAGTTTGAGTTTAAAATGTACAATGTTAATCTTAAACTAAGGAATACACTAAGTTCAACTTATAACTCAAATCCTAACACAACTTGGAGTCTTGAATCAAATAATCTTTTTGCATCATCATATACAATAGATTACAATATAATTTTTAAATTGAGTAAGGAAGTTTTTAATGCTAAAAATTTGGCTTTTTTTGCTTCATGTTGACAAATTTTCAGCATATATACTTATCCATTGACAAATAATGTGAGAGTTTAAGAGTTTAATCAACAATGTGCATGTGATTTGGCTTTTTAATTAGATTTTTTATGCCATTTGATTCTTGATTGGTTTGTTTTTGACAATCAGTTTTATAATTGTAAATATTTTTATATAATTTTATCATCAATAATTTTAAATTCTTATAAAAAATATAGTGAAAAATATTAAATATACTAAGCATTGTTTGATAAATTTTTTCATGATTCGTTTGTGTTTATTCTATGAAAAAAAAGTATGATATATATTAAAGTAATTTGTAAAATTTTACTTCTTTCCATACTTCATACTTTTGAAGAAAGATATAATAGAATTGGAGATAAAAGATTTCTAGATAAGAGGCAGTTGAATATGATTGAGTTACAACAAGAAATTTTTTAACAACAAATACTAGATAGATTAAGTTGATTTTTTTTTACAATTTTTACTTATAAGTTAAAAATATTTTATTAAAATATTATGAAAATCTTAGCTCTAAAATTGAAGCTATTATGCATGATAGTTGGCTAGATAACATGAGACTAATGATACCAATAAAAATTCAAAAAAAGACCCTTCAATGTGTTTCAAATCTCATATAAAATCAAAACTGTATAAATATAAGCACCTAATAAAATTTTAGAGATGATTAAAATCTGGGTAAAAATTAGATTAATATTAAGTAGTTGATATTTTAATTGATTTAGTTTTGTTGGATGAAATTTATTCTAAATAGATTTTTGTATCAATGTTTGAATACATTTTAAACACCAAATTCCAAAATTTATTGATGTGCCTAGTGATAAAGTTAAAAAGTAGTGTATTATGATGTCCAATATTCTTACAATATAAATATTAATTCAAATTATATTCCTCCATGTGAATTTAATTTTTTATAGTAAATGAAGATGGTTTGAAAGTTTAAAGTCATGAATTGAGATGAGGAGGGTGATAACTTCAAAGAATCAATCCATACAAAAATCTTGGCTTCAGCCATATCATTTGTGATTTTTTGTATTGTACGAAGTCATAAATCTGAAATAATATATTTTTTTTGTTTTTTAATGTTTCATCATAGTAAGAAAATTTGACTTGTACCAAAGAATAAAACTCTCGCAACAATAACAACATCAATTATCTTTAGTTATTTTGAATACCTCTATTTTGAAATAGCCCTTGAGGTATTCTCATTTAATGATAAAGATGTTTTGATTAAATTTTATATATGAATTATATATTTTAATTCATATTTTAATTTATGAATAATAATATTTTATTATCTTTGGATAAATTTTTTAAGTTTTCATAAGTAATATGATCAAAATAATTCACCTGAATTATAATTATTTATTTTTAACAAAATTAAGTTCAAAGTTGGTGCTGATAAAACAATAATTCTAATTGTCACAACTTAGATAGCAGCACATGTAGTTAGATGCACGTATGCAAGAGCAGATACAACAGGTAGAGTCAATTGTGCAGTTAGCTCTGTTCGAACTAGAACTGCTACTAGGGCCGACAACGTCATTAGGAGTTCTAGGGCTCAAGGTGTAGAGTTCGAATTAGGCTCCTTGGAGGGTAGTTTTTGAAGTTGAGCCTTTGAGAGTGTGGCTATGGTGGATAGTGGGGGAACCTAGACTCTTTGAATCACAAAGTGGATGTGGCTCGACTGTAATCTCTCTTTTATGTTATGGTTATGAGCAGAGTGTCCTTGTGGACATTTTCAGAGTAGAAAAGATTACTTTGAAAACTCAAATTGGATTCTTTGGTGAGAAATATGACGGTGTTTTGACGAGTTTGGATTGATAAAAACTTTGATCTGTTTGCTATTAAGTGTGCAAGGCGTTGATGGAATAAAAGCCATGGTGGTGATTTAGATTAGAGTAGATTCGAAGTTTGATGTGATCAATTTTGAATTTTTGTATTTTCTATTTTAGTGTGTAAATCCGAATCGAGAATTTTTGAGGACGGAAGCGCTGCTAAAAATTGACGAAGTGAATCAATGCTCATAATTATCTTTGGACTATAAATCAAGATTGATTGAAAAAGATTTCGGACAGAAGTGCTTAAAGTCCAAGGTTTAGTGTTTTGGAGTTTTTGGATCAAAAATAAAAATGGCATGCTATTAGATTATCATGTAATGTCCGTTTGATCTGAAATTTGGTGGGGGGAAAGAATATGTAAAGTTTTTCACGTGGGGGTAGAGATGTTGAACTCAAGGTTGAGAGTGTCAAAATTGTAAAATTTTGACACTTAGGGGTTTGAAATTGGAGTTGAAGATTTTCAAAGTCACGTTTGAAACTTCTACGTTTACATTTACTTATGTCTGTTTGCAAGGAAAAAAATTACGTTAGGTAGCAAATTAAAAAAAGCAACACCTTGTATGCCAAATTACCAGCGTCAGATTATTGATTTGGAGAACATAAGACCTCCAAAACTGAGTTTTAGTATTTTTAAATATCCTTTTTAGGCTATGTTAGTCCGGGTTGGGCTGGTTTGACCCCTTTGATGGATATTTTTGAGATGGAGTATCGTTATTTATGTTTCTTGTGATTGATATACCTCCATCTTGGCTTCTTGTTTTGTGCACCATATTTGTTTGTGTTGGTGTTTTGTTGTTTGGAGTGTTAATGCTCTTGTGTGCTGCCGATAGTGAGGCTGGATTTGCGGACCAGTCAAACTATCCAAGTTTCTCCCCAGTGAGACAAAACTTGTGAACCTGTAGACTTAGTGATTGCATGTGGTGATGGCAGATTTTAGGTTGTCCTTGTGTTAAAACCTTGTGATGCCTTGGGTACCTTCTATTACGGTTTTTGGTTCATGTTGGGGACTTGTTCTTGTATGGTTGCAGAGGTGATATATTGGTATCACATTGGAGTTCTTTGGAGGTTCTGAAGAAGATACTGCTCGGGTAAGCATTGGATGCACCCGTAGCGGAGTTCGGTCCCAACCTTGGCCTTTGAGGTTCACATAAGAATCTGATTTGGTTTCAGAGAGTGACAGAGCTGAGCTTGATGATATCTTGGAGTGTATACACACACCGTTGTTGTGGGACATGAACAATATCTATGGGATCACCAAGGGTCCTAGATGATATTCTGGTACAGTTGGCACTATTGAGTTGGATGACTTCATACAAGAGTTTGACTCATTGTGTGATTTACAACTGATGCGCAACTCTACATTCTTTAGTCCGTTTATGATTTAGAAGGGATTATTCCAGAATTTGGAGGTTCCACCGATGGATGA
The DNA here is from genome assembly GCA_014180765.2 of Marchantia paleacea. Classification (NCBI taxonomy): domain Eukaryota; kingdom Viridiplantae; phylum Streptophyta; class Marchantiopsida; order Marchantiales; family Marchantiaceae; genus Marchantia; species Marchantia paleacea. Next base: position 1,312,362 of record MUAA02000049.1, read on the forward strand.
TTATCATGAGTTTTGGCATGAACACCCAGAGGATATTGAGTTCATGAAACAATACTAATCTCCAAACTACATTTCTATTAAGTCGGGTACACTGTTTGGTGATGTGAGTTTGAAGGTTCCACTGATGGATGATTATCATGAGTTCCGGCTTGAACACCTTGAGGAGATTGAGTTCAAGAAACAATACACGTCTCCAAACTACATTTGTATTAAGTCGGGTATATTGTTTGGTGATGTGAGCTCATCCTTTGTACCTAACACTGATGATACGGTTGGAGCTAGTCGAGTTGGAAAGAGTTCAGAGGTCTCAACCCTATTCTAGAGTTCTTTGTACGGTTGAGGAGAGACTACCAAGGGGTAAGAACTAACAAGCTACGAGGCTTGCAAGATTTTCAACAAAAGACTGGGGAGAGTCTTCGAGATGTATATACTCGAATGTGTCGGTTGATCAGTATTATCCATGGTATGACAAAGGCACAAGATGTCCAATATTGGTATGGGATATTGGACAAGGAGTTGAGATGCAGAGTGAGAGATACTACCTTACTACAATAAACATCACCTATGTTGGCCATTGTGTTTTGTCTTGTTGAGCGTATTGAGCTCAACATGCAAGAAGAGAGGGTGGTGACTACTAGGTTCAACAAGGATTCACCAACTTCATTGACTCCTTCATGTTACTAGTCTACAACACAAACCCGGAATGGTTATGATGGACATGTGGGACAGTCTCGACCATCCGGACAGAGTGATGAAGGTGTAGCATCCAGACGATTGCCATCCTTTTCATGTCAACAATTAGTTATTGGGATGGTGTGTTGGACATGTGGTGGACCTCATCACAAGAAGGATTGTCTTCAAGGTCGTAGGATGGATCCTTTTGTATCAAAATCATATGAACATTTTCATAAACATGGTCACATGATGGATCGATGTTTTGATCTCCATCCAAAATTACAATCAACAAGAGTTGACATGGTAGTCCCTAGAAGAGGACGAGGAGTTCAAGATGGAAGGGGTAGTAGAAGGGGTGGTGGTAGAGGACCTGCAAGACCCAGGGTTGTACATATAGGATAAAATATAAATATATCTAAATTGTGCCTAATTTTATCTTAGTCATGACTATGTTTAGCTAGTTATGATTGTTAATATACCAAGCTCATCGAGTTGATCTAGGGTTGTTATGTACCTATGGTACAGATCTGTTTAGGGCTAACCCGAAATTAGGGTTTCCTTGTACTGTAAGACCCAGGGTTGTACATATAGGATAAAATGCAAGTATATCTAAATTGTGCCTAAGTTTATCTTAGTCATGACTATATTTAACTAGTTATGGTTAAGTTGGAGGAAAATATAGAGTAACTTTTGGTGTGGTAGATGAGAACTACTATTTTGTTATTTAGTAGGAATCAAGGAATAGATTCCATCACATGGGTATCTTGACTTCCCTTGACTTGGACTAGTTTTCATTAGTTGGACTTGGTGACGACCCTTAAATCTAGGGGTGTAGGGACATGTTTAGAGGTTTCAGACTATTTTTTTTGTTTTTGGAACATAAATAAACGATATTCGGAGGAAGTAGGTATTGCCGAATACGAATAGGAGAAATAAGCGCGAAGATGGCCAAGACGAATAAGTTGTTAAGGAGGTCTGAAGCGTCGAACGGATTAGGGCAGTTAGTAACAACATTGACGGGCGTAACGAGCTGCGGAGGAGCAAGAACGAGCATCGAGTCAAGTAGCCGAAATGAAGAGGAAATCGGTCACTTGATCGGGAGCTCAGGAGGCGATTCAATTGCCTGTGAAGAAGATGCCGACGGGAGTATATTGACCCTTGGTACCGAAGCCATAATGGTCGACCGAAGAATTAGCACGATTGAAGACCTTGGGAGGAGAATTCTTGGCATGACGATGGGACTATGTGTGCCCTGAGTTGTGTGAGGAAGTTCGAGCCAAGAAGACACCAAATCCGATAGGCTCATCCATCCGAAAGGACATCCAGACTCATGGGATGCGTTGCTCTGGGCTAAAGCCATGGGAAGAGATTATTCGAAGGAGAAGGACGGAGTCGACTGGGAAGGTTTGGCAGTGCACACTGCATTCACCTTCGATGAGCGAAAATGGTTTGATCCCAGAGAAAGGAAGGGGACGAATGGCTTCAAGATTGATCTTATTCGGGACGACTTCGGAAGAAAGATAATGTATACATTGAATCAGCTATTCTCACCGCAACGAACTACTTATGTAAGTATGCATAAGGTGAGAATAGTGGAAGGATTCGGCGGTGGAGCAATCAAGGTCAATTGGGGAGAAATCTTCGCTCGGAATGTGCAAGCGATGGGTCAGAGGCTGCGAACGGGAGAGAAGGGAGTGATCTATATCTCTTCGTTTCGGTACACATGTATTCGCGTATGGGGTGGTTGACGCCACAAGAAAGGAGAAGATATCAAGTGAGCGTGGTCAAGACTTTGGGTGGACCAAAGAATGGAAGCAATGGAAGCGGCGGTTTGACGAGAAGTGTGGGACCCCACCAAGACGAAGGTGTGTGCGCCGATGAGACCGAAGTCGCCAGGAGATAACTTCGGAGGCCAGAGCGAAGGCAGTGAGAGAGGAGGAAGAAGCCATATTCGGAAGGGAGGACTCCGGAGGGACCACAGAGAAGAGAAGCCCCAGTGTAGAGATAATTGCGGAGCCCAAAGAAGAAGTTTAAAGGAAGTCAAGGAAACCGCAATCGGGGGAAGTCCAATGCACAAGCATCGCGGCCTTAGATGAAAGCAACTAAGGTAGAAGTAGAAGAGCCACTTTCTTCGGTGCTATAGTTGGCGCATAAGCTGGAGAATGTGGTAGTGCCAGTTCTGATGGAGCCGAATGAGATGGGAGGAGGATTATATTCTGGGGTGGAATCCGCAAGAAGACGGTTACATGGAGCCGATTGGGCTTGCCGAACCGCACCGCCGAGGGAAGAAGAATCGCGCGGAGACTATTAAGTTAGCTTGGATGAGTCCGTGGAGCGCCCGAGAAGCGTGTAAGGCGGAGGTGACAAAGGGAAGCGGCAAGAACAAAAGCAAGCCTCACGGAGAAATCAGAGAATCGGGAGCGGGAAGTGAAATTTGTTGAGAGAGAGAACGGAGAAGCTACACCAAAGAATTGAAGAGGCTAAGCAAAATAGCTACATGAAGTTGATGTTGACCGACTTGCTAGATTAGAAGATTTGGCGAGTAGGTGCTCGCAATACCTTTTTGCTCGGTGTGACGATATGGAGGCCGAAGGTTGGAACGCTTTGACGTTGGGCGATGAATACCTTTGCGATTCAAGGATCGCAGGAAAGAGATGTACAAAGCCATGGGACGCGAATGCCATGAAGCGATGCGAGTCCATTGGAAGGAGATCGCAGAGGACATCAGGGAATTGCAGATGAGCATCGATGTCTTCGCATTGAAGGAAGAGACGCCATCGAAGGAACCCGGTACCCGTAATTGTAGTCGGACGCGATCCGTGTAGGCGATTTATTAGGAATAGGTCTTTTGGTAGATTGTATAAATAGGAGTAGTGTTAGAGTAGGATGATCGCTTTCTTTACAAGTGTTCATTGAGAACCGTAATTGTAGTCAGGATAGAACGAAGTGCTCGAGGAGCTATTGAATGTTGCATTCGATTGGCCTTTGACGGTGCGCAACAACCTGTGAAGATACCGGGTATTCGCCCATGAGCCATCGTCGGATTCACTTCGCAGTAGAACTTCATCGGAGGACATCGCCTCGGCAAAAATGCCTTGTAAAGGAGTGATCAACTCCCATCAGTAAATCTGGAGTGTAATTTCAATTACATGCGTGATTCTGTGCAATGTAATGGATGGATAATGGTTTGTTAATCTGACTTAGTGGTCTTGGACTACTCTGTCGCAATACTCTTCGGACTATGCATGTCCAGAGTCTTCAAAAGAAGCATAAACAACCATATTCGTCGCTGACAGAAAGATAACACCTCATTCCCTTGGGAACGAACTGTAATTCTATACAAATGGCAAAACCTTTGTGAAACTTGTCTGTTACATAAGGAAGTAAGTTTAGACCAACTTTTTCTTTGTGTAACTTGTCTGTTACAAGGGGCGAGATTGACTTGGTACACTAGAAGTCAATTAGGGAGTAGTTGGGCTTCTAGAAGATCCAAGTGGACCAATTGCATGTTACCATGTACCCTTTTCATTGGGGTTTGTGATCTCTACCTCGTTTAAACTTGGTAAGAGGAAGTTACATGATGATTACTTGTAGTTACTAGGGTAAGATTCTAAGTAGTATAAATAGAGAGGTTGAGAAACACCTCTCAAGTAGTTTTTCAATGGAAGTTAGATTTGGGAGAAGATAGTGTGGTGATCTTAGTTTTGGGGAGCTTGGTTCTTGGAGAAGTCATGTTCGGAGTGGAGCCTTGATTCAATGAAGACTTTGATTACCAAAGTATCCCTTTCCTTTTGAGTGATATCTTACTCTTGGTGATAATGTGCATAATAGAGCTTGGACTTTGAGAGTTTGTGTAAGAGTGAGCAATAGGGTCATGGTCATAGGGTGGGACTAAGTCCTTCTAGATTCATGATGAGCTTCCAAAAACCCATTGGAGGTAAACCTGAGTGAGAGTCAGCCCGGATGTCACATTTTTGGTTCTGTTGCCGGGACCTCAGTCTAGAAGGAGAAGAGATGTTTCGAATCTAGTTTATTGCCCGTGAGAGCGCAATGATGAGAACTCATATGGAGAGGACCGTGGGGGAAGAGCGAACCGAGATCATGATGCATAGTAATATACCATTTGTGTATCCGATAGTGTTATATGATAGTCTGGAAGTTATTTTGTACATTTTGTTTACTTAAGTGTGTTTAGGAGAGGAGAGAGCCATGGCAATCTTGGACCAACCAATTCCGTTCATTTTGCCATTGATGAATTACTCTAGAATGGAGCTAGTTTTGTTTGTGTTGTATTAGGGAGTCCCGTATAAATTTCCAACAACAACGACAAAAGGAGTTGGAAATGGGGAAGCTTCCGGTGTTCTATGGGAGAGAGAAAGAAGATGTAGAATCTTTTGTGAGAGACTTCAAGAGGGCATGTATAGGAAACAATGAGAGAAGGAAACCCGAATGGGCTATCCTTTTGCCCGACTTCTTGGAGGATTCTGCATTGAAGTGGTACAATGAGTACAAGAAGGAGCATGTGGAGGAACACACTTGGGAGAGTTTGACGGAGAATCTTGTTGAAAACTTTCTTCCGGATGAAAGTTTAGAAGTCGATGTGTGAAGTCACCTTTTTTGAAGCAGGGAGAGAGTGAGAAGGTGAGATCATACGTGGGAGAGAACGGAGAATTTGGAGTCACGTTTTCGTGTGGTGTTGAGAAAGAGTGGAGACGAGGTCGAGCCAACCATGGTGGGGATTGTGGTGATGTTGACAAAGAATTTCATTGGAGGTTTGAAGCCTCAGATTCGAAGCAAGGTGAGATATGAAAAGCCCTCTTCTAAGGTTGAGGCTATTCGCATTGCTATTCGAATGGAGGAGAGCCTAGAAGACGATGATTCTAGCTTGGTGGCTAGAGAATCATCACCACCTGTTGTGGTTAGAATGGCAACTCCTACTGTTGTTGTTGTTGTGCAGTAAATTCTCAAAGTGGTAGACTTGCACCATGAGTTGAAATCTATCACGTAAAAACACTCACGCGATCTCAAGATTAACGTAGTACAACTATGGGAGAGGAGGAATCAGAATGTAGGGGGGGATCTAGAGGGTATGGGAATTATCCTCCAAAAGGAAATCCACCACAAGGGAACTTCACAGTTTCATGTTTTAGTTATGGAGGCCCTCATTTCCAACGGAATTGTCCTAATCCTCGACAACATGATGGAGTTAGACACAACAATTCTACTCCTGCTCCAAGTCAATCGAAGGATAAGAGAGTAGCATCTATTGATGTGTTTCCTCATCAGTGCACGTTTGAGAAGGGACAGAGCTATATAAGTTCAAGAGTTGATATTCTTGCACACGAGAAGAAGAGAGCAAGATTTGCAGAGGAGTCCATCTCAATGGAAGATCAACCAAGCCGGAGCACTCGATCCAGTGATGTGAGTCAACCGAGAGCACCGAGGAAGAAGTTGGGAATTGATGATTTCTCCATTTCACCTACCCAGCTCAAATACGACGTGGTGGAGGATATGGGGAATCAAACAGCCAATATAACAGTTGGCCAATTGATTGCTCTAAATCCTACAATAAGAAAGGAGTTGAGGGGAGGCCTAAGCTCCAAAAGGACCAAGAAGCGACGATCCAAGGGGAAAGCTTCCATGGCGAATGTTGGAGTAGGAGTGGTGGATGCCGCTGCCTCGGAGGTATGCACTCAGGCTTCGAAGATTGAAGTATGCATTAATGGACGTGATGTTTCGGATGTACTAGTGGATGGTGGATCTGCGGTGAATGCCATGTCAGAACGTTTGTTGAAGAAGTTGGGGATGAAGCTTTCAAGACCTTCCAACATCATTGTTGGGATGGCCAACAAGCAAAAGGTGCGACCCATTGGAGTGGTGGACAAGGTGGTGGTAAGCGTGATGGGAGTTCAAACCTTGTTGTCCTTTCAAGTGCTTGAGGAGGCTAGCTACGACTTGTTGTTAGGAAGACCTTGGTTGAGGGCTGTGAGGACAACTGATCGGTGGCATAAGGGTTACCTTCGTATAGGACCGAAAAACCATCGAGTGAAGGTCCCTCTCACAAGTGGCGGAGGAGCAGTCTCAGACTCGGATAGACCTACGAGTGATAATTCAGAGTCTGAGAGTGAAGAAAATGGCAGTTTTTCAGAGGTTGACACCAACATGTCGACTGATGAGGAGACATCATCTCAAGATACCTCGGACGATGATGTTCAAGTTCAAGTTCTTGCTGCAATGGATTTACTTCCTAGGCCAGGGGTGGTGAAAGATCCCGACAAGATGAAGATGAGTGAAGATGAGATAACTCG